>JBBMOL010000188.1:0-1349727 GCA_037954665.1 Laguncularia racemosa
TTAAGTCATGCTCCTAGTACATTTATGAGATTAATGAATCATGTATTAAAAGAGTTTCTAGGAAAATTTGTTGTTGTTTATTTTGATGATATTCTGATATGCAACAAAGACTTAGAACATCATATAGAGCATCTTCAGGCAGTATTCTTAGTGTTGAGGGCGTAGCAGCTATTTGCAAATCTCCATAAATGTTCCTTTTGTCAAATTGAGGTAACATTTTTGGGTTTTGTTGTATTTGGATTAGGTGTTAAGGTAGATGAGGAGAAAGTGAGGGCAATCAAGGAATGGCTAACACCCACCTCAATTACTAAGGTAAGAAGTTTCTATAGACTAGCATCCTTTTATAGGCACTTTGTCCATAATTTCAGTAGCATTGTTAGTCCTCTTACAGAATTGACTAAGAAAAATGTTCCTTTTCCTTTGGAGTGAAAGGAACTAAAGGAGTTTTGAAGAGGTAAAAGAAAAACTCACTTGTGCTCTATTATTAGCTTTACCTAACTTTGAAAAAAATTTTAAGCTAGAATGTGATGCTTCTAGGATAGGGATTGGTGCTGTATTATTGCAAGAAAAGAGAACCATAGCATATTTTAGTGAAAAGTTGAGTGGTGCAACTTTGAACTGCTGTATTTATCATAAGGAATTTTATTCCTTAGTGAAGGCTCTAATGACGTGGCAGCATTATCTTCTCTCAAGAGAATTTATTATTTATACAAATCATGAGTCATTGAAGCATTTAGAGATCAGCAGAATTTATCTAAACGACAAGCTAAGTAGGTGGAGTTTTTGGAAGGTTTTGTATATGTGATAAGGTACAAGAAGGGTAATCGGAATATCGTTGCTGACGCTTTATCATGCAGGTACGTATTTATCACTTCTCTTCAATCAAACTATTGGGTTTTAAATTGCTTAGAGGAACAGTATGTGCGTGATGAGGAATTTGGAGTCATTATGGAAAGGTGTTCTAGGGGCAAGATGTATGAGGGTTATTACATGATTAAGGGGGTTCTATATAAATCTGGAAAGTTATGTATACCTTTTGGATCTGTGAGGGAGCTATTAGTGTGGGAAGCACATGCAGGAGGATTGTCTGGGCACTTTGGTGAGAAGAGAACCTTAGTCATATTGAGAGAGAATTTCTATTAGAAGGGTATGATAAAGGATGTCCATAGGGTGTTAGAAAGGTGTGGCGTTTCCAAGAGAGCTAAAGGGAAGAAAGGCATACAGGGTGAGTATATGCCTTTACTTATACCTGACAAACCCTAGACTGATATCAGTATGGATTTTATGTTGAGGTTGCCTAGAACATAAAGAGGAAAGGATTCTATCATGGTGGTTGTTGACAGGTTTAGCAAAATGTCTCATTTTATGCCCTATCAAAAAACAGATAATACCCTTTTTATTGCTAACATTTTTGTGTAGAAAATTGTCAAATTGCATGGAGTTCCACATAGCATAGTGTCAGACAGAGACACTAATTTTCTTAGTTTCTTTTGGAAGACACTATAGAGAAGACTGGTACTAAGCTTATGTACAGTACCTCTTGCCTTTCACAGACAAATGGCTAGACAGAAGTTGTCAACCATACGCTAGGAAACTTATTCAAAGCAATGGCTGGCAAGAATCTTACTAATTGGGACTTGTGTCTTCTTATTGTTGAGTTTGCTTACAATAGCTCTACTCATAGTTCAACTAGTAAGTCTTCCTTTGAAGTTGTGTATGGCTATAATCCTATTGTTCCATTAGATTTTATAGCAAAACTAGCAACAAAGGAAGAGATCCTTAGTGGAGTAGAGCGAGCTAGGGAGATTCAACAACTTCATGAGAAAATAGTTGAACACCTTTAGAAGACTCAAGAGTAGTAAAAACTTTAGGGAAACAGGCATAGAAAACCAGCAGTTATAATCTGGGTGACTTAATCTGGATTAACCTTAGCAGGGATAGGTTTCCACATAAGAAGTCATAAAAGCTATCTCCTAGATCAGACAAACCATTCCGAGTTATCAAGTGCATCAACAACTACGCCTACAAGATAAAGCTACTAAGAGAGTATGGTGTATCAATAACCATTAATGTCATAGATCTATCACCATATTTACCATATGACATTCATGAAGACTTACCAGATTTGAGGGCAAATCTTCCTAAGGCCCAAGTAGATGATAGGAATCAGATTCCTACAAGACCAATCACCAGAGCCCAAGCTAAGGGCTTACAAAATCTAGCTATGAGAATCCTCCATGAACAACTAAATCTTGAGGATGTTAACTTGATATCTACTTTTGTATCATATAATTGTTGTGCATTCCAATAGGTACACTTATCGGTTCTACAAGATGCCAAATGACCTCCACTATTGATCAAATTCATAACATCATTGGACTCACATCCAATGGCCTACGATGATCTTAATTGACTTGAAGAATCGGCTCTTTAAAGACCATCTTTGTATTTGTTATTTTTCTTTTAACCAGTTACTTTGTAATCATTTTTGGGACATTTTGATTTGTTGTAATTTGTTGAATTAAGACCGACCACATTAGTGGCGTGGATGTAAATATTTAGACATTTTAACCCTAATTGGAGCAAGTATAAATACTTACTAAAGTAGGGTTTGTGGGAGCTTTTTGAACCATTTTTTTCAGATTTAGAAAACATGAGGGACACCTCCTTTTTCACAACTCTTATTATTTCTTGAGTGAAGTGTAGCAAGTGGGATTTGATCTTTGTTGTATGTAATATCAAAGACGTCAAATCCATCCTAATTCCTAACTAGTGAGTCATATCTGGTGAGGAATTAGTTTATCCGTTTGTTTATTATTCACACAATTTTTAGGGTTTGACTCTATTTGATTTCATATCCTTTAGATTGTGTTTAGTGAAATTGAATTTGAACAGCTATTGTGAATTGTAATTCTCATTAGTTACTTGCATGGAAGTCATTTGACATTTAGGGGTTTTTTGGAGTTTATTAATTTTACACCATATTAGAGAATTGTTTAATTAATCTTTCAATTAATTTCATGTGCTTGAATTTGATCTTTTAAGGCACATCAGTAATGATGTCATGTTTGTTCTTTTTATTTTTTATTTCCTCTAAATGATCAATTCTAGACACTAAATATCCTTCAGTAGTTGAATAAAATAGAGAATACTTGAAATTCAAATTCAAGTGACATGGCTAAAATTTTAAGATTGCGAACTCTTCATTTTCTAACTTCCTTAACATTGTGCACCTCTATAAAAATAAATGAATAAATAAAAAGTGACCTCCTAAACTTCTCTCTAATCAAGCTCACATAATAGATACCCTTACTCTCCCTTTAGGTTTCTTTTGAAATGCATTTCCATTGATAAGTCGCAAAATACCCTTATCTAGAGTAATGAAATTGTGCTTTATTGTTAAATTTTTAGATGATTTGTTGAAGAAAATGATGCTTAATGGAATGAATGTTAATTTTAGGATCTTCTAGAGTATTTTGGAGCTAAGGGAAGGAGTTTTGAAGAGTCAGAGCAAGTTTGGAAGGAATTGGATACATTACATGTGAAGAAAAAAATTCTAGAAAGTACGCAAGCAAGACACACGCCTATGTACTTTGCTTGTGTATCTAAGTTTTGCTTCTGTTCAGTGATGTTTCAAATACACGACCAATGTACACTCCCATGCACTTGCTCGTGTATATTCATAAAAGGACATCTGGAAGCAAGCATGAGATACACGAACGAGATACACTACTTGTGTATCCGGTCGTGTATATATCCAATCGAGGTACATGTATAAATAGGCCTTCAGTTTGCCCTAGAAAGGGAGGTTACAAATTTTTTATTTTCTCTCACTCTGATAATAGCAAGGGAAAGAAGATTTTGTCGATTTCAAGGGAAATTGAAGACCCACGAAGAAGAAGATTTTATCTTTAAGGATTGTGATCATGAACTTTATCTATTCTTCTAGTAATTGCGTTTCTTTTGTCAAATTTATGGAGGAGTAGACCCTAGATCTAGATTTTATTTGAAACTTCTCTATCATGTGATAAAGATTTGGTCCTTAATGCAAAGTTGTCGACTTTCTTATGATTAATTGCATGCTCTTCAATTGATTCTTAGATTCATAGATCCGGAATATGAATTTATGCATGATATCATATTAGTTAATTAGAAATTGCTCATATGATTAGATCTAATGCAATTAATGAGATTTGATTGTTCTTCTAGAGATAGGAAACAAGAGTGTTCTATTTACATCGATTATTTTGATGAGAATTCATGTGCTTTATGCAATTTTAGGTTGCTATTAATTAAGGAGAGATCCTATTTGATAAACCTAGGATTAGATAGGTTAATGTACTTGAGAAAGTAGTTAACTTGACTAGAGAATTCAACAATATAAGAAGTTAATTATGACAATCTTCAGAAATCTAATGAATTACATGATAGAGAAGGAGTAGTTTAAGATCTAGATTGCTTTTGTTAATTGATAAATCTTCAGAACCATTGTCGTTAGTGAATTGTTAGTTTTGAGATTAGGATAATCAAGTTTCGAACAACATTATTAAGTGACGGTTAGATAATAGGAACGGAGTTATTACTAGTAATTGGTGTATCTCTGAGGGACGACCTTGTGCTTACTTGCTATATTATGCTACGATAGGTGCACTTGCCTATTGCTTCGTAGTAGGATTAAGAATAAGAATTCAATTTATTAAAACTACGATTGGCAACGATCATCCATCTTCTCTCTAAATCTTGAGCCAAAACACCCACCTTTAGGTAAAATCACTCCTAACCCTATAAAACACCTTATTACCACTAAAATTGCTTGAAACAACCCACTCACTTAGCCTTAGAACACTAGGAGTAGCCTTAAACCTAGAATCCTAAAACCACTCATGTACGCCTTTGAAACTACCCCTCACCATTGCCCTACTATTGCACTACCACTACCATTAGGATAAACAAGTTAAGATGAGTTGGTTTGATACACATCATTATGCAATATTTTAAGGATTTTTTCTTTTTTTTTTCTTTTAGTAAATGGGTAGCATTTTATTCCTTTTCCCTTGAAGTTTTCCACTCTTGAAAATAGAAATAGAATATATATATATATATATATATATATATATATATATATAAGATTCATCTAAATTAAAAATGAAAAGCAAATCAATCAATATAAAATAAAATTTTTAGGTCTCTAAATTTAACAAATAAAAAAAATAAAAATATAAATTTGAGATAGTGAATAATTGTTACTCCACTATTATTTAAGATCTTATATATATTTATCCACCAATCACTCATTGATTTGCCCCTATTTTTAGCCATTGTATACTTCGTTTAACCTATATTTTGACAAAATGAATATTGGATGAATTTCAAGATGGCTATGTTACCCAAATTCCATCAAGATGCATAACATGCAATTAAGATATTTTGTCGGACATATTAACCCCAATTCGTATCTATGCACCCTAAAGGTAATAGATTGATTCATAAGTTTATTAGGATGTGCTATCTTAAGCTTCACCTTGTGCTTCATTTCCTTTATATAATCCAATGGGATACAAAATCAACATTTGGGAGTAAATGTTATGTCCTCCACATGAAAGGGAAATAGTGAATCAAACATATGGTTGTAAATGGTATGACCACCACATGAAAGGGAAAGGACAATAGTCCTAATACAAAGATTTAATGGACCCCTAGTTTGGAAGATTTCACATTAACTATAAACATTACTCGTGTATATCATTTGAAATGAGGGGAAAAAAAGAAAGAAATCATATATTTATCTTGTATCACTTGTCCCTTTTTATACCCACACTCTTTATTTGTCAAGTGGCTATGGCTTCACCAATTTTACTCAATAACAATTTATAATCTTAAATTAAATCAATATTGGCTAGCCACACTTGCCATCCCCATCCCCCAATCCTCACCTTACTTTCAAAGATGACACTTAAGTCTATTACATCGTCAACCAAGTGATGCAATTAACCTATACATAATTTATGTATGAACCAATTATTAAGATAGTGAGATAAAGTGATTATTTGAATAGTATATGATTGATATTTTATAGTTTTTATTGATGATATACAATACATTTGAATCACAAAGCATTATCTGAATTTACCACCTCTAACTAATATGTTAAGGAACAACGGTAAGCTATTTTTTGGATATATGAGATGTGTGCAAAAGTCATAGATGAAATTGCAAGCATGTTCATGCTATGGTGGAACCGAATAAACTTGGATCTATGGGTTTATGTTGCTGGGGATGGTATATATATATGAGAGAAAAATAAAGAGTAAATTACTAATGTAAGGAAAGTGTACCTATCAAATTTTGTAATATAGTATATAGAAATATGGATATTGTCCTACAGAGATTTCGAGTACTAATACTAACATACACTCTATTATCTAGCTGGTAAATTATGGAATTAGATTGAATGAAAAAAAAAACTATAATGAAATACTAACTAAAGAACTAAGATTTTATGGATGGACGACAAAGAAATCATTAAATTAGCTTCTAGTTGGTAAAACTAGTATCTAGACGATGCTTCTCTTAGGTGCTATTATGTGACATTAATAATGAGTGTAAACACCCCATTTTTTCCCTAATGATCAATAA
Source organism: Laguncularia racemosa (assembly GCA_037954665.1). Taxonomy (NCBI): domain Eukaryota; kingdom Viridiplantae; phylum Streptophyta; class Magnoliopsida; order Myrtales; family Combretaceae; genus Laguncularia; species Laguncularia racemosa. Next base: position 6,637 of record JBBMOL010000188.1, read on the forward strand.
TAATCAACAATAATTAATTTCCAATTTTTTTCTTTAACTTAGCAAAAATAGGAAAAATATTCAAATAAAATAAAATAAATAGGAAAATACATCAATTTTGGAAAATAATTGCATAAATGGCAATAAAAAGGATTAAATAATTTTTACAAATTTTTGAAATTCCAAAAAATACAAAAAAATCAAAAAATCGCATTGCATATATGCAAATTGCGAAAATAATAAAATCGCGAAAGTGGGTAGCTCAACTGGTTCGGACCAGGGTCAAGCGCGCGCGGGAGTAGGCTCGGTCAGGGGTTCGAAATGCGGGGGAAGCAGAATCCGCGTTTTGCAAAAATTTTTTGCCTGAGACATGTGTCAGCATCCGATTGGCTGGGGAAAAGTCACGCGCCGGGCGCATAATCGACTTTAACCTCTGTCCGAGATTGCTGGCGAGGAGAAAAATTCGAATTTCAACCATTTTGATTCGGTTTTTTGCGCAATTCAACAGAAATAAGATAAACATCATCCAATTGGAATCAAATCGCAACAAATCGATGGATTTGCACAAATTGGAGATGGGTTCTTAACCACAAATCCGATTTGCTTCAATCAGTGGAAATCCAAGCTTATCCAGCTCGATTTCTTGTGCCTATAAATAGAGGATGAAGTGGAAAGGCAGAAGCACGGATCAAAAGTGAGAAAAAGAGAGAATAGAAGCCTCGCCGGAGTTCTTCAAACCGCGACCACCGATCGAGCATCAAGCAGCCACCAGGAGGCGTTTTTGAAGCAAACCACCACTACAGTTGAGTTCCTTACCTCCAAAACCTAGGAATCGACACCTCAACCGCTTTGGAAGGCTACCAGAACGCCGTCAACGAGCATCCCCATCCGCCGCGTCTGATCGACCCGACCTGACCCACTTCAACCCGATCTAACCCGACTGACCCGACCCGGATCCAGGTAAGTCGGATTTTTCGATTTTTTTTATTTATTTTATTTTATGTATTTAGTTATTTATTTTGTTTATTTTTTTCAAATTTTCTTTAGTTTTTTATTTGTTATATAATTCAAAAAATAGAAAAATCTTAGAAATTAGATATTTTTTTTTATTTGATTTAGTATAAATAATAAAAATAATAATAATAAAAATGTGAAAATTTATAAAGAAAATAATAAAAATTTTTAGAAAAGAATAATAATAAAAATTTAGATTTTAGAATAGGATAAGTGAAAGATCTAAGAGAAAATTTGTAATAAAAATTAATAAAAAATTGTGAAAATTAATAAAAATTAAGAAAAAAATTAATAAAAATATATAAAAATTAATAAAAAATCAATAAAAATTTATAATAGTAGAAATGAGTTGAAAAATAGAAAAATGAAATTTTATCACTTAGAAAAATCATTTTCTCAAATAAATCCAAAATTGGTTTTTCCTTAAAAATATCATTTTAAAAAAAAAAAAATCAAATTATCGAGCTTAGGCTTAGATTTTTTTTAGTAAAATCCTAAAATGGTAAAAACATAAATCAAAAGAAATTTCATAATTAAAAATCATCAACACACTCAAAGTTTTTCAGAAAATGCGAACTACTGCTTGTTTGATCCTGAATGGCAGGTACATAGGCACCTATTTGGGGCAACCCTAAAAAAGGAATAAAAATCATTTTCCTAGAATAATTCACTCAAAAATACAATAAAAGATAACGAGAAATAAATAAAAGACATTTCTAGATAAGGTTGAGATTATAAGAGATTAGGATGGTAACCTTAGGGTTTTAATAGGTTAGCCTCCGAACTTAGAAACTCCGGTTCTCCTTTTCCTCTTTTCACAAAAGACGAAAAGAGGAAATCATGATGACTAGTGGTCCAAATTAGGACTGATCCGCTCCGTTGGTCCTAATTCAATCTTTCCCAACAACAGTTGGGTGGTGACTCCAAAACAAAACAAAATTCCTAACTCAAGTCGAGGATCTACATTAGATGAGCATAGGGTCTAGTATAGATCGGATTAGGAATGGGAAATAAAAAATTAGATTCGATAGGATGGCGACTCCACTGGGGACCTCTCTAGTAGGCTAGCCACTTGAATCTCCTCAGATTGCAACTTTTTAAGAAATGTCTTTTAATTATTGCTCTGTTGCTAACCTTTCAAGGATTTAGCTAAATTTATGATTCAGTTATTTTACTTTTGTTGTTGGGTATGCATGCATACAATCGTGTGAATAGATACGGTCAAACTCGGGCCGTCTTAGGACCCTAAGACGGGGGGCCATTGTGTAGGTTTCGGGCGAAGTGATATGATCACCGTTTAGGATCAATTAGGCTACCTCACCCAATGCTTCGATATGGCCTGAGATCCATTTCTCCGAGAATGCGGGAGGCCATAGAGCTTGGGCACCAGTTAGAACCTACCTATTTGCATACATAACGTCATGGGCTACCAATTGATGATGATGTAATATTTTTTGGAGTTCAGATCTATTTCCCTGTAATGTTATCATAGTTTTGGTTATCATTAGGAAATTCCTGTTATAATAGATGGCTAGTACCGCAGTTCACCGCCTCTTCCGCAAAGAAATCCGAGTGTGCAAACCTTTGGATCCGAAATTGGTATTGGACCATTGGTTCACCCTATACAACCCAGAGGAGCAGGCCTTCATCCAGCAGAAAATAGGGCCCATCCTCTCACTGATGATGATGGAAATGAACTTGCCCTTGGTACGGGCCATGCTCCACCTATAGGAAATAGAGCCCGTAGCTTTCTTCATCGGGCCACATGAGATTACTCCTACTCTGGAAGAGTACACCCAACTACTACAAGCTCCAACACTAACTAACCAAGTTTATGTACTAGATCTTGAGGTCGGGCCAACCGGTATTTTCAGCAGACTCTTAGGTATCCGCAAAACAGTAATCAACAAAGCCTTAGCAGACTGTAACGGATACTGCATACGGATGGACGAGTTGGAAGCCTGATTCATTGCCCAAAAAGACAATGGGGACAGGAAAGAAATATTGTGTGGGGACCCCAAGACTTATAGATAAAGAAGGGTGAATGCTTTCATCCTGACAACTTTTGCCACCATACTATTCCTCACCGGAACTTTCTATGTCCACTACCGAGTTGCAGAATTGGTGACCCAATTCCTATAAGGGAGATCTTACATCCCAGCTCTATTGGCTGAATAGATCTGAAACTTAAACTTCGTCAAGAAAAAAGATCATACTGATATGGTTTTTTAGCCACCTCAAGTGTTTCGGGCTAAACATGGTCTGGAAAACCTTGACTCAACAAGTGGATCTCGTGGACTCATGCATAGAAAAGATAAAGCTACCCAACGACCTTACCAGCCACAGTTAGGTAGAAGTGCTTAGAAGTTTCAGTGCCGATGACATTCTATGGACAGCCAGATAGAGTTGCTGTGACAAAATTATTTTAACCTGCAGTAACTTTCAAGTTGTACTCCTGATCGAAATCAGCGGATGTATAGGTTATCACCTCAACTCAGTGGTTCACCAGTTTGGTACTATTCAAGACATAGTTTATCGGCCTTCGCTGGAGACAGTCACATTCGAGTACCAAGATCCGAACTTACTAGTGGCTGAAAAATTTGCTAAGCTAGTAGAGGTCAAAGCACTATGGCAAGCCAGAATCGAAAGCCCGAATGTAGACCTCAGAGAGCTAGATGGTGAAGTGGGAAAACATCGAGCCACCAGGGAGTTCGTAATCCACCAGCTGTATCAAACAGGGGAAAGAGCATACCGGGTCCCAGATGTCACCCAATCGAGGCCAGCCAAGGTAAATCCGAAGTTGGAAATCTACCTAGAGCAGGTCAGGGCCCGGATGGAGGTATATTTTGAGGCTGCAGATTATAAAAAGGACATTTGGAAAGATCGATTCAAGGAATTCGACCAAAGGAACAAAGCCTTGGAAGCTCAGCTAGAGAAGACCCAAGCCAAAGTCAAAGAATTAGAAGCCATCATCAATAGGAAGCTTGAGTCTCCACAATAGAAGACCAAGAAAGCTAGGAAATAGATTATCATTATACTCTTTCGTTTGTTTTAAGTATCAAACTCCAAAGTTTCAATATTACATCATCAATCAATTGTTGGCCCCTTTTATTTTTAGCATCCGTGTGACACATGCATCACATTTGCATACATTATACTAAAAAAGAAAAAATGTGTGCCAGGTATCAAAATAGCTCCTAAACAACCGAACCTTCCCAAAAGCCCAATTTGCACACGTTCAAGAGCAAAAATGACAAATAGTAGCGACAACCGCAACAACGCAAATGTTGATGCTGCTTCAGACTCTAAGACTGTATCCCTAGAACAAACGGTCCAACATTTGGCTGCACAAGTCCACCTCCTGATTGAAAGCATTGGCCTCCCTAGCACCACCCAGACGACTCAAGAAGAACATTTAGGGGCTAAGAAAGGGAAGGCAATGGAGGGGAAACCTCCAGAATATGAGGAAATCAATTCCCACCTCAATCCGGCCTTTGAATATGAGCCAGAATCAACCAGGGTCCAACCTCTGATGACCTGAAAAAAGAGATGGAGGAGAGACAGAAAGAGATGGAAAAAAGACTCTTCCAATAGCAGGCAGATAAGATGAAGACAATAGAGGGGCTTGATGGTTTCAAGCAAGCCGGAATCACCAGACTGCCAGCATATGGGGAAGAGGTGTACCCTGACAAATTCAAGACCTCGGAATTTGAGAAGTATGACGGTACTGGATGCCCCAAAATGCACACAAGGTTATACGCCCAAAAAATGAGCAAGTATGCTCAATATGACGAACTGATGATCCAAACCTTCCAGGACAGCTATACTGGCCCTGCGTTAGTCTGGTATGCCCACCTGGATTTCAATCAAGTCAACACATGGGAAAGGCTTGCTTGGGCGTTTTATGACCAGTACAAGTTTAATATTGAAGTCGCCCCGTCAGTGATTGATCTGGGGAGTCTTCGAAAGAGACACGCTGAGCCTTTTAAAGAGTATGCTTAGCGCTGGAGAGCTCAAGCAGCCCGGGTAGCAATTCCAATTTCTGAGAAAGAGTTGACGTCTATATTTGTCAACACTCTAGACAAGACCTATTTCTCACATCTGGTGGGCCAGACATCATCCAGCTTTGCAGAAGTGGCAGCTACAGGATGCCGGATTGAAAGCGCCATCACCACAGGTAGACTCTAAGCAATGGATCCTCCCAGGGTCACACCAACACAAAGGCCCTTGGGAGGTAATAGAGCCAAGGAGTCTACCGTTAGCACAGTTCACTCCGGTGAAGCAGACAAGGCTGGAACTTGTGTGACATTTCAGACCATGAGTACCCTAGCCCAGCACTCCATGGCAAGTCATACCCAGACTACTAGGGTCCTAAGATAGTTCACTCTAATTCCAATTCTGCTCAGCCAGGTCTTTGCTCGACTGCGGGCGGATAATTTAATCATCTTCGAAATCCCAAACGATCGGTACAAGCCCAGAAACTTCGACTCAAACCTCAAATGTGACTATCATATGGGTCAAGAGGGGCATTCTACAGAAAAATGCTGGAGGCTCCGACACAAAATCCAGGATTTGATCGACGCCAGAATTGTATAGCTGGATTTTGTTAACACCCCAACACCCAATGTCAACACCAACCCGCTGCCCAATCATAAACCCACCATCAATATGATCACATTTGAAGAGTCAGCTCCCAAAGAAGCCTCTAAGCAAAAGGCGACGGACAAACAGAAAAGGCAGTCCCGTCAAGCTCCAGTGAAAACCCCCAAGTCACATATCAAAAGGAGATGGTTAGCCGGAGACCCAACAGTCGGCACCTTGGGAGAATCACATGGGAGATTTGAGTACCTGGTGAACTACTCTTATACCCCGACTGTATATGGTTCACCTAGTGGATGGGGGCTCGAGTTTGAAAAAGAGGACAACCCGCCAAAGGAAGAGGAGAAATCTGTAAACATGATCAATTCAAATCAAAAGCCAAGAGTCATAAAATGCTATGAAGGACAGTCAACTGAGATACAGATCCCGAAGAAAAGATATGTGTTCAATGTCCCAATACCGGCAGAGAGGTATAAGGCTGCACAGTTTGACTATCAGACCCTCGAGCAAAAGCGACCTCCTATGGTGGGAGGAATCACCCGCTCTGGGAGAGTATATGACCCGAAATATAAAATCCCGACTGAAGAGCCCAACATGGGAAAAGGAGAGGAAGAAGAAGAGGGGCTCGTTACATTTACAAAAATGGTCAAAGCGAGTGAATACAAGATCATGGAACAACTAAATAAAGTTCCAGCACAAATATCACTCATGGGCCTTCTTACAGCCTCTGAGCCCCATAGGGAAGCACTCTTCAAAGTGCTCAAATAGATTCAAGTCCCAGAAGGCATCGCTACAGATAAAATAAGTCATGTGGCGGATTCTATTTTCACCATGGACCAGATATCTTTCTCCCCGGAAGAGCTAGGGGAGGATGGAGACCAACATATAAAACCACGATTGTCTCCCGAGTACTTATTGACAATGGGTCGTCCCTCAATGTTTGCCCATTGGCTACCCTCGGCTTATTGGGGGTCGATCCAAGCAATATTAAACCTAGCTTGACGGTGGTCAGGGTTTTCAATGGGTCAAAAAGAGACATAATAGGGGAGATAAACCTACCGGTGGAGATTGGCCCGTAGGTGTTCCACATATCTTTTCAAGTCCTTGACATCCCAAGATCTTTTAACCTACTCTTGGGAAGGCCTTGGATACATACTGTTGGAGCCATACTCTCCAGTCTCCATCAAAGGGTCAAATTTATTGCAAATGGGCAGATAGTCACTATGTTGGGCGAGCAGGATTATGCCATATACAAAGAAACTGCCATACCATACATTGGAGAAGATGGTTCAGAAGACCTTGGTCTCTAGATATTCAATGAGGTGAATGTGCTGAATAGCAAAGAGGGCCATCAGTTTAAGGAGGGGCAGCAAAGGACGTTTGGACTAGGGTACGTTCTTACAGCTTGGGAAGAAGCATAAGCCAAAGGTGTCAAAGGTAGGACGAAGGAGAAGCTAAGTAACACCCCGATGCGCATTTCACGCCTTCAGCAATCTTTCAGAAAAGCAACTGTCATTCAAGAGCCAAGCATAAGCGAAGATGACGTCAGCAATGGGAGCCCAACCCCTCACACATCTGAACAGCATCCAGCTCTCAATAATTGGTTCTGTTATCCTATTGATAGCTCTAGGTCAGCTCAAGGATAGAGAACGATTGTTAAAAAAAAAATTATTGAGACTCCTTTATAATTCAATTACAATTTGTCTTACTTATATATATCTACTTTCATTTTACTTCACCCAAATCTCCTACCATTGAACATCAAGGACATTTCGCACAGGTAGAAAATAAAAAAACTGATATCGTTTCCGACGCTACTAGGTCAGTTGTTGGAGGCGATATCCTTGACAACGAAATAATACAAGAAAATTGGCAAAAATATGAACAAAGCAAAATTTCAATCGACGAGCCAGTGGAGACAGTAAATCTAGGAAGCATGGAAAAACCCAAAAACCTTAAAATCGGAACCAGTTTAAGTGCCGAGCAAAAGTGTGAAATGATTGAGGTGTTGACTGAATATGCAGATGTGTTCGCCTGGTCATATGGTGACATGCCAGGACTAGACCAATCAATAGTGGTTCATAGGCTTCCCACAAGGGAAGATGTCAAACCTAAAAAATAGAAATTGAGAAGATTTAGGCCTGACATCTTACTAAAGATTAAGGAAAAAGTCAAGAAACTACTAGAAGTAGGGTTTATCGAAGTGTCTGATTACCCAGAATGGGTAGCGAATACAGTCCCTGTTATGAAAAAGAATGGAAAAGTACGCGTATGCGTAGACTTCCGAGACTTAAACCAAGCTACGCCAAAGGATAACTTCTCCCTACCTCACATTGTTGTTCTAGTAGACAACACTGCAGGAAACCATCTTTTCTCATTTATGGACGGTTTCTCAGGATATAATCAAATAAAAATGGCTGAAGAAGATAAAACCAAAACGACTTTCATCACAGCATGGGGAACTTTCTGTTACAAAGTCATGCCCTTTGGTTTGAAAAACGCTGGGGCAACGTATCAAAGAGCCATGGTCGCAATACTTCATGACATGATGCATCGAGAAGTCGAAGTATACGTCGACGACATGATAGCCAAGTCCAAAGAAGAAGAAAGCCATATAGATATCCCAAGAAAGTTGTTTAAGCGATTGAGAAAATTCCAGCTCAAGTTAAATCTAGAGAAGTGCACTTTCGGGGTCACAACGGGCAAATTGTTAGGGTTTTTCATAAGTCGGGAAGGCATTAAAATCAATCATGACAAAGTAAAGTCTATATTAGAGCTACCTTCCCCACACACTATCAAAGAAGTAAGAAGTTTGTTGGGAAAATTAAATTACATAGCTCGCTTTATCTCACAGCCCACAGATAAGTGCCGGCCACTATTCCGTCTGTTGATAAAGAATGCCGCAGTAGAATGGGACGACGAATGCGAAGAAGCATTCAGGACGATCAAAGACTATCTCATAAAATCTCCAGTCTTAATAGTCCCGAAGCAAGGGAAGCCCTTATTCTTATACCTCACGATACTCCCTAAATCCATGGGATGCGTGTTGGGGCAGAAAGACGAAGAGGGAAGAGAGCGTTCCATATATTATCTGAGCAAGAAATTCACAAATGGGGAACATATGTATTTAGAGCTAGAGAGGACTTGCTGTGCTCTGATTTGGGTCATGCACCTGTTAAGGCAATATACCCTTTAATATCATATTGAGCTGTTGACAAGACATGATCCTCTGAAGTACTTGGCGGAGAAACCTGTTTTGATAGGGAGAATCTCTAAATGGCAAATGCTCTTATCAGAGTTTGATATCACATACATAAATCAAAACTCGATGAAAGGGCAGTCTTTGGCCGACTAAATGGCAGAATACCCTGTCGAGGGAGATTCCCAAGAAGTACAAGCTCAATTCCCTAACGAAAACATATTAGTAGTGGAAGGTACATCAATAGAAGATTATGGGATAGACGGGCATTCTAAGTGGAAAATGTTCTTCGATGGAGCCGCCAATGTATTCGATTGTGGGATCAGGGCAGTGTTGATATCCCTAGACGGCACACAATTCCCTACAGCAATAAGACTCAACTTTCCATACACCAATAATATCGCGGAATATAAGGCATGCATCCTTGGCCTCAAAATGGCTTGCCACATGGAAATCCGTGAATTAGAAGTATACGGGGATTCATCACTTATCATACTACAGATAAGAGGGGAATACAAGACTAAAGACCCCAAACCGGTACCATACCATCAACATTTGACAGAGCTAATAGAAGAATTCGAGGCAATCACTTTCACATACGTCACAAGAACTCAGAATCAATTTAAAGATGCACTCGCCATACTAGCATCTATGATCCAGATAACAGGGGGAGCCGAAGTCCAACCAATGAAAATAGACATCGAAAATCGGCCCGCCTACTGTTTAGCAATTGAAAAAACACAAGATGACAAGCCCTGGTATCATGACATCAGAACTTTTCTCCAAGAAAGCAAATACCCCAAAATGGCTAGCAAGAATGACCAGAGAACACTCAGAAGGTTAGCAAGTCATTTCTTATTAAGTGGGTCTATACTTTACAAAAGATCGTTTGACACCACCTTGTTAAGATGTGTGGATAAAAATGAAGAATGCGAACTAATGAAAGAAGTACATGAAGGGGTATGTGGACCTCATATAAATGGCTACATGTTGGCCCGAAAAATCATGAGGTTAGGATACTATTGGCTAACCATGGAATTAGATTGCATAAAATATGTCAAGCACTATCATTTGTGTCAAGTGTACGCAAACCGGATAAATGCTCCACCCAACGAGTTGCATTTATTGTCAGCGCCATGGCCTTTCTCTATGTGGGGAATCGACATAATCGGCCCAATCACTCCGACGGCATCTAATGGCCACAGGTTTATATTGGTAGCAATTGATTATTTCACTAAGTGGGTAAAAGCTTCATCATATACCAATGTCACAAAGGGGTAATAGTCCGTTTCTTGAAAAGGGACATAATAGCTCGATATGGAGTTCCTGAGTCCATCATCACCAACAATGGTACCAATCTTAATAACAAGTCGATGACAGGTTTATGTCAACAATTCCACATAAACCATAGAAATTCAACTCCCTACCGAGCTCAGATGAACGGGGCAATAGAAGCAGCTAACAAGAATATTAAAAAGATCATCGAAAAAATGACAACTACTTACAAAGGTTGGCATGAGATGTTACCGTTTGCTCTCATGGATTATAGGACTTCAATAAGAACATCTACTGGAGCTACCCCATATTCATTAGTATATGGTACTGAGGTAGTGCTACCAGTCGAGGTCAAAATACCATCATTCAGAATTCTGTCAAAAACTCAGTTAACTGAATCAGACTGGGTAAAGAAGAGGCTTGATCAACTGAATCTGATTGATGAAAAAAGACTCACTGCACTATGTCATGGCCAGTGTCACCAACAAAGGATGGCCCGAGCCTTTAACAAGAAGATGAGGCCTCAATACTTCAAAGAAGGAGATCTGGTGCTAAGGAAGGTTCTCCCAAATGCCTAAGACTCTAGCGGAAAATTTACCCCAAATTATGAGGGTCCATATGTGGTGAAGAAGTTCTGTCATGAGGCGCTTTGATATTGACTCAAATGGATGGTCCGGAATTGAGAGACCCCACCAATGCAGATGCTGTTAAGATGTACTATCCTTAGGCAAGTGAATTGAAATTTTGCCAATGTTTATGAAAGCCAATATTCAATATAAATTTCGTTAAGTCTAGTTTTCATTTTCTATAAGCAAAGTTAATGTCTCTAAATGGTCGATAATCCCAACCAATTCTCATTACAACAAACATTCCTAAACACATTACCCATCACTTCACAAATGAATGATAAACACTAAAATGATAATGAATCTCAATAAATTTTGTAGTACAATTCTATCTACTTTTGAGCATTAAAACCTGGTGCATTAGTAGGATAGCACTACCGTCAAAAGAGCCATGCGCACAAGAAAGGAAGTACATCAAGATCTTCAACCCCGTGAGTAAGCGAAGCAAAAGCAAACCAGCACGAAGGTTCGGTTGTTTGGTTGCTATCCATGATAAATTGGCAAACATATTAAAATAAATAACTATCATCCGCATATCATGAAAACATCAAATCATTTAGCTTAGTCAGTAAAAGTATGTTCAAAAGCATAAGGTTAGTCAGCCCATAATGGGGCACTTTCCTAAATATCCTCTCTTAAGGTCAGCCTATAAGGGCACCTTTCGGGACATTTCTTCCTGTCATAGGTTAGTCAGCTTATAGAGGGGCACTTTCCTAAACTTCATCTCTTAGGGTCAGCCCATAAGGACACCTTTTTGAGACGTTTCTCCATGCCAAAAGTTAGTCAGCCCACAATGGGGCACTTTCCTAAATATCTCATCTCAAGGTCACTTTTCGAGACATTTCTTCCCCAGGGTCGTGAGTCTAAGAAGACACTTCCCGCTATAGGTTAGTCAGCCCACAATGGGGCACTTTCCCAAACACACCTTCAAAAATGTCAGCCCATAAAGGGCACCTTTTTTAGGCATGTCCTCTCTCATTGGGTCAGTTAGCTCGCGAAGGAGCACTTTCCTAGACACCTTTTCTTGAAGTTAGCTCAGAAGAGCACTTTTCGAATCTATCGATCAGTTAGCTCAGAGGAGCACTTTTCGAATCTATCGATCAGTTAGCTCAGAAGAGCACTTTTCGAATCTATCGATCAGTTAGCTCAGAAGAGCACTTTTCGAATCTATCGATCAGTAGCACTTTTCGAATCTATCGATCAGTTAGCTCAGAGGAGCACTTTTCGAATCTATCCATTAGTCAGCTTATAGGAGCACTTTTTCAAATTGTCGATAATCGATTAGTCAGCTCATAAGAGCACTCTTCGAAGGTATTTTCCCAAACAGTCGCTAGTCTAGTCAAACGCTTCTATTGATAGGTGACCAGCTCATAAGAGCGCTTCCTAAGACAATCTTTTCTTCAAGTTTGCTAGTCTGATAAGACGTTTCCTATCATCAGATATTCCACTTACAATTCTACACTCATAAACAATTCTTGAGATATTTCTTATCGCCAATTAGTCAGCCCATAGAGCACTTTTTGGGATGATACATTACTCTAGATTGTTAGGATCATTTCCTAAGTAGTACCAACCATCACGAAACACTCATGGGATTATTAGCTCATGGAGCATTTTCCTACTAAAGACCAAATTCCAAATAACCAGCTAAACCAAGGCATTATCCATTCAATCAAGGGGCCAAAAATGGCGTCTTTCTTGTCTTTGCAATTAAGTTTTTCAAACTTTACTACAAAGAGAGGCAGCTGTAAACACCCCATTTTTGCCCTAATGATCAGTAATAATCAACAATAATTAATTTCCAATTTTTTCCAATTTTTTCATTTTTTTCTCTAATTTAGCAAAAATAGGAAAAATATTCAAAAAAATAAAATAAATAGGAAAATACATCAACTTTGGAAAATAATTGCATAAATGGCAATAAAAAGGATTAAATAATTTTTACAAATTTTTGAAATTCCAAAAAATACAAAAAAATAAAAAAATCGCATTGCATATATGCAAATTGTGAAAATAATAAAATCACGAAAGTGGGTTAGCTCAGCTGGTCCGAACCAGGGTCAGGTGTACGCGGGAGTGGGCTCGGTCAGGGGTTCGAAACCCGGGGGAAGCAAAATCCGCGTTTTGCAAAATTTTTCTACTTGGGATACGTGTCAACATCCGATTGGCCGGGGTAAATGCACACGCTAGGCGCGTGATCATCTTCAACCTCCATCCGAGATCGCTGGCGAGGAGCAAAATCTGAATTTCCACCATTTTGATTCGATTTTTTGCACAAATCCAACAAATATTCAATAGAAATAAGATAAACATCATCTAATTGGAATCAAATCGCAATAAATCAATGGATTTGCACAAATCGGAGATGGGTTTTTAATCGCAAATCCGATTTGCTTCAATTGGTGGAAATCCGAGCTTATCCAGCTCGATTTCTTGCGCCTATAAATAGAGGATGAAGTGGAGAGGCAGAAGCACGGATCAAAAGTGAGAAAAAGAGAGAATTGAAGCCTCGCTAGAGTTCTTCAAACTGCGACCACCGATCGAGCTTCGAGCAGCCACCAAGAAGCGTTTTTGAAGCAAACCACCGCCACAGTTGAGTTCCTCACCCCCGAAAACCTAGGAATCGACACCTCAACCACATCGGAAGGCCACCGGAACGCCGTCAACGAGCATCCCCATCCGCCGCATCTGATCGACCCGACCGACCTGACCTGCGCATCGACCCGGATCCAGATAAGTCGGATTTTTCGATTTTTATTTATTTATTTTATTTTATGTATTTAGTTATTTATTTTGTTTATTTTTTTCGAATTTTCTTTAGTTGTTTATTTGTTATATAATTCAAAAAATAGAAAAATGTTAGAAATTAGATATTTTTTTTAGGATTTGATTTAGTATAAATAATAAAAATAAAAATAATGATAAATAATAAAAATGTGAAAATTTATAAAGAAAATAATAAAAATATTAGAAAAGAATAATAATAAAAATTTAGATTTTAGAATAGGATAAGTGAAAGATCTGAGAGAAATTTTTTAATAAAAATTAATTAAAAAATTGTGAAAATTAAGAAAAATTAAGAAAAAAATTAATAAAAATTATAAAAATTATAAAAAATTAATAAAAAAATCAATAAAAAATTATAATAGTAGAAATGAGTTGAAAAATATAAAAATTAAATTTTATCACTTAGAAAAATCATTTTCTTAAATAAATCCAAAATTGGTTTTTCCTTAAAAATATCATTTAAAAAAAAATCAAATTATCAAGCTTAGGCTTAGATTTTTTTTAGAAAAATCCTAAAATGGTAAAAACATAAATCAAAAGAAATTTCATAATTAAAAATCATCAACACACTCAAAGTTTTTCAAGAAAAGCGAACTACGGCTTGTTTGATCCTAAATAGCAGGTACGTAGGCACCCATTTGGGGCAACCCTAAAAAAGGAATAAAAATCATTTTCCTAGAATAATTCACTCAAAAATACAATAAAAGATAACAAGAAATAAATAAAAGACATTTCTAGATAAAGTTGAGATTTTAGGAGATTAAGGTGGTAACCGTAGGGTTTTAATAGGTTGGCCTCCGAACTTAGAAACTCTGATTCTCCTTTTCCTCTTTTCACAAAAAACGAAAAGAGGAAATCACGACGACTAGTGGTCCAAATTAGGACTGATCCGCTCCATTAGTCCTAATTCAATCTTTCCCAACAACAGTTGGGTGGCGACTCCAAAACAAAACGAAATTCCTAACTCAAGTCGAGGATCTACATTAGATGAGCATAGGGTCTAGTATTGATCGGATTAGGAATGGGAAATAAAAAATTAGACTCGATAATGAGTATTTAATTTCTTCTTACAATTTATTAACCGAGAGAATCCCTAATTTAGTCTAATAACTTTCTCAAGATTATTAAACCCAAATCTTCAAATTATCTATTTGAATCTCTTCACAATAGCATAACTAAACGATTACATTAAGAACAACAAATTCCTATAACTAATTTCAATATTTCCGAAAGAATAACGTAAGTTATCTCTAAGATTACATAAATCCTCTTCACACATGCAAGATCTAATTATATATCATATTTCTCAATCTTGATATGCAATATCAAATAGATGAATTAATACACTAGCAATATTAAACCAATCAAAATAAAGAACACATGCATGAATTAATAAACATTAGAATTCATCAAATATTATAAGAAAATCTCAAGTTATATAATAAACCTAGGTTCCACAAGTCTAAATACTAAGAAAATTAAACACTAAACATATTGAGAATTGAATTCATCAATGATGTAATGACATGCATCGTTAAGGAAATTAACAAAAACAAGTAAAAACCTTAAATTCTTGAAGTTAAAAGAAATAGCTATCTTTTCCTCTCAAAACACAAGCAAAATAATATAAATATGGTCTCCTCATTTTGTATAAAGTCCTCCTCTTTTTATACAATGTGTGTTAGAAACTATTTGTTTTAAAGTCAACCCAATGTCCAACAGGGCCATGCTTTAGGTTGTGTCCGCTTCATAGCTCAAATTCATGTAAAAATTAACTTTCTAGCTGACACAGCCTAGATACGATTATGTCTAACTCCTGTGTATCTTTCTGTAACTCTTTAACCACAACATGACTAATAACACAACCATGTCAGTTTCTCATGTAACTTTCTATAAATCTTCAACTTCAACTCGACCAACCAACATGGTCATGTCTAATTTCAAGCCTACATAACTTCTTCAATTTAGCTTCGAATTGAGTAAAATTAAATTAAAAAATATGCCAAAATCAAGAAAAAAAACATGTTGAATCTCACTTAATATATATAAATATATATATATATATATATGATTTAGTACTTATCCATTACATAGACATCCCATAAAAGCTCTTGAAATTATACAGACCCCCAATATTTTCAAAGTTAGCACTTACATCTCCTAAAATAATTGTCAAGAATTTACTTTTTATGAGTTAGCTATCTATTTGTCTCATCTTGTAGATCTAGACAATTACTTTAATATATTTAAATAACGAATGCTAAAAAAAATTATAATCTTATTTTTATTCCATTAATTTTTCACTAATCCAATGTAATGACAAAATTATCTTGCACCGATACCATTATATTGTCTTGTAAATTTTCTAAGAGCAAAGTTAGAGAAAGAAAATTAAAATACTCCTAAATTTTTTTAAAAAACCGCTGTCATATTAAAGAAAACGTTAAAGAGCAAAATTCTTTCATACTCAAAGACAATATGTAATCTTTCAAGATCATTTTCATTAATGATGGTATGAACAATTTATTTGCCTAAGTTTTTTTAATTCTTATTTCTATAACCTTTGAGGTTCCTTTTAGTGGTGTGAATTATAGAAAAATATTTTGTATGTAAATATAGAAAGTGTGTATATTCCATTTTGTTGTAGCTAGAAATTGATTAAGGAATGGCATTATAGTTAATCTTCACTAAGCATCAATCTCCATTTTATTAAAATAGCAGTTGCATGTTAGAATAAACATGGTGACAATTACATACTTTACTTGAAATAGGAAGAGAATTGTACATATGCATATTAGAATGTTTGTGGGAAGAGTCCATGGGGTTTAGATCGATTTTTAAGAGTTGATGTTAATTGGGTCATTTGATTAAAATCAATCTAGAACTGAAAAAAAATAAAATCTTATGCAATATTAAATTAAGAAAAGGCATGGCTTAATTGGTAAGTAGTGTACAATAGAAGGTCAATGGTCTTGGGTACGACCTCAACTAGACACAAATGTGCTTTACTTTTTCTCCTTAAGTTAGGGACATGTGTTAACCTCTTGTTGGCTGACATGATATATTGTCGATTCATCTTCTTCCTAGGAGCATCTATAAAACAGAAAA
Organism: Laguncularia racemosa; assembly: GCA_037954665.1. NCBI lineage: Eukaryota > Viridiplantae > Streptophyta > Magnoliopsida > Myrtales > Combretaceae > Laguncularia > Laguncularia racemosa. The sequence goes on from JBBMOL010000188.1 coordinate 23,224, forward strand.
GGAAAGAAAAAACTACTCGATTCCTCATATTTTTTACTTGATTTCTCTCATTTTTTGCCCAAACAAAAAGTGGAAATTAAATATAAACTTACAATACTATCTATTTCACATCAAATTTGAATTTTATAATAAATGAAAGTACCCTAAAAATAAACATGAAAATAAAAAAAAAATAGAATATGCACATATTACATCTAATTTTGAAGGGAATATTATAGGCTAAATTGACTTGCAATTCATGAATCAAATACATAGATTAGTCAAGTAAAGCCTATAGAATATATTTGCATCTTCAATTTTTAAAAATTTTCACAAAAATCGTGATAAATTCAGCTAAAAAATATTGAAGAACCAAAAATACCCACTCTTGCAAAGATTTAATATTTCTTCAAAAAAAAAAATTAATAGGCTTGTATCACCCACTTTCTCACTCTAGGAATAGTATCTACAACTACCCTCTCTCTCTCTTCAATTTCTCTCATTTGAGAGCAAATTGAAGTGAACCAAAGCCATAAAATTATCCTCTTTCTTAATTAGAGTAATGCCCAACCTTTAATTGCCTTCAATAACTTGGGAATTGCTCTAGTTTAATCAAGAATCAAAGTTTGGGTTAGCTTGAAGAACGGGGTTCAAGTGAATATGACCAAGATACAAGCTTCCAATCTTAAAATTGATTGAGGGGTTTGCTTTCCCACCACAGCAAGAGTTTGACTAACCTTTGAACTACCACCATTGATGATTAGAGGCCCCTAAACTAGCTCGAACCACCTGCACTAAGGTAAGCTTCATGTTTTATTTTTATTTTGTTTTTTGTTTTTAGAAAATTTTGAATAAAAGAGTTTCTTTTACATCTTTCTCTATTTTTGTTTTCTCTCACTTAGAAGTCATTTTTTAAGTAAAAACTTTCAATTAGCCTTTTTCCAAAAAAAAATTAGATTTTTTAGGTTTTTTTAAAGACAAAATAAAAATTAGGGTTTTAGAAAATATTTACTAAAAAAACGTAAAATGGCTAAAAATGTAGAGTCAATATCTTTAAAAATAAAATAAACCAACAAACTAAGATTTTTATAAATAAATAAAAAAAGAATTATGTGGGCTTGATCTCGATTAGTAAGTACATAAACACTTTGAGTGGCCTTAAAAATTGAAAACTATGGTTTTACTTAATTATGTTTTAAAAGAAACTCTTTTATGAAAAATTTTCAATAAATAAAGAAAACTTGATGGTTTTTAATTAATTTTAGAAACTCTCTTATGGAAGCCTTAAAGTTTAATAAGAGAGCTTCCGAGTACATAATCTTTGGTTTCTATTTTTTTCTAAAAATTATTTTAGAGAAAAAAATGTAGACTAGTGACTAAAATTAAGGTTTATCTACCCTGTAAGCCTTAATTTTACATTTTTGTCCCAACTTAAGTCGAGTGGCAACTCCATTTTTAAAGTATTTTTTCAGCAAAACTTCCTTAATCTAGTTGAGAGGCTTATGTTGAGTAGGTTGGGCTTAATGTAAGCCTAATTAAGAAAAAGGGAAATCAAAATTTATGCTCGATAGATTGGCAACTCCATTGGGGTCTAAGTGGACTAGCCATAAGGGAATTTCCAAAAATAATTTTAAAGGCCTTCATTTATTTTAGAAATAAAGTTTCTTTATTGTAAATATTTTCTTATAAACAGTTGTACTATCTGGGTGTTAATGGTGTAGAAAAAGAATAAAAAAAGAGAGAAAATGAAGAAAGGCCTAATGGGCTAATCTTAGGGGGAATTGATTTGAAAAGAAAGATATGTGTTAGATATGGTCGAGACTAGAACATCTTAGGAACTTAGGATGGGGAGCCATAGTGTAACCATTTGGGGAGTTATGGTGTAACCACCTTTCATTGGTGATTAGACTACCCCACCCTTGCTTTAATGTGGCCTAGGATCCATTTCTTTGAAAATGTGTGAGGTTACAAAGCTTGAGGACCTATAGAACCTACTCTATTGCATTTACGGTTACGTACCAAACAATGGAAAATAGTGCGGCATGATAAAGAAAGAGTTGTAATTTTAATTGATACTCTAATGTGTCATAGTACTTTCTAAGATATGTAAATTTCCATGTATATAAACTTTAGTGTAAACTTTGTTTTTAAGTTTCTATTTACTATAATTTATAGAAAAGAAGGATTATAGGTTCATCAAATGCTCAACCTACTCATCCACATCAAGTAACCTACAAAACCTAAGCCCTTCCTAGCACCAATATGCTCGGCCTCACTATTAAAGAGTATACCTAACTACTCCAAGCCCCTCCATACATTAAAGGTATAGTAGTTCCCAACCTTAGAGCTACCCTAGCAAACATCATTACTAAGTTTTTAGGGGTGAGAAGAGCTAAAGTGGCTTGAGCCCTTTATGAGCGTGGTGAAAAAGCCATAAGATTGTCAACTTTCCTGGATTGGTTTGAAAGCCCATTAGATTATCAAAAACATGTGGCCATATTTAATGGTGGTTTTGAAGTTTGGAGAGAGAATTGAATCAACATGTTTATCTTAGCTACATTTGGAACCATTCTATTTACTAATGGGCTTTTATATGTTCATTTTAAAGTGGTGGAGTTAGTAGCCTAACTCATAGTCAAAAAGTCATATATTCCAACCATTTTAGTAGAGCAGATTCGTTCCCTAAATTTTTTGAAGCAAAGAAGCTATGGACATTTCAAGGGAAGCTTAGTGCTACTTATCATTTGGTTTACTAATCACACCAAGGCTTATGGGTTAAAGCTGCTTAGGAGTTATTTGGCTTAATAAATTGATCTAATAGAAAACTTCATTCTTAAAATCCATTTACTAGGGGGAGTCATATTTTAGCGATGGATTGAGGCCCTATAGAAAGTTCCACTAGAAGACATACTTTAGACCGCTAGATGGAACCATTGCACATATGCCATACTTGGGTGTAAAGGGTATGCTACAGTCCCTCTTATAGGAATCACTGGCTATACAAGGCACTTCCCACCATGTGTGGTTAGATAATTAGGGCTCATTGAAGGCATGGCCCATAAAGGTTCCCTAGAGGTGGTGACATTAGATTTCTAGAATTCTCATATTATATTAGCTAATAAAATAATCAAGCTGCAAAGGATCCAAGCTATTTAGGACCATAGAGAATTAACCCCCATTATTGATGTAGGAGACTTAAGAGAAAGAGTTGGAGATTACTGAGCCACAAAAGAGTTCATATTTGACCTACTTCATAAGAATGGAGAAATTCAGTATCAAGCCTCAAATGTACTCAAACCCGCACCTAAGCATCCCACACTAGAGCTTAGAGCATACATGGATTTAGTGTAAGCACATGTGGAAATTCGATATAAAGCTATGGAAAAGAAAAAGAACACTTGGAAAGCTTGATAAGAAGAAGCCCAAGATTGGATAAAGGTCTTAGAAAGCTAGCTGAGGAGGGTCAAGAAGCAAATTAGCTAGTTGTTAATTGATGAAGCAAGAGCATGCCCCAGCAAGATTAGGAGATTTATCTAGAATAGTCTATTCAATTTCATGTTTCTAGTCTAGGTTTTAATTTTAGTTTTAGTTTTATGCTCCTAGTCTTTATATTCTAATGCTATGTGTCACTAGAGTATTAATAAAATTCCCACACTACTATCTAATGGCCATTTCGACATCTTACACCTGTATGTCTTATTATTCTTTATTTTATTTACTTATAGTTCATATTTTATTTTGTAAAGTATGTTTCCTTCAAAAAAAAAGAAAAAGAAAGAGACAAAAAGAAAGGAAAGAGAGAAGAAGAAAAGGAAAAGAAAGAGAGAGAGAGAGAGAGAAAACTAACAATTTAAGACCTTTTGTAGGAATCTCGAAGATTGCTCCTAAATAGTTGATTTTCATCCAAAGCCCTATTCTCACTCATTTTCATTCCAAGATGACAAAAAGTGTCAACTCCAAAAGAGTCAAAGCCTTTAAGAAGACCATACAACAAGTGTTGGAACAACTCCAGACCCTTACTCACTCCATAGCCACCCAACTACTCATCCAAGTGAATGTTCTAACAACCAAAAGAATGACACGCCACCCCTTAAGTTGCAAGATGTGGAATTCGGCCCTAAAACTAACATGTGGAAGAAGGAACTTAAATTGAAACGAAAGGACATAAAGGAAAAGCTAGTGAAGAAATTTGAGGACAAACTTAAAGTTTTGTAAGGCATTGATTGGCTAGAAAAGCTAAGCCTCTTGCAATTGCCTAATTACTAAGAAGATTATTTACCTGAAAAATTTAAGATACTTGAGTTTGAGAAGTATGATGGAATTAATTGCCCTATGATGCACACTCATTTGTATGTGCACAAAATGGGTCAGTGCACTAAGTATAACTGACTTATGGTCAAGATGTTTCAAGATAGCCTTACCAGTCCAACCCTAATGTGGTATGCCCAGTTGGACTTGGCCAAATATGATACTAAGGATAAGCCTACTAAGGTTTTCTACAACTAGTATAAGTTCAACATCAAAGCAACACCAACCATGTATGATTTGCAAAAGGTAAGCAAGAAGGATAAAGAGACTTTCAAGGAGTTTCCTCAGCATTAGAGAAGTGCGATGACTAGGATTACTCCTCCACTCTCAAAAAAGGACTTAACTAACATCTGTACCAACAATTTGAGTGATCCCTATCATAAATACCTTGTGGGCCACAAGCTTTACTAAGGAGGTAGTAATAGGTAGTAAAATTGAAGACTCCATTATAGTAAGCTAAATGACGGTCCCCATTTCTACTAATAAGAAGCTTATTACTTCCTAGTTTGTAGCTAAATCAAGAGATGCAATAGTTGGCATGGTAGTAACTAGCAAATTTGCAACTGTAACACCTTAACTAGCTATCTAGTTGAGCTAAGGCTAAGACTCTAGTGAGAGTAGGGAATCGAACAAAAGGAGTAGAAAGCAATATACTTACATCCTAATACCTATGAGTCAAGTCCTTATCTACCTTAGGCAAGAAAACATGTTGACTTTTGAAGTACTAATGCTAGACTACAAGCTTAGAAACTATGATCCAACTTTGAAGTGTGATTATCACTTGGGCTATGTGGGACATTCTGTTGATAATTGTTAGAGGCTTAGAAATAAGGTGCAAGATATAATCAATGCTAAGTTGATTCGATTAGATTTCATCGAACCTTAGAGGCCTAATGTTAATAGGAACCCTCTCCCAAATCATGAGCTTGTAATCAACATGATCATAGTTGAAGATCCAGACCCTGAACTAAACCTAAATGAGCTCCCTATTGTGATAGAATAGATTGCATGGAACTTGCAATAAGCAGGCAATTTGCAATATATGAGCCTAAGGAACAAAACTTGGAATAAGCCCACTATTCACTAGTTGCTTGGAGAAGGAAAGGTTAAGAAAGATGAAATTATGGCCATTTTAACTCCCAAACCATGCAAGAATTGCACATAAAAGGAACTAAGAAAGAGGTGGTTGGCAGGAGACCCAATAGTCGACAGCTTAAGAAACCATTTGGAAAATTTGAATACTTAGTAGATTACTCATTCACACCAAGAGTTTATGCTGATGTAGTACCTATTAGCTGAGGACTAGAGTTTGAGGAAGAAGACAAACTAAAGGAGCCAAGTGTTTGTATGATTGGGGAAAACCCAAAGCCCATGGTGTTCAAGTGCTATAAAGAAAATGAGAAAAATACTACCCTTAAGAAGTTGACTTTTACTATCCCATTAGCCATTGAAAACTACAAAGTTGCACCACTAAACTATTAGGTAGTGAACTATGTTCATAAGACCCCTATGCCTTTAGTAGGTGGGCTTACTAGGTTTTGTAAAGTACATAACCCACTAGAAGAGGATAAGAGAAAAACCCTCATTGGAGAATTATTTAAGAAAGTCGTGGAACTAGAGGAAAAAGAGAATGATATAAACCATGCCTCACATCGCTAAATTATCAAAACTAGTGAACACAAAGTCTTGGACTGATTAGCTAAAGTTTGGCCCAAATATCCCTCATGGGCCTCCTTCTCACATCTAATGTTCATCATGAGTCTCTCATCAAGATCTTTCAAGATGTTAAAGTACCTAAGAACATCCTTGTTGATAAGTTGGGTCTTGAAATCAACTCAATGTTTGTCATGGACCACATCACTTTATAACCTGAAGAGCTTAGTGAAGATGGAGTTAACTACACCAAAGCCTTATTCATAGTGGTAAAATGCAAGGGTAAGATTATCACTCATGCCTTCATAGATAATGGATCATCCCTAAATGTATGCCCATTATCGACATTAAATTTACTTGGTGCTAAAGTCTAAAATCAAGCTTAGTACTCTAACCATTTGAGTCTTCGATGGTTCTAAAAGAGGAATTGAAGGAGAAGTAGATGTGGATGTAGAGCTAGCCCACAAGTTTTTAACATAACATTCTAAGTCATGGATATTCTTAAGTCCTTTAACCTACTTTTGGGTTGGCCATTGATCCGAATAGCTAATGTTATACCCTCGTGTCTACACCAAAAGATGAAGTTTATCTCCAATGGCTAAATAATTACAGTGCTAGGTGAACAAGAATTTTCCATTTAGAAAGAGATGGCTATCCCTTATGTCAAAAGTGATGACAATCATGAGCTTGGTCTACAAATATTTCAAAAGGTCTACATATTACATGGCATAAGAGATGTCAATGATGAAATCAAGGAAATTTACACTTAACAAATGGAGATTAAGGAGTAGGTTGGAACATTTAGCTTAGGTTATGAGCCTACACTAATGGAAATTACCAAGATGAAGCATAATGTTAAAAAAGAAGAGAAGTTGTTGGATACTGATATTTACATCCCCTACATCAACCAAGATTTAGGAGCCCAAGCCCGACTTGATAGTAGACATGTTCAACTAGCAATACTCTATTCAAGAGAAGCCATAAGTAGCCCACTTGCAACTCTCAATAATTGGTTTTTAGTTTCTTTCAATAGTGACAAGTCTCTCTTAAAGTAAGAATTAGACTATAATGGAGTATATTTTTCCCTTTCTAGTTTGAGTCATATCAAGTCTATAAGTCCTTTCTTGTTTTTGATAAACTTAGTTTATGAGTCAATTTTAACTTTCAAAAAAAAAAAAAGGTTAATCTTTAGTTTCTTACCATTGAACAAAGATGTACTCACTTACATCTATTAGTAATAAAAAGTTTCTCTCTTGTTTTTGTCATTACTTGCCCATTTGTTCCTTTTCCATGTATTTAACTTTTCAGATCCAATGAACTTAATGAAAATCAAGGGTATCTTGCACTTGTGAATGATGAGAGTGTTGTTATCACCCCTAGCCTTACTGGGTCAGTAGTCGAAAGTGATGTTAATTGTCCACTAGATATTCAAGAGAATAGGTGTTAAGCTTGATTTTTTCCTTTTTCCTTTAATTCAACTTGTATTAAGCTTAGCTCATTCAATATAAGTCACTTAACAAAAATCAAGGAAAAATCAATTTTGTTTTTTGGAAAAGACCCCTAAAAAATATTTTTTTCAAAATTAGATTTGCCACTCAACAAAAACTGAGAAAAATGGGAAATTAGAGTCAAATGGATAGATTTGCTCTAATTTTAACCACTGATTTGCATAAAAATTATTTTATAGAAAAAGTTTTTTAAAACTAGAGAAAATTGAGTTCAAAGGCTATCTTATTTAAAACATTTCTGTTTTCGTATAATTTTTTTTTGAATAATTTGGTGAAGAGGGTTTTCTTAATAACATTCTCCCTATTTTTAAATTTTCCCTTTTTAATTAAGAAGAATTAAAAAAGACATGTAAAAGGAAAAAGAAAAAAAGTAAATAGATATATATTTCATTTCCCTAAAAAATTTGAAAGAACAACACCTAAAGACAAAGTTAGTAATAAGAAAATAAAAATCAAAATAAACTCCTTTTTCTTTTTTTTTTTAATTTTTTAATTTTTACTTTTTATGGAAAAATAATATTTATTTATTTATTATGGTTGCCTCGTTGGTGCCTACATATTTGCTATTCAGAATCAAACCACCATAAGCCCCTTTTTTTTTTAAAAGAAAACTTTAGTTTGTTGATTAGTTTTATTTTTTAAGAGGCATTAACTTTAAATCATTAACTAATTTATTATTACTATTTTATTTAGAAAAAAAACACTTAAAACTCTAATTTTTATCTCTTTCTTGGAAAACTCTAAGAAAATATCCTAAAATTTAAGGGAGAGTCCCATTAAGAGATTTTATCTATTAAAATATTTTTTTAAGTGATAAAAATTTTATTTGGTAAAGAATTTTCTTAAAAAGGATTTATTCATTTTTTTAGAAAGAAAAACATTTTATAAAAAGAAAAAATCAAGAAAAAAATTACTAATTCCTATGAAGAACCACGAATCACAAAAGAAGACTTATAAGAATTCATGTATTAAATGCTATAAAAATCTAGAATCCTATTTATTTATTCATTTATTTTGTAAAGACTTTTATTGTCCTTTACTTTTTTGAGTAACACATAGCATTAACAAAAATAATAATACTATAGTACATCAAATAACCTAATACAAAAATTTTTATTTTATATATCATATTAAAGTAAAGAAAAACAAAAAGAAAAAGAAATAAAAATAAAAAGAATAAAAGAACTTTCTTTTCTTCATGTTTGCGGACAGCAGATGGCAATCGACAATGGCCATCAATGATTTGTCAGAAGGTCTCCTCTTGAGGTAGGTAAGCAAAGCCCTAACCCAATTTTGCGAGAACTATAGCCTATGGTAACCAATTAGTTGAACAATAACATGATAAAGCTTGCAATCTTAACTTCAACCTTCAATTAAATTAGGACAATTTAAGATTGATTGGATGACCTTGATAAGGAGTCAATTGGTGGCTTTAGTTTGTTTTAAGTTGATCACTGTGAACTGTATATATAAAATAATAGTGAATTCTCTAGCAAGTATACTAGGTTGGAATCAAGTAATATAGAAGTAAGTAGAGTGTCGATCCCTCGAGGACTAAAGAGATTACTAAACCTATAATAACTTTTACTGATATCTAGGCAATTTAAAGAAAGATTCTTTTAACTACTTAATTAAAAACTGAAATAAAATCTACTTAAACAAGAACTATGAGAATATTATAAAATAAACCTTTCAATTGAGAAGGTGGGAATTAAGAATTCACCCTAGACATGCTAATCAAATCGCTATCATGTTATTTAGAGTAACCTATGTATGGTTATTCAAATGGGTTTATAACCATAAACCTTCAATTAATTAGTCAACTCCCGTATCTCTAATTAACAAAGGATTCTAAATTACATCCATACACTTCCCAGTGCTATGATTACCTAATGCAATTACCCCTAATTCCTTAATGGATAAATAATTAGAACATTGCTTTAAACTTCAGATAAACCCTAATTCAACTAATTAACGCCGCTTCCGCTTTGTTATACTAATCCAATTAAGAATCCCTAACAAATTATATCTCAACTCCCATATTGATAAAATTTCTAACAATTAAAACCTTTAAGAATTTCAATTGAAATTATAGGAATTGCAATTATGAATAATCCACAAATACCTTAATCTAATAACATGACTACAATTATCACTTTAGCAATCTAGGATTTCATTCTTCTTCGCACCAATTGAATCTAGCCAGCTATAGATTTAACAATGAATGCACAAGTTACAATGGAATATTTGAAGGAATTCATGAATAATATAAACACAAGTCACAAAATTGCATAAACAAATAAAGATAAAAAATCACCAATTTTGTGATACAATTGGAGAGAATTCAAACACAAAACTCCAGAGACCACTTCCTAAAGCCAACTAAAATACTTCTCAATTGATCATAAGGAAAACTTGTTTTAATCTCTTGTTCTTGCTATCAAAATGAAGTATTCTCTCAAAGAACAAAAGTCTAGAAACTGGAAATTGCCAAAAGTCCCCTTTCCGTTTCTTCTCAAAGGAATATATAAAAATAATCAAGAAAATGAAAAGTCGCATTTTTTGTAGGTGTTCCACCACATGAGGCACGGCCGTGTGATAAGTGGTGTTGCCACCACCACATGAGGCATGGTCATGGTCTCACCCCATAGGCTCCTCGGTATCTTTCACAGATGTTCCACCACATGAGGCACGGTCGTATGATAAGTGGTGTTTCCACCACCACTTGAGGCATGGCCAAGGTCTTACCCCATAGGCTTCTCGGTATTTTTGCAAACTCCATTTCTTTTGGTTCTAGCCTCTTCCCACGGTCGTGTGATATCCCTTACCTACTGATTTTCTTCATTTCTTCATGTTTTTCAGCTCCTAATGCACTCTTTTCCTGTGTGAGTCCATTGATTCCTAAAATATCAAAATACAAGCACTTCAGTATCTTTATCTTGGTGATTTGTTTTCAAATTTAACAATAACAACCTCCAAATCACAAGATAAATCATGAGATAATATGTTGTTATCATGAGTTTCTCTCGGTTGAGAGGAATCAAAGAGAGAGTGGGTGTTGTGTTATGCATGGTTTAGAGAGTAAGTAATTGATGCAATTTTAGAGCTTGTTGGATGGAAAAGCCTTCCCTAAACAATCCCCCATAGTCCTATTTATAGCTTTATAGCCTTAATTGCAAGCAACAAAACCTTAGATTTAAGAAAAATCAAATTTTGTTAGACAATGGGTATTTAAGGTTCTTAAATTTTTAAGTTTAAAATTAAGAATGAATTTAAATCAATTGAGCCAACAACATATTATAGATGTGTTCCACATGATTTACCTACCATAGACTTATCTTTTATTTGTGTTTATGAGGCAAGAATTATTCCAAATTTGTTCCTAAAGATCAAGGTTTATTTACTTCGTTCATGTTTTTTTCTAACTTTAAGTCTAATTTTAAAGTAGTTTCCTAATCAATTTGAAACAAATTTAGAATTATTTAGCGTGTATCTCATGCCTATATCTGATTTCTACTCTTTAATTGGCTCAATTTAGTGAAAGAATGAGTAAAAAATGGGCAAAACATTGATATAGTCACGTTGAAGATTTCTTTCCTAATCTAGCTAATTCATAAATCTGGAAGGAGAGGATGAACAATGCTTGGCAGTATTCTTCTGACACACTTACACAGCGTGTAACATACACGTGCCTAACTGAAAAAAATGGGGCACAATTTTTGCATCCCTCAAGATTCAAACCTATGATTTCCATGCTTGCACATTGACATACTAACTAACTAAGCTACCATTTTTTCTTGTTATATTATGCACACAAAATATTAGTGAGCTTTAGCTTTTTGGTTTTAAAATTCATCCTTTTTTATGTTAATGGACTATAATTGTATCAAACTACATATGAAAAATTATTCCCACTCTAATTGAGCTAAACATATATATCACGTGATTATATTTATTTATTTATTTAATAGATACATTGAGCAAATATGGGGTGTTTACAGTTGCCCCTTTTTATGGTGAAGTTTAAATAAAACTTTTCCACAATGATAAAGGAGAGACAATCTTTTGCCTAAATGAAAGGATAGACAATGTTGTAGTTAACTAACTATCCAAATTTTGATCCATTAGGGATTTATCCAACTAGAACATTGAGTGAGGAAAACACTCCATGAACTAACAATCCTTTATAAGAAACAAACATGTTGTAAAAGAAAACAATGCTCTATGATGTCTAATATTCCATGGGGAATAGTCTTAGATTAGGAAGGTGCATCCGAGGGCTAACTAACCAATAGTAGGAAGCATCCATCTAGACTTAAAACCTTAAAAGGAAGATATTTAGGATAGTTCCTCTGTAGGTTAATTAATCAATAGTGGGAAGTGCACCTCTAAACTTGCAACCATAAAGGAAGTAAGGAAAAGTGCTTATATGAGCTAACTAACCATTAGTGGGAAGTATCTTTCTAAAGTTGCAACCTTAAAAGGAAGACATATTGGAAAGTGCCCTTATAGGTTGACTATTCAACTAAGTATTTCTTTAAACTAGCTACCCTAAAAGGTGAAATGTTTAAGGAAGTGCTTTATGGGATGACTAATCAATAGCGGTAACTATTTCTTTAAACTAGCAATGCTAAAAGGTGAAATGTCTAGGGAAGTGCTTTGTAGGTTGGCTAATGACAGCATGAAGTGACTCACTAGTCTAGCAACCTTAAAAAAACAAAAAAAAAAAGATTTTCTATGAAAGTTCTCTCATAGGTTAACTAATTAATTAAAGGAAACATCTTTACAAACTAGCATCCTTATAAGGAGAATATCTAGAAAAGTTCCCTTGTGGTTTGACTATCTACCTACAGGAAGGGTATTTCTAGATTAGCGACCTTAAAAGAGAATATCTAGGAAAGTTCTCTTATAGGCTGACTAACCAACAATGAGAAGCATCTCTCCAGAATAGCAACCTTAAGAGAGGAATGTTTGGGAAAGTACCTCTATAGGTTAACTAATTGACAATGAGAAGCATCTCTTCAAACTAGAAACCTTAAGAGAGAATGTATAGGAAAGTGCTCATATAGGCTAACTAGCCAATAATGAGAAGCGTCTATTTAAACTAGCAACCTTAAGAGAAAATGCCTATGAAAGTTCCTGATAAGCTAACTAACCGGCAATGGAAAGTGTCTTTTTGGACTAGCAACCCTAAAAGGAAGATATCTAGGAAAGTGTCCTATTATGGGTTGACTAACTGATAATAGGAATCGTCTCTTTGGACTAGCAAACATAAAAGAAGATTGTGTAGGAAAGTTCCCCCATAGGCTAACTATCATAAAGTAAAAATAAACTCCTAAGTGAAAGCCTTATTTTTCAAGTAATGGTCAAAAGTTTCTAAATTGAAGATAACTTGAGACTCTTGAACAAATGATAACTAAAGCTTTTCTTAAGAAAAATGCTCTTCTAAATTTAAGGATAAGTTGACAAGGTATTGAAGTATCTTTTGGCAAACTTTGAAAATTTTCTCTTTTCTTCTCAATTTTCAATTTTTTTTATCGATTACGCTAAAATCTAAAAGAATTTTTTTTTTTTTAATTTCTAACAAGAGTCTAATAGGACTCCCAAATAGTAAAGAGGCAAGCTTGCCCTACTACTTAATAGTTACTTATTCTTTTGCCATATTTTGCTTGGAGGGTTTAGTTTTATCTTGGAAAAGTGGTGTCTTGGCTTAACCAATCATCTCTTGAGGGGCTTCTTGCAATTAAGACTTATATCTTCTTATTGGGGCATCCATATTTAAAGTTAGGATAAACAATGCCCCTAAGGGATGACTTCTTTTGCCATATTTTGCTTGGAGGGTTTAGTTTTATCTTGGAAAAGTGGTGTCTTGGCTCAACCAATCATCTCTTGAGGGGCTTCTTGCAATTAAGACTTATATCTTCTTATTGGGGCATCCATATTTAAAGTTAGGATAAACAATGCCCTTAAGGGATGACTTCAAATTTCCTCTTTCCATTTGGAAATAGATATCTCATTCTTAATTGTTTTAATCTAAGAGGACTTCCTTACACTCTTAATTTAAATGTCACTCATGACTTCTATTTCAAAAATTATGGTCCCTCTTATAAAGAATACACTTTGATTAATTTGTTAGACCTTTTTTGAATTTTGTAATGCAATATAGGTTTTTGGTTATTGGTTCCAACAAAGTATTAATGTAAAGGTCTATTTTGAAAGAATAATCATTTTAAACTGAGTTTACAAATCAAGAAGCCTTGAGAAAAACTAGAATAATACTTACCTCAGTTTCTAAAGAAATTTTTGCTTAGGATAAACTATTTTCAATGATCTAAAGACGTCTTGAGAGAATGGTGGTATTGTGGGTGGGACATATCTTTGAACTGTAATGTTTGGGTTTATGTATTTGCCCCTAGTATTTTCAAGTATTGTTAGGCTCACTTTTTTATTATATACTAGTTTAACTACATTCTTAGGCTTTTCTCATTTCTTTTTCTTTTCTTTTTCCTTTTTTCTTTCTTTCATTCATTTTCCTCTTATTCCCCCATTCTTTTCCTTCTTTTTCTCTCTCTCTCTCTTTTTCTTTTCTTTTCTTTTCTTTTCTTTTGGGCCTAAAGTCGATTGTCTCTTCATTGAATAACTTATAGCTCAAAGTGTGTAGGTCATGTGTGGTTTTTCAAAATGTAGGCTTTTCTTCATCTAAAAGGGAATAAATTATCCATGGAAAAAATTACCCTTGAATTTTTGTAACTAGGACAAGCACTATTTAGCTAATTCCATTTCTTCGTATTAACATCCCTATCTTCCTACTTACCCCATTACGAAATGATTCTTAATAGGGTTTAATTTTGAAACTCTTCTTATATAGGCTTAAATGGGGTTAGCAAGGGATTACTGTGTTTAGAATAGCAAAAATGAATGCCCAACATTATTTTAATTAACTTATCAAATTTAAGGTAAACCTCCTTTAAGGAATGAGTCCAAAAACCTCACATTAATAACACTTAACTTTTAAGCATTTAAGGGTTAGTGTTTAAGATGTGGTTTAACTCTTTTCATCCTAAACCTTTTAAACAAATAAGATATCTTTCCATTTTACCACATTTGCTCCTACTCACCAAGGCTTGTGATGTATTTGTGACTTATGTGCCCTATCAACTTGGACAAATGATTTGGTCTTAACATGTTCCTCTTAGGAATTTAGTTGCCTAAGACTTACTTGGTTAGGCTAGTCTTATGCCCTCATTGGTAATTGACTATGGCCACTTCGAGAGTGTGCCCCAAAAAAATTAGTTACCCCTTATGTTTAGTTTACTAAAATAGATAACTCCAAATGGAGAGAAACTTCAAGTGTGCCCTTTAGACTTGGAGGGGGTAGGAAGGCTTTATGTTTTAAGACTAAAGTAAGTAAGGTGGTTATTGTGCTTTGTAGGTGAGGAGACTTTTTGAAGTGAGTGGACTTTTATGAATAGGGTCTTTCAAGTTGAGAGTAGGCTATGGAGGTCTCTAGTCCTATGTTATGTGATATGGGTTAAGAGTAAGTGACTATGAGCCTTGGGTTAAGCTGTCTTACTTAGAAGCAACTTTTAGGTACTTGGAAGAATTTCTTACTATTAGCAATTCTACAATTTTCTTGGTTTCTTTTTTTAACTTTCTATTTCTGATAATTAGTATTAAAAGAAATACTAGAAAGAGATAGGTACTCTTTGAGTGCAAAATTCAACTTTAAGATGATGACTTAAGAAAAGTGACAACAAGGCGATTATTTATGGCTATTATGGTGACCACTATCATTTATAACCTAAAAACTTTTGGACTTACTTCTACAAAACTAAAGAAATATTTGATAAAGTGAGGAGGAGAATATAGGGATGATGATTATTTTGCAAAGAAATTTTATAGTGTGAAAAACAAACAATTACAAATCTAGTGAATCTATTTTTTTTTTCTTTTTTTTTTCAATTTCAATTGTTAATTTTTTATGATTTTTTATTCCATTTCTCTTTTAGTTAACTTGTCATCTTATAATAGTAAATCAATATCCTGTAAATAAATTCCCATTTTGTGAAACTTGAAATCTATATTTAAAAAAAAAAAACTAGAAAATTTTTTAGAAATCCTAAAACTTAAAAATAAAGGTGGAATATATATATATATGAGAATTTCATTAGCTTGCAACTCCATATTGCTCCTTTGCATTTGCTTGTAAATATGTTTTCCATTTATTGTAAATACTCCTTTCCTAAATTATTATCTTTGGATAGTGTCTATTACTCAAGTTAGTATCTTATAAATAAATATCCCTCCTTTGTAAAAATTTAAATTTATTTTTCTTTACTTTGGTTAAAATTTTTCAAAAAAAAAAAAAGAAAAAGAAAGAAGAAAATAGAAAGATTAAAATTTTTTTATCTTTTTAAATTTTTTATTTTGAGAGTATATAAAAATGAACATTTTATTACCAAAATGACAATATTTTACAAGAATATAGAGTATGAACGGAACCTTAAGGTTGATGATTATTTTACAAGAATAAAAGAAAAAACATAAACTTGTGGAGATATTTATAAACTATAGATTATGAAAATTTGCAAATTTTTACAATCTTTAGTAAATCTTATGTTAATTCCCCTTATATTCTTTTTTCTTTTTTTTTTAGTTACAATTATAAGAGATAAATTTAATTTTTCACAAGAGGAGAAGGAATCTATTTACATGACAATGACTAGATGAAATCATAAAAGGAAGATGATTATAGTATTGGTGCTATAAAAAAATGATTTTTTTTAAGACGAAGGGTTAGAGCTAATATTTTACAAAGGGTGCATTACTAAAGTGTACTAATATTTTACAAAATAGAAAATAAAATATGAGGCGGCTGGAAGGCAAATAATTACAATCCTAAGTAATCTATTTTGTACTATTATTTTTTGAATTATTTTTAAAAAAATTTAATAAAGACACCCTAATGACTAAAATTTATGAAAAAAATATTTTATAAGTTTTTGATGATGAATATTGACATTTGTTTAACAAAAAATAAAGAAATAAGAACAAGAAGAAAAAAGTTAAAAAATATAATGATAAAAAAGGCATATAGATGCAGATATGAAAGGCTACTGATTAAATAGTAGTGCAACAATTTTAAAGGTTTAAGGTTGCAACTTCATTAGAATTCCATTATTAAAACTCAATTACATGGAAATTACATGTCGTTTGCAAGGCAATCATATACTTACAAATTTACAATGGAAAAGTTATATGTAGGGAAATTTCTTGTGAAATACAAGGAAGAGAAATTACAACATTTTTATGATACAATGGAATTCTGATATGGTAGCAACTCTTGCTTAATAGAATGTCATATTACTATTTATTTGCTGGTTTAAAGTTTCATGAATGCAATAAAGGTAGGTTCAAAAGGTTCTCAAACTTTGTGGCCTCATAAATTCTCAAAGAAATGGATCTTAATCCACATCGAAGCGTTAAGTGGGGTAACCTAATCAACCCCGAGTGGTGGTTAGCTCATTCCACTTGAAACTTGCACAATGGCTCCCCATCGTAAGGTCCTAGATGACTTGGGTCTGACTGTATTAAATCACACATTATGCTACAAGAAAATAAATAACCCTTCATAAAGGCCTTTACTTTTTCTTTTTTCTTATATTTTGCATCATGAAAAAACTAGTTAGTGCAACTATTTACAAATAATCATAATATATTAACATAAAATGGGAAATTTTGAAAAAGAAAGGAATTCAATAATAAAAGCCACTTTTTTGTCTACCAAAAATTCCTATATGGCTAGCCTACTTAGGTCCCTAGTGGAGCCGCTAAGCTGTTGAGCTCGAGTTTTTCCTTTTTTTTCTTTAATTTGACTTATATTAAGCCTAGCCCACTCAATACAAGTCACTCAACAAAAATTAAGGGAAAATCAATTTTTTAAGGAAAAGACCCTTAAAAAAAAATTCAAAATTAGAGTTGTCACTTAACCAAAGTTGAGAAAAATGGGAAATTAGGGTCAAATGGGTGGATTGACTCTAATTTCAACCACTAGTCTGCATAAAAAAAGAATTTTAAAACTAGAGAAAATTGAGTTTAGTGGCTATCTTATTTAAAACCTTTCAATTTCCGTATAAATTTTTTTGAATCATTTGGTAAGGAGGCCTTTCTTGATAACATTCTCCCTATTTTTAAATTTTCCCTTTTTAATTAAGAAGCATGCAAAAAAAAAAATCTAAAAAGGAAATTAAAAAAAAAGTAAATAGATATATATTTTATTTTCCTAAAATTTTGAAACAACACCTAAAAAGACAAAGTTGGCAATAAGTTAATAACAATCAAAATAAAATCTTTTTTCTTTTTATTTATTTTTTCATTTCTACCTTTTTTATGGAAATATAAATTTTATTTATTTTTTATGGTTGCTCCGCAGGAGCCTATGTATCTACTATTTTGAATCAGACCACCACAATTCCTTCTTCTTTTTAAAAGAAAACTTTAGTTTGTTGATTAGTTTTACTTTTGAAAATGCATCAACTTTAAATCATTAACCAATTTATTATTATTATTTTTTTAAAAAAACTTAAAACTCTAATTTTTGTCCATTTCTTGAAAAACTCTAAGTAAATATCCTAAATTTTAAGGAAAAAGGCCCATTAAGAGATTTTACCAAGAAAACATTTTTCTAAGTGATAAAAATTTTATTTGGTAAAGAACTTTCTTATAAAGGATTTTTGGCAAGAAGGATTTATTTATTTTTTTCTAAAACAATTATAAGAATAAAAATTGAAAAACAAAAAATTAATTATTGTGACGAACCACAAATCACAAAAGAAGACCTATAAGCATTCATGTATTAAATGGTGTAAAAATCTAGAGACCCATTTATTTAGTTAAGATTTTTATTTTCCTTTCTTTTTCATGTAACACATAATATTAACAAAAATAATAATATTACAGTACATTAAATAACCAAATACAAGCTTTTTTTTAATATAACATATTAATAAGTAGAAAAAGACAAAAAAAAAGAAATAAAAAATAATAATAAAAGAACTTACTTTTCTTCATGTACATGGATAGCGGATGGCAATTAGCAATGCTCTAGTCAATAGTGGCCATCGATGGGTGGCAAGAAGGATTCCTCTTGAGGTAGGTAAGCAAATCCCCAACCTAATTTTGCAAGAACTATAGCTTATGGTGGCTAATTTTAGTTAAATAATAGCATGACAAAGCTTGCAACCTTAACTTCAATCTTTAATAAATTGGGACAATTTATGATTAATTAGATGACCTTGATGGTTAGGCTTTAATCTATTAGGTATAGGGAGTCAATTGGTCACTTTGGTTTGTTTCAAGTTTCTCTTGTTTAAGAGAAATTGAAGAGAGAGAGTGGGTGTTATGTTGTGCGCAGTTTGGAGAGTAAGGAATAGATGCAATTTTAGAGCTTGTTAGATGGAAAAGCCTCCCCTAAACGATCCCCCAAGGTCCTATTTATAGCTTTATATCCTCAATTGCAAGCAAGGAAACCTTAGATTTAAGAAAAATTGAATTTTGTTGAGCAATGGGTATTTAAAATTCTTAAATCTTTGAGTCCAAAATTAAGCATGAATTTGAATCAATTGAGCTAATGAAATGTTATCGATGTGTGATTTACTTGACTTAGACATGTCTTTTATTTGTGTTTACCAAGCAAGAATTGTTCCAAATTTGTTCCTAAAGACAAAGGTTTATTTACTTCGTTCATATTTTTTCCTAACTTTAAATTTGATTTTGAAGTAGTTTCCTAATCAATTTGAAGCAAATTTAGACTTACTTAGCTTGTATCCCATGCCTATAACAAATTTCTACTTTTTAATTGGCTTGATTTGGTGAAAGCATGAGTTAAAAATAGGTAACAAATTGATACAGTCACATTGAAGATTTCCTTCCCATTTTGGGTAATTCGTAAATCTGGAAGGAGATGATGAATAGCGCTTGGCACTTACTTCTAATGCACTTGCATGGTGTGTGACATACATGCACCTAATTGAGAAAAATGGGGCATAATTTTTACCTCCCTCAAGATTCAAACCTCGTGATTTCCATGCTTGAACACTGGCGTACTAACCAATTAAGCTACCATTTTTTTCTTATTGTATTATGTACATAAAATATGAATGAGCTTTGGCTTTTTTGTTCAAATTTTTCCTCTTTTTAAGTTAATGGACTCTAATTCTATCAAATTACATATGAAAAATTATTCCTACATATGAAAAATTATTCCCACTCCAATTGAGCCAAACGTATACACCGCATGATTATATTTATTTATTTAATAGGTACATCGGGCAAAAAATGGAGTGTCTACAACTAGTAATGATTTGAGCAAGATAGAATTTCCATTAATGAACCATTAATAACGAGTAATTTAGGAAGTGAGGAAAGATTGAGGAATCTTAAAATCAGTGGCTACTTAGATCAGGCCCAAGAAAGAGAATTGACCCAACACTTAAAAGAATACTTGGATGTGTTTGCATGGACTTACGAGGACATGCTTAATTGGGATCCCTCCTTAGTGGTCCATAAATTGCCTACAAAAGATGAGATAAAGCCTAAAAAGCAAAAAATCTGAAGATATTGACTTAATATTTTACTCAAGATCAAGGAAGAGGTTAAAAAAACTATTGAAAGTTGGCTTTATAGAAGTGTCAGATTATTTGAATGGGTCACTAACATAGTGCCAGTCCTTAAAAAGATCGGAAAAATCAAGATTGTGTAGACCTCCGAGATTTGAATCAAGTTACACCTAAAGACAATTTCCCATTACCACACATAGATGTTTTGGTTTATAATATTGTTGGGAATCACCTCTTCTCTTTTATGGATAGGTTCTTAAGGTATAACCAAATCAAGATGGCCGGAGTGGATAAAACCAAAATAACTTTTGTCACAACTTAAGGTAGATTTTGTTGTAAAGTGATGCCTTTTGGACTTAAAAATGCTAGGGCAACCTATCAAAGGGCTATGTAGTACTCTTTCATGATATGATGCATAAAGAGATAGAAGTTTATGTTGATGACATGATAGCAACGTCTCAAGACGGAGAAAGCCATGTGGAAGTCCTTAAAAAACTATTTAACATATTAAGGAAGTTCTAGTTAAAACTTAACCTCAATAAATGCTCCTTTAGAGTTATATTAGGGAAGTTACTTGGATTTGTGGTTAGCTAGAAGGAGATTGAGGCCGACCTCGATAAAATAATGGCCATTGTCGAGTCTAATTTTTTATTTTTTTATTTATATTCCTAATCTGATTTATACTATACCCTATGCTCATCTAATATAAGTCATCGACTTGAACTAGGAATTTTGTCTTATTTTGAAGTCACCACCAAACTGAAGTTAGGAAAGATTATTGAATTAAGACTAATTGAGTAGATTAATCCTAATTTGGATAACTAGTTAGTTAGATTTCCTCTTTTTGTCTTTGTGAAAAGGGAAAGGGAAAACCAGAGTTATTGGACTCGGGGGCTAACCTATTAAAACCTTAAAGTTACCACCTTATTCTTTTGAAATCTAAACCCTATCCTAATGTCTTTTATTGTTATTTATTTTTTTATTTTTGTTATTTTTTTATTGTGTTTTTTTCTTATTGATTAAAAGCAACTTATTCTAATATGAAAAATGATTTTTTTTATTCTTTTTAGAGTCACCCCAAACGGGTGCCTACGTACCTACTATTCAGGATTAAACAAGCCATAGTTTGCTTTTCATAAAAACTTTAGTGGGTTAGTTAATATTAATTATGAAAAACACTTCAAATTTACGTTTTTTTTTATCATTTTTAGCATTTTTTTAAAGAAAAACTAAGCTTAATCGTTATTATTTTATTTTTGAAAAAAAAATAATTTAAGGAAAAACCAATTTTGGATTTATTTAAGAAAAAGATTTTTCTAAGTGATAAAAAAAATTATTTTTTTCCCTATTATTAACCTACCTCTAATATTATTATTATTATTTATTTTTTTATATTTCTTATTTTTTATTTTTTTGTTATTTTTTTATATTTTTTATTATTTTATCTACCCTAAACTAAACATAAAAATAATAAACTAATCTAAATTATTTATTTATTTACTTTTTTCTTTTTTTTTGAATTGTGAATAAATAAATAAATAATTAAAACAAAAAAAACAAAAAATCCGACTTACCTGGATCCGTGTACAGTGCGCAAGTCGAGTCAGATCGAAACACAATGGTTGGAAATCCTCGTCGGCGGCGTTCCGACAGTCCTTTTTGTTGAATGAGGGGTGTTTCTGAAGCTTCCGAGGATGAGGAACCTAAGGCTAGTGGTGGTTGTGGTCGAAAACCGTCCTAAGTGGTGTTTCAAGGCAGTGGTGATCGGTGATCATGCTCAAGAACTCAGGCGAAGCTTCAATCTCTCTTATTTTCTCTCTTTTCTCACTTTTGATCCATGCTTTGGCTTCCCCACATTGTGCTCTATTTATAGGCACCGGATTCAAGCTAAAAAAGCTCAGATTTCTTTCGATTGGGGCAAATCAGATTTCGGTTGAAAAACCCATCTCCGATTTGTGTAAATTCTTCAATTTGTTGTGATTTGATTCTAATGGGATGATGTTTATCCTATTTCAGTTAAATATTTTGTAGATTTCATGTAAAAATAGTATCAAAACAGCCGAAATTCAAATTTTTCCTCGCCATCGACAATCTTAGACGGAGGTTAAAGACGATCATGCGCCCGGCGTATGCACTCCCTCCATCTAATCACAAGTTGACACCTATCCTGGGGAGAGAAACAAAATTGCAAAAAGTAGATTTGCTACCCCCACATTTCGAACTTGTGATCGAGCCCTATCCCCCCGTGTGCCAGGCCATAGTCCAGACCAGTTGGGCTAACCCACTTACTCGTTCTTTTTATTTACACAAATTGCACATATGCGATACAATTTTTATTATTTTTATATTATTTTGATATTCTAAAAATTTGTAAAAATTATTTAACTCCTTTTATTATTATTTCTACAATTATTTTCCAAAATTGATAAATTTCCCTATTTATTTTATTTTTTGAGTATTTTTTCCATTTTTTGCTAAATTATAAGAAAAATTATAAAAAATAAAAAATTAAAAATTAACCATTATTAATTATTATGAGAAAAAATGGGGTATTTATAGCTACCCCTCTTGTGATAAAGTTTGCAAAACTTAATTATAAAGATACGAAAGACGCCATTTTTGGCCTTTAGACTGAATGGATAACGCCCTGGTTTGGTTGGTTATCTGGAATTTAGTATTTAGTAGGGAAATGCTCCATGAGCTAATAATCCCATGAGTGCTTTGCGATGATTGGTATTGCTCAGGAAATGGTCTTAAACAACTTAACAATTTGAAGTAATGTATCCTCCCAAAAAGTGCTCTATGGGCTGACTAATTGACGATAGGAAACATCTCAATGATTGTTTAGGAGTGTATTATTGTGAGTGGAATAGTTGATGATATGAAGTGTCTTATCGGACTAGCAACCTTAAAGAAAAGATTGTCTCAGGAAGTGCTCTTATGAGCTGGCCACCTGTCAACAGAAGCATCTAGCTAGACTAATGATTGTTTAGGGAGAATTGCCTTCAAAGAGTGCTCTCATGAGCTGATTAATTGATATCAACAAATTTGAAAAGCGCTCCTAGTCAATAGATTTGAAAAGTGCTCCTATGAGCTAACTAATCGACAGATTTGAAAAGTGCTCCTATGAGCTGACTAATCGACAGATTTGAAAATTGCTTTTATGAGCTAACTAATCGATAGATTCGAAAAGTGGTCCTATGAGCTAACTAATCGATAGATTCAAAAAGTACTCCTATGAGTTAGCTAATCAATAGATTCGAAAAGTGCTTATATGAGTTAACTAATCGATAGTGGAAAGCGCCTTCTTAGACTTGCAACCCTGAAAACTAGGGATCTCGAAAGGTGCTCTTATGAGCTAACCATGAAAAAGGGTGTTTAGGAAAGTGCCCCTCTATAGGCTAACTAACCTATAGCGAAAAGAAATGTCTCGAAAGGTGCCCCTATGGGCTAACCTTGAGAGAGGATGTTTAGGAAAGTTCTCCATTGTAGGCTGACTAACCGATGGTGGGAAGCATCTTCTTAGACTTGTGACCTTGGCGAAGAAATGTCTCGAAAGGTGCCCCTATAAGCTGACCTTGAGAGAGGATGTTTAGGAAAGTGCCCCATTGTGGATTGACTAACCTATGGTGGAAATTGTCTTCTTAGACTCGCGACCTTAGGGAAGAAATGTCTCAAAAGGTGCCCCTACAGGCTGACCTTAAGAAAGGATGTTTAAGAAAGTGTCCCATTGTAGGCTGACTAACCTATGGTGGGAAGCATCTTCTTAGACTCGCGACCTTGAGGAAGAAATGTCTCAAAAGGTGCCCCTATAGGCTGACCTTGAGAAAGGATGTTTAGGAAAGTGCCCCATTGTGAGTTGACTAACCTATGGTGGGAAGCGTCTTCTTAGACTCGCGACCCTAGGGAAGAAATGTCTCGAAAGGTGCTCCTATGGGCTGACCTTGAGAAAGGATGTTTAGGAATGTGCCCCATTGTGGGCTGACTAACCTATACTTTTGAAAATGGTTTTAACAAACGGGTCAAATGACTTGATAAGAGATGTCTTATAATATGTGAATGATGGTTATTTATTTTAAGATGCTTATCAATTTATCGCGGATAGCAACCAAATAACCGAACCTTCATGCTGGTTTACTTCTCCTTTACTTGCTCTTATTTGAAAATAGAGCTGAGGGTCTTGGTGTGCTTCCTTTCTTATGTGCATGGCTCTTGTGATTGTGGTATTATCCTATTAATGTACCAGGATTAATGCACAAAAGTAGGTAGAATTATATTACAAAATTTATTGAGATTCATTATCATTTTAATGTTCATCATTCATTGGTGAAGTGATAGGTAATGTGTTTAGAAATTTTTGTTTTAATGAGAATTGGTTGGAGTTATCGATCATTTAGAAACATTAACTTTGCTTCTAAAAGAAATGAAAACTAGACTCATCGAAACTTGTACTGAATATTGTCATTCATAAACATTGGCAAAATCTCAATTTCTTTGCCTAAGGATAGTACATTTTAACAGCATCTGTATTAATGGGGTCTTTCAATTCCGGACCATACATTTGAGTTAGTATCAAAGCACCTCCCAACAATGCCTTTTTTACAACATATGGGCCCTTATAATTTGGGGTAAACTTCCCCCTGGAATCTTAATCATTCGAGAGAACTTTCTTTAGTACCAGATCTCCTTCCTTGAAACATCGAGGTCTCATTTTTTTGTTGAATGCTTAGGCCATTCTTTGTTGGTAACACAGGCCATGACATAATGCAGTGAGTCTTTTTTCGTCGATCAAATTCAATTGATCAAACTTCTTTTTTACCTAGTTGGACTCATCTAACTATGCTTTTGATAGAATCCTGAAGGATGGTATTTCGACTTCAACTAGTAGGACTGCCTCAGTATCATATACCAGATAATATGGGGTAACTCCAGTAGATGTTCAAATTGAGGGGCAGCATCTCGTGCTAGTCTTTGTAAGTGATTGTCATCTTTTTGATAATTTTTTTGATATTCTTGTTAGCTGCTTCCATTGCCCCATTCATCTAAGGTTGGTAGGGGGTTAAATTTCTATGGTTTATGTGGAATTGTCGACACAAGTTTGTCATCGACTTGTTGTTGAGGTTGGTTCCATTGTCGATGATAATTGACTCAAGAACTCCATATCGAGCTATTATGTCGCTCTTCAAGAATTGAACTATTACCCCTTTTGTGACACTGGCATATGATGAAGCTTCCACCCACTTAGTGAATTAATCAATGGCTACCAATAAAAATCTGTAGCTGTTGGATGTTGTTGGAGTAATTAGGCCAATGATGTCAATTCCCCACATGGAGAAAGGCCATGGTGCAAACAACAAATGAAGTTCTATAGGCGGGGCATTTATTGAATTTACATAAACATGACACAAGTGACAGTGCTTGACATATTTGATACAATTTGATTCCATGGTTAGCCAATAGTAGCCCAATCTCATGATTTTTTGAGCCAACATGTAGCCGTTCATGTGAGGTCCACATACTCCTTCATGCACTTCTTTCATCAATTCACACGCTTCATTTCTATCCACACATCTTAGTAAGGTGGTATCAGGCGATCTTTTTTAAAACACAAGCCCATTTAATAAGAAATGACTTACTAACCTTCTTAGTGTTCTTTGGTCATTTTTGCTAAAAGTTTTGATATCATGATACCAAGGCTTATCATCTTATGTTTTTTTTTATTACCAAACAGTAGGCAGGCCGATTTTCGATTTCTATTTTCAATGGTTAGACTTCGACTCTCCCTGTTATCTAAATTATAGATGCTAGTGTGGCAAGTGCATCTGCAAACTAATTCTGAGTTCTTGGGATGTATGTGAAGGTGATTACTTCAAATTCATCAATTAGCTTTGTCAAATATTGATGGTATGGTACCTATTTGGGGTCTTTAGTTTTGTATTCCCCTCTTGTCTGTAATATGATGAGTGAAGAATCTTCGTACACTTCTAATTTACGGATTTCCATGTAGCAAGCCATTTTGAGGCTAAGGATGCATGCCTCATATTCCGTGATATTATTAGTATATAGAAATATGAGTCTTGTTGCTGAAGGGAATTGTGTTCCTTCTAGTGATATCAACACTACCCCATTCCCACAACCAAATACATTGGCAACTTTGTCAAAGAACATCTTCCATTCAGGGCTTTGTTCTATCCCATAGTCTTCTGATGGTGTGCCTTTCGCTGTTAATATATTTTCATCAAGGAATTAGGCTTGTGATTCTTGGGGATCTCCCTCAACTGGTGTTCTACCAACTGATCGGCTAAAGATTGTCCTTTTATTGAATTTTGATTTATATATGTGATATCGAATTCTGATAAGAGCATTTGCCATTTGGAGATTCTCCCTAACAAAACGAGCTTCTTTGTCAAGTACTTCAAAGGATCATGTCTTGTCAGTAACTCAATAGGATAGTAAAGGGTGTATCGTCTCAATCGGTGCATGACCTAAATTAGAGTATAGCAAGTCCTCTCTATTTCTGAATACCTTTGTTCTCCGTTTGTGAATTTCTTGCTTAGATAATATATGGAATGTTCTCTCCCCTCTTCATCTTTCTATCCTAGCACGTACCCTATGGATTCAGGGAGTATCGTGAGGTATAAGAATAAAGGTTTTCTTTGTTTTGGAATTATCAAGACTGGGGGATTTATGAGATAGTCTTTAATTGTCCTAAATGTTTCTTCACATTCATCGTCCCATTCTACTGCAACATTCTTTTTTAGCAGACGGAATAGTAGACGGCATTTGTTTGGTGGTTTGGGTGTGATTCATCGATGATTGCTGGATTGGGGCATTTACAGTTTGAAATGTCACACGGGTCCCAACCTTGTCTACTCTGCCAGAGTTAACCGTGTTAACAGTGGACTCCTTGGCTTTCTTACTCCCTAGGGGCCTCTGCGATGATGCAATTCTAAGAGGGTCCACTATCTGGAGTCTCTTTGATGTGATGGCATTCTTGATTAGATACCTTGCTACTACTACTTCTGCAAAGCTAGATGACGTCTAGCCCACCAGATGTGAGAAGTAAGTCTTATCCAGTGTGTTGACAAAGATGAATGTCAACTCCTTTTTAGAAATTGGGGTGGTTACCTTAGCAGCCTAAGCTCTCCAGCACTGAGCATACTCCTTAAAAGACTCAGCGTGTTTCTTTTGCAGACTTCCTAGATCCATTACCGAAGGGGCAACCTCAATGTTAAATTTGTATTGATCGTAGAATGCTCGAGCAAGTCTCTCCTAGGTACTAACTTGGTTAAAGTCTAAGTGTGCATACCAAACGAAGGTAGGGCCAGTAAGGCTATCTTGGAAGGTCTAGATCATGAGCTGGTCATATTAGGCATACTTACTCATCTTCCGTACATATAGCCTTGTATGCATCTTGGGGCATCCAGTGCCATCATATTTTTCAAATTCTGGGGTCTTAAACTTCTCTAGGAAAACCTCCTCCTCATATACTAGTAAGCTAATGATCCCTGCCTGCTTAAAACCGTCAAGCCCCTCTATTGTTTTCATCTTATCAACCAACTGTTGAAAAAGTTTTCTTTCCATCTCCTTTTGCCTGTCCTCCATCTCCCTCTTTATGTTGTTCGAGGTTAGACCGAGGTTGACTCTCGGTTCATACTCGAATGTCGGGTTGAGGTGGGAATTAATCTCTTCATATTCTGGAGGTTGACCCTCTACTACTTTCCCTTTTCTAGCCCTTGAGTGTTCTTCCTAAGTTGGTTGGGTTGTGCGAAGGAGGCCAATACTCTCAGCTAGGAGGTACACTTGTGCAGCCAATTGCTAGACTATTTGTTCCAAGGATACAATCCTAGGATCTGAGGCGGCATCAGTGCTAGTGTTGTTGCGGTTGTCACTGTTGTTGCTACTGTTTGCCATTTTAGTCTTTAAGTGGGTGTAGATTAGGCTCCTTAGAGGGTTTGGTTATTTGGGAGCTATCTTTGATACCTGGCGCGCATTTTTCTTAGTTTAATGCATGTATGTAAATATGATGCATGTGTCACATAGATGCTAAAATAAAGGGGCTACCAATTGATTAATGATATAATACTGAAATTTTACTTTTATTAATATTGGAAACTTGGAGTTCAATACTTGAAAAATGAAAAAGTAAAAGTATAATGCTAATCTATTTCCTAGTCCTCTTCTTTTTCTGCTGCGTAGGTGTCAATTTTCCATTGATGATAGCTTCTAGCTCTTTAACTCTAGCTTAGGTCTTCTCTAGCTAAGCTTCCAAGGCCTTATTTCTTTGATCAGACTCTTTAAATCCGCCCTTCTAGATATCCTTTTTATAGTTTGCAGCTTCAAAGTATACCTCCATCCAGGCCTTGACTTGTTCCAAATAGGTTCTCAGCTCTGGGTCTACCTTGTCTAGCTTAGGTTAGGTGATATATGGGACTTAGTATGCCCTTTCTCCTATTTGATATAGCTAGTGGATCACAAAATCCTTGATGGCTCGATGCTTGCCCACTTTGCCATCCAGGTCTCCGAGGTCTACGTTGGGGCTCTCGATTCAGGCTTCCCATAGGGCTTTGACCTTTGTCAGCTTGGCAAACTTCTCAGCTACCAACAAATTTGGGTCCTGGTATTCAAACGTGATTGCTTCTAGTGATGGTCGATAAACTATGTCTTAGATGGTACTAAACTAGCGGACCACCGAGTTTGGATGATAACCTATACATCCACTGATACCAATTAGAGGGATGGCCTGAAGGTTTCTGTAGGTTAGGATGACTTTATTACAGCAACTCCATCTAACTGTCCATAAGATATCGCCGGCACTGAAACTCTTGAGCACTTTCATCCAACTGTAGCTAGTAAGGTCATCAGGCAGCTTTATTTTTTCTATGCAAGAGTCCACAAGGTCCATTTGTTGGGCTAAAGATTTCAGGACTAGGTTCAACCCAAAATATTTGAAGTGGCTCAAAAACCAGATCAGGATGAGGTTGATGTTTGAGTAGAGGATCCTGTGGCTCTTCCTCCTAATAAAGTTCAAGTTTTGGATCTGTTCAACTAGTAGAGCCGGGATATAAGATTTCCTTTCTAAGAATTGGGATACCAACTTTGAGATTCGATAGTGGATGTAAAAGATCCCGGTAGGAAAAGTATGGTGGCGAAAGCTATCAGGATGAAAGCAT
Source organism: Laguncularia racemosa (assembly GCA_037954665.1). NCBI lineage: Eukaryota > Viridiplantae > Streptophyta > Magnoliopsida > Myrtales > Combretaceae > Laguncularia > Laguncularia racemosa. The sequence continues at coordinate 52,462 of JBBMOL010000188.1, forward strand.
TTACCCTCCTCTGTTTGTAGCTCTTGGGATTCTCGCATAATATGTCTTTCCTGTCCCATCATCTTCCCGAGCTATAAACCAAGCTTCTAACTTGTTACAGCAACTCCATCTAGCTGTCTATAGGATGTCGTCGGCATTGAAACTCTTGAGCACTTACATCCAACTATGGCTAGTAAGTTCGTCGGGTAGCTTTATTTTTTCTATGCAAGAGTCCACAAGGTCCATTTGTTGGGCTAAAGATTTCAGGACCAGGTTCAACCCAAAACATTTGAGGTGGCTCACAAACTAGATCAGGATGAGGTTAATGTTTGTGCAAAAGATCCTATAGCCCTTCCTTTTGATAAAGTTCAAGTTCCAGATCTATTCAGCTAGCAGAGCCAGGATATAAGATTTCCTTTCCAAGAATTAGGATACCAGTTCTACGACTCGATAGTAGATGTAAAAGATCCCAGTATGGAAAAGTATGGTCGCGAAGGTTGTCGAGATGAAAGCATTTACCCTCCTTTGTTTGTAGCTCTTGGGGTTCCCACATAATATGTCTTTCCTATCCCCATCATCTTCCCAAGCTATAAACCAAGCTTCTAACTTGTCCATCCATATGCAATATCCATTACAGTTTACTAAGGCCTTGTTAATTGCCGTCTTGCGGATACCTAGAAGTCTACTAAAAACACCGACTGGCCCAGCCTCAAGATTGGCACGTATACCTCGTTGGTTAGTGATGGGGCCTATAGAAATTGGGTATATTCTTCCAGAGTGGGAGTGATCTCATGTGGCCCAATGAAGAAAGCTGGGAGCTCTACTTCCCATAGATGGAAGATAGCTCGTATCAGAGGTAAGTTCATTTCCATCTTCATCAGTGAAAGGATAGGTCCTATCTTTTGTTGGATGAAAGCCTGCTCTTTGGGGTTGTACAAAGTAAACCAATGGTCCAATACTAACTTTGGACTGAGAGTTTTGCAAACTCGGATCTCTTTGCGGAGAAATCGGTCGATTGTAGAACTAGCCATCTATTACAATAGAAGTCTCCAATTACAAAAACTTTTTACAACACACAAATAATGTTATTACAAGGAAATGTATCTCGAAGAAATGGATCTCAAGCCATATCGAAGCATTGGGTGGGGTGGCCTAATCAGTCCCGAACAGTGACCATATATCACTTCATCCGAAACCTAAACAATGGCCCCTTATCTTAGGGTCTAAAGACGACTCAGGTTTGACCGTATCTATACATACGATTACATGCATGTAGACCCAACAATAAAAATAAATAATTGAACCCTAAATTTCATTAAATCCTTGAAATATTAGCATCAGTAGTATAACAGTCAAAAGACATTCCTAAAAAAGGTGATTTGAGGAGATTTAGGTAGCTAGCCTACTAAAGAGAATTTTTCTTCCCCAGTGAAGTTGCTATCCTGTTGAGTCTAATTTTTTATTTTTTATTTATATTCCTAATCCGATTTATATTAGACCCTATGCTCATCTAATATAAGTCCTCGACTTAAATTAAGAATTTTGTCTTATTTTAGAGTCACCACCCAACTAAAGTTAGGAAAGATTATTGAATTAGGACTAATTGAGCAGATTAATCCTAATTTAGACAACTAGTCAGCGAGATTTCCTCTTTTTGTCTTTGTGAAAAAGGAAAAGGAAAACCAGAGTTGTTGAACTCGGGGGCTAACCTATTAAAACCTTAAAGTTACTACCTTATTCTTCTGAAATCTAAACCCTATCCTAATGTCTTTTATTTTTATTTATTTTTGTTGTGTTTTTTGCTTATTGATTAAAAGAAACTTATTCTAATATGGAAAATGATTTTTTTTTATTCTTTTTAGAGTCACCCCAAATGGGTGCCTACGTACTTGCTATTCAAGATCAAACAAGCCGTAGTTCGCTTTTCATAAAACTTTAATGGGTTAGTTAATTTTAATTTTGAAAAACACTTCAAATTTACATTTTTTTTATCATTTTTAGCATTTTTTGGAAAAAAATCTAAGCTTAAGCTTGATTATTTTTTTTTTGAAAAAATTAATTTAAGGAAAAACCAATTTTGGATTTATTTAAGAAAAGGATTTTTCTAAGTGATAAGAAAAAATTATTTTTGTTTCCCTATTATTAACCTACCTCTAATATTATTATTATTATTTATTTTTTAAAATTTCCTTTTTTTATTTTTTTTATTTTTTGGTTATTATTTTATATTTTTTTTATTATTTTATCTACCTTAAACTAAACATAAAAATAATAAACTAATCTAAATTATTTATATATTTACTTTTTTCTTTTTTTTTGAATTATGAATAAATAAATAAATAAATAAAATACTATACATAAATAAATAAATAAATAACGAAAAATCCTACTTACCTGGATCTTGGTACGGTGCGTGGGTTGGGTTAGATTGGGTGGGGTTAGGTCAGATCATCGATGGCGTTCTAGCAGTCCTTTTCATCGAATGAGGGGTGTTTTTGAAGCTTTCGAGGATGAGGAACCTAAGGCCAATGGTGGTTACAGTTGAAAATCTCCCCACGTGGCGTTTCGAGGTGGTGGTGATCGGCAGTCATGCTCGAGAACTCCGGTGAAGCTTCAATCTCTCTTATTTTCTCTCTTTTCTCACTTTTGATCCATGCTTTGACTTCCCCACATCATGCTCTATTTATAAGCACCAGAAATTGAGCTAGATAAGCTCAGATTTCTTTTGATTGGGGCTAATCAGATTTTGGTTGAAAAACCCATCTTCGATTTATGTAAATCCTTCAATTTGATTCTAATGGGATGATGTTTATCCTATTTCAGTTAAAAATTTAGGGGGATTCATGCAAAAATTACATCAAAACAACCGAAATTCGAATTTTTCCTCGTCGGCAACGATCTTGGACGAAGGTTGAAAACGATCACGCGCTCGATGCATGTGCTCCCTCAGTCTAATCACGAGCTAACACGTGTCTTAGGGGGAGAAAAAAATTTGCAAAATCTAGATTTGCTTCCCTCGCGTTTTAAACTCGAGACCAAGCCCCTTCCCCCCGTGTGCTAGGCCATGGTCCAAACCAGCTGGGTTAGCCCACTTACTCGTTTTTTTATTTACAAAAATTGCATATATGCAATGCAAATTTTAATATTTTTATATTATTTTGAAATTCTAAAAATTTAAAAAAATTATTTAACTCCTTTCATTATTATTTCTAGAATTATTTTCCAAAATTGATATATTTTCCCTATTTATTATTTTTTAATATTTTTCCCTTTTTTGTTAAATTATAAGAAAAATTATAAAAAATGAAAAAAAATAAAAATTGACCATTATTAATTATTAGGGGCAAAAATGGGGTGTTTACAGCCATCTTAGAGATACCGGCACCATTAACCCTCAAAGAAGTCAGAGGCCTCCTAAGAAGGTTAAAATACATAGCTAGATCCATTTCTTAGTTGATAGATGTCAATTCTGTAAACTTCTTAAGAAAAATGCAGTAGTCAAGTGGAATGATGAGTGTGAACAAGCATTCAATAAAATAAAAGAATATTTAACCAACTCCCTTGTGTTGGTAGCTCCTACTCTTAAGAGACCTTTGATATTATACTTAACAATCCTCCAAGAATCTATGGGTTGTATACTGGGGCAAAAGGATGAAATAGGTAAAAAAGAGTAAGCAATTTATTCCTTGAGCAAGAAATTTGATAGGAATCAAAATTCTATAGGACCTATCAATAGGGCAAGAGCTAAAGAGTTACAAAATTTAGTGATGAGGGTCCTCTTTAAGGTCCTCTTTAAACAATCATACCCAAAGAACATTTGTTTAGTAACTTTTTTTCTATTACATATTTGTTATGCATTCCAGCGGGTACACTTATCGGTTTTTACAAGACAGTGGATAAACTCACTAAAGCTCAGTTTGTGGCTTATTCATAGACCTACATAAAACCAAAGAAGAATCAGTCCAACAATATGTTTAATTGAAGTGAAGAACTGACCACTTGAAAACCATTTGTATTTGTAATTGTTGCTTATGGGAATTGGCCATTTTATTTTGTACTTATATTTTGTGTCTTGGAAAACCAGTCACTTAAGTGGCATCTTTGTAAATTTTTGGTGTTTTTTTATCCTAATAGAAGCAAGTATAAATACTTGCTAACTAGGGTTTTTAGGGAGCTTTTTGACGTTTTGAGAAAATTATACACTTTATGCCATGAGGGTTCATCCTTTGCACATAAAGATCTCTTATCAATTTCTTTGTGAAATTGTAGCAAGAATCAACTAGAGTGGATTGTGAGTTATATCAATCTTACTCTTGTTGTTTTGCAAATTGTATTTAGTGAGTAATACCTAAGTACAATTTGTTAGCTACTTATTTTTATCATGTGAATTAGGGTTGTATATTTTTTTATTTGTTCATTTCAATTTGAGATTGAATTCTAGTTCATTTACGTGTTGTTCCATTGAAGATCACACATTTGTTTGTTCTTACATCCATTTAGTGTTCAAACTCGTGAATTAGACTTCCTATTTGAAGTAATTTGATATGCTATTTTGTTGAGGGAATTGTTTGTTCACGCCTATTCATTTGATGTGTTTGCCATCCAATTTAGTTAGGCACATTATATATTTTGGTATCAAAACATAGGTTGTAGAGTAAGGTTTGCGTGAATTTCAATTGAAATTTAGGGTTCTTGAATTTTAATTCTTGATCCGAATTGTTGAAGTGGAATTGAAGTACTTAATTTTGATTTTTGTTGTGTTATATTTGTTAATTATTGAAGTAGAAGTGGAGATCTTGTTGTAGCCCTTTTATTCTTGAACTTACCATGAAGAGAAGGGGAATTAGGAGGTGTGTTTCCTTGTGCTTGTTTTAGAATTGGAGGTACATTCCTTGAAGTAAAAGAGAAGTGAATTCTTGTTTATAGTTTTGAAAATTATGGATTTTCATTTGCATTTCTAGATTTACCTTGCATGGAGAATAGGAAATTATTTGAATTCAAATATATTCATTAAGTTTAAAGAAGTTATTATGTAGTATTGAATGAATGCTATTTGAATTTTGAATTTCTTTTTACCATTTGTGGAGAGGCTTCATTAAGAAGTAGTATTTAAATTGTTGTGCCATGATTGTGTTGTAAAGTGAGTGTTTTATGGATTGTAGAAGTGCTGCATAGTGAAGTGTAAGTGGGGGTTGTGTTTGAAACTTGCACCATAGTTGAGGTGTGTGTGTGTGGCAAAGTGATTTTGTGTAGTTGAAGGGTATAGCAACGTGTTGTCTTGTAGTGAAAGGTGTTGCACGTAGATTGAAAGTTTGTGTATGTGCCATGAGTAAGGGAGTTGTAGTGGTTAAATTTGAATTTCAAAAGTAAGCATTAAAGTGTGGAAGTTATTATGTAATGATGCTTGAACACTTTTCTTAGTTGGAATCATTAACTTACTTGTTGGAGAAGTGTTTATTATTTCTTCTACTTATTAAACTATGATTAATTGGGATTGTGGGATTATTCTTGTGTGTGAAGCACCGTGAGTGTAGGTGAGGTGTGAAGTGTGTGTATGCTATGGGTGTAGATGTGTTGATGTAAAGGTGTTTGTTGCCTTTGGTTGTATGTTGAAGTATCGTAAGTGTGTATGTGTACTGTGGGTGTAGAGGGTGTTGTTATTGTGCTGGAAGTGTGTGTTGTGGTGTAAAGTAAAGTGAACCATGGGAGAATGTGTGTAGCATGATTGTGGGAGTGTATGTGTGAAGTCGTTGAGGGTTTATGTTACATTAGTTGTTTGTTGCACCGTGGGTGTGTTAGTGTATGTTGCCGTGAAGTGCTTGGTGAAGTGTGTTGTTGGCTTGTTGAAGTTAGTAAGCAACTATGTCAGGTGATTTATATTTGTCTACTAATGTATTGCGTCGAGCCTTGACTACTTTTCTAACCCTTGATGATGAGTAAAGAGAAAACTTGTTTCACACTTCTTATAAGGTGCAAGGTAATTTGTGTGTTATTATTGTTGATGGTGGTAGTTGTACTAATGTTATAACTACCTCATTAGTATCGAAATTGAAACTTGTAACTACCCCACATCCAAAAGCCTACAAACTATATTAGCTGAGTGAGTAAGGAAGTCTCCATGTGACCTAAAGGGCAAAGGTACCTTCCAATATTAGGGATAAATATCATGATGAAATTGAATGTGATATTTTTCTTATGTGTGCATCCCATATATTGCTTGGTAAGCTTTAGTTGTATGATAGGTAGGTTTTATCTGATGGCTATAGAAATACTTATATGTTCCAGTAGGAGGGTAAACGTATAGTATTGAACCTAATGTCACCATCAGAGGTCCAAGAGGTTTAGAGGTAGATAAGTCAACCTTCAGAGGACCAAGAGGATCAGAAATAGATGAATCAACCTTCAGAGGTCCAAGAGGTTCAGAAACTGATAAGTCAACCCTTAGAGGACCAAATGGTTTAGAAGTAAATGAGTCAACCATCAAAGGTCTAAACGGTTCATAGGTAAATGAGTCAGCGATCAGAAGTCCAAAAGGTTTAGAAGCAGATAAGTAAACCATCAAAGGACCAAGAGGGTCAAAGACATATAAGTAAAATCAGGAAGAAGAAAACATTATTGATGGGACAATTTGAGTTAGGGAAGACCATAGCGGATGATAGATCATTATATGTATTATAGATGAGATATATCCTAGAGATAGAGGGGCGAGAGCAACTACCCCCTGTAGTATCTCAAGCACTGGGTGATTACAGTGATATTTTTACAGATAACCTGTTAGGATGATACAGAGTCTCTATTGCATTTGATGTTACAGACTTGTTACTCTATCTACCCGTTGATGTTCATGAAGACCTATCAGATTTAAGGGCAAATCTTCCTGAGGCCTGAGGAGATTATAGGAATAAAAATTCTACAGGACCTATACTAAGGCAAGAGCCAAAGGATTACAAAATTTGGTGATGAGGGTTCTCTTTTAACAATCCTACCCAAAGAGCATTTGTTTAGCAACTTCTTTTCTATTAAATATTTGTTGTGCATTCCAATAAGTACACTTATTAGTTTTTACAGGACGGTGGATAAACTCACTAAAGCTTAATTTGTGGGTTATTCATGAACCTACATAAAACTAAAGAAGAATTAGTCTAACAATATGTTTAATTAAAGTGAAGAACTAGCCACTTAAAGACCATTTGTATTTGTAATTGTTGCTTATGGGAATCGGCCATTTTATTTTGTACTTATATTTTGTGTCTTAGAAAACCAGTCACTTAAGCGGCATCTTTGTAATTTTTGGTGTGTTTTAACTCTAATAGGAGCAAATATAAATACTTGCTAACTAGGGTTTTTAGGGAGCTTTTTGACATTTTGAGAAAATTATACACTTTATGTCGTGAAGGTTCATCCTTTGCATACAAAGATCTCTTATCAATTTCTTTGTGAAATTATAGCTAGAATCAACTAGAGTGGATTGTGAGTCATATTAATCTTACTCTTGTTGTTTTGCAAATTGTGTTTAGTGAGTAATATCTAAGTACAATTTGTTGGCTACTTGTTTTTATCACGTGAATTAGGGTTATATATTTTCAGATTTGTTCATTTCAATTTGAAATTGAATTCTAGTTCATTTGTGTGTTGTTCCATTGAAGATCACACACTTATTTGTTCTTATATCCATTTAGTGTTCAAACTCGTGAATTGGACTTCCTATTTGAAGTAATTTGATACACCATTTTGTTGAGGGAATTGGTTGTTCTCGCCTATTCATTTGATGTGTTTGCCATCCAATTTGGTTAAGCACATCAAAATTCATGGAAAGTGAACTAAAATACCCAAAAATAGAAAGAACTTATTGTGCACCGTTATAAGTGGTGCATCATCTCAAGAAGTATACTCTATATTACTCAATCAAATTGTTGACTAAGCATGATGCTTTGAAATACTTGGCTAATAAACCAGCACTAATAGGAAGGATATCCAAGTAGCAAATGTTATTATTTGAGTTTGATATCACCTATTTCCACTAGAGTTCGATCAAGGGGCAAGCCTTTGTAGATCAATTGGCTCAATCTCCAATAAAAGCACCCGTGTAAAGTGAAGAGGCCAATTTTCTAAATGACAAAATCATGAACATAAAAGACAGTGAAAGGAGTAAGCCTAAAAGATGGAAGATGTACTTTAATGGGGCCACTAATGTATTTGGATGTGAAATAGGGGCAGTATTAGTATCTCCTGAAGGCAATCATTTCCTAGTAGCTACAAGATTAATGTTTCTGTACACAAACAACATCACAAAATATGAGGCATGCATATTAGGCCTTAAGATGGCTCTCAATATAAGAATTTCAAACCTCAAAGTATATGGTAATTCATCCCTAATCATCTTTCAAACTTTAAGCAAATGTAAGACTAAGGACCTTAAGCTTGTCCCATACCATCAACACTTAAAAGAGCTAATAAAGCAACTCCAAGAGGTCGCTTTTACCTATATACCAAGGACCCAAAATCAATTCACTTATGCATTAGCAACATTAGCATTAATGGTCCGACTATCGAATGAAGTCGAGATCTAACCACTTAAGATAGAAATAGAGAGGAAGCCTGCATTTTGCTTTACCATTGAAGAGGTCCAAAAAAGTAATGCCCTAAATCAAGAGGTTTAGAAGAAAGAACCATGGTACACAAACATAAAGGCTTTCATCCATATAGGATAATATCCTGATGAAACAAATAAGAATGATCAAAAGGCCCTTCAAAGACTAGTAGCCCACTTCATCATCAATGGAGATATGTTATATAGAAAATCATTTTATATTACCTTACTCAGATGTGTAGATGAGACAGAGGTTGATAAATTGATTCAAGAAGTGCATGAAGGAGTATGTGACCCACACATGAATGGGTACATGTTGGCATGAAAGATTATGTGAATGGTTTATTTTTGGTTAATAATGGAAGCTAATTGTATCATGTATGTGAGACACTACTACTTATGCTAAGTCTATGCTAATAAGATTAGCACCCCTCCATAAGAATTGCATGTATTAGCGGCACCCTAGCCCTTTTCTATGTAAGGAATAGATGTTATTAGCCCAATCATGCCAAAATCCTCGAAAGGACATAGGTTTATCCTTATGGCCATTGACTACTTCACCAAATGGGTGGAAGCTTTCTCATATGCTAGTGTAACTAAAGGAGTAGTGGCAAAATTTCTTAAAAAAAGACATGATAGGTCAATATGGAGCACTTGAGGTAATAATCATAGATAATGGCATAAATTTGAACAACAAAACTATGCATGAATTATGTGAGTAGTTTAATATCAAAAACTATAACTTGACACCCTACCATCCTCCATTGAATAAGGCAGTAGAAGTAGCAAGCAAAGACAACAAGAGAATCATTGAAAAGATTATGACAATGTACACATATTGGCATGAGATGCTCCCTTTTGCTTTAAAGGCATATAGAACCTCAGTTAGAACATCCATCAGGGCAACACCTGCTCTTTGGTATATGGCACAAAAGTTGTCCTCTCCGATGGAAGCCAAAATCCCTTCTCTATAGGTATTGGTGGAAACCTAACTTGATAAGGCTAAATGGGTTAAGAAAAGATATAAGCAACTAAATTTACTCGATGAAAAGAGGCTTGCTACTCTATGCCATGACAATGTTATCAAAACAGAATGGTGTAATCCTTTAATAAGAAAATACGTGCCAGAACCTTTAAAGTAGGTGACTTAGTGCTCAAGAAGATATTGCCAAATGTTCAAGATCCATGAGGAAATTTCACACTGAACTATGAAGGCCCATAAGTAGTAAAAAAAGTGTTGTTAGGAGGTTCCTTAATTTTTTGAAAGATGGATGGCCTTGAGATTAAGGTTCCAGTTAACTTAGATGTTGTTAAGTTATACTTTCCTCAAACATCAATGAATGTTTGATCTCTACTCAATGAAACTGTTGGAATTTTTGAAATCATATCAACTTTACTCTTATCATTTTGCAAGCAATGTTGATACCTTTGGCCATTGTTGAACGTCGATTGGTCATAGACCACTCTCCTTCACCTACACGTACCTACTTACGAACCTAAACATATAAACAACGAATCTAAGTAAGTAATGCTCCATTATAGTTGAAGCCATCTCAAAAGGGAGGCTATTACTATTAAGGAAAAAATGACCTAAAAGTGATAGAAAAGCATTTTGAATAAAAGGCTCCTAATCAAAGATTTAAAGAAGAAGAAGTGAATCAATAGCAAGTAACATAATCGAGAAGAATAGATTATAACTTTTTCACAATTCCACATTTCATCTAATCGAAGAAGGTGAGTGAGTGAGAATAAAGGTGGTTCATTCGAATGACTATTTGGTTGTAATCTTCAAACTATGGGTAAGTCCTTTAAGATGCTCTATCTTGACATGCCCCTAATACATCGCTTGGCTCCCTTAAGCCTAGTTTTGTTGGTAGTTGGCACTCTTCAATGTTTAGGTCCATTTAGGTTACCTCATCCCTTAAGCCCATTCTCACCAATAGCTAGCACTCTTCGATGACTAGGTCCCTTTAACCTAGTTTTGTTAGTAGCTAACACTCTTCGATGTCTAAGTCTATTTAGGTTACTTAGCCCCTTAAGCCTAGTCTCATTAGTAGTTAGCACTCTTCAATGACTAAGTCTGTTTAATTCACCTAGCCTCTTAAGCCCAGTCTCATCAATATCTGGCCCCTCTTTTAAGCCTAGTCACATTAATAGTTAGCACCTTTCAAGGTCTAGAGCTACTAAGATTGTTTAGCCCCTCTTAAGTCTAGTCTTGTCAATAGCCAGTACTCTTAGAAATCTAGACCTACTGAGGTTGTTTAACCCCTTCTTAAGCCTAGACTCATTAGTAGATTACACCCTTTAACGTCCAAGACTGTTTAGGTTATCTAGCCCCTTTTAAGTCCAGTCTCATTAGTAGCTAGCATCCTTCAATGCCTAGGTTTATTTAGGTTGCCTAGTCTTGTTCAAGCCCAATCGCACAACTAGCTAGCACATTCTTAAACCTATAACTCTGTTGTCATGATGAGCAAAAATGGGCAATTTCTTTTGTCCTTGTGGTAAAGTCTTCATTAAACTTCACCATAAAGAAAAGCAACTATAAGCATCCCATTTTTGCCTCTCCAAAATCTTTTCTCTTTTTAGGAAAAATCTCCATTTGGTTCATTTTGGGGTGGAAATAATTTTTCAAGGTCAAAAATAATTTTTTGAGTCAAAATATGCATATGTGATTTAATAGAATATGAGTCTTTAAAAATATTTTATTAAATTTTTTTTACTTATAATAAAATGAAAAATTTAAGTTGATCGTGGGTCTAAACGGTGCCTCAAATAGACTTAAATTTCTAATTTTATGAGCAATTGAAGTTTTGAGTTAAATTGAACACTAGAGAAAATCGGACTTGTAATTCTGTTAAATTAAGCCATTTATGGAAAAAATAATTATAAATATGCATACTTGATTGTATGTGAGAAAGAGTCCATGGGGTTTAGATCAATTTTTAAGACCCGAAGTTAATTGGGTCATTTAATTAAAATCAATCCAAAAGAGAGCAAATAAAATCTTATGCAATAATAAACCAAGAAAAAGCTTTGATCAGTAGCTAAGTAGTGTATAATGGATCATTAAAGGTCTTGGGCTTGACCTAACTAGGTGCAGATGTGCTTTATTTTTTCTCCTTAAGTCAGGGACACGTGTCAACCTCTTATTGGTTGATAAGATATACTATAGATTCATCTTCTTCCTTAGAGCATCTACAAAACAAAAAAGAAACAAAAAACTACCTAATTTCTCATTTTTTGGCCAAATAAAATCAAACAAAAAGTGTAAATTAAATATACGCTTAGAGTACTATCTATTGCACTTCAAATTCAAAATTTATAATAAATGAAAGTGCCCTAAAAATAAACATGAAAACAAAAAAAGAATAAAAATACACATATTACATCTGATTTTTAAGGGGATATTATAAGCTAAATCAACCTGCAAATCACCAAATAGATTAGTCAAGTAAAACCTATAAAATATATTTGTGTCTTCAATTTCGAAAAATTTTCACAAAAAATCATGATAAATTAGGCCAAAAAATATTCATGAATAGAGAACACCTATTTTTGTAAAGATACGATATTTCTTCAAATCTAAGATTTCTTAGGTACTGTTCATCACTTATTAATATAAATAGGGTGGCTTATAACTCATTCTAGATGAAGAAAAAAAATTAATAAGCTTGTATCACCCACTTTCTTACTCTAGGAATAGTACCCACAACCACCCTCTCTCTCTCTTCAATTTCTCTCATTTGAGAGCAAATTGAAGTGAACCAAAGACATAAAGTTATCCCCTTTCATCATTAGAGTAAATCCTAACCTTCAATTGCCTACTGTAACTTGGGAATTGTCTAATTTAATAAAGAATCGAAGTTTGGGTTTACAAGTTTGAAGAGCTTGATTGAGATACAAGCTTCCAATTCTAAAATTGATTGAGGGGTTTGCTTTCTCACCATATAAGGAGTTTGACCAACCCTTAAACCACTACCATTGATGACCGACGGCCCCTGAATTACCCACTCTAAGGTAAGCCTTATGTTTTATTTTTATTTTAGTTTTTTTTTAAGGAAATTTTTAATAAAAGAGTTTCTTTTAAATCTTTCTGCATTTCTTTTTTTTTTTTTTCACATAGAAAAGTCATCTTTTTAATAAAAAATTTAAATTGGCCTTTTTCCAAAAAAAAATATTTTTTATGGTTTTTTAAGACAAAAGAAATATAGGGTTTGAGAAAATTTTAATTAAAAAAAAAAGTAAAATGGCTAAAAACATGAAGTCGATACTTTTAAAAATAAAATAATCCAACAAACTAAAGTAATTTTTTTAATTATATATATTTTTAAAAATAAACTCTTTTATGAAAAATTTTCAAAAGAAGAAACCTTGAAGGCCTTTTAATTATTTTTAGAAACTCTTATGGAAAACTTAAAGGTTTTAATAAGATAGCCTCCGAGTCCATAATTTCTTATTTCTATTTTTTTTTCTAAAAATTATTTTAGAAAAAAAAAACATATACTAGTGACTAAAATTAAGGTTTATCTACAAGAAAACCTTAATTTTATACTTTTTCTAAACGTAAGTCAGATGACGACTCTTTTTAAAATATTTTTTTACAACAAAATTTTTTCTTAATTTGGTCAAGAAGCTTATGGTGAGCAGGTCAAGCTTAATGTAAGCCTGATGAAAGAAAGGGGAAACCAAAATTTAAGCTTGACAATGAGGCTTTTATAAATGAATGGCTAAGATTCATTTGATTTAATGGCTATTGTACCACTTTACTTGCCTTACCTAACTATTTCAACTACTATGGTCTAATTCAAGACCTTCCCAATCAATTTGGAATCTTCCTGCTTCTAGAACATTATCTAGCTTAGGCTTCTCTTTTTTGTATGGAACTAAGCTTAGGCTTCTCTTATGGATGGGCCTAGGCAAACCTCTTGGTCTTGGATCATTGAAAAGGCATGACACATGCACATTTATGTTGACATGCACATACATGCATATTTAATTGAGAAAGTATGCATTTAATGTTTATCCAATTTTCTATTCAACTATTTAATATTTTGTTTTTTCGATTTGAATTCTAAATGTTTTCAAATTCATTTTTATAAAAATAGGACTTTTATTAGTTTTGTTAAGTTTTCCATCTGTCCTTAACATGACTACCTCCTATTAGCTTTAAGATGGCTAGCTAAGACAATGATGATTTGTACAAATTTATTTTAGTAATAATGTATTTGGAAAGGTCCAGAATCATTGATTTTATTATAGTAACATATTTAGTTGTAACATATTCAAAATATAATTTATGACATATAATAATCTTTTTCCATTCTTCATATTATCTTTTTCTTTACTTTTTCTTTTTCCCTTATGTAAGCATTCCATACTTATCTTAGCTTGTAGTAATCCTTATCAATGAATGTAAAAAATAATTGAAACATAATTTGCATTATTCATTTACCTTTTCTTTTTTAGTTTTCATAAATTTATCATCTTTAAATACTACAATATGTAATAAATGATTGAGATTATATGGTACAAAATGGCATTACAAAGGTACCATGAATAGTTTCAAAAATAAATAATATCAATTATTGATTTAAAAATTAAAAGGAATAAAATTAATAATTTTATCCATTTTTAGCGTGTAGACGATGAGCGAAGATTTGTAAATCAGAAATAGCTACTATTTCGTATAAGCAATATCCTATTTAAGCCTTGGCAAGAAGAGGTGTGCTTAGAAAATAATTAATTCTACTTTCGTGTTTTATTCTTTTCCCCTTTATTCTTGGACTTGCAAAATGGAATTTAACCTACATCATATATTACGTGAAAAAAATCCAAATTTTTAATATACGTATGTATGTACTGGCATATATATTAGATTAGGAAATTGTCAGGTTTGAAGTAAATATGTTGGATAACGGATTCGGTAATCAAATTAAAATATGAAACCTAATGGATAAAGACGAAACTTAGTGGACAGACATAAAACTTAATAATAATAAGTATGATGATGGAAGAGCCTTCTAGATTTTCCCATATCGAAGGAGGTTCGTCTCCATGAGCATAGGACAATGGTACATTCGCACCATCGGTACAATTATGCATTATGTCAAATTACTTAAAATATATTTTTATTCTTTAGTAGACTCGTGAGTTGGTCCATTAAATCTATTAAACCTCTAAATAGTCTAGTTGGTGAGTTGACCATTTAACAAATCAACCTATTATGGCTGAGTTGGATTTAACATTTTCAACCTATGTATAAATGAGTCAAAATGGGTCAATCTATTTAAACCTTAACTTATAATGGTTTGGGTTGGATTAGCTCATCGGAGTCATTTGTTTAGCTCAACATTATATGTTTAGAACTTTCAAGCACTATCTAATTTAAGGGCAAATTATAAAAAGATGATTTGTATAAATGATCCGTATTTTGAATCTTTTTCAAATAGCTTACCTAAGTTTTCTTTTTTGACAAAGAGATGACCAACATTTCATTATTTTGAATTAATAAAAAATATAGAGACATGTTAACTACTATTAACCCATATTAGTATACTTTGTGTTAATAAATATTTTTCTTTTTTTTTTAATTTTTCTATAATTCTTTATTTTATCAAATTGAATGTATATTTAATAATAATACTTTAATAAATTAATTATTTATGGGCTAGTAGTATGTTAACATGTGTCTATATTTATTATCAACATGAAGTGAAATACAATAACAATTTAGATATTGAGATAAATGTTGGTTGTTCAAGTTCTAATCCTTTATCTCCTTTACTTTCTCTTTTGTAGACCATCATGCTTACTAGGCCTCCTAAGACTTGTTCGAGATAACCATTATCTATTGATTTATAAAAAAAAAAAAGGAAAGACGGAAAAAAAAAAAAAAGAGATACATTTTCCATGTTGTCAATTCTTAATGGTGATTTCTCCAACTCTATTTCTATGCATATGTTGTTATTTATCCATCAATTTTTTGCTTTCTTTTCCATCTTCAAATAGCCACCATGAAAGTTGAACATGAATGATCTATAGGTAAATTGACAAAGACTTCATACTAAAAAACCTTGATGATATTAACACATGTAATTTTTATTTTAACATAAAGTTCCATTGTCTTAGACAAATCAAATATAGTTTTATAAGCACACGCATCATCGATGTACTTATTCTAGTATTCGACATATTTATGTCTCCAATAATCAGCAATCCTAATTCTCTCATGCCTTTGACAACATCACATGCTCTAGGGCTTTATTGAAATGCACAGACTTGACATCCAAATACTCTTTCCATGCGATGGGTCGATATAAAGAAGGATGGTCATCATCGATGAGCTTTGATGGAGCAACAATGCTCACATCTTGGGATGGCCCATAAAAGTAGCCCATAGACAACCGATGGTGTGAACCATTCACTACAGCCCGATGCGTTGCACTTACAAACCAACCATTTGTGAACATTCTCATGAGGTCACCTATATTCACCACTATAGCACCAGGAAGATGCCTTACAGTAGCCCATCCAAGCCCATGTTTGAGGACTTGGAGCCCATCGATATCATTTTGGTAAAGCAAAGTTATCAAGGATGAGTCGGTGTGAGCTGCTAGGCCTATTGCATTTTTTGGGTCTGGACAGATTGGATATGAATTCAATTGAAGGTACCCTTGTGGAGCATTGGAGGTAGTTTTTGATTTGAAGTTGAACCAGCTTACATCTTCTTGAGTCAAGCCTAATGAAGTCAGCATTAGCAATATTAATCTCTCTGATAATTCCTTCATCTTCTCTTGGTATTTTTCCATCACTTCACTGTTGATTATTATAGAAATAGTGAGCTTTAAAACTCTAAGAATAGATTTCTTGGATGAGTGTGAATGTACAAAAATAATCATAACAAATAATATCTAAAACTAAGAACGAACAAATAAATAAGTACATCATTGGTCTACCTATCACTGATAAAAGCACCTATTTATGCTAGTATGGCGAGCTTAAAAGCTCAAGAGAGGATTACATGAAAATTCTTAAATAATATGACGACTCTTTAGGAATTATTAAAGAAACATGATATAGAATTAAGGGATACGTAAAATTAATTTCCTTATGCTCTCTTTCTTAATGTGAATTTTCTCCTCTCTTGTGATCTTTTCTTTTTTTATTTAAAATTGTTAACGGATGCCTTTTAGATATGCATTTGAGGAGGGAAAAAAAATTATTTTTTCCTTGCACTTGTTTTTGAATGTAATCAGTGTTTGAAAATTAAAACTTTCCTTTCTCGTTTTTCTTCCCAGTTTTACTTAAATTTTTTTATTTAATGGAATCCTTTTTACATTCCGGCATTGATGTACTTCGTCATGTCACGTCATTTACACGCTTTCTTATCTTTTGCATAATTTATTTCTGCATTCAGAAACGTGGTTTATTGCCTCCGACAAATGTACATAGGCATCGACACATGCTGGCGGTTAGGGTAAAGTCAAACTGTTGAATGAAAAAATAAAAAAAGACTTTATTTTAGAGGATAGATATTGCTTGCACATGAAAACTTTACGTTAATGATAGTTGAAAGGGAAAGAAAAGAACGAGGAAGGAAATTTTAAATTTTTTATTATTTGGGAGGAAGTAACATGAGAAAGGAAAGGAATGTAGAAGGACTTAAATCCGTAGGCAAAAAGGTTTTTTTTTTTTTTTTAATTGGATAGAAATAAAAGGAAAGTTTTGAAAATTATTATTTTTTTCATTACAAATATTATTTTTTTAATAAAAAATTGTTTATAAAGAATTATATAGTAATTGTAAGTTTTCAAAATTTTAAAAATTATTTTTTTATTGATTTCATTTTTTTCACTTTTCCTTTGTTTTCGGAATAATGGAAAAAATTAATTTTCCTTTTTATTTTCTTTTCTTTCACTTTCATTTCTCTTTAATTCTTTTCTCCTTTTCAAACATATTGTTAGTATCCGGCTTTATGATTTTTAAAATTAACCACTTTTCCAGTATATATATATTGCCAAATTCCATATAAGTAGTATGACTTGTACAAGATTATAGTTTTTATTTATTTAGAAAAGAAAAGGAAAATAAATAAATAAATGTTCGGAATGATCCGTACAATCCTCCTTTCTAAAATTTAAAAAACATTTACTTTTAAGTAATTTTTTATTTAAATCTCGAAAAGGTTTAGCTTTGTCGATCACCCATTTAGTCTCGTCATGCATGTCTAATATTCTATTAAAAAACGTATTTTTTCCCCTACATTTCTACGGAGCATCCGCGATTTTACGACCGTATATTTTCCTCTTTTTTTTTGTTTAATGTACCGATTATAAAATTTAAAAAATAATATCAATATTAATGTTCTTAAGCAAATTAAAGAGCCTCACTGATTTTCCATGCTTCACACGCATAATTATATTAATCATAATTAATATCAATTGCATTGCAAGCAACATGCATGAACGCACCAGAATCTAGCATGGTCGTCAGGCCAAAGCTGGCTGGCATGCGGCAATGGAGACCCCATCATTGAGAAACCCTCTGACCACATGAGCTTATCAAAGAAGTAGGATATCCTAATCTGTCCGTACCCGGTTGCACCGCCCGGTGATCGGAGTGCCCGCTGCTTTTGCTCAGCCGGTAGGGCAAACAAGCGCCGTGTTTGTAACCGAACTTCATCGAGAAGATCAATGGGAATGCCATGGTTGGTGACTTGAAACATACCCCATTCGGTGCATGCACGCCGCACAAGCGTAGCTACGGCTACGGTGGTTGTGTCGGTTAGGTCAATAATGGGAATGGAATAGTTGTGAACGGAATGATTGAGATCGATGGAAGACGGGCAGTCATGTGGTGGCGGAGTCCATGTATGGGATTTTGGTAAAGCTTTGACTTCCTTGAAATCCAATGGGACTAAGTAGTTCTTGTCAGTGATAGGATTGCTTCCGCATGACGCCAGTACTGAGTTCGTGTTCATATTCATGTGTGTAAAGTAAACGAGGATTGTGCGTGAAATGCTTCACTTGGTTTTGGTGATACATTCATTTTTTCATCTGTTATATATATATATATATATTGCTTTTACTTACTTTTTTTGGGAAAATGTATTAAAGTAGTTGTTAGATAATTTTTATCCTTTTCATTTTTTTTTTGTTTTTTTAAAAGAAAAGTAACTTTAAGGATCTATTTTCTGCTATTTTATTGCATTATTTAGTAATTAGGTTACTAGTTACTAAATTTGTGTCTGTTATGCGATTAATTATAATTTACTAACACCAATAAAATCGTGTTGAATATGTTGTGCCATAAATTTTTTGTATTATCAATTATTAATTATACATGAAAGTATCTTAAGAAGGACAATCAAAAGAAATTGAGAGAATTTAAATTAAAATAATAAATTGAAAGAGTTTGTTTAATCATGCTTAAGTAAATTGTAACAAAAGTATATTCGGTAGGTCTCTTAATGTTTATTTCCATTAGTTAGTGTGCTAGTTAATTATCTTTTTCCCATTTATATTGACGGAATGTTTCCTAAATTTTATTTCTTATGTTATATAATAAAGATATGTAAAGGATATTATAAAATGGAATAGACTATACTAGAATGGAATATAACTAGAAATGGAGACGTCCGTGAAATTGAAGGGGATAATATCTAATCACTCTTTTGCATTTTTCATATTATCTTCTTTGGTAAACATTCAATACTTAACAATCATTTATTTCCAATTTTATAGAATGAAGAATTGGATTTTAAAATGGAAATGATTCCACTGATTTTCTTCCCTTTTTTTAACTATTTCTATTCTTCACTTAAGTTGTCAAATATATGTTTCCATTTCCACTAATTTCCTTTCAATAACATATCCAAACAAAAAATTGAAAATTAAGTACATTTATACCAATCTTAATTAAATATCTAAAAAATCCCTATAAAGTTTAATATATCTAACCTTTATTGACTTTTACAAAAATGCCAATCAAAATATCATTTTCAAATATATAAAATATATTTTTTAATCCCTTTCTCTTAAAAATACTCAAATTTTTACTCTTCAATTCTCATACTTTAATAACCACCTTCATCATAATTATTAAATAAAAATGATAAGATAAAAATAAAATAGTTTTCATTTCAAATAGATATAGATTAAATATACATAATATACTAATAAAATATAGAAAAAGAAAAATCATGACAGAACCTTATTCTAGTAAAGTTATATTCATTTTTCTTATAAAAAATACTAACTTTCTCATAAGGTTAGACAACATCACAAACTTTAGGGCTTTGTTGAAATGCATAGCCTTAACCTCAAAATATTCTTTCCATGTGATGGGTCGATAGGGAGGAGGATGGTCATCATGAATGAGCATCAATGAAGCTATAGTACTCACATCTTGGGATGGCCCATAAAAGTAGCTCGTAGACAACTAATGGTGTGAACCATTCACCAAAGCCTAATGCATTAGGCTCCCAAACAAACCATTTGTGAAGATTCTCATCAAGTCACTTATATTCACCACTATAACACTAGACGAGGCCTCACAATAACCCATCCAATCTTGGATTTAAGGACCTGGAGCCCATTGATCTCATTTTAGTAAAGTTAAGTTTCTAAGGTTGAATCCATGTGAGCTATAAGGCCTATTGCATTTCTTGGATTTGGATAGACAGGGTATGAATTTAATTGAGGGCACCCATGTGCAAGGATTGAAGATATTTTTATTTGAAGTTGAACCAATTTATATCTTCTTGATTCAATCCTGATGAAGTTAGTAATAGCCATAATACTCTCTGATAATTCCTTCATCTTCTCTTGGTATTTTTCCATCACTTCACTAATAATACATCACATAAATGTGAGCTAGAAAACCCTAGGATAGGATTTTGTGGATGAGTAGGGATGCATAAAATTGTAATAAATGTGACTTGAGAGACTCTTTCAAAATTATTAAACAAACAAAAGATAGGATTTATAAAGTAGGGAGGGAAGAAATTAACAATTCTTTTTATTTAAAGACTTGAATTCATTGTTCATTATTCATTTAAACACTATGTAATGGAATTGATAGATGAGATCAAACATGTAATATTAATAATTTGATATTGTTTGTTAAGATAACATAAGATGAGATTTAATGATGAGTATGGAAGCACTTGAATTATTAGTATTTACAATCTAAGGCTCTTTGAAATTTGTTAAAGTAACATAAGTTAGGATGATCTAACAAGTAAAATTAATTATCTCTTGGAAGCTTAGATTTTGTGTTTAATCTCTTTGAAAATTATTAGACAAATATAAGGATAGTTTCAAGGTTAGTATAGAGACTCATAGAAGTCAGCTTAACTAACTCAAGGACCAATTGATAGGCCTAAAGTGGTCTACCAATAGTCTTTATGGTTAGGGTTGGTAATTTGTATCAGACTTACCAATTCATACATAATATGACATAATTATAAACAGGTCAAACAAATTTAGAAACTTGTTTAGGTTTATTCAACACCTAAACATATGTATAAACCCATCAACCCATTTGATATTAGAGTTTTTAGTATTTCCTCTTAGTTCTAACCTTAAGTTTTAATATAATTTTGGTAGAGATATTGTATTATTTGCATTTTATTTTGTTTTATATTGCTAGAAACATTGTTTCAAAGTAGAAATATAACACATCTACATTGCTTATAGAATTACAATGTCTTGTTTTATGTAATAACTAGTGATTGATTTTCTTTGTTATGAATTTTCATGTATGGTCTTCTCAATATTTTAATTTCATTTTGATATATTTTTACATCTATATATATTAGAAGATCATTTATCTCTCTCTTAATGTCATGTCTACTTCTTAACAAGTTTATATATGGAATTATATTTCTGTATACATTTATAAAACCATAGTACTTTGTTTAAATATGAGGGATGTATAATAACTTACTTTTGCTTGATACATAACATGATTTAACCAATTTACATGCTTTTTGGGATCCAATGATCCTTCAGTACATTGATTAAGCTTCGATGACATGGAAATATTGCAAAAAAAAAAAAAAAACACACAAAGAAATAATAACTTTTTTAACTTCTATTCAGCATAGTCTCTATTTCATTTGTATTAATATTTTTTTATATAAGTTTTTTTGGCACTCCTTTGTAAAGAATTATAGGAATTTAATATATTCACATTAATATCCGATTAGGTCAAGACTAAATGTAAGTTAATAATAAGATGTAGTAGGTGATAAATTTTGTTAAGGTTAATTAGACTTTATCTTGATTATAACTTTTATCATATCATAATTTGCTATATTTAAAAGTTTAGGTAACCTTTTCTAAAGATGAAGAATTTTGTTCTTTTTATACTCGTTTTAATAGACTTGGTAGTTATTATTAAGACTTATTTTAGTTTTTTAATTAACAGATGTATTTAATCAAGGTATAATTTATATTTAACAAACAAATCAACTTACGAGCTTAAATTTTTAAATATGTTTAATAAATAATCACATTATTGATTTAGGTTTTTTAAGGTTCCAACTTGTTTAAACTTAAATGTAAATCTCAACTAGACCAGCAGATTCAAGCCATTTTAGGTTGCCAGTATTTTGGTATCCTTTCCAATTTTGTGTAGGATATCTTTTTTTGTTTGCATAGTTTGGCTCATGAATGATCACTAATTAGGGACACAGTCTTAAATATAGTGTTTTAAGGGTTTTATAGCATAATTTTACATTTTAATAAACATCAATAAAATTGATTTGAATGAGTAATATTTACAAATGGATTTTTTTTTTTTTTTTTAGATTGGTGTATTTCAAGTCACATCATTTACACAATTCCTTCTCTCTCTCTCTCTTTTCTCCTCTTCTTCCTTTTTTTTTTTTTTTTTTAAGTTACATACAAAATAGCATGAGAAATGTAGTTTATTGCTTCAGACAAATAAACATAGGCAATTCAGATGTTGGGTAGTTAAAGTGACAACTATTGAAAGAAAGAAAGCAAATATTTTTATTTAGAAGGGTAAATTAAGTGTATCACGCACATTCTTAAACCTTAAGTGATCATTCAATAGTATAAATGCTAATCTATCAATAAAATAAATTGAATTAAAAATTTCTCCTTATTGTAGTTGAAAGCCTCCAAAATTTCAACTAAGCACAATGGAATTTAAAAGGAAAATTTTTAGTCTATTAAGAAAGGGTTTACAAAATTTAAAGCCAAATATTTCTAAAATGACCTTTTCTCCTTTGAACTTAGTTTTATCGAAACTAACTCTAAAATAGCCTAGTGACCCTAAATAAAATTCTAAGTCCCTAATTAAGTGAATAAAATCATTGAAGAATTATTTAGAGTCAATTAGAAAAGAAAACATTAAGTTTGAAGATTAATTTTGCCGAGTAACCATTTTGCCTCTAAACCCAATTTAGAGTATTTAAAGTTGGTTGAAATCTCTAAACAACTTACTTGAAGTCATTTGGAGTCATTTTAAATTATTAGGAGTGATCTCTTGAAGTTTAGAGAAAATTTACCAAAAATGACCATTTTTAGTCTTAAAGACAATTTTAACAATATTGGACCCAAAATTTCTTAGACCTTAAATATAGTTCCAAGACATTAATTGGGTGAATAAAATCAATTACAAAATATTTAGAGATAATGAGAAAAGAAAAATTTTAATTTAGAAGTTAATTGAGTAAAATGACCAAAATGCCCCTAATCTTATTTTGTAGATGAGTAGTTAATTAATTTAATTTCCAAGAGCATTTTAAGAAAAGAGGAAACATCAGTTTGCAATTAGAGTAAGTGAGAAAAATTAAGAGAAATATAATACTAAATTAGGATAAATAAGGGGACACATGTCACATTATGCACAACTTACTTACCCTTGTAATCACGTTTGCCCTTACCCTTAAACCTTTGTTTAACTCTTCTATAAAAACCCATTTTAGGATAGAAAATTGTAGCCCCCATCTCCTGCATTTTTGAAAAAACATAAGGGTAAGAAGAAAACCCACAAATCAAGCTTAAACCCTAAATATTTTTCTAGCTTAATTCCATCTTACTTAGCTACTAATTCTACTTCCTTTTCTTGTAAACTTTAGGTCAAAAATCAAGTGGGATTTGGAGCTAAGAAGAGGGCATATTACATGTGATTTGGGTGTGAAGATACCTAAAAATAAATTGATTGAAGTGAACTTTAGTTCGTAAATTGTAGATTTCTGTAATTTATAATGTTTATTGAAAAGGAAAATCAATTAAAAGTTTAGATCAACATCATCTTGGAGTTAGGTCTCAATATCCCATTTGCTTGTTGAATTCCCATACTAAGCTTAAGAACCTATAGGGGTGAACCATTTAGTAATAACTCAATTAATATGAAAGAGGATTCAGTTTTTTAATGAGTTAACCGTTGTCTTTAAAAATTAAAACAAGGTACTATCACAAAGCATTGCCATAAGAGAATGTGAAAAGTGTAAGTTTTACAAAATAATTTGACATTTTTTTATCATAACATTAATGGAAAGGTTTCATAAGGGCTATAAATGAGTTGAGCTGAAGTAAATTTTTCAAGGTTCAAGCTTGGCTTATTAGAAAAATTATTAAACTTGAGTCTAGCCAAGTTTTTACTAAGCTTAAAACTTACAAAGCTCTAGCTAAAACTTGTTAGGGAATTTAAAGCTGAAGCTCAACTCATTTAGATTAACGAGCTTGAATTTATTTATCAAAATGAATTTAAGCTTGAGCTTGTTTAAATAAATGAGCTTGAGCTTGAGTTCATTTTAAACAAATAAGCCTATTCATAAGTTAATTTGTTAGCAATATAACCAAGAGTCTACCCATATGCATGTTCGCAAGTTAACATGGCAACGGTATAAATGAAAGCCTACTTATATGCCTATTTGTTCTCACAAGTATTTTTACAAGTCAGCTCATGAACAGCATAAATAAGTTAACTCGCAAGCATGGTCTTGAGCCTATATATGAGCTTACTTGTTAGTTAGCTCATTAATAATACAAGCAAACCTACACTTGAGTTGGCTTATGAGCCTAAACATGCACTTAAGTTTGGCTCATTTAAATAGACAAGTTTTATGTTGAGTTTAACCTCGGCTTATTCACTAATTGAGTTTAAACTAAGTCTGTCGCAAGTCGCTCACAAGTAACTTCACTCGTTTATAGCCGTATTCCTAATAATGATTTACTATTGGTCAAAAGTTATTAAGGTAAGTGAAATTGTATTTATATCAAATGGTATTACTTAAAAATAAATGATGACTTATAAGAAATTACTAATAATACAAAGTCAATCAGAAAGAAGTATAATTCTACCCCAAAGAGGCATGATAACAATTGTGAATATGAAATCCAAAGAAAAGTATTGTAAGGATCAAAAGGTATCATTAATGGAAAGTTGACAATAACAAAAGTTTTCATATATATATATATATATATATATAGATAGATAATTGATAATAGACTGTATTTGAGAAAATACTCATATAAATATTAATGAAAAGGTATTATACCAAAGTAGAAAGCAATATGAGCTTTAAATAAAATACTAGTAACTAAAAATTAATATCAAAATGGTGTCAAAAAAAATATTAATGAAGAGGCATCATGATAGAAAAAGCTTATGAAATTATATATTATAATTGATTTGAGTTAACTGAAAAATATTTTCATATGAAACAAGCTTAAATGAGTTTGAGTTTAATGTTCTAAAATCACTTATGAATTTCTAATTCTAACAAAAAGCAAAAGATTTTATGTCATCACAACTTGACTTGATTAAACTCCAACTTAACGTAAACTTAAATAGGAAATAGCTTAGTTGAGGATATTGACGATAGATTTGACCACCTAGTGCAACCACAACGACTTTATGCAACCTAGGTTACAACTCCTTATGAGATTGTAATCTAATCACTTGTTTTCAATTTGACCTAATGTTTTGCATCCACATGTGATTAACCTTTTATAACTCTTCATGGTAGCCCAATTAATGGCAACTTAGTTGCACTTCAAGTTCACCATCTCTTGTTAATGCTTGCATTGCACAACCTCACCTCTATTCTAAACCCATTTGCAACGACCACATGACATTTTTAGTGTGTTCAAGTAATATGATTCACAATAATTCACATATCACAAATTGATAATTTGTATTAACAGTCTACAGTTTTGAGTGTATAAGGAATAAAAGAGAGAAGAAACAATACCTAAGCAATAGGCTCAGCTAAGACCAAAATATGATTTTGATATTTTTCTATAACTAATGCCAACTAATTTCCCTTCTCCTTTTTGTTGGACCCAATCCATGACATGTATATTCCAGAGTATCCCCTAAGCCCCATACTTACATCAACACACTCCCTAAACACATTTAACATACCACATAACACACTCCTATTCACAACCACAACATACAACACCCCTTGTACACTCCACATATTAGATACTATAACAGCACATACTACATAACATAATCTCTACAACACTACCCAACACACACACCTAAACAACACATAAAGCAACACATAACAAACATAACTATGTATCACCATGAGACACTTCCCTCCCACTCCATTTATAAACATTCAGAATAGGACCACATACCCTTAGTATCATATCAATTGGCCCCTCATAAAGCATGTCCTTGTCCTCAAGGACAAAGTTTGGAAACTAAAGCTCAAAAGATGAAGAATCCATTTATGTAGCATCACAAGGAGATTGACCCTACCACTAAACCAATGATTGTAGCACCTCCTTAGTCCCATCAACCAAAAACCACCACCATAAAATGGTTATTAGCAACTACTTAATAATGTTAAGGTCAACAAAGAAGACTAATGGTAATTCAGTTGAAGAAGGAAATGTTCCAATGATATGCTTGAGGAGATTAACGTGAAACACTGGATGAATGGGACAATGATTAGGTAATTTCAGTTTATAAGCAACAAATCCAATGCATTCCACCACTTCATAAGGTCTAAAAAATTGGGGGACAATTTATGAGAGGCCTTAATAGAAACTCGTTGTTACAAACTAGGCTGAAGTTTAAGAAAGACTTGATCACCAATAGCAAATTCAACATGTCTACTATGTTTGTTGGCATTGCAACAATTGAGAGGCTATGCATGCTCAAGATTCTTTTTGAGCTACAAGAAAATTTCATCTATAGAATGTAAAGCACTCTTTAAACCTGAATTTTCAATTTCCCCATTAAAAAAAAGAACCAATCGTGGGAGGTAGATGCCTATAAATTATTTCAAATGAAGTCATCTTAGAGGAGGTGTAAGAGGAAGTGTTACAATGAAACTTTACCCACAAAATCTAAACAACCCATTGCTTAGGTTAACCACACATGAAACATCTCAAATAACATTCCAAATATCAATTCAAGACTTCCATTTAACCATCCATTTTTAGATGGTATATGGTACTAAAATAAAGTTAAGTACCCTGTAATTGAAATTTATTTCTCTAAAAATTACCCACAAAGGTTGAATCATGATCATTCACAATAGTTTTGGGCATCTCACGTAATCACACCCCCTCTTTAACAAATAACTTAGCTATACTCTAAATTTTATATGTACTTGTAAGCACAAAGAAATCTAACTTATCCTCCTAAAGGAGTGGCATGAAATTCATGTAAAAAAATGTGATTCCACTTTAAAGATGAAGGAACAACCAATTGGCCATGATAGAGTCACATGTCATTAATCAAGTGAAAGCCATATACTGCCTCCTTCCCTCCTTTAATATGCTCATCTTAGCTACTAATGAGCAACACTAGTTTTAATTTCTTCCAAATTATTCCAAATAGGACTTGAAAGAGCACTACACTCCAACTCAACAAACATCCTAGAAGGAGCATCAATTTCCATATTCCCTTGTCCACTTTTATAGTGTAATTCAAAGTCATATTAAAGCAATTTTGACAATTATTTCCATTGATCTAATGTTGTAACTCTCTATTTCAACAAATACTTCAAGCTTCTTTGATCAATCTTCACTATAAACTTTCTCCCAAAAGATATTGCCTTCAATGGGTTAGTATAATAATTTAGGAATATTATTAGATTTTTTTTTTTTGGTTACACATATGAATAAATATAATTATTTACATAACCTCTTTAACATTTTCTAAAGTATTTATTTATAAGTCCTAAAATTAGAATTTTATGGTATTTGCTCTCAAAAGTATGTCATTCTTGAAAACCAAGAATGCCCTTCATTGCAGTTAGAATAGGCCAATCAAGTTCGCTCTTAACCTTTGATAGATCCATACTAACCCCTTCAGATGAAATTATCTAACCTAAATATTCTATGTAATGCTAACCCAAAGTGCATTTCTTATTAGCTGAGAAATTATGACTCCTCAACAACATCAACACAACTTGTAAATGTTGTAGATGAGTATCTGCATCTAGACTATAAACTCAAATCTCATTAAAGAAAATAAAGACAAAGTTCCTTAAATGTGGCCAAAATACATCATTCATAACAACTCAAAAAGTCATAGGTGCATTTGTAAGGCCGAAAGGCATAACAGGCAACTCATAATGCCCATGATGTACCCTAAAGGTCATTTTATGAATGTCATTTGAAGCTACTTTGATGTGATGGTAACCAACCCATAAGTCAATTTTAGGGATTTTCTTTTTTTTTTTTTTTTTTTGCACCATGCAACTCATCAAGTAGCTCCTATATAACTAGTATAGGGTATTTTTCCAAAATAGTTGCTTCATTTGATGCTTTATAACCAATGCGAAACCTCTAAGAGCCATCTTTCATTTTAACTAAAATGACTAAAGTTAAGAGGACTAGTATTAAGTTGATTGATACCTAATGCTAACATATCTTACACTATCTTCTCCATTTCATTTTTTTTATCCATATGTATACTTATGTAGCCTCACATTCATTAGACCACTCCCTTCTTTTAATGAAATTTTATAATCCATGGGTTTATAGGGTAAAAGTCCCACTTTATCTTCAAAAACATCTTTAAATTCATCAAATAACATATCAATTCTAGTGTTAATAGTCCAACAAGCCCTAACCTTAGTAGATTCCAACAACCACAATAAACTGCATTCCTCAATATCACCCAATTTAATTAATGATTCACAACTAATAAGGGGATTTACATAGAGTAGGATCTCCCATAAACACATATTCCCCATGTTGAAAAGGTATTTTCATTGTCATTTTTCTATAGTCAACACGAACTTGCCCTAAAGTTTCTAACCAAGCCACACCTAAAATAATATCATTCCCCTTAAGTTCCAACACATAGTAGTTTATAGTAATAGTAATGTCTCCCATAGCCAACTTTACATCACAACACATATCACTAGATTCAAAGTTAGATCCATAAACTAAAGTCACCTTAAAATT
Source organism: Laguncularia racemosa (assembly GCA_037954665.1). Lineage (NCBI taxonomy): Eukaryota > Viridiplantae > Streptophyta > Magnoliopsida > Myrtales > Combretaceae > Laguncularia > Laguncularia racemosa. Next base: position 81,451 of record JBBMOL010000188.1, read on the forward strand.
TCGTGTCGGAACATTTAGCAACAAAAGTCTTGCAACAAGTGATTTTGAAATAAAATTGTAGCTAGTGCCACTATCAATCATTATTTGTAAGATCTTGAAAATTTAATATGCTAATTTTGAAAGGTTTTTTATATTGATATTATTAAAGATAACCATTTAGGATCATAGCCCAACAAAATTTAGCACCCTAAATTTTTCTTCTTTTATCCCAACCATCACTTTCAAGAAGTAATCACAATTTTAGTTAAAACTTTATTTGAAACCATAATAGTTCGTGTATCAACCCCAAAAAAATCTTTACAATATTGTTAATTCTAATATGATAATGCTTTAGTTTTATCAAAACTCCAATACGAAATATGCTTTCTAATAAAAGATTAAATAAATTTTGCCAATGTTTGAAACTAGGTAGGAATTGGTATGTGTGTAATAAGAATGACATGCTTTTGAGAGTAAATATCATAAAATTCTAATTTTAAGACTTACAAATAAATACTCTAGAAAATGTTAAAGAGCTTATAGAAATAATTATATTTATTCATGTGTAAAAAAAAAAAAACCATCTAATAATATTCCTAAATTATTATACTAACCCATTAATGGCTACTAAGGATATGACATAGAATATCTATACTAAGATTTAAACTTATATTCTTTCCATACTAATACTACCATCACCAAGCATAACTACTATAAATATGTAAAAAGCATATTTATATAAGTATAGTAAGAATATAATACTTTAATAACAACACGAGAACTATCAAATAATAAAAATATCTCTTATTTTAAATCATCCCTTAAAAATGAAATAAAAGACATATAAATAAATATATTCCTTTAGGTAGAATAGTAATCTCATATTCTCAATAATTAAGATAGCCTATTAAATGGTATTCTAAGTATAACTTGGGATACACTATAAATTGATTATGTGCCTAAATGATCAAATTCAAGCACATGAAACCGATTGATGAACCACTTCAACAAATCCCAAAAATGGTTGGAGGAACAATTTCTAAATGAACCCTAATTGTATAAACAAATAGCTCTAATACTAAAAGATGATGTGCTTAAAATGACCAAAGAACATACAAACAATAAATTAAAGCAATTCCAATCAATAACCACTCCACAAGAGGCATAATCCCCTAATCCCTTATGAATCCGAATTATTAAACTAAGTATGGTATGACACCAAATGAAGATATGCTTAAATGATTCAAGCACATAACATAATCCACTAAAACCAACTCTACAAGAGGCATGAACAACAATAACAACCAACAACAATTAGCTTGATCAACCCCTTCACAAATTAACCCCAATTCACGAAAATGGAAACTAAATTGATATATGGAACAATCAATTGCAAGAATATCAATGGTTAATAAAGGAAATTAACTAAGATTCCAATTCAAATTGAAAAGTTTCAAATCTAAAAATAGAACCCTAAATTCATGTGAACCAAAGGAAACAACAAAAAGCACCTAGATATGACTCACTAAGTACAATTTGAAAAACAACAAGAAATGATTGATATTACTCACAATCACTCAAGTTGGCTCTTACCACAATTTCAATAGTGAAATTGATAAGAGATCAATGGCAATGCAAAGGGACTCGTCACGGCCACAAGAGTATGTTTTTCAAATTATCAAAAGTCCTCTTAAAAACCCTAATTAGCAAGTATTTATACTTACTCTAATTAGGGTTGAAATGTTCAAAAAAATTACGTCTATGCTACTAGTGTGGCCGATCCTAATTCAACTAATACAACTAAATAAAATGTCCCAAAATGATTATAAGATAACCGATTCAAAGAAAAATAACAAATTTAAAGATAGTCTTCAAAGAGTCAGTTCTTCAAGTCAATTGAATTCGTTGGTCCAGCTCATCTTTGGTTTAGGTCGGTCCATGAATAATTTACAAGTTGAGTCTTAGTGAGTTTGTCCATCACCTTGTAAGACCCAATAAGTATGCTTGTTGGAATACACAACACATAAGTAATAGAAAAGAGGTTAGTATACAAATAATTCTGGGGTCGATTTGTTCAAAGAGGACCCTCATCACTAAGATTCAAAATCCTTTGGCTCTTGCCCTAATGATAGGTCTTGTAGGATTTTGATTCTTATTAATTGATCATGAATCTTTTTATTAATACTAATAACAACAATAATAAACACAATAATAACAATTGTGAACAATAAAGTAGTTATTAGCATTTACAATTGTAATTGAAGATTCAAAAACCAACCTAATAAATATTTGACTATGTGAGGTTATCAAACCTATAAAGTTCAATAATATATTCATACAATATTAGAATTTTAAATGGAAAGGAAGAAATAAAATAGAAGATGATATGTAATAATAACTGTAGCCTACAAGCTCAAAAGGTAGAAATCATATATAATGAAGTTAACAGAGAAAACATTATTATAAGATACAATTACTATTGTTAATATAATATCAAATGTAGACACCCTATTTTTGCTATTGTCTAGATTTGTTTTAAAAAAATTAAAAAAAATAAAAAATAATAAAATCCTGGTTTATGAGATAATAAAAACTAAATGAAAAATAATAGAAATAATAAAAAAATAAAAAATAAAATTTTTAATAAAAAATTAAAAAAACTAAATAATAAAGTATAAATATTTTCAATAAAAGCAAGGAAATATGGGTCTTTAAATTAAACTCGAGAATCTCAAAATAACAAAAATCAATTAAGACAGTTGGTTGAAATATAAATTGATTGCAATAAGAAATCGAGAAAAGGGTTGGCTCAACTAGTCCATGTTAGTGCTTAGGTACATGCATTGGAGGGCTTGGTTGTACATTTGAATCCTACCAATTGCACTTTGTACCATTTTTTTTCTTTCCCCTCACGGTTGCCATGTGGCAATGTCTGGTTAGCTAGAGTGAGTCATGTGCAAGGCACATGCTCATCTTCCTCCTTTAGACTAGCCAAAACAGATGAAGAAGAACAAAAGAAAAGAAAGAAAAATGTAAGAAAAATTGAGCACGTTTTTATCTAAAATTTTATATTATTATCAATCTTTAATAGAAAAACCACTTTATCTTAAAAACTAAACTTCATAATATTAATAATAAAAAAAAAAACAGATCAAACAAATAGATAAAAATGGGTTTTGCACATCACTGATTGCAGGTTCGATTTAGGTCAATCTCCAATTCTAGTTATGATTATCAATAAACTAGAGCTTAAGGATTAGGGGGAGGGGGTGGGGGGTGGTGGGGTGAGAGACTTCTAGAATTGATTTTAAAGCTCACAATCACTCCGATCATAAGCACTCACAATCACTCCGATCATAAGCACTCTCTCTAGAACACCATATCCACGGTCCACCTTCTTTCTAGGTTTTCTAGTTATTTATGAAATGTTAAAGCAATATACTAATATATTTAGGATCTTAGAGGATCATAAGTCCATGTCGAGTCTAATTTTTTATTTTCCATTCCTAATTCAATCTATACTAGACCCTATGCTCATCTAATGTAGACCCTCGACTTGAGTTAGGAATTTCATTTTTATTTTGGAGTCGCCACCCAACTGTGGTTGGGAAAGATTGAATTAGGACTAATTGAGTAGATTAATCTTAATTTGGACCACTAGTCAGCGAAATTTCCTCTTTTCACTTTTTGAAAAAGAGGAAAGGGAAAACTAGAGTTTCTGGATTTGGAGGCTATCCTATTAAAACCTTAGGGTTACCACCTTATTCTCCATTTCCTAATGTCTTTTATTTTATTTATTTTTTATCTTTTTATTGTGTTTTTGAATAAGTTATTCTAAGAAAACGATTTTTTATTCTTTTTATAGTTGCCCCAAATAGGTGCCTACGTACTTGCTATTCAGGATCAAATGAGCTGTAGTTCACTTTTCTTGAAAAACTTTAATGTGTTTGTAAATTTTAATTATGAAATTACTTTTGGTTTACGTTCTTATCATTTTAGTATTTTTTTGGAAAAATCTAAGCCTAGGCTTGATCATTTGATTTTTTGAAAAATAATAATTTTAAAGGAAAAAAACCAATTTTGGATTTATTATTATAAAAAAAAATTTCTAAGTGATGAGAATTTATTTCCCTATTTTTCAACTTACCTCTATTATTATAAATTTTATAATTTTTATTTATTTTTAAAATTTTTATAAATTTTTTTATTAACTTTTATTAAAAAGTTTTTTCTTATATTATTTATTTATTCTAAACTAAAAATATGAATTTTATCATTTTTTTTCTAATATATATTTATTATTTTTTATTATTTTATTATTTAATTATATTTTCTAGTATTCACCCTAAATTAAATCCTAAAAAAAAACTATCTAAATTCTAATATTTTTCTATTTTTTTGAATTATAAATAACAAATAGATAAATAAATAAATTCAAAAAAATAAATAAAAATAGAAAAAAAAATTGAAAAATCCGACTTACCTGGATCTGGGTCGATGCGCGGGTTGGGTCGGTCGGGTCGATCGGTCATGGCGGCTGGGGGTACTCGTTAACGGCGTTCCAGCGACCTTTCGAGGAGGTGGAGGTGTCGTTTCCTAGGTTTTCAGGGGTGGGGTACTCAACCGTGGTGGTGGATTTCTCAAAAAATGCCTCCTGGTGGCGGTTCGAGGCTTGATCGATGATCGCAGCTTAGAAAAAGTCTAGCAAAGCTTCAATTTCTCTGCTTTTCTCTCTTTTTCTCACTTCTGGTCCGTGCTTTTGTTTGCTGCCTTCATCCTCTATTTATAACCGCAAGGAATCGATTTGGATAAGCTCGGATTTTCTCCAATTGAGTCAAATTGGATTTCGGTTACAAAACCTATCTCCGATTTGTGTAAATCCATCGATTTGTTGCGATTTAATTCCAATTGGATTATGTTTATCCTATTTTAGCTAAAGATCTATTGGATTTGTGCAAAAAATTGAATCAAAACGGTTGAAATTCGATTTTTCCCCCACCGACGACGATCTCGGAAGAAGGTCACGTGCCCAGTGCGTGCATTCGTTCCAGCCAATCAGCTGCTGACACGTGTCCCAAGCAAGGAAAAAAATTGCAAAACGCGGAATCTACCTTCCCGGCGTTTCAAACTTGTGACCGAACCCCTTCCCCCATGCCTTAGGCCATGGTTTGGACTAGTTGAGCTAGCCCACTTACTTTTTTTTTTTTTTTCGCAATTTGCATATATGCAATGCGATTTTTTTATTATTTTTGTATTTTTTGAAATTCTAAAAATTTGTAAAAATTATTGAATCCCTTTTATTACTATTTCTACAATTATTTTCCAAAATTGATGTATTTTTCCTATTTATTTTATTTTTTGAATATTTTTCCTATTTTTGCTAAATTAGAAAATGGAAAAAATTGATAATTGATTATTATTGATCATTAGGGCAAAAAGGGGGTGTTTACAGCTGCCCCTCTTTGTAGTTAAGTTTTTGAAAAACTTAACTACAAAGACAAGAAAGAGGCCATTTTTGGCCTCTTGACTGAATGGATAATGCCTTGGTTTAGCTGGTTATCTGGAATTTGGTCTCTAGTAAGAAAATGCTCCATGAGCTAATAATCCCACAAGTACTTTGTGATGATTGGTATTACTTGGGAAATGGTCTTAAATAACCTAACAGTCTGAAATAATGTATCTTCTCGAAAAGTGCTCTATGGGCTGATTAATCGTCGATGAAAAACATCTCAAGGATTGTGTAGGAATGTGTCATTGTGAGTGGAATAGCTAATGATAGAAAGCGTCTTATTGGACTAGCAGCCTTAAAGAGAAGATTGTCTTAAGAAGCGCTTTTATGAGCTGGCAGCCTATCAGTAGAAGCGTCTGGCTAAACTAGTGACTGTTTAGGGAGAAATACATCCGAAGAGTGCTCTTATGAGTTAGCTAATCGGTTATCAACAAATTTGAAAAGTGCTCTTATGAGCTGACTAATTGATAGATTCGAAAAATACTCCTCTAAGCTAACTAATCGATAGATTCGAAAAGTTCTCCCATGAGCTAAATAATCGATGGATTCGAAAAGTGCTCCCATGAGTTAACTAATCGATAGATTCGAAAAGTGCTCCCATGAGATAACTAATCGATAGGTTCGAAGAGTGCTCATCTGAGCTAACTAATCGATGGATTCGAAAAGTGCTCCTCTGAGCTAACTAATCGATAGCGGGAAGTGCCTTCTTAGACTTGTAGCCTTGAAACATAGATATCTCAAAAGGTGCTTCTATGAGCTAACCTTGAAAAAGGGTATTTAGGAAAGTGCCCCTCTGTGGGCTAATTAACCTATAGCGAGAGGACATGCCTCAGAAAGTGCCCCTATGGGTTAACATTTTTGAAGGGATGTTTGGGAAAGTGCCCCCTTGTGGGCTAACTAACCTATGGTGGGAAGCGTCTTCTTAGGCTCGCGATCTTAGGGAAGAAATGTCTTGAAAGGTGCCCCTATAGGTTGACCTTGAGAAGAGATATTTAGGAAAGTGCCCTATTGTAGACTGACTAACCTATAGTATGATAGTCACATTTGAGGCTTGAGTCGAAATTTCTGAGCTTGTACCGGTGTTGATGATCGTAGTTACACAAATTAAAATAAATCCTTTCACTCTCACTCTTTTCTCACGATCAAACAGGCAAGTGCACCTATCGGATTAAAGTAGTATAGAGTTCAAGCACGGATATCGTTCCCTTAGGGATTTGCGAGTACTAAAACTGACCCTAAGCCGACTATCTAACCGCACAATATCGAATGAGTTTTCTTAATTAAATTAAACAAAACGTTAAGACAAGAATACTAAAAAAAATTGAATTAAAATTATCAAATCCAATAATCAGCAATATACCCTTCCTTTACTACTCCTCCAATTATCATGTAACTTTGTCTCATAAAAATTAATTACCAGATAATGATTATCTCTGAACCGCGGGAATTCTATCACTAAGCTAATGTTTCTCCCAAATCATTGACTACTAACCATAATTATCTTAATAAAGATTCCTCTTTTATAAAAAATAATCAGAATTGCATTAATGCGTAAAAGTCCTCGATTAGATCAAATTGTCCTATTCAACCTCATACGAGAAACTCATGCTTTCTATCCCTAGATTGCATACGAGCCTCTTCATTCATGTGTGATCTATTCAGATAAGCGATTTCCCAATCAACTTATAAGAAATCAATGCAAGTTCAATGTTGGCTATACATCAAATTAACAACACAAAGAATAACATGAATAAATTCAAAGATCCTTAATTATCTAAGAATTTTGCAATCAAATCCAATGTTACATGACAATTGGAGTTTCGTAAAGTTCAGGTATAAACAAATTTAGTTACACATGGTTTTAGAAATACAGATCAAATAAATGATAAAACCCATGTGAAGAACCTTTTGAGATTGAATGTTGTTGAAGTCGAATCCTCCTCCCTCAAAGAGTTGCCAAAATGTCTCCTCTTTTCCTCCCCTTTTTCTTCATCAAAAGATACCAAAATCTTGGAAGAAACTTGTAAAACGCGGAGTCGAATCAACTACACGGCTGTCATACACGGCCGTGTATCTTTCTGTGGACAATTCCAACTCAACACACGGCCGTGTATTATGGCTGTGTAACCCTCTGTGAGTGTATCAAATCCAATACACGGCCGTGCCCCTGTGATACACGCCCGTGTATCTCTCCTACTGCACTTTTGGACACTTTTCTTCATGTAATCCGCTCCGACTCTTGCAAATGTTGATCATTCTTCCTTGATAGGTCTTTTTAATTCTTGAAATTGAAATAGCTTTCCTTTAAGTACCAAAGTCTTTTAAAACATAATTAACTTACTTCAAAAGCAACTCAAACCCATACAAAATATAAGTGTTAATTTATCCTTATCACACTTCCCCACACTTGAGTTTTTGCTTGTCCTCAAGTAAATTTATTCAAATAGAATTACAGAAATAACCTCTCTTTCATGCATAGTTATTTTAGGAAGATTTCTGCATCATTGATCCTTTGTATACCTAAGCTTATTAACTTTCATTCAATCTCATCATTAACTGTATACAAAATACCAATACTGGAATTTCAAAATTAATCCGAGTAAATCAACCTATTACCTTCACTGTTTAAACAACAATTCCTCAAGTTAGGATAAATCACAAAATCAGATCAGCAAAAATAGAGTAAACAGTTCTTTCCACTATCGAAACAAACAACACAATTGAGAGTAAAAGCATATCGTATCCACTCATCTCCTGGATTTCCCTTCTCTTTTATCATTCTTTTACTTTAATTTAGTCAACTGACCCATGTAACGAACTTTTGATTGATAATCCCGAGCTCATCACTCAAGTTAACAGATGTTATTCCCTCAACATAGAAGGCATCCCTCGGATTTACTTATTCGAGTCAAATCAACTTTTTAGCTAAATTATCCCTTTAACTGAAACGGTTTCCTCGGTCAGTAAGTCCCAGGCCAGACGACCTTAAGCTACTAGGTTTTAAGATACCCCTTCGAACCTCTACCATCTCAATCAAAATATTATTAATTATCAAGTTCAGTTTTCTCGGACTTTTCTCACGACCCATGTAACGAGCTTTCGGCCATTGATCCTAAGTTCTTTACCCAAGTTAATAGGTGTTATTCCCCCGGAAGGGCACCCCTCAGGCTTAATTACTCAAGTCAATGAGGCCCACTTCTAAACTTTTTTTTTTTGAAGGGATTACCAAACTATAAGCATCATATACTCCTTTACTCAAAATTGAATAGCTTAACCAGTAAAAGAAAGAAAAAGTTTACTAAACTCTACTAACAACCTTGAATCAATCCTAACTCTAAAAATTTGTGCTTAAATAACGAATAAGCCTACTTCACCTAGATTTCATCTTCTAATTCCAGCACGTATTCATAACACAAGATAAGAGAATAAAAGTTTAAAATTTCCACATTTTTTTTTTTAGCATTCTCAAGAATAATCAATGGGTATTTTTGGGATCTCAGCCTTCCTACATAACTCATCTAGCATAACTCATCAAATCCATCTCAAGTAGGGAAATTTTATAGCATTAAGTTCTATAGCATTAAGTTCATAACACTTATACTTCATGAATTCATTCTCCTACATCCCATCCCCACACTTAGAATAGGACATTGTCCCAATGTCTTAAGTAATGCAAAGTGAACAAGGAAAAAGACTTAGAAGAAAGAGGGTAAACGAAACTTCCCTGAGTGGTGAGCATTTTGGTCTTATCGAAGAGGAATAACCTATGAACTGATCATAATCCATGCACAACAGCAAAAAGAGAGAATAGAAATCGCGCAATGAAAGCATATTCACAAGGATCTTCCAACAGGCTAACAAACATCTCTCAAAAGAAGGAGAAACAAAAAAGAATAGGTAAAAGTATAAATAACAGTAATAACAAGAAAGAACATAACCATCATAGTCTTAGTACAAAGTTGTTATAAGAAAAATAAAGCACATCCCATAAAAGAAATATGAATGTCTCAAAAAGAAATATTAGGCAATCATTTCCTAATCTTCCTCCTCCTCGTCCGAATCTTCTTCATGACTTCCCCCAACAGGTTTTGAGGAAAAGCCTGGAACCTGTGTATGCGCATCGGTTTGGACATCTTCATTACTGGTGCAGCTACAAGATGCAAAGTCCACCCCCAGCTTGTCACCTAACTTAGTGAAGCACTTCTGAATGAACCTTTTTAACCTGTTATGTTTTTTTAGAATTCTGTCCTGTTGCTTCTTCAGTCCCTGAACTTAGGCCTTTAATTCCCCTAGGGTGTTTTGAACTTCATCATCTTGAAGCCTTTCTCTTGGGGCAGCTTGTTCTTCCCCACCTCCTCCAGCTTCAGCTTCCTGCTCAGGGACATATCCCTCAATTTCATCCAGGTCATCACCGGAGTTTGCTTCATTTTGTGGAGGTACATACCCCCACCCAATAATGGGTGCAGTTGATAGCCTAACAGTCATTCCAATGCAATCTTCGAGTTCTCGTATAGGGAATAGCTTTAGATTTTTTAGGATTCGAGTGATCCAAGCACCCACAAAGACTCCCTTATTCCTTGCTTCTACTTGTCTATGTAGACAAAATGCAGCAAACACCCCAACATTGATACGAGTTCCCGTTTTCATACTCCATAACTGGAGTACATCCCTGGCATTGACTACACCTTCAGAATCTATGCGGCCCATAGTGGAGCGAGCAAAAACATAATGAAGCACTCGATAGGAGAGGCTAGAAAAGTTTGAGCCTTTTGTAGAAGATGAAGTATAGTGACCCCTGCCTAGCCGTAGCCAGAAAGCTCCTACTCGATACCTAGGGGGAAATCCTAAGGGTAATTGGTAAAAAGCTAGAGTGCGGAGGAATGCAGGTTCATAAATATCCATTGCCTCAATAAAGTCAATCATTGAATACCTCCGATATTGACCCATCGCAAGGAATTCAACTTCATTGTCTACTCCAGCACTCATGCCCTCTTTAATGGTGAAGGTAGCGAGGAAGGTGAGTGTTATGTGCAAATAGATCTTTTCCTCAATAGAAAACAGTCTCACCCAGGCGGGGTCGTGCAAAAGTTCCTCAACCCGTTGACGGATATCAAACCGCGCCAAAACATCCCAATCTAGAACCACGTTTGGTCTGATGATCTTTGTGGTCTTGTAATTATCATAGATTGGCCGATGCTCAGCTTGCATATTGACAGGATAGCGAGTCGCTCCCTTGCTACTACTGGCTTCATCATCACGGCACCTCTTCGAGCAACGGTCTTAATCCAAGGCATCTGGAAAATACAAGAACAAAGGAACAAAAATAGATTATACCTCTTCAAGATGATGAGCAAGATAATAGCCATCAATTTTCACACAAAATACTCTCAAATAACAGTGTATGGCAGATAAGATGAAAGATAGGGTCACAATCTAAGGAGACAATCACAAATGAGACACAAAAGAAACTACAAGCCCTACGGTACACGCCCGTGTATCCGACTACCACACTCCCTCCATAATTCAAACATACACACCTTGCACCACGGCCGTGTAAAATCAAACATGCAACCATCTCAGCATAGAAATCCATTCCTTACCCAAATTTCATGTCAATAACATCTAAGAATCAACACAAATCACTCAAGAAGTAGAAACCTTAGGTTTGTGTCCAAAAGTAGAAAATTATCATGGAATCCACATAGTAACATGAAATAACTCGAAATAAGGAAGACAAAACATGAAAGATCAACAAATCACACAAAAAACCATTGATTAGAACACATAAGAAGTGTTCTCTGATTCACCATTGCAAGGAAATAGAGAGAGTGGAGAAAGGAGAGTAGAAATCCATACCTTAGCTATTAGATCCGGTGGAATGGGTGTGAAAATCACAAGAGGAATGAGTGTGAATAATGTTTTTGTTGAGAGGATTTTAATGGAAATGCCGTGAGTGAAGTGAGGGAGTGAGAGAAAATGAAGAAGGATGAAAAGAAAAGAGTTTTAAACCCTTTCGGCCGTGTGGTGTGTTTTACACGACCGGACACACAGCCGTATTACACGACCGTGTAAAGCAAGAATGTGTGGCCGTGTATCGTCATGAAAGCACATTACTCACCTCTATTGAGTGTCCAAGTCCTTCCAAACTTGTTGGAACATCATTCTTACGTCATCCTCCAGATCCACAACATAAGTATCACCCTCGCAAGTCAATTAACAACAAAAAGATAGAAAAGATGGTTATAAAAGAAAAGAACAAAAAGAACTTACCTAAGAATTGCATGGGTTACCTCCCACCAAGCGCTGTTGTTTAATTGCTCGACGAAAAGAAAACTGCCTTGATTAAGCCACTAGAGGGTGGAGTCTAAACTCTTCTTGACCCTCTTTTTCGCCTTGAATCCCAAAATAAAGCTTCAAGCGCTGTCCATTGACCTTAAATGTATGTCCATCTGGGTGTTCTAATTCCACTGCACCATGGGGAAAAACTTGGCGAATTTTGAATGGTTTGGACCATTTCGATCTCAACTTACCCGAGAAGAGTTTCAGCCGATGAATTGAATAAGAGAACATGATCCCCTTCTCTGAATTGTTTGGGATGGTGAATCCTCATATCATGATATCTCTTCATCTTCTCTTTATAAACCCGCATGTTGTCATATGCCATTGCACGCCATTCATCGAGTTCATTCAGCTGAAACTTCCTCCTCTTACCAGCGGCCTCTAGATCCATATTGAGAGTGCGCAAGGCCCAAAAGGCTCTATGTTCTAGTACCACTGGCAAGTGGCAAGCTTTCCCAAACACCAATCTATATGGGGTTGTACCTAGAGGAGATTTGAAAGCTATCCTGTAGGCTCATAGAGCATCTTCCAGCTTTTCAGACCAATTCTTCCTATGATGTTCTACCATTTTTTCTAGTATCCTTTTTAGCTCACGGTTAGAAACTTCCACTTAACCACTTGTCTATGGGTGATAGGGGGTTGCTAACCTATGGTTAACCCCGTATCGCTTCAGCACTTTTTCCAATTGCACATTACAGAAATGTGCCCCCCTATCACTAATCAATGCACTAGGTGCTCCAAATCTAGAAAAGAGTTTCTTCAGGAACTTCACAACCACTCTTGCATCATTGGTGGGCAACACTTGGGCCTCTACCCATTTAAACACATAATCCACAGCCACCAATATGTACTTATTCCCAAAGGAATTGGGGAATGGTCCTATGAAATCAATCCCCCATACATCGAACACCTCACACTCCAAGATGAAATTTTGAGGCATCTCATCGCACTTTAACATACTTCCAACTCGCTGGCACCTATCACATGTTTTTACAAAGTTGAAGGAATCCTTGAATAAGGTTGGCCAATAGAATCCCGATTCCAACACTTTGTGAGCTGTTCGATTCACACTGTAGTGACCCCCTGTTGGTTCGGTGTGACAGTCTCTTAGAATTTCTTGCCCCTCTTGCTCAGATACACATCTCCTGATTACCTGATCGGCACACAAATGAAACAAGAAGGGTTCTTCCCAGAAATAGTGCTTCACTTCAACAAAGAACCGCTTCTTTTGCTGATAAGTTTTGTCACTCAGGAGTATTCTGCAAACAAGGTAATTTGCAAAATCAGCAAACCAAGGCTCAAAATTAATACTTACCTTATTAATTTGATAAAATCCTTCCTTCGGAAAAGCATCATCAATCTCTTCTTCTTTCAATTCCTCCAAGTATGGGTTCTCCAAGCGAGAGAGATGATCAGCAGCTAAGTTTTTAGCTCCCCTCTTATCCTTAATCTCCAAATCGAACTCTTGTAGAAGCAATATCCACTAGATGAGGTATAGTTTCGCATCTGTCTTGGATAAAAGGTACCTGAGAGCTGAATGGTCAGTGTAAACAATTACCTTGGACAAAATCAAATATGACCGAAACTTATCAAATGCAAAAATCACAGCTAGAAGTTCCTTCTCGGTCGTGGTGTAGTTCTCCTAGCACTTGTAAGGGTCTTACTAGCATAGTAGATCGGTTGAAGTGCTTGTCCCTCCTTTGTCCTAAGACTGCTCCAACAGCAAAATCACTTGTGTCACACATCAACTCGAAAGGAAGACCCCAATCAGGAGCTACCATGATAGGTGCTTGGGTCAACCTTTCCTTAAGCGTGTTGAACGCCTCAAGACATTCACTAGTAAAATCATAGGGCACGTCTTTCTCTAATAGCCGTGTCAATGGACGGGCTATTTTAGAGAAATCCTTAATGAACCTCTTGTAAAATCTGGCATGCCCGAGAAAGCTCCGAATGGCTCTTACCGAAGAAGGTGGTGGAAGTTTTGCAATTGTGTCCACCTTTGCGTTATCCACTTCGATTCCTCTATGAGAAATTTTGTGCCCCAGAACTATGCCCTCCTTTACCATGAAATGGCATTTCTCCCAATTCAACACAAGATTCGTCTCCTTACATCGAGTCAAAACCCTCTTCAAATTGCTTAGACAAGCATCAAAAGAATCACCAAAGACGAAGAAATCGTCCATAAAGACCTCCATGATCCCTTCCACTAAGTCCTAAAAAATGGCCATCATACACCACTGAAACGTAGCCGGTGCATTGCATAATCCGAAGGGCATGTGCCTATAAGCGAAAGTACCATATGGACATGTGAAAGTGGTCTTTTCCTGATCCTCTAGGAGCGATTGGGATTTGGAAATATCCCGACATTCTATCTAAAAAGCAGTAATATAGATGTCCTGCCAATCGCTCTAGCATCTGATCCACAAAAGGGAGAGGGAAGTGATCCTTGCGAGTTGCATCATTCAGCCTTCTATAATCTATGCACACTCGCCAACCAATTACCGTCCTCATAGGTATGAGTTCGTTTTTCTCATTGGAGACCACAGTCATTCCCCTTTTCTTTGGTACAACTTGTACAGGACTGACCTAGGGACTGTCGAAAATGGGATAGATCAACCCCGCATCTAAAAGCTTAATCACCTCCTTCTTTATAACCTCCTTCATGTTGGGGTTCAACCTTCTCTGAGGTTGTACCACCGGTTTAAAATCATCTTCCAACAAGATTTTATGGGTACAAAATGAGGGGTTAATACCTTGAATATCCGATATCTAAGCAAGAGCTCGCTTGTGCTCCCTCAAGACCCCTAGTAAATCGTCCCTTTGCTCCCTCGTCAAACTAGTAGAAATGATGACGGGGAGTTTAGAGTTAGCTTCTAGAAAAGCATACTCTAGGTACTCAGGAAGTTGCTTCAACTCAAGTTCAGGAGGCTCTTCAACAGATAGTTTTAACCTCCCTTCTTCATTGGGCCCTATTTTTTCAAATCCTCTGCGACAAACTACTTCCTCACAGGCTTGCAGCTGAGCTTTCACAGTTTGTATCTCCACATTCTCACTCACTTCATCATCATTCACAGTTAAACTGAGTTCCAACGGATCTCCACATAACAGTTCTTGCATCACACTTATTACTGACCCGTCAATGCAATCAACAGCATAGCAAGTATCATCGGTGTTCAATGATTGTTTCAGTGCTGCTGGAATTTTCACCACCAACTCATCTGCTCCCACTCTCAAAACCAGCTTTCCATCTGCTACATCAATCACAGCTCTTGCAGTAGCCAATAAAGGTCTTCCTAAAATCAGCGGAACCTCTACATCTGCATTCATATCCAGAATTACAAAATCAATAGGAAAAATGAAATTTTCTACCTTTACCAGGACATCCTCAATGATCCCTCTAGGGAATTTGACCGAGCGATCTGCCAGCTGCAGACTCATCCTGGTGGGCTTCGGCTTTCCCAAGTTTAATTGCTTAAACAAGGAATAGGGCATCAAGTTTATGCTTGCCCCAAGGTCTGCCAAAGCTCTCTCCATAGGCAGTTCACCAATTAAGCATGGAATAGTGAAACTACCCAGATCCTTGAGCTTTTGTGGCAACTTGTTTTGTAAGATAGCCGAACACTCCGCTCCTATAACTGCGGTAGAAATTTCTTCCAGTCGCCTCTTGTTTGACAGTAGATCCTTCAGGAACTTGGCATATCTGGGAATCTGTGAAAGAGCTTCTACAAACAGTATGTTAATATGTAATTTCTTAAAAAAATCTAAAAACTTACCGAAGTGCTCTTTGTCTTGATCCTTTTTCAGCCAGCCCGGATATGGAATTGGAGGCTCGTATGGCTGAACTGTTGATGCCTTGGTCTTCCCCTCTGTTGACTCCTTTTCCTTGACTTCCTTCTCCTTTACCTCCTCAGTAGCATGTTCCTTCTCACTACCTCCATCATGTGCCTCTTCAACTCCCTTTCTTTGTGCAACCACTAGTGCCCCAATGATGTCATATTGCAGTTCTTTTCCGCTCCTTAGGGTCACTACCTTTACCTGCTCCTTAGGATTAGGTTTAGTGTTTCCAGGCAAAGACCCTTGAGGTCTCTCTGAGAGCATCTTAGCAATCTGACCCACCCGATTTTCCAAATTGTGTATAGAAGCCTCATGATTTCTTAGAGTAGCATCTGTTGCTTGCTGACGCTGCTCTGAGACCTGAATGAACTTAGCAATCATGTCCTCTAGATTAGACTTCTTTTCTGTAACAGGTGGTGGTGGAGGTCTTTGGAATCTAGGCGCAGGCACATTACCCCGAGGAAATTGTGGATTACTCCATGAAAAATTAGGGTGATTGCGCTAGCCTGGATTATATATGTTACTGTAGGGATTGTTCTGGGGTCGTGTGGGATTTCCAACATAGTCAACTTGCTCATTGGTCTCTTGGATCATGGAATTGGTAGCTGAATCGACTAGATAGTATTGGGATGGCTGAGACAACGCCATCCCGTCGACCTTCATAGCAAGGGCATCCACTTTTGCAGCAATAGTGGTCATCATATCAACCTCATAAACCCCTGCTACCCTTTGCCTCAACCTGCCGTTACTCCACTAATGGTTGTTCTTGGCCATATTTTCAAACAGCTCCAGAGACTCTTCAGGAGTCTTCACATTAAGTGTACCTCCAGCAGCGGCATCAATGGTTTGTCGCGTTGGATAATCGAGCCCATTGTAAAAAGTTGAAACTTGCAGCCAATTAGGCATTTGGTGGTGTGGGCACCGCCTAAGCAAATCCTTGAACCTTATCCAGGCTTCATGAAGGGGCTCATTATCCAATTGAGTGAACGATGTGATATCGTTCCTCAATTTGGCAGTCTTGGATGGTGGAAAGTAAAAGTCTAGAAAAGACTCTGCCAGTTGGGCCCTTGTAGTAATGGATTCCCGGTTCAGTGAACTTATCCACTGCCTTGCTTTTCCCCTCAAGGTGAAAGGAAGCAATCACAACTTCAATGCCTCATCAGTCACCCCGTTCTGTTTCACAGTGGCGCAGATGTCCAAAAACATTTGAATGTGAGCGTGGGGATCTTCATTAGGTAAGTCGTCAAATTGACACTAGTTATGTATCAAATTCATTGTAGAGGCTTTAACTTCAAAGTTATTAGCCTCTATTGCAGGTCTTACGATACATGAACCAGTGCTATCTAAAGTTGGCCTGGAATAATCAACCATAGTCCAACGTTAGTCTGCCATTGCTTCAATGTTAACTCTACTGCTATTCATAGGTTGCTCTTCTTTAGCAACTGAACTTTCTCCTTCACTCGATGATAATTCTCCCTCACCTACTTGTTGCTCTTTAGTGCTCCTTAGTTTCCTTCTGAATGCCCGGTCTATTTCTGGGTCGAAATCAAGAAGTTTTGATGATGAACTCTTTGTCATACACTATAAAGAACACCGAAATGAGTTAATTACCAAAAACAAAAATGATAAATAGCAAAAGAATAAATGGTTAAATTAGTAAGCGTTGAGCTTTCTTAATATCGCCGATCCCCGGCAACGGCACCAAAAACTTGT
The DNA here is from genome assembly GCA_037954665.1 of Laguncularia racemosa. Classification (NCBI taxonomy): domain Eukaryota; kingdom Viridiplantae; phylum Streptophyta; class Magnoliopsida; order Myrtales; family Combretaceae; genus Laguncularia; species Laguncularia racemosa. Next base: position 98,825 of record JBBMOL010000188.1, read on the forward strand.
TGATGATCGTAGCCACACAAATTAAAATAAATCCTTTCACTCTCACTCTTTTCTCCCGATCAAACAGGTAAGTGCACCTATCGGATTAAAGTAGTATAGAGTTCAAGCACGGATATCATTCCCTTAGGGATCTGCGAGTACTGAAACTAACCCTAAGCCGACTATCTAACAACAAAATATCGAATGAGTTTTCTTAATTAAATTAAACAAAACGTTAAGATAAGAATACTAAAAAAAATTGAATTAAAATTATCAAATCCAATAATCAGCAATATACCCTTCCTTTACTACTCCTCCAAATATCATGTAACTGTCTCATAAAAATCAATTACCAAATAATGATTATCTCTGAACTGTAGGAATTCTATCACTAAGCTAATGTTTCTCCCGAAATCATTGACTACTAACCCTAATTATCTTAATAAAGATTCCTCTTTTATAAAAAATAATCAGAATTGCATTAATGCGTAAAAGTCCTTGATTAGATCAAATTATCCTATTCAACCTCATATGGGAAACTCATGCTTTCTATCCCTAGATTGCATACGAGCCTCTTCATTCATGTGTGATCTATTCAGATGAGCGATTTCCCAATCAACTTACAAGAAATCAATGCAAATTCAATGTTGGCCATACATCAAATTAACAACACAAAGAATAACATGAATAAATTCAAAGATCCTCAATTATCTAAGAATTGTGCAATCAAATCCAATGTTACATGACAATTGGAGTTTCATAAAGTTCAGGTATAAAAAATTTAGTTACACATGGTTTCAGAAATACAGATCAAATAAATGATAAAACCCATATGAAGAACCCTTTGAGATTGAATGTTGTTGAAGTCGAATCCTCCTCCTTCAAAGAGTTGCCAAAATGTCTCCTCTTTTCCTCCCTTTTTCTTCATCAAAAGATACCAAAATCTTGGAAGAAATTTGTAAAACGCGGAGTCAAATCAACTACACAGCTGTCATACACGGCCGTGTAGTTGAGGCGTGGCTAACATCGCACCATACTCGCTTCATATACACGGCCATTACATGGCCGTGTATCTTTCTGTGGACAATTCCAACTCAACACACGGCCGTATATTATGGTCGTGTAACCCTCTGTGTGTATCAAATCCAATACACGACCGTGCCCCTGTGATACATGCCCGTGTATCTCTCTTGCTGCACTTTTGGACACTTTTCTTCATGTAATCCGCTCCGACTCTTGCAAATGTTGATCATTCTTCCTTGATAGGTCCTTTTAATTCCTGAAATTGAAATAACTTTCCTTTAAGTACCAAAGTCTTTTAAAACATAATTAACTTACTTCAAAAGCAACTCAAACCCATACAAAATATAAGTGTTAATTTATCCTTATGAACCGGTCATTCGAGATCTTGAAGTTGATCAAATTATCCGCCCGCAACCGAGCAAAGACCTGGCTGAGTGGGATCAGGATCAGAGTGAACTATCTCGAGACTCTAGTGGCCTACGTGTGGTTTGTCGGGGACTGCTGGATTGGGGCACTCGTAGTATGGAATGTCACGAGGGTCTCAGCCTTGTCTACTTTGCCGGAGTTAATTGTCCTGACAGTAGACTCCTTGGCTTTGTTACCTACCAAGGGCCTTTATGATGATGTGACTTTAGGAGGATCTATTATTTGGAGTCTACCTATTGTGATGGCATTTTCGATCCGGCACCCCGCTGCCACTACCTCTATAAAGCTGGATGACGTCTAGCCCACCAAATGTGAGAAGTAGGTCTTATCGAGAGTATTGACAAAGATGAATGTCAACTCTTTTTTAGAAATCGGAGTTGTTACCCTAGCAACTTGAGCTTTCCAACGCTGAGCATACTCCTTGAAAGACTTAGCGTGTCTCTTTCGAAGACTTTCCAAGTCGATTACTGAAGGGGCAACTTTAATGTTAAACTTGTATTGGTCATAGAATGCTCGAGTAAGCCTTTCCCAAGTATTGACCTAATTGAAGTCTAGATGGGCATACTAGATGAGGGCGAGGCCTGTAAGGCTATCCTAGAAGGTTTGGATCATAAGTTGGTCATATTGAGCATATTTGATCATCTTCCAGACGCACAGCCTTGTGTGCATCTTGGGGCATCCAGTACCATCGTACTTTTTAAATTCCGGGGTCTTGAACTTCTCGGGGTATACCTCCTCCCCATATGCTGGCAAGCTAGTGATCCTGGCCTGTTCAAAGCCATTAGGCCCCTCTATTGTCTCCATCTTATTAGCTAGTTGCTAAAAAAGTCTCTTTTCCATCTCCTTTTTTCTATCCTCCATTTCCCTCTTTAGGTCATCAGAGGTCGGACCCAGGTTGACTCTCGGTTCATACTTAAAAGTCGGGTTGAGGTAGGAATTGATTTCTTCATATTCTAGAGGGTGACCCTCCACTGCTTTCCCCTTTCTGGCCCCTGAGTGTTCTTCTTAGTTGGTTGGGTAGTGCAAAGGAGGCCAATGCTCTCAGTCAAGAGGTGGACTTATGCAACCAGCTGCTAGACCGTTTGTTCTAAGGATACGATCCTAGGGTCTGAGGCGGCGTCAGCACTTGTGTTGTTACGGTTGTCGCTGTTGTTGCCACTGTTAGCCAATCTAGTTCTTGAACGGGTTTGGATTGGGCTTCTAGGAAGATTCGGTTGTTTGGGAGCTATCTTTGATACCTGTGCGCATTTTTTCTTAGTATGATGTAAGTATGTAAATGTGATGCATATGTCACACGGATGCTAAAATAAAGGGGGCCAACAATCGATTAATGACATAATATTGAAAATTTATTTTTATTAATATTGGAAACTTAGAGTTTGATACTTGAATAAAAAGTACAATAATAATCTATTTCCTAGCTTTCTTGGTCTTTTGCTGTGTAGGTCTCGGTTTCCCGCTGACAATAGCTTCTAACTCTCTGACTCTAGCTTGGGTCTTCTCTAGTTGAGCTTCCAATGCCTTGTTCCTTTGATCAGATTCTTTGAATCGACCCTTCTAGATATCCTTCTTGTAGTCTACAGCTTCGAAATATACTTCCATCCGAGTCCTGACTTGCTCTAGATAGGTTTTCAACTCTGGGTCTACCTTGTCTGGCTTCGGTTGGGTGATATCTAGGACCTGGCATGCCCTTTCCCCTGTTTGATATAGCTGGTGGATTACGAAATCCTTGGTGGCTCGGTGCTTGCCCACTTCACCATCTAGCTCTCTAAGGTCTACATTAGGACTCTTGATTTGGGCTTCCCATAGTACTTTGACCTCTGCCAGCTTGGCAAACTTCTCAGCTACTAGTAAATTCGAGTCTTGATACTCACATGTGATTGCTTCTAGCAAAGGCCGATAAACTATGTCTTGAATAGTACCGAACTGGCGGACCACCGAGTTGGGATAATAACTTACACATCTGTTGATACCGATTAAAGGTATGGCCTGAAAGTTACTGCAGGTTAGGATGATCTTGTCATAGCAACTCCATCTAACCGTCCATAGGATGTCATCGGCATTGAAACCCTTAAGCACTTCTACCCAACTGTGGCTAGTAAGGTTGTCGGGTAGCTTTATCTTCTCTATGCATGACTCTACAAGGTCCACCTGTTGGGCCAAAGTTTTCCGGACTAGGTTCAACTCGAAACATTTAAGGTGGCTCACAAACCAGATCAGGATGAGGCTGATGTTTAAGTAGAGGATCTCGTGGCCCTTTTTCTTAACAAAGTTTAAGTTCCGGATCTGTTCAGCCAGTAGAGCCGGGATGTAAGATTTTCCTTCTAGGAATTAGGCCACCAGTTCTGCAACTCGGTAATGGACATAAAAAGTTTCGGTGGGGAAGAGTATGGTAGCGAAGGCTATCAGGATAAAAGCACTCACCCTCCTTTGTTTATAGCTCTTAGGGTCCCCACACAATATGTCTTTCCTATCCCCATTATCTTCTCGAGCTATGAACTAGGCTTCTAACTCATCCATCTGTATGCAATATCCGTTACAGTTTTCTAAGGCTTTATTTATTGCTGTCTTGCGGATACCTAGAAGCTTGTTGAAGATATCGGCTGGCTTGGCCTCAAGATCTGGTACACACACTTTGCTGGTTAGTCTTGGGGCCTGTAGAAGTTGGGTGTACTCTTCCAGAGTGGGAGTGATCTCGTGGGGCCCAATGAAGAAAGCTACGGGCTCTACTTCCCATAGATGGAGCATAGCCCGTATCAAGGGTAAGTTCATCTCCGTCTTCATCAATGAGAGGATGGGCCCTATCTTCTACTAGATAAAGGCCTACTCTTCTGGGTTGTACAGAGTAAACCAGTGGTCCAGCACCAATTTTTGGTCCAAAGGTTTGCAAACTCGGATCTCTTTGCAGAGGAGGCGGTTAATTGTGGAACTAGCCATCTATTACAACAGAAATTTCTAATTACAAAAAGAATTATGTTACAATGATAGCATTACAAGGAAATGTATCTAAACTCCATGAACAAAATAAAAGTATTATATCATCAATCGATTGCCAGCCCATGACTTCGTGTATGCAGGTAAGTAGGTTCTAATAGGTCCCCAAGCTTTATGGCCTCCCGGATTTTCGAAGAAATGGATCTCAGTCCATATCGAAGCATTAGGTGGGGTAGCCTAATCAGTCTCAAATGGTGATCATATCACTTCACCTGAAACCTACACAATGGCCCCCCGTCTTAGGGTCCTAAGATGGTCCGGGTTTGACCGTATCTACTCACACAGTTACATGCATGCTGACTCAACAATAAAAGTAAATAATCGAACCCTAAATTTAATTAAATCCCTGAAAGGTTAGCAACAGTGTAACAAGCCAAAAAAGACATTTATTGAAAAAGAGATTTGAGGAGATTCAGGTGGCTAGCCTACTAGAGAGCAGGTCCCCAATGGAGTCGCCATCCTATCGAGTCTAATTTTTTATTTTCCATTCCTAGTTCAATCTATACTAGACCCTATGCTCATCTAATGTAGACCCTCGACTTGAGTTAGGAATTTCATTTTTATTTTGGAGTCGCCACCTAACTGTGGTTGGGAAAGATTGAATTAAGACTAATTGAGCAGATTAATCCTAATTTGGACCACTAGTCAACAGGATTTTCTCTTTTCGTTTTTTGTAAAAGAGAAAAGGGAAAACCAGAGTTTCTGGATTCAGAGGCTATCCTATTAAAACCTTAAGGTTACCACCCTATTCTCCTAAAATCTAAACCTTTTCCTAATGTCTTTTATTTTATTTTTTGTTATCTTTTTATTGTGTTTTTAAATAAGTTATTCTAAGAAAATGATTTTTTATTCTTTTTAGAGTTTCCGTAAATGGGTGCCTACGTACCTGCTATTCAGGATCAAACGGGCCATAGTTCGCTTTTCTTAAAAAAATTTAATGTGTTTGTGAATTTTAATTATGAAATTACTTTTATTTTAAGTTCTTATCATTTTAGTATTTTTTCTAGAAAAATCTAAGCCTAAGCTTGATCATTTGATTTTTTGAAAAATAATAATTTTAAGGGAAAAAAAAAACCAATTTTGGATTTATTATTATAAAAAAAAATTTCTAAGTGATGAGAATTTATTTCCTATTTTTCAACTTACCTCTATTATTATAAATTTTATTATTTTATATTTTTTATTTATTTTATTAATTTTTTAATTAATTTTATTAAAAAGTTTTTTCTTATATTATTTATCTATCCTAAACTAAAAATCTGAATTTTATCATTTTTTTTCAAATATATCTTTATCATTTTTGTATTATTTTATAATTTATAATTTATTATTATTATTATTATTTATTTTTTATTATTTTAATTATTATTTTCTAGTATTCGCTCTAAATTAAATCCTAAAAAAAACTATCTAAATTCTAATATTTTTCTATTTTTTTGAATTATAAATAACAAATAGATAAAAAAATAAATTCGAAAAAAAATAAAATAACTAAATAAATAAAAAATACAAAAAAAATCAGAAAATTCGACTTACATGGATCCGGTTCGGTGCACGGGTCGGGTCGATCGGTCACGGCAGTTAGGGGTGCTCGTTGATGGCGTTCTGGCGGCCTTTTGAGGAGGTTGAGCTGTCGTTTCTTAGATTTTCAGGAGTGGGGAACTCAACTGTGGCGGTGGATTTCTCTAAAAACGTCTCCTGGTGGCGGTTCGAGGCTTGATCGACGGTCGCGGCTTGAAAAAATCCGGCGAAGCTTCGATTTCTCTCCTTTTCTCTCTTTTTCTCACTTTTGATTCGTGTTTCTGTTTGCTACCTTCATCCTCTATTTATAGCCGCAAGGAATCGAGCTAGATAAGCTCGGATTTCCTCCGATTGAAGCAAATCGGATTTTGGTTACAAAACCCATCTTCGATTTGTGTAAATCCATCGATTTGTTGCGATTTGATTTCAATTGGATGATGTTTATCCTATTTTAGCTAAAGATGTATTAGATTTGTGCAAAAAATCGAATCAAAACAGTTGAAATTCGATTTTTCCCCCACCGGTGACGATCTCGGACGAAGGTTAAAGAAAGTCACGTACCCAGCTCGTGTGTTTGTTCCAACCAATCAGCTGCTGACACATGTCCCAAGCGAAGAAAAAAATTACAAAACGTGGAATCTGCCTTCCCTGCGTTTCGAACCTATGATTGAGCCCCTTCCCCCGTGCCTTAGACCATGGTTCAAACCAACTAGGCTAGCCCACTTACTCGTTTTTTTTTTTTTTTCGCAATTTGCATATATGCAATGCAATTTTTTATTTTTTGAAATTCCAAAAATTTGTAAAAATTATTTAATCCCTTTTATTACTATTTCTACAATTATTTTCCAAAATTGATATATTTTTCCTATTTATTTTATTTTTTGAATATTTTTTCTATTTTTGCTAAATTAGAAAAAAATGTAAAAAAATGGAAAAAATTGATAATTGATTATTATTGACCATTAGGACAAAAATGGGGTGTTTACAGTCCATAAAAGCTAAAGTTTGAGGTTCAGTTTGATCATGAAAAGCCCAGATCGGAGAATGAACCACCATTAGGTTGCTCGTGAACCACTGCTTACATTAGATTTAGGAAGAACTTGTTACCACCGTGATGTTCCTCATAGCCAAATTACCTAGGTCCAACACACCCACACACTTCAAACATTGAAGACATCTAACGCCATTGCACCTGTCATGCCTATGACTGGTGCAACAAGCTTAGACTTGCGGCTTGGAAACCAACCTATGATGACTTGATGTGACCTAGAGATGACCTAATTTACAAGACCTAACCCAGACCCGGCTTGACCAGTGTCTAGTTAGTGTTATGTTTTTTTTTTCTCTTTCTTTATTCCATTTTTCTATTATTATATTTTTAGTCTATGTTTAGTTTAAAAAAAATTAAAATAATAAAATTTTGAGTACCCATCGAGTTATGGTGGTGTATACCATCACTCAATGGTGAAAAATAAAAATATAAAAAAATTAATTAAATAAAAGACTTTAAAGAAATATATAATAATAATGAAATATAAAAAATAAAAAAAGTCTTTAGTATAGGCCAAACTATTAGAAATAAAAATAAAAATAAAAATAAAATAAATAGAATTTTTAGTATAAGCTAGGATCTTTCAAATAAAAAAATAAAAATGAAAAATTTAGAAAATCAAAATAAATAAGTAAAAAACCTTAGTATAAATAAAATTTTAGAAATAATAATTCAATAAAAATTGAAAATGATAAGAAGACAAAAATAATTTTTTTTTAGTATAAAGTTTTTAACTAAATTTTTAGGAATAGTATGGAATGGGAATAAAGAAAAAATAAAAATAATAGAAAAAAACTTTTTATTAAAACCTAGCCTTTTAGCGTTTCATCACTTAGAGTTTTTCTAAATAAAAATTTAATATGATGTTTTTATCAAAGTTATCTTAGATTTTTCAAAAATAATCATTCAATAATCTAAGCCATCTAAATATTTTCTTAATGAAAATTAATATAATTAAATAACGTAAAATCGACATTTTTCATTAAATAAAATCGATCATCAAACTAAATTTTTATAAAAGAAAAAGCAAACTACGAATGGTTTGATCCTAGCTACCAAGTACGTAGGTACCTTTGGGGCAACCATAGTAAAATAAAAACTTTAGGTTAAGAAGAATAACCATAATAAAATAAAAACTTTAGCTTAAGAAGTATAACCATGATAAAATAAAAACTTTAGGTTAGGAAAAAATACCATAATAAGATAAAAACTCTAGAAAAATTAAATAAGATAAAAACTTTAGAAAAATTAAATAAGATAAAAACTTTAGAAAAATTAAATAGGATAAAAACTTTAAAAAATTAAAAATTTAAAAAATAAATAAATAAAGACTTTAGGTATAGCAACCTACCTACTAGGTCTGATTCTTGAACTTGTTCCAAAATTCTTGTAACTATCCTTAGTACCTGTAGGTGGATTGTTATGTCGTCTCTAAATTAGAGATAAGGTAAATTTTGCTAATCTTGAACCTGTAACTCCAACCTGTATGCAATTTGATAAACGTCTTATAAAATGGTGCTAACAGCGCTATCATTTCAAATCCACATCATATCTAAACACATGAACTTAAAATCTCCTGTCACATCATACATCACATATATATATACCATCGGGATCTACATTTTCAGTAAATAGGCACAATCCATGATTAATCCTATAGCCTTAAGTGGCTTAAAAGATTACAAATCCAACCTTATACACACTAATATTTACATTACAATCCGAAGATTAACACTTGTAGATTTTATTTGCAAGCACTACAACATCATGTATAGGACATCCTATTACAAATAACAGAAGCTCCAAAATGAAAAATAAGAGCCTGTTTGCCTCTATTGACGCTCTCCAAAAACTCGAGTCTCCAATAACTTATTCTTTAGTACCTATACTTGAAGTTAGCAAAAACATTAACCCTTTAGCTTCTTAAGAAGTGAAGTGAGTATATAATTAAGCAACCTAGCAAAAAAAAAAAAACAATAAAATCACATAACAATAACCAACAATATTATCAAATACCTCGGAAGTGATTACTCAAGTAAACAAGTTTTTAACTCAAAGCCATATTCACAAGAAACCCAATTCAATTTCTTACATTTTAACATCACCATGGTGTTACTTAATGATATTTTCCTTATAATTCTATTTTACCAAACTCATTACCTTTTCATTGGAGACCATTTCAAATCACTCCTATTTACTCACAAGTCACAAATACTTTTCAGTTAACCTAGGCAGAGCCTGTCAACTAGTAGATAAACTATCTTCATGTACTTTTCAAAACTTAATGTTTTCTTAACCAATTGAGACATCCTTACATACTCTTTTTAATTAGAAACATTCAGTTCGCCTTTCACTTGCCTCGAACAAAAGGGGTGACCAAATCCCCATAGGTCACTGAATTGGGCCGGTTGGTCAACCGTACCTCAAACCTATCCGGGTCGACTTAAAGGTTGTACCATAAACTTACTAGGTAGGGAACGAGACTTTCCTTATATTCAATGTTTTGGGTTAGTAGGTACTTACAGCCTAAACCCCATTTGATATGTTTGAGTCCTAAAACTCACTTAGTTATACTTTAATGAAGTTATACATATCAACGATCAGTTTTCCATTTTATTATCCATTTAGATATTTCATCATTACCGAGACAACAATAGTATAAACTCAGCCAGTCATATAAACCCCATCCAATAAGCTAAAAATAACTAAGCATTACATCACAATCATAAAGCATTCAATAATTTAAGTTCATTACATCACATACAATCAAATCCCGCACCCAACTCTCATTTTAGGATTTCTAGAATGTTCCCTTTTTCTCATAATCCAACCATATCAAGACACACAACCAACTACCAGTAATTCAATGTAATTCAACAATCCTCCTGCATTAATCACTGTAAGTGATCGTATAGGGTAATTTCAACCAACAACAAGTGGTCTACATTATCAACCACTTGTACCCAAGAGAGGAGTTAAGGGGGTACTCACCTTGATACAATATATGCGAATCTAAACAGTCACACCAACTAAATTCCTTTGTCCTCCTCACTAAACAGAAATACTTAAATCATCAGTATACCGATCAATGTTACTTTATTTACTTTACTAAGCCTTAAATTGCTAATTTAGTATTCCAAACCCCTAAATTCCATCCTAACCTCATATAATCCACCGTTTTCTTACCATGTCTAATTCATATACATATGGGTATATTATGCTCTATTATATATTAATGTAATTAAATTCCGATTTGATTATATATTGAATTGTATGGTTCCAAATTATCACAATTTTGCACCGAACGCTCTCGTTTTTATTTCATAACTAACCTAAGCTTCTTAACATCATATTATACTTCAATGAACCTCAACTAAAGATCAAAATCATCTAATCAAATCAAATTCCCTAATTTTGCTAGGGATTTAATTCGGCCAGAACAAGGTAATTGGCTTGAAAAATTCACTAAAAATAGAAAATGACTCCAATTTGAACAATTATTGATTTGGTAATCTACTACATCATATAAGGATCTTATATACTAAACATTACATAAAAAATACATCATTTTCCCTATTCATTTTCCAATTTAATTTCCGACCAAAATAGAACATTTCTTAAGGAACACATATTGTTGAATTACATTTCACCAAAACAGAATTACCACATTAATATAAATACAAAATTATGCTAGAATACCAAAACTCATAATTTTTCATCAACATTTGATATTTTTAACAAAAATATGAAGTTTTGGGCATTACTGGGGACTGCTCCATTCATCGGCCTTCGGCCACCAACATTGGCCACCACTATGTTGGCCGGAATCTTCCCCCACCCAAAACCTTAACCCTAGCTTGGCCTAGCAGCAACTTCACCCTAACCCCTTCGACCAAATAAACCAAATCCTCCCCTATTTAATTATGATTTTTCTTCAATTTCTTCAAATTCTTGTTGCATCCTACTTCAATCTTCTTCTTCTTCCTCTTTGATAATTGCATGTTGGAAATTTCAATTTCAATTTACCTAGAAAATTCGGATGAAATGGAGAGAGTTTTGGTTTCTTTTTTGTGTAATTTTTGATGATTTTTTTTTCTCTTCTCTCCTTATTCTAATGCCTATATATATATATATATATAATATTACTTACTTAATTTTGTTGACATTTAGTGAGGGTACTATTCTGCATGGTTTTCTCTTCCTCTTTTTTTTTTTTTTCCCTAGCTATATATAATATAATATAATATAATGTGTACATTTTTACATGTATCTATATATATTCCATATATGTATATATATATGCCATATAATTCATTTTTTTCCTAGCTATATATAATATAATATAATATAATGTATACATTTTTACATGTATTTATATATATTCCATATATGTATATATATTTGCCCATATAATTCTTTTTTTTTTAAATTTAGCATATAACATATATATACATATATATATTTATTCATTTTACCTTACACACACATATATATACTATTTTAATTTTAATATTATTGCTTAAGCCTAGGTTCTCACATTAGGTTATTAGCTTGATAAAATAAAAAATTTAGATTACTTTAGAAAATTAGTATAACAAACTTCAAACTTTAGTTTTCTTTAGCATAGACTCATAATCTAATATACATGAAAAATACAAACAAGAACATAAAGGCTTTTTAGTAAATATTCCTGAAAATTTTACATGGTAATCATTTAGGTTTTAATAGGTTAGTCCTAAATCTAACATTCCTGGTTAAATATTTTTCTAAAATATTTTTTTAGAAAATTTATAGACTAATAACTAGTTAAGGTTAATCCACCAATTAAACTTAACTTAATTTCCAACTTAGGTTGGTAGCGACTTCTTTTAAAAATTTATTTTTTCTTAGTTTGGTCGAGTAATCTATATTAAAGGAGTAGGATTTAGTATAGATTATAATTAAAGAAAATGACAAAAAACTAGATGCGACATCAAACTTATATAGGTATCATAGTAAATGAATAAAAAAACAATTTCATACTTATAACTGTAGAGATAAAGATTTTATATATAACTATAGATAATATGAAACTTGAATGGTAAAATTATTGAGTTAGGGTTTAAGACTCAAACCCATTTAAACTAAGACGCAAATCTCAACCAAATATGCAAAATTAAGCCATTTTTAGGTCGCTTATATTTTGGTATCCTTTCTGATTTTATGTAAGATATCTTTTTTACTTTTGTTCACTATACCTTAGCTCATGAATGCTCACTAATTAAGGGCACAGTCTTAGATATGGTGTTTTAAGGGTTTTATAATGTAATTTCACTTCTTAGTGAACATCAATAAAACTGGTTTAAATGAGTAATACCTACAAATGGATTTTTTTTTTTTTTTTTGGTATTGGTGTATTTCATGTGACATCACTTACATGATTCCTTCTCTCTCTGTCCCCCTCTTGTTTACCACACCCCTCCTCCCCCCACCACCCTTTTTTTTCTTTAGTTGCATATAGATGATCAATATTTTACTAAATGGTTCAAACAAAGGTTATATTATTATCCCATAAAGATACTTAATGGTTTGAAGAGAGAATCTATTACTATTTATAATGGTATCATAATGGGATTATCTATTTTAACTATTTAGTATAATGTTAATCCTTAATTTGAATCACTTCAAAATTCGATCCTCTATTTAAACTTGATTTCAAATATTGAATCCCTTTCTTGTAATTTTCCCATATAGAATAGCATGAGAAATGTGGTTTGTTGCTTCAGACAAATAAACATAGGTATTGACAAGTGTTTGGCAATTAAAGTGACTACTATTGGAAGAAAGAAAGGAAATGGTTTGATGTAAAAGGGTAAATTAAGTATATCACGAACATTCTTAAACCTTAAGTGATTTTTTAATAGTATAAATGTTGATCCTTCTGAATTTAAATTTCTCCCCTATTGTAATAGATAGGGAAAAGATTATGTGCGCTTTAAAATCATAGTACCTAAGTCTTTACATCTTCAAAACTAATTACTTTTTCATATAAGAGGTAAGGACCATGCAATTTTACTCTTTTATTGGGGAAAGTAACCAATTTAAATAAAGATAAAATGGTTCACACACTTATCATTGAAAAGGTAGAAGTTTCCTATAGTAAATTCTTATTTAAATCTTGAATGAGTTTAGCATTATGTGTCTGATATTCTATATTTTTTTTAATGAATATATTGAAGGAGGTGGAATTTAAGCTAAATCCATCCAATCTTAAGATCAACGTTTATACGACTAAATTACATGAGTATTGATATATATTTTTACTATTTTTGTCAGTCATACGATTGCTTCAGCATGATGCTGATATTGAGTTCATGTTCATATTCATGTATGTAAAGTAAATGGGGACTCTTAATGTAATGCGTTACTTGATTTTGGGTTTGGTGGAGCATTCATCTTTTCATCCATTTATAGATATAGCTTCTTTCTTTTTCTTTTTTTTTTTCCGAAAAGCAAAAGTAATGAGTTGTTTCTATATTTTTTTTTTTGGGGAAATACAAATTAATTGTTGATTAGGTCATATTAATCCGATATTGGTACGTTTAATTAGAAATATACACTTTATTTTTATTTTTCGTCAAATTAGTCATAATTAGGTTAGTATCCGCAGGGTGGCAATAAATTAAAATTGGAATATGCATAGTTAACCATAATTTACGAACAAGGATAAAATTGTATGGAATATATATACGAGTATGTGCAAATTAAAGAAAAACATAATAAAATATTCGTAAAGTAACAGAGGCCCGAAGTCTCTTCAATTATTTCACTTAGTATGCCTTCATTTAGTTACATCATTTTGTAAATAGTAAACGAACGGATATGAAGGAGTTTACCAATGCTTAAGTAAATTGTAGAGAAAAATAAAATTGGTTGGTCACTTAATAATAAACTTTTCCACTTGTTTGCTACACAATTATCCTTTTCCATTTGTCACACTAATTTTTTTCCCCAAACATTATTCCATAATTGCCTTTACACTTGGCTACCTTTATCAATGACGGCCAAACGTTTCTTTAATTATATTTAGAAGATATATATATAATTTTAATCGTCAATGTTTCACCAATTTTCTATTTAAATTCTTAGTTTTTTTTTCTATTTTAATAAAACTTATAAAGTTAGACTTTTTTTTAATATAATTAACTTTACCATTAATATTTGACATGTGATGGCCTCTGATTTATCCATGTAACTAATTTAAATAATAATAGAAATATATCTTAATTAATTAAAATATTAAGAAAGTAAAGACTAGAAAAATAAAAAAGAAAAAATATTGTAAAATTAAAAAGCCCCAAAATGCAAGGTGGATCACAATCCAATAAAAAAAGTTAAAACAATCAACCCACTCACCATGGTGATTGGCTATTACCACCGCTATTTCCAAAAGGAGAAAGAAAAAGAAAAAGAAAATAGCTTTGAAACTTACTTGCGTTCAAGTTGTAAGACTTGATCAAGTTTTGAGGCTTATTTATTCATTTTTTTTTTTTGAAAAATAGTTGTGGGTGGACGACCATGGGTTAGTAAAATGACTCACTTTTTTTAATGGGTTGCAACTAACCTTGCATCTTATGGCCACATCGGCCACTCTAAGGCTAGGGTATAATTGTTGCCTACCCCTTAGTATAAGGGTAGTTGGTTCTTTTTTCTTAATTTTTTTTCCATCCTTCTTTTCTTTTTGTTTCATTTTTCCAAATTTCTTTTCATGATTTTAGTTAATTAATATGCATTTACTTATTTTATTTATTTAATTTATTATGTGAACGAATGTGAGGAAGTCATGTGTCAAACATTAATGGAAAAGTTAATGCTATTAGAAAAGTCCAACCTTATAAGTTTAATTTAATGTTGAGAATTCAAATAAAAAAAAGTAAAAAATACAAATATAAAATTAGCAAAACGTTGAGAGCTAATAGTGTATTTTTCCATTATATTATAAAAAATGGTTGAGAGAAAATAGTATAATTCTCCCTTATATTATAAAAAAAGGTTTGAAATGAAATGGATTTAATTGAAATTGAATAGAAATGGAAATTGAAAGTTCCATTTCACTCTCTATTTGATTGTATTACATATGAAATGGATTGGACATGGCTGTATTTAATCATCTTTATCATTTTACACATTATCTTTTGTATTGAACAATCCATAATTACCTTGACCTATGGCGATCTTTATTTATGAACAACCAAAACTCACATGTTATTGAAATTATATTTCCTATAGGTACACATATTTGCATGTGTCACGGGATTAGTTCTTAAGACACTTCCATGTGACACTTAACACTTTCAACCTATACTAGGAAGACTAAGTGTTCAACCTGAAATAACATTCAAGAATTCTTAGAGAGATAAGCTATGTATATAAATGAATTCACTTTAATTACAACTAATAGGGATTATCTCTATATATACATGAGGCCCTTATAAATGAATGGCTAAGATTCATTTGATTTAATGGTTATTGTATAGCTTTACCTACTTTACCTAACTATTCCAACTACTACCTTCCCAATTTTTCTATATTCTTCTTGTTTCTAGAACATCATCTAAACTTTGGCTTCTCTTCTTGGATAGACTTGGCTTAGGCTTCCCTTGTGGATAGGTGATACGATTCCAAGAGCTAAGATACGAGCACCAAAGAAATCAAAATCAATCCAAGCTATAGGTGGTAGTACGGGGTCCAAAACAAGGAGGACATAAGTGTTGGGAGGACCCAAGGCGAAGTTCGGCCAGCCTTAAGCCAGCCTTGAATAAAGGTCGGCCGAGTTAACTTCAAGGCTATCGACCTTTGGTGCCAGCTTATCTATTTAGGCCGCCGGCCTTGAATGGCCTCGCACAATTTTTTTTAGGCATAATATAAATAGTGTTCTTTAGGGTTTTTTTCAAGGACAAATGTTATTTTGGTTGTAAGCAAACACTTTGAGCGGTGTGAATCCTCTTTGGAGATTCTTGAATATTGAGAATTGATTTCACTTTATTCTTGTTGTTCTTATCAAATTCTTGGTTCTTATAGAATTTGTGGCGAGCATTGTTATTGAATTCTTGGAATTCTTTAACCTTAGTGATTGATTTATAGAATGTGCTCTCTATCGTTCTATGATTTGATTGCGAATTAGTTTAATTTTATCAATCTTGGCATCTATAGATTGATAATTTTATCCATATCCTTTGATTTTACTTTGTTAGTACCAAAATCCAAAAAGCCCTAAAATTGTTATTGACGATTTGATTTGTGTGAAAAGGATTCGATTCAAATCCGTATCATTTGGTATCAAAGCCGAAGGATTCGATCAGAACACGGGTTAAATTGGTAAGGCTGTTGAATCTCAACTCAATTGTAGTTTTGATTTAATACTACCGTTAGTTGGAAAATTTGGGAATTTATTTTGATAAGTATTGCTGTGAATTCAATTGTTGGGTTTTGAATTGGTGTCTAGGCTGTTGTTGAGAATTGGGGTTTTGTGAATATCTTTGCTGAATTCAATTGTTGGGTGTTGAATTGCTATGAATTGGTGTTTGGGGCTGTTGTTGAGAATTGGGTTTTTGTGAATATCTTTGCTAAAATTTTGATTGGTAGAGATGTTGTCGCATGGAAGTGTTCATAACAACAACAATGGGAATGATGTTGATAATGGGGGTGAGGTTTTGACTAGGGCTGAGTTAAATCAAATCCAAGAAAATTTTAGATTAATTATGGAGAGATTGGAGGTTAGGGATAGAAGAAGCCATAGTGGTGCAGGAATTAGGAGGAGACATTCTAGTGATGATTCTGATGCTCGTAGTGAAAGGAGTAGGAGAGGAAACAATGATAAGAGGCGTAAGGGGATTGAAAACATAAAGCTAAAAATTCCACCTTTCATTAGTAGTACTAAACCAGAGGAATTCTTAGACTGGGTGCTACAGGTTGAGAAGGTGTTTGACTGTTATGAATGGGATGAGTGCATGAAGGTGAAAATGGCGTCTTTAGCATTCTCTGAATATGTTAGCCTGTGGTGGGATAAATTACAAACTGAGAGACGTAAGGCGGACGAGGAGAAAGTGCGTTCATGGGCTTTGATGAAAAGGTTGATGAGATGCAGATTTGTGCCAGATTACTATAAACAAGAGATGCTGATGGAGTTGCAATCTTTGAGGTAGGGTAAGAAAAGCATAAAAGAGTATGTGGAGGAGTTTGAGACACTAATGGCAAGGTGTGATATTAGGGAATCATCGGATGAATCTATAGCTCATTTCATCAATGGGTTGAAGATGGGCATTGCCAATGTAGTGGAACTCCAGCATTATTAGACTCTTGAGGATGTGATTAAATTAGCCAGTTGGGTTAAGCGGCATCAGTGCAGGCAGGATCAGAAATGGTGGGATCAGAAATCATATCACCACCATAAGTCAAATGATGGTGAGAGGGAGAAGGAAAGGAAGGAAAAGGGAAAGGCAGTCGCTAGTGAGGCTGTTGACCAAACACAACAAAAGAAGAGCAGGGATATCAAATGTTTTAAGTGTTTAGGACTTGGCCATATTGCTTCTTAATGTCCTAATAAAAGGGTTATGGTCATAAAGGGTGACAAAGTTGAGAGTGAGGAAGAAGAATAGAAGGGTACTGAGGCAGAAGAGGAAGATGAAGACATTATAGCACATCCAGTATAAGGAGACTTGTTAATGGTTAATCAGGATGAAGCTGTTCCTAATCAAAGAGCCAATTTATTTCATATCTAAGGCATGGTGCAGGGGAAGACTTGTTTGATTGTGGTTGACACAGGCAGTTGCACTAATGTTGCTTCAACAAGCTGGGTTACTAAGTTGGGTTTACAGGTGGAGCAGCATCCAAGACCTTATGCACTTCATTGGTTGAGTCCACAAGGAGCTGTTCAAGTACACAAACAGGTTCGTGTTCCATTACTTATTGGTGATTATACTGATGAGATTATTTGTGATATAGTTCCCATGGAAGCTACACATTTGATCCTTGGAAGACCTTGGTAGTATGACCTTAGAGCTAAGTATGATGGATACATCAATGAGTATACCATTTAGCAACAGGGCAAGGCATATAAGCTTCTTCCTATGAGTCCAATTGAGGTACAACAAACAAGGTTGATTTGCCTTAAGATGCCTAAGGGAAAGAAGAGTCTGTTTATGTGGTCTAGCAGGATGGATGAAACAGATTTGAGGTCGAATCTTTTTCAACATGGAGGGAATGATACGATTCCAAGAGCTAAGATACGGGCACCAAAGAAATCAAAATCAATCCGAGCTATAGGTGGCAGTACGGGGTCCAAAAAAAGGACATAAGTATCGGGAGGCACGGTTCGAAATCTGGCTGTGTTGGTGGGTGTGCCAGGCGTACGTTATTCACTTCTCGAGATTTACTTGAAAAAGGAAAGATATATTTGTATCTTGCTAGCTGAAGATCCTCTACCATTCCCTTAACAGTATAAATAGAACCAACCCTAGAGGGGATTTTTTGGACAAGAAGGAAGAAGGAGAGGCAGAGCAAAAGAGAAGAAACCGAATTTTTCATACTTTCACTTTTTTATTTTCGTTTTGAAGATGAACATGTGTAGCTAAGTAGATTTTCTAGCCAAAGGATCATTGAAGTTTAATTCTTCATGAATTGTGAGATCTAATTGATTTATCTTTACTCTATTCTTTGTTTTTGATATTTATATATCTTTTGAATGTTTTGTTAATGTTATCTTAGTTAATTGGTATGAATTAGAGCTCTTCTACTCAATTAGCAAGTTAATATATTGTCAACTAGTACGTCAGATCCGTAATTGTTTGATAGTTCTAGTTTCTGTGACACAATGACATGTTTGATTATAAATTAGATAGTCAAATTCATGTTATGGAGATATATGATCTTGTTTAAATAGGTTATCTTATAATCTACTGGCATGAATTGGTAATCTCTCTAGTTTTTTTAATGCTATTGATAGATTAAATCCTAAGAGCTTGTTTAGGATTGTTTAATCAATAAGAGAAGTAATCAAAGAGCTTGTTTTGATTATCAAGAAAGTAAGGAGAGATAGGTTATTAGAGCTTGTTAATAACCATAACCAATTTATCTTAGATAAAGAATAGAAAATATTTGCATCAATGATTAGTTCTATGAATTAAACTATAGTGATTCCTTTCATTAGGCTTTTATCATTATTCATTTTTTATTATCTGATTTCAGTATTATTTTGATTCACAAACAACCCCCCCCCCCCCCCCCATTCTTCTTTTCCTCTCTATTCTCTTTTAATAGAAATATATTTAACCAATCCCTGTGGATACGACCCTACTCACTACTATACAGAAATCATATAATTGTCTAGGAGTAGGTTTTTATTTTTGTTAGATTCGACACCCATCAAAATTTAGCGCCGTTGCCGGGGATTGGTGTCAAATTTATTTCTATTCTTGCATGACTCGTTCTTCTCATACAAGTGAACTCACTTATAATCCAGAGATTGAGAAGACTTTTAAGAGACTGCGAAGAGAAGCTAGGCTGTGTCAAAAAGAAACCGTATCATCTTCATCCCCTGGACTGAACTTGGCATTGGATTTGTCTGATTCATCCATTGATTCTGAAAAAGAAGAAGATATGGAAAATCCTGAAAGAACATTAAGAGAATTAGCCGCACCAGATGTGAATCAACAACCACTTTGTATTCAATATCTTGAATTGGCTGTTGAATTTGAGTTGAAATCTGGTTTGATACATCTGCTACCCACCTTTCATGGTCTTGAGAATGAAGATCCTCACAAACATTTGAAAGAGTTTCATATAGTGTGTTCTAGCATGAGGCCACAAGGAATATCCGACGATCAAATCAAGTTAGGTGCTTTTCCATTTTCTTTAAGTACTAAAGCTAAAGATTGGTTGTTTTATTTGCCTCCAGGTTCTATAACCACTTGGACAGATATGGTGAGGCTCTTCCTGGACAAATTTTTCCCTGCGTCTAGAGCCGCTGGCATAAGAAGAGAGATTTGTGGTATCAAACAGAGGGATACTGAGACTCTTCATGAGTATTGGGAGAGGTTCAAGCAACTTTGTGCAAGTTGTCCACAACATGTGATATCTGAACAACTTCTCATTCAATACTTCTATGAAGGTCTACTTCCGATGGAGAGGAAGATGATGGATGCTACTAGTGGAGGTGCCATAGTGAATAAAACCCCTGGTCAAGCTAGGGAATTGATCTCCATTATGGTTGCTAATTCGCAACAATTTGGGTATAGGCATGATTCATCTTCAAGGAAGGTAAATGAGGTAAGTGTTTCTAACCTTGAACATCAAATTTCTAACCTAACCTTCCTTGTACAGCAGATAGCTCTTGGAAATACACAGCAGGTGAAGGCTTATGGAATTTGTACTGCTCCTAATCATCCTACCGACATGTGTCCCACATTGCAAGATAACAATCATGAGCATGCCAATGCTGTAGGAGGATTCCCAGGACAACCACAAAGGAAATATGATCCCTACTTGAATACTTATAATCCTGGATTGAGGGATCATCCTAACTTCAGATATGGCAATAAACCACAAAATTTCCAACAATTCCAACCTAAGCCATCAAACCAGGTCCCATAAGCTCCTTCTACTTTAGGTATGTCTCTTGAGGAAATTGTTAAATCGCTTGCTGTTAATACAAAACAATTTCAGGATGAGACAAAGCAGAGCATTCAAAACTTGGAGAACCAGGTAAGCCAACTTGCTTCTTTTATAAACAGGTTAGAAACTCAAGGTAAGTTACCTTCTCAAACTATCACAAATCCAAAGCAAAGCGCTAATGCAATTACCTTGAGAAGTGGAACGGAATTACAGGGATCAAATGAGAAAGGACACCGAACTAATCTTAAGGAAGAGACTGAGAAAGAGATTTCGACTCAGAGCCAGCAGAACAACCAAACCAGAGGACCCCTCGTTGAACCACCAAAGGTCATGGTGACAGCACCCCCTTTCCCTTCTAGATTAGCAAAATCCAAGAATGAAGCTGAAGAAAAAGAGATTCTTGAAACTTTTCGCAAAGTTGAGGTAAATATTCCTTTGCTTGATGCAATTAAGCAAGTACCTCGTTATGCTAAATTTCTCAAAGAATTGTGCACTAACAAAAGAAAGCTGAAAGGTAATGAAAATATTAGTGTGGGTGAGAATGTTTCAGCTATTCTTCAGAAGAAGCTTCCTCCTAAATG
Organism: Laguncularia racemosa; assembly: GCA_037954665.1. NCBI lineage: Eukaryota > Viridiplantae > Streptophyta > Magnoliopsida > Myrtales > Combretaceae > Laguncularia > Laguncularia racemosa. The sequence continues at coordinate 120,050 of JBBMOL010000188.1, forward strand.
TAAGGATCCAGGTATGTTTACTATTCCTTACAAAATAGGTAATCATGGAATCACTAAAGCTATGTGTGATCTAGGAGCTTCAATCAATGTCATGCCTTTGTGTATTTATCAAGGTTTGAATGTTGGTCCCTTGAAGGAAACAGGTGTTATTGTTCAACTTGCTGATAGGTCCAATGTTTATCCTGAGGGAGTTCTGGAAGATGTTTTAGTACAAGTTAATGGGTTGGTTTTCCCTGCAGATTTTTATGTGCTTGACATGGAGAATGATGATTCTCATAATTCATCAATGATATTATTAGGGAGACCATTTCTTAAGACATCCAGAACGAAAATTGATGTACATGACGATAACCTCACTATGGAGTTTGATGGTGAAGTGATTAAATTTAACATTTATGATGCCATGAAATATCCTAGTGATATTTCTCCTGTTTTTGTTATGGATGTTATTGATCCATTAACACAGGCTACATTTGACTTGATAGACGATGATGAGTTGAAAATTGTACTTAATAGGAGTCTTACTATTAGTGCATTGAAAACTCTTAAGGAGAAGCTTGTAATATCCTCTGATTTGCAGGACATGATTTGGGAGCTGGAATCTTTAAAACCTATTAGGTATGGTGTGTCCTAAATTAATTTACCCCCTTCTAACACAAGACTTCTTCCCTCTATTGTATAGGCACCAAAGCTGGAATTAAAACCCTTACCCGAACATCTAAAGTACATTTTCTTAGGAGAAAATGAGACTCTTGCTGTGATAGTCTCTAACAAACTAAGTACTTTAGAAGAAGAAAAGTTGATTCGGGTGTTGAGAGAGTATAAAGAAGCCATTGGATGGTCCATAGCTGATATCAAAGGACTAAGCCCCTCCACATGCATGCACAAGATATTAATGGAAGATAATTGCAAACCTTCAAGGGAAGTTCAGCGTCGTTTGAACCCACCTATGATGGATGTAGTTAAGAAAGAAATCTTGAAACTGCTTGATGCAGGTATGATCTATCCAATTTCCGATAGCAAATGGATAAGTCCAATTCAAGTTGTTGCCAAAGAAAACGGGCTTAACTGTGATTGAAAACTTTGATGGTGAGTTAATTCCTGCTCAGGTTCAAATGGATGGAGGGTTTGTGTTGATTATAGGAAGTTAAATGTGTCAACTAGAAAAGATCACTTCCCTCTTCCTTTTCTTGATCAGATGATTGAACGTTTGGCTGGCCATTCTCACTATTGTTGTCTTGATGGTTATTCAGGTTTTCATCAAATTCCAATGGCACCGGAAGATCAAGAGAAGACTACTTTTACATGTCCATTCGGTACTTTTGCGTATCGAAGGATGCCTTTTGGGCTCTGCAATGCCCTAGCCACATTCCAAAGGTGTATGGTTAGTATATTTTCAGATTATGTGGAGAATATCATAGAGGTTTTCATGGATGACTTCACTGTCTATGGTAACTCTTTTGATTCATGTTTGACTAACCTTACAAAAGTGCTTCAAAGATGTATAGATAAGAGTCTTGTGTTGAACTATGAAAAATGTCACTCTATGGTTGAACAGAGTCTAATTCTAGGTCATATTGTATCTTCTAAGGACTTGAAGTCGATAAAGCTAAAGTAGAATTGATTAAATCTCTACCTTACCCTATAAGTGTACGGGAAATTCGCTCTTTTCTTGGGAGTGTAGGATTCTATCGACGTTTCATCAATGATTTTTCCAAGATTACTCAACCCTTATGTAGATTGCTGCAAAAAGAAGTGACATTTGAGTTCGATGAGGCTTGCAAGCATGCTTTTGACACATTGAGAGATAAGTTAACTTCTGCTCCAATCATCCAACCACCTGACTGGAACCTTCCCTTTGAAATTATGTGCGATGCAAGCAATTATGCAATTGGAGCTGTTCTTGGCCAAATAGTTGGAAGAGCTTCTCATGTCATTTATTACGCTTCCAGAACATTGGATAGTGCTCAATGCAACTATTTCACAACGGAGAAAGAACTCTTGGCTGTTGTTTTTGCATTAGAAAAATTCAGATCATATTTACTTGGTACTAAGGTAATTGTTTACTCTAATCATGCAGCTCTCAAGTACCTACTCGCGAAGAAGGAAACGAAACCAAGACTTATTCGATGGATACTCTTACTACAAGAGTTTGATATGGAAATACGCGATAGGAAAGGCTTTGAAAACTTAGTTGCCGACCACCTCAGTAGAATACTTATCAGTGACGGGTCAATACTAATACAAGATGATTTTCCAGATGAGCATCTCTTTTCTATTCAAAAGACAATTTCGTGGTATGCTGATATTGTCAACTATTTGGTCACTAAGACACTACCAAGTGATTTATCTAAGGCTCAAAAAAATAAAATTAAAAGTGATGCTAATTACTATGTATGGGATGATCCGTATTTGTGGAAACATTGTGCTGATCAAATCATTAGAAGGTGTATTTCTCAAGATGATATTTCTTCTGTCTTACAATTTTGTCACTCATATGCATGTGGTGGACATTTTGGACCTAAGAGGACAGCTAAAAAAGTGTTAGGGTGCGGTTTGTTTTGGCCTACATTGTTTCGTGATTCTTTTATCTTTTGTAAGTCTTGTGAACGATGTCAAAAAGTTGGCAACTTAGGACGTAGAGACCAAATGCCACTTACCCCTATTCTTTCTTGTGAAATATTTGATATATGGGGTATTGATTTCATGGGTCCTTTTCCTCTTTCTTTCGGTAATGTTTACATCCTTCTTGCTGTGGATTATGTCTCAAAGTGGGTGGAAGCCAAAGCGACCCGAACTAATGATGCCAAAGTTGTTGTGGATTTTGTTAAATCTCATATTTTTGCTAGGTTCGGGACACCAAAGGCTCTTATCAGTGATCGTGGCACATACTTTTGTAATAGAGTAGTGGAAACTCTACTTAAAAAGTACAAGGTCACTCATCGCACTTCCACCGCATACCACCCTCAAACCAATGGATTGGCAGAAGTCTCAAATTGAGAAATCAAGTCTATTCTGGAAAAAACTGTCAATCAAAGTAGGAAGGATTGGAGCACAAGACTTGAAGATGCATTATGGGCCTACCGGACAGCTTACAAAACCCCTATAGGTATGTCTCCTTACCGTTTGATATTTAGCAAACCATGTCACCTCCCTGTGGAGTTGGAACATAGGGCGTACTGGGATGTAAAACAATGTAACATGCAAATGAATGAGGTTGGTGAGCATAGAAAACTTCAATTACAAGAACTTGAGGAAATTCGAAGAGAAGTTTATGAGAGTACTAAAATCTACAAGGAAAAAACAAATGATTTTCATGATCAAATGATTTCTCGAAAGAATTTTTCTATAGGTCAAAAAGTATTACTTTATCATTCTCGATTGAAGTTGTTTTCTGGAAAACTACGATCACGATGGGTTGGTCTTTTGTTATCACTAACATATTTTCACATGGTGTAGTTGAGATCGCAAGTCTTGAAACTGATAAGAACTTCAAAGTCAATGGTCATCCCTTGAAACCTTTTTATGAAGGATTTCAAGTATGTAATATTGAAGAAACCAGTTTAACTTACCCCGAGTATTGTGATTAATTACAGGAACGTCTAGCCAAAGACGTTAAAGAAAGGCGCTTCATGGGGGGCAACCCATGTCAAAAAAAAAAAAATCAATTTATTTTATCTTAGTTTTATTTTGATTTTTTTTTTCTCTTTTGATTAGCTGCAGAAAGGGTACATATCATCAGATGACACTCTCTAGTGCTTAAGGGGAGACCTCTAATCACTTTACACTTTATACCAGGGAAGTACCAGTATTCCTTTTCTCTTATTCTCTAATGTTCCTTATGTTTTTAATTCCTCTTTAATTGTGCTGAATTAGGAACAGTGCGGACACTGTTCAAACTAAGTGTGGGGGAGAGGATAATAAATATAGAGGATAGAGAATTGACTCATACTTTGAATGTTTGTCCTTAAGCAATTTTAAGCCAAATTTTTCAAAATTATCATGAAATCTGGAGATTGTACTAAATGTTGCAATAAGCATCTACAAAATGTGAAATTGACTTGTTCAAGTGCTTTACTCACCTACTGCTGTGATTAGAATACTTGGTTAAAATTAAGTAGTGAAATCTTTAAGAAACAAATTTACCTTGTATTTAGCTTTAGAATTGGAAGTCTAAGAGTAAGTCGAGTTCCTAAGTGAAAAATAAATATGTTTACTTCTAGGTTATATTAGCTACTGTATACTCTTTGAAGTTGTTTGTGAAACAATTATAACACTTAGTGAAAAAAAAATGTGTGGAAAAAGAATCAAGCATAGCCATTACTCCAATGATTCAAATAATTGAGTTAAGAGTATTCGAACTTAAATGTTAGAGTGAGGAAGAGTCCGTAGGGGTATCTTAAAACCCAGTCACTTGAGTGACGAGCTCGGGATGTTGCCGACTCAATGAACTCACTATAACGATAAAGGTAGAAAAGGCGAAAGTTCATGAAAAGAAGCGGGCAAAAACCAGTCAAAATAGATGCTTGATTAAATCAAAATAACATGAATGTAGAAATTCATTGAATGAAATAAGACTTATAATAAAAAGGGAGAAAATCTAGGGAAAAAGTAGATACCATATGCTTTTACTTTGAGTTGCAAGATTATATACTTGCTAATATTCAATGAAGTTTAATTGGGTGTTTTTCCTTATTGGATTAAGTATTTACTTTTGGAATAAAAGTTCTTTTGCTAAACATGAGGATTAAAGTTTGTTTTGTTTATATTAGCTATTAAATTTTGTCTATGGTAATTTAATCACAGGAAACCAGTTTGGTTGGAGCAGTATACATTAAAATTACAAGTCATGAATTATAAAAGAATAGATGCTTGAAATGATGAAAAGAAATTTCGTATAATCTATGACGGATTTCTCAATTGATTTGATTCAATTGCTTGAGGACAAGCAAGAGTTTAAGTGTGGGGAAATTTGATAGAGCCATTTTATACTAAATCTTTATAGTATGAATTGTGTTAATTTATTATTGATTTTATAGAAATCATAAGGAAATAGTACTTAATTTTATTATGGTAATAAATCAAGCTTAATGGAGTCAAGAGTGCTAATTCAAGTGATTTAGAGAAGTCATCTACAAACTGGATCAAAGACAAGAATTTACACCACCAGAGGAAAGTACATAGGCGTGTATTTGAAGTACACGACCGTGTACTTGGTTTGGAATCAACAGAAACATACACGGTTGAAGTACACGGCCGTGTATCTGTCTTGAAGAACCAACAAAAGGAGGCACGGTTTGTGATCTAGCCGTGGTGGAAGCCATGCCATACACTGAACAAGGATGAGGAAATGTGGATTATTGACCAGAGGGATGCACGGTTTGTGATCTAGCCGTGGTGGTAACTGTACCATACACTGACCAAGGATGAAGAATTGTGAATTATTGACCAGAGGGAGGCACGGTTCGAAATCTGGCCGTGTTGGTGGGCATGCCAGGCATACGTTATTCACTTCTTGAGATTTACTTGAAAAGGGAAAGATATATTCGTATCTTGCTAGATGAAGATCCTCTACCATTCCCTTAACAGTATAAATAGAACCAACCCTAGAGGGGATTTTTTGGACAAGAAGGAAGAAGGAGAGGCAGAGCAAAAGAGAAGAAACCGAATTTTTCATACTTTCAATTTTTTATTTTCGTTTTGAAGATGGACATGTGTAGCTAAGTAGATTTTCTAGCCAAAGGATCATTGAAGTTTAATTCTTCATGAATTGTGAGATCTAATTGATTTATCTTTACTCTATTCTTTGTTTTTGATATTTATATGTCTTTTGAATGTTTTGTTAATGTTATCTTAGTTAATTGGTATGAATTAGAGCTCTTCTACTCAAATAGCAAGTTAATATATTGTCAACTAGTACGTCAGATCCGTAATTGTTTGATAGTTCTAGTTTCTGTGACACAATGACATGTTTGATTATAAATTAGATAGTCAAATTCATGCTATGGAGATATATGATCTTGTTTAAATAGGTTATCTTATAATCTGCTGGCATGAATTGGTAATCTCTCTAGTTTTTTTAATGCTATTGATAGATTAAATCCTAAGAGCTTGTTTAGGGTTGTTTAATCAATAAGAGAAGTAGTCAAAGAGCTTGTTTTGATTATCAAGAAAGTAAGGAGAGATAGGTTATTAGAGCTTGTTAATAACCATAACCAATTTATCTTAGATAAAGAATAGAAAATATTTGCATCGATGATCAGTTCTATGAATTAAACTATAGTGATTCCTTTCATTAGGCTTTTATCATTATTCAATTTTTATTATCTGATTTTAGTGTTATTTTGATTCACAAACAAACCCCCCCCCCCCATTCTTCTTTTCCTCTCTATTCTCTTTTAATAGAAATATATTTAACCAATCCCTGTGGATACGACCCTACTCACTACTATACAGAAATCATATAATTGTCTAGGAGTAGGTTTTTATTTTTGTTGGATTCGACACCCATCATCAAGCACACTCTTAACCCTTGATTAATCCATAATAACCCCTTAAATGAAATTATATGGCCTAAAAATTCTAAGGAATGCTAGCCAAAAGTGCATTTCTTATTGCTGAGAAATTATGATTCCTCAACAACATCAACACAACTCATAAATCTTGTAGATGAGTATCTACATCTAAATGATAAACTAAAATGTCATTAAAGAAAATAAGTACAAAGTGCCTTAAATTTAGCTGAAATACATCATTCATAATAACTCAAAAAGTCACAGGTGCATTTGTATGGCCAAAAGGCATAACGAGGAACTCATAATGCCCTTCATGTATCCTAAAGTTCATTCTATGAATGTCATCTAAAGCTACTTTGATTTGATGGTAACCAACCCATAAGTCAATTTTAGGAAAAAAAATTGCTCTATAAAATTCATCAAGTAGCTCCTATATAACTGGTAGGGGCATTTTTCAGAGTATCTGCTTCATTTAATGCTTTATTATCAATAAAAAACCTTCAAGAACAATCTTTCATTTTAACCAAAATGACCAGAGTTGAGAAAGGACCAGTGCTAGGTCGAATGATACCTAATGCCAACATATCTTGCACTATCTTCTCAATTTCATTCTTTTACACATATGCATACTTATGTGGCCTCACATTGATTAGACTACACCCTTCTTTTAAGGGATTTTTATAATCCATGGGTCTATAGGGTAGAAGTCCCACTTTTTCTTCAAAAATATCTTAAAATTCATTAAATAACATATCAATTCTAGTGTAAATAGTCCTAAGAGCTGTAATCTTAGTAGATTCTAGCAACCACAGTAAACTACACTCCTCGTTATCGCCCAATATATTTAATGATTTGTAAGTAATAGGAGATTTACATAGTAGGATCTCCTATCAGCATATATTCCCCATGTTGAAAAGGTATTTTCATCATCATTTTTCTTTAATCAACATGAACTTCCCCTAAAGTTTCTAACCAAGCCACACCTAAAATAATATCAATCCCCCTAAGTTCCAACACATAGTAACTTATAGTAACAGTAATGTCTCCCATAGCCAACTTCACATCACAACACACATATCAATAGATTCAATGATGTGTCCATCATCTTAAGTCACTTTAAAATTTTGTGTGGGAACAATTAGCAACAAAAGTCTTGCAAGTGGTTTTGAAATAAAGTTGTGGCTAGCGCCACTATCAACTATTATTGTAAGATCCCAAAAATTTAATAAGCTAATTTTCAAAGGTTTTTTATATTGATATAATTAAAGAAAACCATTTAGGATTATGGCTAAGTAGAATTTAGTACTTGAATTTTTTTCCCTAACCATCACTTTTATGAAATGATCACAATTTTAGCTAAAACTTTGTTTAAAACCATAATAATTTATGTATCAACCTTGAAAAATCTTTACAAAATAATACGATATTCTTAATTCTAATATGATAACACTTTAGCTTTATCAAAACTCTAAAATGAAATATGCTCTCTAATAAAAGATTAAATAAATTTCACCAATGCTTGAAACCAGGTAGGAATTGGTATGCATGTAATAAGAATGAGATGCTTTTGAGAGCAAATACCATAAAATTCTAATTTTAGGACTTATAAATAAATACTTAGAACATGTTAAATAGATTATAGAAATAATTATATTTATTCATATGTGTAACAAAAAAAAAATCATCTAATAATATTGCTAAATTATTATACTAGCCCATTGAAGGCTATTAAGGATATGATATAGAATATCTACACTGCTTAGATTTAAACTTATATTCTTTCCATACTAATAATACCATCACCAAGGATAACCGTTATAAATATGTAATAAGCATATTTATGTAAGTATAGTAACAATAGAATACTTTAATAGCAACATAAGAACTATCAAATGATAAAAATATCTCTAACATATTTTAAAACATCCCTTAAAAATGAAATAAAAAAGATATGTAAATAAATATATGTCTTTAGGTAGAATAGTAATCTCATATCTTCTCAATAATTATGATAGCCTATTAAATGGCATTCTAAGTATAACATGGGATGTACAATGCTATAAATTCATCATGCATCTCTTCATTAATGCCGATAACAACAATAATAACATTTATGAATATCTTCAATAATAACATTTATGAACAATAAAGTAGTAGTTAGTATTTATAATTATAATGGAAGATTTAAAACCCAACCTAATACATATTTGACCATGTAAGGCTATCAAACCTATAGCGTTCGATAGTATATTCATACGATATAAGAATTTTAAATGGAAAGGAAGAAATAAAATTGGAGATGACATGCAATAACAATTATAGCCTACAAGCTCAAGAGGTAGAAATCTTATATAATGAAGTTAATAGAGAAAACATTATTGTAAGATACGATTATTGTCATTAATATAATATTAAACATATATAGTTATAATAGTAAATGGATAAAAGAACAATTTCATACTTGTAACTATAGAGATAAAGAGTTTATATATAACTATAGATAATATGAAACTTGAATGATAAATTCTTCGTAAAATTTAATGTAAACAATAAAGTTAAAATATACAAGTTCAAATATAAAAAGCAAATCGATAAATCTTAGTTGTTACTAATTTAAAAAAAATAAGCAAAGCCCTCTCATTTATCTATGATTATATACCTAATTGAGTGTTGTCAAAAGGTTTATATATTAAATAAACATACAATGTGACAACTGAGTGATAGAATTAACAAATATTTACCCATTTATAAAATGATAGGGAGAGCAACAATGTATTTAATCCATAGACAATTTATATTTAATAAATAGATCAACTTATAAGCTTTAAGTTTTTAGATACAATCAATAAATGATCATATTATTGATTTAGGTTTTAAGACTCAAACCCATTTAAACTCAAATGCAAATCTTAATAAATCTATGAATTTAGGCCATTTTTGGTTGCCTATATTTTGGTATCCTTTCTGATTTTGTATAGGATATCTTTTTTTGTTTGCCATGGTTTGGCTCATGAATGCTCACTAATTAGGGGCACAATCTTAGATTTGGTGTTTTAAGGTTTTCTAATATAATTTCACATTTTAATCAACATCAATAAAATTGATCTGAACGAGTAATATTTATAATGGATTTCTTTTTTCGGTATTGGTGTATTTCATGTCGCATCATCTACACGAATCCTTCTTTCTCTCTCCCCTTCTTCTTCCTTTTTTTTTTTTTTCTTTAGTTGCATATAAATAGATAAAATTACAAGTGAGAGAATCAACATTTGGTATTAAGTTCAAATAAGGGATTAAATTTTTAAACGGTTAAAATAGATGATCAACATTATACTAAGTGATTAAAATAAATAATCAAATTTTCAAATGGTTAAAATAGAGGATCAGCATTTTACTAAGTGGTTTGAAAGAAGATCCGTTATTACCCCAAAAACATGCTTAATAACTTTAAAAGAAAATCTATTACTATTTATAATGGTACCATAATAGGATCCTTTATTTGAACTGCTTGGCATAGCATTGATCACTTATTTGAATCACTTCAAAATTCAATTCTTTGTTTGAAATTAAGTCTAAATATTGAACCCCTGTCTTGTAATTTTTCCATACAAAATAGCATGAGAAATGTGGTTTGTTGCTTCAGACCAATAAACATAGTTATCAATAGGTGTTGGTCAATTAAAGTGACTACTATCAAAAGAAAGAAAGGAAATGGTTTTATTTAAAAGGGTAAATTAAGTATATCAAATTTTCTTAAACCTTAAGTGATGTTTTAATAGTACAAATGTTAATCCTTTGATAAAATAAGTTGAATTTAAATTTCTTCATTGTTGTAATAGAAAGAAAAAAGATTACGTGCACTTTAAAATCATAGTATCTGAGTCTCCACGTCTTCAAAATTGATTACTTTTCCATATAAGAGGTATAGACTAGTGCAATTTTACTGTTCTATTGGGGCAAGCGATCAATTTAAATAAAGATAAAGATGGTTTACACACTTATAGCCCGTTTACTTCACTAGATAGAATAGGACTATAATGAAATAACTATTATAGTGAATTAGTATGATGATGTTTACTTGAATGTAATGGAATTAGGATTACATTGTTTATTTTAGGGAATAAAGAAAGGAATAAGAGTGGAATAATAAATGGTTTAATGAAAGTATCCTTAAATGCTAATAGATATTATTAAAGCCCGAAATTGGATTACATCTCCGAAAAGCTATAATCCTTAGTCGACCATGGTGAGCAACTACGTAGATGTCTTTAAGAGCTATACTACTGTAATTTTCTGCTATTGCAAGCAATATTAGAATAAACCTGTCTAAGTTAATTTCTTTCCAAAGTACAAAATACCAGTTGGTTGTGTAAAGCATTGTTAAGTACAATAGCATACGAGATATATCATACATAAGTCGCATACATAAGTCCCATTTTCATGGTTATGGACATGCCATTCCCTTATCCTATCAAAAAAAAAAAAAGAAAAAAAAATATCAACAACTGAGAACAACATGCCATTTTCAATTGTCCTGTAAAAGCATTTTCACATACATTGCATGATGTGATGAATCAAGCTTATAGAGGACATCGACATTCTCTAGCATCCATGAGAGCTTAATTAATGCTTGATACAATTCCCTCTCAATGAGATCCCTCAATTGTGGATAAAAAACTTGTCAGTTTAGTTGCATCAACTTTGGGCCGATCCATTGTCAACCGATTGACACATGTGCGTATTGTATCCTACCTCAATTGTTGCATCCCAGCCTTGAAGTGATCCATTATGGCAAATAATCTCAAGGGTATGATATCATCTATGTTCTGAATCAGGGGATCCTCTCTTTTTAACTCCTTAATGATGTCTTCAGCAGTTTATGCATCCTAACATGTTGCACGATCCTTAGTATGAATCATTAATAGCTCATTCAGGTGTGGGAAACTCCTTGTCATGAAAGGACTGATATCTTTATGACTCTGTAAGATTGACACAATAAAAATGTAACATCAATCCACTATTGACTTTATGACACAATGAAAATGTAACATTAGTTCACTACCGACTTTACAAAAAAAAATGATGATAAAAGAAATATATAAAGTACATACCAAAATATAAGCCTCCTACACCGGCTTCTCTACTACTACCATCTTCTTTGCATCATCTCATCCAAACCCACTCATGCCCTTCCCATATACCATATCATACACTATGCTCTAATCCTTTTTCAATGTTCGAATACGTGACTCAATGTGGGGTCTTGCCTTCAATGTATAGTTCGATATCCTTTGCATGAGCATTCGCTCCAACTCATATAGATAACCACTCTTGAAACTAGTGTCAGCATTGTGTGTCCCTCCATGGTGTAACTCAACCATGCATGCAACTAATGCATCATCCTCAAACTTTGTTCACTTCCGCTTATTCATTCACTTGGGATCAACACTTGTAGATTACACCTCCTCCATGTCTAATGACAAAAATAAATAGCACCTTCAAGCATAGAAACAAACAAACATGGAATGCAATGTTAGAAAAGATCATATCAATTCAATAAAGATTTAATATAGCATGAAAGATCAAGGAGTACACCATCACTAGTGAAAATGGCATAATGAGTATTGATAAATGTACGTAGAAGTACAATCCAAATATCCATTTTGTAATTTGTGTTATAGTAATAATCTATGGAAATCAATGTTAACTACGTCTACATATAGTCCAATCACTAAACATCTTGTTTGCTAGACTCTGTCTCCAATTCGACCATGTGCCATTGTTCCCAAGTGTGAGAATCATATCATCCTCATTATCAACAGAATATTCCTCAATGCCTTCCATTGAATTGTCTAGTGGATCATAATTCATCTCCATCCTAATAAAGTTATGAAGCAAACAACATGCTAGAATGATTTGATTATGGACCAACACATTATAAAAAGATGGGCTCCTAAGAATGGCTCATCACATCTTTAGCATGCCAAAACACCTCTCAATCACATTCTTAGCCAAAGCATAGCACATGTTAAACAACTCTTTTGCAGTTCTTGGTTGATGCCCTTAACACCACTCATTTAGATGATACCTTTGTCCTCTAAATGGAGCAAGTAATCCCTTGTAATAGGGATAGCCTCCATCAATGAGGTAATAGCAACCTATATAAACATACATTACCGATTAGCAAATATAATCGTTGTTACAGAATAGAAGTATTAACAAACAAACCAATAAACAAATCATACCTTATGGAACTTTCAGGCCATTCCTCCTAGTGAGTGCATCTTTGAGAATCCTATTATCTTTAGCAAATCCTTACCACCTAGGCAGAACATAAATGAAAAGCATGTTAGGTGTACACACTCCGAGAACATTAGTGGCAATTTCATTCTTCCAAGTTCTAAAATTGCAAAAAAGTTAATCTACCTCCATACAAACTTGAAGAAATGTCTATAATGTGAAATTTACCTTGAAAAATTTCCATCATTCATCGTTGTAGTTATCTAAACTGGGTTTAGGCTTCTTCAATAAATGATGATGTAGTCGCAAGGTAGTATGTAATACTAAATGGAAATACCAACAAACTGTTTGTCCAAACCACTTAAAGTTATGCTTAATGGCTTTATTTTTCGCATGGTGGGCAAGTATATACAAAAACATTGCAACTTGCTCTTCTACCTAGAGATGCCTAGTTACCTTTAGTCCAACTATGCACTTTAACATTTCACACAATTTTACAAATGCACGTCTATCTACTCTCAACTGTTCAACACAAGTTATATCATCACAATGAACAAGTCTCCTAATTTTTTCATGGTGTTGATAAAAGTTTAATTCGTAAGATTGAAAATATTCTACTAAGAAAGCTAAAAGAAAATAAAGTATCTTCTTTTTTCCTTTGTGATAGATGGAGATTCAAGTTCAACTCATCCATAGCTGCAATTATATGTTGTGGGTCTAAAAAGAAATAAAATATAATATAACAACTATTAAGAGGAAGTAACAACAATATTAAAAATTGACCACTGATGACCTTCAAGCATCGACAAAAATTAGCTTCAAGAGTAACAATTATGTTCCTATAGGTGTTAGAGGAGTTTTTCAAGGTGTTGTACAAAATATGCATCTCCATTACATGTTTCATGAGACTATTCAAGTTTGCTGCCATAGATTCCTAAAAAAAAAAAAAAAAAATCAAAGAAATGGCAATGATGCTTACTAGACATAATATACATAATGTAAAAACAATCATCATGTTTTGTGGTACAAATTATCATTAGCTAAACAATTTAATACCTATCAACACACTCACAAAGAGCAAAGTGAGCCAATATTATCTATTGCTATGCCTATGCACATATAGGTTTATCTATTGCTATTTCTATACACATGGGTGAGTAGGCAACAACCGAATGGGAAAAAAGATGAGCTCAAGAAATCAGTAGCTTGTTGAAACATAGCATTGGAAACAAACAACCATCACAAAAACAATGATAAAAAAAAAAAACCTATGGCAATGACATTTTCATAGCATACCTCAATGGACACTGGCTAGTTTGTAAAGGAGATGACAATGTTGACCTCTGGCAACATGATGTCTATAGGCACTTCGTGACGTCCAGCGACTTAAGCTCCTTCCTGTAGATTGACTGACACTAGCCACTAACGAATTGATGCACAGATTTGAAGCCACTAATTGACATACAACAATGATGATGGAAACCAACGACAATGGAGGCAAGCAACAATAGGATGCACCTAGTGAGATCCAATGACGTAGGCCTCATTCTTGCAAATTAACCAATACCAACCACTAACATTTCCACACATAGATTTGACACCATTGATCGATGAGCAACAGCGATGATAGACACCAGCGATCATGGTGTGCAAGCGATGACTACCAGTAAAAGCGATGATAGGATGCACCTGGCCAAATCATGCGACGAATGCCTCCTTCCTGTAGATCGATGGAGGCAAGTGACGATGTCTCTAATGTCTCCTCTGATCAACGGACACCTCCGACGATGGGCAACAAGAGATGACTGACAGCAACCAATGATAAGATCTCCACGACAGATCTGCACAACCTTCTTCCTCTACTTCTTCGATGTTAATGTGCTTTGGGGAAAAAATGACGCCTAAATTGCTATTATGTTGATTTGACTAGGGAATGGTAATTGAATGGCTGATGTAATTGCAATTTCTTGACGAATGCCTATTCTATGAAGTAAGCAATGCAATGGCTATTTCATACGTAATAGGGTCATAATGAAATTTTAATTACAATAAAATAAATTAGGCATTGTCTTATTTAAATCTCAAACAAGTTTAGCATTATGTGTTAGATATTCTATATTTTTTTATTTTTTATAGTGGAGGAGGAGGGATTTAAATCAAATCCATTCCGTTTAAGATCAACATTTATAGTACTAAATTATATGAGTATTGACATATCTTATATTTTATTGAAAAACGTATATTTACTACTTTTGTCGGTCATACGATTGCTTCAGCATGATGCCGATACTGAGTTCATGTTCATGTTCATGTATGTAAAGTAAATGGGGACTCTGAATCTAATGCATTACTTGATTTTGGTTTTGGTGAAGCATTCATCTTTTCATCCATTTATATATATATAGTTTTCATTTGTTTTCCCTAAAAGCAAAAGTAATGAACTATTTTTATTTTTTATTTTTTGAAAAATAAGAAATTAGTTGTTAAATTAGGTCATCCAACATAGGTTCATTTAACTAGAAATACATACTTTATTTTTATTTTTCGTCAAATTAGTCATAATTAGGTTAGTATCCGCAGGGTGGCAATAAATTAAAATTGGAATATGCATAGTTAACCATAATTTACTAACAAGGATAAAATTGTATGGAATATATATACGAGTATGTGTAAATTAAAGAAAAACATAATAAAATATTCATAAACAGAGGTCCGAATAGCATGCTAAATTCATGAAATAGACATACCTATTAGACCCTAACTTGCATATGTTCTCTTGACTCACTTTACCTTAATTCTTACTTCCCTTAATTATTTATTATAAAACATGCAATTTGGTGAACATCTACCCACCAAATTCCACCCTCATCTAGACATTGCATTCTACACTAGCCACCAAAATTCATTTGAATTCTTGGATGTCTATCTCACAAAAGTGAATTTGTATTGACTCATCACAAGTGCATCCCTCATATTACTACTCATCGCCACGCTAAAGAATATGTCTAATTCATATTTTCATCGGTTATTTCTTACATTATACTTTTATATGTGGGTATAACATAGCTAATGAAATATAAATGAAGATTGTATTCATGATGAAACATAGTGTTTTTTCTTTCTTTTTTTTTTTCCCTTGTGATGTCATATCTTCCGTAAACACTAGAAGTCATCGCAATAATATATATTCTTATTCAAAATTAACCATATTAATGTCATTGGATTTATCAAAGACTAAATATGAGTTTGGTTGTGACTTTTTTTTATGACAAAAAAAAACAAATTAACTTTTCATATGTCTTGGCCTAAAGGTATAATAAATATATCTTTTACATCGAAATTAATTAATAATCATATAAGCACAAAATTGATCATAGATAGTAAGACAAGTACACATACTCCTCATATGACTTATGTAATTTGAGTTCCGCTCATGATATAGCACCTAATTGATGAATTTATCATAATCCCTAAACTTGGGAAGCATAGGTTAAATTAAAATATCATGAAAACCTCATCAAACAATTTAATTTCCAAAATCTACCCTTTATTACTCGTCCACTAAGGCGATTTGTTATGAAACTATCTAAATTCTTAACAATATTGAAAATATAAAAATACCACACTAAACTAGAGATGTTATGATTACCTACCTTGATTTTTCTTCAGCTATTAATTTTCTAGACTTGATATTTTAACTGGGAATTAGGATGCTGGAAGCCAAAAACATAGAAGGCTTTCATCCAATATCTCAAATTGGTCCGCTGATGAGGATTTGTGGCAAATCCCCATCCATGGGTGCTTACTTGATATGCAAAGTTTGATGAAAAAAATAGGAAAGTGGTTCACAGCATTTCAAGGAAAATATGTGTGGAATTTTTTGTTTAAATCCTTGGAAAGCAATCTTTGAAACACAGGAACCAGAAATTATAGGAACGGAACCATTTGGAAAAGTGAAAAAGGAACTAGCCTCAATAATATCGGTTGTAGTACAAGTTAGTGTACTCTAGGAGTCATCCAATAATATTGCCACAAATCTTGCATTTCAATGATAGAAGAGGTGTTAAATTATCTTAATTTCCTAGAATTACATTGTTTGATCCTCTATATTCTTGCAGGCCTCAACTTCTACTAAATGTCCTCTCTCTCATCTCTCTCTCTCCCTCTCTCTCTTTTCAATCGATGTGTCACCCATCATAAATACTGTGGGTGTTCTCCAGCCACGCAACTTTCTTTCCTTTTTTTTCTTTTTTTTTTTTTTTTTTACGTTTCCATTCTATGTTATTACCACTATAGGCCAAAGCAGTTAATTTATCCCCAAAATCTTATTTTGGTACTTGAATTCCGAGTTTCTAATAGATAATGCAAAAAACTGCTATTTCACATTTATATTTACAATATACTATATATATTATTCATTTTGAGAAACAAACAAACATCAGATCACTTCATATATCTTTCGTAACCTCATCATAGAGTTTGACATCAATTAAATAACATCAATTTGATCCCTAAATCAATATAGTAGCTTAAAAACTTGAGGTATTAATTTTTCTAATGGAGAAAGACATGTGTAATTCTATTGGTCAATGTATTTATATTAAATAAATAATACAATGAAATATAAAAAATAGATTAATTTTTTTAAAAAAATTCAACCACTCATGACCTTATATTTATTAGAATAAAACTTCAAGCTTTAGCATCATGCAACACAATTTCAAATTGTTTGGGTTTTTATAATTTTTTCTTCTTCTTCTTCTCCTTTTGTGTTTTTTTTAAATATCAGTGACTATGGATGGCCACTCATCAACTAAGGTTTTTTTTTTGGTGAGGAGGTTAAGGATGGTTTTTGGGTTGTGCCAATAAGTCGAACAACCTACTTTTTTAAGTGGTTTGTGACCCTAAAGCTAGAAGCGGCCGTTCTAGCCTCCTTAAAGCTAGGGCTCACCTAAATGTTTTTCTTTTTTCTAGATTTTTTATTTCTTTAATTATTTTTTTTATATTTTATTTTTTATAAATAATATATGTAATTATATTATTTATCCTTTTCTTCCTTTTTTTCTTTAAAAAGAAAAACTTTGGTGGATATGGGTTAGTAGGGGTTATACTAGTCGGTTGAACAAGCTACTTTCATAAGTGGTTTGTGACCATAAAGCTAAAAGTGGCCTGTTTTGGCTTTCCTATTGCTAAGGGTGTCCTAAATTTTTTCTCCAAATTATATATTTATTTTTTATATTTTTATATATTTTTTATTTTAATTTACTTTAGTAATATGTATAATTATATTATTCAATTAAATTAATTTATTTGAACCAATTATATTATGTCATGTGTTTACATGAATGGAAAACTTAACATGGTTAAAAAAAAATTGTTTGTATATTTTTGTAAATGTTGAAAACTCAAATATTAAAAAGAAAGAAAGAAAAGTTTATGACTGAAATATAAGAGCAATCAAATGTTATAGACAAAAAATGTACTTTTCTCCAATATTAGTTATGCTTTAAGAGTTTAAAATATTATGGTCTATAGACTATGATTTAAGCCTAGAAATTTTCATTTGGAACCAAATATGTATATATATATATCTTTAGTAGAAATTTTTTTAAAAATAACAAAAATACCTTAAAATCCTTCTATTAGTTTTCTTTTTCATTCCAATTGAAATTTCATTAATTAAATAAAACAAAAATACATTAAATACATGTTTACTTTTGGGGGAATATTTATTCCATTCTCCCCTCATTCAATATGATTGACTATTAGGATATTCACTTGCAATTTAAATATCGTAAAACCCATTCCATATAAATTGCTATTATGCAAAATAATGAATAGCATTTCATGTCTCTATCCTCATAAATTGTTAATTGATTGTTTTTTTCTTTTTTTCATTTTCTCATAAATATCCTTACATTGAAAACATCACTACCACTATATCATTATGTAATATAATAAATATTTATCATTATTAGAAGTATAATAGATAATTTATTTTTACCACTAAATAATTCTCTACTTTTTATTAATGTCAACTAAATAATGTAATAGAAATATAATAGTTATTTCAACTTTATACATTCTTATTAAATTATAATTCAACTCCCCTATAATTCCATACGGTGAGAGTTTAAGGGCCAGAAAGCTTATTAGTAAACAAAAGACTAGAATTTGTTAGTGATGGGGTTGTAGACCCCTATAACTACAACTCATACCTAATTTGAATTTGGATTGCAATCCAATCCACACACGTATCAATTTCTTGCCTAACCAAGGAAAATTGACGAGCATGAAATTTGTTCTCTACTTGACAAATATATTGTAAAATACCATGATAAGTCCAACGACTCGCTGTCTTTGAGGAAATCATGTTAAGAACTCTCCTTTAGCCCATTTCAATCATCACGTTTTTCGACTTTTTTGCAACAATAGCAAGCAAGCCTTCCCTATTGCCAGTTCTTTTGTCATCTCATGATCATAGTTGGTGACAGCAATAGCAAACTTGTTAACCATTGGTCAACTGGCTTTTCTTAGCTTGGTTAACCTACCTACCTTCCTTTAGCCCTAGCTGGTGGATATCCTTATAACTTTTAGGTGGATCCTTTACGTATTTATCATAGTTTGAAGTGAAAAACCTATTCCTAAACCTAAGATTTATAATCATAAAGTAAAATTAACTTCTACTCATTATTATGTATCGAATTTAGGTAGATTTAGGTGATGGGGCCATGGATACATGTGTAGGACTTTAAGTTAACTTCACCAACTTGCATGGCATGAAGATTTTTATATTTAATTGTTTTAGGTGGTTAAGTAATAGCCATTAGATTGAATCATATCGTAAGGTTCATATTTTTGCCTTACTTTTCTCTAAATGCTTTTTCTTACTAGGGTTTCAATGTTAGTATTTAAAAAAAAAAACTTGAACTTAATGTGATTTTCTCATCATATGGTATGAGGTATGTAGAGAGCTAAATTCAATTCATGATATTTTAGCTTAATATTTAATGGATTTAACTCTTTGGGCTAAAGTAACAGAGTTCAAAAAGTCAAGTCTATGATTTGGGATGATTATAGGAGATTTGGCATGGTGAACTTAGGGTAAAGGTCGTTAGATCGGTCAATCTAAATAGGGATGCAACTAAGGTAGGTCGTAATAGGGTACCTACCCCAACTGACCCAATAAAAACCCTATAGGGTTTGATCCTATAGGGTTTTGGGTCGAGTTTGAAGACATTGAATAAAATTCAATAGGGTTTAGGGTCAGGTTATAGAATCTAGAAAAAATCCAATGGGAAAACCTAACTCGATTTAAATAATAATAATAAATTAATATTATAATTTATAATTGGTATATTTTATTTTATTATTTTTATGATTTTAATCAGTATATTTTTATATTTTATTTTATTTTATTTTTATATTTAATTTCTCTCTTCTTTCCATCATAAGAAGATTAATAATAAATAAAATAAATGAAATAAGAAAATAAATTGAAGTATGAAAAAAAAATTAATCGCTATTTGGATCAGGTTAAAAAAAGAAAAAACCTATCAAGTCCGGGTGGGTTTTAGGCATATAAATTCTATATCGAGTCGATTCAGGTTTCAATAAACCAATCCCAAACCTTACCTATTTACATCCCCAAATCCAACCAACCTTTCTCAATAAGATTCACACATTAAAGGCCTTTAATGAGCTTTGACTCATGAAAATCCCATATAAGGGCTCATTTATTCAAAATCATTGATCGTCATCACCATCTCACAAACAAAATTTATAGCTAGACCTTATAAATACCTAGGGCATCCTCATTCAAAGGAGACTCTTTTTAGGAAAACATCATTACATTGCTAGATTTTTCTTAGATGATCGAAACCACAATATTCCAAAGAACACTCCCCTATCATAAAAGCGTTGAGCCTTATTCAAGATCACCTACTCCTCCCCATTTTATTCACCACTAATCATCCTCATACGTGTCACTTCCCTCACTAGGCTACGTATAGCGCATTCTCACACTACACACACGTAATCCTCACTCTCAAACCTTTACCCTCACATTTATTTGGTGACTCCATTAGGGACAGGAAGCTAACAACATGGTACCTCTAAGGAGAAGGATACTCGACTCTACTAATGGAAACAATCAAGAACTTGATACAAATGTTGAAGCTACTAAACAAATTACACTTACCCTTGGTGAGGTGAGACAAGGAAGCATTACATAAGAGGGTGCACCTAATAATGTCTAATCCATGCAAGTGATCTAGGAGAGCAATAGAAAGATGGATCTCTTTATTATTATGATGACTTAATTGATGCCTGCTATGACTATTGTCGCTACTGCACATTGGGGTATAGCTTTGCCAAACCCTAATCATGCTACATCGTAATACGCTTCTTAAGCACCACAACAAATCAACCCTCTTGTTGTCAATGAATAAGTTGCAATTGAAGAATGAGCTCTAGCCCAAGAACTTGTTCTTACACAACATCCGGCTATTGAGGTGAGAGAGATAGGGATTCCAATTATTACACAACATCTTCGCACAATACTCCATGCATAATTGTTGCTGAACATGAAATCATCTTAACCCTATCCTCGTTACACTAGTAGAGCTTGGAGCCTCAACTCCAAGAGGTTCATCTGTTACTAAGGAAGATGTGGATGCATATTTGAGAGAGATACAAGTGAAATCCACTATGAGGGTCTCGGAACTCAAACTTCCTTATTATCAGCATATCACTGTGAAACCCTACCCAAAGGACTATGTGAGTCCCAAGTGCATGCTCTTTAACAACAAAAAAGAAAGTTTTAGGGAGCATTTATTAAAGTTTATTAAGATGCTAGAAGTCTATGGATTGGACGATGATTTGAAACTTAAAGAATTCTTGAAGTCCCTTACAGAGAAGGTGTATACATGGTATGTTAATCTTCCTCTAAGATTAGTGGACTCATGGGGAAATATTTGTAAGATGCTCTTAGAGAAATTTTTCTCAACTGAAGAAAGGGTGACCTTCACTAACATGGGAAGGATTCATCAAAAGTTAAGGGAAGACCTCATAGACTACATCTTATGATTTAAAGAGCGCTCCCTTGATATCTAAGATATATGTAATGAAAGAGAGTTAGTAAAGATTTGTATACAATGAGTGTTTACTGAGTATGTTGTTCATTTAGAGAATTTATCATTTGTTTCATTCACAGCATTGGTTGAAAATGCATGATGAACTAATAACTCTATTGTAAGATAAAGGAGCAAACACACTAGGTTCAATAAATGAGGGCTATCCATGAAGGTGAGGACTCAAAGGTAGGAAAGAAACCTAGAATAGAGAAACTTAAGTTTGAAAAGTTAACATACCCATGCCAAATAGGTAAGGTGCACACGATGCTTGATATATGGTTGCAGGACAAAAATATCACGCTTCTAAGAGTTGAGTGCCTCTCTACCCCTGAGGAGAGGGATGGTCCAAAATTCTACTAATTTCATAGAATCGTGGGTCATTCCACTAAGAATTGTTTTACCTTGAAGAAGGTATTTAATAAGAGGGTATGCATTAGGGAGCTTATCATTAAAGATAAGAATATTCGCAACAATCCCCTTCTAGCTCATAACGATCAACATGAGGTAGTGAATGCCATCACTCATGACCCTACTACTATGGAAACAAATGATGAGTTACTTGTTGAGGCAATCAAGGAAAAAGGAAAGTAGGTTGAGGTCAAGGAGGATAAGTGCCCTCCTATTGTTGCCGCACTATTGAAAACATAAAATTTTAGGAATTTCTTCAATCTTCTTAGGTTTGATGACAAGGGCTTGCAGCAACTACTATACTTACATAAATATCTAAATTTCAATATTGGAGTGTAGTGTAGCACAACTTGTGAAAAGGATAGCTTGTGCACATGAAAATGCAATTTTATTCACTAGCGTTGACATGTGTGTCAAAGGCTCGAATCATAATTGTCATCTATACATCAAAGGTACACTAATGGGAATTTAGTGAAGAGAACATTTATTAACACTGATTCTTCCTTAAATATCTCGCCAATGTCTACTATTCTAAGTTACTAGAATTGATATTTAATGACTCGTGAGGCATCTTATCTCGATGAATGGTTTTACTCACTCTCCTACAAAAACGGTAAGACAAGTTAATGTTGATTTTAAGGTTGCGCCAATCCACATCACCACTACCTTTCATGTGATCGATAAGCTTGTATCCTATCACTTACTTATAGGAAGAAAATGGTTGCATGATCACAATTTGATTCCATCAACATTACATCAATGCATCAAAGGCCATTGAAAGGGGAAGGATGTGTTTATCTCTGTTACCAAGAATCCATTTGAGAACAACAAATCGTATTTCATTTAGTTAACTTTCTCTAGTGAGTTTGTTAAAGAAGAAGAAATGGTTATCGCAAGGTTTACTAGCATTCCATTACCCACATGGGATGAGGTTCAAGAAGGCTAACAAAAGAAGAGAAGAATGCATGGATACCATGGAGGCAAGAGCAAGAATAAGAAATTAACCGAGATTAAAAGTTATGTTAGGGAAGACAAGAAAATAGTATACCACTTATGATAATCACAAGGGTTTAAAGAGGTACACTTATCCTCATCAAATCCAATACGACTTCAAGATGTTTAACCTTCCCTGCAGAAATTATAAGACCAAATAAAACCTTAAGATAAAGAGATAGAAGAATTAGATCTAGAGCGACCTGAAAAGTTACTGCAACTAATCTTCATTAGCAAAAGTTAATTACATGAGATAAAGGCTCTCCTCATTAAGTTTTTAAAGGAATATAGAGACGTCTTCGCATGGACCTATGAAGAAATGCCAAAACTTGATCCTAATCCAGTGGTGCATAGATTAAATGTTGCCCTAAGAGTTACGCTTGTGAAGCAAACTCAATAGATTTTCCATCCTGAGATTGAGATCCAAATCAAGAGATTGAAAAGTTGCCCATGCTAATTTTATTAAGCCAATTGAACATCTTGTGTGGTTAGCTAATATCATACTAGTGAGGAAGAAGAATAGACAAATATGTATATGTGTCAACTTTTGAGATTTAAATAAGGCTTGTACAAAGGATGATTTCCCTTTGCCAAATATTGACACTTTTGTAAATGCAACTACGGAGCATGAGTTATACTCATTCATGGATGGTTTTAGTGGTTATAATAAAATTGAAATGGCCGTCGAAGATGCTAAGTGTACTATGTTCAAAATGCCAATGGGAAATCCCTATTACACCATTATGCCTTTTGGACTCAAGAATGTAGGTATAACCTATCAAAGGGCTATGACTACTATATTTCATGACATGATGCATGACTGTATAGAAGACTATGTTGATGATATTGTCATCAAGTCAAGGAGGGCACCTAATCATTTAATTCACCTACAAAAGGTTTTTGAATGGTGTTAGTGGTACAAGCTTCACATGAATCCTATGAAGTGCACTTTTAGTGTAGCTTTAGGGAAGTTTCTAGGATTTCTAGTCCGCAAGAAAGGAATTGACATCAACCTAACAAAAATCTAAGCTATACTATCCATGCTGCCTATCAATACTCAAAAGGAACTAAAGACCTTCATAGGCAAAGCTTCTTATATCAAGAGATTTCTACCAACACTTGTAGAGATTTCATATCCCTTACATTAGTTGAAGAAGAAAGGAACTTTGTTTGAGTGAGACTAAATACATGAAGAAGTGATTCAAAAGGTTAAAGGCATATTGGTTTTCTCTTTAAACCATGACAATGCCAATAAGGGGGTTACCATTACTCTTGTATTTGACTACCACTAATAAGTCCATTAAGGCCTTGCTTGCATAGGAGATGGATGGCTAAGAGCAACCTATAGACTATTTGAGTCATACCCTTCAAGGAAGTGAGGTCAATTACCCAACTTGCAAAAAGCAATGTCTCGCACTAATATTTGCCACACAAAAGTTCTAACATTATTTCTTGGCACACAAGATTAATTTGGTCACTCAGTCAAATCTCATCAAATATTTATTGTCTTAACTAGCTTTATCTAATAGAATTGCAAAGTGGTTACTTCTTCTTGGGAATTTGATCTATCAAGATAATCTCTCGAAGCCATCAAATCACAAGCATTAGCTGATCTACTAGCACATTTTCCAACTGTGCAAGAGAGCTCAATTACAGAAAACATACTAGTAGAATTTCATTAAGATTTCTAGTGGTTAAGATAGAAGGTGAATGGTCACTCTAGTTTGAAGGCTCTATTGGAAGTAAAGGTTGGGGGTCAAGAGCTGTGTTGACTTCACTAAAGGATCAGGAAATACCAATGGCATTTAAACTTGATTTCTATTACACCAATAATGAAGTTGAATACAAAGCCCTTTTACTTAGACTGCTATTTACACAAGAGATTAAAGATCATCAGTTATGTATTCGAGGTGATTCTAATCTAATCATCAAACATGCAAATGGTGAGTTTGCACTTAAAGAACCTACACCTGTGCCTTATAGGGCTGCAATGCAAGCTTTGGTGAAGAAAGTTCAGTCATTTGTTATGAACACATGACTGGATCTACCAACAAGAATGTAGATGCTTTAGCCACATTAGCATCGAAGGTTCCAATTCAAGAAGTGAGTAATAGCTTGAGTATTCAAGTACTTAGGAAATCTATACCATGTACTATGTTAACCTTATCGATGAAGGAGAAGAAGCAAGTGATTATTAGCACATTTCAATGAAGGAACAATTAGTGCACCTTGGTGCAGCTTCTATTTCTATACTTAAAAATTTCATTTACCTAAATGGCACATTGTATTATAAGGGTCTAAAGGGTGTTTTGTCTCAATGTATTGGCACAAAAGAGGCACGACTCAAGTTAGAAAAATTACACAAAATCTAGTGTAAAGAAGAACCACTACTATATCATCAAAATCAATGTATTAGATACTACTGGCTATCAATGTCCAAAGATGCATTTAAAGTACAAACAAGTGTCCTAAATGTTCTAAGCTACCAAATGAAAAGGAATGTAATTTTATGGCCATGGTGGGGGATTGGAGGTATCCATACATTGATTACTTGATGAATAATGTCTTGCCCACCAATAATACTGATGCTAGACTAATAAAAAGGAGGACCAAAAAGTATCTCATACATTAAGATGAATTATATAGGGTTTCATTTATGGATAAATCTCTAAGGTGTATTATACCCCCTGAGATAGAAAAAATATTAATAGAAGCTCATGTTAGAGAGTGTAGGGAGCAACAAGGAGAAAGGAAACTATATTATCATCTACTTAATATGGGATACTATTGGTCAACCATAAAAGATGATGCCTTTTAATTTCATTAGGAAATGTGTCATTTGTTAGCAACATGGCAATGCCATTCATACTCTAGCTATTACACTTCACAATATAACAACCTCATGGCCCTTTCAAACTTGGGTATTTGATCTTATTGGTCCCATTCACCCGCCATTGAGAAGATGTATTTAGATTTTGGCAAGGACTGAGTGTTTTATCAAATGGGTAGAGGAAATTCTTTTAAAGAAGGCTACGAAACTAGTGGTTACAAGTTTCATAAAGGAGAATACCATATGCAAATTTAGAATCCCAAAGTGTATTATGTCTAATAATGGGACTCCTTTTATGAACTCTTACGTTCAACAATTGCTAGTTTCATATAGCATTGATCATGTCAAATCTACACTCCACTACTGAAAAGGAAATGGTCAAGCAAAGTTAACAAATAAGAGTTTTCTCAAGGTACTCAATTGAATGGTTCACAATAATAATAAGGAATTGCATGATAAACTATCACTAGCACTCTTGGCTTATAATACATCAAAGCAAAAACCAACTTAGGTGACGCCTTTCTTTTTAGTTTGTGGGACTAAAGCAGTAGTCCCAATAGATGTTTTGATTCCCTCCACACAACTAACTATTGATGCTAAGCTCGAGCTAAATACTTTGCAAACACTTAACTTTGAAGCCCTAAAAGAAAAGTGAGATTCCACTAAACCCAAATTGATAAGCTATCAGCATAAGTTAAGCATAGTTTACAATCTTTTTTTTTTCAGAAAGAGGACATTCCAGCAAAGATATGTTGTACTTAGAGTAATCAAGCATGTGTGCTAAGGAACATCAACACCAAAATTTACACCTAAGTGGGAAAGACCCTTTGTTGTTAAAGAAGTCCATGATAGTAGCCATTGAAAGCTTTGTAATCCATAAACTGATGTTATCACTACTTCTATCAATTTTCAATATATTAAAAAGTTTCCTTTGTAAAAAAAATGAAATGTAAAATAAGGAGAAAATCAATGAAAGTGTAGCTCAAAACATGTGAGTCTGCTTCTAGCTTCTTGTTTTGATACTTTTATTTCTTGTTGTTGCAAGGACATAAGCTTAATTCCTTAGTTCATATTATTGGTGCCATTACTAGGGATTTCGATAGTAAAAACACTAGTCACTTTATTAATTTAACCATTTCTTTAGTTTTTTCTTTATTTATCTATTTTATTTTCTTTTTGTAGTGCTTGACAAAAAATAATCCACTAGATGTACTAATATTTTATTCTAAAATTGAAAGGATAGCAAGGTGGTTATGAAAGACAATGCGGCAAATAATGGAGGAACTAAATCAAGGATCTCCTCTTAAAATTAAGATGGAAGGGGAAAGGGAAGAGTTGGAAATCATGGGTAACAATAATAAAAACTAATAGTGGACTATGTCTAATTACTCAAAACCTTCTTTAGTTAAAACCAACTCAAGTATTGTAAGGTAATCTGTCACTACTAATAACTTTCAAATTTAAAACCATATAATTAAGATGGTATAGCAATGTATATAATTCGATGGACTATAGGGTGAAGACCCCAATGCTCACATTTCTAATTTTCTAAAGATTTGTGACACTTTCAAGATTAATGAAGCTTTAGATGACATGATAATATTATAACTTTTCCCTTTTTCATTGAGAGGTCAAGCAAAACAATGGCTAAATTCACTCTCAAGGGGATCTATCATGACTTGAGATAATATGGCTTAGAAGTTTTTGGGAAAATACTTTCCACTTACTAAGACTGCCAAACTTCGAAAGGACATATCATCCTATTCTTAAATAGAGGTTGAGACTTTATATGACACTTTGGAGAGATACAAGGAATTATTGAGAAGATGCCTACATCATGATCTATCACTTTGGATGCAGATTTAAACTTTCTACAATGGTTTGAATCTATCAACTAAGAAAATGATAGATGTTGTTGCAGGAGGAACATTGAAGACAAAAACACTTGAAGAGGTTTAATCATTGATTGAGGATATGGCTATGAACAGTTCTCAATGGGAAGGTGCTAGGGTGAGAAATAGAGTAGTAGGAATTTATGAAGTAGATGTAACAACCAACTTAGCCAATAAGGTTGATGCCATAAGTAGGAAGTTAGATGCACTTTCTATGAATCCAAAGTGTAACTTGGGAGAAGTTGGTATTGAAAATTAGTGGAAACAAGCAAATTACATGGGAAACTCTTCTTAACCATAGAACAACCTCTATAGCAACACTTACAACCCATGGTGGAGAAATTATCCAAACTTTTCTTGGAGTAATTAGAATCAAAATCAACAGTAGATGAATCCACCACCCCCAAAGATTTGAGAGACCCCCACCACAAGAAAATAAAAAAAGGTTTGGAAGAGTTTTTAACTGAATATATTCAAAATAATAAAGCTTGTTTATAGAACATTGAAACTTCCTTAAGGAATCAAGAAACTTTTATCCACAACCTAGAAAATTAAGTAGGATAACTCACGAAGATGATAGTAAAGAGGCAATAAGGGACACTACCAAGAAACACTAAAACTGACCTAAAGGAGCATGTGAGAGTAGTGACTCTTCATAATGGGAAGGAGTTGCTAGTTAACCATAAAGCCAAAAAGGGGTCAACAAGGAATGAAGAGGAGAATAAGGAAAAAGAAAGTGGGGAATCATCAAAGTTATTAAAATACAAACCACCCATTCCATACCTTCAACATTTAAAGAAATATCACTTTGATGAGCAATTCAGTAAGTTCCTTGATCTGTTCAAACAATTACATATTAACTTACTTCTTGTTGATGTTTATCGCAAATGCCTAATACACAAAATTCCTTAAGGATTTGTTGTCTAGCAAGAGGAAGTTATAGGAGTTCTCAACTATTACATTGAACGGGGAGAGTTCAGTAATGCGGCAAGCAAGCTACCTAAGAAACTAAAGGATCTAAGGAGTTTTACTATTCCTTGTATACTTGGTAACATAGCAATTAACAAAGCCTTAGCCAATTTAAGAGCAAGCATCAATTTGTTGCCTTAAAATTTATTTATGAAATTAGGGCTAGGAGAGCCAAAACCTATGTGTATGAGTTTACCACTAGCTGATAGATCTACTACATACCCTAGAGGAATTATAAAGGATGTTCTTGTTCAAGTAGGAAAGTTTATATTTCCAGTGGATTTTTTTATACTCGATATGGATGAGGACATAGAAGTACCACTTATTCTAGGTAAACTTTTTTTTTGCTACAACTAGGGCTATAATAGATGTTGGTGATGGTAGACTCATATTAAAGGTAGGAGATGAAGAAATAATTTTTTAAATCCTTGTAGCCACGAAAAAGATTGTAGATCATGATGATACTTATTATCACTTGGATGTTACTAAAACTTCTACTATTGATTATGCATAGAAAATATTATCAAAAGACCCTCTAGAATCTTGTTTGAAAAGGGATCGAAGGAGGTACAAAACCTTGAGTGTCTTAAAGTTGTGGCTCAATTAATAGCAAAAAATTCCATTGAAGAGAAGAAGGGGTTTGAACAAATCAACATGAAAAAGGAACCACGGTTAAGACTCTTGATTGAAGACCCACTAGTAGTGGAATTGAAGCAACTTCCTAATTACATGGAATATGCTTTTTTTACATAAGGATTCTAAATTATTAGTAATCATAGCTTCTAACTTGAGCATGGATCAAAAAGAGAGGTTTTTAGGAGTACTCAAGAACCACAAGAAGGCCATTGCATGGAATATTTCTGACATAAAGGGAATTAGTCCTTCATTTTGTACCCATAAAATATTGATGGAAGTTACAAACCAGTAGTGCAACCACAATGAAGGCTAAATCCTAACATGAAGGAGGTAGTAAAGGCTAAAGTAATAAAGCTATTAGATGCAAGTATGACCTCTCCCATTTCTAACAGATCATGGGTAAGTCTTGTGCAAGTGGTGCCCAAGAAAGGAGAGATGACAGTAGTTCCACATGATAAAAATGAACTAATTTTGATGTGCATAGTCATGGGCTAAAGGGTATGTATCAATTATAGGAGACTAAATGATGCCGCTCATAAGGATCATTTCCCGTTACCTTTCATCGATCAAATGTTAGAGTGTTTGGCTAGCACATGTACTACTGTTTCTTAGGTGGTTTATCTAGATACTTTCCAATATCAATTGCACCATAAGATCAAAAGAAGACAACATTCACATAACCATATGGTACCTTTGCTTACAAGCGAATGCCCTTCGAACGATGCAATGCACCAACAATGCTTCAGTGGTGTATGATGGTCTTATTTGAAGACTATATAGAGGACATAATGGAGGTTTTTATGGATGATTTCTCAGTTTTTGGTAATTCTTTTTACATTAATTTAGAGAGAGTGCTATGAAAATATGAAGAAATTAAGTTAGTGCTAAATTGGAAAAAGTGCTATTTTATGGTACAAGATGGAATTGTCTTAGGACATAAAATCTTGCAATGGGGGATTAAGGTAGATAGTGCCAAAATTGACACTGTGAAACTTCCACCCCTAACTTCGGTTAAGGCAATAAGGAGTTTTTTAGAACATGTTGGGTTTTCAAGAAGATTTATAAAAGATTTTTCTAAATTATCTAGGCCTTTAACCAAGTTATTAGAGAAAGATGTGTCTTTTAACTTTTCAAAGGATTGTATGGATGCTTTTAAGCTATTAAAAGACAAACTCACAAAGGTTCCCATTATGGTTACACCCAATTGAAATTTACTATTTGAGTTAATGTGTAGCATAAGTGATTTTGCAGTAGGGGTAGTCCTAGGGCAATGAAAGGACAAGCACTTTCAACCAATTTATTATGCCAAAAAGACTCTTACATATGCTCAAGAGAATTATACAACCACTAAAAAAGAACTCTTAGTGGAAGTTTTTGCATTTGATAAATTCCACTCATACTTGATTTTGTTTGAAGTCATGGTCTACACTACCATTCGACTTTAAGGTATTACTAACCAAAATAGATGCAAAGTCACGGCTTATTAGATGGATTCTACTATTGTAAGAGTTTGACTTAGAGATAAGAGATAAAAAAGAGAGTTGAGAATCTAGTTGCAGATCATCTATCAAGATTAGAAAATCCTAACTTAGAGGCTCTAGATGAATAAGAAATCAATGATGAGTTCCTCGAGGAATGACTCTATGCAATAAACCAGGTAGGGGAATAAGAAACTTCATGGTTTGCGGATATTGCAAATTATCTAGTGGCTAATATTCTTCCTAAGGAACTTTCACATCAACAAAAGAAGAAATTCTTTGCTGATGTAAAGTATTTTTTTCTAGGAAGATCCCTATTTATTTAAAGTTAGTGCAGATTAAGTCATACATAGATGTGCATCTTATGAAGAAGGATGGCAAATTCTAAGCCACTACGATTTCAATCCAATGAAAGGCCATCACAATGCAAATAGGATAGCTCATAAAGTCCTTGAAGTAAGATTCTATTGACCTACACTCTTAAAAGATGCCCACAAGTACGTTAGATTTTGTGATCATTGTTAACATATAGGGAATATCTCTAAAGGAATGAATTTCCTCAAAACCTTATCCTAGTATGTGAAATATTTTATGTTTAGGATATAGATTTTATAGGCCCATTTCCAAACTCCAATGGAAATAAGTATATTTCAATAGCCTTTGATTATGTTTCAAAATGGGTTGAGGATCAACCTTTAACAACAAATGATGCTAGGGTAGTGAAGAGATTCCTGAAAACACTATTTTCTTGATTTAGTGCACCTAGAGTAATCATTAGCGATAGGGGAACACATTTTTATAATGTGTAGCTAGAAAAAGTTTTCAAACGCTACAACGTTATCCATAGATTAGCTAGCTCGAATCATCCATAAACAAGTGATCAAGTGGAAGTTGCCAATTAGGATCTTAAAAGGATTCTAAAGAAGACCATTGAAAACTATAGGAAGGATTAGTTCGATAAGTTGGACGATGTCCTATGGGCTTATATAGCAAATTATAAGACACCAATTAGAACCACTCCCTATAGGCTCATCTATGGAAAAGCTTGTCACTTGTAGAAATTGAACCTAAGGCTTTTTGGGTACTAAATTAGCTAATCTGAATTTAGAGTGTGCAGGTACTCAAAGGAAACTATAGCTGAATAAGCTCAATGAATGACATGCCATGGCCTATGAAAACTATAAACTTTATAAGAAGAGAGCTAAAAAGTACCATGACTAAAGGATTAAGTAGGGGAGACAATTTAATGAAGGTGATCACGTTTTGTTATATAACTCATGATTACGATTGTTTTTAGGAAAATTGAAATCATGATGGTCTAGGCCCTTCATGGTTACTTATAAGGGTGTGAATGTAGGCTAAACATGTTGGCCCGCCTCGACTTACATCGACTAGCATGTTGAAGTGGGCCAACCCATAATGGCCCACACCTTAGGTAAGCCGAAGAAGCTAGTTCGGCCCGCCTCGCAGCACGGCCAGCCCACTAACCAATACAAAATGGTTTTTTTTTTTTTTCATATTACAAAATTGTTTTCATCGACTCCTTTTTCCTTTATCGCATGTTGATGTCACTCAAATCTAACTGATCATTGAAGTTTTAAATTTATAACCAATAAAATCTACTATCGAGCTAAGCAATGTACCTATCGATTATAGTATAGATTTAATAGGTGTTGTCCTTTAGGATCTAGAAAACAAGTACTAGTATTACCTTTCTCTACTATCTAGTCTAATTTATGATGTGGGAATTAAGAATTAAATTAATAACTAACAATTCCTATTAATCCTATAATTGAATGATATTGTCTAAAAAGTGTATTTAATCACAAAATATACCCCTCATCTTGTTCCACCCTAACCCTTAAATTCTCAAAATAAGATATCGATTAATGAATCAATTTATACTTTACACTGTAGGAATTCTCAAGTAAAATCGATTACTCCTTCGAGTTAATCAATTTATAATCATGCATAAGATAATGGAGACCTCTCCCTCACTACCGTTATGCAATATCTCATTAAGTTCATAGTTCCAATAAATTGCAAAAAATCAATGTTTTCCTACCTTTAGGTAAAACATGTAATCTCTTTATTCATGAAGATCTAATTTACTAAATGAAACCTCTTTCAATCTAATAAAAATTAGACATGAAATCAATTTACATGCATAAATCAATTACAAGAACAATAGAAACAAAAGAATAGATGCAAAGATATAAATAATTCATTAATCAATAAGTGGTTCAGCACATGAGTTAAAGTTTCACAAGATGAAAGATATAAAGAATTACTCCTCTATAGAGTTTTCAATAAAAATGGAGAATCTAGAGAAATAGAGTTAATTCATGCTAAAAAGAATAATCCCTTATTATTTTGTGATCTCTAATGATTCTCGGATAATTCTCCTCTTGAAGTTTGTAATAAAGCTCCCCTAGGGTTTCTAGAACGAAGCTAGAAGGAAAGAAGTCTTCTTAAAATAAAACAATGCATCTATTTATAGTTCTCGCAAAAATAGGGTTTAGTACGGGCATTAGCACGGCTATACTCGAGGCCGTGCTGACTTTTGAACACGTTATATTTCACTGCCTAATTCAACAAGGCCTCCAGCATAGCCGTGCTTAAGGCAAGGTTGAACAAGATTTTTTTGTCACTCACCAGCACGGGTTGTGCTAGACTTAGGGCACGTCTTGGCATGGTTTCTGACCATTTTCTTCACCTAGCATAGACGTCTACACGGATTGTGTGAAAGTTGTACTGAGCCAAAAAATCACTTTTTTTATTTTTTTCGCCAATTTTCACTTCACCTTTGATCATATCCTCCTTAAATTTTTCTTTTATCTTCATTAGTGCTTGAAAATAAAATTTAATCATATAAGTACCATTTTCTTCACAAATTACGAGAAATCCATATAAAATTATAACTAGTAAGCACTAGAATTAAGGGTCTTCTGACACTTATCAAATCTCCCCACACTTAAACATTTGCTTGTCTTCAAGCAAACAAAATAAGGATAAAATACATTTCCTCTGATCAATTGTACTCATAGTTAGACTTTAATTCTCAAGTAGTATCCTCTATTTAATTTGATCTTAGTGATTTATTAGTGCCTACCACTCAAACCTACCACAATTGTACGTGTACCTAGCATACAAAAATTGGAGTTTACAGATTAATCTAAGTAAGCTAAGCTATTACCCTTACCATTTAAGAAATGCTTCCCAAGTTAAGAAGAAATCAAACAAAACAAAAGTGGCTCGGCCATATCTCACCACTTACTAGAGAATATATAAACTGTTCAACTACCTCTTTTAAGCACAACAACCTCAAGTGAAAGTATATGGCATCTATCCTTCCCCTAGATTTTCTTCCTCTTTTTGTTAAACCTCTCAAAAATTTTCTAAGTTCCATGTTTTCCTCTTTTCTTTCTTTTTTTATTATTTCAGTTATTTAAGATCTTGCAACTTATGTAACAAATGTTCAATCAATAATCCTAGGCTTGTCACCCAAGTTAATAGACGTTATCCCCTCAATTGAAGGCGTCCCTAAGGACTTAATTATTTAAGTTACAAGATCCACTAAACTTTATCCTTTTTGTATCCCATCTTATTATTATAATATCATCGGTTGGTCGATCTTAAGTCAGACGACCTTAGGTGACTATGTTTTAAAGGGATCCCATCAAACCTCCATTATCCTAACCTTAGGGTTTTATAAAGATACTCTTAACTTGGAGAACCCAATTCATAGGAGTAGTGACTTATTACTTCTTTAATTGAGTGATTAGTTAGTAGTAGAGTCAAACTTCGCTCTTTTGAGGGACCAAAGCCCGCCTATACTAACTAAGCTTTTCTCATTATTTTTCAATTAACACATCAATTAGTTAATTTTCAAAGAGATTACTTAAGAGGAATCACCAAGTGATAGATTTCATATGCATCTTTCACAAAAAGTTAGAAAAGCTATTAAAGTTTTTGAAAAGTAAATATATTAACCAATAAGCTTAAAAATGTAACCATTTAACTTTGAACTAAGAACTGGATAATGGGTGAAGCCACCCTAAAAGATCCAAAGTTTTCCCTACATAGGGATCTCAATCAATAGGTACATATGATGGTAAAATCAGAATGGTAAAAGTCTCAAAAATTATACAAAACATCAGAATGAATCAATCAAGTTAGTCTTGCTCTTCACTATCATCATCATCATCTTCGTCCTCTTAGTCAATTTTGTCGTCCTCTCCTTCTTCATCACTCTCCTCTTTATTATAACTGGAGGATTGAACAACCGTAGGAGCCTTCTCACTTCTCTTGGATGAGGCAGGAGCATTATTGTCAGGTGAACTTTGCTCAAGAGATGAGGCATATGTTGGTAGATTAGCTGGTGGGGGAGAAAAACAGCTTGTAAGTCTTTCCAAAAAGCACCAGATCGTTGCTCAAAAGTGTTTATTCTTCTGTCGTAGCTTCCTTTCTTCTTGGAATTTCCGTTTCAATTGTTGGATGTCATTGTCCTGAGTGGGAAGTCGGGAAGTAGATGCAGCATATGGAGAAGAAACCCCTCTAGGTAGGGTGGAATATCTAGCT
This sequence comes from Laguncularia racemosa, assembly GCA_037954665.1. Classification (NCBI taxonomy): domain Eukaryota; kingdom Viridiplantae; phylum Streptophyta; class Magnoliopsida; order Myrtales; family Combretaceae; genus Laguncularia; species Laguncularia racemosa. The sequence goes on from JBBMOL010000188.1 coordinate 155,726, forward strand.
GAGGAGGATTAGTCGATTAGCTTAACCAACCTCCACATTTAGAATGGTGCATCTGTGATTGTGGTGGAGGAGATGCCAGGCTCTTCTAAACCGGGATCTTGAAAAATCTGAAATCCTTTAAAAACTTCATAACGTATCTTCCACAATAAATTCCCTTCACTCTAGGGTTTGTGGCTTGCCTATGGAAGTATTTGGCAACTTCCAGTCCTACATTTATTCTCAGTTGGTTAGCCATACTATACATCTGAAAGATTTAGAAAGTGTTTATGACTCATAGCTTCTTTTCCTAGATCCAATGGTGTGAGCTAAAATGTAGTGCAAAACTTACAGGTTTACGTTGGTTATGCACGATGCCTTTGACTTAGAAGGATGGTAACAAAGGGGTGGGTTATCACATTCTTCATAACCACACAATTGCTCCCAATAGGACTGAGCTATTACCCCCTCAGGCTATTCGTTCTTCAATTTCTTGAAATCAGGGGTATTACTTTCCGCTCATGAGTATAATCCCATATAATAGTCAATTGTGGAAGGGTGTAGGATATGTTCTTTACCATAGGCTTGGAACCTCATTGTTTGGTTTGCAAGCTATAGTGTAGTGAGGAATTCCAAAGTGATTTCTTTGTAATCTAGTTCATGGACAGTAACCAAGGTGGCCTAGGGTCCCACATTAAGTGGTTGGTGGACTCCATCTTCAATCCCATAATTTCTAAGCAATTTCTAGTCTAGATATTCATTGTTTCCAAAGGTAAGATTCTCCAGCCGTTTTCTTCTCTCCTTACTCCAGTCTTCTTCAAATAACTTAGGCCGAATGCTAATGGGTTCTGGTAGAGGTTACGGAACTCGAGGCATCTTCTTAGAATGAGAGGCTTGTGAAGTAGAAGTGGCTGGGGTGGTGTTCTTCATACATGCTCTTTTGTACCTCATCTTTAAATATGGTTGTGTGACAAATTTGTGAAATGGTTATGCAGTGTGTGAGTATAAATCGTGAGAAGAGGAAAAAGATGATTGAAAGACTAGGGGGAGTTTTTTTATAACGGTGTGGAGAGTAAAAGAGAGAAAAATGAAATATATATATAGGGGTGGTCAACACGGGTTGCAGTACGGTCATGCTCGTGGCCGTGTTGACTTCAAAAGTTCCACAGATCCTTAAATAAAGTCAGCTTAGGCTACAACATGACCATGCCCGTAGCCGTGCTGACTTTAGAAATTGCATAGATACTTAGATAAAGGCAGGCCTTGGTTCAGCACGGCCATGCTCATGGCCGTGTTGACTTCAAAACAATCCATAGATTCTTAGATAAGTCATGCATATCTTGAGTACCAGTTGTGTGGATGGGAATTATGAGATACCACACCAATAGACAATAACTTTTATCACCGTTCACCTCTTAAAAGTGTAAATGTACGTAAGAAGGGACTTACCAGATGCACTTAGTGATGGAAATTTGAAAGCCCTTACTTGTCATTAACGTTTCCCCACACTTAAGAGTTTATTTTCATGCTCTTCACAAGCTTAGAAACTCCCCTTTTTATTTGCAAGTTCTAGAAATAACAGACTTAGGATAGTGTTAGTAAAAAAGAAATAAGAAAAACACTACATACCTCAGTTAGACATGGGTTGCCTCCCAAGAAGTGCACTTGTTTACCATCTTTGGCTTGACACTCCTTACTTCTTTTTGCTAAGTCTCTAGCATTTGAAGATCCAATTCCTTCTTGTCTTCAAATGCCCCTTCATTTCCCCAATAAAGCTTTAATTTATGACCATTGACTTTGAAATCGTCATAAGCTGGGTGTTCAAGTTCAACAGCACCATGAGGGAGAATGTTCTTAACTACAAAAGGACCGAACCATCTGGATTTCAATTTTCTCAGGAAAAGTCTTAACCGAGAATTGAACAATAGCACTCAATCTCCCTTCTGAAATTCCTTTGGATAGCGGATACACTCGTCATGATATTTCTTGGTTCGCTTTTTGTAGATCTTTGTGTTCCCATATGCTTGTCTTCTCCACTCGTCCAACTCATTTAATTAGAGTTTCCTTCTTGATCCAACTACACCAAGGTCAAAATTTACTAATTTAATTGCCCAGTACGCCTTATGCTCTATTTCCACTGGGAGGTAACATGCTTTCTCATACACCAACCTATAGGGGGTGGTCCTTAAGGGTGTTTTATAAGTAGTTTGGTGTGCCCATAAGGCATCATCTAGCTTTTCCGCCCAATCTCTACTGTGATGTTCCACCATTTTTTCAAGGATCCACTTTAGCTCACGATTAGAGACTTCCACTTGTCCACTAGTTTGAGGATGATACGGTGTGGCTAAACGGTGAGTGACTCCATATCTCCTTAAGGTTTTGGACATCTAGTTATTATAGAAGTAGGTTCCCTTATCACTTATAATCACTTTTAGGGCTCTGAATCGTGTGAATAGCCTTTTGAGGAACATTACAACAACACGAGGATCATTAGTTGGTAGAGCTTATGCCTCGACCCACTTGGACACATAATCTACTGCCACTAGTATATACTTGTTCCCATAGGAAATAGGGAATGGGCCAACAAAGTCAATACCCTATAGGTTAAAGATTTCACATGCCAAAATAACGTTTTAGGTCATCTCATCTCTCTTGGATATGTTCCCTATTCGCTGACATCTGTCACAAGTGGCGCATAAACATTAAGCATCCTTAAAAATGGTAGGCTAATAAAATCCCACATTAAAAACCTTTTGTTCTGTCTGATTTGTGGAGTAATGACCACCGGTGGGACCGGAGTGACAGTCATTCAGGATTTTCCATCCTTCCTCTTATGAAATGCATCGTCTGATGACTTGATCTCCACAGATCTGAAAAAAGGAAGGCGTCCTCCTAGTAATAATGTTTAAGCTTGGAAAAGAACTTCCATCTAACATTATGGTTATGACCTTTGAGGAGGATTTTTTCTACTAGATAATTAGCAAGATCTGCAAACCATGGGGTTACAATAGTCAAAAGTTAGAAAACTATGTATAATTTTTCTTCTGGGAAGGAATCAGCAATGTCCTCCTCCTTTAGTTCCTCTAAACTTGGGTTCTCAAGTCTAGAAAGATGGTCAGCCGCTAAATTCTTTACCCCCCTTTTATCATGGATCTCTAGGTCGAACTCTTATAAGAGTAAAATTTACCTAATGAGCCTGGGTTTTACATCTACCTTGTTCAACAAATACTTGAGGGCAAAGTAGTTAGTGTAAATAATGACCTTAGATAAGATCAGGTAAAGACGAAACTTATCGAATGCGAATACCACCACTAACATCTCCTTCTCAATAGTAGTGTAATTCGCTTGAGCGTTGTTAAGTGTCTTACTAACATAGTAAATAGGTTGAAAGTGCCTATCTCGCCTTTGTATAAGTACTGGTCCAACCGCATAGTTGTTAGCATTAAGTTTGAAGGGAAGACTCCAATCTGAAGCTATCATAATTAGGGAATTCGTCAACCTCTCCTTGAGTGCATCGAATGCGTGCTGGGATTCGGAAGTGAAATTAAATGGTGCGTCTTTTTCTAATAACCTGGTTAAGGGAGAGGCTATCTTAGAGAAGTCCTGAAACACCTATAGAAACCGACGTGTCCTAGAAAACTCCTTATCCCCTTAATCGAATTGGGTGGAGGAAGTTTTTCAATCACATCAATTTTCACTCGATCGACCTCAATCCCTTGGTGAGAAACTTTGTGCCTAAGTACTATGCCCTCCTTACACATAAAATGGCACTTCTCTTAGTTAAGCACTAGATTTGTTTCTTCGCACCGTATTAGTACTTTTTCGAGATTCATTAGACAAGCAGTAAAAGAATCTCCAAAAATGGAGAAATCATCCATGAAGGCTTCCATGATTTTCTCTACTAGATCTTCGAATATGGCTAGCATACACTGCTGAAACGTAGTCGGTGCATTGTATAACCTAAACGTCATCCTCCTATAGGTGTAAGTGCCGTAAGGGCATGTGAAAGTGGTTTTCTCCTAGTCTTCTGGAGTGATAAGTATCTGGAAGTAGCCGGACATTCCATCTAAGTAAAAGTAATACAAGTGTCCAGCTAACCTTTCCAACATTTGATCAACAAAAGGGAAGGGAAAGTGATCTTTCCAAGTGGTGTCATTCAGTTTCCTATAATTGATACATACTCGTTAGCTAGTGATGATCCATGTGGGAATGAGCTCACTCTTTTCATTAGGGACAATAGTAATCCCTCCCTTCTTTGGCACCACTTGCGTTGGACTAACCCAGTCACTATCAAAGATGGGGTAAATAAGTCCAGCATCAAGAAGTTTAATCACCTCCTTCTTAACTACCTCTTTCATATTGGGATTCAAATGTCATTGTGGTTGCACTGCAGGCTTGAATCCTTCTTCTAATAAAATTTTATGAGTATAGAAGGAGGGGTTGATACCTTTTATACTAGATATTTTCCAAGTGATGGCTTGCTTGTGTGCTCTTAAGACCGTGAGTAATCGGTTCTTCTACTCTTGCGATAACTCTAAGGCTATAATAACTGGCAGGTTAGAGTTTCCTACAAGGAAGGCATATTCCAAGTAATCTGGTAGTTGTTTCAATTCCAACACTGGGGGCTCTTCTATAGATGGTTTAAGTCTTGCCTCATTTTTTGTTTTCAATTTTTCAAACCTATGTTAAGGTATGACATTTTTTAAAGCATCGAGCTTCTCAATGAGTAGTGTAACCTCTGGGTTATCAACTTCTTTCTTATCTTCTAGTGTCAAGCTCAGCTCTAATTCATCCTTGCTCGGAACTTCCTTCATATGCTCATTTGCTAGTATATTGACAACATCAATGGAGTAGCAAGAGTCATCAATGCTTAGGGTGTGTTACATAATGGTAGCCGTTGTGATTACCAACTTTTCATCACTGATCCTCAAGGTAAGTTTTCCTCCCTCTACATCTACCATTGCTTTGGCAGTGGCTAAGAATGGTCTCCCAAGTATTAGAGGGGTATCCCCATCTTCATCCATTTCGAGCACTACAAAGTCGACGAGGTAGATGAAATTCCTTACCTTTACTAGGACATCCTCGATTATCCCCTTGGGGATCTTTATAGAATAGTTGGCAAGCTGTAGGCTCATCCTTGTTGAGGTGAGGTCAGATAGCTCTAGCTTCTTAAAAAAAGAATATGGCATTAAGTTAATCTTGGCTCCTAGATCAGCTAGGGCCTTATCAACCGATGTGTCACCTACTACACAAGGAATTGTGAAGCTGCTTGGATCCCTTAGCTTTAGAGGAAGTTTGTTCTTAATGATGGATGAGCAATTTGCATCAACTTCTACGGTAGACACATCCTCCAACTTCCTCTTATTAGATAGAAGCTCCTTTAGGAACTTAACATATTTTGGAATTTGCGAAAGTGCCTCAATAAATGGCATGTTAATTGATGTGCCTAATTCCAAGCTTAAGCACAATCAAAAGAATCAAGGAAAACACCTCAATTCACAAAACACAAACCGGTTCACTTGAGGGCAATTTCACGTGCACACCTTGTAGATTTTGATGGAAATTGTTGTTCAAATGATTCAATTGTAATCTCTAATGATAATATTAACCAAATAACCACAAGAGAACATGAAGTTCACGTAAAATCAGATCTAAAGGAAGCAATAAAGACAAGAACAAAACCGTGATCTCAAATCCTTCCAATAATGCCAATTCACGCCAATCACTAAGAAGCATTCAATCTCAATGAACAATCAACCTTTACAAGATGATTATCCATGAATTACAATCACTAATAAGTCCAAGAAAGATTCAAATAAACCCTAGATATGACTCACTAGAGAAGAAATGAACAACAACAAAGATGAATCGATATTACTCACGATTTCTCCTTGTTGCACTCGCCACAATTCCAACTTCTTGGGATTGAAATTGATAAGAGAATTTTGGAATTAGGAAACCCTAAGCCCTCTCACGAAATGTGAAGTGTTTTTTCTATAAAAATAAGCCTCTCAAACCCTCTCTTAAGCAAGTATTTATATTGCTACTCCTAGGGTTAAAAAGTGCTCAAAATTACAAGTTTGCCACTTTTAAGATGGCTAGCCCTAAATGAAAATTACAAGGAAATAAAAGTTTCCCAAAACCAAATACAACCAAAAATAGTTCATAAAATGAAAAATACATACAAGAAATGCTCTTTAATATGCCGGTCTTCTATAGGATCCATCGGCCCAGCTCATCGTCGATTCAGGTCAGTCCATGGATAACCCACAAGCTGAGTTTGAGTGAGTTTGTCCATTGCCCTGTAAAGCATGATAAGTATTCCTGTTGGAATATAAAATACATGAATAAGATAAAAGAGGTTAGTAAACGAATAATTCCAGGGTCGATTTGCTCAAAATAGGCCCTCATCGCCAAGATTCGAAATCCTTCAGTTCTTGCCCTAATGATAGGTCTTGTCGGATTTTTATTCCTATCATCTCCTCGAGCCTCAAAAAGATTTGTCCTCAAATCTAGTAGATCAAATGCAGTAGAGACTTTATTTCCTCCTAGCAAGTCACCTGAAGAAATATCTTTGTAGAATCCCAATAACTGAAATACTACAGGTGGTGATTGTCTTCTCTCCTCCATTTCCAGGATGTATCTCTTCTGCAACACAAATAATGACCCATTATCTACTAAAGTTACCCCTGTATCAACCTGTTCTACTGAAACTGTTTCCTCTTTTTCTAACTCATCTATATGCTGCTGATCCTCATGGTCTTCTAATGGTTGGCTCAACTGCTCATTACCCTCTAAAACCTTTGAAGGTGAACATAACTGTCTCTGAACAGTCTGGTTCTCTTGTGGTATGCTCGTCTGACTATGATCATCAGGATCCTCTGAAGGTTGGCACATCGGTGTCTGACAAATTTTATGCTCTAAGGGTTGGCTCGTGTCACTAGAGCCCTCAAGAACCTTTGAAGGTTGGCATACTTGTGTTTGCACAATTTGGTCCTCCCAGTCTACGTAATCATCTGCGGAACCCCTACCATCAAATGAAGGCATCTGTAGCTTCGCACACTCTGGTCCTCGAGGTGGTCTAAATTCCCTATCCGGATATGGATTAAGCCCAAAATTATCATCTCTATCTTCCCTAAAAGCATGATAATCTCCCTTTACTCTAGGTGGCGCCTGAAGGTTTACCACAGGTGGTGGTGGCAATGTCATCCTATCAATCCTTGTTGCTAATGTAGCAACAATTTTGGTAAGGTCCCGAAGTTGTTCATCTAGAGTTCTTCCATTTGTACTTCGATGACTTGGTCTGCTACCCACTTGGCTATTGGCCTCATTGCCAATGTACCCATTCACACTATCATATGACATGTTTGTGGATGCGATTAATCTAAAGTACAAATGTAATCTCAAATAATTTGTAGCACATTCCCTTCACTTCACCACGTCACAATAACAAGTTTGGATAACCACACACACACTTGTACACTCACGGTGCAACAAGTCACCAATGCAATAAATACTTCTGATCACTTCAAGTATATTAAAATAATTGAATCACAAATTAATACTTCCAAGTAGTTAAGATATTGAATTCAACTAAGCAAGTGTTTAAGTAATAATACTCAATAACTTCCACACTTAAATGCTTATATTTGAATTTCAAACTTCACCACTTAACTTTCCTTTCTTGCTAAAGTTTTACACCCACAATGAGTCTTAATGTGCAGCACCTTGCACTACACAAAACTCCACAAATTTGCACCACCACACACACCTCAATCACGGTGCACTCACTTCAACAAGAACTCCTACGGCAACAACAACAAAATGTACTCCACTTCTACGACAATGATAACAAATGACTACAACAACAAATACACTTTACTTCCACGACAATATTAACAAGATGTACTCCACTTTCCACAAGTTCTAACCGTAACTTTAAAACAAAATGGGCAGCAACTCAAATTTGAAATTCAAACCAATTCACTAATTGCAAGCCTTCTTCAATTGGTAAGTAATGAATTCAAATTCAAATAGCAATCATTAACTCCCACAACTTAATTGCATATGTTTGAATTCAAACAAATTCCTTACTAATTAAAACTCAATGCAATCTGCAAATTGTACTCCTCTAATTCACAATTACACAATGGAAGTCACAACAACAACTAACACATCTCCTCACGCCACAAGCTACTTCACGGCAAGAATTGGTAAGTTTTACAATTTAAAAAAAATTGCTAAAGTAAACTTCACTTTGTACTTCTGCTCTTCCACGTGAATTAGTGTCCACAAAGTGATATAATAACCTTCCCAAACCAACTCCAACAATCAGCAAATCAAATCCCAATCCAAAGTAATTTCGCAATCTCAAACAACAACAACAACACAATTGCGGTTTTCACTTAATCAAGCCTAATTGATGATCACTTCCACGAAATTGAATGAAACCAATTCCCTTCTCTCAACATGTTCTCTGATACCAAAATATGATGTGCCTAATTCCAAGCTTCAGCACAATCAAAAGAATCAAGGAAAACACCTCAATTCACAAAACACAAACCGGTTCACTTGAGGGCAATTTCACGTGCACACCTTGTAGATTTTGATGGAAATTGTTGTTCAAATGATTCAATTGTAATCTCTAATGATAATATTAACCAAATAACCACAAGAGAACATGAAGTTCACGTAAAATCAGATCTAAAGGAAGCAATAAAGACAAGCACAAACCGTGATCTCAAATCCTTCCAATAATGCCAATTCACGCCAATCACTAAGAAGCATTCAATCTTAATGAACAATCAACCTTTACAAGATGATTATCCACGAATTACAATCACTAATAAGTCCAAGAAAGATTCAAATCAACCCTAGATATGACTCACTAGAGAAGAAATGAACAACAACAAAGATGAATCGATATTACTCACGATTTCTCCTTGTTGCACTCGCCACAATTCCAACTTCTTGGGATTGAAATTGATAAGAGAATTTTGGAATTAGGAAACCCTAAGCCCTCTCACGAAATGTGAAGTGTTTGTTCTGCAAAAATAAGCCTCTCAAACCCTCTCTTAAGCAAGTATTTATACTTGCTACTCATAGGGTTAAAAAGTGCTCAAAATTACAAGTTTGCCACTTTTAAGGCGGCTAGCCCTAAATGAAAATTACAAGGAAATAAAAGTGTCCCAAAACCAAATACAACCAAAAATAGTTCATAAAATGAAAAATACATAAAATAAATGCTCTTCAATATGCCAGTCTTCTATAGGATCCATCGGCCCAGCTCATCGCCGATTCAGGTCGGTCCATGGATAACCCACAAGCTGAGTTTGAGTGAGTTTGTCCATTGCCCTGTAAAGCATGATAAGTATTCCTGTTAGAATATAAAATATATGAATAAGATAAAAGAGATTAGTAAACGAATAATTCCAAGGTCGATTTGCTAAAAATAGGTCCTCATCGCCAAGATTCGAAATCCTTCAATTCTTGCCCTAATGATAGGTCTTGTCGAATTTTTATTCCTATTATCAATGTGCAACTATTCAAATAGATAAAGGAATTTACCAAACTACTCCTTGTCTTTGCTCTGGTTGAGGTGAGTTGGATAAGGGATTTTTGGAACATATTCTTTGATAGCTGGTGGTGATCTCCTCTTAAGATGTGTTTTCTTAGGTGTCATTTTCTCCTTTTCAATAGGTTGATTATCCTCTTGCTTCTTTTCATGCCATTGTTCAAATGGTAATTCTTTCCCGCTTCTCAATGTAATGGCTTTTACCTGTTCCCTCGGATTGTTTTTCGTGTTGCTAGGAAGAGAGTTGAATTGTCTCTTAGACATCATCTTAGCCAATTAGCTAATTTGCTTCTCAAGATTATGAATCGAAGCCTCTTGATTACTGATAGAGCCATTTTATACACAATCTTTATAGTATTAATTGTGTTAATTTATTATTGATTTTATAAAAATCATAAGGAAATGGTACTTAATTTTATTATGGTGATAAATCAGGTTTAATGGAGTCAAGAGTGCTAATTCAAGTGATTTAGAGAAGTCATCTACAATTTGGATCAAAGACAAGGATTTACACCACCGGAGGAAAGTACATGGGCGTGTATTTGAAAGTACACGGCCGTGTACTTGGTCTGGAATCAACAGAAACATACATGGTTGAAGTACACGGCGTGTATCTGCCTTGAAGAACCAACATAAGGAGGCACAGTTTGCGTTCTAGCCGTGGTGGAAGCCGTGCCAAACACTGAACAAGAAGGAGGAAATGTAGATTATCAACAGAGAGAGGCACGGCTTGAGATCTGGCCGTGGTGGAAGCCGTGGCATACACTGAATAAGGATAATGATATGTGAATTATCAACAGAGGAAGGCACGGTTCGAAATCTGGCCGTGTTGGTGGGCGTGCCAGGCGGACGATTGTTCACTTCTCGAGATTTACTTGAAAAAGGAAAGATATTTTCATATCTTGCTAGCTAAAGATCCTCTGCCATTCCCTTAACAATATAAATAGAACCAACCCTAGAGGAAAAAGAGATTCTTTTGGACAAGAAGAAAGAAGCAGAGGCAGAGCAAGGGAAACCGGCAACAAAGACTTTTTCATGTTTTCACTTTTAATTTTCGATTTAAGGATGAACATGTGTAGCTAAGCAGATTTTCTAGCCAAAGGATCATTGAAGTTTAATTCTTCACGGATTGTGAGATCTAATTGAGTTACTTTTATTTACTCTTTGTTTTTGGATATTTATATATCTTCTGGAAGTTTTTCAATATTATCTTTGTTGATTGGTATGAATTAGAGCTCTTCTACTCAATTAGCAAGTTAATATATTGTCAACTAGTACGTCAAATCCATAATTGTTTGATAGTTCTAGTTTCGGTGACACAATAACATGTTTGATTATAAAATAGATAGTCAAATTCATGTTATGGAGATATATGATCTTGTTTAAATACGTTATCTTATAATCTATTGGCATGAATTGGTAGTCTCTCTTGTTTGTAATGCTATTGGTAGATTAAATCCTAAGAGCTTGTTTAGGGTTGTCTAATCAATAAGAGAAATAATCGAAGAGCATGTTTTGATTATCAAGAAAGTAAGGAGAGATAGGTTATTAGAGCTTGTTAATAACCATAACCAGTTTATCTTGGATAATGGATAGAAAATATTTGCATCGATGATCAATTCTTAGAATTAAACTATCTTGATTCCTTTGGCTAGGCTTTTATCATTATTCAAATTTTATTATCTGATTTCAGTATTATTTTGATTCACAAACAAAACCCCCCATCTTCTTTTCCTCTCTATTCTCTTTTAATAGAAATATATTTAACCAATCCCTGTGGATACGACCCTACTCACTACTATACACAAATCATATAATTGTCTAGGAGTAGGTTTTTATTTTTGTTGGATTCGACACCCATCAAATTTTGGCGTCGTTGCCGGGGATTGGTGTCAAATTTATTTCTATTCTTGTATGACTCATTCTTCTCATACAGGTGAACTCACTTATAATCCAGAGATTGAGAAGACTTTTAAGAGACAGCAGAGAGAAGCTAGGCTGCGTAAAAAGAAACCGTATCATCTTCATCCCCTGGACTGAACTTGGCATTGAATTTGTCTGATTCATCCATTGATTCTAAAAAAGAAGACGATATGGCAAATCCTAAAAGAACATTAAGAGAATTGGCTGCACCGGATGTGAATCAACAACCACTTTATATTCAATATCCTGAATTGGCTGTTGAGTTTGAGTTGAAATCTGGTTTGATACATCTGCTACCCACCTTTCATGGTCTTGAGAATGAAGATCCTCACAAACATTTGAAAGAGTTTCATATAGTGTGTTCTAGTATAAGGCCGAAAGGAATATCGAACGATCAAATCAAGTTACATGCTTTTCCATTTTCTTTAAGTACTAGAGCTAAAGATTGGTTGTTTTATTTGCCTCCAGGTTCTATAATCACTTGGACAGATATGGTGAGGCTCTTCTTGGACAAATTTTTCCCTGCATCTAGAGCCGCTAGTATAAGAAGAGAAATTTGTGGTATCAAACAGAGGGACACTGAGACTCTTCATGAGTATTGGGAGAGGTTCAAGCAACTTTGTGCAAGCTGTCCACAACATGGGATATCTGAACAACTTCTCATTCAATACTTCTATGAAGGCCTGCTTCCGATGGAGAGGAAGATGATGGATGCTGCTAGTGGAGGCGCCATAGTGAATAAAACCCTTGGTCAAGCTAGTGAATTGATCTCCATTATGGCTGCTAATTCGCAACAATTTGGGTATAGGCATGATACATCTTCAAGGAAGGTAAATGAGGTAAGTGTTTCTAACCTCGAACATCAAATTTCTAACCTAACCTCCCTTGTGCAGCAGATAGCCCTCAGAAATACACAGCAGGTGAAGGCTTGTGGAATTTGTGCTACCCCTAATCATCCTACTGACATGTGCCCCACATTGCAAGATGACAATCATAAGCATGTCAATGCTGTAGGAGGATTCCCAGGACAGCCGTAGAGGAAATATGATCCCTACTCGAATACTTATAATCCTGGATGGAGGGATCATCCTAACTTCAAATATGGCAATAACCTACAAAATTTCCAACAATTCCAGCCTAAGCCATCAAACCAAGCACCCCAAGCTCCTTCCACCTCAGGTATGTCTCTTGAGGAAATTGTTAAATCTCTTGTTGTTAATACAAAACAATTTCAGGAGGAAACAAAGCAAAGCATTCAAAACTTGGAGAATCAGGTAAGCCAACTTGCTTCTTCTGTAAATAGGTTAGAAACTCAAGGTAAGTTACCTTCTCAAACTATCACAAATCCGAAGCTAAGCGTTAATGCAATTACCTTGAGAAGTGGAACAGAATTGCAGGGATCAAATAAGAAAGGACACCCATCTAATCTTGAGGAAGAGACTAAGAAAGAGATTTCGACTCCGAGCCAGCAGGACAACTAGATTAGAAGGTCTCTAGTTGAGCCACCAAAGGTCATGTTAACAGCACCCCCTTTCCCTTCTAGATTAGCGAAATCCAAGAATGAAGCTGAAGAAAAAGAGATTCTTGAAACTTTTTGAAAAGTTGAGGTAAATATTCCTTTGCTTGATGCAATTAAGCAAATACCTCGCTATGCTAAATTTCTCAAAGAATTGTGCACTAACAAAAGGAAGCTAAAGGTAATGAAAAGATTAGTGTGAGTGAGAATGTTTCAGCTATTATTCAGAAAAAGCTTCCTCCTAAATGTAAGGACCCAGGTATGTTTACTATTCCTTGCAAAATAGATAATCTTGGAATCGCTAAAGCCATGTGTGATCTAGGAGCTTCGATCAATGTCATGCCTTTGTCTATTTATCAATGTTTGAATGTTGGTCCCTTGAAGGAAACAGGTGTTATTGTTCAACTTGCTGACAGGTCAAATGTTTATCTTGAGAGAGTTCTAGAAGATGTTTTACTACAAGTTAATGGGTTGGTTTTTCCTGCTGATTTTTATGTGCTTGACATGGAAGATGATGATTCTCATAATTCATCACTGATATTATTAGGTAGACCATTCCTTAAGACATCCAGGACGAAAATTGATGTACATGATGGTACCCTCACTATGGAATTTGATGGTGAAGTAATTAAATTTAACATTTATGATGCCATGAAATATCCTAACGATACCCCCCCTGTTTTTGTTATGGATGTTATTGACCCATCAACACATGCACCAAAGCTGGAATTAAAACCCTTACCCAAACATCTAGCCAAGAACGTCTAGCCAAAGACGTTAAAGAAAGGCGCTTCATGGAGGCAACCCATGTCAAAAAAAAAAAATCAATTTATTTTATTTTAGTTTTGTTTTGATTTTTCTTTCGATTAGCTGCAACAAGGGTATATATCATTAGATGACACTCTCTAGTGCTTAAGGGGAGAACTCCAATTACTCTACACTTTATACCAGGGAAGTACCAGTATTCCTTTGCTCTTATTCTCTAATGTTCCTTATGTTGTTAATCCCTCTTTAATTGTGCTGAATTAGGAACAGTGCGGACACTGTTCAAACTAAGTGTGGGGGAGAGGGTAATAAAATATAGAGGATAGAGAATTGACTCATACTTTGAATGTTTGTCCTTAAGCAATTTCAAGCCAAATTTTTCAAAATTATCATGAAATCTGGATATTGTACTAAATGTTGTAATAAGCATCTACAAAATGTGAAATTGACTTGTTTAAGTGTTTTACTTACCTACTGCTGTGATTAGAATACTTAGTTAAAATTAAGTAGTGAAATCTTTAAGAAACAAATTGACCTTGTATTTAGCTTTAGAATTGGAAGTTTAAGAGTAAGTCTAGTTCTTAAGTGAAAAATAAACAAGTCTACTTCTAGGTTATATTAGTTACTGTATACTCTTTGAAGTTGTTTTTGAAACAATGATAACACTTAGTGAAAGATGTTGAAGAAACTTTTTCCTTAGTAACCCTTTAAACCGGATAACTATTATTACTCTAGCAATAATTGAAGAAAAAAAAAAAAAGAATCAAGCATAGCCATTACTCCAATGATTCAAATAATTGAGTTAAGAGTATTCGAACTTGAATGTTAGAGTGAGGAAGAGTCCGTAGGGGTATCTTAAAACCCGGTCACTTGAGTGACGAGCTCGGGATGTTGCCGACTCAGTGAACTCACTATAACGATAAGGGCAAAAAAGGCGAAAGTTCATGAAAAGAAGCGGGCAAAAACCTGTCAAAATAGATGCTTGATCAAATCAAAAGAACATGAATGTAAAAATTCATTGAATGAAATAAGATTTATAATAAAAAAGGGAGAAAATCTAGGGAAAGAGTAGATACCATATGCTTTTACTTTGTGTTGCAAAGATTATATACTTGCAAATATTCAATGAAGTTTAATTGGGTGTTTTTCCTTATTGAATTAAGTATTTACTTTTAGAATAAAAGTTCTTTTGCTAAACATGAGGATTAAAGTTTGTTTTGTTTAGATTAGCTATTAAATTTTGTCTATGGTAATTTAATCACAGGAAACCAGTTTGGTTAGAGCAGTAAACATTAAAATTACAAGTCATGAATTATAAAAGAATAGATGCTTGAAATGATGAAAAGGAATGTCGTATAATCTATGACGGATTTCTCAATTGATTTGATTCAATTGCTTCAGGACAAGCAAGAGTTTAAGTGTGGGGGAATTTGATAGAGCCATTTTATACTCAATCTTTATAGTATGAATTGTGTTAATTTATTATTGATTTTATAGAAATCATAAGGAAATGGTACTTAATTTTATTATGGTGATAAATCAGGTTTAATGGAGTCAAGAGTGCTAATTTAAGTGATTTAGAGAAGTCATCTACAATTTGGATCAAAGACAAGGATTTACACCGCCGGAGGAAAGTACATGGGCTTGTATTTGAAGTACACGGTCGTGTACTTGGTCTGGAATCAACAGAAACATACACGGTTGAAGTACACGGCCGTGTATCTGTCTTGAAGAACCAACAGAAGGAGGCACGGTTTGTGATCTAGCCGTGGTGGAAGCCGTGCCATACACTAAACAAGAAGGAGGAAATGTGGATTATCAACAGAGAGAGGCACGGCTTGAGATCTGGCCATGGTGGAAGCCGTGGCATACACTGAACAAGGATAATGATATGTGAATTATCAACAGAGGAAGGCACGGTTCGAAATCTGGCCGTGTTGGTGGGCGTGCCAGGCGGACGATTATTCACTTCTCGAGATTTACTTGAAAAAGGAAAGATATTTGCGTATCTTGCTAGCTAAAGATCCTCTGCCATTCCCTTAACAATATAAATAGAACCAACCTTAGAGGAAAAAGAGATTCTTTTGGACAAGAAGAAAGAAGCAGAGGCAGAGTAAGGGAAACCGGCAACAAAGACTTTTTTATGTTTTCACTTTTAATTTTCGTTTTAAGGATGAACATGTGTAGCTAAGCAAATTTTCTAGCCAAAGGATCATTGAAGTTTAATTCTTCACGAATTGTGAGATCTAATTGAGTTACTTTTATTCTACTCTTTGTTTTCGGATATTTATATATCTTCTGGAAGTTTTGTCAATATTATCTTTGTTTATTGGTATGAATTAGAGCTCTTCTACTCAATTAGCAAGTTAATATATTGTCAACTAGTACGTCAAATCCGTAATTGTTTGATAGTTCTAATTTCGGTGACACAATAACATGTTTGATTATAAAATAGATAGTCAAATTCATGTTATGGAGATATATGATCTTGTTTAAATACGTTATCTTATAATCTATTGGCATGAATTGGTAGCCTCTCTTGTTTGTAATGCTATTAGTAGATTAAATCCTAAGAGCTTGTTTAGGGTTGTCTAATCAATAAGAGAAATAATCGAAGAGCATGTTTTGATTATCAAGAAAGTAAGGAGAGATAGGTTATTAGAGCTTGTTAATAACCATAACCAGTTTATCTTGGATAAAGGATAGAAAATATTTGCATCGATGATCAATTCCTAGGATTAAACTATCTTGATTCCTTTGGCTAGGCTTTTATCATTATTCAAATTTTATTATCTGATTTCAGTATTATTTTGATTCAAAAACAAAACCCCCCATTCTTCTTTTCCTCTCTATTCTCTTTTAATAGAAATATATTTAACTAACCCCTATAGATACGACCCTGTTCACTACTATACACAAATCATATAATTGTCTAGGAGTAGGTTTTTATTTTTGTTGGATTCGACACCCATCAATTACGATGTCTAGCATCAGAGCTTTGGATAAATTGACTCAGAATATCCTCTAAGTTACTCTTTTTTTCTTGTTGAGGTGGTTGTGTTGGAGGAAGCGGTAATGGCTGATAAAGTGGTTGTTGTTTCTTTGAATAACTCCATGGTCGTAGATTAGCTCTTCTATATTCCTGGTTTCCATAAGACAAATTCAGTTGGTTTCTCATCCCTGGATGGTAGGTGTTACCATACTGGTTATATCATTGTCTGGTTAAATTCTTAAGATAATTTACCTATTCATATTGCTCCAATAGATTTACACCCTCCTTAGGGTCTCCCATCTGATGTTGTTATGGTTGTGATCCTTGGGGATTCTTGACATTTGCAACTTAGTGGCTCAAAGCTTCCATCTTAGCTACCAAAGTAGTCATTACATCTACTTTGTACATTCTTGTCACTTTCTACTTACTCTTGCCATGGCCCCACTGATAATTATTTCTTGCCATGTTAGCAAGATGCTTCAATGAGTCTTCTAGAGCCTTAGTATTTAATGTACTGCCAACTGCGGTATCTACCAAGTGATGGGTAGCTAGATTTAACCCATTCAAAAATGTCTGAACTTATATCCATGTAGGCAACTAGTGATGTGGACACATTCTCAACAATTCTATCCATCTCTCCCAAACATCATATATTATTTCATGATCTTGTTAAGTGAAAGAGGAGATGTCATTCCAAAGCTTTGCAATCTTACATGGTGGGAAATAATTGTCCAAAAACTCCTTTACCATGTCATCCCATGTAGTCAAAGCCCCAAGACCCAATGACTAAAGCCAGGTCTTAACCTTCCCTCTTAATGAAAATGGAAACAATCTTATACACACTGCTTCATCTGTTACCCCATTGTTCTTGAAAGTTTCACAAATCTCCAAGAATGTCTAAATGTGAGCATGGGGATCTTCATCAGGTAGTCCATTGAACTGATAGTATTGTTGTAGCAATTGAATCACCACACCTTTAATCTTGAAATTATTGGCTCCAATAGGAGGCTTAACAATGGTTGGACCTATGCCATCTAGTGTAGGCCTTGTATACTCAATATTTGTCTTTTGTAGATCCTTAACCATTACTTCTTGTACTTGTACCTCTATTAGCTCCTCTTCTTTAACCTTCGTTGCCACTGCTATATTACATTCTCCCTCCTCATTAACTGACTATCCATAAGATTCGATAGCTGTGTTCCTCCTAAGTCAATAGAGTGTTCTCTCAATCTCAAGATCCAGATCAAGAGTGTCAGAAGAATGATTCTTTGTCATACACTACAAAAGGCAACCAAGTGCGAATTAAAACTTTTCAAAAGATGGAGAGAAGAAAAATAGATAAAGCAAATAAAAAAATGACTAAATTAGTAGATACAACAATTTTTCCTAATATTGCCTTGCTAGATCCCTGGCAATGGTGCTAAAAAACTTGATGTCGCTCGAATCTAACCGATCGTTAAAGTTTTAAATTTATAACTAATAAAATCTACTATTGAGCTAAGCAGTGTACCTATCGATTATAGTATAGATTTAATAGGTATCGTCCTCCGAGATCTAAAAAACAAGTACTAGTATTACCTTTGTCTACTATCTAGTCTAATTTATGATATGGGAATTCTGAATTAAATTAATAACTAACAATTCCTAGTAACCATATAAATGAATGGTATTGTTTAAAAAGTGTATTCAATCACAAATTATACGCCTCATCTTGTTTCACCCTAACCCTTAAATTCTCAAAATAAGATATCGATTAATGAATTAATTTACACTTTACACTACAGGAATTCTCACGTAAAATCAATTACTCCTTCGAGTTAATCAATTCATAATCATGCCTAAGATAATAAAGACCTCTCCCTCACTACCGTTATGCAAGTTCTCATTAAGTTCACAATTCCAATAAATCACAGAAAATCAATGTTTTCCTACCTCTAAGTAAAACATGTAATCTCTCTATTCGTGAAGATCTAATTTATTAGACGAAACCTCTTTCAATCTAATAAATATCAGACATGCAATCAATTTACGTGCATAAATCAATTACAAGAACAATAGAAACACATGAATAGATGCAAAGATATAAATAATTCATTAATCAATCAATGGTTCAGCACATAAGTTAGGGTTTCACAAGATGAAAGATATAAAGAATTACTCCTCCATGGAGTTTTCAATAAAAACAGAGAATCTAGAGAAATAGAGTTGATTCATGTTAAAAAGAATAATCCCTTGTTATTTTGTGATCTCCAATGATGCTCGGACAATTCTCCTCTTGAAGTTCATAATAAAGCTCTCCTAGGGTTTCCAAAACGAAGCTAGAAGGAAAGAAGTCTTCTTAAAATAAAATAACATGTCTATTTATAGTTCTCGCGAAAACAGGGTTCAGCATAGGCGTCAGCATGGCCGTGCTCGAAGTTGTGCTGACTTCAGAACACATTATTTTTCACTGCCCAGTTTAGCACGGCCTCTAGCATGGCTATGCTTGGGGTAGGATTGAATAAGATGTTTGTTGTCACTTATCAGTACAGGTTGTGCTAGACTTAGGGTACGTCTTGGCATGGTTTCTAACCATTTTCTTCACCCAACATAGACATCTACACGAGTTGTGCTGAGCCAAAAAATCACTTTTCTTTATTTTTTTGCCAATTTTCACTTCGCCTTTGATTATATCCTCCTTAAATTTTTCTTTTGTCTTCATTAGTGCCTGAAAATAAAATTTAATCATATAAGTACCCTTTTTCTTCACAAATTACATGAAATCCATGTAAAATTATAACTAATAAGCACTAGAATTAAGGGTCTTCTAACACTCATCATGTGTCATTTTCCTTTTGCAACCATTTAATTTCTTTGACTTTAAGGTAATGTCGACCTTTTTTGTTCATTTGATTGATCAAGAAGATGAGATTTATGCAAATGACCATGGAAGAACAACACATACATATCACTACAGCAACATCATACTCATATAGATCAAATGAATCCTCACTCCTCAATAGATCACAGATGTTTTTCTTCCCTTCCCATGCCCCAAACCCTCAACTTAAACTTAAACCCAAACTACACAAACCCCAAATCCCAACTGGTCGAACCCTAAACCTAAACCCCAACTAGCCGAACCCCCAAACCTAAACTGCATAGCCTATAAAACCCAAATCCTAACCTAAAGCCCCACACCATAGCCATAACCTACAAGTCCATAGCACCATAATTGGTAAAGTTAAAAAAAAAAAAAAAACAATGAGGACTCACCATGCATGATGACGGACGGTGACTAAAGATAGAAGACTAAAGACTGCAATTGCAGATGGAGATAGTGGCAGGCAATGACTGCTATTATACGTTCATGGTTGTGAATCGTGTTTAGGTTTATTGATGGGAATCAACTCTATGGTTCCAATGGTAAGGAAAACAAATTGGATGCATGAACCTAGATACCACATGTTGTCATATTTATCTAATAAAACTTTATCTTTGCATCATAGCAGGTACATTTATCGGTTTTATAGGATGGCAAATAAAATACACTAAGGATCAAATTAGAGACATTCATGGGCTTACATCTAATGGTCCACAATGTGTTGAATTGAAGTGAAGAACCGGCCATTTGAAAACTACTTGTACTTGTAATTTGTTGATTTTAAGACCGGCCACTTAAGTGGCTTATTTGTAATTTGTTGTGTTATTGTTACCCTAATTGGAGCAAGTATAAATACTTGCTAAGTAGGGTTTTGAGGGAGCTTTTTGAACACTTGAAAATTATACACTTTTGTCGTGAGGAAGGGTCCTTGCTTGCAAAAAATTCTCTTATCGATTTCACAAGTGAAATTGTGGTGAGATTAGCTTTAGGAGATTGTGAGTAAACATAATCCATAAAATGTATGATCATTAAATCAAATCTACAAATGGCATGATCAAAAACACTCCTTTGATCCCTAATTCATGTGGAACCAAATGGCAATGATACTAAATGGTGTTGATGAACAATGCAATTATATAAGTAATGGATAACAATATGAATGAATTAAAATTCCACTCAAATTGACTTGATTCAAATATGAAATTGACGAATCCTAATTCACGTGAAGAACAACAAGTAGCATAAACAAATTGAACCTAGATATAACACACTAGAATACAATTTGAAACAACTAGAGAAAGATTGATATTACTCACAATCTCCTCAAGCTAATCTCGCCACAATTTCACTTGTGAAATTGATAAGAGAATTTTTGCAAGCAAGGACCCTTTCCCATGGCAAAAGTGTATAATTTTCAAGTGTTCAAAAAGCTCCACTTCCAAATTCTTGCAAAGGAAAGTGTATTATAACAATCAACACTACTCAATGTTCAAATTCAAATTCAAGCTTCCCTTTCTTCTACTCACAACAAGCTCTCACAGCAAGATGAAGACAACAAAGTTCAATTTCTAAAATTGCACTTCCACTTCTGCAACAATAAGGTATATCACAATACAATCACAAGTAACTACTTCAATTCCACTTCAAACAACTTCAATTAAGAAATGAAAATTCAAGAACCCTAATTTCCCAAATGAAATTCACTCAAATCCCCTTCTTTAAAACCTTTTTCCCTGATACCAAAAGTCAAGTGTGTAATGTTCCATACCTCTTGCAGAGTACAAAGGGGTCCTTGCTTGCAAAAATTCTCTTATCAATTTGACAAGTGAAATTATGGCGAGATTAGCTTAAGGAGATTGTGAGTAATATCAATCTTTCTCTAGTGATTCAAATTGTATTCTAGTGCATTATATTTAGGTGCAAGTTGTTTGTGCTACTTTTTGTTCTTCACGTGAATTAAGGTTCATCAATATCATATTTGAATCAAGTCAATTTGAGTGGAATTCTAATTCATTTATACTATTATCCATTACTTCTTATACAATTATATTGTTCATCAACACCATTTAGTATCATTGCCATTTAGTTCCACGTGAATTATGGATCAAAGGAGTGTTGTTGATCACATATTTTGTTTTGATGTGTATGCAATTGGAATTGTAAGTCACATCATACTTTTTGGTATTATAGCACATTGATAAAGCCATTTTATACTCAATCTTAATAGTATGAATTGTGTTAATTTATTATTGATTTTATAGAAATCATAAGGAAATGGTACTTAATTTTATTATGGTGATAAATCAGGTTAAATGGAGTCAAGAGTGCTAATTCAAGTAAATTAGAGAAGTCATCTACAATTTGGATCAAAGGCAAGGATTTACACCACCGGAGGAAAGTACATGGGCGTGTAGTTGAAGTACACGGCCGTGTACTTAGTTTTGAAGCCACAGGAAAATACACGGTTGAAGTACACGACCGTGTATCTGTCTTGAAGAATCCACGGGAAAATACACGGTTGAAGTACACGACCGTGTATCTGTCTAGAAGGAGGTACGGTTTGTAATATGGCCATGGTGCAAGCCGTGCTATACACTACACAAGAAGGTGGAAATGTGGACTATCAACAGAGAGAGACACGGCTCGTGATTTGGCCGTAGTGGAACCCGTGGTTAAAGACGTGGTGGAAGTAGAAATGGAAGATGTGCCAAGGATGAGAAATTGTGGAACATCAACTAGAGGATGACACGGCTTAAGATCTGGCCGTGGTATAAGCCATGGCACACACTGATCGCGGATGAAGAATTGTAGATTAGCCACAGAGGAAGGCACGACTTGACCCACGGCCGTGGTGTTGGGCGTGCCAGGCAGACGATTATTTTCTTCTCGAGATTTGCTTGAAAAACAAAAGATATTTTCGTATCTTGCTAGCAAAAGATCACCTGCCATCCCTTTAACAATATAAATAGAACTAACCCTAAAGGGTTAGAAGATCTTGGATCATCTTGGAAACAAGAAGGAAAGAAGGAGGTAGAGCAGGCAGCCGGGAACAGAAGCTTGTTATGTTTTTATTTATAATTTTCATTTTGATTATGAACATGCGTAGCTAAGTAGTTTTTCTAGCCAAAGGGTCATAGAAGTTTGATTCTCCACGAATTGTGAGATCTAATTGATTTGTATTTAATCTATTCTTTGTTTTTGGATATTCATATATCTTCTAAACGTCTTGTCATTATTATCTTTGTTGATTGGTATGAATTAGAGCTCTTCTACTCAATTAGCAAGTTAATATATTGTCATCTAGCATGTCAAATCCGTAATTGTTTGATAGTTCTAGTCTCGGTGACACGATAACATGTTTGATTATAAAATAGATGATCGAATTCATGTTATGGAGATGTATGATCTTGTTTAAATAGGTTATCTTATAATCTACTGGCATGAATTGGTAGTCTCTCTAATTTTTAATGCTATTGATAGATTAAATCCTAAGAGCTTGTCTAGGGTTGTCTAATCGATAAGAGAAATAATCAAAGAGCTTGTTTTGGTTATCGAAGAAGTACGGAGAGATAGGTTGTTAGAGCTTGTTAATAACCATAACCAGTTTATCTAGAAACAAGGATAGAAGACATTTGCATCGATGATTAATTCCTAGAATTAAACTATCTTGATTCCTTTGGCTAGGCTTTTATCAATATTCGATTTTATTATCTTATTTCAATATTATTTTGATTCACAAACAAACCCCCCCCCCCCCCCCCCCCCCATTTTTCTTTTCCTCTTTATTCGCTTTGAATAGAAATATATTTAACCAATCCCTATGGATATGACCCTACTCACTACTATACGCAAATCATATCATTGTCTAGGAGTAGGTTTTTATTTTTGTTGGATTCGACACCCATCACACATCATACTTCTTGGTATCAGAGTAAAAGGTTTTGGAGAAGGGGATTTGCGTGAATTTCAATTGGGAAATTAGGGTTCTTGAATTTTCATTTCTTAATTAGAGTTGCTTGAAGTGGAATTGAAGTAGTTACTTATAATTGTATTGTGATATACCTTGTTGTTAGGGAAGTGGAAGTGGAAATTTCAAAATTAATATTTGTGATCTTCATCTTGCCATGAGAAGAAGGAGAAGAAAGGGAAGTGCATTTTCTTATGTGTTGTTTTCGGAATTAGAAGTGCATTGTTTGTAGAAGAAGAGAAGTGGATCTTCTTGTGTGTTGTTTTCAAAATTAAAAGTGTAATTTACATTTCCAAATTTGCTCTTCTTGCATGGAGGATTTGGAAAGTATTTGAAATTCAAAACAATCATTAAGTTGAAGAGTTATTATGTATTGTTGATTTTAATACACTTTAACTATTTTGAATTGTTTCTTACCATTTGTGGAGAAGCTTCATTAACTGTTGCAATTGTAGTGTTGTTGCCATGATTGGAAGTGGAGTGTAAAGTGTGTGTGTGTGTTGCATTGTGAGTGTGTGTAGTGAAGGGTTATAATGTGGTGTAGTGTGTGTGTATTGTAGTAGAGGTGCTGCACTATGGTTGTGTGTGTATGTATGTGTCATGGTGAAGAGTGTGTGTAGTGGTTAAGTTTTGAATTTCAAAAGCAAACATTAAAGTGTGGAAGTTATTATGTGTTGATTCTTTAAACACACTTTGCTAGTTGGAATCATTAACTTACCATTTGGAGAAGTGTTTATTATTACTTTTACTTGTATTGTTGCCGTGATTGCAAGTGTGCCATAGGTGTATGAAGCTTAAGTGGAGTGTATTTTTGTGTCTTAAAGTGATTGAGGACGTGGAGTAGTGATTGTTGTTGGTGGTGTGAAAGGCTGATTGTGAGATATACGACACTTACCTTGAATGTCTTTGTACGACTCAATTTAACAACCATGTCTAACTTTATTGTGAATGGGGGATTTGTAAATGAGGCCAATACTCAAGAGGGAGGTGATTTCTATTTATTTGCTAATGTATTGCGCCAAGCTTTGACTTCATTTCCTACCATTGATGATGAGCAGAGAGAAAACTTGTTTCACATTTCTTATAAGGTACATGGTAATTTATGTGCGATTATTATTGATGGTGACAGTTGTACTAATGTAGTGGTTGCATCATTAGTATCGAAATTGAAACTTGTAACTACCCCACATCCAAAACCCTATAAATTGCATTGGCTGAGTGAGCAGGATAGTCTGCATGTTACCTAGAGGGCTAAGGTACCTTTCAGCATATGGGATAAATATCATGATGAAATTGTATGTGATATCCTTCTCATGTGTGCATCCCATATATTACTTAGCAGGCCTTGGTTGTATGATAGGAGGGTTTTGCATGATAGCTTCAGAAATACTTATATGTTCTAGAAAGAGGGTAAACGTATAGCGTTGAACCCAATGTCACCTTCAAAAGTCCAAGAGGTTTAGAGGAAAATAAGTAAACCTTCAAAGGTCTAAGAGGTTTAAAGGCAGATAAGTAAAACCGGGAAGAAGAAGACCTTATTGGTAGGATGGTATAAGTTAGAGGAGGCCATAGCAGATGAGAGACCGGTATATTTATTTCTGATGAGGTATACCCTAGAAATGGAGGGGCGTGAGCAACTACCCCTTGTGGTATCTCAACTACTGGATGACTAAAGTGATCTTTTTACAAAAAAATTGCCAAGCGGATACGATGTCTCTGCTACATTTAATGTCGCAAACTTCTACCCTATTTACCCGATGATGTTCATGAAGACCTATCAGATTTGAGGGTAAATCTTCTGCAGGCCCAAGGAGATGATAGGAATCATATACCTACAGGACCCATCACTAGGGCAAGAGTCAAAGGATTATAAAATTTGGCGATGAGAGTCCTCTTTGAACAATTAGACCTTGAAGATATTTGTTTAGTATCTTCTTTTCCATTGTATAATTATTGTGTATTTCAGCAAGTATATTTGTCGGTTTTTACAAGACGGCGAGTAAATTCACTAAAGCTCAGTTTGTGGGTTATTCATGGACCTACGTAAATCAAAGAAGAACCGGTCCTACATTACTCCATGGTGGTGCACAAAACTGGCCACATATAAGGGTTCTATTTGCATTTTTCTCTTGATTGGAAACTGGCCACATTTTTTTATGTTTACTTATATTTTCTTTTGTTAAATTTTCCTTATTTAGAGTAAGTATAAATACTTGCAAAGTAGGGTTTGTAAGGGACTTTTTTGAACATTATACATCTGAAAATTGTTGCCATAGGAGTGCTCCTCTTTATGCCACCTTACTCTTATCAATTTCATTTGTGAAATTATGGCGAGTTAACTTAAGAAATCCTTGTGAGTTATATCAAGATTTCTTAAGTTGCATCTGATTATTGCTAGTGAGTAATATCTAGTTTATAATTGGTTAATTTTGTTTGTTCCATTTACGCCAAATTAGGGTTCTTGTATTGCTAGGTTTTCACGCCAATTGTGGGAATTGGAATTGAGTTGTTCCAATTGTATTTGGTTGGTATTAGAATCCAACTGTAATACTTCTTAATTGAAATCTCAATACTATTAGGGATAGTACATTTTAACTGCATCAGAATTTATAAGGTCCTTTAAATTTAGACCATCCATTCATGACAAAATCAATGCTCCTCCCAATAACACTTTCTTTACAAAATATGGCCCTTCATAATTAAGCGTAAACTTCCCTCTAGGATCTTGCACATTTGGGAGAATCTTTTTTAGAACTAAGTCTCCCTCTTGAAAATTTTGAGTTCGCACACTTTTATTAAAAGCCCTAACCATTCTTTGTTAGTAGCATTAACCATGGCATAATGCTACTAACCTCTTTTCATCAATTAGGCTCAATTGATCAACCCGTTTTTTCACCTAATCAACTTCATCTAATCAAGTTTCTAACAACACTCTGAGTGATGGAATCTCAACTACGATCGGTAATACTATCTCAGTGCCATATACTAAAGAATAAGGTGTAGCTCCCGTTAATGTTTCAATGGAGATTCGATATGCCATGAGTGCAAATGGTAACATCTCATGCCAATCTTTATAAGTAACGACCATCTTTTCAATAATCCATTTGATATTTTTATTGGTCGTTTCTATAGCTCCATTCATTTGTGGTCGATATGGAGTAGAATTTCTACGATTGATTCCAAAATGTTAGCACGATTCTGTCTATCATGAGCTTGTTGTTTAGGTATGTTCCATTATCTGTAATAATTGACTCAAGAGATCCATATTGAGCAATAATGTCCTTTTTTATGAATTAGACTACTACTCCTTTAGTAATGTTGGTATATGAGGAAGCTTTAACCCATTTAGTGAAATATTTGATTGCCACTAGTATGAACCAATGATCATTGGATGCTTTTAGGTTAATTAGTCCAAAGCCTACATAGAGAACGGCTATGGTGAAGAAAGTACATGAAGTTCTTGAGGCAGAGCATTTGTTCTATTAGCATAAACTTGACAAGGATGATAACGTCTCACATGTTTGATGCAGTCAATTTCCATAGTCAACTAGTAATAACCCAATCTCATGATTTTCCTAGCTAATATGTAGCCATTCATATGAGGACCACATATTCCCTCATGTACCTCTTTCATAAGATTATTTGCTTCTTTTTCATTCACACATCTCAATAATGTGCTATCAAATGATTGCTTATATATTGTAGACCACTTAGCAAAAAATGGCTCGCCAACCTTCTAATCATTTTTCTGTCTTTCTGATCAACCTCTTCTAGATACCTTCCCTCCTAAAGGAAGATCTTAATATCATGATACCAAGGCTTATTATCATGTGTTTCTTCGATAGCTAAACAAAAAGCAGGTTTATCTTCAATCTCAATCTTGAGAGGTTAGATTTCTACCCTTTCTAATATTTGGTCAAAGATGCTAATGTAGCTAGGGCATCGATAAACTGATTTTGCATCTTTGGTATATATATGAATCTGATCTTTTCAAACTTCTCCATTAACCCTGACAAGTGCTTGTGATAAGTTACCAATTTTGGATCTTTTGTCTTATATTCTCCTCGAGTCTAACAAATGATGAATGAGGAGTCCCCATATACCTCTAATTCATGAATTCCCATATCTAAAACCATTTTGAGACTAAGAACGGATGCTTCATATTCTATAATGTTGTTGGTATATAGGAATGTAAGCCTCGTTACTATAGGGAATTGGTTGCCTTCGGGTGAAATTAACACTGCCCCTATTCCATAACCAAATACATTGGTAGCTCCATCAAAATGCAATTTACACTTGAGAAATTTTTCTTCTTTAAAGTTAGGATCACCTTCAACTATCATTACTTCTTTATCTTGAAATTGTGTTTACAATTCTTAGGAAGTTCTTTCAAGTGGATGTCTAGCTAATTGATCTACTATAGCCTGACCTTTGACTGAACTCTAGTTTATATAAGGGATGTAGAATTCAGACAATAACATTTTCCATTTAGAAATCCTACAAATTAGGGTTGGTTTGTTTGATAAATACTTTAGGGGATCATGTCTTGTTAATAATTTGATTGAATAGTAGAGTGTGTATTATCTAAGTCGATGCATGACCCAAACTAATGCACAACATGTTCTCTCTATTTTTGAATATTTTTGTTCCCCCTCAATAAATTTCTTACTCAAGTAGTAAATGGCTTGTTCTCTCCCTTCTTCATCTAAAACATACACCCCATAGATTCAAGTAGTATTGTCAAGTATAAGAATAATGGTTTGTCGAGTTTAAGAGCCACTATCATTGAAGAATTCATGAGATATTGCTTAATTTCCATGAAAGTTGTTTCACATTCTTCATTCCACTTCATGGAAGCATTTTTCTTGAGTATTTTAAGTAAAGGTCGGCATTTGTTTATGAGTTAAAAAATGAACCGAGCAATGTAATTCAAGCGCCTAAGTAATCCCCTAACTTCTTTAAGTTTGCGCGAAGGTAACATTTCTAGTATTGCTTTGACCTTGTTTAGATCCGCTTCAATGCCCTTTTGACTGACCATAAAACCTAATAACTTCCCAAAGGTAACTCCAAAAGTACATTTTTTCAAGTTAAGTTTCAATTGATATTTCCTTAACTGTTCAAACAACTTTTTCAAAGTTTTTATGTAGTCATCCCCTTTTTTGGATTTCGCGATCAAGTCATCAACATACACCTCAATTTCCCAATGTATCAAGTCATGAAATAATGCAACCATTGCTCTTTGATATGTTGTCCCAACATTTTTTAAACCAAAGGGCATAACCTTATAACAAAAGGTGCCCAGGTTATGATGAAAGGTGTCTTGATTTTATCATCTTCTGACATCTTGATTTGGTTATACCCTAAAAAACCATCCATGAATGAAAAAAAATGGTTTCCAACAATATTATCTAGCAGGACGTCCATATAGGGTAAAGGGAAATTATCTTTTGGTGTTGCTTATCTTGGAAATCTACACATACACAAACTTTCTCATTTTTCTTTATTACAGGGACTATGCTAGCTACCTATTGAGGATAATTTGATACTTCAATAAATCCAACCACTAATAATTTCTTGACTTCTTCCTTGATTTTCAATAAAATATTTGGCCAAAATTGTCTTAATTGTTATTTCTTGGGTTTGGTATCTTCTTGTGTGGGTAACATATGAACTATAATTGATGGGTCAAGTCTTGGCATATCTTCATAACACCATGCAAATACATCAAGGTATTTGGATAATAGCTCAATCAACCTTCTTTTCTGTTCATTATTAAGATTGCCCCCAACCTTAAGATTCCCAAGGTTATCTTCAGTTCCTAAGTTGATTGTTTCAATCAACTCATCAAATGAAATCCTACCTTGTTCATATTATTGCTAGTTTTCTTGAATTAGTTTGTGGTCATTGATATCATTTAAACCAGTAGGGTTAAAGGTGATATCAACATTTTTACCCTCTACAACTGTGAAATATCCTTAATTTGCATCATTAGATCTAGATAAATGTAAAAAGAGAAAAATGAATGAGTAAAAGAAGTGAATTTGAAATTTTATCGATTTCATTTATACAGGCTACATTTATTGAATGAAAAATACATGAAAACTCAACAAATTCTAAACCATGGTTCACCTTTACTTTAAAGCAACTTTATTGCTATTTGGAGGGAAAGAGAACCAATTTTGAAGAGAACCATGACCTATGCTGCATGGATCCAATGTCTCCCAAGGAGCAAGTTAAAGGACCTTGGGATGTCTAAGACTTGGAAAGGGATTCCAAATAACTTCAGCCGATCTCCACCATTAAGTCAATTTCCCCCACAATTTCCCTCCTTGATCCATCAAAAGTCCTCACTATGGTAAAACTTGGTTTAATGTTAGTTGCATCAACACCTAGCAATTTAAGAGTAGCTAGAGGGCATATATTAAGGGAGGACTCATTATTGATGAGGACTCTAGAAACAATCATATTATTGCATTTTACCACTATGAAAAGTGGTTTGGTGTGTTAATTACCTTCTTCCCCCAATTCTTCTATTGAAAAGGATATCTAATCAATGGCAAAAATGGAATTGACAATGTGTCTTAATTTTTCAATAAACATTCCCTGTAGCACCTTAACTTCCCTCAAAGTTCTAAACAAGGCTTCTTTGTGAGCCTTGGAAGAAAGTAGAAGACCCATAAAGAAGATTTAAGTGAGGGTCTTTGATAATTGGTCCATGATTTTGTATTCACTAGACTTGATCATCTTTGAAAATGTTGTCAACCTTTCTTCTTTTACTTCCAACTTTAGGACTTTATTGCTTGATTCACTAGCTTCAAGCTTTTTTGTGGTCTCTTCTTCAAGATTATAGACCCTCCATGACCTAGTGATTCCTCCAATGATAGAACTTGAAGATCTTTTTTTATTAATGGCCTCATAATTAAATGAGGCAGCCTTATAAGTTCTAGGTGCTAAAGGAATATGAAAAGTATATTTCTTAACATTTGGGGCTTGTTGCTCCTGCTTAGGCTCCTTGTAACATTTTAGGAATACTGGTTTAAAATCAGGTCCTATCATGTTAATTGTTTAATCATTCTCCTTTTCATTTTAGGGGTTATCTTCCTCTTCAAAATCTAAACCCCAACCACTTGGAGTAGGTTCTTCATGGATCGATAGTTAGATAGAGTAGTCAACAAAATAATCAAACTCCTCGAATGTTGCCTTAACAAACTGACCATGGGATCACTTGCATGCCATCTTTTTTTTAATGCTTTTTTAGTTGTTAATTCATCAAACTTGGGAACCAGCATTTCCCGAATGTATGATGCTAGAATTTTCCCTTCTAATAACAACTAAAAAATGAATGACTTGGCTTGTACTTTGTTGCTTAGGTTGACTAATGATAGGAAGCCAGCTTGTTGCAAGTTCCACACTATCTGTTCTATTGGCAACCTATCTAAATCAACTTCTAGTTCAAGTGCTTCTAAGGTGATTATATTGATGCCAAGGCCATGATTGGGAAGTAGGTTATTGTTGACATTAGGAGTAGGTAGTTCAATAAAGTCTAATTACACTACTCTTGCATTAATTAGATCCTGGATTTTATTTTTAAGTCTCTAGTACCTATTTGTAGAATGTCCTACCTACCCCATATGGTATTCACATTTGAGGTTGGGGTCATAGTTTCTAGGTTTTTATCTTTCATTGATAATTTCAAAGCTAATTAAATTATCAGCCTTGAGGCTAGAAAAAACTTGGCTCAAGGGGATTAGGATACAGGTGAATTGTCTAGAAGGTCTACTGATTTAAGGTTGGTTGTTTAGTTATAGTTGGATTGAAGTGTTTGTGTTTAGAAAGAAAGGTGAGGGGTTGGCCAATTGTTCCTACTGGAATTAACCATGCCAATGGTGGTTTCTTTTCCTTTGATGTTATTCAAAGGTTTGGATGATGTTGCTCTAGATGTTTCATTGATAGATAATTTTGAAAAAGTGATAGCATTCTCGATCTTATCCAATCAAGTGAGTGAAATAGGGTTTGTCCAATGTATTGATGAAGATGGATGTCAATTCCTTCTTAGAGATTGGAGTATTGACCCTTGTAGCCTAAGCTCTCCAATGTTGAGCATATTCCTTAAATGACTCATTATGTTTCTTACGGATACTCCTTAAATCCCACACTAAGGAAGCAACTTCAATGTTGAATTTATATTGTTCATAGAACTCCCGAGTTAACCTTTCCTAAGTATTGATTTAATTGAGGTCCAATTGCACATACTGGGTTAAGGTAGGTCCAATGGGACTATCTTGGAAAGTTTGTACCATTAGTTAATTGTATTGCACATATTTGCCCATTTTTCAGACATATAATCTGGTATGCATCTTTAGACATCTAGTGCCATTGTCCTTCTCAAATTCTGGTACTTTAAACTTTTCAGGATAGGCAGCAGCATAAAAAATTGTTAAGTTAGAGATGCCAATTGCCTCATATCTATCTAGCTCTTCTAAAGTTTTTATTTTATCAACAAATTATTAGTAAAGTTTTCTCTCTATCTCTTTCTGCCTTCCCTTTATTTTCCTTTGCAAATTTTCAGGATGATACGAGATTTGCACTCTTGATTTGGGTTCTACATCAAATGTTAGATTGATTATAAAGTTGATTTCCTTTCTACCCCCCTGAATGGTCTTCTTGATTCGGTTGAGTGGATTGTAAAAGAGTAAGACTTTCCACTAAAAACTTGACCTAATCATTGAAATTCTATATTGTTTGTTCCAATGAAATCATTCTTTGATTAGCAACATTGTCACTGGCGTTACTATTATTATTGCTTGACATCATGGCTCTAAAACGGGTGTTATATAGACCTCTTATGGGTTTCTGTTGTTTAGGCGCTATCTTGAAACTTGATCGAATCAACATTGGAATCCTTTATTAGTGCAATTTTTTTTATTTATTTATTTTTTATTTTTTTTAAGAAGAAGATGAATTCATGTATAATTCAAGCAAATGAAAGTATGGAAATTGGCAAGTAATCATTATTGAAATTTTATTAAAGCTACAAATCTCAAAGTTTAGATTACATTATAAAACAAAAAAAAAAACAAAAAAACAAAACATTTTTTTTTTAGCTTCTAGTTCTTGCAATGGCTTCCTCTTCTATCCCTTCACTTAACTAGTTGGGACTTCTAACTCTTTAATATTTTAATGAGCTATCCTTAGTTAAGCTTCTAGAGCTTTATTCTTTTAGTAGGACTTTTTGAATATGTTCTTCTAGGTATTTGCCTTAACCTCCACACAATCAAAGTGAACCTCCATTCGAGCTTACACCGGTTCCATATAGGTTTTCATCTCTAGGCATGGATTACTTAGTGCAGGATGTGTGATATCAACAGCTCAGTAGATTCTTTTGCTGGTCTTATACAATTGATTAATGATAAAGTCCTTCATAGCCCGATTTTTTCCAACTTCATCTTCAAATTCGCCTAAATTAATATTAGGGTTTTCAATTCAGGATTCCCACAAAGCCTTTATTCCTAACAACTTAGCTACCTTATCATCAATTATCATGTTAGGGTTTTGATACTCGAATTTAATTGATTGCAGTGATGGTTTATGGACTACATCTTGAATAGTGCCAAATTGATGCACCACTGAATGTGGATGGTAACATGTATACCAATTGAGCCCAATTAATTGAACTGCTTGAAAATCTTTGTACTTTAGGATGATTTTGTTGCAATTACTCCATCTAGCAATCCATAGGATGTCATCCACAGTAAAACTTTCAAGTATCTCTGTTACGCCCCAAAGGGGGACATGGAAGTTCCTACTAAAGTTACCATGACATGTGTGCATCCGTTACATGATAACCATCTTACGAGTCAGAAATCGTAAAACACTAAATAGTTAACTACATTTATAACTAGTCATATTACATATAATTATATAATAAAATATAACTATGGATTCCGTACCCCATGGTCAACCATGATCGCAGAGAGTCGGTATCCCTTACCAACCAGTAAAATGGAATAAAACCTTACATCAAGGCCCTAAGATAACATTTTATTTAGAAAGCCTATCAATCAATTTCTTACTTTATCGCTTTGGGCTTCCAAAAACTCTCAACATTTCACTCCTCACCCCATCCCAGGCTTTTATGACTTTTACCTACAAAACAATCTATAGAGGGGTGAGCACACTATAGTTCAGTGAATGGGAGCGCAATACTTTCAATGTTACACACGCACAAGCAATTTCAATTAAGTTATCAACCATATGCTATGCATAAGCAATCACATGAATGCAACATTTTACGTAGTCTTCCGGTAACCGACATGAAGTCTAGGGTTCATATCCCCCTTAACCTTGAGTTAGGAATTTCGAAGCCACCATCAATGCCCAAGTCTCATAACCCGGTTTAATTTCTCATCACTTTAGTAATTATAATATATTCAATTTAACATCGGAAGCTACCGTGCATTTGAATCAGTTAGAGCAACACCCTCAAAGACACTCTAGACTAAAAATCGGCAAGGTGTAGACAATCCCCTAATCCAGTAGTTCGCTCAAAACAGTTCAGTAATATCATAATTACTTATCGATGCCCTAGGACAATGATGGCCTTCAAATTTATGCAACGTCTCATGCAATGCATGTCTCATTTTATTTAAATCTCATCCATTAATTATTCGATTCAAGGTAATCAATCAATTTATAATAACAACCAATCCACATAAGAAAAATAAAGTAATTTCATTGACCATTCCACAACAAGCAAAAAAAAAATATTAATCCAAATCTCACAATCAAACCCATTACGTTTCTATTACACTTAAATCTTTTCCCATTTATGCATAAACGCATCTCATATATGAATCCAATACCCACATCTTTCACATTTTCCAACACATACTCCTTTCCATCTGTCGAGTCTAATTTTTTGAATTCCCATTCCTAATCCGATCTAGACTAGACCCTATGCTCATCTAATGTAGATCCTCGACTTGAGTTAGGAATTTCGTTTGATTTTTGGAGTCGCCACCCAACTGTTGTTGGGAAATATTGAATTAAGACTAAAGGAGCGGATTAGTCTTAATTTGGACCACTAGTCGTTGTTATTTCCTCTTCTCGTTTTTGAAAAGAGGAAAAGGGAAAACCAGAGTTTCTAAGTCCGGAGGCTAACCTATTAAAACCTTACGGTTACCACCTAATCTCTTAAAATTGTTCCTATTTAGAAATGTGTTTTATTGTGCTTCTGTTACTTTTATTATGTTTTTGAATTATTTCAAGAAAATGATTTTTTATTTCATTTTATGGGTTGACCCGAATGGGTGCCTACGTACCTGCTATCCAGGATCAAACAAGTCGTAGTTCGCTTTTTTGAAAACTTTAAGTGTGTTTGTGAATTTTAATTTTGAAATCTCTTTTGCTTTATGTTTTTATCATTTTTGGGATTTTTTTTCTAAAAAATCTAAGCCTAAGCTTTAATTTGACTCTAAAAATGATTTTTAGGAAAAACATCAATTTTGGATTTATTTGAAGAAAATGATTTTTCTAAGTGATAAAACTCATTTTTATAATTTTTGAATTTTTATTAATTTTTATTATTTTTACGATTTTTCTTCTTTTCTTCTGTAATTTTTATGATTTTCTATCATTTTTATGATTTTTATTATTCTTCCACTAATTTTTCTAAGTTTTCATGATTTTTATAGTTTTTATGATTTTTATGATTTTTATTGATTTTTGTGAATTTTTGTTAAAAATTTTATCCTAAACTATTATCTATCCTATTTTGAAATCTAAAGTTCTATTATTATTTTTTCTAATATTTATATTGTTTTTCTACATTTTTATTTTTATTATTTTTCTACATTATTAAATCCTAAAAAAATCTAATTTCTAACATTTTCCTATTTATAGAAAATAAAACATAAACAAACAAATAAATAAATAACCAACAAATTAATAAATAAATAACAAATAATAAATAAAATCAGAATAAAAATAAATAAATAAATTGGAAAAATTCAGAAAATCCGACTTACTTGGATCCGGGTCGGTGCGCTGGTCAGGTCGGTCGGGTCGGGTCGAGTCAGTCACGGCGGCGGGGAGTGCTCGCTCACGGCGTTCCGGCGGCCTTTTACAACGAGTGAGGTGTCGAATCCTAGCTTCTCGAGGGTGCTGAATCTAATGGTGGTGGTGGTTTGCTCCCAGAACGTCTCCTAGTGGCGGCTTGGCTTCGATCGGCGGTTCGCAGTTTTGGGTTTCCTCTGATGCTCTCCGATTTGCTCTCTTTTCTCACTCTCTCAATTGTGATTCGTGATTTGGCTTCCTCCACTCCTCCTCTATTTATAGGCGCTTGAAACCGAGCTGGATAAGCTCGGATTTCCTCCGATCAAAGCTAATCGGATTTTCGATTAAAAAAGCAACTCTGATTTGTGTAAATCCATCGATTTGTTGAGATTTGATTCCAATTGGATGATGTTTATCTCAATTCTGTTGAAGATCTGTCGGATTTGTGCAAAAAATTGAATCGAAACGGTCGAAATTTGAATTTTTCCTTCACCGATGATTTCAGACCCGAGGTAGGAGATGATTACGCGCCTAGCGCGTGCGTTTCCTCCAGCCAATCGGATGGTGCCACGTGTCCTGGATAAGTAACAAAACTCAAAACGCGGAAATTGCTTCCCCCGCGATTCGAACCTGCGGCCGAGCCCTCCTGCGCGCGCCTTAGCCTGTGGTTCGAACCAGCTGGGCTAGCCCATTTTCCTGATTTTTCTAATTTCGCAAATTGCATATATGCAATGCGATTTTTTTATTTTTTTGTATTTTTTAAATTTCAAAAATTTGTAAAAATTATTTACTATTTATTATTGCCATTTCTGAAATCATTTTTCAAAATTGATGTGTTTTCCTATTTATTTTTATTTTTTGAATATTTTTATTATTTATACTAAATTAAAGAAAAATTGGAAAAAATTAAGAATTGATTATTAGTAATTATTATTCATTCCTAGGGCAAAAATGGGGTGTTTACACCATCTATCCATATATATATCATACACATACATACTTATGCACGAACGCATACATACATGTATAACATATACCCCCATACACAAACACATGTATAACCATGCACATACATATACATTTACATGTACATACACATATACCTATCCACACCTTTAATATACAAATACACATATACAAACATATTAATCTCTATACATATGATAAGTGTCAGAAGACTCTTAATTTTAAAGTTTATTAGTAATGATTTTATGTGATTTGTTGAAGAAAAGGGTACTTGTATAATTAAATTCTAATTTCAGGTTTCAATGGAGATAAAAGAAAGGTTTAAGGATGATATAAACAAAAGACGAAGTGAAATTTGGCCACAAATGAAGAAAGTTGAAATTTCAATTCAACACAACCTTTAGCACAGTCTGTGCTGAAGCCAGTGTTGAGTAAAAAAATGGTCAGAAGCAGGAAAATTTTCAGCCCTGCCTTGAGCACGATCATGCTGGAGCTCGTGCTGAGTTGGGCATTAAAAATAACGTGTTTTGAAGACAACACGACTTCCAACATGGCCATGCTGACACTTGTGTTAAACCTTATTTTCACAGAACTATCAATAGATGCTTACTCCTATGCACTTTTATACATACTTGTACCCTGTATGTGTACATACATATATACACGTATGTATGTACACATACACACTTATATAACACGTACTTCCACACCCAAAAAGCACACATGTTCACGCACATATATGTATATCCACTTGTATATATCCATATACATATACATATCTACACCTTCAATATACAAATACACACATACAAACATATGGCATATCAAAATCAATCACAACATTGTAGCACATCATGGAGTTTCCCACTTACCTAGGTCTCGTTTTCGTGGCTAATTGTAGTAGTATGCGGGTATATTTATGGGATAATTTTTCTTTACCTAAAAATTCAAGAAAATACATCATTACACTCTATTCATAATCTAGATCATCATATCTAGCATATTTCTACCCATTTCATCAATTTTCTAGGCTAAATATTATTTTTAATGATTATTCCTAAAATACGAAAAATATCTTCGTTCGCGTGAAACCGGTCTTATGAGTTGCACTCACCTCAAGGAACATGCTGGTGTTCACGGATCGTAAATCAAAGGTCATATGTGTAAGATACGATTTTTTTTGGTTCAAAATTCCACTTTTCTTCCCTGCTTCCTTTTCCTCCTCTATTTCCATTTTTTCCTCGTCGTCTTCACACTGGATCTCCGATGGTTCATCTTCCTCTCCTTCCTCACTTCTCCCCTCCGCTAGAGCCGACCTACTTCTCCCTCTCATGTTTTCTCTCCTCTCCCATGTTCCCTCTCTCGTTGTCCTCCTCCATTTCTCTCTTTTTCTCATTCCTTCCGGTGTCTTCTTTCCTCCCTTTATAGTGTCTTCTTTTTTTTTTTTGGTAACACTATTCACACCATCATATATATATATATATTATAATTATTTGTATTTTAATATTTCATACGCAAACAACATTATTTTTAAATTTTGTATTTTTAATCTTTTATTACGAAACTTTATGTCTAAGCTAATTTGATTATTCCGAACATAAAATTTACTCTAAATTTTTATTTAAAATTCCTAAATCTATAATTTCAATTAATTTCATTATTTAACTTAATATTGTTCATGATTTATGTTTCAATAAATTTATTCTTGTAATTTAAATTACACGAACTAAAATTATGACTTACAATTATTTTTATTTATTTATTTATTTATATACCTATATATAGATTTTTTTTATTACTTCGTTTTCTAAATTTATTTAGTAATAGAGTTCATAAATTTTGAAATTTTACACTTGTTATCCTTTTTCCTTTTGCATATAATTATTCTTTCTAATTGTTTTAAATATCTATTTCTTATTATTTGTTATACTTATCAAACGGATCTCATGTCTTCCTCATTTTTCTATTTTAAAAGCTATTATTATTTATCATAAGTTTTCGATTATTCGTAAATTATTAGAATAATATTAATGTATCATGATGTTTTAAATTTTTCTTCAAATTTTCGTTTAATATTGCAAAATTATTATTCTTGGGGACCCAGGCTAGAAGTATCTATTATTCTGCTTGTTTTCTTTAATTTTTATATACTTTTTCAAAATTTTTAGGACATTACACTCTTTTCCCCCTTCAAGAAGTTTCATCCTTGAAACTTTACCATAGTGGTCACTTCGCTTTTCCATTAGTAATCTTCTTAAGCTCTTAGTACTTCTAACTCCACCCTATACCACATGCATTTGATCTTGGGACTTGTGAGTTATAGGCCCACATCAATAATGTTCACCCTCTTCAAGCGTAATCACATTCGAAGACAGTGTGATCCATTGAGATTCACTTATTGTATGTTCTAAATCTTTATATTTTTTGACATCTTTTAACTTTTTCGTTATCAAGAATTCCATTCATGGTTGTAAACACCCCATTTTTGCCCTCGGAATCAATAATTCTCAATAATAATCAATTTTTCAATTTTTCCTAATTTTTCCCAATTTTTCCTAATTTAGCATAAAATAATAAAAATGTTCAAAAAATAAAAATAAATAGGAAAATACTTCAATTTTGAAAAATGATTTCAGAAACAGCAATAATGAATAATAAACAATTTTTACAAATTTTTGGAATTTTCAAAAAATACAAAAAATAGAAAAATCGCATTGCATATATGCAATTTGCGAAAATAAAAAAATCAGGAAAGTGGGCTAGCTCAGCTGGTCCGGACCATGGGCTAAGGCGCGCACAGGGGGTCGAGGTCTCGGTTTCGAATCGCGGAGGACGCAGTTTCCGCGTTTTGTAATTTTTCGACTTATCCAGTGACACGTGGCAGCATCTGATTGGTTGGAAGAAACGCGTGCGTCGGGCGCGTGATCATCCCCTACCTCGAGCCCAAGATCGCCGGCGAGAAGAAAAATTCGTATTTCGGCCGTTTTGATCCGATTTTTTGCACGAATCCAACAAATCTTCAACAGAAATAAGATAAACACTATCTAATTGGAATCAAATCGCAACAAATCGTTGGATAGGCACGGATCGGAGTTGGTTTTTCAACCGAAAATCCGATCAACTTCAATCGGAGGAAATCCGAGCTTATCCAGCTCGATTTCAAGCGCCTATAAATAGAGGAGGAGGTGAAGAAGCCAACACAAAGATTAGAATTGCGAGAGAGAGAGAAAAGAGTTCAAATTGGAGGAAGTCCAAGCCGTGACCGCCGACCAGAGTTCAAACCACCGCAAGGAGACGTTCTGGGAGTAAACCGCCACCACCATCGGACTCAGCAGCCTCAAGAAGCTAGGATTCGACACTTCACCCGCCGCAAACGACCGCCGGAACGCCGTGAACGAGCCAATACCGCCGCCGTGACCGACCGATTCGACCCGACCCGCGCACCGATCCGGATCCAGGTAAGTCGGATTTTCCAGATTTTTTATTATTATTTATTTTGTTTATTTGTTTATGTTGAATTTATTTATTATTATTTATTATATTGTCAGCCATTTATTTATTTATATTGTCGATAAATAGGAAAATGTAGGAATTGTATTTTTCTAGGATTTAATAATGTAGAAAATAGAAAATAGAAAATAGGAAATAAGGAAAAATAAAATAAAAATAATAAAAATGAAGAAAAATAATAGAAATATTAGAAAAATAATAATAATAAAATTTTAAATTTCAAAATAGGATAGAAAATAAACTTAAGATAAAATTTTCAACAAAAAATATAAAAATTATAAAAATCATGAAAAACTTACAAAACTTATAAAAAACATAAAAATCATGAAAAACTTATAAAAATCACAAAAATCATGAAAAACTTACAAAACTTATAAAAATCACAAAAATCATGAAAATCATAAAAAACATAAAGATCACAAAAATTTAAAAAAATTCCAAGAATTACAAAAAAAATAAGTTTTAACACTTAGAAAAATCATTTTCTTCAAATAAACTCAAAATTGATGTTTTCCCTCAAAATCATTTTCAAAAATCAAATTCAAAGTTTAGGCTTAGAAATTTTTTAGAAAAATCCCAAAGATGTTAAAAACATAAATCAAAAGAGTTTGCAAAATTAAAATTCATCAACAAATCTAAAGGTTTTCAAAAAAAAAAAAAGCGAACTACGGCTTGTTTGATCCTAAGTAGCAGGTACATAGGCACCCATTCGGGTCAACCCATAAAATAAATGAAAAATCCTTTTTCCTTGAAACAAATAATAAAAAGTAACAGAAACACAATGAAACACATTTCTAAAGATGAACAATTTTAGGAGATTAGGTGGTAACCGCATAGGTTTTAATAGGTTAGCCTCCGGACTTAGAAACTCTGGTTTTCCCTTTTTCTCTTCTCACAAAAACGAGAAGAGGAAATAACGACGACTAGTAGTCCAAATTAAGACTAATCCGCTCCTTTAGTCTTAATTCACTTTTTCCCAACAACAGTTGGGTGGCGACTCCAAAAATTAAACGAAATTCCTAACTCAAGTCGAGGATCTAGATTAGATGAGCATAGGGTCTAGTTTAGATCAGATTAGGAATGGGAATTCAAAAAATTAGACTCGACAATGGTTTTGAACAGGACTATAAAATTTTTAGAGTTATTACGCATTGGATAGTTTAAGGCTAGAAGAAAAACCTATAGTAATAGATATATATCTATATTTATAGACTATCATCTGAGTCTTTTATTATTTTACTCCTACAATCTACCTAGGTTCTACCCCCATTTCACTGTTTGGTAGGTTGTTCCTATCTCTAATAACCTAAAGCTCTGATACCATTAAATTGTCACGCCTTAAAGGAGGGCTTGCAAGTTCCTACTAAAGCTGCCATGACACATATGCACCCGTTACATGATAACCGTCTTACAAGTTAGAGATCGTAAGACTCTAAATAGTTTAACTAGTCATATTACATATAATTATATAATAAAATATAACTATGGATTTCGTACCCCACGATCAACCATGATCGTAGAGAGTTGGTATCTCCTACCAACCAGTAAAATGGAATATAACCTTACATCTGGGCCTTAAGATAACATTTTATCTAGAAAGCCTATCAATCAATTTCTTACTTTATCTTTCTGGGCTTCCAAAAAAACTCGACATTTCACTCCTCATCTCATCCTAAGCTTTTATGACTTTTACCTGCAAAACAATTTGTGGAGGGGTGAACACACTATAGCTCAATAAATGGGAGTGCAATACACTCAATGCTACATACACACAAGCAATTTCAATCAAGTTATCAATCATATGCTATGCATGAGCAATCACAAGAACGCAACATTTCACGTGGTCTTTTGGTAACCGATGTGAAGTCTAGGGGTTATGCTCCCTTTGACCATGGGTTAGGGATTCTGAAGCCATCATCAGTGCCTAGGTCTCACAACTCGATTTAATTTCTCATCACTTTGGTAATTATAATATATTCATTTTAACATTGAACGCTCCCGTGCATTTGCATCAGTCAGAGCAACACCCTCAAAGACACTCCAAACTAGGAACTGGCAAGGCGATGACAATCCCCTAATCCAATAGTTCGCTCAGAACAATTCAGTAATATCACAATTACTTATGGATGCCCTAGGACAATGATGGCCTTCAAATTTATGCAATGTCTCATGTAATGCATGTCTCATTTTATTTAAATCTCATCCCTTAATTATTCGATTCAAGGTGATCAATCAATATATAATAACAACCAATCCACATAAGAAAAATAAAGCAATTCCATTGACCATTCCACAATAAGCAAAAAAAAAAATATCAATCCAAATCTCATAATTAAACCCATTACATTTCTACTGCACTTAAATCTTTTCCCATTTACATATACACACATCTCATATATGAATCCAATACCCACATCTTTCATATTTTCCAACACATACTCCTTTCCATCAATACATATATATATCGATACACATACATATGTATGCACGAACATGTACATACATATACAACGTATAGCCCCATACGCAAACACACATATAACCACACACATACGTATACATTTACAAGTACATACACATATACATATCCACACCTTTAATTTACAAATATACATATATAAACATATCAATCTCTATACATATAATATGTGTCAGAAGTCCCTTAATTCTAGTGTTTATTAGTTATGATTTTATATGAATTTTATGTGATTTGTTAAAGAAAAGGGTACTTATATAATTAAATTCTAATTTCAGGTTTCAATGGAGACAAAAGAAAGGTTTAAGGATGATATGAACAAAAGACAAGGTGAAATTTGGCCAAAATGAAGAAATTTGAGATTTCATTTTAACATAACCTTCAGCATAGCCTGTGCTGAAGCCAGTGTTGAGTAAAAAAATGGTCAGAAGCAAGAAAAATTTCATCCTTACCCCAAGTACGGTCGTGCTGGACCTATGCTGAACTAAGCATTGAAAATAACATGTTTCGAAGTCAGCACGTCCTCGAGCATAGCTATGCTGACACCCATGCTGGACCCTGTTTTCATAGAACTATCAATGGACGCTTACTCTCGTACACTTTTATACATACTTGTACCTCTTATGTGTACATACATATACACATGTATGTATGAACACATACACACATATACAACACGTACTTCCACACCCGAAAAGCACACATGTTCACGCGCATATACGTACATCCACTTGTACATACACATATACATATCTACACCTTCAATATACAAATACACACATACAAACATATCACGATCAAATATGGCATATCAAAATCAATTACAACATTGTAGCACATCATGGAGTTTCCCACTCACTTAGGTCTCATTTTCGTGGCTATTTATAGTAGTCTACGGGTATATTTACGGGATAATTTTTCTTCACCTAAAAATTCAAGAAAATACATCATTACACTCTATTCATAATCTAGATCATCATATCTAGCATGTTTCTACCTATTTCATCAATTTTCCAAGCTAAATATTATTTTTAATGATTATTCCTAAAATACGAAAAATATCTTCGTTTCGCGTGAAACTGGTCTTATGAGTTGCACTCATCTCAAGGAACCCGTTAGCAGTTACGGATCGTGAATCGGAGGTCATATATGTAAGATACGATTTTTTTTGTTCAAAATTCCACTTTTCTTCCCTGCTTCCTTTTCCTCCTCTATTTCCATTTTTTCCTCACCGTCTTCACACCGGATCTCCGATGGTTCATCTTCCTCTCCTTCCTCGCTTTTCCCCTCCACTAAAGCTGGCCTACTTCTCCCTCTCACATTTTCTCTCCTCTCCCCTGCTCTCTCTTTCAGTGTCCTCTATTTCTCTCTTTTTCTCATTCCTTTTAGGTCTTCTTTCCTCCCTTTATAGCATCTTCTTTTTTTTTTTTTTTTTGGTGTCACTGTTCACACCATCATATATATATATATATATATATTGTTTGTATTTTAATATTTTGTACGCATACGACGTTATTTTTAATATTTTATTAAGAAACTTTATATCTAAGCTAATTTGATTATTCCGAACATAAATATTTACTCTAAATTTTCATTTAAAATTCCTAAATCTATAATTTCAATTAATTTCATTATTTGACTTAATATTATTCATGATTTATGTTTTAATGAATTTATTCTTTTAA
The DNA here is from genome assembly GCA_037954665.1 of Laguncularia racemosa. Classification (NCBI taxonomy): domain Eukaryota; kingdom Viridiplantae; phylum Streptophyta; class Magnoliopsida; order Myrtales; family Combretaceae; genus Laguncularia; species Laguncularia racemosa. Next base: position 199,993 of record JBBMOL010000188.1, read on the forward strand.
TTTAAATTGCACAAACTAAAATTATGACTTACAATTATTTTTATTTATTTTTTTATATACCTATATATAGATATTTTTTATTACTTTGTTTCCTAAATTTATTTATTAATATATTTCATAAAATTTGAAAGTTTACGCTCATTATCCTTTTTCCTTTGCATACAATTATTCTTTCCAATTGTTTTAAATATCTATTTCTTATTTTTTGTTATACTTATCAAACGAATCTCATGTCTTCCTCATTTTTGTATTTTAAAAGCTATTATTATTTATCATAAGTTTTCGGTTATTCATAAATTATTAGAATAATATTAATGTATCACAATATTTTTAATTTTTCTTCAAAACGTTTTTTAATATTGCAAAATTATCATTCTCGCTACCCCGACCTAAAAGTATCTATTATTCCGCTTATTTTCTTTAATTTTTATATAGTCTTACAAAATTTTCAGGACATTACAATCTCAACCCAAGAGTAGCTATGGATGTCAACTAGTAACTTCATTCTTTCTCCACAAGATTCAATGAGATCAATTTGATGGGCCAATGATTGTCTAATCTTGTTTAACCCAAAGCATTTGATGTGGCTTACAAACCAGATTAAGAAAAGGTTGATGTTGCTTCTAAAGATGGCATGCCTTTTTCTCTTTACAAAATTCAAGTTGCGAATTTGTTTGGCTAAGAGAGTAAGAATATAGGATTTCCCTTCCAGAAACTAGTCCACTAGCTCAACCACCCTATAATGAATGTAGAAGACCTTAGTAGGAAAAAAGAGAGTTCTAAATGTTGATATTATATAAGCATGAACTCTGTTTTGTTTGTAATTTTTAGGGTTTCCACATAGGACGTCTTTCTGATCTTCAGCATCATATTGGGCTCCAAACCATGTTTGTAAGTCTGTTAGATGGATGCAATGTCCATTACACTTTCCTAGTGCTTCATTGATTACTGATTTACAGATTCCCAACAGCCTACTGAAAATGCTAGTTGGCCTTGATTCTAAATTTGGTACATATACTTTGTTGGCCAGTGGAGGGGCTTGGAGGAGTTGAGCATATTCCTCTATTTTATGTAGGCTAAGGGAAAATGCTATAGACTCTAATTTCCAGAAATGTACCATGGCGCAAATTAGGGAAATGTTAGCCTCAATCTTCATGAGAGATAGAATCAACCTAATCTTCTTGTTGATGTAAGCCTGTTCTTCAAGATAGTAAAGAGTAATCTAGTAATCTAGTATGAGCTTTGGGTTTAACAGTTTCTCAATGCTGGCCATCTGGAAGATTATAGGAGAAAATTACAACTCAAAATCTTTTGTTACAAAAGTTCCTAATTTACATTTTTCTATTTATCAAAAAGAAAAAAAAAAGGAAGATTACATCTCTAGCAACAACATAACTTTTATAGGGAAAGTGCTTCAAAACTCGTATCTGCAACTTTGATTCACATCACTTTAGTGTTTACTTACCAATTTATGATTTCATGTATGCAAAAGGTAGGTTTTAAAAGTTCTCATACTCTATAACCTCTCACGTTCTCAAAGAAACAAATCATGGGCTACATCAAAGTTCAAGTGGTGTAGCCTATTCGGCCCCGAGTGATGGTCATTCAATTGCACTTGAAACTTACATAATGACTCCTTTCCTAAGGTCCTAAGACGGTGATAGGAAATTTTTCGGCACCGTCTATACTTTCAGAACTAGATTTAGATGATGATCCAAACCACTCATATTTTACTTCATTTCTTTTTATCTAATAAGTATTTGAGAAATAATCTTACAGGTACAATAATAATTCTCCATGGGAAGCCAACATGTCTTACATTAGTTGATGGCCACAGAACATCATCAGATTTGCATTCAAAGGCCCACTGCGACTATTTCCATTTCGAAGCATTGGCTCATGAAGATTTATAATATTTTGTACTTTGTAATTGTTCTATGAACTATTTTATGTTGTGTTTTCTTTTGGGACACTTTCATTTTTATTGTAATTTTCATTTAGGACCAGCCATCCTAAAAGTGGCATAGTTGTAATTTTATGCATTTTCTAACCCTAAATGGAGGAAGTATAAATACTTGCTTAAAGTAGGGTTTGAGGAAGCCATTTTTCAGAATTAGACAAACACTTTTCGTGAGGATTAGGGTTCTTCCTAATTGTCATTATACTCTTATCAATTTCAATCCCAAGAATTAAAATCATAGCGAGTGCAACACTTGAAATTGTGAGTAATATCAATTTCATTTTGTTGTGATTTCTTTTCTTCTCTAATGTGTAATATCTAGGGTTGAATTGAGATAGTTCTTGGTCAGATTTGGATAAGTTTTTATGTCGAAATATTGAGTTTGTTGAGTTACTTATCATAGTGTTATTCAACAACGTTTGCTCATCCTTGTTCACATGGATTGCCTTATTTTATAAAGGGGAATCACGGTATTATCTTTGTTGATTATTCTTGAATTTCACATGATAATTCAAGCTTGATTAGTATATATTGAGGGATTTGATTCTTTGTATTGGATTAGTTCATTGTTTTGTTGTTTCCGGATCCACTTACACCCTTTGGAATCATGCAAATTCTTCAATTGTTGAACCAGAATTAGGGATTGCATTTAGGGTTGGAATTTTACTCCATTTGATTGTACTTAAAATCCCATTTAGGAACATCATCTTTTGGTATCAGAGCTTGAGGTTTAAGAGGAGGGATTTGCAATTTAGAATTAGAAAATTTAAGGTTCTTATCACCTTGAACCGAAATTGTTTATTGAAGAATTGAATTATTTCAATTGTGTTGTTAAAGTGATTTCCTTGTTGTTAATTGTTATGGACATCGAGTACTTACTATATTCTTTGTCTCCTTAAGTTAACCATGATTGGTTTAAGGGAAATCATCATTGTCATCATTTGAGTGAAGTGAAATTTGAAGCCTAGAAGAGTGTTGTTTTGAAATTCTTGCTGTGTGTTGTAGTGTTGTGTGTGGCAAAGTGGATATCTTATTGTAGCTTCTTTGTTATTGAATTTTCCATGAAGGGAAGGGGAGTAAGAATTTTATGTCCTAGTGTTTGATTGTGGAATTGGAAATACAATATTTTGTGGTGAAAAGAGAAGTGTGACCATTGTGAATTCAGAATTGGGGAGAACAATTTGCAATTTCTAGATTTGAGTAGTGTAGAAGAATGGAAATTATTTGATTTTCAAAACAAACATTAAGATTGAAGGAGTTAATGTGTGTTTGTTTGAATTTGAAAATTACTTCTCACCAATTGTGGAAGGGTTGCAATTAGTGAAGTGGTTTGATTTTCAAATTTAAATTGCTACCTTTTGTATAAGTTGTGATTTTGAAATTGTGTTTAAAGTGAAGAATTTGCAACGTGTTGTCCTTGAACTTGCCGTGAGGAAGAGTAGTGAATTGATGAAGTTTGTGTTGCGTGTGGTGAGAAGAAGGTGTTGCACCGTGAGTGTTGTTGTTGTTATTGTTTGAATTTAGTACATCATGTGTGTATTGTGTAAGTGGCGGTGTGAGTGTGTTGTACTTGAGGTGTTGTAAAGTGGTGTGAAATTGTGTTGTATTTGGGGAGGTTGTTGCACCGTGACTTATGAGGTGAGTATGTGCAGTTGTGTTTTTACAAATTTAGTGAAGGGTGTGTGTGCATTTTTGGCGTGGTTTTGTGTGTGTTGATTAGAGAATTGTTGCTAGTGGCATGATTGGTGGTGGAACCGTGAGCAAGGGAGCTTTGTGATGATGGAATTGTGCATTTGTGCTTGTGTTAAGGTGGTGCAATTTGTGATTTAATATAGTGTGAAACCTTAACAAGAAAGGAAGGTTTTGAGTAGCAGAATTTGAAATTCAAACAAGTCTTTAAAGTGTGAAAGTAATTGACTAGTTACTTAAGCACTTGTAGTTGAATTTAATTCTAACTACTTGAAAGTAGTTGTGTGTACTTCATTTATTGAACTTTACTTAGAGTACTAAATCATTTCCTTGTACCTATAATTTTTTTAGAACGTAAGCTATTGCATTATTGTGGTTATTAAACGTGTAAGTTGGTGTTATTGAAGAGTGTGCTAAAATTTGTAGGATTACTTCTTAAATCACAACATGTCCAATGAAAGTGTGAATAGGGGAACTAGCAATGAAGCCAATAGTCAGGTTGGTGGAGGTCAAGGTCATAATATTGCAAGTAGGAGGACTTTGGAAGAACAACTCTAGGATCTTAGTATCATAGTTGCTACTTTGGTAACTAAGATAGATAGGATGACATTACCACAACCACCAGTGGTGAACCTTTAGGCACTACCTCGGGTAGCTCCACAGAATCCTCAAAGAGACGGAGTAGTGGGAGATGGAAATCTGAATAAAAGGATGGATGGGGATCATCATCCTTACAGGGAAGAAAGGGATGACAACTTTGGGGCTAATCCATATCAGAATAGGGATTTTAGGCCACCTCGGGGATTAGAATATGTGAAGCTATAGATGCCTTCTTATGACGGTAAGGGATCAGCTGATGATTATTTAGATTGGGAGGACAAGGTCGAGGGTCTCTTTGAATGTTATGAGATCGATGATAATACTAGAGTCCGATTGACTGCTATTGAGTTTACAGGATACACTACACTATGGTGGAAGAATTTGATTATCAGCAAGCGTAGGGATGGAGAGGCTAAGATTTAGACATTGAGGGATATGAAAAGGGTGTTGAGAAAAAGATTTACTCTTGAGCACTACAAACATGAATTGTTTATGCGACTGCAGACTTTAAGGTAGGGAGGCAAAACAATGGATGATTATGTGTAGGAATTTGAAACCCTCATGATTAGATGTGGGTCAACCAAACCTTTAGAACAAACCCTAGCATGCTTTGTCTCAAGTCTGAAGTATGAGATAGCGTGTGTTGTGGAGCTGCAACACTATAGTACACTTGATGAGGCTATTCAGTTAGCTTTGAAAGTGGAGAGGCAAAGGAGGTCCAGCTTGTTCAAGGCTCCGAGCAGTAGGCCCAATACTACTACCAGACCCATAGCAGCTGATGGTCGATCAGGGGGGACAAAGGCGGTAAGTGAGATGGTAAGAGCAGTGGGCAAAACTACCCTTAACACTACTAGAGAAAATATACCCATTGGGAAGGGTAAAGAGGTAATAGCACTAAAAGTGAGGCAGACTGTTCTCAGATCTACTTGTGGAAAAGCACGCCAGATTAAATGCTTTAAATGCATGGGATTTGGGCATATGGCAGCACGGTGTCTAAATAAGAGGGTAATGACTGTGATGGAGGGTGCTGGGGAAGATGTTGAGGTTGACGAGGAACAGACTGAGCCTACAGATTTTCCTATAGCACTGCAAGAGTATTATGATGACTGGACTGCAAAAACACATGAGGAGCATACAGGTGAACAATATTTACCTATTAATGTCTTATGCAGGACACTAACCACTCCTGATGCTAGAGATATACAGAGGGAGAACATATTCCACACCTCTTGTAAGATCAGAGGTAACCTTTATATACTCATCATTAATAGTGGTAGTTGCACAAATGTTATATCTGCTGCACTGGTAGACAAATTACATTTGTCTACTAGCCCACATCTTAGCCCTTATAACTTGCATTGGTTGGATAATCGAGGTAGTATGCATGTTACATTAAGGGCGAAGGTGCCTATGAGTGTTGGGCTGAAATATCACAATGAGATCCTATGTGATGTAATTCCTATGCATGCATTCCATTTGCTGTTAGGTAGACCCCAGTTGTTTGATCAGCAGGTGTTACATGATGGATATAAGAACACCTACATGTTGAACATGGGCGGGTCTCACATAGTACTGTCACCTATGACTCCATCTGAGGTATAACAGTTTCAGGAACAAATCAGAACTACTTCCACTACATCTGATAGCCGAGAGAGCAAGCCAACAGAGATGCCAGGGTTCAATTCCAAAAATGATCCTCTAGATTTAAGGGGCAAATCTTTCAAAAGCCCGAGGAGATGACGGAAAATTTTCTAGCATCGTCTATGCTTTCAGTGTTAGATTTGGATGATGATCCAAATCACTCATATTTTACTTCATTTCTTTTCATCTAATAAGTATTTGAGAAATAATCTTACGGGTACAATAATAATTCTCCATGGGATGCCAACATGTCCTATATTAGTTAATGGCCACAGAACATCATCAGATTTGCATTCAAAGGCCCGCTGCTTCTATTTCCATTTTGAAGCATTGGCTCATGAAGATTTATAATATTTTGCACTTTGTAATTGTTCTATGAATTATTTTATGTTGTGTTTTCTTTTGGGACATTTTCATTTTGATTGTAATTTTCATTTAGGACCGGCTACCCTAAAAGTGGCATAGTTGTAATTTTGTGCATTTTCTAACCCTAAAGGGAGCAAGTATAAATATATGCTTAAAGTAGGGTTTGAGGAAGCCATTTTTCAGAATTAGACAAACACTTTTCATGAGGATTAAGGTTCTTCCTAATTTTCATTAGACTCTTATCAATTTCAATCCTAAGAGTTGAAATCGTAGTAAGTGCAACACTTGAAATTGTGAGTAATATCAATTTCATTTTGTTGTGATTTCTTTTCTTCTCTAGTGTGTAATATCTAGGGTTGAATTGAGATAGTTCTTGGTTAGATTTGGATAAGTTTTTATGTCGAAATATTGAGTTTGTTGAGTTACTTATCATAATGTTATTCATCAACGTTTGCTCATCCTTGTTCATGTGGATTGCCTTGTTCTATAAAGGGGAATCACGGTATTATCTTTGCTGATTATTCTTGAATTTCACGAGATAATTCAAGCTTGATTAGTATATATTGAGGGATTTGATTCTTTGTGTTGGATTAGTTCATTGTTTTGTTGATTCCAGATCTACTTACACCCTTTAGAATCATGCAAATTCTTCAATTGTTAAACCAAAATTAGGGATTGCATTTAGGGTCGGAATTTTACTCCATTTGATTGTGCTTAAAACCCCATTTAGGCACATCAGATAGTCTGGGTTTGACCATGTCTAACATATATTGAAAATGAAATAAATCTTAATCATGCATAAATAAAAGTTAGTACAAAAATATAATAGTAAAAAAATAATAATAAAAACTTCAATGAATAACCCTAAAAATAAAATATATTTTTGGAAGGTTTAAGTGGCTAACCCACTTGGGGGGTCCCTAGTGGAGTCGTCATCCTATCAAGTCTAAATTCTGGTTTATTTTTCCTAATTTGATTTACACTAAACCTTATGCTCATTTAATGTAAACCTTCGACTAAAATTAGAAGAAGAAAAAAAAGATTATTTTTATCTAACTTAGAGAAAAAGGAGTCGCCACCCAATCAAGATCAAGAAAAATATTAAATTAAGACTAATTAAGCATATTAGTCTTAATTTAGCTACCAGTCTGCATAGAATGTTTCAAATAAAACAAGAGATTTTGGAATTAGGGCTATCCTATTAAAACCTTACAATTAACACTTTAACCTAACAAAACTATTTTTTTTTTTTTATAAAATGTTTAACTAGAGAAAGTAAAAAACTAATTATTATTTGAAGTAGCCCTATAGGTGCCTACATATCCGCTATTCAGGATCGGACTAGTCATAGTTCATATTGGTTCTAAATTTTTTTTTCTAATTTTTAATAAAAGAAATAATATCTAAAAAATTGGTTATTATTATTTTTTTAAAATAATTTTTTTAATTTTATTTTTTCAAAAAAAATCAAAAAGAAAACTAAAATATCTAAAAAAAAATCTTAACATTTTTTTAAAAAGAATGAATTTTTTAAAATAAAATAAAATATATATTAACGTATAAAAATTTAAAATAAAATAATTAAAGTTAAAATATCTAAAAAAATAAATTTAAAATGTCTTAATTTTTTTATAAAAAAAATTATTTTACCTTTAAAGAAAATTAGAATGTCAGAAAAAAAAAAAAAAAAAAAAAAAAAAAACATACCTAATTGGAGATGAGGGCGGATTCTGACTATAACTTTCGACAATTAATTCGACCAGTTGGAAGCGTCAAAGTGTCATAATAGAGGAGGCTTCATCCACTTACCTAGCTGGTTCGATCCGTCTTTGTCAAGCTTAGAAAAAAATAAATAAATAAACAAGAGCTTAGAGAGAGAAAACGAGAATTTAGAGAGAGAAAGAATTTTGAAGAGTTTTATGGAAGGAGAAATGAGTCAATTCCTCCTCGAATGCATGCTTTGGAGTCTCTTTTATACTGCTCAAGCTTGAATTAATTAAGGAAGGTTAATTCCCATAATGAATTTTGAAATTTCAATTTAATGGGTTTTAATCGATTAAAATTCAAATCCAGTGGAATTTGCTTGGAATCACAGTAAATCATTGGTCGGGTTCGATTCCTTGTGCTTCATTATTACTTAAGATAGTATTTAGAAGCTTTAAAACGCATTAATTGTGTTCAATCTAAGCAAATTCATTTAGTAGAAAAATTATTTTTCCCATTTTTAGACCCACTTTTGACCGCATAAATGAGTGAACCAAGATGCGCTAATGGGTTCTATCCAAAGTAGGCCATGTGATCTACACGATTTTACCATTATTTAGGTGAAATCGTGTAGATATCATGGCTAAAAATGGCCGAAAATTGTGTGTCGTGGAGAGGAAAACGCGACAAATCGGGTGGATGAAGGAAGAAGATGATCCATAGTATTTTCAATTAGCTAATAGGAGGTTGCCATGTGGCTAGGCGAGGAAAAAAACTTTTAGACATCTTGCGCTTGCTAAGGATCAAACTTCAAACCTTTTGAGCTTTGCACGTGAGCTTTCCAACAAGCCACTAGCCTATGCCTCAATTTTATTACACTCAAGTTATACTTATTCTCTTTTCAATTCCAAAAATTAAAGTGCACTTGTGTGTGCAATGGGGATTCGAACTCCAATCTTTATGTATTGCAAGTGTAAGTTTTGCAATAGGCTATTGCCTTGTGCCTTAGTCTTGTTATGCAATCAAATTGCATTTGTTTTCTTTTTAAAAAAGCAAAACAAAACAAAAAATAAATAAATAAAATAATAAAAAATATAGAGAGGGAGCAAAAATTGTGTGTCTATAGAGGGCTATTTTACTCAAATTTGTTAATGATCATCATCATCATCATCTGATAGACAAAATTCATAGCCAGACCCTATAAATATCCAAAGTATCCTTTTTTAAAGAAGACTCTTTTCGAAAAAAACATCTTTACTTTGTTGAATTTTTCTCAAAAGATCAAAATCATAATATACCAAAGAACACTCCCCTATCACCAAAGCATTGAGTCTTATTCGAGATCATTTACTCTTTCTCTTTATCTTATTCGTCTCTAATCATCATCATATGTATCACATTTCTTATTAAGCCACATATAGTACATTCTTACTCAAGTACGTACATGACTCTCACTCTCAGACCTTTACCCCCACAAGGTCATATGAACTTTTCATCGATAGTGTAAGACCGTCAATTGTCTTAAGATTTCATAAATTCATATTGTTGGTATTTTACTTCCATCCATTTTCGTCGCTAGGAGAAATTATCGGTTCCAGTTGCAGATTTTCTAGCAGACAATCTTCATCATCATTGAAACATCTAAGGTAAAGGCTTTCTTTAAAGAGTCACAAGCAGTTGGATTGGTTGTGAATAACGAACCTGAAATCAATTCAGGTGACGAAACAGAGAATTGCGATTGTACGAGTAACGAGGAAATAACATTGGAAGCAAGACTTGTTTCAAAGATAGAATAGGCAATTGAAAGTGGTTAAATAATATTTTGATTCATATTCTTTGCCCATCATAATTCATAACGGAGCCGCAAATCAAGATTGGCTAATATCAAGTTTCATTTGCTCACCGGCATACATTGAAGCTGGCAGGTATTATCCTTCGCCAAGAATAAATCAGGTTTTGCCAAAAATATTGTTGTTATTGGTGATGAATTTCTCGATACTCTTTATTATAATCGTTGTATAATTTAGTTTTTTTATTTGATTTTTCTGCATCTTTATACACATTTTTCATTCTTTTAAATTAGTTCCACTTCCGTTGTCCTACATCGTTATGTGTTGATAATATTATTTATTGATAATTGTATTCCAAGTATGTAGCTATTGTAGTGTTTGTATGTGCATGTTAGGGTAGTAAACAGAACTAATGACTATTTAGCTTAATAAATGTTTTTGTTGTTTACATGCCATCACTAGGACTTGCAAGTAGTAGGTATGAATGAGAGTTTGGTGGTCCACACTATTGATATGTAATTCTATTGAGTAGTTGGACCTTCACAAACAAGGGAGCTTCGGTGGGCCAAAATCTAATCCAATGTGGCCATTTCAATACTTAAATTAGTACCAATATAATAATTGTATATCAGAGTGTATGTATACAGATAGTCAAAATGATAGAATGTCAATCCTTTACCAAGAGGTTTGACATTATATTTATAAGAGAGCTTGGCATCTCAAGTTACAAAGGTAATAAATGCTATTTAATGCTCTTCAATACTCTTTGAATCCTTCCTTAATTTCTAGAGTTATGAGGGGAGTTATTGAGGATATTATAGATGGTTAAGTCTTTCCAAATCTCCTACTCTTCTTACTTATCTTTCATCAAACTCTAGGTTGTCCTAGCTAAGCTCATGGTCTCAAAGTGTTGCTACTAGATTATGTGAGTTCGACTAACCTAAACCATGAGATCTTAGTGCATGGAGGCTTGTCCCCAAGTTGTCCTTGGTACATGGAGACCTATCTCTAAGCTATTGTTAGGCTTGAGGAAGTTGACCTAGGTTTGTAAGCTCAAGTCTTAAATTACCTGTCAATACATACATTTCAAAAAAAAAAAAATGTGGTTGGATTAAGAACTAAGATTGTTGGTGATTTAGTAGGTGATAGATATGAGGGGGTTATATATGATATGCTCAGTGGACAAGGAAGGCGTTATAATAATGTGCTAATTAGTGGAATGGAACATTGAGTAAAATGCTGTAGACCCAATTGCTAATGGTTAGATGACAAGTGATAAATTTAGTATGAGAAGATTAATGTAAGTGTTTGTTGTGGGGGGTAATAAGATCAACCCCTGCAAGAAAAGTATATATGTGTATTGTGGTTGTTGTGTGCCAAGTTGACATTGAGCTACAATTTGGGCATGTTTGAAAAGTGGTATCTAAGTGTTATGAATCTTAAGCCAAATGAGGTTGTGTTGTACGTGTTTGGACTAAATCATATAACTCCATGAATATACTTGTTGCATTTCAGTAAAACTGTAGCATATGTGTAAGTGTCATATACATATGAGTTTGCGTAGTAGTTATGCATTGGGCTTTACAACTCACTCTATTGAGATTTTTAAATTTCAAATACTTTTTATAGCTTCTTTCAAACTCAAATGGAAGTGGCAATAATGAAAATGGTGATTAATAAATGAATTCAAATAAATTTCAAATAATATATTTTTATAGCTTTTATAGATAAATTTAGAGATCATATAATTTTAATAAATGAAGTGATGTAATATAAGAGCTTGAGGATTGTTTATAAAATTGTTGATTTTATGTTCTTATTAAGATAGGAATATACAGTTGCTTGACAACATCCTATAGTTTTTAGGCATAACAACTTAAGAAATGGGTAAAAATGTACTCTTCAATTTCTCAACTGGATTTTGAATTTCAAGAGAGTCTTTTGAGCACCAATTAACCATAGTTTTCTAAGACAAACTAAAGAGAATGTAATGCTTAGAACAATTACGTAGGAGTAAAGGATAGTATAAACAGATTATTTTTCCATCCAAAAAGAGGATCAAGGGGGAAAAAAGGCTTTTTGCTTAGTGTTTCTCCTTAGAATTTCCTATTGCATTTCCTTAACATTTGACATACTTTTACCTAGAAACACAATTATATTACTATTTGTACCATTCACTTTGTGATTCGTATTCTTGTGTTTAACATCTATTCGACAGTAAGGCGCATCATATATACATAAAGTTCAATTTTACTTTTCTAGCCTTCATTTCACTATATTTTTAATTTTAATTAACCCATTTTCCTTGCTTTATCCAAGTAACATAACTTGACCTAGTTTTTTAGACCTAAGACATCCTTTTTAGAAAACCTTTAAGAAATTCAAAGCAGGATACAAACTCTATACAAGAACTTTAATTCTCTACACAAGAATTTCGAATCTCAGTTGCAAAGTTATAGTCTTAGGTGAATTATGTTCGACCTAGTTACATATCAAATTAAACCCAACAAATTTTGGCACTTTATCTTTTAGTAAGTGCTTATTTCTTGCTTGACATCTACGTATGATGGAACTTAGCATCACGGGACATTAAAAAACTAAACATCCCACTTTGTTTGAATCTCATATATTTTATCCAAACAAAATGGCCAATTTAACTTCTTACTACACACTTCAATTGAAATCCATCATGAGCATTCAAATGAAGCCCATTATCAGGGTAATCCAATTTCTACTCACTGCCTACTCTTAGTACCACTCAGTACTGAACAATGTGATGGGAAAATTTCTCACATTGTCAATCTCTTCAGAACCCAATTTGGATGATTAACCAAATTGTTCATATTTTACCTTATGTCTTTATTTCTAATAAAATTTGAGAATAATATTACAAGTACAATTATATTTTTCCATGGGATGCCAAAATGTCCTACAACCTCAGTTGGACACAGAACATTTTTCAGGATAACAATCAAAGACCCGCTGCGATTGTTCTCTATTCTAAGGCATTGGAACATGAAGACTTATGTTATTTTGTATCTTGTAAATGTTTATTGAACTATTTTGGTTGTATTTTGGTTTTGGGAAACTTTTATTTCTTTGTAACTTTCATTTAGGGTTAGCCACCTTAAAAGTGGCAAACTTGTAATTTTGACAACTTTTTAACCCTAAGAGTAGCAAGTATAAATACTTGCTTAAGAGAGGGTTTGAGAGGCTTAATTTTTGCAGATTAAACACTTCTTCTACACGTGAGAATTAGGGTTCCTAATTGTCATTGAGAATCTTATCAATTTCAATCCCAAGAGTTAAAATTGTGGCGAGTGCAACATCTTGAAATTGTGAGTTATATCAATTTCATTTTGTTGTGATTTCTTTTCTTCTCTAGTGTGTCATATCTAGGGTTGAATTGAGATAGTTCTTAGTCAGAAATACATATTGTTATTCACGAATTCTTGCGTTTATTTGAAGTATTTATCAATTTGATTCGGATCATCATTGAAGACTACACTTGAAATCGTGTTCTTTTCTATTGAAAAGGGATTCTTATCATTAAGGTTTTTCTTTGTCATTTGAGGATTATTTGTGTGGATTATATGAGATTAGGGTGTTGATAGAAGATATTATCATTGTGGTATTATAATTATATCATTGGATATTTGGATTTCATCATATCTTCATTAGGGTTCACGTGAAATTGCCCTTTATGGATCTAGTTTTGCCTTGACTTGAGATTGTTTTTCTTAAGTCTTTTGATTGTGCTTCTAAGTGATTTTAGGCACATCATCTTTTTGGTATCAGAGCAATCTAATTTGGATACTTAAGATTTATCACATCCTCATTGGAAGAATTGGTTATAAACATTGAGATTTGACACCATTGTTCATGTGATTAAGACTAGTTTGATTGACATTGTTTCTTTGTCTTTCAAATTGGTTTTGTATGTGCTTAATCTTGGTTTTAGGCACATCATCTTTTTGATGATAGGAATAAAAATCTGACAAGGCCTATCATTAGGGCAAGAACTAAAGGAATTCAAATTTTGGCGATGAGGGCCCATTTTGAGCAGATCGACCCCGGAATTATTTATAAATTAACCTCTTTTCTATTATTCTTGTATTGTGTTTTCCAACAGGCACACTTATCATATTTTATAGGGCAATGGACAAACTCCCTCAGACTCAGCTTGTGGGTTATCCATGGACCGACCTAAACCGGCGATGAGTTGGGCCAATGGATCCTATAGAAGACCGGCATCTTAAAGACCATTTCTTTTATATATTTAATCTTTTATGAACTATTTTGGTTTTGGGACACTTTTATTTCCTTGTAATTTTCATTTAGGGTTAGCTACCTTAAAAGTGGCAAACTTGTAAATTTGAGCACTTTTTAACCCTAAGAGTAACAAGTATAAATACTTGCTTAAGAGAAGGTTTGAGGAGGCATCATTTTGCAGATTAAACACTACATTTCACGTGAGAATTAGGGTTCATACCTTGGTTCCAAACTCTTATCAATTTCAATCCCAAGAGTTAAAATTGTAGTGAATGCAACATCTTGAAATTGTGAGTTATATCAATTTCATTTTGTTGTGATTTCTTTTCTTCTCTAGTGTGTCATATCTAGGGTTGAATTAAGATAGTTCTTGGTCAGAAATACATATTGTTATTCACAAATTCTTGTGTTTATTTGAAGTATTTATCAATTTGATTCGGATCATCATTGAAGACTACACTTGAAATCGTGTTCTTTTCTATTGGAAAGGGATTCTTATCATTAAGGTTTTTCTTTGTCATTTGTGGATTATTTGCGAGGATTATATGAGATTAGGGTGTTGATAGAAGATATTATCATTGTGGTATTATAATTATATCATTGGATATTTGGATTTCATCATATCTTCATTAGGGTTCACGTGAAATTGCCCTTTGTGGATCCGATTTTACCTTGACTTGTGATTGTTTTTCTTAAGTCTTTTCATTGTGCTTCTTCGTGGAATTAGGCACACCATCCTTTTAGTATCAGAGCTATATCATATTTGAATTCAAGATTGAACACATCATTGTTGTCGAATTGGTTCAAAAGCATTGAGATTTGATGCTAATGTTCATGAGATTGAAGCTAGTTTGAATGACATTATCTAAGTGTCTTTCAATCTTGGTTTTTGTGTGCTTAAACTTGGTTTTAGGCACATCATCTTTTTGGTATCAGAGCAATCATCATATTTGGACACAATGTTACAGGTACAATTATATTTCTCCATGGGATGCCAAAATGTCCTACAACCTCAGTTGGACACAGAACATTTTTCAGGATAACAATCAAAGACCCGCTGCGATTGTTCTCTATTCTAAGGCATTGGAACATAAAGACTTATGTTATTTTGTATCTTGTAAATATTTATTGAACTATTTTGGTTGTATTTTGGTTTTGGGACACTTTTATTTCTTTGTAACTTTCATTTAGGGTTAGCCACCTTAAAAGTGGCAAACTTGTAATTTTGAGCACTTTTTAACCCTAAAAGTAGCAAGTATAAATACTTGCTTAAGAGAGGGTTTGAGAGGCTTAATTTTTGCAGATTCAACACTTCTTCTACACATGAGAATTAGGGTTCCTAATTGTCATTCAGACTCTTATCAATTTCAATCCCAATAGTTGAAATTGTGGCGAGTGCAACATCTTGAAATTGTGAGTTATATCAATTTCATTTTGTTGTGATTTCTTTTCTTCTCTAGTGTGTCATATCTAGGGTTAAATTGAGATAGTTCTTGGTCTGAAATACCTATTGTTATTCATGAATGCTTGTGTTTATTTGAAGTATTTATCAATTTGATTCGGATCATCATTGAAGACTACACTTGAAATCGTGTTCTTTTCTATTGAAAAGGGATTCTTATCATTAAGGTTTTTCTTTGTCATTTGTGGATTATTTGCGTGGATTATATGAGATTAGGGTGTTGATAGAAGATATTATCATTGTGGTATTATAATTATATCATTGGATATTTGGATTTCATCGTATCTTCATTAGGGTTCACGTGAAATTGCCCTTTGTGGATCCGGTTTTGCCTTGACTTGAGATTGTTTTTCTTAAGTCTTTTGATTGTGCTTCTAAGTGGTTTTAGGCACATCATCTTTTTGGTATCAGAGCAATCTAATTTGGATACTTAAGATTTATCACATCCTCATTGGAAGAATTGGTTATAAACATTGAGATTTGACACCATTGTTCATGTGATTGAGACTAGTTTGATTGACATTGTTTCTTTGTCTTTCAAATTGGTTTTGTATGTGCTTAATCTTGGTTTTAGGCACATCATCTTTTTGGTATCAGAGCTCTTGTTGAGAGAAGGGAATTGGTTTCATTTGATTTCGTGGAGTCAATCATCCATTAGGATTGATTTAGTGGAAACCGCAATTGTATTGATTGTTGTGGTTTTGAGTTTGTGAAATTACCTTGTCTTGGAGTTTATTTTTCTGTTTGTTGGAGTTGGTTTGGGAAGGTTGTTGCATCATTTTGTGGTCACTAATTTACGTGGAAGAGCATAAGTACAAAGTGTTGTTTACTTTAGCAATTTTTGGAACTTGCAAAACTTACCAAAACCCTTATCGTGGCTTGTTGTGGCGTGGAAGAGGAAGTGTAGTTTGTTGTTTTTTATTTCCATTGTGCATTTCTGAATTGGTGGAGTACAATTTGCAGATTGCATTGGGTTTTGATTAGTAAGGAATTATTTGAATTCAAAACATATGCAATTAAGTTATGGGAGTTAATGATTGCTATTTGAATTTGAATTCATTGTTACCAATTGAGGAAGGCTTGCAATAAGTGAAGTTGTTTGAATTTCAAATTGAAAGTTGCTGCCCATTGTGGAATTCGGAATTCATTTGTGGAAAGTCACTTATTAGTCTTTTATTTTCATTATTTGCCGTGGAAGTTGAAGTCTACTTGTACTTAATATCCATCTTGTTGTTGTCGTGGAAGTAACACATCATCATTGTTGTTGTTGCTTGTGTGTTGCCGTGGAGTGACTTGTGGAAATTAAATTTTTTGCACCGTGTAGTTGTGGCATGTTGTGGAGAAGTGTATTACACATGAGTTGCAATAATATAATTGTAACATTAAGTAGGTTTGTTTGTTTGTCTTTTGTAGTTGCTATTGTGTGGAGTTTAGGGAAGCGTAGTAGTGGAAGTGTGTACCCTTGAATCAAATTGTTTTGAGGAATAACATACGGGAGTCTACAAATATGTTAAATGACAGTGTGAATGGGGGAATGGGTGAAGAAGCCAATAGCCAGGTTGGTGGAGGTCAGGGTCGTAATGTGGCAGGCAGGAGAACTTTGGAGGAACAACTTCAGGAGCTTACTACTATAGTTGCTACACTGGCAACTAGAGTTGATAGGATGACTTTACCACAACCACCAGTGGTAAACCAACCGGCACCACCTTGAGTAGCTCCACAAAACCCTCATCGCAATAGAGTAGTGGGAGATGGGAATTTAAATAGAAGGATGGGTGAGGAGCATCTTCCAAACAGGGAAGAAAGGGATGACAATTTTGGGGTAAACCTAAATCAGAATAGGGATTTCAGGCCACCTCGAGGTTTGGAGTATGTGAAACTACAGATGCCATCCTATGATGGTAAGGGATCAGCAGATGAATACTTAGACTGGGAGGATAAGGTTGAAGGTCTCTTCGAATGTTATGAGATCGACGACAGTACCAGGGTCAGATTGGCTGCTGTTGAATTTGTAGGGTATGCTGCACTTTGGTGGAAGAATCTGATCATCAACAAGCGTCGAGATGGAGAGGCTAAGGTTCAAACCTGGAGAGACATGAAGAGGTTTCTAAGGAAAAGGTTCATTCCTGAGCACTACAAATAAGAGCTGTTTATGCGACTACAAACCTTGAGGCAGGGGGGCAAAACAGTGGATGATTATGTGTAGGAATTTGAGACCCTTATGATTAGGTGTGGGTCTGTTGAGCCTCTAGAACAAACTATAGCACGATTTGTCTTAAGTCTAAAATATGAGATAGCGTGTATTGTTGAGCTGCAGCGCTATACTACACTTGATGAGGCTATTCAGTTGGCCTTAAAAGTAGAGAGATAGAGGAGGTCCAACTTCTTTAGGGCTCCAAGCAGTAGGCCCAGTACTGTTAATAGAACCATCTCAACCGACAGTCGATCAAGGGGAACAAAGGCGGTAGGTGAGGGAGTCAAGGCAGTGGACACTACTACCCTAACCATTATAAGAGAAAACTTACCCACTGGGAAGGGTAAAGAGGTCATGGCCCCAAAAATGAGGCAAACTGTTCCCGGATCTACTAGTGGGAAAGCGCGCTAGATAAAATGCTTTAAATGCATGGGATTTGGGCATATGGCTGCACAGTGTCCAAATAAGACGGTGATGACTGTTATGGAAGACACTGGAGAGGATACTGAGGATGATCATGATTAGATTGAGCCTACAGATCTACCAACAGCACTGTAAGAATATTATGATGATCAGAATGCAAATGCGCCTGAGGAGCATACAGGAGGGAAATATCTACCCCTTAATGTGTTACGCAAGATTTTATCCACATCTCTTGATACCAGTGATATTCGGAGGGAGAACATATTTCATACCTCTTGTAGAATCAGAGGTAACCTTTGTGTACTCATCATCGATAGTGGTAGTTGCACAAATGTTATATCTGCTGCACTGGTAGACAAATTACAATTGTCTACTATACCATATCCTAGTCCTTATCACTTGCATTGGCTGGATAATAGAGGTAGTATGCATGTTACCCTTAGGGCAAAGGTTCCTGTGAGTGTCGGGCAGAACTATCATGATGAGATCCTTTGCGATATAGTTCCTATGCATGCATTTCATTTGCTGTTGGGTCGACCTTAGTTGTATGATCGACGGGTGATACATGATGGGTTTGAAAATACCTACATGTTCAGCATGGGCAAGTCACGCATAGTTCTATTACCGATGATTCCATCTGAGGTCCAGGGTTTTCATAAATATATCAGGAATCCATCCACTACCATGGTTAGCCGGAAGAGCAGGACAACAGAGATACTAGGGTTCAGTTCCACAACTGATCCTCTAGATTTGAGGGCAAATCTTTCAGAAGCCCGAGGAGATGATGGGAAAATTTCTGATACTGTCAATCTCTTCAGAACCCAATTTAGATGATTAACCAAATTGTTCGTATTTTACCTTATGTCTTTATTTCTAATAAAATTTGAGAATAATATTACAGGTACAATTATATTTCTCCATAGGATGCCAAAATGTCCTACAACTTCAGTTGGACACAGAACATTTTTCAGGATAACAATCAAAGACCCGCTGCAATTGTTCTCTATTCTAAGGCATTGGAACATGAAGACTTATGTTATTTTGTATCTTGTAAATGTTTATTGAACTATTTTGGTTGTATTTTGGTTTTGAGACACTTTTACTTCTTTATAACTTTCATTTAGGGTTAGCCACCTTAAAAGTGGCAAACTTGTAATTTTGAGCACTTTTTAACCATAGGAATAGCAAGTATAAATACTTGCTTAAGAGAGGGTTTGAGAGGCTTAATTTTTGCAGATTAAAAACTTCTTCTACACGTGAGAATTAGGGTTCCTAATTATCATTGAGACTCTTATCAATTTCAATCCCAAGAGTTGAAATTGTGGCAAGTGCAACATCTTGAAATTGTGAGTTATATCAATTTCATTTTGTTGTGATTTCTTTTCTTCTCTAGTGTGTCATATCCAGGGTTGAATTGAGATAGTTCTTGGTCAGAAATACCTATTGTTATTCACAAATTCTTGTGTTTATTTAAAGTATTTATAAATTTGATTCGGATCATCATTGAAGACTACACTTGAAATCGTGTTCTTTTCTATTGAAAAGGGATTCTTATCATTAAGGTTTTTCTTTGTCATTTGTGGATTATTTGCGTGGATTATATGAGATTAGGGTGTTGATAGAAGATATTATCATTGTGGTATTATAATTATATCATTGGATATTTAGATTTCATCATATCTTCATTAGGGTTCACGTGAAATTGCCCTTTATAGATCCAGTTTTGCCTTGACTTGAGATTGTTTTTCTTAAATCTTTTGATTGTGCTTCTAAGTGGTTTTAGGCACATCACAATGAGTCTCTAAGTACATCCAACATCCACATTGAAAAAGTTCAACGATTTTTAGCTCATAATTTGTATTCTATGCAACAAAAATAATTATCAATTAATTTGTACTTCCTTTATACATGTCCATTTTGTTGTTCTAAACCAAGTTGAAAATTTTTGGATAATGTCTTATTGACTCTTACTTTGTGGAGTTGAAACTTTGATGAGTTTTTTTTTTTTTTTTCCTTTTCATCACTATATACATGTACATATGGAGTAGCTCAAGCAACAGATGAGTCCTTTTCTTTTTTTTCTTCGTCCTTCTCTTATGTTTTCTTCACTTATCTCACATTTTATAAAAAAGAAAACTTTTTATAACAATTTATGGTTCATGTCCCAAATTAAACTGATTCGCAATGGCTTTTCATAGTTCTTAAGTGAAAATCGAAGTATAGTCTACGATTTAATTTTGTTTTAAAGAGCTGAAAGGGCAAACTGAGTCCTGCAAAACAGTACTTATCATGTACCACTCCAAAGTACTTCACTTATAATAAACTTTTCATTTTACAAATGGCAACACCGTGTGTGGCTATAATAAACTAGCAATATTCTTACCCTAAGTTGTCGTAATAATAAACTTGCTCTAATCGAATGAAATTACCCTATATTCTTATTAATAATCAAGACAATAGGTTACAACTTACAATATCCTAAAAGTTAAATACGGTGTGCAATCACTATTGTGAAATCTTTGTGTTTTTTCACTATATCAATTTAGCAAGTACTCCTACGTCGATGTTTAATAACAGTACCTGTTAAATCATAGCAAGTAATACCACATTTAACTTTTTATTAATCAAATTATATCTTCTATCTCATAAAATAAGAAAAGTTTACTTATAATCATTAAAAAATAACTATATTTTATTATAAAATCCTTATTTTATCGTAACGAAGGATAATTTACTATTTAAAAAATCGTTAATAACTTTTATAAAACTATTAATAGCTTACAAGAAGATAATTGATAATTTTTTTATTATTAATAGGTCTTATTTTATTATAATTAAAATACTTTTACTATAATCACTTTTAACCATACAATGCTTTCATAAAGTAACAGCATTAAGTCAAGAAGACATAGAAGAAACACTATCAATGTTACAACGTGAACTTTTCAGTTGCTATGAACACCCAACACAAAATACTGATCGTCCAAATTCAAATGAACTCTTTAACCTTCTGAGAAAGAACATCAGCCTTGTCAGGCTCCAGGCTATCTACTCCATGATAATCACCTACGCCGAAACGACTAACGACCTCTATGCCTGCCCTCTCCAAAGCCGTTGCCAATTCCACCTGGCGATCAAACAACGGGTCTCCATCACATCCCGTTACCAGAACCCGCCACCCCAACTGCTTCATCCGTTCATATTCCTCAGATCTATCCCTCACCATCGGATTAGAATACTCATGGTCCCGGTCAACGCCCCGAGGCAAAGCTAATTCCCACATCAAATCTGCACTACACACCGGAAAAAAGGGACTATTCAACAGCCTCGTCTCCGACGGGCTTCGCTGGACCCCACCAAAAAAGGGCTGGTGCAAGATCATTCCTCTAATAATCAACGGTTGGGGATCGTTGACTTCACCACACGCGCGCAAACCCACGTGGTATGCGATGTTCCCCCCAGCGCTTGACCCCATGAGAAAACACTTGGAAAAATCCGCGTACTTTTGTAACCAAATGTCTTCCGCGGATTTTATCAAGCGCAATGCCTCCATACCGTCGTCGTACGCCGCGGGGAGCCGGTGTTCCGGGGCAAGGCGGTATCCCGCGGAAACAATCACCGCAGGGACACGTGCTGCAACATTACAACACAGCTTGTGGTTCATTGTGGCGGATACACTTAACAGAATAAATCCACCCCCATGATAATATATTATAAGAGGCAACTTCCCATTGAAATCGCTATCAAAGGCTTGGCGGGGTAGATATACACGCGCCCACGTGTTGTGGGCGGGATTCAGGGGGATGTCTCTGGTGAGTACAGGGGAGTGGGCGTCGGTGTCGGGGTCGGGTGTGGGAGATGTTGTCGGGAACTCTGGGTTGCGCGTGATGGTCCCGTCGGGGTTCCTCGACAATTTGAGAAACTCATAGGGATCAATGGTGTGGTTTTCGGACATTGCTTTCCAGGAGTTACCAAAAAAATTGTCGACTGCGTAAATATAATCATATGGGTTGATGTATGAATGGCCTTTTAATATGCTTAACTTTTTTTATTTTTTTATTTTTTGGCCGACAATATGCTTGAAATTGACAACATATTTTAGTTTAATTTTTTTTCTATTCTATCATATATTTTATGGTTTTATTTTGATATTCATGTAATTAATTTTCTTTTTTCTTTTTTACATTTCAATCGTACTCTATCATAAAGAAATAAAAATTCTCCCACGCAACTTTAATTTTTTATTTTGATTTATTCTTGCAATGCTGCTTGATTGCTTTCAGCTCCATTTTTTTGATGTGCCAAATCAAATAGTTTTAAATGGTTTGAGAATAAACTAAATTGTATAAGTCATTTTCAGTTCGGTCAATTGATACCTAATGTATATGTCATCTTCATTGTACCGTTACACAGTGAGTAAGATATTTTATCCACCTTTCTTTAATTGAAGGCATATGGTCTTTCTTAAAGGTAGGTCAAATATTTTATTTAAGGAAAGTAAGTTGCGAAGTATGATTTCAGAAAGAGGAAAAATTATTTTAAAAAAAATTAGAAAAGAAAAGAAAAGAAAAAACCAATAGGATATTAATAAATTCATTTTTTTTTTTAGTCTATAGGTGAATAATGTCACTTTTCCTCATCATTAATTTTTCATTTCTAAATGTACCTATGCGTAAAGCCTGAATTTTTTAGGCAATTCTTCTAAAGGATGAATATATACATACATACATACATATATATATATATATATATACTATATATATATATATATATTGTAGTAAATATATAACATATTTTCATCAATCACATATAAACATATTGGCACAAAGAATCAAGTTATATATATATATATATCATTCTAAGTGTTTTAGACTGCATTGATTTATTCTTTATAAAAGAAGCCAGATAAAAATTCAACCAAACCAACACCTAACCCACCTATTCAAGGAGTTGGGCAGTCTATTTTGATAAGGAGCTTTTGGCTAGGTCAAGATTTGACGAGTTTGATGTACTTGACCTCCTTAATACCCTGCTGTGAACCCGGTTTTCACTTAGAGAAAGAGAGCAAAATAAATTATCACTAGGTATCTAAATGTTTTCAAACATTTAGGTGAATTTCGCAAATTTTTTTAGAACTTTAAAAGTGAAGTTGAATAGTTGTGTATTAGCTTAATATATAAGAAGATAAGATTTAAGGAATCCATAATTGGTTAATATTTCATATATGTAACATGTTCTTAGTTCCAAAAAAATTTAAAATTTATGTATAATTTCTTGATATATTTAAAATACAAAAATATTATGATGATATTATTTATTCAAATCATATATAAAAATATTATTTAAACTATTTAAATATTATGATGATATTATTTATTCAAATCATATATAAAAATAGTTTAAATAATATTTTTAGCCTAACAAATAAATGAAAACAAGGAATTATTTTTCCAAAAGCTTTTTTTTTCCCAAAAAAGAAACGGGCCTTACACTATATTTGATCATTTTTAAGCACAGTAGAAATAGAATAAAATTTGTAAAAAGGAAAAAAAAAAGGAGGAATAAAATCAAATGAAATACAATTTTCATCCTTGTTTGGATATAACACTGCAAACCTATAAAATTATTATAAAAGTATTTCTATAAACCTATAAAAGTGATACAGTAAATTTATACAATATCACAACATGTGATTTGTAATATATAGAAAAAACTTTAAACTGACAATTTCTAATATAAATTCGAATCCTCAATTCACATTTTCATTTTTCAATTTTCTCTGCAAATTTTACTATATATAGTTATTTGCAAATTTTTATTTCCATAATTTATATTTTACGTAGGTTTTACTCTATTGAAATACATGTGTAGAAATATCTTTATCAAAATCTCGATATGTTTTCTTAAGAAAAAATTTATTTTTGTTGCTATTATACTACTTCGGATAAATGCAAAAATATATATATAATTATATATACTGCACAAATTTTATTGAAATATTAGTTATTGCTAATTAATTATTAATTAGTAATTAATTAATTGTTAATATATTATTAATTAACATTAGTAAATGAATTATATTTATATGTTATTATAATGTATTTTTGTAAACGTAGTCGCTAAATTAAGTTATATTAATTAACTATTAATTAGAAGTAATTATATGTGTAAAAATATCTTTATCAAAATCTCAATATGTTTTCTTAAGAAAAAATTTATTTTTGTTGCTATTATACTACTTCGAATAAATGAAAAAAGAAAATGTAATTATATATACTGCATAAATTTTATTAAAATAGTAGTTATTGCTAATTAACCATTAATTAGTAATTAATTAATTTTTAATATATGATTAATTAAAATTAGTAAATGAATTATATTTATATGTTATTATAATGTATTTTTGTAAACATAGTCGCTAAATTAAGTTATTGTTAATTAACTATTAATTAGCAGTAATTAATTATTAATATGTCGTTAATTAATTATTATAAAATTAATTAGTGAAAAAATTTTGTATTGGTTGCAAATTTAAAATATTTGCATAGTTTTGTAGAATTAGTCATAAAAGTAAGTATTTGTTAATTATTCACTAATTAAAGGTGATTAGTCGTTAATATGATGTTAATTAATTGTTATAAAATTAATTAGTGAAAAATTTTATATTCGTTGCAAATGAAAAATATCTGTATGGTTTTATAAAATTACTCATAAAAATAAGTAGTTGTTAATTATCTATTAATTAAAGATGATTAGTCATTAATATGTCGTTAATTAATTGTTATAAAATTAATTAGTGAAAAATTTTGTATTGATTGCAAATGTAAAATATTTATATGGTTTTGTAGAATTAGTCATAAAAGTAAGTAGTTGTTAATTATCTGTTAATTAAAGATGATTAATCATTAATATGTCGTTAATTAATTGTTATAAAATTAATTAGTAAAAAAATTTGTATTCGTTGCAAATGAAAAATATTTGTATGGTTTTGTGGAATTAGTCATAAAAGTAAATTGTTGTTAATTATCCGTCAATTAAAGTTGATTTGTCATTAATATGTCGTTAATTAATTGTTATAAAATTAATTAGTGAAAAAATTTGTATTCATTGTAAATGAAAAATATTTGTATGGTTTTGTAGAATTAGCCATAAAAGTAAGTAGTTATTAATAGTTTATTAATTAAAAGTGATTAGTTATTAATATATCGTTAATTAATTGTTATAAAATTAATTAGTGAAAAAAATTGTATTGGTTGTAAATGTAAAATATTTCTATGGTTTTATAGAATCTATTATAAAATTAATTAGTTATTAATTATCCATTAATCAAAGGAGATTAGTCATTAATTAATTATTATAAAATTAATTAGTGAAAAATTTTGTATTCATTGTAAATGTAAAATATTTATATAGTTTTATAGAATTAGTTATAAAAGTAAGTAGTTGTTAATTATTCGTTAATTAAAATTGATTAGTCGTTAATATGTCATTAATTAATTTTTATAAAATTAATTAGTGAAAAATTATGTATTCGTTGAAAATGTAAAATATTTATATGGTTTTATAGAATCAGTTATAAAATTAATTAGTTATTAATTATCCATTAATCAAAGGAGATTAGTCGCTAATATATTGTTAATTAATAAGTAAAAAATTTTGTATTTGTTTCAAATATAAATTATTTGTATGGTTTTACAGAATAGATGGAGCCATACTATCAATTGGTTAGATTCGAAAGTGTAAGTCACTTGTTGTACATAACCCTTAATTAGCACATAATTACAACATTGGTGGACTGATGGCATCTAGAGACACACACGTTCCATATGCCAACAAGGAGTTTACAATTACACTATCGGATGTAGAGATCCAATTAGGACTCCTCGTGGATGGTTAGGCAGTTACAAGGAGTAGTTGCCTAAATTAGGGAGTAATGTGTGAAGAACTGTTGGGGGCAAGACTCGGGTCTAGCGACAGGGGAGGTTGTATTAGCATGACATGGCTCAGTGATATGTTCTAGCTAATCCCACCAAATGCTAATGTTAAGTAAATACATCGTGCTATTCGTGTGTACATACTATAGCTTTTAAGGGAATCTATCTTTGCCAATAAATCTAGCGCCCCCGTTCATGCGATGTGGTTACCTTTGCTAGAGCATTTCGACATTATTGAGACATATAGTTGAGGGTCCGCATGTTTAACGTGATTGTATCTCCAACTTTATGTCGCGTCATCACCATTAGCATACAAGATTAGAGGGGCTATCATTTTGCTATAGGTGTGGGCTTGGGATAGATTTCCCCACATCGCACCCATTAGTTGACACAGACTATTGTAGAAGCTAGATGTCCACTAAAGGCACGTTGGAACATGCGAAGGGACACACAGCATCACCCCACCCATGCAGTCAACACATAGCGGGATGCGTTGGATAGGCAAAACATGTCGCAGGTACTTTAGTAACAAATTTTTTTTCCTTGCAATTAATCATATTTATCATTTGAAGTCAATATTATTTTCTGTTTTCAGGTTGAATGGGAGTCATATGATGGGAATTTAATTAATCTCCTACCGTATTTTTGCAAAGTTTGCATGCACATTTGGATAGCTCAGTTGCCACTTATTTGTTTCCACATTATTGAGTGGAATTTCCCAAATCAAGTGATGAGGAAGTTTAATGGGTTCTAATATATCCCGCAATCAATGATCATGCAGCCAGAGCTTTATGAAATCGACCTATGTGGCCGGATTGATGTTGATTAGACAATCTAGCATGCAATGTATTTGAACATCTAGGAATAGTGAGTTGGTCGAGTTGTTCATATAGATAGCCATTGTGGTATGCATAATAGTTACCTACAATGGTATGGATTGATTAGCAGGCAATACATTAGATGCACAAGGGCTATTCTTGGATTTCTAGTAAGTACAATTTACATAAACACTTAGTAATGTCCAAATAATTACATGATCATGTTAACCTTAATTTACATTTTGTTTATACTTGCAGGGTGACACCTTAAGACAAATCTGCTTATCGCTAGATATAGATACGGCTATGAAAATAGCAACTCAGGGTCTTTAATTCATGCTTCACCATACGGGGGTAACGTTGTACTCACAATCGCAATAGCAAAACACCTAGGAGAAAGCAAAACCTATTCCTGAACAACGACGAACAGGGGGACAACAACAACCTTGAAGCCAAGGTGAGCCACTGGAAAATCCAAGGCAGGACAAACAGATGCATACTGATTGCGATGCGATGCATGCTAGCTTAGGACCAATGTTTAGCTAATACGAGACACCACATCGACATTTTATAAGTGCTCATGTCCCAATACCACCAGCTCTATAGAAGGAATTATCTGGAAAACAACCTATATACTAGGGTGAATCATCTAGTCAACGAAATAGAGTGGAGTCTCGTTCCTCTACAAGCGTTCAACATAGGAGTTTGAAGCTCCTCCAGCTCTGCATGCAAGGCTAACTAATGCCTTCGCTCGGCTAGCTAGGCAACTTGTTAGAGGTAGGAGATAAGAGGGGATAAGGATAGGGACCAATGATTTTTTAATTCTTTTCATATATATATGGTATATTGCAATGATTAAGTTGATGTATTTTTACAATTTATAATAAATTAGTATGCATTTTGTCCATCAACACTATTACCCCTTTCCCATTTTCACATGCAATGTGTACATATACGATTTTACAACTTTGAATATTTCATAACATTTAACAAATGTCTAAACAAATTGAAATTCAAAACAAATTCTCAATAAATGAAAAAATTGCAAGTATATATACAGAATATCAAGCATCCCCCTTTTGTCGTGTCTTTAAACAAACTAGATGAAGTAGTTGAGAATTCACTTAAGCCGCAAAAGAGAAAAAGCTAATGTTAGCACCATAAATGTAATGTCAAACGTGATGAAATATGTATTGGTATCCATCAGTTACTATTATTGCATTGACGTGGATACATTCTTCTATTATACCATGTAAAGTCCACATGTGATTTGATCTAGACACTCCCTAATATCCATTTTCATGTGATATCTTTTTTTCTTCAGCTTTCCCTTCTTCGGTGTAAGGTTTCCCTTTGGGTGAAGGACGGGAAGTGCACTAGCTCCCAATCCAACTCGTCTCCTATAGGCATGATGTGCATCTTATATGTTTGGTCCTAATGTGTCCATCTATACCAATCGGGTATAGAATACGTCATATCAAGCTTAAGCAAGGCAGCCACTGCATATGCATAGGAGCATGGAATTCTATATATTTGCCATTTCTAGCAACTACATGTGTAGCAAGCAAAGTCAACAACGTGCATTCAACTACCTCCCTTTAACCCGCTAATGATGCTACAACTATCGATGAGGACTTCAAAAACTCTATCATGCCTACTGTAGTCGATGACCTTGTGGTTGCTAGCTCGTGAACTCCATTGGTCGATTTTTTCGATTACATATTTGGTGAAAATTTTGCCCTTCACCATATTCTTCAAAGCCTTCGTATGCTTCTAGATGAAGTACCCAACACATTTGTAGAACGTTTTCTTTACCAAAGCAGTCACAGGTAACCCCTGAGACTCCTTCAACATGAAATTATAGCTTTCAACAACATTGGAGGTCATATAACCAAACCGATAGCGACCGTCATAAGCTAGTGTCCACATATCCAACGACACGTCGTCAAACCAATCTAATGTATCTCATTTAATTATCCCCACCTGCTCCATCACATAATTTAACTTGCGAGATCGTACTTGCATCCCCGCATATGTCACCAAATTCTTGCATTGGGTGTTTTTATGTGCCAAGTTGAAGTTACTCGCAAATGTGTCAAAGACAAAACCGTTGCACCGCAAATGGAGGCCACCATCCATTTGCTTCTTCTTAGACTGCTGATCTAATGTCTGCGTGTCTATTCGATATGAGGCAAATGGTTTCACGACCTTCACAATCATCGACAACATATTCCTTCAATTTCCTAAAAAACCAACCCCATGTCTCAACTATCTCCTAATCAACTAGAGCGAATGCCAACGAAGGTATATGGTTGTTACCATTAATGCCACAAGCAACTAGTAACTTATGGGTGTACTTCCCATATAGAAAAGTGGCATCAATGGTAACAACAAGTCTAAGGAATCTCTACACTACGATGTATGGCCTAAATGCCCAAAATACCCACTTCAAAGTAAACACACTAAGGTTACACAATCTGCTCCATCCCCAATCTATTTGTGTTCCAGGATTTATATTTTCTATTATATTGAAAATTTTTTGCAGTTCATCATAAGACTTCTCCCAATTCCCGTATATGTACTCGATAGCCCATTTCTTTCCCTCCCAAACCCATCTCCTGCTGATCCTATAGCCAAATTCCTATTCAATAACAGAAGTCAACTCGATTACCTTCATATCATGATTGTCCTTAAGAAGATTTACAAATTGGCCGATAAGGAGATTGCAATCCAACTGTAGATGATCCTGACTAATCAGTAGGTTATTACATATGTATGGACCCTCAATCTTGTCACCACGAAAATGCCCTCTAACCTCTTCTTTTGAGCTCGAAGCCTCCATTTACAACTATTGTCCCTTCTCAAACAATAAATAGATCACAGCAGTGAATTAAACTCTACAGTAATGAAATTGCAATGGTTCTTCACATGGTAAGACTTCACTATTGCTTAAACCACTGCAAATATTAGTTTGCTCCTACTCGAAATAAATGTAACCACTATCGCCCCAAAATTGTAATACGGAACAAGATCTCTAACTGCCATGGTTGGTGGTTCAGCCTACTCTGCTCGATATATTGGTTGTCTTGAGTAGGTATGTATGGTTGGAAACTCTTTTTTCAATATTTCATCTCCCTCATTTTCACTCTCCTCATTTTTCTCATCAAAACTCTCCTCGTTATGGTTACTCTCTCACTCAATACCCATTCCACTATTAGTGTCAATTACAACCTCCGCTCCTACATGGTCCATGTATGGATCTCGTATGTCTGGTCATTGTAATACTAGAGTAACTGCTCTATCTATTTCATCCCCATCATTCACTTCCATCGAGGTTGGAATTGAAGGTTGAAATGTCGACAACTCTAACTACATTTCTACAATATCATGTGACAAATGTGGCTGATTGCTTGTATCGAACGTTTTCCTTACCGATGGGCTTTTCAAATTGTTAGAAATTCTGATGAATAATCGTTGTATGCCATGAGCTCCATATGATTCAATCGTTTCAATAAAATTTTCAACATCTTCATCGTCGTTGATTGCTGTCAACGCATAACATATATTGCCCCCATAGAACATAGGATGCTTGTGAATTATCTCAACCCCCACTTCAGTTGGATCAACTTTGATGCTACGACATATTTTGTATAAAAATTCGTTATAGTTGATGTTTTTCTTCATTTTCAACTTATTTACCAAATCTCTATCATACTCTAGCCCTCAGTTACCGACCAAAATATTTCCAAATGCATAGATCATCAACTTCACGTAATCAACCATCCTTTCCCTATCTATAGTATATATAAGTTATAAGCTTTTAAATAAATGTGACAATTTCCAATAATAATATTTTAAATTTTTCAAAAAAAAAAAAAAACCCATAACATTTCAAATATTAAATTTTTTCCCCATTATTGCCAAATGAATTTTTTCTAAAATTTTTTCAGATGTTCTTTTTCAATAACATCTTTGTTGCTAAAAATTCCAACAATTTTTGTATCATTTTACAATACTGTAAAAATTATTTCACATTCTAGATATTACAACTTTTAATCACAATATTTTTTTATATTTTCAATAACAACATTCTTAATATTTACACACACAAAAATTCCGTGTCATTTCTAATTTTAATTTTAATTTTTCTCCCATTCTTTCCAAACAAGTTTTTTCTAAATATTTCTCCAAAATTATTTTTTAATAATATTTTTTCTACTAAATATTTCAATAATTTCCATATTATTTTATAATACTACAAGAATTATTTGACATTCTATATATTTCATATTCCTTACAACAACAAATCCTCATTCTAATACAAAAATTAATATTATATGTTACGTATTGCAATATTTATATAAATCATAATTAACAAATTATAATCTAACAACACCCAGTAACATTTTCTATAAAATATATAATTATATTAATTTTTTTATAAAATCTTATATCAAACACAAACATACATAAAAAAACTTTAACATAGATAAAAAATATTCAACTTTTCTAAAAAAACATACAACAATTGATTAATTATTTAGAAACCACTTAGATCTAGGCTAATCCTTTATTTCCTATGCAGAATCACTTTTTCTTCATCATCTTTTCTTCGTGCAAATGAGAGAAAAACTAGATCTGATATGAGTATTTTCTGTATATTTTTGCAAAAAAAAATTACTATTACTGTATTTATATTTTTTCAGTTTGTGTATTGTTATTAGGTGATTTTTGTTTCTAATCTAGATGAGTGTAAATGGAATATAAAATTAGACGATGGGATTAGATAGTACAATTTGTACTGAAGGCACAAACTGGTTTTGCGCCCTCAGTTATAATTTTTCCGTATCCCTAAAGTCACAATCATCATCCGTGTTTTCAAAATATATTTTAGTAATAATTATTATAAATATAATATTTACGTAATTTTTTTCAAAAATTATAATATTTAAGTATATAATCCCACCACGGGAAGCCGGTGTTCCAGGTCGAGGTGGTACCCCACGGTAACAATCACTGCAGGAACACGCGCCGCAACATTACAACACAGCGTGTGGTTCGTTGTGGTGGATACACTAAACAGAATAAACCCACCCCCGTGATAATATATTTTGAGAGGCAACTTTTTATTGAAATTGCTATCAAGGGCTTGGCGAGATTCAGTGGGGTGTCGTGGTCGGGCGTGGCTGGTGTTGTCGGGCGCTCTAGGTGGCGCGTGATGGCCCCGTCGGGGTTCCTCGACAATTTGAGAAACTCACAGGAATCAATGGTGTGGTTTTTGGACACTATTTCATGGTTGGACATACTGATGGTTGTGAATTGACAGTGTTTTGTGAGGAGACAACGAAGGTTCCAGCCAGGAACCCTTAATGTGGAGTTACGAAAAAATTGTCAACAATGTGGTATGTCGATGTCAGTGCATTAATATAATCATATGGATTGATATATGAAATTGCGTGCGATCATTTATGGCCTTTTTAATATGCTTGAAATTGACAAAATATTTATTTGTTTGTGCATGTGTCAGGAAGAGGCTAAAGGCCATGCGGGATTAGAATTAGATTCCTCCATTGCACGGCACCATATTGCTCCAAACTCTGCTTCTTTGGTATTTTATAACCTTTTATACGTCATGGACTGCATTTAAATTAATGGAATACAAAACGCACTTCACCGAAAACTATCCTCAATTGGTTTGAGAAATTGAACCAAACCTTTATAAAAACTGTATATTTATTTTTCTTTGACTTTCTTTTTTTCTTTTTTTTTTGTCTTTTTTCTAATCTATCTTATACTTCATGGTTTTATTTTGATATTCATATCTCTATTTGCATTTAAATTATTATTATTATTATTACATTTCAATCATACTTTATTATAATGAAATAAAAATTCTCCCACATAACTTAATATTTTTATTTTAATTTATTTTTACAATGCTGCTTGTTTGGTTTCAAATCCATTTATTTGATGTGTCAAATCAAACCACTTTAAATGGTTTAAGAATAAACTAAACTGTATAAATCATTTTCATTTTGGTCAACTAATACCCTAATGTGTACATCATCTTCATTCTACCATTACAGACAATGAATAAGATATTTTATCCACCTCTTTTTAATTAGAGGCATACAGTCTTTCTTAAAGGTAGGTCGGATATTTTATTTAAGTGGTGAAGTATGATTTCAAAAAGAGGAAGAATGACAAAAAAAAAAAAGAAAAAACCAATGGGTTATTGATCATTTTTTTTTTTTTTTGGTTCTATAGGTGAATAATGTCACTTTTCCTTATCATTAATTTTTCATTTCTCAATGTATGCATACGTAAGGCCAGAGTCTTTTTAGGCGATTCTTTTCAAGGATGAATATTTATATTGCACTAGATTGTCTAGATATAATATGCGTCTTCTCCAGTTACATTAAGATATATTGGCACGAAGAACAAAGTTATATAACTACACATACATACTTATATATATATATATATATATGTAATAGCGGTAAGATGCTTGAGATTGTAATGATCCATCGTTTATGAAGAAGACAGATAAAAATTCAACCAAACCAACACCTAACCCATCTTATTTAAGGAGTTGAGCAGTCTGTTTTGATAGAGCTTTAGGCCAGGTTAAGATTTGATCAATTTGATGTATTTGACCTCCTTAATATCCTGCTGTGAACCTGGCTTTCACTCAGAGGAGGAGGAGAGCAAAATAAATTGTTATTAGGCATCTAAATTTTTTCAAACATTTAGGGGAATTTTGCAAAACCTTAAAAGTGAAGTCGAATAATTATTACCTTAATATAAAAGAAGATAAGATTTAAAAAATCCATAATTGGTTAATATTTCATATATGTAACACATTCTTAGTTCTAAAAAACATTTGCAAATTATATATATACTTTTAATATGTTCAAAACACAATGGTATTATGATAATATTATTTATTCGAACTATATATAAAAATATTATTTAAATAATTTCATATAACGTTAATCTATAAGAAAGGGTTCAACTCTTGGGCGCACCTCATCGAAATGATGATTTACGAATCTAAAGCTCCTTATCAATGCCAGCAATGCCATTCTCATCAGTTGTGTAAGGAAGGATTGCTCCTATAACCATTAATGGATTGGTTTATGGATCCAAAAGATTATTAAACCATTTGTTTCAGGCATAATCATTTCTTGACAGCAAACATTTTTTTCTTTTTTCTTAAATATATTTCCAAAGAAAAATAACATACTTTCATTGGTTTTTTTTTTTAATAAAAATATGTTAAAAAGAATCTTCTAGTGGTTGGCTCAAGCATCTTGTATAACTAATATTTAAATAATTTTTCTTTCCAGTTCATTACCCCCACATTCATTATATCAAATGTTTTATATTGCATTAATGTATTAAACGCGGATGGTTTTTTAATTACTCATGATTGCAACAGTTATTTTTATAATGTTTTTTATGGTTACTATGAAGTTCTTTTGTCCACTAAAATCTTGCGTGTTTCAAATATAACTTATTGGTCAATTAAAGTGCCAAATGACATAAAATCATTTTTCTAGAGTTATAAGGTTTATGAAGATTGATTCGAAAAAATCCATCTGTGTTTAAAAGTACAGACCATTTTCATGGAAAATATTAAAAACTTCTCCTATGATGGAAAATGTTTTTCCTTGTAGGGGAAAAAAATTCTATATTTTTAGCCTAACAAATAAATGAAAATAAGAATTTTTTTTTCCAAAAGTTTTTTTTCCCTCCTAAAAAGAAATGGGCCTTATATTATGTTTGGTAACTTTTAAGTAAAGTGGAAATGAAATGAAATCTATAAAAAAAAAAAAAAAAAAAGAAAAAAATTGAATGAAATACGATATTTATCCTTGTTCGATTACGAAGAGTGGAAATGAAAAGAAATCAATCAAAACATTTCCTTATACCTTATTTGATTAATACACACACAAAAAAAAAGAAAAAAGAAAATTAAAAAAAAAAAACAATATGATAGCTTTTCTAAATCACCTTTTGTATTATCCTAATCCTTTCTTTAGACATACTTTTATCCTCACAATTTTCACTTTTTTCCTTTTTTTTTTCCCTTCAAATTTAGAAGGAAACAAAATTGACCCAAGAGGGAAACGTTCCCACTATTTTTACATCCATTTTTTAGTTCCTCTTATCCAAAGGGGAGTTAGTTTTATTTGGAACCCGTCGTCTTTATATTTTGACCAAGCTATTGTTTTGACGTTCATCTTTTGTCTAACCTTTCAAAAATATCAAACTACATTTATTCTGTATCGTAAAAAGCACAATGCAACTTGCAAGAAAACATAACATGGAATATTATTATCTCTTCTTGAGCTAAGATATCGAATTGAAAAGTTTTAATGAGAAATAAAAAAGCTCAATTAGTTAGCTCAACATAGAAAAATTGGAGTGAAAGTTTTATTTTTTTTTTTCCTTTTTTTAGAAAAAAAGTTCTACTAACTAACTTGTCTTGGTATGTCATCCTTCGAGTGTGCCATAGACGTAGACTTAAGCCCATGAACTGCCCTGACGATTGCTAGACTCGATAACACCAATAGTGAAGGTGATGGTTGTACCAATGACCAATGATAGTGGTTAATTATGGTGGAAATTATCATTGAAAAATACAAATAATAATAATAATTTCCAATTTTGAAAGGTGGAAATCATCTTTCTCAATTCCTCCATTAGTATTTTACATGATCATTAATTGTTATTTTTAGTTGCTAAAACTGTGCAAATGTGTTAAACGAGTCAACCTAATTCAACTTACTTTGTTCCTTAAGTTAAATGGGCTAATTTACGAGGACCCATTTAATAAAGAGGTCAAAATTTATTGACTTTGCCCTAAACCACATGGGCTATTGAATTAAGTGGGTTAGCTTGCCAGGCTAACCTATTTAACCCATTTTTACATTTTGATGAAATAAATGAGCTAATACAACATATTTTGCTCATTTATACATTTTAATGGTTATATGAGTTAACCACAACCCACTAATGATAGATTATATATATATTTTTTTCATTTAAAACTATACAAAATATAAACTTTATAACAACTCCGTATTGTTTAAATAATAACATGATAAAATGGATATTGTGATTGTAACATCTTTTTAATATAGATATTATAAAATAATAGAAGGATTATGGGATAAATATAGAGAATTAGATGGAAGAACTAAGATAATAAAGTAAGAAAGAAGAGTGAGGAAGATAATAATGAATGATGATATGCGGCTTGAATTTTGTAATTTATTATATTAAGTTTAAAAGTAAACAAATTAGTACTTGGTATTATGTTATGAATATGATATATGGTTAGAATAAGTTATGCTTAATTTTTGTTTTCATTTTTTTTTTCTTTAGGTTAGTGGCTTAGCCTGTAAGTTAAATGAGTTAACTCACTTTAACCTACAGCTTGAACAAGCTAAGCTTATTTAGCCAACTTTTTAAATAAGTTGTAGCCCGTTTCTTAAACAGGTTAAATAAACTAGGCTAAGATTATAATCTATTTGCATAGATTTACTTCCAATTTTACTTATTCGTTTTTAATTATTAGTATTTCCAATCTTCTAAACTTATTATGAAAATATTTGACAACCGTAAATAATCCAAAAATTATTTTAAGTGAAAGAAAGACACCCTTAGTCACCGCAAGCTAAGTCAAATCTTGTGCCTGAGTACTCTAAGCGATCGGCTAATCAATCCAGCTTAATTATTATTTGACGTGCACTTGGGCGAAGTCCCACTAATTCATCGAATAAGTTTATAGCAGTTTAGCGTTTGAACTGGATCGGGTGTGGTCTTTTTTGGATGGATGGTCTCTTGATTAGAACTGGATCAGATGCACAGTCTTTATGGACATTTCACAAAAATTTGGTGCTGGGACAAACAGTCCGCTATCTGGGCTTTATGGCCCATTATTTAGGCATTTCTTTCACAAAAGTTGGTAGATGTATTGGTTAGATCTATTTTTAGGGGTTATTTTTGTTAAGTTTTTTAATATATAGAATCAATGAGTCTACACATAGACGATGAACCCACAAATGGATTCCAATTTTTTCTGTATAAAAAAATATGAGAGTTGTGCTTATTTGTATATGCAACAAAACTTATCTATTCACAACTCCCCCCACACCACGGCCATACACCAAAAATGAAAGTGACTTTAATAATGAGTGCCTTTGAAACCTTGATCAAAAGTAAGAATTAATTATATAAGTTTTACTTCATCATCTTATAAATTTTTTTAAAATAATTCAATTTCAAGGCCTTGTTGCTACTCCATTTATTAAAAGAAAAAACACGTGAAATTATTTTGTTACATTTCTTATTAAGTGAAATAAGTGAAGGTGTTTAGGAAAAAGGAAAAGAAAAAGAGAAAGAGAGAATCTAATGAAAGTATGAACTAAAAGTGAGGGTGTAGTTTGATGTGAAGACTAACATGTATATGAGTGAAATGAAAAAGTTGAGCAATAGGAGATTTGGATTCAACATCTCAGCATTTAAGCTGAGTTCCTTTTTTATTTTCTAACATAAAGGCTACTAGGTTGAGATTGATTGGTGGCATTGAAAGATCAAATATGGCGCATCTTCTTCTTTTTTTAACTTTTTTCTTTTTCAAGTGAGAAGTTGTTCGATTTAGTTTTGACTTCCCCAGCTAAAAAATGAACCATTTGGACCCACTTCATATGAAACCACAAGCTAAACAAAAATATATATAAAAAAGCTGCATTTTGCAATTCAATTCGATTCGATTTGATTTTGTAAATAGTCTTACATATCATTGTGTTTATCAGTATTTTTGCTAACAAAATTAAAGTATATTTTTATAAAATAATGTTAAATGTACCTTTTAGGAAGAAAGGTTTCTATCAATTGAGTTATTAACCTTTCTTAATTTATAAATTCAATACTAGACCTTTAGAAAGTACACTTTCATCTTAAATGTTCTTCAAAGAATCAATTCAATCTTGAAAGAGGTTTTGAAAAAATAAAAATGATTAAGAAATCAACTGCTCTACACTTTTGAACTTTTTTTAAAAAAAAATTAGGATTTTATGTTTGTCTTAAAAAGGCTTAATATTTGTAGAGAGCTACCTTGGCACTTAGACATTTACCTCAATTTAATGTTAAGAACTAGTTTCTAGAATTAGAGAAAGGGTCTAAAAAACCAACCCCAATTAGAGATGTTTTAATAAGATATGGCTTAGTAAACCTAAAGTAGGCATATCTAGAATGGCTTTTACTTCTTCGGCTTGCTCAATTGTCTCGCATGCAAAAAAAAAAATAGGTATAAAAGGGGTTATTTAGAGTCCAGGCCCTTAATAAACCTTAAGTTTTATAAGCTTAAGAAGACTTGGGCCCTTAGCACAAGCCCAAAACCCATGATCTTATAAAGAAAGGAAGCTTGAAGTTCAATCCTTTATCATAAGAAATGATTTGGCGGTCATCATCAATGATTTATTTAATCTGTCCATCCCATCTTCATGTAGTGACTGAAATCAATGGCCAAATTCTTTATATGGGAGTTTCCTTCTTATTGATAGCATCAACAAACTTCACACAAACACCATTAGTGTTGAAATTATTCCGTAGAAAACCAAACATTAAAATTATTATCATATAAGATTATTAGATGCAATCTGCTATCACACGTGTGCTTCGTGAAGCCAAATTTGTCTATTTTTCCTCTTGTACCTCTCTCTACACTATCCCTTCACATATTATAACACCAAAACTTTTTGAGGCCGACCACTGCATTCACTACACGTGACCAACCATTACAGCAACCTCTATATGATATTCAATTAATACATTCAGAAAGATTTAGGACTTATACATACCTATAAATGGCTTAAGATTTAATAGACAAAACTTGGAAGGTTTAGGACTTCTACCCAGCTTTTCCATTTTCAATTACATTCAATAATACATAATGGAAAAATTAATATAAGATGCATTTTGCTAATATGATATAATACACGGTACACGGTGAAATGAGCGGAAGTAAGCGGTCAAAGGAGGACCGGCCGTGCATTATACGTAATATGTGATGTTTTTGAAAGAGATTTGGAGAATGGCCCAATGGATTTCGAAGTCTTGGACTAGCACAATAATGCTTATATATTAATACATTATTCAGTATTAATCATGATAGCCACCGCTGCAATATATTTAATTACGTAGTGCTATATGTTTATATATTCATTTAAGTAGCTTTCTGGCGCTACTCGATGTCCAATCATTCAATTGTTTTCTTGATATTGTATGATCGCTTTGGATAAAGTTTTGGGGTTTCTATTTAATATATTCATTTTACGTCTCCATCAAAACTCTCTCTCTCTATCTCTTATAGATAGCTAGTTAGCAAATCTCACTTATTAAACTCTTTACAAAGTGCTACTAGCTCCTAGTTCCTAAATAAGCTGCTGAAACTACAAATCGTTGAACACGCTATTTATTTATTTATTATTACCAAAAAAAAAATTATTTCAATGATTGAACAAGACAATTACACTACAGATAAAAACAATTAAAGGGATGGGATTAAAGCTTCAAACCAAAAGGTCACGTATCTTAAATCAAAAATAGGTATTAACAACACTTGAATAAGAAATGTTATACCAAGAGACTGGATAACTTGTCCTCTGATTGGAGAAAATACCCACACAAAGGGTAGGAGCATAAACCAAAATATAATAATAATAATAATTGAAGTAGAGATGGTAGTTGTGCAGCAGAGATGGTGATGATGTGCAGAGAAGGAATTAACTACTATACTACCCGTTGCCAAGGAGACGAAAGTGGAGATGAATATAGAGATAGAGATAGGGATAGATGGAGATGAAAATGAAGAACCAAGAAGTTTGAAGGTAGATAAAGGTGATCTTTATTGAGTTTTAAGAGGATTGGTTTTATTGAGATGGAGAAGGGTGGGGGAGGGGGTGACGAGTAAGGGGTGGTCACCTAGGAATTCCACAAATGGGGTTTTGTATTTTGTTTTACTCCTTTAGGATAAGGGAGAGAGGAGAGAGGATCCCAAAGAAAAAGAAGAGTGAATGAGTTTTTTTTTTTTTTTTAATGGAGTTTTGAATGGTAGCTGCTTATTTGAAATAGTCAAAAGTGTTTATAATTATTCCAAAAGAAAATTATATAAGTTCTTCGGTCTAAGTTTATATGTTTAGTGTATGCATATATATATATATATACTAATTTTACTAAATTTGGTGATAAAATAAATATGTGGCTATTTATAGGTATTTAATATTGGCCAACTATACAATAATTAAACTTCCGAAATCTTTTTTATTATACAAGTATCCTACAACTTAATTGTCCATTTATCTTTATATTTTATCAAATAAGTCCTAAACCTTTTAGTTGTGAAAAGTTAAAAAAAATACTTATAATATTCTTAATTAAGCTTCAACTTTAAAAGTAGTTTTCTAAAAGATCATGTAGGCACTTAACTAAAGCTCGATAATATAGCTTTGGCGTAAAAGTTCAAAGCTCAATTGAAGTCGGATATTATGAGTCGAGTTTGTTTTCTAAATTTGATACAATCAAAATGTTTAGTGACTCATTTACCTAATTATAAAATTAAAGAAACTTATTTGTGTATAATTATTAATTATTAAAGTTTAAAGGCTTAGTAGGAAAGTAGGTAAAGGTTTTATGTAGTCCTTTTCAGATTTGTTCCCACCATTTCGGGGAAAATAAAGAAATAGTGTAGGGATCCATGTCTGTCACGTGGTTTAATTTTCCATAATACTTTGCAAATTTCTTGTGTTGCTTTATAATGATAAAAGAAAAAGTCGAAAGTAAAGTCAGAAGCTCCTAATAATTGTGGCTCAACATATAAAATAATATATAATGAAGCGGACCAGTTAGTAGACTTTCTCCAGGGTTTTCATACTGGTGGATGATCAAAAACTTCCGGCACACATACCTGTAATTTTATATATAGATAATTTAATATCTAAAATTTTATATATTTTTTTTTTCAAATTTAGTGTTTGTACTTAAAAATAAAGTACAACATAGTATTTAAGAGTGAGCGGGTAGGGTACAAGATTTTACCCGTATCTTATCTTATAAGATATAAGTTTTTAATTTTTGAAACGAAAACTTATTATATAATACTTTAGAACTACTCTGTATCATATGCTCTATATCCTATTGAATATATAAATTTTATCTTTCTTTATATTAATTTCAAGTTTATACAATATTGAAAAGATTATTTATATTTGAATTATAAATTTTTAATATGCAAAAATTATGAAATTTGTAATAAAATATGTGAAATTTAAAAAAAGATAATTTTTCAACCTTAATTATTTCAAGTTCTATAATCTTATTATTTAGCAAATGAAAAATAATAAGGCAAAAGGATAAGAAACCTACAGTTAAAGAGAAAAATGAAGAAAGATAAGGGGGAAAAAAAAAAAGAGGGATGACATTAAGTTTAACCATTTATGGTTATAACTATGAATTTAGGGGAAGTATAGAGTAAGTTAGTCTTGTACCCATACCCTACTTTGTGGGAGTAAGTTTTAGAAATTCTATACTCGAAACTTATCTTGTAATCCTAAATGCCCACTTGAAATCTACTTGATTTAGTAAAGTATAGGTAGGTACTTTATACAACAGGATTACTTACTCACCCTTAGTAGTACCTTTATTAGTCACTAAATTTCTATAGAATAAAATTTTAGATATTAAATTATTCAAATATAAAAGTATAGGCACTCTATGAGCCTTTTTTTCTCAAAAATTTCTTTTTTAAATGTGAGTATGACCTTTTCATTTTTATAATTTAGGTTTTATGCGATCTTAGTATAATCAAACCTCTTAATTTTTTATTTTTTTTTTTATATTGATGCATGATCTAGATAAAAGGTTGGAAAATATGGCAGCAATAAACATTCTTTTGAAAAGTTTGTATAAAACTAGTTGAGTAGAATTTTTTTTTAGTAAAATAGATTCCAATATAGCCAAAATTGTTGTAACCTAATGGATGGATTATATTTTATTTCCTATTTTAAAATTGCAGTTTATATGATAGTTATTAAAAAAATAAAAAATAAAAAGAACTTACATAAGCTAGTTGAATCCGGCTTATCTAATCTACTAGGGATAGAGAGAAAAATTCTTCAAGATAGGCTTATTTTTAACTAACGAAAACACCATTTTAAGCACTTTTATATAAGATCATATTGGATTAACTTAAGAATGTTCTCAACATATTCTAACATCCAAGCACAGATTAAAGGAACAAAATGATTAATTTATTCTTATATTTAAAAATATTCACAAAAATATTACCTATTCCATTCTAGTATTCTCTTCTGATGGGGCATATTCCGAGTGGATGGAGTGTATATGTAGTACTATTTATTAGAAACCCCGAAAAATTTAATGAATGTACTTTAAAAAATTACATAGCGTTATCATAATCTAACGGCTTAACTCCATATTTTTATTTTATTGGAATAGTAATATGGAATATGCTTCCTGATAAAACAATAATACACTATACAAACATATGTATTTATACTACCACAAGGGTCACAATTTTCTAATGAAATTTAAAATTAGAATATGGCATTTAACGAATAATTTCTAATACACCATATCATGAGCTATAAAATTTCCCGCTAGACCTACTATAAAGCAAAATCCTATCATAATCTATAATGAATTGCATTAGAAAGACGATTTGTGGATTTTCAACCCTTAATGTGTACGGGTCATAAATTATACATTATATATTATAGACACTCCATTTTTATTCCCTATATAG
The DNA here is from genome assembly GCA_037954665.1 of Laguncularia racemosa. NCBI lineage: Eukaryota > Viridiplantae > Streptophyta > Magnoliopsida > Myrtales > Combretaceae > Laguncularia > Laguncularia racemosa. The sequence goes on from JBBMOL010000188.1 coordinate 242,681, forward strand.
ATTTTTTAATAAAAATGATAAAAAAATAATTAAAAAAAGTCTAATTTATGAAATAGTAAAGATTAAATGAAAAATAATAATAACAAGTGACAAAAAAATAATAAAAGAAAATTCAACAAAATTAAGGAATTATGGGTCTTTAAATTAAGCTCGAGAACCTCAAATCTATAAAAATTAATTAGGACTGATATCTTAAATACAAATTGATTGCAATAAAAAATTAAGAAAAAGGGCTGGCTCAGTTGGTCCGTGTGTACACCCAGATGTATGTGTTGGAGACATTAGTTGTGAGTTTGAATCTTACTGAGGCACTTTGTACTATTTTCTCTTTTTTTCCTTTCCAACTGCCATGTGGCAACACGCTATTAGCCGAAAGAGGTACGCGCGAAGCATGAGATCTTCTTCCTCAAATAGACATCGGAGCTCGCTGAGGAAAAATGGAAGTGGATTTGAGCAAATCCATGCGAAATGAACTTGTTTCTCAACGTAATCCAATCCAATGCCAACTAACAACAAAGATTAATATCAATCTTTCACAAAAAACGGATTAAATCAAAGGATAAACTTAGGTTTGGGGTGGAATATCACAAATCCGATTCGCATGTATTTGGAACTTATTGGAAACAATAGAATGCGCCTATAAATACAAGAGAATGCCTAGAAATTAGAAGAGGGGGAAAATCACCAAAAACGTAGACTCATAAACTTCATCCGTGAATTTTGTCTCTTTAAGAACCTTAAACCTAAGCCGAAACTTCTCTCTAGGATTCCTCCACCAATACTTAACTTCGAGCCTTGATTTAGGTACCATTAGTATCCTTAGGTCATAAGGAGTGAGAAAAGTTGGTCTTGTGAATTGATAGCACTCTAGGAGCTTGGATCGATAAAACCTAAAGGACTCTGCTGTCGGCCACCTCTTGAACCACCACTTAGGCTAGCTTTCAAGTGAAAATAACACCAAATTTGACTTCTACACCCTAAAAAACCTACGGAACCACTCTTCAACCACCTCAAATCTCCACCAGAGCATCATCAACGAAGACCCCCAGCTATTGTGCTCGTGATCTGATCTAACTCGAGTTTGCCCCAGATCTAACCCAATTTGACCCGTGTCTAGGTAAATATTATTATTATTATTAATTTACTTTAGATAAATTAGTTTTATTTATTTAATCTTGTTAAAGCCTAATTGATAAAAATAAAGATAAGTGACTAATAAAAATTATAGTAGATTTTTAAAATTAATAATATAAATATAATTAGGTTAATAACTTTATCTTAATTTAATTTGGTTAATGATAGAGTATATTAAAAACTTATGAAAATCAATTAGGAAAATTAGTAAAGTAAGTAATTAGGAGGGAACCATTATGTAGGCCTTAGGTGTTGCAGTGTAACCGCCGCCTATGGACGAATAGGTTCCCAACTAGTTTTTTTAAATAATTAGTAATACTTAGTCTATAAATTTAAAGATATAAAAATTTAAATTTAAAAAAATTAAAAATGATTTATTATCTTGGATATGGTTTTATTCTGAAAACATAAAAAAGAAAAGTTTTCTCACCTAAAAAAATGATTTTCATGAAATAAAAAAATTCAATTGGTGTTTTCAAAAGTTAGGTCTTTAGTCTTTCAAAATTGGAGAATAAAAGTTTAGGTTTAGAATTTTTCCTTTAAAAAATTAAAATAATAATAAATGTAAACCTGACCTGTTTTTATAATTAAAATTAATCAATCCACTAAAGTTTTATGAAAATAGAACTACGTTGGTTTGATCCTGATAAGCAGGTACGTAGGTACCTACGAGACAACCACATATAAAAAAATATTTTATTATTTTCCAATTTCAATTCACCATAAAAAATTTATAAAAAAATATTTTATCATTTTAAAATTTCAATTTATAATATAAAAATATAAAAATATTTTATCCTATTTTTTAGTTTGATTTTAATTAAAGTAAAAATGCAAAAGTTTTATTCTCTTTTATATCATTTTAAAAATAAGAATAGAAAATTCATGAAAAAAATGATTAAAAATTTTCCATGCTGTTTTGATTTTTTTTTTTCACGCTTTATATGAAAAATATTATATTTTGCACATATGATGGTGAAAGGAATTGATAAGAAGCTTTTAATTCGTTTTCTTGGAAAAGATAACAAGCCTTAACCATTTAGGTTTTAATAAGATAGCTCTTGAATCTAGATTTTCTAGTTAATATTTTTTCAAAATTTGTTTAGAAAAATTTGTAGACAGTAATTAGTTAAAATTAATCCATATAATTAACCTTAACTTATCTTATTTTCCAACTTAGGTTGGTGGTGACTCCAATTTTTCTTAAAATAATTAAAAATATAGTTTTTCCTTAATTTTTATTGTCAAATAACTTATATTAAGTGGGTTGGACTTAATATGGGTTAAATTAAGGAAAAATCCAAAATCAGGTTCGGCATATATGATATATTATAGCTTACATCGTAGTTATGATAATATGTATAATATAATACAATATATTATAATTATTATTTATAAAATAACATATATTTAAATGTGAAAATATAGTAGATAAATAATATATACTAGCATAACATATAGTAAATATTATTTATGAATGTTATTATGTATATGTGCTATACACATAGGTGCATGCACATGGAGATATACACCATATACATAGTACTACCAAACTATATAGTATACAATACAACATTACCTATTCATTATAATGTCCCAAAAGGGGGCCTAGCATACCAAACCTTGAAGCGGTCATATCTTGTGTGTACCCACTATGTAACAATCATCTTATAAGTTAGAAGTTACAAGGAGTTTTCATGTGATTATCTAATTATTATACTTAACCATATCAATATATAATCACACAATATGAAAATAACTACAAAATCCAATGTCTCACGACTTTCTAAGACCGTAAAGAATTAGAATCCCCCATTTATTAGTGAAATGAGAAGTCACTAAATCATTCTTAAATTTACAAAACAAAATGAGATTTAATTTTGTCTAGATAGCTAATTAAGAGTAATACTCATTGTTTTATAACTAATTAAATTCATACAGAGTAATACATAACTTTTACTATGATCATAGATCTTATAGCCATTAGTTTTGAATAAAGTAGCTTGATTTGCATAGAATCCTAACCTTTTCCATGCTTTTACAGTATCGACTTGTAGAATAAATCAATTCATAAAAGGTTAAGCACTATCCTCACAACTCAATGGGAAGGGTATGTTCTCATCAACACAAACAACATGTAATGGCACATAAACAACATGTAATGGCACATAAGTTATCAATCACATACTAAACATAAGCAAGCGTATGAATGCATGAATTAAATATGGTCTTCAAGTAATCAACATAAAGTTAAGGATAAAACCCCCTCTTTTATTGGAGTTAGAGATTCTACATGTATCATCAGTTCCTAAGTCATCCAAACATTACACAATCTCCGTAGCATTAGCTTCCATGGTAAACTCATTAGCACTCTCCTAGAACCATGCAACAAAGATCTTGCTAACACTAATAAACATGCAATACTTCCTATGTCACTTAGTCTGAGAATGATGAAGGAAGGTCATTCACATCAACCTCTCTAACTATCTTGTAAAAGTGATGACTTTCAGTTAATGTAATGTCATGCAACATATCAGTTAATGTAATGTCAAACAAATTTCGCTCAATACAAGTGAGAAAAAATCATCATTCACGATACCAAATCATATCATATGTGAATTCAAGAGGGCAAATACACTTTTGAATAAAGTTTACTTTCGTCAAGCGTAGTATAACCTAGGGCTATTCATTAAACCAAGTCGAATCGAACTGAACTACAAAATGTGATTTTTTTTATATTTTGATTCGGTTTATGATTCGATTCAAAGATGATTTACACAATTTACAATTCGGTTTAAAAGGTCAAGCCATACCAAATCATTTAAACCCAATCTAAATCGCTTATTATTAAATAATATAAGTTATGAGACATTTTTTAGTTTTAAGCCTTATTTACTCTTTCCTTTAGTCAACTCTCATTATATTTTTAATATCCACAATCCATTTCTTTTCCTTTATCTCTGTCTCTCATTTCTTATGTAAATAAGTATACTTTCACTATTACTTAAAATATAATGTTACCATAATAAAATGTTATTTTGCTTACATTTTTTAATAATGTATTCAATTTGAACATCAATATCTAGTTAAAATCTCTAATAGCTATTAATGTTATAAACTAAAATAAGGTATTTTTAAAAGCAATTCAAACTGAACTGAATCAAATCGAACCATATTTTAAGTGGTTCAATTTAGAACACCAAACTATTAAAAGCAATTTGATTCATTAAAGGTTTGTACTGAATAGTTTCAAATACGATTTGATTCGGTTTGATCCCTAAATCGAGCCAATTCAAACTATGAACACCCTTAATATGACCTCTATTTTTATACACACGAGTAAATATCCTTTATCTTAGGTTGCTCTTTTGAGCTAAGGTTTTCAATTTAATGCATATTTTAGTGTGTTTGGGTTGATAGGGGTTTAATTAGCATTAATAATATTATTCATGGGTATATCCCTCATTCTTAATCTCAAAGTTGTAGGACAAATACGAGTCTTACTTTAAAAGAATAGTAACTCTAGCAACTAAAATTTAAAATGCGTAATAAATGTGATTGATAAGTTTAGTTAGTTAAATTTAATTAATTAGATATCAAATTCAACATTGCCTAATAAAAGATTGACAGAGTGATTGCTCCAAGGTAATGTTAGGTGTATGTTTCAAATTCTTATAATCAAGTATTAAAGTCAACATTATCTAATAAGAGAAGGACAAAGTGATTGCTCTAAAGTAATGTTAAGTGTATTTTTCAAATTCTTATAAATTGGAACCTAATATCCTACTAGTTAACAATATGAGAAAATAGAAAGTATTAGGATAGCTTTTAATTCCTTGTGTTTTTAATATCTAGTTGACGCGAAGGAAGAAATACTATGGATTTGGGATTCATGAAATTTCACAACTCTCATCGTTACCATTGACAAGCTCTTACGATAAAGTAAGAAATTGGATTCTATGGAATAACAATCTATTAAATACACCAAACATGTCCTAAAGGGGGCTTTTAGGGCTAGCTCTAGAGATGGGTAAAAAATCGACTAAACCAAACTAAACAAAATCGAAAATATGGTTTTTTTTTTTTTTTTGTAATTTGGTTTGAAAAACTTATAATCCAAACCAAATAAAACAATTTATGACCGTTTGGAGAAGTAATATGAACCAAACAATAAAATCAAATCAAACCATTCTAAAAATATATATATAATGATACTTTACTCATAACTTAAAAAATTATTTTGTTGTAACATAACATTAAGTTTGCATTTATTGAAAAGTATATGTATTTTAATTTTATAATCATAATTTAGCAAATACATAAATAGGTTAACTCAAAATTTACATTATATGCTAGTTTAAGAAATAAATTAGTTATATTACACATTTAAAAGTTTTTTAGTTACTCAAATATTGACTTTATTAATCTCTTATATGATATTAATACCTATTGTTATTAAATAAATTTTGTATTGCTCATATGAGATTACATGTTAGGCACATATGCTTTCATAGAAAATAAAATAAGATTTAATCTATAAACCAAATTGAACCAAACCAAAATTTTATAATTTAGAAAAAATCTACAACCAAACTATGTGGTTCAGTTTAAAGTAACAAAAAATTAGATCATATTTTTATGGTTTAATTTGGTTTACAGAAAAAACTAAACCAATTTGATCCATGCCTGCCCTTAGCTAGCTCCACTTGCTTACAAGCTGACGATGGCAAGAAGTTCATGTATAAACTTATGTGCCCAATGGTGGAAGCTAGGGGTCCTATAAGTCAATGGCTAGTAGCACTAATCAATAATCACCAAAAAAATATTAATGTAAAATAAGAAAAATGATTTGTACTTTAAAAAAAATGAAATAAGCTTTTTCATTTAAGCTTTTTCATTTTCCACTAATATTCTCAGTAATTGCTAACCATCATGACTAGTGGTTGTGATTGGCCATTGTCATTTCTTTCCATCATCACATATCACTATAAATCACTAGAATATACAACTTCTTAATATTTTTACGATAATTTTTTATGTGCCTAAATTCGTATTCAGAACCAAGCAATCTTAAACCCAATAGTCGAATTGCAACAATCACAATTCCGATAATCAAACAAACAATAATAACAAGATACAAAATGTAAACCCTTACCAGATATGATGCACTAGCAAGAGAATAGCCCTAGCACGGATTTATTGATATGACACACAACAAGCTTGATACCATCACTTGCCACAATCCATAGGGTTGATAAGAGTATAAGGAGAATGAGCCAACTCAAACTTGTGTATTTCTCAATTGTCAAAAGTTTGTCCTGTTTCCATTACAAAGAGGTATTTATAGTGCCAAAAATAAACTAGCTCGAAACTACATAAAACAAGTAGACTAAAGTTGTAAGCCGCTGGCCTTAAAAATGTGCACTACCAGCCTTTATGGTCGACCTAAATTCCTAAGCCACTAGCTTAAATGGGTTTACTACTGGCCTTTGTGATTTGATTTTCCATCAACTGAATTTGTAATTGACATGATTGATTCCCATCAATTCTTTTTATAATCATAATTGTAATAAATATTAATATACAGTCCAAAATACACTTGCATGAAACAAATACAACATTTTAACTTAGGAATGATGTAGCTCCTCATGACAAGGAGTCATTGTATGCTTATTTTCTATGGATTTTGATATCCCTATTTTTATTTTCTTAATTTTCATCAATTTTTTCTTTTAATTGTTGTTATGAATAAAAAATAATTAAGATTATAAAAAGAAAATAACATTATAATAATATTATAAAATAGTTCAAACATCTAGCTATTCTTAAAAAAAAATTGAAAATCGATAGAAATTAAGAGGATAAAAATGAAAATAATCCATTTATTTATCTTTAATCTCTTCCCTATATATCTCTAGAATTGAAATGGAATAATTTAACAATTTACTGAGCTAAAGACGAGTATCTCGCAAGAGCTTGAGTATGTTCCAAGAGATATATGGATTCTCCCTTCTTTTCTCTTCAACTTCTTTGGAAACAAAAGTACATTGCCAATCACACAATTATATATACCTAGAGAAGTACGAAAAGGAAACAGGAGGAAAAAATGGGGCACACATAAATGAAAAGTAAAGCAACATTCGATGCCCTAGAGACGAGATGACATAAAGTCTTGTGATGACTTTAACCCCTCCAATCCTCAAGCTAGTAAGTTGCATAGCCATTAACAAGTATTCTGTTTGGGCACTATACCTAAAATTAGGTAGCCATATTTTGATCGAAAACACGACGAATATAATAATTTGAATTTCGTCTTTCCAATTTTGTGCTGAGTTCCTCAATATATATATATATATATATATACAAATGAAATCGGATCGATGAATGATAACATCACGAAAACTGAAAATTACGCTTCCATAAACTAAGAGTTAAGACTGTCGCAACATTGTCCTACGTATGACTATGTACGTAAGTTTGTGTGCAAGGGTGCATAGTGCATCATGCGATGTTCATTCCCTCTTCATAGAAGGCATCTCAATATTCTTAATGGTCGTGAAGGTTTCAATCATATATATATATATAGAAAGAGAGAGAGAGAGAGAGAATATTACGATTTTGATAAACAATGAAAATTTAGGCCTTAAGGAAACATGCTAAAACATGCATGATCATAGGCTTTCACATTAATTAGTATCTTGAGACAGTAATGTAGGGGGGGACTCAACATACACCTTAACAGTTTTAGAAGTAACATCGTAAAAATCCTATATGGAAAAACCAACGAGTGACATCAGGCATTTCAGTTCTGATATTATCATTTGTTGACTGTTCACATATATTGATGAAACATAAATATAGACAATATGTTCACTGTTATAAATAATTGTTCTCAAGAAATATTATCTTCTATGATCCTACGTCGGCCAATCTGCTGTAAAAGTTCCTACAAGCAATACTGTATTAATAGTGTCATTTGTTTTAAGGAAATGTCTTTTGAAATTTTCTTTTCTGCATTTTTTACATCTAATCTTCAAATATTAGCACACTAATCTCCATGGGATGCAGATAGTAATAACTAAATAAGTGTTGATGAAAGAACATAGTAATAATTAGCCTTCAAGGATAATAGTTAACAACCATAAAAAGCATTAACAGACATTATGAAATATGCTCTTCTCTTTATAAAAATGGAAATCCCTTTCCTCAATTTTCAAGTGTATTTTTTAATGATGAATAATCATCATGACCGGCTATTAACCTATGATTATTATCTTCACCTCTCATTACCACTTGTGTCCTTAAAAGTTATTAACCAGCAGTTACAACCTGTTGAGAATACTACAGAAATATATAAATATTCTAAAAATTAAATTATATTAAATAGGAAGAAAATTCGAAAAATGTTTGCCATACACTGATCCAACTTTAATATATCTATAAATTTCATATACTTCGTCCATGAAATTAATATGAAAACACGTTTTATTCCTAAGCAGAAATATAGAAGGAGATTTCGAGTAAAATTAATATTAGCAAGAAAAGAAAAAAAAGTCAGTGGAATTTATACATAAGCGATCATAAAAAATTACTTAAAAATGAATTTATCTTCCCAATGATTTAAAAGGGAAAAAAAAAATCCTGTTCTCCACCTACACAAATTAAAGTTAGAATGTGTCCACACAAGCAAGACGAAACATATACAAACTAAAAGATCAAAACATCAAACATACCTTGAATATTTTGGCAGAAAATATTTTTCAAACTTTTTCTCCATTAATATACTCTATATAACTGAAGTAATTTTAGGTTTGGTAGCTAGTGATAGTAAGTGAGGTGATATCACCGATAAAAGCCACCTATAATCATAAATTCTTTAAATTACTGCGACAACATTGAGCATAGTACACACTCGATTATAACAATTACTAAAGAAGTTCGGAAAATATTTCTTAAAAAAGAAAAGCCAACCATCCTAGTATAAGCTTGAATTCTATATGTCAAAAGGTCAGGTTATCAGTCTTGAAATAAGTACCGATCGCTCGAAGATGAAGAACACCTCTCTCTTCTTGCTATCATATATCAAATGATTGGATCAGTTTGACAATTTTATCTTGCAGCTCACCTGGATCCACGCATTTCCCATTTTCACTAGGCTGCCAAGCACAAAGAAACAAAAAAAAAAAAAAGCGTTCTTCTTAGCTAATGAGACAAAATCCGGAACCCTAAGTGATCATCAAACAATAAATTAAAGCTAGGATAATTGCAAAATTACACCAAAGTACGAAGTGCGGATAGATGTCTAACATCTAAATAAAGGTGTTTTCACCTTCCCTTCCCCTTACTGTTGAAAAATAAACACATATTCTTAGACCATCGTTAAACTCCTAAAATCATTTAAAGATCCATAAATAAGAACGGTTTTGGTGCTTTACTAGCGAATTTAGCAAGTATGTTTATATTTTTCAAATTTTAGTAGACAGTGATGAAATCAACTTTTGGAGCTCGGTAACAAATCGATCCGTAGTTAAGTAATCGTTTTGATGGTGTATTTGTGATTTCCCCTTAATAATAACAATAATAAACTCAATGACGTACCTGACAATGAATTGTGTAAACTAATTCAGTACTCATGACTCGAGTATGGAAACAGCTAACGATGCTTAGACCTTCTTGACTCAGTAGCTTCAACAGCATAGATAAAGGAAGTTGTTGTTCTATGAAGCATCTATGGATCACAATCTCCACTCCCTCAAACCACTTCCGAACTTCGACATCGATAATGTTTGAGTTTCTTACCCTAGCACTAGATTCAGGATGACTGAAGCTCACTAGTTTTTTGAGCTGATCCCTCCGGCGGTTTAGGACTGTGACCTTATTCTCAAGGTGTTCGATGTATTTCACCGCCTCGCTCATGTGATCCGACATTGACCTCTTTCCCTGAAAAGAAGAACAATAATAATATGACCATGAACATAAGCACATAGCCCTAATATCAGCACAACATATGTAGTGCCAAACGAAAGTCTCTAAAAACTAAAGAATATTAGCCTTAAAATCCAATAATGGCAGAAACAGAATTTTCCAATTTCTGGGCTGATTAATTATTAAAAGAAAAATAAGATGTAACCCAAAAAAAAGAAAAAATCTTTTCAACCAAAATTTAAAAATTTTCGAAACTAATTAGGGGCCGTGGTAGAGAACCGTCCGCCTGATTCCACCAGAAACAATTTGTCATCTTAGTATAATTGACCTTAATCACTAGGTTAACCCTTGGAATTAAATTAATTAGACGAAAGATACAACAAACTTGAAGTTTTCATCTAATATGATATAAAAAAAAAAGTAATTAAAAATGAAACTAAATAAATATTAAGAATTGTTTTTTTTTTTTTTTGAAAAATCAACATAAAATTAAAATTTGATGATTTATACACTTTGCATCACCTTAATAGAGTCAAGGGGGAGTAGAGATTGGAGATTCGAAAAAAGTTTAGCCATTTCTTTCCTTCTTTGCCTCTCAATTTCCCTATGCAAGGCCCTCTTCATGTTATCATTATTACTACGTGAGCTATTGTTACTAATCTCTTGCATGCTTTCATTTGTGGGAGTAACAACTTGGAAATTTCTTCCTTGATGGGTGGTCTTGCTTTTCTCAGGTTTAGTAAGCTGAAAAGCAGTAGTGACCACTGAACTAGAAGAAACATGAAGATCATGTTGTTTAAGGATCAAATCTTGAGGGATTGTGCGGTGTTGGTGGGGGGAAGGGCAAATCTGGAAGGACAGCTCACTGCTCTGGTGTAAAGGAAACATGTCACAAATTATTTTTATGGCCGTTGAAGAGGATGAGGAGGGAAGGAGAGAGAGAGAGAGAGAAGGGAAGACTTGAGGGGTGGGTAATACTGGCTTGGTTGGCACAAGATATGCTTGTTAGGGTATGTAATCTGTCTTTGGGCCTGATCCTTAATTAATAACAAGGTTTTCTCTGGATTTGGATTCCTCATATCTTTCTTACAGACAAAGAAATCAAATTAATTAATGTAATCATGTGAACTGCAAGCACCTTTCGTTTTTATTTTATTACCTTGATATATATTATTGATGGGATTTGCTAATAATTAGCACGCGTTGCTATCTTGAGCATTCATTTATTTATTTAGGCCATAAAAGAAACTCTCACTTATTTAGCTCGTTGCCTCGTGGTAAATGTCAATAATTTTAGAAACATCTTTCTAACAATGCTAGTTTCATATGGGTATGTTTTCTTTGGCAAGAAACGTTCCTCGACCTTTTTCATATATTTTTTAATTAAATTTTTGTAATCGTAATCTCTCGAGAGGTTGGTCATTATTAAAGTTTTTTAGTGCTATGTAACAATAAATGCGATCATGAATTTAACCACCATTACTATTAGCCATCGGCAGCTAAAACTATTACATAATACTGAAATCTAATTGCAATTTTCGAGATCACTACAACTTATAATTATAATAAAGCATCGCAAAAGTTGGACTAATATTTTTCATGAAATAAGAACATCCTATTTACTAAAATACTAACTCAGATTAAGGTTATTTTCTTAATGCCTTACTAACTGGTATATATGCTTGACATGCGTGTTAGTTTTTGTAGAGACCTGAACTTTACGATATATAAATATTCCCTCAAGTTTCAAGAAATAAAAATCCTTACGTGAAACTTAATTATTTATTTATTTATTATTACAAACCTCGAGCAATGAGCATAGTATATGCTGGTGGTTTGGTATTTCCTCACTGCTTTTAGAAAAAATATTGAATACTATTCATGTCCAGATTGGTTTTGCAATAAAGGAGTTCCATCCATCATCTATTACGGCATCTCTCTAAGATAAAAATCTTCACTATGAAAAAAAATGAAATAAAATAATTCTTACACCAGCCAAGAATGGTCGCTGGTGTATGCTTAATTTTCGCCGACATAGCACTACGGTTGTTTCTTGTTTCATGGTCTCATTGTATTAGCCCCCACAAGATTGCGTATTTAGGCTTTTATTTTGCTGAGAAAGGGCTAAGTGGTGACATTATTCACTGCATATTTATTCGCAGTAGTCATTTGGAAAGCAATGAGTAATCTCGTCATATGGGTTTTGGATTTTAATTTTTTTCCTTTTTAATAATTTATTTTAAAACAAAAATTATCATAAATAATTGATAATAAGAACTATAATTAATATTTTATTATTTATGTTAATTTTATTGATAAATATCATAATAATTTATATTATCCAAAATATTTAGTATTTAATGCAATATAGAAATTAATAGAAATAATACTTATAACCATAAAATGAAATAATATATCATAAAGTATAGGGCTAAGAAAAAAATCAATTGAACCAAAAATAGAATTGAACTAAACCAAATCAAATCATAAATTAAGTTTGAACCGTCTAAACTAAATTGCTTTTTCTAGTTTCAAAAAAAAAAAATACAAACTAAACCGGATCATTTGAAACCAAACCAAGCCATAAGAAATTTTAAAAATAAATAAATAAGAAAATAACAGTGAAAATTTAGAAAATGTATAAATAAAAAAAAAGAGAATTCTATGTTGCTTATCCAATTCCCCTCTTATTTGATTTTCATTAAATAACTTGCTATTTTTTTATTTAGTATTTTTGCATATTGACTGATATAAAAACCATAGTTATCTTAAGAGAGATAATAAAAAATCTTTAAATATATTAAATGGATATTAAAAATGATAAATGATATCGGAAAAATAATAATAAATTAAAATTTTTTATATCAAATATAATTTTCTATAACTTATTGACTTGTATATTAAATAATAATAATAATAATAACATATATAAAAACGATTCGAACCTTAAACTGAACCAAACCCTTTTTTAAGGTTAAAAACAATTACAAACCAAATTGTATGGTTAAATTCAATTTAAAAAAAAATCAAATTATAATATTTGATTCGGTTCAATTCAATGAACGAATTGTATCAAACTAAATTGTATCCACGTTTAACAAAGTATAACTAATGCAAGTCAAATAAAAAACTCAATCATAAAATACTAGATGAGACCAAAAACAAGCTAAACAAAGAGAACTACAACTAAAGCCAATTAAAAAAAATAAAAATTCTAGATGGTCTACGAGCAACATTTGAACCTAGTATACCACATCTCCCATGATCCCACCTTGTTTCGTGACATTACTCGAGGGTTAGGAATGGGTACCTTGTACAGTCATGTAGTAGTATGGATAGGGGTTAACAAATATGGAGGAGGTTTCTAGGACAAATGCCTACTGAGAGAAACTATAGGTGGGGGGAGGCCATGCATAAGCTCCGTGGGGATAGGGTTGCTATGATAGACACTTGGGAGTGAGACCGAAGAGATGCCCTATAAGGAAAAAAAATAAATAAATAATTGCAAACATAAATTAGCAGTAACTTGTTAACAATTACTATACTGATGCAGATACGGGTTGATACACGGTCGTGTAACATGTTAGGGGAACTTCCAGAAAGACACACGGCTTCATACACGGCCGTATACTCTGTCAGGATTTCTCCAGAAGCATACACAGTCTCCATACACGGCCAGAGGCATCGGTCGTGTACTCGGTCAGGATTTCTCCTAGAAGCATACACGGTCTCCATATACGGCCAGGAGACACAACCGTGTATTATGCCAGACATATTTCTAGAAACATACACGGCTTTGAGGCACGACCGTGTATACGACAGAGGACAGACATGTATACTTATATTTATTTCCACGTGTACATCTATATTTCCTTTTTTGATGTATTTTCCAGAGGAGTATATATATAGTTGCTAGGTCATTTTAAGGGTACATTTTATTGATGATTCAAACACACTTTTAAGAGACGAGTTTCTCTGTTATCGGTTGTGCGCAACCAAGATTTCTTCAAGGAATAATTCATCTTTATTCTTTGTTGTTTGCGAGACTAATCCTAGAGTCGGATTCATTTTGTTTACGCTTTTTGTGCTGCGTCAGTTGGTATCAGAGCAAGATAATTTCCTGTGGAGATGTCAACTCATCAAGGCGATGACGGCGGTCGTGTTCTTGATGGTGTTCAGGATGCGAGATCACAAGGAAACCATCAATGGGTTCCAAGGGTAGAGTTTGACGCGATGCATCAGAAGGTCGGGAGTATGGAACGGCGCCTTGATGAACTGATCGAGCGTTTCGACGCCTTAGCGATAGACCCTAATAGGGTTGGGGGCATTGGTAGGAATCCACTACGGGCAGCTGATGTCTACGATGGACATATGGTCCGACCTGTCGTTGAGAACAGGTGGGGACATGTAGAGGATGAGGATTCAAGTGATGAGAGCGATGACCCATATGGGGGTAGACCATAGCGAGGGCGTGGTGGTAGAGGTGGTGGTTATCGGCCGGTTCAGCATAGAAATAATCATAGAGACTGTAATTACCGAAGGAACTGTGGCGGGTATGATCAAGGAAACGGAGGAGATTACCGCCTGAAGGTCGACATCCTGTGGTTTGACGGTAGCCTTAATATCGAAGGTTTCCTGGATTGGATTGTAGAAGTAGATCGATTCTTCGACTACATGGAAATTCCCGAAGACCGCCGAGTGAGATTGGTGGCGTGCAGGCTGAAGAGTGGAGCCTTGGCATGGTGGGAGAGGTTGTAGAGCAGGAGGCAAAGGGAGGGAAAACATCCAGTGAGAACATGGTATCGCATGAAGCAGTTGTTGCAACATGATTTCCTACCGCCAGACTATGAGCAAATATTGTTCCAACAATATCAGCGATGCCACCAAGGGCAACATTCAATGCATGAGTATACTACCGAGTTCATGAGACTGGCCGAAAGGAATGACTTGAGGGAGAGTGAAGGCCAGTAAGTAGCACGATACGTAGAAGGCCTAAAGCTCCAAATCAAGGATAAAATTAGAGTTACAATGGTGAGGACCCTGGTGGAAGCGAAGAATTTGGCCCTTCAAGTTGAGTTAATGTTGCAGGAGCAAGGTAGTAGATACGAGGGGGAAGAAAGGGGCACGTCGGTGAAGCTGTAGGTAGCGGTAGTAAGTCAGGATTTGAGAAAAGTAAGAGTGCTGCATACAAACCTACTGATGACAGTGCTAAGAGAGAAGAAAAGAGTGAGGGGAAGAAACTGATGGAACCTAAAGGAACCCAGAGGTAGAGTAATCCTTATGCCAAGCCTATCTTGGGTAAGTGTTTCTGATGTAATCAACCGGGTCATCGGTCAAATGAATGTCCTGCTAGGAGAAGCGTAAACATCCTTGATAGGGAGGATGATGAGGAGATTTGCTGTGAACCTGATGGAGAGGGAGAGTATTATGAGGAGGAGGAAGAAGCAACAGAACCGACTTATGTGATTCGACGGATGATGCTCACCTGGAAACAAGAAGAGATCACACAGCGACACCAGTTGTTTCGCACGAGGTGTACTATTAATGGGAAATTGTTTGAACTAATAGTAGATAGCGGGAGTTGCGAAAACATCATAAGAAGAGAAGTTGTGAAGCAGCTACATCTACCTATCGAAAAGCACCCAAATCCGTACACTATAGGGTGGATTAAAGCTGTCGAGAAGATTGAAGTAAAGGAAAGATGTAGGGTACCATTCTCAATAGGGAAGTACCGTGATGAAGCCTTTTGTGATATTGTAGACATAGATGCCTGTCATATCTTATTTAGTAGGCCATGGCAGTTTGATGTGAACGCGCAACACGCGAGAAAGGAGAATGTGTATAGATTGGAGAAGGAGGGTGTGAGGTACACATTGTTACCGTTGAAGAAGGAAGGACGCTCGAAGGAAGGACGCTCGAAGGAGAAGAGGGCAGAGAGTCGTTCTTTCCTAACCGTCACTCAATCAGAGAAAGATTTGGTGGAAGATCTAAAGGAGTCATGGGTGGTCCATGCTCTCATAGTAAAAGATGTGGCGGTTGGAGAAAAGGAGGCTGGTGTGGAAGTACCCGAGACAGTAAAGTCTACTGGAGGAGTTTAAGGAGGTGGCTCCTGATGACCTACCTGAGGGTCTACCGCCTCTGAGAGACATCCAACATCAGATAGACCTAATGCCTGGAGCAAGTCTCCCAAACTTACCACACTATAGGATGAGTCCCAAGGAAACTGAGATTCTGCAGGATAAGGTCCAAGAGTTGTTGGACAAGGGGTTTATCCGGGACAGCTTGAGTGCGTGTGCGGTTCTAGCTTTGTTAACTCCCAAGAAAGATGGGAGCTGGAGTATGTGTGTTGATAGTAGGGCTATCAATAAGATCACCATAGGATACAAATTTCCCATCCCACGCATCGAGGATAAGTTGGATCGGTTGAGCGGAGCCACTATCTTCTCCAAAATAGATATGAGGAGTAGATACCACCAAATTCGGATCCGTCCTGGAGATGAATGGAAGACGGCATTCAAAACAAAGGAAGGGCTGTATGAATGGTGGTGATGCCGTTTGGTCTTTAGTAACGCACCAAGCACCTTCATGAGAGTGATGAACCAGTTAACAGGTTTTCTAATATGGCTCACTTTATCCCCTACAGAAAGACCGTTGATGCACAGGCAATCGCACGGCTATTCTTCAAGGAAGTGGTGCGTCTACATGGGGTCCCAAAGTCCATTACCTCCGACAGAGATAGCAAGTTCCTTAGCCACTTTTGGAGGACTCTCTAGTATATGTTTGACTCATTTTTGAATTACAGCAGCACAACTCATCCTCAAACCGATGGTCAAACGGAGGTAACCAATTAGACCCTCGGAAACCTCATTAGAAGCATTTGCCGTGAGAAGC
This sequence comes from Laguncularia racemosa, assembly GCA_037954665.1. Taxonomy (NCBI): domain Eukaryota; kingdom Viridiplantae; phylum Streptophyta; class Magnoliopsida; order Myrtales; family Combretaceae; genus Laguncularia; species Laguncularia racemosa. The sequence goes on from JBBMOL010000188.1 coordinate 259,631, forward strand.
CAGGGCAGTGAGATCAAGCGTTAGCTCAAGCTGAATTCGCTTGCAATAGTTCCGTCCACCGAACTATTGGAAGGTCATCGTTCTCTGTGGTATATACCAAAACGCCACAACACGCGTTGGACCTTATCAAATTACCTAAGGACATGGTGGGTGATGTCGTTGCTAAGCATATGGCGGAACAATGCCAAACCACCACAGCGGAAGTTAGATGGAAGATAGAGGAAGCCAATACCCCATACAACGGGGGTGCAGATAAGCATAGACGGAAGAAACTGTTTGCCGTGGGCGATCAGGTAATGGTTTACCTTCGGAAAGAGCGTTTCCCTACGGGCAGATACGGGAAACTCCAACAAAAAAAATATAGGCCTTATGAAGTAGTGCGCAAGATAAACGACAATGCGTACATTGTACAACTTCCTGAAGATATGAACATTTCTTGTACTTTTAATGTGGCGGATTTATCTCTTTTCCACCCCGATGACACACAGCTATACCCTGACAAGAACTCGAGGTCGAGTTCTTCATTGGTGGGAGAGAATGATGCAGACACAGGCTGATACACGGTTTGTTACACGGTCGTGTAACATGTCAGGGGAACTTCTAGAAAGACACACGGCTTCATACACGGCCAGAGGCACGGCCGTGTACTCAGTCAGGATTTCTCCCAAAAGCATACACGGTCTCCATACATGGCCAGAGGCACGACCGTTTACTCGGTCAGGATTTTTCCCTGAAGCATACATGGTCTCCATACACGGCCAGGAGACACAACCGTATATTATGCCAGACATATTCCCAGAAACATACACGGCTTTGAGGCACGATCGTGTATACGACAGAGGACAGACGTGTATACTTATATTTATTTCCACTTATACATCTATATTTCCTTTTTTGATGTATTTTCCAGAGAGTATATATATAGTTGCTAGGTCATTTTAGGGGTACATTTTATTGATGATTCAAACACACTTTTGAGAGACGAGTTTCTCTGTTATCGATTGTGCGCAACCAAGATTTCTTCAAGGAATAATTCATCTTTATTCTTTGTTGTTTGCGAGACTAATCCTAGAGTCGGATCCGTTTCCTTTACGCTTTCCGCGCTGCGTCATATACCTACAAATTTATAGGAGCAAATGTATTTTTTTTTAAGTACCACACGTAGCTTTTTATTTTATTTTATTTTTGTATAAAAGCAATAGTTGTTACAATAAAGACAGTTCTAAAATTTTGTAAGTATAAAAAAATCTTGCAAAATTTCTTTACTATTATAGTATTCCTAGCACTTTTTCATCGTAGTACCATCAATTTAAAAGTATTAGATACTAGAGTAGTAAAGGCATTTTGCTAAGGTCTTTTATATTGTAAATTTTAAAAGTAATCTGAAGGAATTAGTTGTTGCTACAGTGTTTAAAAAAATCTACAAATATACACTAAAAACATAATTGTTACTATAAACCAACAATTTCAGTAACTATTCATAAATTGTCAATATTTACAATTGCGATTACTCTTCTTTTTTTTTTTCTTAGTGTTAATGGGAGCCCTGAATAAGGTGGCATGCCTTGTTGAGTGAGCTAAGTCATCTTGGTTGGAGGTCTTCATACTTCTATATCAAATTCATCGGCTTTTGATTCACTACATTGAGCTCGGTAACCTTGCTGTAATGTTGTGAAGAAGACCTGGCCTTATGGAAGAACGATGGTTGTGCTTATAGTAGATCTAGTCCCCACATATCCTAATTCCCCCTAGTATCCCAACTTATATGAAAAGAAACTTCTTCATGATGATCGCACCGAACATTGGCTTAATTACCTCCTCTCTCCTGTACTCAAGCCTCATCTTGGCACGTTTCTTTCTAAGCATTTTTGTCTAAATTACAGTAATTTGCCAAAATAAAATAAAGAGACATATTTATGGGCATATGCACAAAGATATATATATATATATAAACATGATACTATAGAACCAAAAAATAAAATAAAGTATCTCAAGATAACATAAAACATAATTAGGTCAATGACCATCATTTTTATTGAAGAGGAGCCAGTTAAGCTTTCTCTTAGTAATTTTCCCATAAACTAGAGTGAATCTTCGCCAAAGTTCTATGTAAGTAGATAAGTTGGTGTGCATGGGGCATAGCGCATCATGCGAAGTTCATTCCCTATTCATAAATGCATCTCAATATTCTTGATGATCGTGATACCCTAATGTTTTAAGCCATTATATTAATTTAGGTTGGTATTGATATTCTCTTATTTGGGTCAAACTCTGCAACAACATTGAAAGGACGAAAAGAAGAAAAAGAAGAGGAGGAGGAAGAGGTGACCTCGTAATGTTGTCCTCAAATTAAAGTTATAAACTTTATTACAGTTGTATAGTTATATCTTTTAACTTTATCGGTAAGTACATTATTAATTGAAAACTCAGAACCTGAGTTTGAGATATAATGTAATACTTCCAATTAAAATAGTCACTACTGATGTATTTCATTTGGGTTAAGCCTTATAGTGTGGTCATTAAGACTAGTTAAAGTGACCCATAAGGTTTTTTTTTAGCCAATAAAGAATGCTAGTAAGTTAAAAATAATAATAAAAAAAAACACACGTTTTGCTCACTCTTTATCAAGAACTCAAATAGCAAGTCCCGAAATATAACAAGACAATAGGAAAGGGTTAACTAGTAATTGGAGCTAATATATTACAGTAATGGTTAGGGTATTATAGATAATAATAATAATAATAATAAACGTGCATTTCATTATTTAATGGAATAGACAATAGAAATTCATAATTTATAATTAGTACAACAGCTAAAAGGAAAAAAAATGGTAAGAAAATTGACCAATGCAAAGGTCAATCGTAGTGGTCTCACAAGATTTATTCTCTAAAGATAAAGGGTAGAAAGAGTGGTTGGTTTTATTAGGTAGGATAGTGGTATTACTTGCTAATATATATATACATATATATAAGACTAAGTTTCTTTTTAGACTATGAAATCAATATAGACACATGTAGTAAGTAACGAATATAACTTAAACAAGCATGTCACTTTATTCAGATTAGAACGATGAAGCTAAGGAATTAATTGAACCAAAAAACAAAAGCAAATAAGTCAAATTTAAGATTGGTGCACACTTGAGATCGGCCTGATGAGGAAATATATGTACACTGCACTGTATGTTTACTTAGCGCAAAGATAGGACAAAGAGAGGGAGAAACACAATTAAACCTAAAACTCAACATAGGAAAAATCCTCTCCAACCTCTAAAGTATAATCAGCCTTCAAATTCAACAACTACTTGGGACTATGTAAACATGCAAAACCAGGATCGGGATCAGCAAAACTAGGTAAGTGGGATTGAATTAATATTATTATCACTATTATTGCTTTAAAAAAAAAGAAAAAAGAAAAAGAAAATGAGAGCGCCATGCTGATCTATGGGGTTTATGAGCCTAGGAGTGAGCTACTGTTGCATGTGTTTGGCTGTTGGGGATGGGTGGCACGGCAAGGTGGGTTGACGGGTTGGTGGCCAGAGAAGCTGTGGGGAACAGTAGACGCCGGTGAGTGGTGGTTTTTGTCAAATTTTGATAATTTAATTAAAAATATTAAATTTTGCCAGAATATTCTAGAAAATTTTATTCTAGACTAATCTTTGCCGTAAATCATGAATATAATTATTTTTTTTTGTGAAATTTGAAAGGTAAAATGCGTGTGCTTAAGAAATTCCCTATGACAGTCGCTGATTCGAATGGGTTTTCAGAGACTTTAATGATGTAGTTTCAACTTCATATTGATATATGAGCTTCCCAATAGGGTGTGTTAAACGTACCCAACAAGAATTTTTGGTAAAAGTCTACGGATGATAATTATACAAATTACTTTTACAAAAGCTGCCCTGTTTTCTTTTGCTAAGTTATAAATAAGTTTTATTTCCTTTTCCTTGTTTTCTCCAATCTGCTTGTGGAGTGTGGTATGTTATTGAATTCTGAAGTGTAAAAATATTAATGGAATGATTAACTTCAATTTTGAAATTAAAGTAAATTAACTAAGATTTAAGTATACATACATACATACATACATATAAATTAAGGTGATGCCTTACGATGATCTTCTTAAAATGATTTAGGTAAATTCATAGCTTTAATGGTTGCGGAAGGTATAGTCCAATTACGAGTTATGTTTTATTGAGAGTAATTAGTAACTTTATAAACTATTTGAGATCATGAACTTAAAGTGGAAATAACAAATGCACCTATACAAAGTTTATTACTAATGAATAAAGAACAAGCAAGTTCTGGTTAATTAGAAGTTGACAATATGGAAGTGGAATAAAGACCCATAGGCTAAAGTATGTATGTATGTATGTTATAATGAGTACATTATGACTTACTGAAGTATTCTTAGATTTTGCTTGAGTACATGAGCCAAAGAATTTACCATAACAGGTGAGTATTTACTTCTACTTGATACTTGTATTGCTAAGCAGTTAATAATGTAGGCCACTTGTCTATTATATAGGAGCCCTATATAACTACTTACATAACTATTACAAGAAGATTTAGAATGAAGTTAATGACTGATTATTGAATTTGAATATTTTTTTGCTACTAATGAATGGTTAATCTCAACTTGCTATTGTGGCTTTGGTTATTCATGCTTGTTTGAAAGTTGGGTGATAACATTATGGTGTATTTGTGATAGCCGATCATGACCTTGGTTATACTGATTTATAGTGTAACTGGATAAATGGTTTAAGGTGTCATCTTAAGTCATATGTCATTTATTGACCTAACTACATGAATGATAACTAATAATTTCCATGTACTAACTTAAAACTTTATAAGTATGGTCCGATCATCAAATTGACCTAATAAGTTTATAGTACGGTTAACGAACTAATCAAATAATAGTGACCTATGGGGATTTGATCACCCCATTTTGTTTGTAATAGGTAAAAGGCTCAGTGAAATCTTTCTAACACATGTGTGATATCATAGATAGAAAGTGAATTATTAATTTATGAGTTAGTATATGTGTAAGTGTAAGGATAGATTTTCTATCAAGTGATAAGTCAACATGGTAATAGTACCATGTTTGAAAAGGAAACTTGAAAAAGTGGTAGTTGTATGGAGTTGAGCAAGGACCTAGAATTGTTTACTTGCATGGTATTTATCAAACACATCTTTATTACTATGTTACAACTAAAAAGTGATTTATTAACTTATCATTGTTTTGTTATAGTTGTATTCTCAACTATTTACTCACTATATTTCTTAAGAAACTAAGGGGTTAGCATTTACTAACCTCAAGTACGAGGTATAGAAATAGAGCAACTACTTGTCTTTGGAAATCTTTTGAGAGTGTTGGTTTGATAGGAAGGAAACATGATGGGTGTCGAATCCAACAAAAATAAAACCTACTCCTAGACAATTATATGATTTGCATATAGCGGTGACTAGGGTCGAATCCACAGAGATTGGTTAAACTTATTTCTATTCAAGGAGAATAAAAGGGAAAAGAAAAAATGGGGGGGGGGGGGGGGGGGTGTTTGTTTGTGAATCAAAATAAAGTAAAACAAGGTAAGAAAATCGGATATTAATAAAAGCCTAACCAAAGGAATCAAGATAGTTTAATTCAAGGAATTGATCATCGATGCAAATGTTCTCTATTCTTAGTTCTAGATAAACTGGTTATGGTTATTAACAAGCTCTAACAACTTATCTCTCCTTACTTCCTCGATAACCTCAGACAAGTGCTTTGAATTATTTCTCTTATTGATTAAACAACCTTAGACAAGCGCTTAGGATTTAATCTATCAATAGCATTAAGATCTAGAGAGACCACCAATTCATTCCAGTAGATTATAAGATAACCTATTTAAACATGATCACACACCTCCATAACATGAATTCGATCATCTCTTTTATAACCAAACATGTTATTGCATCACTAAGACTAGAACAATCAAACAATTACGGATTTGACGTGCTAGTTGACAATATATTAACTTACTAATTGAGTAGAAGAGCTCTATTCATACCAATCAACAAAGATAATAATGAAAAAACGATTAGAAGATATATGAATACCCGAAAGCAAAGAATAGAATAAATACAAGTCAATTAGACCTCACAATTCGTGGAGAATTAAACATCTATGACTCTTTGACTAGAAAAGTAGCTTAGCTACTCATGTTCATCAATAAAACGAAAAATAAAAATAAAAACATAATAAGCCTCTGTTTCCGGCTGCTGCTCTGCCTCCGCGTTTCCTTCTTGTCTCCAAGGTGATCCAAGATTCAAAGATTGCCCCTAACCCTCTAGGGTTGGCTCTATTTATATTATTAGAGGGATTGCATGTGATCTTTTGCGAGCAAGATACGAAAATGTCTTTCCTTTTCCAAGTAGATTTCGAGAAGTGAAGATTTGTCTGCCTGGCACGCCCTACCACACGACCGTGGGTCAAGCCGTGCCATCCTCTGTGCATATTCTTCAAGTCTTCATCCGCGAACAGTGTGTACCACGGTTACACACACGGCCAGATTTCAAGTCGTGCCTTCATCTGTGCATAATCTACAAGTCTTCATTCGTGTCCAGTGTGTACCACGGTTACACCCACGGCTAGATTTCAAGCGTGCCTTCATCTGGTTGATGTTCCACACTTTCTTCTCCTTGGCATGTCTAGCTTCCACCACGGCTCCAAGCACGGTTTCTCCCACGGCTTCCACCACGGCCGTGCCTTAAGCCGTGTCTCTCTCTGTTCAAAGTCCACATTTCCGCCTTCTTGTCCAGTGAGGGGCACGGTTTGCACCATGTACTTCAACCGTGTATCTTCCTATTGATTCAAAACCAAGTACACGGCCATGTACTTCAATTACACGCCCATGTACTTCCCTCAGTGGTGTAAATCCTTGTCTTTGAACCAAGTTGTAGATGCTTCTCTAATTTACTTGAATTGGCATCCATTGACCCCATTTAACCTGATTTATCACATATAGAATTAAGTACCATTCCTTATGATTTCTATAAAATCAATAATAATTTAGCACAATTTATACTATAAAGATTGAGTATAAAATGGCTCTATCAAATTCCCCCACACTTAAAATCTTGCTTGTCCTCAAGCAATTGCATCAAATCAATTGAGAAATCTGTCATAGATTATACAAACTTTCTTTTCATCATTCCAAGCATCTATTCATTTGTAATTCATGACTTGTAATTTAATGTCTATTACTTCAACCCATTTGGTTTCCTGTGATCAAATTACTATGGACAAAATTCAATAGCTAATCTAAACAAAACAAACTTTAATCCTCATGTTTAGCAAAAGAATTTTTATTCCAAAAGTAAATACTTAATCCACCCAATTAAACTTCATTGGATATTATCAAGCATATAATCCTTGCAGTATAAGGTAAAAGCATATGTTATAAGCTCTTTGCTAGATATTCTCCATTTTATACATCTTTGTTTTATTCAATGAATGTTCACATTCATGTTCTTTTGATTTATTTAAGCATCTATTTTGACGGGTTTTTGCCCGCTTCTTTTCATGAACTTTTGCCTTTTTCACCCTTATCGTTATAGTGAGTTCATTGAGTCGGCAACATCCCGAGCTCATCACTAAAGTGACCGGGTTTTGAGATACCCCTACGGACTCTTCCTCACTCTAACATTCAAGTTTGAATACTCTTAACTCAATTAGTTGAAACATTGGAGTAATGGCTATGCTTGATTCTTTTTTTTTTTTTTTAAGTGTTATGATTGCTTTACAAACAACTTCAAAGAGTATACAGTAGCTAATATAACCTAGAAGTAAACTTGTTTATTTTTCACTTAGGGACTCGACTTACTCTTAGACTTCCAATTCTAAAGCTAAATACAAGGTAAATTTGTTTCTTAAAGATTTCACTACTTAATTTTAACCATGTATTCTAATCACAGCAGTGGGTGAGTAAAGCATTTGAACAAGTCAATTTCACATTTTGTAGATGCTTATTACAACATTTAGTACAATCTCTAGATTTCATGATAATTTTGAAAAACTTTGGCTTAAAATTGCTTAAGGACAAACATTCAGAGTATAAGTTAATTCTCTATTCTCTATATTTTATTATCCTCTCCCCCACACTTAGCTTGAACAGTGTCCTCACTGTTCCTAAATCAGCACAATTGAAGAGGAATTAACAACACAAAGGACATTAGAGAATAAGAGAAAGGAAATATTGGTACTTCCCTGGTATTGGAGTGCTCCCTTTAAGCTCTGGAAAGTGTTATCTAATAATATGTATCCTTGTTGCAGCCGATCCAAAGAGCTCAAAACTACACTAAAATCAAAACAAACTAAACTAAAACAAAACAAAACTAAAACAAACCAAAACTAATGCAAAAAAAACTTTTTTTTTTTTTTTACATGGGTTGCCTCCCATGAAGCGCCTTTCTTTAACATCTTTAGCTAGACGTTCCTGGCTAAATATTCGATAAGGATTTTGATTCCAGCCTTGTGCCTGTGGTGATGGGTTAATAGCATCCGTAACAAAAACAGGAGAGAATGTTAGGATGTTTCATGGCATCATAAATGTTAAATTTAATCATCTGTAACCAACAAAACAGGAGAGATATCGTTAGGATGTTTCATGGCATCATAAATGTTAAATTTAATCACTTCACCATCAAATTCCATAGTGAGGGTGCCATCATTTACATCGATTTTCGTTTTAGAAGTCTTAAGGAATGGTCGCCCTAATAATATCAGTGATGAAGTATGAGAATCACTATCGTCCATGTCAAGCACATAAAAATCAGCAGGAAAAACCAACCATTGACTTGAACTAAAACATCCTCTAGAACTCCCTCAGGATAAACATTGGACCTATCGGCAAGTTGAACAATAATACCCGTTTCCTTTAAAGGACCAACATTTAAACGTTGATAAACAGACAAAGGCATGACATTGATAGAAGCTCCTAGATCACACATGGCTTTAGCGATTCCAAGACTACCTATTTTGCAAGGAATGGCGAACATACCTGGGTCCTTACATTTAGGAGGAAGCTTCTTCTGAATAATAGCTGAAACATTTTCACTCACACTAATCTTTTCATTGCCTTTCAGCTTCCTTTTGTTAGTGCACAAGTCCTTGAGGAATCTAGCATAGCGCGGTATTTGCTTAATTGCATCAAGTAAAGGAATATTTACCTCGACTTTACGAAACGTTTCCAGAATCTCTTTTTCTTCCGCTCCTTCTTGGATTTCGCTAATCTCGAGGGGAAAGGAGGTGGTATCAATGTGACCTTCGATGGCTCAACTAGAGACTTGCTAATCTGGTCGCCCTGCTGGCTCGGAGTCGAAGTCTCTTTCTTGGTCTCTTCCTCAAGATTAGACGGATTTCCTTTCTTATTTGATCCCTGCAATTCTGTTCCACTTCTCAAGGTAATTGCATTAACGCTTTGCTTCGGGTTTGTAATAGTTTGAGAAGGTAACTTACCTTGAGTTTCTAACTTGTTTACAACTGAAGCAAGTTGGCTTACCTGATTCTCCAAGTTTTGAATGCTTTGCTTTGTTTCCTCCTGAAATTGTTTGGTATTCACAGCTAGAGACTTAACAATATCCTCAAGGGGCATACCTGAAGTGGAAGGAGCTTGGGGTACGTAGTGTGATGGCTTTGGCTAGAATTGTTGGAAATGTTGAGGGTTATTGCCATATCGGAAGTTAGGATGATCCCTCCATCTAGGATTGTAAGTATTCGAGTAGGGGTCATACTTCCTTTGCGGTTGTCCTGGAAATCCGCCTACAGCATTGGCGTGTTCATGGTTGTCATCTTGCAATGTGGGGCACATGTCGGTCGGATGACTAGGAGCAGCACAAATTCCACAAGCTTTCACCTGTTGGGTATTTCCAAGAGCTAGCTGTTGCACAAGGGATGTAAGATTAGAAATTTGATGTTTAAGGTTAGACACATTTACCTCATTTACCTTCCTTGAAGACGTATCATGCCTATACCCAAATTGTTGCGAATTGGCAGCTATAATGGAGATCAATTCCCTAGCTTGACTAGGGGTTTTGTTTACTATGGCGCCTCCACTTGCAGCATCCATCATCTTCCTCTCCATCGGAAGTAGGCCCTCGTAGAAGTATTGGATAAGGAGTTGTTCAGATATCCCATGTTGTGGGCAGCTTGCACAAAGTTGCTTGAACCTCTCCCAATACTCATGAAGAGTCTCGGTGTCCCTCTGTTTTATACCACAAATTTCTCTTCTTATACCAGCGGCTCTGGATGCGGGGAAGAATTTGTCCAAGAAGAGTCTTACCATATCTATCCAAGTGGTGATAGAACCTGGAGGCAAATAAAACAACCAATCTTTAGCTTTAGTACTTAAAGAAAATGGAAAAGCACGTAGCTTGATTTGATCGTCGGTTATTCCTTGCGGCTTCATACTAGAACACAATATGTGGAACTCTTTCAAATGCTTATGAGGATCTTCATTCTCAAGACAATGAAATGTAGGTAGCAGATGTATCAACCCAGATTTCAATTCGAATTCCACAGCTAGTTCGGGATAGTGAATACAAAGTGGTTGTTGATTCACATCCGGTGCAGCCAACTCCCTTAAGGTTCTCTCGAGATTTGCCATGTCGTCCTCTTTTTCAGAATCAGATAAGTCCAATACTAAGTTCGGTCTAGTGGATGATCTAGCTTCTTGTCGTAGTCTCTTTAGAGTCTTCTCAATCTCTGGATTATAAATTAGTTCACCTGTCTGAGAAGAACGAGTCATACAAGAATAGAAATAAATTTGACACCAATCCCCGGCAACGACGCCAAAATTTGATGGGTGTCGAATCCAACAAAAATAAAACTACTCCTAGACAATTATATGATTTGCATATAGTGGTGAGTAGGGTCGAATCCACAGAGATTGGTTAAACTTATTTCTATTCAAGGAGAATAAAAGGGAAAAGAAAAAATGGGGGGTTTTGTTTGTGAATCAAAATAAAGTAAAACAAGGTAAGAAAATCGGATATTAATAAAAGCCTAGCCAAAGGAATCAAGATAGTTTAATTCAAGGAATTGATCATCGATGCAAATGTTCTCTATTCTTAGTTCTAGATAAACTGGTTATGGTTATTAACAAGCTCTAACAACCTATCTCTCCTTACTTCCTCGATAACCTCAGACAAGCGCTTTGAATTATTTCTCTTATTAATTAAACAACCCTAGACAAGCGCTTAGGATTTAATCTATCAATAGCATTAAGATCTAGAGAGACCACCAATTCATGCCAGTAGATTATAAGATAACCTATTTAAACATGATCACACACCTCCATAACATGAATTCGATCATCTCTTTTATAACCAAACATGTTATTGCGTCACTAAGACTAGAACAATCAAACAATTACGAATTTGACGTGCTAGTTGACAATATATTAACTTTCTAATTGAGTAGAAGAGCTCTATTCATACCAATCAACAAAGATAATAATGACAAAACGATTAGAAGATATATGAATACCCGAAAGCAAAGAATAGAATAAATACAAGTCAATTAGACCTCACAATTCGTGGAGAATTAAACATCTATGACCCTTTGGCTAGAAAAGTAGCTTAGCTACTCATGTTCATCAATAAAACGAAAAATAAAAATAAAAACATAACAAGCCTCTGTTTCCGGTTGCCTGCTCTGCCTCCGCGTTTCCTTCTTGTCTCCAAGGTGATCCAAGATTCAAAGATTGCCCCTAACCCTCTAGGGTTGGCTCTATTTATATTATTAAAGGGATAGTATGTGATCTTTTGCGAGCAAGATACGAAAATGTCTTTCCTTTTCCAAGTAGATTTCGAGAAGTGAAGATTCGTCTGCCTGGCACACCCTACCACACGGCTGTGGGTCAAGCCGTGCCATCCTTTGTGCATATTCTTCAAGTCTTCATCCGCGAACAGTGTGTACCACGGTTACACACACGGCTAGATTTCAAGCCGTGCCTTCATCTGTGCATAATCTACAAGTCTTCATCCGTGTCCAGTGTGTACCACAGTTACACCCACGGCTAGATTTCAAGCCATGCCTTCATCTGGTTGATGTTCCACACTTTCTTCTCCTTGGCACATCTAGCTTCCACCACGGCTTCAAGTACGGTTTCTCCCACGGCTTCCACCACGGCCGTGCCTTAAGCCATGTCTCTCTCTGTTCAAAGTCCACATTTTCGCCTTCTTGTCCAGTGAGGGGTACGGTTTGCGCCATGGCCGTGCCTTAACTCGTGCTTCCGATACACGGCCGTGTACTTCAACCGTGTATCTTCCTATTGATTCAAAACCAAGTACACGGCCGTGTACTTCAATTACACGCCCATGTACTTCCCTCCGATGGTGTAAATCCTTGTCTTTGAACCAAGTTGTAGATGGCTTCTCTAATTTACTTGAATTGGCATCCTTGACTCCATTTAACCTGATTTATCACGATGATAGAATTAGAGTACCATTTCCTTATGATTTCTATAAAATCAATAATAATTTAACACAATTTATACTATAAAGATTGAGTATAAAATGGCTCTATCAAAACACAAGCAATTGACTTCCTTTTTAATAGCAATAAAGTCGAATTACCTTGTAAATTGGCTTGATGATCATATGTAATTATGTATTTAGTTAATATGTTCTAGTTATGGGTTGTAATTCATAATATAGGTGATATGAATGATTTGGGAATCAAGAGTTTCAAAGGCTAGACCTCTTACTACCCTGTATATTCATAAGCTAGTACTACCAATAATGTGGTTATTGTAGTATATGATATGCTAAATAGGCATGAATTACCTTAAGGGATTCAGTACAGGTTAAGCACACCCAATCCGCCACTCACTACAAGTGACATTAGTTATTAAAGTATAATGTCGATTGCAATATACAAGTATAGGTTTTAATTGGAATTGCTTTGTACTTTAATTAAGGATTGGCTTAAAGACATCACCTATAGGTACCCAACTTTTGTGGATAGTTTGAATTTGACATATTAGTTTGAGACCTTGAAGCTGGATCCTTACAATGATGATGGTGCAAAGAATGTCGATGCCCGCTTATGTACTACTTATTAGTCAATGGCATAACATAACCATGAAAGTAATTAATTGTTTAAGGCTAAAATTATATATATAGAGAGAGAGAGAGTTACGATTTTGATAAACTAAAATCTAGAGCTTAAGAACATGTGCTAAAACATGCAAGATCACAATCATCCACTAGCATCATGAGATAAGAATATATATGGAGACCCCATGCTATAACAGTGAAGAGGCAACCTCGTAATCATGATCCACTCATAAATTTAATTTTACAATAAAAGTGAAATCCTAAATTGAGTGAAATGTTTTTGAAGTCAAATCTAAAATGTATGAGCTAGCCTATAAGATTTATAAATGGGGTTAATCCAGCCATTTGTACTATATAAATGGCATTATTAACTCGCCCTTAGTAAAAAACTTAGACCGTTTACCAATTTGTAGTGAAAGTTCATAGTGGGATTCATATGCGCATGTATGTAGGAAAAGCTTTTTAGATATTTTTACATTTATCATAATACCGTCTATGGAATTGTCAAATACTATCAAAATTTTCCAAAGAGGTTGTGATAATAACAGCTAAATAATTGGTGATGGGAAGTACGATAGTGGTCAGCCTTTGATACTAGTTAACAACCATATATAATACCAATGGATAATGAGAAAAATGTTCTCTTTATAAAAATGAATATCATTTTCCTCATCTTCCATGTCTTTTTGTAAAGGTTGATTACTACAACTGAAATATAATTTCTATAATGATTAACCATCACAATTGGCTATTTACTAGCAATTACTACCTTTACCTTCCACCTTTATTTGCATCATGAGCTAGTAGTCCTAACCTTTTGGAATAAGTGTGAGAACATTTGAAAATTCTAAAGCTTAAGCTATAATGAAACTAGAAATAGTCCATAATATATTTTCCACAAAATAAACAAGATGTGGATCAATTAAAGCTAAGTTTTCATTCAACTCCAAGTCTCTACACAAAGTTGATTATATGTTGAAACAACTAGAATTAATTACGTTTAATTACCACATCATCATGAGTATGAAAATAAACTAGGCCATCTATGAATTTCATATATTTCATATATGAAAAGACGAACATGACAATACTAAAAAATATAGAAGGACAATTTGTTGTTTTAACAATTAACCTTAATCACTAGGTTCAACATTTGAATTAAATTAATTAGACAAAAGGTACAACAAAACTTGAAAGTTTTCATCTAATGTGATAAAAAAGTAATTAAGAATAAAACTATATAAATATTAAGAAATGTTTTTGAAAATCAACATAAAATTAAAATTAGATAATTTATACACTTTGCATCACCCTAATGGAGTTGAGGGGGTGTAGAGATCGAAGGGTTGAAAAAAAATCTAGTAATTTCTTCCCTTCTTTGCCTCTCATCTCTTTATGCAAGACCCTCTTTATGTTATCATTATTACTAGAAAAGTTGTTGTTACTAATCTCTTGCATGCTTTCATTTTTGGGAGTAACAACTTGGAAATTTCTTCCTTGATGGGTGGTCTTGCCTTTTTTAGGTTAAGTAAGTTGAAAAGGAGTAGTGACCACTAAACTAAAAGAACATGAAGATCATGTTGTTTAAGGATCAAATCTTGAGTGATTGTGTGGTGTTGGTGGGGGGGAAGGGCAAATCTAGAAGGACTGCTCACTGCTCTATTGTAAAGGAAACCTATCACAAATTATTATTAGGGTTGTTGAAGAGGAGAGAGAGAGAGAGAAGGAAGGAGTGAGGAGTGAATAATACTTGTTTGGTTGGCACAAGATATGCTTGTTAAGGTTTGTAATCTTTCCTTAGGCCTAATCCTTAATTAATAACAAGGATTTATCAGGATTTAAACTCCTCATATCTTTCTTATAGATAAGGAAATCAAATTAATTAATGTAATTATATGAATTGAAAAACTTGACTTCTCAAGAGAGATGTGTTTTTTAGTTGCTTTCACAATGTTGAACCCTAAAATAATGGACACCTTATCTACCTCAATGAGACCAAAACCTTTCAAAGTGTTAACATAGAATGTTAGGGAAGCAACCTCAAACATGAGAAGAATGGCCATTAAGGAGCTAATCAAATTCCATGAACCCTAAGAAATAGTAATTACAAAGACAAGATTGAATAGAGAGGGAGCAAGAGATCTAAGTGTTTTTAGGAATCAACAAAATGATATGCTTAAAAGCTATAGGATTTAGTGGAGGCATTGTGTTCTTATGGAATAAAGATGGAGTAGAGATAACATAGTAGTACACATCACGCCAACAAATACTTATGCAAGTTAGGGGGGAGTGGGGTGCGAAATGGGGTAGGAGAGACATTATATAGTCAAGGGTGAGAATGCACCAAGAGTGCATGAACGAATGCAGGATGGTCAACCTAGGATATGTAGGATCTACTTTCACATGCAAAAAGAGGGTAAAACTACTAAAAGACCTAATCAAATTTAGACAAGACAGGACCTAGGCCAACTACAGATGGAGAATGATCTATTTAGAAACAAAAGTCTTCCATCTAGGGACTAGCCAGTCGGACCATTACCCAATATTAGTGAATACCTAATTGAAAATGAGGGGGCAACCCAAAAAGAAGAGACCCTTTAAATTCTAACCTATGTGGTTGGATCACCCAAACTTCAAAGAATTTGTAAAAGAAAATCGACACTAAGTGCTAGAGACAATAGAAACATTCATAGGGAAGCTAAGAGAATGGAGTAGAGAAGTATTCAACTTGATCCATGTAAGAAAGAAATAGATAATAAAGAAATTAGAGAAAGTGCAAGAGAAGATTAGGACCAATTCAAATCAAAGTCTTCTAAATAAAGACATCTTGCTCAACAAGGAATCAAAGGTAATACTCACTAGAGAAGAAAACCTATGGGTCGCAAAAGCAAGGTCTAAGTGGCTTATAAATGGGCAAAGAAATACCAAGTTTTTCCATGCAAGCACCACTAGAAGATCCAAAGCAAGAATCATGAGACTAATGGACCAGAATGACAAATAGGTAAAAGGAGAAGAGAATTTAGAGAACCTAATAAATCAACACTTCAATTTACTATTTAGGATAAAAAGATTGTGCTGTAAAGGACAACTTAAGCTGGTTCAAAGTCTTTAAAGAAATAAACAATGCAGCAAAGGAAGTAATGCAAAAAGAAGTATCAAATGAGGAAATAAGGAAAGTAATGTAGAGCATTGGGAAGAACAAAACTTGAGGAATTGATGGTCTACATAGCAACTTCTTCAAAGAGTGTTAAGATGTTGTAAAAAGAGCAATATGCAACACCATCAAGGAATTAATTAAGGAAAATGAAATTCTAAGGGAGCTAAATAAAACTTTATTGGTCCTTATCTCGAAATTAGATGGAGTAACCAAATTGAAAGACTATAGACCCATTAGCCTATGCTCAACATTGTATAAGGTTATTGGGAAAATATTTATGAACAAGGTCAAATCATTCCTAAAAGAGATCATAAGCCCTGAACAATCAAGTTTCATTCCTGGAAGAGACACAAAGGACAACATTATTATCTTCCAAGAACTACTACACAGGCTGGGGAAAAGGAATAGAAAGAAGAAGAGGGTGATAATCAAGTTAGATTTGGAGAAAGCATACGATAGAGTGGATTGGGGCTTCATAAGGCACATCCTATTAAGCTTCAAATTTTCTATCGAGTGGGTGAATTTGATAGGCTCATGTCTAGCCTCTTGTAGCTTATAGGTCACATTAAATGGAGCAACCCTGAAAGAATTTGAAGCAAGCAAAGGTTTACAATAGGAAGACCCAATGTCACTATATCTATCCATCCTTGCAATGGAAGTCCTAAGTAGAGCTATACATGGACTTGTTGAGGAAGGAAGTTGGAAAACCTTAAGGTTAAAAGGAGTGGACATTAGATTCTCACAGATGATGCTTCCAAACGACGTTATACTAATGGGGGAGGCCTTAATGGGAAATGCAAAAATAATGAAGAGAACAATGCAAGTGTTTGGGAACCTTTTAAGACGAGTCAATTGTAAAAAAAATCTCGCATAATGTTCTCAATAAACATGAATGAGAAAGCTAAGAAGAAATTTGTGAAATGTTTAATATAAACTTGAGAGCAAACATGGGAAAATATTTAGGAATACCAGTTAAAGGAGGAGGAAAAATAGGATTATTTGACTCAAGTTTCATCTCAAAAAAGTAGACAAGGCGAAAGTTAGTAGGATGAAAAGCAAAACTACTAAGTATGGAAGGGAGAAGGCTACTAGTTTCATCAGTGCTAGAGCATACTAGCAATTATTACTCTCAAGTCCTAGCAACGCTTGCAAGACTAAATAGATAATTGGAAAAAAAATGCATAATGATTCATCTAGGGAGACATTGAATCATAAAGGAAGGTGTATTGGATAGCATGGACCAAATTAAAGAAACTAAAAGAGGATGAACGATTAGGACTAATAGACTTAAGAAAAAGGAATGAAGCAAACTTCATAAAATCGGCATGTACATCAAGAAAAGAGACCTTATCTGGACAAAACTAATTCGATAGAAGTACAAAGCAAAAGAAAAAGGGTATAGAGCTAACAAAGGTTTAGGTTTTTTCAAAAAGTTAAAGGAAATGACAGAATGGTAGGAAAAGAAATTGGTGATAAAGATTGAAAATGGGAAGAACGTTAAATTTTAGAAGGATAGATGGTTAAGTAGTAGAGTTACCCGTGAATAGATATCAAGCTTGCTGAAATAAGAAATGGAGAAGATAACTTTAGAACAAGTTTAAGATGGCTCAAGAAGATAGAAATAGGACATTATTGGCTTTCCAATTGACAAGCAAATAGTAGCAAAATTAAGAAACATTATGTTTAATGGAGAAGAGGATTAGACACCACCAGACATCAAGGCATATGATCCAAATTGAGAGGTACAAGTAAAAATGGCTTACAAGCTACTATGTAAAGAAGGGGAAGAAAATGGCTAAAATAGTTGGGATTGGATCTGGAAAATCCTTGCAGCCCTAGGAATCCAGATGTTGTTGTGGAGGATCTTACAAATTAGACTGGCCACAAAAGATAATCTATGAAGAAGAGGATTAGAAGTAGATGAAAATTGTGTGCTATCCGAAAGGGTGGAAGAGACAATAAAACATATTCCCTAGGAATGTGAGGTGGGCAAGCAGATATGGGGAAACAAGGGTATAAATGATACCCCTAGCAATATGATGGACGAACAATTCCATAATTAGGTAAAAAGAAATGCATATGCAAAGAAGATAAATTGGAACACAAAGAAGGCACCTAAGCAAATGGAGTTTTTGTTCACACTAAGGTGATTATGGAGAGAGAGAAATGAAAAGATTTTCTATGGAAGAGGAGGAGAACAAAGGAGCCAGGAGGAAAAGACACAAGCCAAAATAGCAGAATGGTAAACGACAATGAGGGGAAAAAAGAAGGAAGCCGACAAAGAGAGACTGATCAAATTAGCAACCACCAAGTGAAGGATGGGTGAAATTTAATTGCGATGGAACTGTGATGCAAGATGGGAATGAAGCAGGAATAGGGGATATTTACAAGGACCATAGAGGAAGAGTAGTGAGAGGATTTAATAGGAAGATCGAGGGGATATCACCTTTTGAAGCGGAACTTTGGGTGGTAAGATATTTAATGAAAAAGTCAATAATGAAAAGACAAAGAAAGTTATAATCGAGACAGACTCTCAAGCTATGATCAATTGGATTAATAGGAATTAACAAAATACAGATTTATGTATAAATGTTATTAACCAAGACATGAACCTGGAAAGCTACTTTGATAACATTGTCTTTTGTAGGGTACCGACAAAGGAGAATGAAGTAGTAGATAAGCTTGTAAAGCTGGAATGACAATTGAAGAAGAAATCTATTTTGGAGAAGAAGGCCTACTAGAATGGATGGGTGTGTGGTGCAAGATCTTTTTGATCCGAACTAAATGAGACATGATGAGTGGCAACAAACGAGATATATGCAACTTATGGAATAATTTTGTTATGTTATGTATACAGTTCAGAACGCTATTTTAAATGGTGAAATTATCATGTGGAATTTAGTAAAAAAAAAAAGCATTGTAATCGAGCTTTCGTTTGTATTTTATTATAGTGATAATATTATTAATGAGATTTACTAATAATTAGCATAAGTTGCTATCTTGAACATTCATTTATTTATTTTGGCCAAAAAAGAAGTGTTTATTTATTTAGCTCGCTGCCTCGTGGAATATATCGATAATTTCGAAACAATCTTTCTAATAATGCCAGTCAGTTTCACATAGGTATATTGTTTGTTCCTCAACCATTTTTATATTTTTAATTAAAATTTTATAATTATAATATACTATCATAGTAATATCAAGGATTAGCATTAAAGTCTTTTAGTGCTATGTAACAATAAAATGCGATAATATAGGTTAGTCATAAATGTTGGTGATTACGATGGAAAAATAATAACTTGCCCTTAATTTTCTTTGACATTTTCAATAATGTTTAATTGCCATCACTATTAGCCACCAGCTACCGTCTTTGATCATCACGTAGTACGAAAAACTATTATTAACCGTAATCTTTGATATTACTATGATATATAATTATAATAAGTATGATGAAAATCTGAATAATATTTTTCATTAAATAAGCACATCTTATCTACTAAGTACTAACTCTGATTAATGTTATTTTCTTAATAGCTTACTAACCGGTATACATGCATTTGTATAAGGAGTGCGTGTGGTTCCACATGTGTATTTTTGTGGAGACCTGAACTTATATAAATATTTCCTAAAGTTTCAAGAAATTAAAGTCCTTACGTGCAAACCATTTATTTATTTATTATTACAAACCTCGGGCAATGAGCATAGTATATGCTGGTGGTTTGGTATTTCTTCACTGCTTTTCGAAAAAACATTGAATACTATTCATGTTCAAATTAGTTTTGCAATAAAGGAGTTCCATCCATCATATGTCACGACATCTCTTTTATGACAAAATCTTCACCACAAAATTAACTCTTACACCGGCCAAGAATGGTCGCCGGTGTATGCCTAATTTTCGCCAGCATAGCACCATGGCAGCAAAATATTTGTTTCTTGGCCTCACAAGATTGCACATTTAGGCATTTTGTTTTGCTTAAGCGACAAGATTATTCACTGCATGTTTACCCACAGTAGTCACATCAAAAGCGATGAACAATCACATCATATAGCTTTTGGATTTTAATTTCTTTCACTTTTTTAATATTTTTATTTTGAATGAAAAATATTATCAAATTTATAGTGGAATTTTTTTAACAATCACTATACTTACCCGTTTATAGTAGCAATTGTATTGTTTTTAAGTACCTCTTGTAGCTTCTTATTTTTTTTTAATGTCGTAACAATGGCCTGTACAATAGGGACACATAAAATTTTGCAATATAAAAAAATCATGCGAAATATCTTTACTATTATAGTATTCTTAGCACTTTTCACCCCTATACCAACGGTTTAAAACTATTGGACATACTATTGTAGCAAAGGCATTTTGTGGGGGGCTCTTTTATATTATAAATTTTAAAAATGTCCCTAATGAATCATCTATTGCTATAGTATGAAAGAAAAATTGTTACGGATATACACTAAAAACATAAATGTTACTGTAAATCAATAATTTCAGCACCTATTCATAAATTGTTACTATTTACAGTTGCAATTACTCTTTTTTCTTATACTATTAGGGAGGGCCATGAAGAAGATGGCATGCCATGCTGAGTGAAAAAAGTCATTTATGCTGGAGGTTTTCATACTTCTCTATCAAATTCATCAACTTTTGATTCACTACATTGAGCTTAGTAAGCTTGCTGCAATGTTGTTTAGAAGACCTAGCCTCATGGAGGAATGATGGTTGTGCTTACGGTGGATTTGGTCCCCCACATATCCCTATTCCCACTACTATTCCGACTTATGTAAATGAACCTTCTTCATGATGATCACATCGAACTTTGGCTTACCTCCAGTCTCCTGCACTTGAGCCTCATCCTTGACACACTTCTAAGCATTTTTGTGTAAATCTCACTCATTTGCCAAAATAAAATAAAATAGACATATTTAAGCGTATATATACACACAAAGACATATAACATTAGCATAATTAGGTCAATGACCATCATTTTTAATTAATAGAAGCACATTAAGCTTTCTCTTAGTTATGCTACCATAAATTCGAGTGAACCGTCACCAAAGTTCTATGTAAGTTCGTAAGTTGGTGTGCACATGGGGCATAGTGTGTCATGTGAAGTTCATTCCCTATTCATAGAATGCATCTCCATATTCTTAATGATGATTGGCCAAAATAAAATAGACATATTTAAGCGTATATACACACACAAAGACATATAACATAAGCATAATTAGGTCAATGACCATCATTTTTAATTAATAGAAGCACATTAAGCTTTCTCTTAGTTATGCTACCATAAATTCGAGTGAACCGTCACCAAAGTTCTATGTAAGTTCGTAAGTTGGTGTGCACATGGGGCATAGTGTGTCATGTGAAGTTCATTCCCTATTCATAGAATGCATCTCCATATTCTTAATGATGATTGGCCAAAATAAAATAGACATATTTAAGCGTATATATACACACAAAGACATATAACATAAGCATAATTAGGTCAATGACCATCATTTTTAATGAATAGAAGTAAGCAAGCTTTCTCTTAGTTATGTTACCATAAATTAGAGTGAACAATCACCAAAGTTCTATGTAGGTACATAAGTTGGTGTGCACAAGGGCATAGTGCATCATGCAAAGTTCATTCCCTATTCATAGAATGCATCTGCATATTCTTAATGATGATTTTCCAAAATAAAATAGACATATTTAAACATATATACTCACACAAAGGCATATAACATGATAGTGGTCAAGAAATTAGGCCTTTTGACAAGGTCTACCAGCAGAGGAAACATGGGGGGAAAGACAAGGAAGAAAAGGAGGCCACAACCGAGGAAGAGAATGGGGAGTAGGACATGGGGGGTTGTGTTATAAGTATTGGGGAAGTGGTCTATAAGACAGTAGGAACTAGTGAGGGGACTCCTTGTAGTAGTGGACTAGTGGTGGGAATTAGTGTAACACCTCCTATCGTATTTAAGGAAAGAAAAGATGAATGAAATCTTATCTTATTTTTCAACAAATAACAACTAACACATGAGATCTTAGGTTCTCTCCAACAAGCCTAATTCACTTAGTCAACATAGGGAAACTTGGAAGGAAACCTAACAAGCAGGTTCTCGACTTCCAACCAGAACTAGCAAGGCCTAGAACAAGGTTGTAAACACTTTCTGCTAACATAACATAAGCATAATTAGGTCAATTACCATCATTTTTAATGAATAGAAGCAAGTCGAGCATTCTCTTAGTCATGCTACCATAAATTAAAGTGAACTGTCACCAAAGTTCCATGTAAGTACGTAAGTTGGTGTGCAGTATTACATACCGACTAAAAAATATTTTTGTAAAGATTGACTATCACAACTAGAAAATATTTTCTATAATGGATAAGCAAGTGGCTATTTGCTAGCAACTACTTCACCTTCACTTGTGTCATTAGCCACAACCTTTAGGAATAAGTAAGAAAATATTTGAACGTTCTAAAGCTTAAGCTATAATAAAACTAAGTTGATTATTAGTGAAACAACTAGAATCAATTACATTTAATTACCACATCATCAAAAGTATGAAAATAAACTCGGCCATCCTATGAATGTCCAGTTTTACGATTTGCATTCACATAAAGTTAGAATATGTCTACATATCTACATGAGACATAAAGAAACTACAAGAACAAAGCATTAAAGGTGCCTTCATTTTTGCAAAAATTACTTTGCCAAACTTTTTCTCCATTGATATTTGCATATCACGAAACTAATTTTAGGTTGTAGTAACTACTGATACCCTAGATGATGGTATAGAAGGCGGAGGTAAATAAGAATATGATCTTGGAAAATAATTTCTATTAACAGTTTGCTGTTTTAGTTTAATATCAACATCGGTTGTCTGCTATTAACATCGTATCCAATTCAATAACTAGCCATAAAAACCACTAACAAGTGCAAATTCTTTAAATTATCACAACATCTAAGCTTTATACACACTCAATATAACAATTACTAAAGAAGTTGGAAAACATTTTCTAAAAGAAAGACAAGCATACAGGCATAAGCTTGGATCCTAGGTCCAAAAGGTCAGATTATTAGCCATGAAGTAAGTACCGATCGCTAGGAGAAGAAGAACGCCTCTCCACTTGCAATCATAAACCAAATGATTGGCTCAGTTTGCCAATCTTATCATGCAGCTCACTTGGATCCACGCACTTGACATTTTCACTAGGCTGCCAAGGAAAAACGAAAAAGCTTTCTTCTTAGCTCATGATGCAAAATCCGAAACCCTAAGTGATCATCAAACAATAAATTGAAAATAGGATAATTGCAAATATACTTCAAAACTATTTGAAGTGTTGATAGATTCTTGAACTTTTAAAGGTGCCTTCATCTTTCCAGCACTCTTAAAAAATACATGTGTATTCCTTCCAGATCATCGCCAAAGCTCCGTAAAAACTCATCGCTAAAAACCTATTAAGTAGATGGTTTTGTGGGTATATTTGCAATTTCCCCAAAAATGATAATAACTTATCCACGTACCTGACAATGAATTGTGTAAACTAATTCAGTACTCATGACTCGGGTATAGAAACAGCTAACAATGCTTAGACCTTCTTGAATCAGTAGCTTCAACAGCATAGATAGAGGAAGTTCTTGTTCCATGAAGCATTCACGAATTACAATCTCCACCCCCTCAAACCACTTCTGAACTTCTACATCAATAGTGTTTGAGTTTCTTACCTTAGCACTAGATTCGGGATGATTGAAGCTCATTAGGTGTTTTAGCTGATCCCTCACGCTATTTAGGTTCCCGACCTTATTCTGGAGGTGTTTGACGTATGTCACTGCCTCGTACATGTGATCAGAAATTGACCTCTTTCCCTAAAAATGAACAATAATGATAAGAACATGTATATAGGCACAGCCCTAATATTAACACAACACATATAGTACACCTCCAGTCCCAAAACCAAAGAAAACTACGCCTGAAAATCCAATGGCAAAACGAGACTTTTCCAACTTAATGGCACCCAAAAAAAAAAAAAAAACTTTCCAACTATTTGCAACTATAATTTTAAAATTTTTTAAGCTGATGAGAGGCGGCAGCAGAGAGCAATTCCCCTGGTTCCACTAGAAACTATCTGTCGTGTTAACAATTGACCTTAATCACTACGCTCAACCTTGGAATTAAAATAATTAGACGAAAGACACAACAAAACTTAAAAGTTTTCATCTAATATGATAAAAAGTAATTAAGAATAAAACTATATAAATATTAAGAAATTTTTTTGAAAAATCAACATAAAATTAAAGTTAGATAATTTATACACTTTGCATCACCTTAATGGAGTCGAGGGGGAGTAGAGATCGAAGGGTTGAAAAAAGTCTAGCCATTTCTTTCCTTCTTTGCCTCTCGATCTCTCTATGCAAGACCCTCTTCATTTTATTGTTACTACAAGAGCTATTATTACTAATCTCTTGCATGCTTTCATTTTTGGGAGTAACAACCTGGAAATTTCTTCCTTGACGGTTGGTCTTGCTTTTCTCAGGTTTAATAAGCTGAAAAGGAGTAGTGACAGCTGCACTAGAAGAAACATGAAGATCATGTTGTTTAAGGATCAAATCTTGAGGGATTGTGTGGTGTTGGTCGGGGGAAGGGCAAATCTGGAAAGATAGCTCACTGCTTTGGTGTAAGGGAAACATGTCGCAAAATATTATTTGGGTTGTTGAAGAGGAAGGGGAGAGAGAGGGAGTGAGAGAGAGAGAAGATATGCCTGTTAGTGTATGTAATCTTTCTTTGGGCCTAATCCATAATTAATGACGAGGTTTTCTTGGGATTCAGATTCCTCATATCTGTCTTGCCAATGGAAAATCAAATTGATTAATATAATTAATGTAATTAGGTGAACTGAAAGGCATTACAATTAAGCTTTTGTTTGTATTTTATTGCCGTGATAACATAATTTATGAGATTTGCTAATAATTAGCACATGTTGTTGTCCCAACATTCATTTAGCTGGTTACCACGTGGTGTACATCGAATGGATGAAACACCCTTATTTCTGTTAGTTGGATATGTTTTGTTTTAGAGACAATCTTTTTCAAACCCTTCTCTTGATATTTCCAACGATTAAAATCTTACGGCTGCCAAATATTATCATAGGATTATAAACTTTTAGCCGTATGTAGCAATAAAAAACGATGATAATGGTCGGCCGAGAACAATAATGATTAGTAACTATAAAAAATAATGATTTTTTTAATTTTATTAATATTTTCCATAATATCTAACCATCATCACTTTAGTCATTGAGTATATATATATATATATATATATATATTTGGTTGTCACTTCTGAATGAAAACTACTAATAACAACCGAAATCTCTCAATCTCTCTACGATATAAAATTACAGTAAATGTCGAAACAAAATGTGAATTTTTCCACGAACTAAAACGCACCCTGTCTACTAATTCAGATTAATGTCATTTTCTTAATAGCATACTAACTGGTATGTATGCTTGATAAGGAGTATGCATGGTTCCAAATGCGTTATATGTCTGGAGACCTGAACTTTACGATAAATAAATATTTCGAAAATTTCGAAAATTTAAAATCCGTACATTCTAAGCAATTATTTATTTATTTTTATTTTTATATACCTCGAGCAATGAGCATATAGTATTCGCTGTTGGTTTGGTATGTCCTCACTACTTCTAGGGAAAAAATATTGAATATTGTTGGTGCTCAAATTGGTTTTGCAATAATGGAATTCCATCCATCATATGTGTCGGGGCATCACTTTGAGATAAAAATCTTATGTTAGTTTATGGAAAATGGACACATAAATTTCAATTTTTAAACTTACTATTAAAATATATTGCAAAGAAACATTCGGTTGATAAAATAAGATAATATAAAAAGAATTAGATGGTATAATACAAAAAGAATATGATAGTATAATTTTCTTGTATTACATTTATGATTTATTTATTTGATATTAGAAAAGAAAAAGAAAGAAAGAGAGAGAGATAGAATCGGGTTATATACTTAAATATTGCTTTTTAAAAAAAAATTGTGTAAATATTATACCTGTAAAACATATTCCTAAAATAAGTTGCGAATGCGCAGATTACATATACAACTTTAAGGATATGCAAAAATTTCAAGTTGAAGGCACAGACCAGTACATTGTTTTTTTTTTTAACCCTACTAATCTTTATTGCAAACCTATAAAACTTATAATACTGCAAACCTATAAAATTATTATAAAAATATATCTACAAACCTATAAAATTATTGTAAATGTATGTTTGCAAACTTAAAAATGTTACAATAAATTTATATAGTAATACACAGGAAAAAATTGCATCGACACTTTCAAATATAAATACAAATCTATACTTCAGTTCATATGTTCACATTTCACATTTCGATATTTGAATTTCCTCTATAAACTTTACCTTGCAAATTTTTATTTTCACAATTTGTGTTTTACGCAGGTTTTAATCTATTGAAATACTGTGTGAATTTTCTTCATCAAGATCTTGGTATGTTTTCTTCTGAAAAATTTATTTTTATTGCTATTATTGTACTTTGGATAAATGCGAAAAAAAAGGCATGTAAATATGTATACTGCATAAATGCTATTGAAGTAGTAGTTATTGTTAATTAATTATTAATTAGTAATAATTAATTATTACTATATGATCAATTAACATTAGTAAATGAATTATGTAAATATGTTATTATAATGTACTTTTGTAAATGTAACCGTAAATAAAGTTATTATTAATTAACTATTAATTAGCAGTAATTTGTCGTTAAGATATTATTAATTAATTGTTAAGAAATTAATTAATGAAAAATTTTGTATTAGGTAGAAATATAAAATATTTGTATGGTTTAATAGAATTAGTCATGAAAGTAAGTTGTTAGTAATTATCCATTAATTAAAGATGATTAGTCGTTAATTAATTATTGTAAAATTAATTAGTAAAAAATTTTGTATTTGTTAAAAAGTGAAAATATTTGTATGTTTTTATAAAATGAGTTATAAAATTAATTAGTTATTAATTATCCATTAATCAAAGGGGATTAGTCGTTAATATATCGTTAATTAATTACTATGAAATTAATTAGTAAAAAAAATTGTATTAGGTGGAAATGTAAAATATTTGTATGGTTTAGTAGAATTAGTCATAAGAGTAAATAGTTAGTAATTATCCATTAATTAAAGGTAATTAGTTGTTAATATGTGGTTAATTAATTGTTGTCAAAGTAATTAGTGAAAAATTTTGTATTTGTTGTAAGGTGGGATTATTTGTATGCTTTTGTAGATTGAGTTATAAAATTAATTAGTTATTTATTATCCATTAATCAAAAGGAATTAGTTATTAATATATAGTTAATTAATTGTTATAAAATTAATTAGTAAAAAATTTTATATTGGATAGAAATGTAAAATATTTGTATGGTTTAGTAAAATTAGTCATAAAAGTAAGTAGTTGATAATTATCTGTTAATTAAATATGATTAGCCGTTAATATGTCGTTAATTAATTTTTGTAAAATTAATTAGTGAAAATTTTTATATTTGTTGCAAGGTGGGATTATTTGTATGCTTTGTAGACTGAGTTATAAAATTAATTACTAAAAAGTTTTGTATTGGTTGCAAATTAAATTATTTGTACGATTTTGCATAATAGATGGAGCCTGGACCTTTTGATCCTTCAGTCTTGAAGCAGGCCAGTCGTCGATCATAGGCAATTTGGGACAAAAAGGTAACGGACGTTTTACTTATCAATTAGTTTACATTGCATTAGAGATAGGAAAACATTTGACATGTTGTTAGCATAAAAGCAAGCAACCCTCACTGTGCAACGGCATGAATTGTCACTCTGTCGCAATGAGTGTACGATCCCATTTGACACCTAAATGGAGCCATACTTGCAGCTAGTTAGATTCAAAGGCATCAGTTGGTTGCCCTACATACCCCTTTATTGGCACATGACTACAACACTGGTGGAGAGATAACATCTAGAGACGCATAAATTCCATATGTCGATGAGGGAGTTTACCATCACGTTACAGGATGTGTAGATCTAGCTGGGACTCCCCATCGATGGACGGGCAGTTACAAAGAGTAGCTCCCTAGATTGGATAGCAATATGTAAAAAACTGCTAAGGGCAAGACCTAGGTCCAACGGTAGAGGCAAGCGCATTAGTATGATATGACTCCCCAATATGTTCTAGCTAATCCCACCGGATGTCAATGTGGAGTAAATACATCGAGCTACTTGTGCATACATTTTGCAACTGTTAAGGCGATTTATCTTCAATGATAAATCCAGCTCCCCTGTGCACGCAATGTAGTTACCATTGCTGCAACATTTCAACATTGTTGGTACATATAGATAGGGGGGCGCATGTCTAGTGTGATTGTATCACCAATTATGTGTTGCATCCTCATCGTCGGCACATGAGATTGGAGGGGTGGCCATATTGCTACAGGTGTGGGCCTGGCACAAATTTCCCCACATCACACCCATTGGTCAACATAGACTATCTATACCAATCGGATGTCCATTGATGGCACAATGGAACATACAAAGGGACACGTAGTTTCACCCCACCCACGTAGTCGACACATATTGGGATGCATTGGATAGGCAGAATATGTCGCAGGTACGTTAGTAATCATATTTCTTTCCTTTCAATTAATCATATTTATCATTTAAAGTAAAAATATTTACCTATTTTTCAGGTTGAATAGGAGTTATATGGTGCAAATTTGATTAATATACTACCATATTTTTGCAAAGCTGGCATGCACATTTGGACGACTCGAGTGCCACTCATTTGTTTCCATATTACTAAGTGGCATTTTCCAGATCGAGTGGCCAGGCAGTTCAGCGAGTTCCAATATATCTTGCCGCTGGTGAACACGTAGTCAAAGCTACATGAAATCGACTTGCATGGCTAGATTGATGTCGACTAGACCATCTTGCATGAAGTGTATTTAAACATGTGGGAACAACAAGTTAGTCGAACCGTTCCTATGGAAGGCCCTCGCTGTGTGCATGATAGCCACCCGAAATGGTATAGGTCAATAAGTAAGAGATACAGTGGCCGCACGGGGGCAGTTCTTGGCTTTCTAGTAAGAACGATTTATATACACTCTAGCTAGTGTCCAAATAATTACATGATAATGTGTAATTTATGTTTTCTTCATACTTGAAGGGTGACAACTTACGACAAATTTGCCTATCGCCAGACATCGACACGACTATCAAAATAGCTGCTTAGGATCTTCAGTTCATGCTTCACCATGGTGAGGTAACACTATACCTGCAACCACGGCAGCAAAACACCCAGGAGGAGGCTGAATCGATTCTAGCACGGAGATGAACAGAGGGACAATGTTGACTTCGAAACTGCGGTGAGTTAAAGGAAAATCCCATGCAAGACAAACAGATACATGTTGATCCCGATGCAATGCATCCTAGCTCAAGGCCTACGTTTAGCCAATATGAGACACCGCATCGACATTCTATTAGTGGCCCTATACCAACACTGTTGGCTCCATGGAGGCAACTCCTTGGGAAGCAACCTATGGATTAGGGTAAATCATCGAATCAGCTATATTAGTGAAGTCCCATGCAACTACAAGCATTCGATAGTTCTCCCTACTAGTATGTCACCCAAGAGTTTGAATCTCCTCTAAATCTGTGTGCAAGGCCATCCAACACCTTTGCTCAGCTAGCTAGGCATTTCACTAGGGGTAGGAGATAGGTTTTCAATTATTTGCATAAGTATATGGTCTACTGCAAGGATGAAATTTATGTATTATTACAATTTGTAATAAATCAGTATGCATTCTGTGCACCAATAATGTGTACATGTACGATTTAACATCTTCGAATAGTTCATAAAATTTAACAAATTTCTAAACAAATTGACATTCAAAATAACTTCTCAATGAATGACAAAATTGCATGTATATATACAGAATATAAAGCATCCCCCTTCTGCTATGTCTTTAAACAAACTGGATGAAGTAGTCGAGGATTCACCTAAGTTCCAAAAGAGAAAAAGCTAATGTTAGCATCACAAATATAATGTCGAACGTTGAAATATGTAGTTATATTCATCATTTATCATTATCACTTCGACGTGGGCACGTTCTTCTATTATGACCCCCCTCTGCAAATTTGACATGCGATTTGATCTAGAAACTCCCTAATGTCCATCTCCATGTGGTATCTTTTCCACCGCGGCTTTCCCCTCTTCTATACGAGGTCTCCCCTTAGGCGGAGTCTTAGGAAGTGCACTAGTGCCTAATCCAACTCATCCCCTATAGGCATTAAGTGCATTGCATATGCTTGGTCCTGATGTGTCCATCTATAACAATCAGGAATAAAATGCAACATATCAAGCCTAAGCGAAGTAGCCACTGCATATGTGTGCGAGCATGAAATTCTATATATCTACCACTTCTGGCAGCTGCATGTACTACAAGCAAAGTCAACAACGTGCGTTTGGCCCCCTCCCCTTAACCTACTGGCAATGCGACAACTACCAATAAGGACTTCAAAAACTCTGTTGCGCTAGCTCATGAACTCCATTAGTCAATTATTTTGGCTACATATTTGGTGAAAATTCTACCCTTCGATATATTCTTCAATGCCTTCATTCACTTCTACACGAAGTACTCGACGCAGTTATAGAACGTTTTCTTCACCAAAATAGTCACAGGCAACCCCTAAGCCCCCTTCAATACGGAATTGTAGCTTTCAACAACATTAGAGGTCATGTACCTAAATCGATAGTAGCTGTCATGAGCTAGCATCCACATATCCAACGGCACATCATCAAACTAGCCTAACGCATCCAGAAAAATCATCCCCATCTGCTCCATCACGTAATTCAACTTGCGAGATTATGCTTGCAACCCGGTATATGTGAACAACTTCTTGCACTGTGTGTTTTTATGCGCCAAGTTGAAGTTGCTTACAACATGTCGGAGGCAGAACGACCACATCGTAAATAGAAACTACCATCCATTCGTTTCTTCTCAAACAACTGATCTAATGTCTGTGTGTCTATCTAATATGAGACAAATGGTTTCATGATCTTCACAGTCACCAACGACATATTCCTTTAGTTTTTGCAAAAACCAGCTACATGTCTCAACCATCTCCTGATCAACTAGAGCAAATGCTAACGGAAGTATATGGTTATTAACATCAACGCCATAAACAATTAGCAACTTGTAGGTATACTTCCCATACAAAAAGGTGGCATCAATGGTAACAACAGGTCTAAAGAATCTCCACGCTACGATGCACGACCCAAAGGCCCATAATACCCACTTCAAAGTGGACACACTGGGGGTGCTCAATCTGCTCTACCCCCAATCTATTCGTGTTCCGAGATTTGTATTTTCTATTGCAATGAGAAGTTTTGAAAATTCATCGTAAGACTTCTCCTAATTCCCATACACGAGCTCGATGACCTGTTTCTTTCCCTCCCAAACCTATCTCTTGCTAATCCTATAGCTAAATTCCTGTTCGACAACAGAAGTCAACCCGGCTACCTTCATATCAGGATTCTCCCTAAGAAGATTTACAAATCGGTTGGCAAGAAGATTGCAATCCAGTTATGGGTGATCCTAACTAATCAATAGGTTATTGCATGAGTGTGGACCCTCGAATCGCATCACCACGAATATGCCCTCCAACTTCTTCTTTCAAGCTCAAAGCCTCCATTTATAACTGTCATTCCTTCTCATACAATTAACAGACCATAGCAGTAGGTTGGACTCTACAATAGTAAAGTTGCAATGGTTCTTCACATGGTAAGACTTCACTACTTGAATAACATCTGCTTTCATCCTGAATCTCATGCCCCTATAAAAATCACCACTACTGCTCAAACTATTGCAAATATTGGTTTGCTCCTACTCGAAATAAATGTAACCACTATCGCCCCCATAATTGTAATATGGAATAAGATCTCTAACTGGCATGGTAGGTGGTTCAGCCTGCTCAGCTCGATATATTGGTTGTCTCGAGTAGGTATGTATGGTTGGAGACTCTTCTTCCGCTACTTCATCTCCCTCATTCTCACCCTCCTCATTTTACTCATAGGAACTCTCCTTATTATCGCTGCTATCCTACTCAACACCCATTCCACCATTGGTATCGGTTGCAACCTCCGCTCCCACATGAACCATGTACGGATCCCGTGTCTCTAGTCGGTGTAACATTGGAGTAAATGCTTTATCAATTTCATCCTCATCGTTCACTTCCATCGAGGTTGGAATTGAGGGTTGAAATCTTGATGGCTCTAACTACATTTCTGCAATGTCATGTGAAGATTGCGGCTGATTACTTGTATCAAATGTCTACTTTATCGAGGGGCCCCTCAAATTGTCAAAAATTCTGATGAATAATTGTTTTATACCATGATCTCCAAATGATTCAACCATTTCAATAAAATTTTCAACATCTCTATCATCTCTAATTACCATCAACGCATAACATGTATTGCCTTCATGGAACATAGGATACCTGTAAATTATCTCAACCCCCACTTCGGTTGAATCAACTTCGATGCTAAGACATATTCTGTATAAAAATTAGTTGTACCTGACTTTTTCTTCATTTTCAACTTCTTTATCAAATCCCTATCATACTCCGACCCCCAGTTACTGGCTATAATATTTCCAAATGCATAGATCATCAACTTCACGTAATCAGTCATTTTTCTCCTATCCATAATATATATAAATTATAAGCCTTTTAATAAATATGACAATTTCCAATAACATTCCAAAAATTTTAAGAAAAAAATTATTTCTATAATATTTCAAATATTAAAATTTTTCCTCATTATTGGCAAATGATTTATTCCTAAAAATTTGTCAGATGTTATTTTTTAATAACATTTTTTCTACTAAAAATTCTAACCATTTTCGTATGATTTTACAACACTGTCATTTCTCCTTTTAATTTTAATTTCAATTTTCTTCCATTATTTTCAAACAAGTTTGTTCTCAAATATTTGTTCTAAATTATTTTTCAATTATATTTTTCCACAAAATATTTCAAAATTTTCGTATAATACTATAACAATTATTTCACATTCTTTACAGTAGTCAATCCTCATTCTAATACAAAAATTAATATTACATATTATGCATGCAACATCTATATAAATCATATTTAATAAATTATAATCTAACAATACCGAGTAATTTTTTCCATAAAGTATACAATTATATTAATATTTTTCTAAAATCTTACATCAAATAAAAACACGAATGAAAACATAGATAAAAAACTTTAATACAGATAAAAAGACTTCAACTTTTCTAAAAAAAAAAAATACTATAACTAAGATTAATTGTTCAGAAACACTTAGATCTGGGCAAATCTTTCTTTCCTACATAAAATCACTCCTTTTTCTTCCTCCTCTTTCCTGCATGCGAACGAGAGCAAAATGAGATTTGGGTTAGTGGGTATTTTGTGTGGATTATGTGTTTATATGTGTTTCGTATTTATATTTTTTAGTTTTCGTACTGTTATCACATGTTTATAAATCAACGGTGAGCATAAATCGAATAAAAAAGTAGACGGTGAGAAGTGGTGGGATTTGTACTGAATGAGCAGACAAGGTCTGCACCTTCAACCTAGAATTTTTGCATATCCCTAAAGTCGCATACGTGATCCGTACATTCGCAACCTACTTTAGGAATATATTTTATGAGTATAATATTTACGCAATTTAAAAAAAAAATATTTAAGTATGTAATCCAAATATAATCTATCAATAATTTTGGAAATTGGTGTGACCATATAGAATTTGAAAAATAAATAAGTATATTCTTGGTAACATCCTCCATTAAAATGGTGACACATAAAAAAAGATCCCATATGTAGGTTACTTTTCTTTTTTAGTAAGGCTTTATCTTTTATATGTCACATTTTCAATGGAAGGTAATGCTAATAATAGATGCTCCAGTGATGCAAACTTTTACTCATTGAATTATTATTGAAATTTTAAAGATTTATTTATATATTGTACTATAAAATAAATTTATATAACATTAAATATATATATTTTTTAAATTATAGTCTTAATCCAATATCTTAGGAATTTCTGTCTAGTAAATTAAGTTAATATATAAACTAAAAAATAAATTAAAAAATTTATTTAGTACTGTAAGAGAGATATATATATATATATAGATTCCATACTAAGGAAACAAGGAGAATATTTCTTCATATTTTTTTGTAAGGGCAACTTCAATCATTTGTATATATAGTTATATTTTATTTAGTGTTCACGGTCTTAGAGAAAACAGGAAAGAGAATTCCACGGAACTTTTCTTGTAGCTTTGAGGGGCATCTATCATCTTACTCCGCAATCGCCTTTTAACAAGTATCCGATGGTGCATCCGTTACTTTTTTTCTGAAAATACCAAACTCTTTTATTTTAAAAGACTTGTTAACAAAAACATTTTTTTTATATATAAAATATACCTATGGGCTATGATCCCAAGAAGAAATGGATTTATTATTTAAAAAAAAAAAGGTAATTCTAATATATGAGCTTAAAAAAGGTAAGTCCAGTACTCCTAATTCAATGATCTAGCATCCTTCCTTGAAACAAATATTAGGGCATCTGTCAATTCTTGCCTATCTAATGTGATTTTTTAATCTTATTTTATTTATAGTCCGTTCATTTCACTTAATGCAATTATTATAATCTTATTTTGGCATGTTATATATCTAATTTAAAGTATTTGAAAGTAACGGGACATTTAGTGAAGGTTGTATTACTTAATCCTAAGAAAAGAAAGATAGGTAAAAAAAAAAAAACAGGTCTCATCGTAGGTTTATTGGTTATGGATAATAGTGTTGCATAAAGATTCCATATTTTGAAAAATGGTGTATTACATTACAATACTATAGTAGAAACAAAAATGTTGAATCCTTCATACATATCTTTTTCACTTTTAAAGAAAATATCCCTTACATCTAGACTAAGTGTCAAAGAGAATTATAACGATAATTTGAAAAGAAGTAAACGATCATGAAAAGAATATTCATTGGAAGACACTTTCGTACTTACATAATTGACTCTGTTCCTTCAATAAATTTCAAAGCAATTTATCTTCTCAAGTATCTCCCTTGAAATAAGCAATTAAAATTGAAATAAATTTAATTCTGCAAAATAAAATTTAGGATTCGACATACTTATCTCCAAGAGCTAAAACTTTTGCTTGTAATATGGACTTTAAAAGAAAACTTAATTCTAATAGATCAATAAATAAGTATAAAGCAGATTAGTTACAAAGGCTTTTACTCCAAAAAAAAAATGTAGACCCTTTTAATACCTTAAATCCTATAAGTAGAATCTCTTGTATTTAGGTCTTGTTTGTTTTAGCAATGTGAATTGCAAAAATCTTTATAAGCACCTAATTTGTGGCATGAAAATTTTCAATCTAGTAATTATAAATTATAACTATTCTATAGTAGAAGTAGACAAATGTGTATAAACAAAAGCTATTAAGATCATGATATAATTATAAGCCTCTAACTAGATGATATGCTTTTATCTAGTACTAATTGGAGTTGGAAAGCACATATCCTATCTTGGCTTTAAAAAGGATATGGATGAAGTTAATAATATCCTAAGTGTCAAAATCATAAGGAGTAATGATGGTATCATATTGTTATAAGAACACTCTAGAAAAACTTACTAAGAAGGTTAGAAATTTTGAGGTGACATTTGTAAGTACTTCTCATGATACTAACTCCTAATTAAAGAAAAATCTTTAGATAATCACAAACTAAACATGCATGAATCATTAGAAGTCCAATGCATTCGATGAACTTTTCTTGACTTAATTTATTCTTTTTTATATGCAGGTTTATTACCTTAATCCCGATCGTTAAATCACATTGGCCAAAATAATGAGATATTTAAGAGGTACTATGAACTATGATATTCAATATAGTGGATCTTCTACTATCATAGAAAGATATAGTGATGCTAATTGGATCTTTAAATCAGATGAGACAAAATCTACTAGTATTCACCCTTGTAGGTGGTATGATAGCTTAGAAGCCAGTCACACAAGCTATAGTAGTAGCAAAAATTTACCTTTTGACTGTATGCATTCTGACTGTCAAGTTATAACAGCCATTGTAAAAAAAAAAAAAATTAATGGTGAAAGTAGATACATTAGACTAATATATAATGTAATTTAGAGATGGTGTTTATTATATCGGTCAATTATGTAAAGTACACTTGGTCTAGTATAACATGAATGCTTAGTGATTTTACCACTTATCATATAAAAGTAGCCCCGCTCAACATTCACATTGATCATTCCAATACTAATCATGGAAATGAAAGTCATTAAAAGCTTATGACCCATTCTCACTTTGACTACAGAATAGCATTAATATTAATCACATAGGCAAGGTTACTGC
Source organism: Laguncularia racemosa (assembly GCA_037954665.1). Lineage (NCBI taxonomy): Eukaryota > Viridiplantae > Streptophyta > Magnoliopsida > Myrtales > Combretaceae > Laguncularia > Laguncularia racemosa. The sequence goes on from JBBMOL010000188.1 coordinate 296,374, forward strand.
CATTTGTGTTCACAAACTGGCTCTTAAGTCTTATTCTCTTTGATTTTTCATAAATGAGTTTTCTTCTTGTTGCAGGATTAACCAAATTCACTTTTGACTTCATATATTTGTTCAGTAATAAGGACTATAATTAAGTAAAAGACGTTTTAGATCATAAAACGTAAAGACATGACAACTCTTTATAAGTTCACATATCAAAAACACTAGACTCGATGCCTTGCAGTTGAATCGTTCAACCCAGAAAACTGTTTCTTTAAATTTTCTTTTTTGACTTTTTGAAAATGTGTGGAAGATTATTGTGAATATAAATGCATTTTAAAAGTAAAGTCCACATTATGTAGAAGATGGTTCCATTCACACTTCGCAACAGAGAACCTCTATTTTGCTTGTATGAAATGACATTAATGATTTTTCCCGTTATTATTTCCTAAAGTTCAGAGCTGTAACCCATGGTTTTGGGGTGATTCCGTTGCTAGCGAGAATGGATAGGATCATGGTCACGATTACTCTAGAATGATACGTGCGAGCACGATCTGGTGACAAAACATCAAACGAGTCGAGTGGACTTGGACATGACCACTCTCATAGTTTTATCCTAACTTTATTTTTGAAACCATAACTAGAGAGAAAATTTGCCATACAAAATAATTTTATTAGATCAAAAATGGAACATATTAGAGTCAGTTTGATCGTGGCAAATTATATAATGTTTGAAATTCCCCCTATATTAACTTTGATAATTATTTTAATGGTTAGATGATAGATTGATATATTTACATAATAATAATTATTACTATGTAGAAAACTCTAATAGGAAAAAGAAAAAAAAATAGGATAATAAAAAATAGTTCAAAACTTTATTATACATAAGAGGAGTAAACATATTAGAAAAAAATTATAAACAAAACAAATAAAACAAATTATTGAAACAACAAACTATTTAAAGGCTAAATTAAATTTTTGAGTTATGGACTAAGGGTACAAATGGGTCCAGACCCCAAACCCAAAATAAAATCCTTACGTTGAATGGGTAAGGCTAGGAGGAAAGTTTCCTTGTAAATCTTTGTAAGTTTTTTTGCTAAAAACGAGAAATTGGTTATAGTCTCTCATCCCTCTGCCTTAAGACTCTTAAGCATATGTCCACCCCTAAGTGTAGTGTATCTACTACTATATGTGTTAATAAGCCATTTTGGCTATGGGTCCAAGCCCAGTTCAAACCCATAATCTATCTCACACAAAAAGTTTGGTCATGAGCTCACTTAAGACCTTAACCTTATGAGCCACAACCCCTTGACTTGGTTAATTGTAGAAAGGGCACATTTTAAATTGAATTGCTTACTCTCCCACTACTTGAACACCCTAAACATGTAGCCACAAATGCGCTCCACATTCTCCAAGGATAACTGCACACTAGTGCTCCCTATGAAGGCTTAAAGCTGCCTACTGGTAAGGGGATCGAAACCTTTGAGCCTCTTAGCTAACCTTTTAATTATCTCTACTCTCATTCAGCATTCTAACTTGAGCATTAGAGTGGTAACGCCGAATAGCTCCGACACCCTCATAGCTCATACTTCCCTTGTACATTGCAGGCTAATCCATTCTCTATTGAAATAAAAAAAAATAACATTTGGCTCTGTCTATTATTGAACCACAACCATAACTAGTAGTACTAGATCTAAACCCATAAACGTTGATAATCCACCTTCCTAAACACTCCACCAAACCAATCCTTCAAATTCACAGTAGCAAAACCCCCGAGAAAAAAAAGATAGGTTGGATCGTTTAGAGCAAATGCTCACCAATCTTCATGCTAAAAACACTCAACTCCATGAGCTGCAAGAACAACAACATCCTGCACACATACACTTAAGGAAGCATGATGACGATCAGGCGTCCACCCAATCTCCCCCACCTACCCCACAAGCAGCCACCCAAAATGTAACACCACCCACATTACCACCACTACCTGATCCAATTGCTTCACATAGTCAAGTGGCACCCCCATGCCAACAACCATAGCTATCTGAGGTGCACTCCCATCACTCTCTACATGATGCCGATGTTGGAGAGATAAAAGACATGATTCCTAGACTTTCAGACCTACACGGCAACACAAAATCTGATTTACGAGATCAATTCTCGTTTACCCAATTTCTATTTACACAAGAGATCTGGGACAAGGTGCTTCCCCCTCACATCCATATCTTAATGCTAGAATTTTATGATAATACCATCGATCCTAGGGATCACCTTAGCTATTTCATGTCTCAAATGCACCTCTTGAGATGCAACGATACAATCGCTTGCAAGGCTTTCCCAGGTACTTTAAAGAAGTCAACTCGAACTTGGTACAACCATTTGAAACCGAGCTCTATCTCCACCTTAAAGAATATTTCTTAGCAAGCAAGATGCTAGTAAAGGATTCCTCCCTTCTTAATCTTATTTGCCAAAATCAAGACGAGTTCCTTAAAAACTACTTGTCTAGATTCACGGCAACTATAATCAAGATTCCCAATCTCGACCTAGGTTGCCCTCAATGCTGCCATAATGGGGGTGCAACCTTCATGAAACTTTTCTTGTCCATTTCCAAACACAAACCCAAAAACTTCGATGAATTTTACAAACAAGCTACAAAATTCATCACCATGGAAGGTAATATCAGAGCTTACAAAGAAGCCTACCAAACTAAGTTAAATAAGAAAAAAGTTGACAAGGATAGACCCACCATAAAAGATCAGCTCAACCCCAAGAATGATGAAGATTCACCCTACAAATGGAATAATAGTAAGTGCAGTAAGAAGCTCGCCATTCCATTCTACACATACCACATACCCCTTAACTAACCCATAGGCCAAATACTACTTGAAGTTCACAATAGGGGTATCTTAACGTGAATTGAAAAACTCCAAGGACACCCCTCCAAAAGGAGCATAGAAAAATATTGCAAATTCCAAAGAGACATAAGATAACATAGAAAATTGTGTCCAACTAAAAAATGCTTTAGAAGATGCCTTCAGAAGGGGATACCACTATGAGTACATTAACAGCCACCTTGAAGAAGCTATAAGACCAACTCAAAGGAGACAAGTCAACCCAAATAACAAAGTGACCAATTGTACCCCCAATCAAGGTAATAGAGCCCTCAACAATGTAGTCAACACCATCATCAGGGGACCCTCATGAGGGAACAACCTAGTTCTAACAACAAAGCCTATGCCCAACCCCAACAAATGATGAATCTACATAATAAGAAACCTAGAGTGGATAACTCCATTTCCTTTTCAAAGGAGGACTTAGAGGGAATTTAGAGTCCACATGATGATGCACTAGTCATATTAGCCTGAATCGATGGCTTTGAAGTCCAAAAGATGCTTATTGACACCGGCAGCTCAGTGGACATCATATTTAAGTTAGCATATGATTAGATGAAGCCAAAGCTCAAGAAAAAATTGAAGCCATATAACTACAATTTATTTGGCTTCAACAACCAACTCATTCGAGCTATTAGGATAATTTCCCTCCCCATGAGCTCAATGATGACGAGAACGTCGTCGAACAACTCATTAATTTCCTTGTAGTCAACTACTAATCTCCCTATAATGTCATAATAAGGAGATTAAATCAAAACTCCTTCAAGATGATCCCCTCCATAGCTTATTTGAAAGCCAAACTCCCTACCAAAATGGGGGTTAACATATGCCAAAGAGACCAGTAGTTAACAAGATCGTATTACCTACAAGCATTGACGGGGGGGGGGGGGGGGGGGGGGGGGGGGGGGGGGGGGGGGAGGCTCTCATTATCGAAGTTAGGTTGGAGGAAAAGTCAAGTAATAAGGGAGAACCAACCGAGGAGGCCGAGACCATCCAGCTCAGCTATAGACTTGAATAAGCCATATAGATAAGAAAGTCAGCACCTACCGAGCTAAAACAATGCCTCATCAACTTCCTCCAATCAAACAAAGATGTTTTCACCTGGTCTCCATCAAACATGCCAAGCATCCCTCTAAAGATAATCATGTGTCACCTCAACATTAAACCAACCTTCAAGGTGGCAAAACAGAAGAGATGCCATTTTGCTCTTAAAAGGCAAGCGGCAATTGAGGAAGAGGTACAAAAGTTGCTTTAAGGCACTTTTGTGAGAAAAAAGCCTTAGCACACTTGGCTAGCTAACTGCATGCTGATCAAGAAATCCAATGGGAAGTGGTGCGTTTGTATTGATTTCGCTAACTTTAATAAAGCATGCCCAAATGATTGTTTTTCCCTCCTAAGGATCAACTAGTTAGTTGACTCAACCTCAAGTCATGCCCTCCTAAGCTTCATGATGCCTTCACAAGCTATAACCAGATCAAAATGCATAAACCCGACCAAGTCCATACTTTGTTTGTTACCAATTTTGACACATATTGCTATAATGTCATGCCCTTAGAACTAAGGAATGGGGAGGGGAAGGGGGTAGGCGGGCAACTTATCAACATTTGGTAACAATAATGTAGCTTTCGAGAACTGTTAAAGACATCCAATGCCTCATAGGGCGAACTACCACTTTAAGTAGGTTTATGTTGAAGTCAGCTAACAAGTGTATGGAGTTATTCAAAATTCTAAAAAACCCATCAAATTTCCAATGTATCAAGTAATGCTAAGTGGCATTTGAAGATTTGAAAGCCTTTTTGACCACTCCTCTGATATTATCTAACTCGGTCCCTACATAAGAGTTGTATTTATAGTTGTTTGTAAGTAAACAAGCCCTTTCCTTAATTTTAGTTCGAGTTGATGGAAGGTAGCATTAGCCTATGTACTTCATAAGTCGCATTCTTCACGGACCTAAAATAAGGTATTCTAAGGTAAAAAAAAAAAAAATGCCTTGGTAGTGATGATATCTACAAGGAAACTCTAGCCTTATTTCGAGGTCCATCAAGTGTCATCCTAATAGATCAACCGCTTCGCTAGATATTACAAAAGCCTGACACTTTAGGGAGAATGGTCAAGTATACCCTATAATTTAGCACGTATGGAGTCCAATACCGACTAAGAGACACCATTAAGGCATAGGCCTTAGCTAATTTGTAGCAAAATATACCTCATGAAAAAAGGCTCCTACAAATGAAGAAACTCAAAGGTAAACTCTCCATGTTGACGAATTGTCCACCTAAGGAAGGAGTGGAGAAAGACTAGTTTTAAGAAGGCCATATGAGATGGAAGTACATTATGCATTAAAGTTTGAGTTCTCCACCAACAATAATATAGTAAATATAAAGCCCTCATTATTGGGATGAGGCCAATGAAAGAGTTCAAAGCTTAGAAGTTGGAAGTCTTCTCAAACTCCCAATTAGTAGTTCAACAAGTCAAAGGGGAGTATTCAGTCAAGGATTATGACTAGATATCTAGAGGTTGTATGAGTTCTTGGAGTGAAGTTCTCAGCTTAGATAGGAAGGTATTCATTGAATATCTACCCCAAAAAAGTATTGAATAACCATTGCACCAGTGCCTGCGATTAACATCGACCCAGCATTGTTGGATGGACCCGTTTGTTGCATGCTTAAAGGATGGCACCATTCCAAGTGAAAGGAAGGAGGCAAGGAAGTTTTTATGCAAAGCAGCTCGCTATATGCTCATAGGGGACCAAATTTATCGCCAAGGATTTAGACTCCCCTACCTTTGATGTTTAAGGCCAGAGGAAACCCAGCATATACTAAACAAGCTGCATGCCAGTGTATACAATAATCATATCAAGAAATGTGTCCAATGCTAAAAATAAGCCCTCATAGACCAACTCTCGAGTAGTAATCTCTTGCCTATCATGAGTCTTTAGCCCTTTACTCAATGGGGGATTGATATCTTAGGTCTTTTCTCAAAGGCCACCAGCCAGCAATAGTACATCATCATAGTTGTCAATTACTTTAGTAAGTGGATGGAAGTAGAAGCAGTGGCTAAGATAACCAAAAAGAACATGGAAAATTTCATTCTCGACAACATCTTTAATAGGTTTAATACACCATACATCCTAATTACTAATAACAGAACTCACTTCGATAATTGGAAGTTCAAAGAATTCTGTTCGGGAAAGAAATCAAAATCCACTACACCTCGGTGGCTCACCCTCAATCCAACAACCAAGTTCAAGCAATGAATAAGATTATCTTGAATAGTTTAAAGAAAAGGGTAGGCCATGCAAGGAGAGTTAGGTGGATAAGCTCCTTTATATCCTATGGAGATATCGAACTACTCACAAAACGACAATAGGAGAAACACCATTTAAGCTTGGCTTCAGATCAAAAGTAATCCTACTAATCGAACTAAAACTTCCTAATGTGCATACCCAAGAAATGGACATATTGATTAAACCAGGGAATACGGGGTGAGCTAGAAAATTTTGGCCTACAACATGTGCAAGCTGTTTTGGCTTGCCCTACATAGCCCGTAGGTCGAGGCAAGCCATGTCAATGTAGGCACGGGTTGGCTTGCACAATTTAAAAGAAAAAGAAAAAAAGAAAAACTAGAAAAGAAAACAGGATAAGAGAGCCCACCCCAAACCAGACCATTTCTTTAACTCTAATCCTCCTCGCCTCTCACTCTCACTTACAAGCCACAGCTCACTCACTCTCACTCTCATCTCATCAGTCACGTCGTCTTAATGGTAGTCCTCTCAAGCTCGATGGTCATGGTTCATAGCTCAACTTTGTCTTTCTCGTCTCAGTGGCAACCCTCTTGATCTTGACGGTCAGGGGTCATAGACTCATGACTCAGTCAGAACATGCACTAGTATACGTAGTAGTTGCAGCATAGTCGTCGGTCGTCGCCTCGTTGTTGTCTCAATCACCAATCGATCGCCCTCATCATCATCATCCTCCTCCTCCTCCTCCTCCTCCTCGTCAAGCAGCATGGTGAGTCCTCTTGTCAACCTATTGGCTATTGAGTTGTTTTTTTTTTTTTTTTTTAGTTAACCAACTACTATGTTTGTTTGATTTGATCTATAGGTTCATTTGGAGTTGCGATTTAAAGGTTTGGAGTTGTGATTTAAGGTTTGGGTTTGGAGTTTGAAGCTGTGATTTGGGGTTTGGGGTTTAGGTTTGGAGCCACGATTTAGGGTTTGGAGTTGTCGTTTAGGGTTGGGGGGGTATGCATAAATTAAAGCTTATGGTTAATTGGTTATGTATTTAGAGAATTGGAGTTGTGGTTTAGTGTTTGGGGTTTGAGACATCTTATCTTAAATTCAATTTTCAATAAATTAAGAACAAAAAGGATCCATTTAATGTGTGACTAATTGTAGGTAATGTACTAATGTTAGTGGTATTAATTCTATATTATGATATTTTCTTATTTTGATATATTCTTAAAATGGATCCTACAAGCAATGAGATTATAAATACAATACAACCTATTGATGTAGATGATGTATCCAAAGTCGATGGGCGTAATGCTAATGTATAACCGAGATCTTCTCAATCTAAAGAGCCTATAGGTAAAAAGGCTCGAGCCAATAATTCTTCTTTTGAAGTTTAGGATATATTTGCAAAAATAGGTGTTGGGAAAGATGGTAAAAGTAGAGCCAAATGTAAAGTGTGTGGGAAGGAATATGTTATTGGGGGACATAGCCACAGAACATCATCCTTACATTGACATATAGGAAAGTGTCGTTTAAGTCAAATTCTTAAATATAATAATTTTAGTGATATGATAATTGATCATATATCCTAAATTTGCTTGTGATGTTGGCAAAGTATATGAAGGGCTCCGAGAGTAGAATGAAACATTTTTCTAAGTGTGTTCAACAAATTGGTGACATTGAGACAATGTTGGTTTGTGCTTAGATGTAGCTACTAGATGGAAATCTACTTACCTTATGCTTAATAGTGCACTCAAGTATCAATGTGCTTTTTCTTGCTTTCAATTGAATGATTCTCATTATAAATATTATCCAACCATGGATGAGTGAGGAAGAGTAGAGAGGATATGCATGTTTTTTATCCCTTTTCATAGTATCATCAATTTGATGTCGGGATCTTCGTATCCAACTTCAAACCACTATTTTTTGCAAGTGTAGAGAATTGGATGTTTATAAATGAAAATTTAAATTGTGAAGATCATGTCATCAAGGGAGATGTCTATTAAGATGAAATAGAAGTTTGATAAATATTAGAGGGAATATAGTATTATCCTTGCACTTGGAGCAATCTGTGATCCTCAAATGAAATTTAATTTTTTAAAGTTTTGCTTTAATAAACTTGATCCCCTCACTTGTGAAGAGAAGTTGGTTCATATAAAGAGCAAGTTATATAAGCTATTTGGAGAATATGAGAAAAGCAAAACAGATCACATATGTAGAACTAGAAGCCATCAAGTTGGATCATCTTCTCAAGCACAAGACACATTTGGAGGTAGTAGAAAAGGAGCAGCACTATGACACTTTAGGTCTGGAAAAGGTTTGGTGATTGATCTTGCTACTTTGGAAGTAAGTTTAATAATAACTTCATTTATTTTTTAATGATACTTTTTTTCATATTACATATTAGTATTTAATTAGTTTTTTCCTTAATAATGTAGGAGTACCATCAAGTAAAAGTATAAAGTTCTGGAAAATCTTCTTTGGATATTTATATAGATGAGCCAATAATGAATATAGACTTCTACTCAGAATTGGATGTATTGCAACATTGAAAAGTCAAAGCCAAAGATATCTTGATTTGTCCATTATGGCCTCTGATGTGCTCAGCATTCTAATTACCACTATAGCGTCTATATTAGCTTTCAAAATCAGTGTCCATGTATTTAATAAGTATCGCAGTTATATGCTCCCATCAAATGTGGAAGCTTTAATTTATACACGTAATTGGTTACAAGGATTTGCTTGTGAAGGTGATTTCTTTTTATTCTTTTGGTAATACTTTCTTTTAACATATTATTTCAAGCATTTAACATCTAATTATTTCTTTATATGTGTAGATGAAGAAGAAGACAATGGGAGTGAGAATGGGACTACTTCATCAAAGGGAGACTCCAATTTGGTTGTTGATGATGATGATGATTGAACTATATATGTGATTTTATTCTCTTTATTATTGACTTTGTTTTCCTGTATAATTAGTGAAGAAAACTTTGTGATTATTGCTACATTTGCTTAATTATCATTTGATGTTGTTATCAAATTGGACAAAACCTTAAAGTAATTAATTGTGGCCGTACAGAGTATCAATTTTGATTGAACAAGCATCCGACCTTTCAAGTTCAAATTGAGTCAATAATAGATCCTTAAATGTATGTTTAACTATTACAGGTCCTTCTTTACATAAATAATACAAATGTAAGCCTTAAACGCATACTATAGAAATTCGGGTTCTTCTTTGCGTAATAGTATAAATCCAAGTCCTTCTTCTAAAAGCAACTTTTGTTTTGCAAATTTTGAAATCAAGCATTTAAAAAAAAAAAAAAGTTGGTTGGTCAATAATTCTTTCTACAAAGCATTTGGATGAAACATTCATATCTATAACGTAACATAAGACCAATTACTAGAGATGAAACTTATTAACTAAATAAGTTATATGTGTCACTTAAAAATAAATTATTTTTAGAGAATATAGGTGTAGCTAGTTGTACATAAAATTTTGAGTGTATTATGTATTAATTTATTAATATATAGGATTTTAGAGTCAACATATAAAGAAAAGTGATTACATATAGATCTAATTCTCTCTCTTTTTTTATTTATTTATTGGGGAAAGGAAATTAAACCTAAATTCATTTTGTTGGAAATTTAGTATTTATATTATTGGGTTGCAAGAGCATTGACTAAATCTAATTCTATTATTTATACAAACGTAATTGAAAATATAATATTTGAAAGCAATCAAATAGAATTAATTTTGTGTATAATATATCCTAAAGCTATTAATACAATACTTTATAAATACCTCATATATTTACTTTTAGCTTAGAAGTTATATATCATTGATTATTAGTTTACTTGCATATTTTGTAACCAAAAAAAAAAAAAAGTTGGAATAATTTAAAATGAATACCAATCTTTTAAGTATATATTCACCTATTACATTTTGGTATTGAATTTGGGGTTATAAATTTGTCAAAATGAGAATCTTTCAATTTTCCACTTAAGCTAAACTTAAATAGGTTCCTTTAGTTTTTTTTTTTATAAAATATGTATTGCCTCATTTTTTAAGTTATATTGAACTTTGAATTTGATTTAAACTTGTTATTATAAACATTTCAGATTAAATATCAAAATATGCAAGTTTAAGTATTAAACCATCACATTAACTTTCTAATTTTCTAATAAAAAAAATCTATGTGTGGGGTAAGCCAAGCCACGTTGGCCCGTAGGGCAGGGCAAGCCGACTTCTTCGAACCGCGAGTTGATATAAGTTGAGGCAAGCCAGCCCATTCAACCTACTTTCCTAGCTCTAATACTGATGAATGAAATCAATCTATGAGCAAAGTTAGACTTGATTGAGGAGACCCAAGACCTAGCAAGCACTCGTGTGGTAACTTATTAGTAGAGGGTAGTATGGTACTATGATAAGAAGGTAAAATACAAGACATTCAAACCAAGATACTTGGTATGCAAGAAATTAAAGGCCACAAGGTCGTGAGAAAGGCAAGGTAAATTAGCATCTAATTAGGAAAATTCGATCAAAATTAAGGAAGAAGCTAGCCATGACGCATATCAACTAAAAAGACTAGATGGACAACCAATTCCTAAAACCTGGAATGCTAGTAATCTCAAGTTGTACTTTCAATTAAATTCACTTGTAAATAAGCTATTGAGAAATTAAATGTTCATATTTATCTCTATTTGACAGTTTGGTTAAAAACAAAGTTAAGCTCGAATGCTTAAAATGTATCTAACGAGCTTTCTAAAGCTTTCAATATTTTTAATTTCATGAAGAGTAAACTATCGGCTAAGTCTCCACAACCCCTTTTAGGGAAGAAGGATGATCAACCTTCCTAATTGTTTTTAAGGTAATGGATGACCCTACCCCAAATGGGTGAACAAGTCAGCCCCATGCAATGATAGGGCACATTGGTCTCAACTAGACTAGGTCTACCAAAGCAGACAAAACTCTAAAGTACTTCATTAATTAGGCTTTGCCCTAAACATCCAAAGTACTATGAACATAGGTGAGTGACCCTAAGACAACCATATCATGTAATAGACTCACAAATTAAATATAAAAGCACATAAAAGAACAATAATGGAGGAAAGGTGACATAATATTATAATCGAAATAAGATTTTATTTAATAATCTCCATGGAAAGGGGTTGATGTACCAATAGAAGAATGTTTTCATTCAATTTACATGGAAAGGGGTCAGCATACGAACCTGCTGGATTACCAAAAAACAAAAATAAAAACAAAAAATTAAAAAAAAAAACAAAAAACAAAAAAAAAATCCCAACAAATCTAGAAAAGAGAAAAATTAAGATCGCTAGTTAGAAGTATGAAGAGGAGGAAATCCTTTGAAGCCTTAGCTACTCTACCATCCATAATCAGCCTGAGGAGTTCAATAGGAACCTCTTGAGGAGGAGTAAAATCCTCTAAAGGGTCAAAGATAGGAGGTAAGGGGACCTTGCCAATAAAAGTGCCACATAACCCTATATCCACCTTAATGGTGTCATCCACAATGCTGATGGGACCTCAAACTCCACAAGAGTGTTGTCATCATCTTTCAACCAATCGAGATTCAGCTCTAGGTAATTCCTAAGAACAACTGCTTTGGTTACCTTGAAACCGTCAGCATATATCTTCGCTAATAGCTTCACCATTTATCGTTGTTCATAATCTCTTCATGGACCTTTAATTTTATTAAGCTAACCTCCTGCTCAAATTCTTTGATTTAATTCCGGTGATGCTTGAGGTCATCCTCTAAGTTTGTGATCTTGTCTTTATATCTTCTCTCCTTACCCTCAAAGGACTCGACCAAGGGCCTCAAAACTAATAGCTCACCCTAGGCTCTAAACAACTGCTTAGAAAGGCTATTGGATTTCTTCAATAGCTCTTCCCTCTCCTTCCGAATCTTATTTAGCTTGTCCTAAGCATGTTGTTCTTGCTGATGGTGACCTTGGTTTGGTGTCTTAGCTGGTCTATTTAGGCTTGGATCCACTTGATGAGCTCCTCTAAGTCAACTACCTTCTTCTGATAAAAAGCTTTAACATTATCAGCATCCTAGGCCCTCTACAACAAACCCATAATGTAATTAAAGAAATGTTACTTCTTTGCTCAAACATCTTCATAATCTATGCAAAGAGCACATACATTCCTTTTCTCCTCCTAAAGGGCCTGACAAAGTATGGATACCAATGTGTTAGTCTATTAAACAATAAAAGAAAATATCAGAACAAATAAAAAAAATGACGGTAGAAAGAAAGAAAATGATAGAGAAAAACCTCATAAAGGCAAGTCCGCACCAAGGTTTCCACATTGTCATTTGTAACCTTGCACCTAATGCACCAATATCACCATAATCCAACAGGAGCATTACATGGGACATGACCTAATGCAACAACTCCGAGTTTCCTACAACCTTGTTACCTATCTACGTATCCCAACTCAAGATGTGCAATGGCCCCCTTGATAAGGCATTGGTGTCAAAGGGTTGCCCCTGTAGACTACTAGACAAGGGAGATGGTTCCCAAAGCCCCCGGCCAAACTGAAAGAACCAACCTCCACCCTTCATCTCCGAATAACATTGGTCAATGGATCCTCGAGTGTATCCTCGTTGATCAACTCATACTGACCATCTCTAATAGTACCCTCTTCGCCTCTACGACTAGCAACAAGACCCTCCTCCTAAGACCTCTTTTTGTGTTATAGGGGGCCGGCAGATCTCTCCACTTGTTTGCCCTTTCTAATAGGCTCGCCAGCAAAGCATTTCTCTTAGACTAGCTATGGCTCCCTAATCTTTATTCCCCTTTCCTTTAGTTGAGATGCAATAGCCTTCTCAACCTGACCTTGGCCATCCTTCTTATTTTTGGCCATGGCCTTAGTATATGTGTGGAGCTAAGTGATGTTTGCCTTTTTTTTTAGCTGCATTTCTACAAATGCAAGCAACATTGAGTCAAAGTGAAAGAATAAGTGGAAGCAAGTAAAGATAAAGGGAAAATGAACACCATGCTAAGCATAAGTTAATAAAAGTGCTTCCCTACGAAGCAACGAATAAGCAGATCTCCCTAACTCAATCCACATCAACACCGTAACAAAGTCACAAATAATACCTTCTCCCTTCTCTTCATCTGTCTCCTTCAACTACTTCCTCCCTCCCTTCGAAGGGAACTTTCTCTCCTATTTCTTTCGAAATGACCTCAATTTTGATCTGAACAGCAACAATCATCTTGGCATTGTAGTACTGCTTCGACTCACCTAATTGTCTCAACAGAAAATCAGCAACCCACCTATCATTGTCCAATAGCTCGATGGGCCCTATACTATTCTTCTCAATCCACTCAATCCATACATAATACCTTGAAGGCCACTAAAAACTAGAATGAATTGGGGATGAGCTGGCAAGGGCTAATTTGGTGATAATTAAAGAATGCCTTATAGAACTCCATAAATGGTAGCCAGACCCCAAACTAGAAGTACATGAAAAACTCTCACTCTACCACTAAAGCAACCATGTCAAGTGAATTCGTTCTCACCACTTACCACCCCTTTGGCATAGGTTTAAAATTTTTCTCTAAACACCATTAAGCTTATCACTGCCGACTACAACACTATCATATAACAAAACTAAACACCTCTTACCCTTGTTATCATCGTCGTAAACATCTGCCAACAAGTCCTCGATAGCCAGTTTCCTACCCACTTATGCAACTGTCGCTTCTAGGGGGGTAATAACCCTCTCAAGCTCTGGTGCTAGCATGAGCTTGTGCTCTATGATGGTGAATGAGGAATTTGATTCAATTTCCAACATACTTGAGAAAAATGTAGGTTAAAGGAAAGTTTAAAAGTGGGTCAAAGAAAGATGATCGAAGGTCTTCGCTTTGAATTAGAGAAGTTGGTGTATTTCAACTAAGGAAAAAGTAAATGGTATTTCTCTCCCTTCAACTTGAATATTTATAGTCGAGCACGAACACCGAAGTAGGTAGATATTAAAGCAACTGCCTACTAAAAAAACCTTGGACGAAGTGATTCTAACACATGGTAACCAGGTTGAAACAAACAACTAAGATGCACCTGTGTATAACCATCATACCAAGGTTAATTGCTTAACATAAGACATGTGTTGGCTATCATTTAATGCACTTAGATGCATGCGTAAAAGCAATTTACATTGAAAGTTTCTCAAGAAGCTAATTGACAGACAACTGGACAACCTTCCCATTATTCCACCCCCTCAAAATAGATCATACCTCTTCATGGTTTGTCAACACACCTCAAGGAGGTCATCCTTAGTTTTGCACACCTTTTTAATCCGACTCTACACCAAACAGACCCTGCAATTGCGCATGGCACAAGAATTTCACCAAAACAATTAGTGCCCCTGAAACAACTTAAACACTATGCTCACTTCGATTTATAGCTCAAAATCATAAGTTAGACCCCCCAAATCATGTCATACACCCACACACATATGTTTTAACAACTCGTCTAGTGCATACTCTATTTGTTGCCTAGCCACCAAAGAAAGTGGGGTGGGGGGGTTGCAAATGTTAATAGGCCATTTCGGGTATAGGCCTAAGCATAGTCCAAGCCCATATTTTATCTCACACAAGAAGTTCGATCGTGAGCTCACTTGAGATCTCGACCCTATGAGTCATGGTCCCTTGATCCAATCTACTGCAAAAAGGGCATGTTCCAAACCAAGTCTCCCACTACTTGAGCATCTCGAATGTGTAAATATAGACATGCCCCTCTTTCTACAATGATAACTGCACAACAATGCTCCCTACAAAGGCTCAAAGCTGCCTATTGATAAGGAAATCAAAACCTTTAAGCCTCTTAACTATCCTTTTCTACTCTCACTAAGTACTCTAACTTAAGCATTGAAGTGGCAACGCCAAACTACCCCAACACCCCCATAACTCATACTTCTTTTGTGCATTACATGCTAATCCTTTCTCCATTAAAACCGATAAATAATAATATGTTTGTACTTTGTTTTGACAAAATACGACAACTTGTTTGTAGATATGATTTGTGATAACTCAACAAAACAAATATAATAAGTAATTGAATGAGTTAAAAAGTTTTTAGATAGACTCAATCCAAATGATGTGATGAGTAAGAAAAATAACAAAACGATTTCTTTTATCTTTTTAGATGAATCGTCAAATCCATCAATGTGAAACCTTATTTATATATAATTATGTCTGTTCAAATAGCATTCTCTCCCTACCCCACTTAATAATATCACAAATTTTTGCATGTGGTGCAAAGAAACTTGAAATCTCAAAATTATGAAAGCACTTGTATCCATACTTGTAACACCTTCTCCTCTCTACAATTATACGTCATATGGCTTCATGTAAAATATTTTTCTACAAGTTACAAGGAAGTCACGATAATTAAAAGGATCATAAGACTTAAACTTCCTTTGTTGGGCATCAATGGTGATACAACAGACCAATACAGACATTTACTTTGTTTCCACTCCATGTACTTATCATCTCATTATGTCTTTAATGCTACAAATCTCAATTTCAAATCGACATCAAAATAATACTAAAACGATATCAGTAAATGAACACATTCAGGAAAGGTGCTGAGCCTAATTATCATCTCATTATGTCTTCTAGTGCTATATATCTCAATTTCAAATCGATATCAAAATAATATTAAAACAATATCAGTAAATGAACACATTCAGGGAAGGTGCTGAGCCTTGATGGTCGTCAAACCACAACACATCTGCCGTATCCACCCAATTTGTCTGGCAATTTGCAAGTTGGTATACAAATTTTCCCAGTGCCTTTCCACTCCGGCTGTCCATCTCAACATACCACATTACACGACACCAGACCTCATCATTTGGCCGAGATCATGTAAACCGTTAACATAGAAAAAGACATCCAAATCAGACTTGCATTTTGCTCAAACCAGAGCCATGAAGGCAGCGGCTGTACAGTTCAATTGATAAAATTCCATCCTATATATGCCATGTCAGATAAACTTCTTTCTAAGGGCCTGTAGTGAAAAACAAGAAGAAATCCATATGCGATCCCATGTTCCCTTTGCTAAATATTTCTGGCCATCAGCCTGAAAGAACCATTCGCCGAGTGAAGGCAGGACGTTCCACCCCAAAAAGGCCAAAAGAAATACCCCAGGACACCATAAGGAAGTAAATGCCAAGGGACAGTAAAAGCTCCTACAACCAATCTTTATGTATCATATAACTATTCTTCCTCCAATGTTCCAATTTTGCCTGAGTGTCCCTCAGATCCTTGGTCATGTCCAGTATATTTAATCTTTGTGCCACTCTTTAGATCAATTACAATGACACTGATGTTATCCCAACTCTGCCGTCCAAGTGCAAGACGAGTAAGCAGTGCAGCAGCCAATGCACTCCGAGATGGATATAATGCTTCACTTGCATCATTGACTGCCTGAGTCCCAGAATTCAAATCTACAGAAGCTGGGCTTCCTTCTTGCAAGCATTCACGTGCAACCTCACATGCCATCTCATTTGACATCACATCCCACAAGCCATCACTAGCCAAAATCAAGCAGTCATCCCCCTCGTCTCTTTTAGTAAAAGTTACGTCCGGCTCTGATGTCACGGTAGGTTTCAGATACCTGTCCCCTAGATGAAGAAAAACAAGGATCATTAAACATGGGAGTAAATCAGGGTTAGAAAGATCTCCCCCATATTTCCCGTGGCATCCACTGTTTAGGCAAAACAACATAAGCTAAGAGTCCAAGACTTCCCAAATCAGTGTGTCATGTAGAAGCTCAACAAAACAGGCATGTTACATCTTAGAGCAATCACCACACCTATGTTATGCAGCCACCTTCTTCTCAAGTAGGGAAATAAAGGTAGATGGATTATATGTAAAAATAGGTGGATCTTCCATTGATTTTTCAATATATAGGAGAACAAGACCCACAAATGATCCCATTTTTTTCTGTGTACAGGCCCAATAAGTTTAAGGAATTAAAGGAATATGCAGCTAAAAATTTGAGCAGCCACAACCATTCTCACTTTTCCATTAATAATTTTATGCAAGATGAAGGTAATGGAACCTGAATAAATGACCACCCTTTAATTATACTATAAAATTAACATAATAGGTCATTAACCTGAGAGCACTGATTGCCATGTATTAACAAAAATGGAAAAGATTGTATCAAACTTATGAAATACACTCTCATGCATTTGCAATGTACTGTTGTCAAGGCAATGAAAGGCACATGAAAATAATGAGAATTCACACATAAAACATCAAAAGATCACTTACAAGAAACATGCGTTTTTCAGTATAGTTCTCTTTAATGGCAACCGTATTCTGATCCCCTAATTTCTCAAGGAGTACCGGTGAGAATGAATTCCAGATAATTTTTCATACCCTTCAGAAAATGATTGGTTCAGCAAGAAAAATTTCCGTACAATTCCTCCCTCAATTACAGAGCTTTCAATCAAGTAGACCATAATTTCTATATCAAAGTTTGATCAGATTTCGACAGTAACACTATGGAGCTCAGCAAGAAAATTTTTCGTACAATATCCTCTCTCAATTACAGAGCTTTCAATCAAGTAGACCATAATTCCTATCTCAAAGTTTGATCAGATTTCGACTGTAACACTATGGAGCTCAGATCAACAAATCATGATTACATACCAATTACTCTGTTTGTTTACACGATACAGAGCTCAGCAACCTTTCATGGTTCAATAACTGCCTGATTGTATTCTGGCTGTAATTATATGACGCAACTTTGATTATTTATGGCCAATATAATATAGTGAGTATGAAACCTGCCATCATCAAATACTTCCCACAAACTAAACTCTCAGTTCCCCTAATATCAGATATCTTTTGCAAGTAACCATGCATAAGATTGATTGATGCAATGTTTTAATGCAAATAAAATTAAGTAACTTCAAATATAAATAGATGTTAAGAGTGTTACCTATGGCTCGTGACATAGCAAGAATGCCTTCAACTCTTGCTCCATT
The DNA here is from genome assembly GCA_037954665.1 of Laguncularia racemosa. Lineage (NCBI taxonomy): Eukaryota > Viridiplantae > Streptophyta > Magnoliopsida > Myrtales > Combretaceae > Laguncularia > Laguncularia racemosa. The sequence continues at coordinate 314,499 of JBBMOL010000188.1, forward strand.
TAGATATATTACTCGCCCGCCTGCACTTTGTATCCTAGCTAATTCATCTGATCTATCTGGCTGTTAGAGAAACAAGTCATAAACTTGTTACAAACTTCAAAGATTGAAAAAAAACCTCCATAGATGCTTCGGGAAATTCCTGCATAATATATTACAGCTTTGATTCAAACTAACATGCTTTTTTGGTAATAAGATCCTATTGATTTTTTTTTATAAGTAAATTGGAGTAGGGTTTAAACCTAGAGATATGCCCGAGAGGATAAGGAATTCTAACTATATTGCCTCAGACCAAAAGCAATCAATAACCAAGTCAACAGATGATTAATAGGCCTTTTCAACCAGCTCAAAAATTCCTAAATAGTATTGACTTCATAATCAATACCTACTCGAACCTCTCCCACAATCCATGTGAGACTTGAGGCCTTACAATGGGGCCTAAATCTCTCCTCTTTTCAGCATGCATTCAGCAATTGGGTTCATTCATGTCACCCTTAACCTAAAGATCATCCTAGAAGCATGTCAGGAGTCATACCCTGTTGACACTCCTGCTCTCCATGAACATCTTCTCTAAATCAAGTAGAAACATAGTTTCACCAACTTCCACCTCAATTCATCCCAAATCGCCCGCCTATTAATTGTGAGCTGACTCTAATACCTTTTGTAATACCTTGGGCTAAAAGCAATTAATAACCAAGTTAACATGTGATTAATGGGCCTTTTCAACCACTTAATCCAAAAGTTTCTAACCAGTGTTAACTTAATATTCTCTACCTTGATCTTATATACAATTACTCAACCTCTTCTACGATCCATGTATTTGGGACTTCATTCATATAGGGTATCACACTAACACTTACATGGCTGATGATAATCAAATTTCGTTTTGAAACTCAATTTATTAAGTAGAAGAAGAGAGCTTACAAGGAGTAATTCCTCTTACTATTACCCTACCCCTAAGGTTCAAACCTCACATAAGTAGCCTAGGGGCAAAGTCACCATTGAGGCACCCTAAAGGGAGCTGGTAGAAAATCCTCTTGACTACACAATTACTAAAACAATAAAATACTCTCTTGTTTTGTTATTTCCATAAACTTCACTTTAAATTTTTAAACCACACATAAGAAAGACTTGAGAAATAATTAGGTTAGATGAGCAGTCTAATACTGACAAAGATTGGATGATATAAAATCACTTGGATCAACATAACACGTTAGTATAGATTACTTATCTAATGAATCCTAGAATCTAAACAATGTGTGACATCCCAATCACTTACACATAAATATACTTCATGTGCATTCATTGCAATGACATCAGATCATTTGCCAATGACACATGTAGGATGCATTGTACAAAGTCCTCATCTTATGAGTTGTGGAAGCATGTTTGAGATTTGACACTTTCAATTATTTGCACACAAATACTCCTAGGGTGCATTTATTTAGACAGTCCTAGATCATAGATTCCTAGTCATGATGACACATCGGACCTCTCAATCATTTACATATAGATGCTTCTCTTGCACATTCATTCAAATGATGTCAAACCAGTAGACCAGTAAAGCATGAAAATGCAATTATATAGATTTCTCACCCTATGGCCTCTAAAATTTACAATATGCATGATACATCTTAAGTATTTGGATAGAGATATCTATCATGTGATATTATTTAGATGACCTCATCCCGTGAGACCATTAAAGCATGCAAAAGACATATTTGTACAAGTTCCTCCTCGTTTAACGACCTCCATACTCTAAAGCCAGAGCTCTCAATTATTTGTATATAACTTATCTTGTGCATTTATTTGAATGTTTTCGTATGGTTAGACATGCTAACAATTCCTTCCTCGTATAAGAACTACATTCTAAAACATATTGAAAAACATTATTCATGTATAGTTAATCCTCTTGTGCATTTATTTTAATGATTTCACGTCATTAATTACTCTAGTGCATTCATTTAGATGATTCCATACATACAAACAAAGTATCTACATAGACTCCTTCCATTATCTAAGGACTCTTCTTCACTAGAGCATGTCGGAAACCCCTCAATAGTTTGTCCACAGATTAATAAAGCAGACAATCGTGTTACATAGATTGCTTCGTCACATAAGAATTTCAATATTCTAGAGCATGTTGAAAACATCTCAATCATTTGTGTATAGATATTTCTTAGGTAGTTAGGTGCATTCATGATCCAATCTCTTTTTACAATTAAATTTAGAAATTTTATCATTTCCACTTGCATAACATAAAATAAAATAATTACACCAAAATCAACCTAATTAAAACAGAACCAATTTCAAATACTAACCTTGTGATCGCGCGAAAGTGGAATAGCCCTTCCTCCACGGCACAGCACGGCACGCGAATCACCGCAATTGGCAATAATAATATGCTCAGAAGTTAAGACAGCCACCACGGCGGTGGACCCCCCGAGGGCCGCCTCCACGGGATGGCAGCCGCAACGGAATCCATAGCTCCCACAAGCGCAAGTTTCCAATGCCAACTCGTCCATTCTATGGAACGTCCTCACCATAACCTCCCTCCACTTCATCTCCAGCATTGCATCCTGATTGCAACTATCCTTCAAGCCACTGCCACTTACAAAACCACCGTCACTGGTGGCAGTGCAAGTCACGTGCGCCAACTCATCCTCTAAAAGCACGTGCATTTTCTCACTGCATAGTGCTGCCACCTATGCATGCCAACCCAAACAGAATAAAATGAATTAGGTGTAATAACCTTTATCTTAAAAAAAATAATAATAATAAAATCCTCCTTATCACCTCATTTTCTGTTTACTTTCTTGTACTTATAAAGATACGAAAAAATGAGTCATATGGACGACCCCCCACAAGATCCTAAAAATATTTACATGATCGAATAGCCAAAGTTTTATTATTTTCTTTTCTTTTTATTTAAAATTTTACAGGGATTTTATATATCACGTACATGAGAGCCTCCGTGGCCGTCGAAGACGCCGAAGTAATGAACCGACTGCCCACGGTTGATCTCCGGCGAGCAAAGCATCGTTTGCACAGCAATCGCATCCTGCATATCACGTGACCTCCCCGCCACTGACAACGTCCCATAAACTGGCACATCCTCCATCGCCTCGTTGCGGGAAAACGCAGGCCGCAGCGGCGGAGAAAAGCTTCCCTCCGTACCGTGAACTCTCTTCCCTTCCTTCACGCTATCGGACCGCTCCAACTGGCTTTGGCTTTGCTGGCTTTCCACCGATGATTCGTGGAGAGAGCGGCGGCGTCGCTGTCCGCATTTCGCCGGAGAAACGTCGTCGATGGTGCTCGCACTACGCGGTAGGATTGTGTCATCTAGGGTCAATGACTTTCATAATCATGAGGAACTGTACTCAGTCGATCATCAAAAAAACAGTGGGTATATATATGATAACAAGGATATAAGCAGAGTCTTAACGAAACACCTAACGTGGGACTTAGCTGACGTTCGACCAAGTCGAACCGTTTCGGGTTACTGACTTTTTGCTTTCTAGGTGTGAGAGAGGGATGGTGGAAAGAGAGAGGAAAGCGGAAAGAGGAGAGAGGAGAGAGAACAAATAGCCTTTGTGTTGATGTTATTTGTTTTGGAAATTTCTCATCTCGTTTTTGTCTCGTGTAAGTCTCGAATTTGTCAACTAGCTTGGCTAGATTGGATCATGTAATGTATACGCTTTGGTATAATATTTTGAGGGATAATGTTAAAATAGTGTTGTCCTCCTCCTCTTTATATTCATTAAATTTGGTTCGACTGGTTCAATAAAAATTATGTAAGGTCAAATCCTATAAAGTTTATGATCAAATTTTAGAATATAGAATAAACATGATAAGAATTAAGATCGGATTACGAAATTTAAAAAAAAAACTTGATAGAAAATCTAACTCATGAATTTTTTTAAAATAATAAATCAACATTATAATTTATAATCTATATATTTGTTTTATATTTTTTTTTAAATTTAAATTTTTTCCAATTTCTCCCATCAATCTGAATTGATGAAACATAAACAACTAAACATAACATATACATATTATGATATTAACAACAAGTCAACTGTCAATAATGTTAATGTAGTTCGAGTAGAGCGACAAAGTAAGTGGAGGTCCAACCCAATCTAGTCCAAAGCACGAGTAGTCTTCAGTCTATCCTGTCCTCTATGTCTCCAATTAGTCCCACGGGTTGCACGTTCACAACTCCTCAACCCTTGTCCTTAATGTTTGGGTCAAGTCGGATCGAGTTTGGGTGATGCTTTTTCCATTTGGGGCAAGTTTGGGTTTATTAGGAAAAGAAAAAAAAAAAAAAAACCTATCGAGTTGAGGCAAGTTCTAGATATTTATCTTTTTTGTCAGGTCAAGTTCGGATTTCAATTAACCCGTCCTAAACCTCGCTTGTTTACATCCCTAATAATGAGAAGGAGATGTTAAAACAGTGTTGTACTTTTCTCTTCATCTTCTTCTTCTAATGAATATAATAAGAAGGTGATTCAAAAGATTATGTTCATACCACTAGCTAATTATGAGGGTTTAACTAATTTTGTATATTCAATTATTGAATTTTATATTTAATTAAATTTCTATATTTTTTTATATCATTTTATAGGTAATAATTTAGGTAAATTGCACAAATGTTATCTTAAAGGGACAAGTAAAATTTTAATTTCTCAACTTTTTTATTTTTTTATTTGAGTCTTAACATTTTTTTTCTTTTATTTGAGTACTCAATGTTTTTAAAACTTTATAAAAATAAAATTTTTACTAAGTACATTATATTTTCTATTTATATTAAGTATGTATTGATTTCTGATTAGCCTTAGGTTAGTTACGTGGTAAGATACATAAAATTTTTTTAGCCCATTTTCTTAATTTTTATTTTTATTTTTTTATATATTACATCATTAAATATATTTGAAATTGATTTTTTATTATATTATTCAGATAAATACATTTAATATCATCATTTTATTAATTTAATTATTATGACCAATTTTAAATTAATAAGTATCACGAATTGATAAAAAAAATTAATAGATTTAACAAAAGTTTTTTTTTAAGATTTAAAAAATGTTGAAAATTTAAATAAAAAATGGTTAAAAACTCAAATAGAAAAATAAATAAATATTAAGAATTAAAAATGTATTTTTTAATTAAATAAAATAATATGATAAATCAAATATTATTAAAAAAATGGAAAACAACTGGGCAACCAGCTGTCACCCACCCAACACCAACCAGAAAGTGATGTTTTCATGATAGTAGGTTAAAATTTTTTGGGTTACAAACTTAAATCTTGTTATTTTTAAAAAATTGCGTAAATATTGTACTCGAAATAATTATTCCTAAAATAAATTTGAAATCGTGGACAACATTTGCGACTTTAAGGGGGAAATTTTTAGACTGAAGGCACGAATTAGGTCTATGCCTTTAAAACAATTTCAACGGAATTTTTTTTTTCTTTTTTTATGATCTACAATCTTATACTACAAACCTATAAAAGGACTACAAACATATAAAATTATTATAAAATTAATACTACAAACCTATAAAAGTGATATAGTAAATTTACATAGTATCATAATATATGATTTATAATACATAGAAAAAAAATTGCACTAACAATTTCTAATATAAATACAAAGTCTCAGTTCATATGTTTATATTTCCATTTTTCAATTTCCTCTGCAAAATTCACTCTCTCTAATTGTTTGCAAATTTTTGTTTTCATAATTTTTGTTTCACACAGGTTTTAGTTTGTTGAAGTACTTGTATAGAAATATCTTCATTAAAGCAAGATCTTGGCATTTTTTTTTTAAGAAAAAATTAATTTTTTCCTTTTATACTACTTTGAATGAATGTAAAAAAAAATGTATAATTATATGTACTCCATAATTTTTATTACAATAATAGTTGTTGTTAATTAATAATTAATTAGTTGTTAATATATCATTAATTAAAATTGGCAAATGAGTTAGTTAAAAAATTTTAATTTTTTTAAATGAAATGTTTAAAATAATTGTTGTGAAAAATATTATAAAAATAATCATTATTGATAAAGTAATTAGTCCTTAAATATTCATTATTTAATCATTGGAAAAATAATTACGAAAAACTTTTATACTGATTATAATGAATTATGTTTATGTGTTATTATAATGTATTTTTGTAAATGCAGTTATTAAATTAAGTCGTTATTAATTAACTGTTAATTAGCAGTGATTAATCTTTCATATGTAAGTAATTAATTATTAGAAAAATAATTAGTAAAAAATTTTGTATTGATCGCAAATGTAAAATATCTGAATGGTTTTGTATAATTAGTTATAAAATTAAGTAGTTGTAATGATCCATTAATTATAGGTGCTTAGTCGTTAATATATCATTAATTAATTATTATAAAATTAAGTAGTAAAAAATTCTATGTTGGTTGCAAATGTAAAATATTTATATGGTTTTCTATAATTAGTTATAAAATTACATAGTTATTAATGTTTCATTAATTAAATGTGACTAATCATTACTATGTCGTTAATTAACTATTATAAAATTAATTAGTAAAAAATTTTGTGTTGGTTGCAAATGTAAAATATTTGTATGGTTTTATAGAATTAGTTATAAAATTAAGTAGTTATTAATAATATGTTAATTAAAGATGATTAGTCGTTAATATGTCATTAATTAATTGTTATAAAATTAATTAGTGAAAAACTTTATATTGGTAGCAAATGTAAAATATTTGTATATTTTTGTAGAATTAGTTATAAAATTAAGTAGTTATTAATGATTCATTAATTAATGGTGATTAGTCGTTAATATATTATTAATTAATTATTATAAAATTAATTAATGAAAAATTTTGTATTGGTAACAAATGTAAAATATTTGTATCTTTTTATAGAATTAGTTATGAAATTAAGTAGCTATTAATTATCTATTAATTAAAGGTAATTAGTCGTTAATATGTCATTAATTAATTATTATAAAATTTATTAGTGAAAAATTTTGTATCGGTAGCAACTGTAAAATATTTTTATATTTTTGTAGAATTAGTTATAAAATTAAGTAGTTATTAATAATTCATTAATTAAAGGTGATTAATCATTAATTAATTGTTATAAAATTAATTAGTGAAAAATTTTACGTTGGTAGCAACTGTAAAATATGTTTATGTTTTTATAAAATTAAGTAGTTATTAATAATTCATTAATTAAAGGTGATTAATAATTAATTAATTGTTATAAAATTAATCAGTGAAAAAATTTGTATTGGTTGTTGTAAATACCTCATTTTTGCCCTAAGAATCAATAATAATCAATTTCCATTTTTCTTCCAATTTTTTATATTTTTCTCTAATTTAGCAAAAATAAGGAAAATTTTCAAAATAAATAAAAATAAATAGGAAAACACATCAATTTTGAAAACTAATTTCAGAAATGGCAATAATAAGGAATGAATAATTTTTACAAATTTTTGAAATTCCAAAAAATACAAAAAAATGGAAAAATTGCATTGCATATATACAATTTGCAAAATAATTAAAATCGGGAAATTGGGCCAGCTCAGCTGGCTCGTGTGTGCGCCTGGAATCGTGTGTGAAGCCTGAGGTCTCAAGTTCGAATCCCCCCCCCCCCCCCCCCCCCCGATTGTACTCGGAAATTTTTTCTCTTCTTTTCCCTAGAGCTGCCACATGGCAACGCATGATTGGCTGGAGCAAACGCATGCGCCGAGCGCGTGATCGTCTTCAACCTCGGTCCGAGATCGTCGGCGAGGGGAAATTTTCGAATTTCGGTCGTTTTGATTCGATTTTTTGCACAAATCCAACAGATCTTCAACAGAATTGAGATAAACATCATCCAATTGGAATCAAATCTCAACAAATCGATGGATTTACACGAATTGGAGTTGGTTCGTTTAACCGCAAATCCGATTTGCCTCGATCGGTGGAAATCCGAGCTTATCCAGCTTGATTTCGAAAGCCAATAAATAGAGGATGAAGTGAGGAAGCTGAAACACAGATCAAAAGCAAGAGAAAGTGAGAGAAAAAGAGAATCGAAGTCCGCCGGAGTTTTTCGAAGCCGCGACCGCCGATCAAGAGCTGGGCAACCACCAGGAGGCGTTTTTGGAGCAAACCACCGCCACCGTTGGATTCCTCACCCTCGATAACCTAGGATTCGACACCTCATCCGCTAAAGAAGGCAGCTAGAACGCAGTCAACGAGCACTCCTCGCCGCCGCATCCAATCGACCCGACCCGACCCACTTCAACCCGATCCAACCCGATCGACCCGACCTACGCACCGACCCCGATCCAGGTAAGTCGAATTTTCGATTTTTTTTTCGAATTAATTTATTTATTAATTTGTTATTTATTTTATTTATTCCGAATTTATTTATTTATTTGTTACTTGTTATTTATTTACTTATTTGATATTTGTTATTTCAATAAATAGAAAAATGTTAGAAATTTTAATAATTGAGTAGAAGAGCTCTATTCGTACCAATCAACAAAGATAATAATGACAAAACGATCAGAAGATATATGAATATCCGAAAATAACGAATAGATTAAATACAAGTCAATTAGACCTCACAATTCGTGGAGAATTAAACATCTATGACCCTTTGGCTAGAAAAGTAGCTTAGCTACTCATGTTCATCAACAAACGAAAATAAAAAGTAGAAACATGATAAACCCGGTTGCCTACTCTGCCTCCAAGATGATCCAAGGTTCTTCAAGATCCAAAGATTCAAGATTAAAGATTAAAAGTTGTCCTCACCCTCTAGGGTTGGTTCTATTTATATTGTTAGAGGGATGACATGTGATCTTTTGCTAGCAAGATACAAAAATATCTTTCCTTTTCCAAGTAGATTTCGAGAAGTAAATCTTCGTTTGCCTGGCACGCCCTACCACACGGCCGTGGGTCAAGCCGTGCCTTCCTATGTGCGTAATTCACGTATCATCTTCCGTGTCCAGTGTGTAACACGGCTCCACCCACGGCTAGATTTTCAACCGTGCCTTCCTCTGTGCATGATCTACAAGTTCTTCTCCTTGGCACGTCTAGCTTCCACCACGGCTCCAAGCACGGTTTCTCCCACGACTGCCACCACAGCCGTGCCCTAAGCCATGTCTCTCTCTATTGAAAGTCCACATTTCCGCCTTCTTGTCCAGTGTGTAACATGGTTTGCACCATGGCCGTGTCTCAAACCGTGCTTCCCCCTAGGCAGATACACGGCCGTGTAGTTCAACCATGTATCTTCCTGTTGATTCAAAACCAAGTACACGGCCGTGTACTTCAATTACACGCCCATGTACTTCCCTCCGGCGGTGTAAATCCTTGTCTTTGAACCAAGTTGTAGATGACTTCTCTAATTTACTTCAAATTGGCACCCTTGACTCCATTTAACCTGATTTATCACCATAATAGAATTAAGTACCATCTCCTTATGATTTCTATAAAATCAATAATGAATTAGCACAATTTATACTATAAAGATTAAGTATAAAATGGCTCTATCAAATTCCCCCACACTTAAACTCTTGCTTGTCCTCAAGCAATTGAATCAAATCAATTGAGAAATCTGTCATAGATTATACAAACTTTCTTTTCATCATTCCAAGCATCTATTCATTTGTAATTCATGACTTGTAATTTTGATGTCTACTACTTCAACCAAACTGGTTTCCTGTGATCAAATTACCATGAATAAAATTTAATAGCTAATCTAAACAAAACAAACTTTAATCCTCATGTTTAGCAAAAGAATTTTTATTCCAAAAGTAAATACTTAATCCACTAAGGAAAAACACCCAATTAAACTTCATTGGATATCAGCAAACATATAATCCTTACAGCATAAAGTAAAAGCATATGGTATAAACTCTTTGCTAGATATTTTCTCTTTTATACGTCTTGTTTTATTCAATAAATGTTTACATTCATGTTCTTTTGATCTATTCAAGCATCTATTTTGACGGGTTTTTGCCCGCTTCTTTTCATGAACTTTTGCCTTTTTCGAGTTCATTGAGTCAGCAACATCCCGAGCCCATCACTCAAGTGACCGGGTTTTGAGATACCCCTACGAACTCTTCCTCACTCTAACATTCATGTTTGAATACTCTTAACTCAATTACTTGAATCATTGGAGTAATGACTATGCTTGATTCTTTCTTTTCTTTTTTTTTTAAGTGTTATGATTGCTTTACAAACAACTTCAAAGAGTATATAGTAACTAATATAACCTAGAAGTAAACTTGTTTATTTTTCACTTAAGGACTCGACCTACTCTTAGACTTCCAATTCTAAAGCTAAATACAAGGTAAATTTGTTTCTTAAAGATTTCATTACTTAATTTTAACCAAGTATTCTAATCACAGCAGTGGTTGAGTAAAGCATTTGAACAAGTCAATTTCACATTTTGTAGATGCTTATTACAACATTTAGTACAATCTCTAGATTTCATGATAATTTTGAAAAAATTTGGCTTAAAATTGCTTAAGCACAAATATTCAGAGTATAAGTCAGTTCTCTATTCTCTATATTTTATTATCCTCTCCCCCACACTTAGCTTGAACAGTGTCCTCACTGTTTCTAATTCAGCACAATTGAAGAGGAATTAACAACTCAAGGAACATTAGAGAATAAGAGAAAGGAAATACTGGTACTTCACTGGTATTGGAGTTCTCCCCTTAAGCTCTAGAAAGTGTCATCTGATTATGTGTATCCTTGCTGCAACTAATCCAAAGAGATCAAGACAACACTAAAATCAAACACAACTAAAACAAAACAAAACTAAAGCAAAACAAAACTAAAATTGAATTCTTTTTTTTTTTTTTGACATGGGTTACCTCCCATGAAGCGCCTTTCTTTAACGTCTTTGGCTAGACGTTCCTGGCTAGATGTTTGGGTAAGGATTTTGATTCCAGCTTTGGTGTCTGTGGTGATGGGTTAATAACATCCGCAACAAAAACAGTGGAGATATCGCTAGGATGTTTCATGGCATCATAAATGTTAAATTTAATCACTTCACCATCAAATTCCATAGTGAGGGTGCCATCATTTACATCGATTTTCGTTTTAGAAGTCTTAAGGAATGGTCGCCCTAATAATATCAGTGATGAAGTATGAGAATCACTATCGTCTATGTCAAGCACATAAAAATCGGCAGGAAAAACCAACCCATTGACTTAAACTAAAACGTCCTCTAGAACTCCCTCAGGATAAACATTGGACCTGTCAGCAAGTTGAACAATAACACCTGTTTCCTTCAAATGACCAACATTTAAACGTTGATAAACAGACAAAGGCATGACATTGATAGAAGCTCCTAGATCACACATGGCTTTAGCGATTCCAAGATTACCTATTTTGCAAAGAATGGCGAACATACCTGGGTCCTTGCATTTAGGAGGAAGCTTCTTCTGAATAATAGCTGAAACATTTTCACTCACACTAATCTTTTCATTACCTTTCAGCTTCCTTTTGTTAGTGCATAAGTCTTTGAGAAATCTAGCATAGCGCGGTATTTGCTTAATTGCATCAAGCAAAGGAATATTTACCTTGACTTTGCGAAAAGTTTCCAGAATCTCTTTTTCTTCCGCTTCATTATTGGATTTCGCCAATCTAGAGGGGAAAGGAGGTGGTATCAATGTGACCGTTGATGGCTCAGCTAGAGACTTGCTAATCTGGTTGCCCAGCTGGCTCGAGTCGAAATCTCTTTCTTGGTCTCTTCCACAAGATTAGACGGATGTCCTTTCTTATTTGATCCCTGCAATTCTGTTCCACTTCTCAAGGTAATTGCATTAACGCTTTGCTTCGGGTTTATAATAGTTTGAGAAGGTAACTTACCTTGAGTTTCTAACCTATTAACAGCAGAAGCAAGTTGGCTTACCTGATTCTCTAAGTTTAGAATGCTCTGCTTTGTTTCCTCCTGAAATTGTTTTGTATTAACAGCGAGAGACTTAACAATGTCCTCAAGAGACATACCTGAGGTGGAAGGAACTTGGGGTACTTGGTGTGATGGCTTAGGCTGGAATTGTTGGAAATGTTGAGGGTTATTGCCATATCGGAAGTTAGGATGATCCCTCCATCCGGGATTGTAAGTATTCGAATAGGGATCATACTTCCTCTGCGGTTGTCCTGGAAATCCGCCTACAGCATTGGCGTGTTCATGGTTGTCATCTTGCAATGTGGGGCACATGTCGGTCGGATGATTAGGAGTAGCACAAATTCCACAAGCCTTTACCTGCTGTGTTTTTCCAAGAGCTAGCTGCTGCACAAGGGAGGTTAGATTAGAAATTTGATGTTCAAGGTTAGACACACTTACCTCATTTACCTTCCTTGAAGATGTATCATGCCTATACCCAAATTTTTGCGAATTGGCAACCATAATGGAGATCAATTCCCTAGCTTGACCAGGGGTTTTGTTTACTATGGCGCCTCCACTTGCAGCATCCATCATCTTCCTCTCCATCGGAAGTAGGCCTTCGTAAAAATATTGGATGAGGAGTTGTTCAGATATCCCATGTTGTGGGCAGCTTGCACACAGTTGCTTGAACCTCTCCCAATACTCATGAAGAGTCTCGGTGTCCCTCTGTTTGATACCACAAATTTCTCTTCTTATACCAGCGGCTCTGGAAGCGGGGAAGAATTTTTCCAAGAAGAGTCTCACTATATCAGTCCATGTGGTTATAGAACCTGAAGGCAAATAAAACAACCAATCTTTAGCTTTAGTACTTAAAGAAAACGAGAAAGCACGTAGCTTGATTTGATCGTCGGTTATCCCTTGCGGCCTCATACTAGAACACACTATATGAAACTCTTTCAAATGTTTATGAGGATCTTCATTCTCAAACCATGAAAGGTGGGTAGCAGATGTATCAACCCAGATTTTAACTCGAATTCCACGGCTAATTTGGGGTAGTGAATACAAAGTGGTTGTTGATTCACATCCGGCGCAGCCAACTCCCTTAAGGTTCTCTCGGGATTTGCCATATCGTCTTCTTTTTCTGAATCAAGGGATAAATCAGACAAATCCGATGCTAAGTTCAGTATAGTGGATGATCTAGCTTCTTGTCGCAACCTCTTTAGAGTCTTCTCAATCTCCGGATTATAAGTTAGTTCACCTGTCTGAGAAGAACGAGTCATACAAGAATAGAAATAAATTTGACACCAATCCCCGGCAACGGCGCCAAAATTTGATGGGTGTCGAATCCAACAAAAATAAAACCTACTCCTAGACAATTATATGATTTGCATATAGTGGTGAGTAGGGTCGAATCCATAGGGATTGGTTAAAGATATTTCTATTCAAATGGCATAACGATGAAAAGAAAACGAGGGGGGGGTTTGTTTATGAATCAAAATAAAGTCGAAACAAGATAATAGAATCGTATATTGATAAAAGCCTAGCCAAAGGAATCAAGATAGTTTAATTCAAGGAATTGATCATCGATGCAAATGTTTTCTATTCTTATTCCTAGATAAACTGGTTATGGTTATTAACAAGCTCTAACAACCTATCTCCCCGTACTTCCTCGATAACCAAGAGAAGCTCTTTGATTATTTCTCTTATCGATTAGACAACCCCAGACAAACGCTTAGGATTTAATCTACCAATAGCATTAAAAACTAGAGAGACCACCAATTCATGCCAGTAGATTATAAGATAACCTATTTAAACATGATCACACACCTCCATAACATGAATTCGATCATCTAGTTTATAATCAAACATGTTATTGTGTCACTGAGACTAGAACAATCAAACAATTACGGATTTGACGTGCTAGTTGACAATATATTAACTTGCTAATTGAGTAGAAGAGCTCTATTCGTACCAATCAACAAAGATAATAATGACAAAACGATCAGAAGATATATGAATATCCGAAAACAACGAATAGATTAAATACAAGTCAATTAGACCTCACAATTCGTGGAGAATTAAACATCTATGACCATTTGGCTAGAAAAATAGCTTAGCTACTCATGTTCATCAACAAAACGAAAATAAAAAGTAGAAACATGATAAACCCGGTTGCCTGCTCTGCCTCCAAGATGATCCAAGGTTCTTCAAGATCCAAAGATTCAAGATTAAAGATTAAAAGTTGTCTCACCCTCTAGGTTGGTTCTATTTATATTGTTAGAGGAATGGCATGTGATCTTTTGCTAGTAAGATACAAAAATATCTTTCCTTTTCCAAGTAGATTTCGAGAAGTGAATCTTCGTCTGCCTAGGCACGCCCTACCATACGGCCATGGATCAAGCCGTGCCTTCCTCTATGCATAATTCACGTATCATCTTCCGTGTCCAGTGTGTACCACGGCTCCACCCACGGCTAGATTTTAAACCGTGCCTTCCTCTGTGCATGATCTACAAGTTCTTCTCCTTGGCACGTCTAGCTTCCACCACGGCTCCAAGCACGGTTTCTCCCACGGCTGCCACCACGGCCGTGCCCTAAGCCGTGTCTCTCTCTGTTGAAAGTCCACATTTCCGCCTTCTTGTCCAGTGTGTAACATGGTTTGCACCATGGCCGTGCCTCAAACTGTGCTTCCCCCTAGCCAGATACACGGCCGTGTACTTCAACCATGTATCTTCCTGTTGATTCAAAACCAAGTACACGGCCGTGTACTTCAATTACACGCCCATGTACTTCCCTCCGGCAGTGTAAATCCTTGTCTTTGAACCAAGCTGTAGATGACTTCTCTAATTTACTTGAATTGGCACCCTTGACTCCATTTAACCTGATTTATCACCATAATAGAATTAAGTACCATCTCCTTATGATTTCTATAAAATTCAATAATGAATTAGCACAATTTTATACTATAAAGATTAAGTATAAAATGGCTCTATCAAACGTATAGTTGGGAGTCCGCATGTCTATGTGGTTATATCGCCAACTTTATGTCGCGTCATCATCGTCGACACACGAGATTGGAGGGGCTACCATTCTGCTACAGGCATAGGCTTGGGATATATTTCCCCACATCACACCCTTCAACCGACACAAACTATTTATAAAAGTTATATGTCCATTAGCGGCACATTAGAACATGAGGAGGGACACTTAATATCACCCCACCTACATTGTTGATGCATATTGGGATTCATTGGATAGGCAGAACATGTCACAAGTACTTTAGTAATCTAATTTTGTTTCCTTGCAATTCATCATATTGATCATTTAAAGTGAATGTAATTTCCTATTTTTTAGGTGGAATGGGAGTCATATAATGGGAATTTAATTAATCTCTTACCTGATTTCTATAAAGCTGACATGCACATTTAGACGACTAGAGTGCCACTAATTTGTTTCTACATTATTGAGTGGCATTTCCCAAACCAAGTAGCTAGGCAATTTGGTGGGTTCCAATAAATCCCACATCCATTGAACAAACTGCCGGAGCTCCATGAAATCGACCTGCCAGGGCAGATTGATGTCGATTGGCTGATCCTCTATGCAATGTATTTAACCATGTGAGAATAGTACGTCAACTGAGTGGTTCTTATGGAAGGCCCTAGTGGTGTGCATGATAATTACCTACAATGGTATGGATCGATTAGCAGGTGATATATTGGACGCATGGGGGTTGTTCTTGGATTTTTTGTAAGTATGATTTACATCAACACTCCGTAATTTCGAAATAATTGCATGATTGTGTCAAATTTAATTTACATTTTTTTTATACTTGCAAGGTGACACGTTACGACAAATCTGCTTATCGTCGGATGTAGACAATGCCTTGAGAATAGCTGCTTAGGGTCTTTAGTTCACGCTTCACCACCAAGGGGGAGGTGTAACGCTATACCCGCAACCACAATAGCAAAATACCCAAGAGATATAAGTGAAGGCATAACCGATTCCTAAGCGTCAATGAACAAAGGATGATAACAACCTTGAAACCGAGGTCAGACATAGGAAAATCAATACAGGACCAACAGATGCCTATTGATTCCAATGCGATGTATGCTAGCTCAAGGCCGATTTTCAACTAATACAAGACATCACATCGGCATTCTATAAGTGATCCTATCCCAACACCATTAACTCCACAGAAGAAACGCTCTAAAAAATAACCTATGTACCAAGGTGAATCATCATGGTAGCCTATAAAATGGAGTCCCATGCCTCACGCAAGCATTTAATGATACTCCTCAACAACATCTAACACAAGAGTCTGAAGCTCCTCTAGCTCCACGTCCAAGGCCAACCAACACCTTCGCTCAGTTGGCGAGACAATTCACTAAGGGAAGGAGATAGGATAGGATAGGAGCGAAGATTTTTTATTCATTTCATATATACATGTTCCATTAAAATGATTAAGTTGATGTATTTTTACAATTTGTAATGAATTACTACGCATTACATCTAATAGATAATGTTAACCCTTACCCTTTTCACATCCAATGTGTACATATATGAATTTACAACTTCAAATTTTCAGAAAAAAATTAACAAATGTGTAAAGAAATTAATATTTAATATAACTTCTCAATAAATTACAAAATTGCAAATATATATATAGAATATCAAGGATCCCCCTTCCGCTGCTTCAAAATATATTAGATAAAGTGGTAAAGGATTCACTAAGCTATAAAAGGGAAAAAGTTAATGTTAGAATCACAAATGTAATGTCAAATGAGATGAAATATGTATTGGTATTCATCATTTACCATTATCGTGTCAATGTGGACACGCTCATCTATTATGCATCCCTACTCCGCAAAGTTCACATGTGATTTGATCTAGACACTCCTTAATGTCCATCTCCATATGGTATCTTTTTTGCCTCGGTTTTCCCTTCTTCTATGCGAGGTCTCCCCTTGGGCGGAGTGATGAGAAGTGTACTGGCTCCCAATCCAACTCATTACCTATAGGCATAAAGTGCATCTTATATGTGTGCTCTTGATATGTCCATATATACCAATCGGGTATAGCATACATCATATCAAGCCTAAGTGAGGCAGCTATTGCATATGCGTGGGAGCATAAAATTCTGTATATTTGCTACTTTTGGCAACTATATGTGCTGTGAACAAAGTCAACAATGTGCATTCGACCCCCTTTCCTTAACTTGCTAGTGACACGATGACTACCAGTGAGGACTTCAAAAACTCTATCATATATGCTATAGTCGATAACCTTGTGGTTACTAGCTCCTGAACTCCATCGGTCGAATTTTTTAGGTTGTATATTTAGTGAAAATTCTATCCTTCGTCATATTCTTCAATGCCTTCATATGCTTCTAAACGAAGTACTCTATGCAGTTGTAGAACGTCTTCTTCACTAAAGTAGTTATAGGTAACCCCCAAGCCCCCTTTAACACAGAATTATAGCTTTCAACAATGTTAGAGGTCATATACCCAACTGATAGCAATTGCCATGAGCTAGCATCCACATATCTAACAACACGTCCTTAAACCAGTTCAATGCATTTGGCTTAATAATCCCCACCTGCTCCATCAAATAATTCAACTTGTAAGATTGTGCTTGTAACCCAACTTATATGACCACCTCTTACACTACATGTTTTTATGTGCCAAGTTGAAGTTACTTACAAGGCATCGTTGACAGAATCGTCACACCATAGATAGAGGTCATCATCCATTCGCTTCTTCTCAGACTGCTAATTTGATGCCTACATGTCTATTCGATATAAGGCAAATGGTTTCACGACCTTCATGGTCACTGACAATATATTCCTTCAATTTTCTCAAAAACCAGCCCCATGTCTCAACCGTCTCCTGATCAACTAGAGCGAATGCCAGTGAAAGTATATGATTGTTGCCATCAACGCCACAAGCAACTAGTAACTTGTGAGTTTACTTCCCATAAAAAATAATGGTATCAATGGTAACAACTGGTCTAAGGAATCTTTAAGCGGTGATGCACGACCCAAATGCCCAAAATACCCACTTTAAAGTAGACACATTGAGGGTACTCGATTTACTCCACCCCCAATCAATTCGTGTTCTAGGATTTATATTTTCTATCGCATTAAGAAGTTTAAGCAGTTCATTATAAGACTTCTCCCAGCTCCCGTACACATGATCAATAATCTATTTCTTCCCCTCCCAAACTCGTCTCCTGCTAATCTTATAGCCAAATTCTTGTTCAACAACAAAAGCCAGTTTGGCTACCATTATATCAAGATTGTCCCTAAGAAGATCTACAAATCAGCTAGCAAGGAAATTACAATTCTACTGTGGGTGATCCTGACTAATTAGCAGGTTATTACATGTATGTAGACCCTCAAATCTCGTCACTACGAACATACTCTCCAACTTCTTCTTTCAAGCTTGAAGCCTCCATTTACAACCATCACCCTTTCTTGAACAATAAATAAACCACATCAATGGACTAGACTCTACAACAATGAAATTACAATGGTTATTTACATAGTAAGACTTCACTACTTGAATCACATCTACTTTCATTCTGAATCTCATGCCCCTATAGAAATCATCATTACTATTTGAACCACTACAAATATTAGTTTGCTTTTGCTCGAAATAAATGTAACCACTATCACCCCTAAAGTTGTAGTATGGAACAAGATCTCTAACCGCCATGCTTGGTGGTTCAGCCTGCTTTGATCAATATATTAGCTATCTCAAGTAGGTATGTACGGTTGGAGAGTCTTCTTCATGTACTTCATCTCACTAGTTCTCACTTTCCCTATGTTCCTCTTTGGAACTCTCGTCGTTATCGGTACTCTCCTCCTCAACACCCATTCCTACATCGGTGTCAGTTGTAACCTCCACTCCCACATGAACCATGTACAGATCCCGTATGTCTGGTTATTGTAATACTGAAGTAACTACTCTATCTATTTCATCTTCATCATTGACTTCCAATGGGGTTGGATTTAAAGGTTGAACTATCGACTGCTCGAGCTACATTTTTGCAATGTTATGTGACAAATGTGGTTAATTACTTATATCGAATGTCTGCCTTACCAAAGGGCCTGCCGAATCGTCAAAAATTCTTACGTACAATTGTTGTATGCCACGATCTCCATATGATTCAACTATTTTAATAAAATTTCCAACATCTTCATCATCTTTGATTGCCATCAATACATAACATGTATTGCCCCTGTAGAACATAGGATGCGTGTGAATTGTCTCAACCCTGACTTCGGTTGGATCGACTCTGATGCTATGACATATTCTATATAAGAATTCATTGTAGTTGACATTTTTCTTCATTTTTAACTTCTTCACCAGATCCCTATCATATTCTGACCCCTAATTACTAGCAACAATATTTCCAAATGCATAGATCATTAATTTCACGTAGTAGTCATTATTTCCCTATCCACAATATATATAAATTATCAACTTTTAAAAAACATGACAATTTTCAATAACAACATTATAAAAATTTGTACAAAAAAAAATTTATGTATCATTTTTAATTTTAATTCTTTCCCATTATTTCTAAACAATTTTTTTTTCTAAAAATTTGTCAAATATTTTTTTAATACATTTTTGCTTCTAAAAATTTCAATAATTTCCATATCATTTTACAACACTAGAAAAATTATTTCA
This sequence comes from Laguncularia racemosa, assembly GCA_037954665.1. Classification (NCBI taxonomy): domain Eukaryota; kingdom Viridiplantae; phylum Streptophyta; class Magnoliopsida; order Myrtales; family Combretaceae; genus Laguncularia; species Laguncularia racemosa. The sequence continues at coordinate 334,069 of JBBMOL010000188.1, forward strand.
CTTTCTAGATATTACAACAATTTTTTTTTATATTTCCAATAACACATTCTTCAAATTTGCACCAAAAAAAATATTCCGTATTATTTTTAATTTAATTTTTTCCCATTAAATTTTCTTCATTTTCAACTTCTTCACCAAATCTCGATCATATTCCAGCCCTCAATTACTAGCTACAATATTTCCAAATGCATAAATCATTAATCTCACGTAGTTAGCCATTGTTTCCCTATCTACAATATATATAAATTATTAGCTTTTAAAAAATATGACAATTTATAAAATATTATAAAAATTTTCGCAAAAAAAAATTCCATATCATTTTTAATTTTAATTTTTTCCCTGTTATTTCCAAACAATTTTTTTCTAAAAATTTGTCAAATATTATTTTTTAATAACATTTTTCACTTCTAAAAATTTCAATAATTTCCTTATCATTTTACAATAATTTAAAAATTATTTCACATTCTAGATATTACAACAATTTTTTTTTATATTTCCAACAACAACATTCTTCAAATTTGCACACAAAAAAAAATATTTCGTATTATTTTTAATTTAAATTTTTTCCAATTATTTCTAAACGAATTTTTTCTAAAAATTGTCAGATATTATTCTTTTATAACATTTTTGCTACTAAAAATTTTAATAATTTCCATATCATTTTACAACACTATAAAAATTATTTCAAAATTCAAATATTACAAATTTTCATCATAATATTTTTTTATATTTCCAATAACAACATTCTTTGAATTTGCACAAAAAAATATTCCACATCATTTTTAATTTTGATTTTTTTCCATTATTTCCAAATGACTTTTTCCTAAAAATTTGTTAGTATTATTTTTTTATAATATTTTTGTAGCTAAATATTTCAACAATTTCCATATTATTTTACAACACTATAAAAATTATTTCACATTCTAGTTATTACAATATTTTTTTATAACAATATAGATAATATTTTTTATTTAATATTTACAAATAATAGCAAATTTTTTGTCATAACAACAAATGCTTATTCTAATAATTTTTATAGTGTATTACATGATCTATATAAATTATATCTAACAAACTACAAACTAACAATAAGCAACATTTTCTATAAAACATAACATTACAATAATATTTTACTCAAATAATAACATCAGACACATGATAAAAACTTTAACTTTTTCAAAAAAAAAACATACCACAATTGATTATTTATTGAGGAAATACTTAAATCTTGATAAATTACGTCAAATCCCTCCTTTGCAATGTAGAATCACTTCTTCTTCTTCCTACATGCAAACAAGAGAGAGAGAGAGAGAAAAATAGATATGATATGTCAACATAGTTTATTTTGTTTTTGTGAAAAATTACTTATTGTGTTTCTATATTTATATATATTTTTTGCGTATTATTATCACATGATTTTTGTTTTTCATCTACTGTGGATGTTAAAATGGAGAAAAAATTGGATGATGGGATTGTTAGTACAATTGCACTGGAAGCATAGACCAAGTATATGCTTTTAATTTTAATTTTTTTTTCCTAAAATCACAAACATTGACCACGTTTTTAAAACATATTTTAAAAATAATTATTTTGAATATAATATTTATATAATTTTTAAAAAAATAAAAATATTTAAACTCATAACCCAAAATTTTTTTCTGTTAGTTTTTCTTTTCTTTTTTTTTCTTTTTCTTCTTCTTCTACTTTTCTTTGGTTTAAGGAGACCTGCCCGAGCCGGAAGCTCTGACCGGGCTGGCCTCACGCCAAACACCGTAGCTTCTTTTGCGACGTGTATGAGATGGCGCTTTTCCAAGACCTTTTCTCTGTCCCGTCAAATTCCCGTAGCGCGATACGATAAGATCTCGCGAGGTTGGGTGTGAGACTGGCGACACGTGTCAAAAGCGTCTGAAATGTGGAAGCTCCTGTCAAAAGAAAAAGTAACGTTGTGCAATGAAAGCCAAACACGCCACTGGATTTTGAAAAAGACCGCGTGCGCCAGCATTCAATCGAAATCGTGGTGGTACTTCTCGGTTCCTCTTTTTCTATTCTCCTTTCTATGATGAATCCAGGAAAGATCAAATTGATTTTCGCTTATTATCGAATTAATTTAATAATGTTTAGTACGAGTTTGTGAAGTCCCATTTTGCATTGATCTCAACTTTAAAAAAGTTGAATTTGATTAGGTTTAGACTATGCTTTAATCTTAAATTGAAGTTTATAAAACAAATGTGGTACCAGACATGTGAAAATTACTCTTACGAGACAATGTGAATATTTTAGATAGTAACATTAGACTTTGTGATAATAAGAATGTACATTATATGGGGGTTTTAGAATGCGATTTTGGAATTGTTAGCCTTCCCATTTCGGTGTGGACAGGTGGCGAGGTTTTAGGGATATGATGATGTGTACGATCCGATGAAAGGTCGACACGTTTGGGCAAAGGAATTGTGCGTAACGTCAGAAGTCGTAAGTCGTACGTGGTCTGGTCCCTCAACATCCTCATTTAAGATAAGTTTGATTGTTTTGATTATCAATTTTCAATGTTCATTGAATAGTCCCACCCACGATTTATGCGTGACTTTGTTATACTATTCCACGTGGCCTGATTCAGATAATGTTTCTAATGAATTATCAATCACGGAATGACGTTATTTCAAAGTTATGCCACTTGGTTGGATAAAAATTTATCATTATTATGATATTAATATGTCTTAAAAATAATTTTAAGACGAAATCTCTTTTTATATATAGTTTAGTAATCTTTTAAATAAAATAAATCAAATTTAAATCTACTTCTCCATAATTATATATATATATATATATATTTATAATTTTCCCAAAGCCTTTACCCAAAATATAGTTTATATTAACTCTACCATGAATTCAAAATAAATGACAAGAAGATGAATGGAAGGAAAATTAAATGAATGATGTGAATAAATATTGTTTCATGTTTGAAAATAGAAATGGGTCAAAATAAAGAGATAGTTTTATTAAGTTTATTTATATTTTAAAAAAATATATAATAGTAATAATATAAGAAAGTAATTGCTACTATGGCTTTAAGGGTATATCTATATTATTCAACAATGCAGATACCCTATTAAAAGTGCAAAAGAAGAAAAAAAATATTCAAAAAATTATATATATATATATATATAATATTGATATTGAGCGGTTATCTAAAAAAGAATAAAGTTATCTAGAATATTGAATGATTTTAGTCGCTTTATCAAAATATCCTTATAGATTATTTGGTAAAATAAGACATTAAAAGAAAAATAAAAATACTTAAACTTTAAACTCGAAACTATTTACATTAACATTATAGATGGAAAATAGTTAGATAGATATAGATAAAATTTATATTGTTCGGTTGCTATTCCTCTTATACTTCTATTCTAACACATGTCGGAAAACCTCTTGAAATTCTCAACTCTCTTTGGTGATTTATTAGCCCATATTTATCATTTTTATTACAAACAAAATGTTTTGCCAATGGAAAAGAAAAGATTCTATTATATCAATAGACTAGCTAATTAATTATAACATTCAATCGACAATTAGCGACGTTCTTGTAACGAGAATAGTTAATAATTCACAATCATTTTATTGTCAAAGGGAATATAAACTTTTGTGCTACTTTATTAATTAATTAACATTAATTAGAGGTAAGTAGCTAATCCTGTTATCTAAACTCATATTCTACTCAATTGGGTAAGATCTAGATATAAATTTTATAGAATTTATTCCCAAAAAATAGCATATAAGTATGAGATCTTTTTATCATGTATTTAGCATGGAACTTGTACTCTAACAACCTGTCTATTTGAGGTAATAGAAAGAGAATAAAATAAGTATTACCTTTTAGCTATCTATTACTTTGTTTATTTAAAAAAATAAAGAAAAATTTTAATTTTTAATACTTTTGTATTCCTACTGCATTGGGAATAGATATTACCTAAGAAAATATAAAAAAATTTCATTCTTTGCTGTAAACACCTTATTTTTTACCCTAATAATGGTCAATTTTTAATTTTTTAATAATTTTTCTTCTAATTTAGCAAAAATAGGAAAAATATTCAAAAAAATAAATAGGAAAAATATATCAATTTTGGAAATAATAATAGAAATGATAATAAAAAGAGTTAAATAATTTTTACAAATTTTTAGAAATTCAAAATAATATAAAATTAATAAAAATGACCACAGTTAAGTATAATATTTGCTTAACCTTAAACTGAGATTTGGGTTAGCTCAGTTGGCTCATGTGTGTGCCTGGAATGAGGGAAGAAGGGATGTGTCGTGGGTTCAAAATTAGGAAACAACACTTTGTGCCGTTTTCGTTTTTTTTTTTTCCTTCAACTAACACGTGGCAGCACGCGATTGGTCGCAATAGGCGCGTGTGGGACACGTGATCTTCTCCTTCCTCTGGACAGCAACGATGACAATGAAATGGAATAAAAGCGAAGCAAATCCGGGCAAAGTTCAACAGATTTTTTCGAATCTTTTGGACTTATCACAAATAATGAACCAGATAAGTCCTAAAAACGGCTCTAATCTAATGGATGAAGATCAAATTTTGAAGATAAGAACAAATCTCCCACCACGGTCGAGATCCGAGCTTATCTACCTCCGATCTTCGATGCTTATAAATAGAGGTTGGAGGGGGAGGCCAGAGATAGAGAGAGTGAGAGAAGAAAAAGGATGAAAGGAAAAGGAAGAGAAAATAAGAAGATCAAAGCCTCGCTGGAGCCCCTCGAGCTACGGCCGCCGATCGAGTTTGAAACCACCACCAGGAGGCGATCTTGAAGAAACCCACCGCCATGGTTAAGGTTCCCATCCCCTAAAAGCTTGGAAGCCGCCTTCAAACACCGTTGAAAACCATCGAAACGCCACCTATGACAATCTTTGACCACCGCCTAATTCGGCCTGATTCGACCCGATTCGACCCGATCAATTCGGTTCGACTCGACCTGCGCACCATATTTGGATCCAGGTAAGTTAGATTTTCTGTTTTTTATTATTTATTTATTTGTTTGTTTATTTATTTACAATTCATAAATAAAATAAAAAAGAGAAAAAAATAAAAAATAATATTAGGAAAAATGATAGAATTTAAATTAGTTTATTAATTTTATGTTTAGTTTATAATAGATAGAATAATAAAAATCATAAAAATAAAAAAAATAAAAAATTATAAAATAATAAAAATAATAAAATAAAAGATAAAAAATAATAATAATGATAATAATTAAGGTAGGTTAATAATAGAGATATAAAAAAGTAATTTTTAATCACTTAGAAAAAAATCCTTGTCTTGAATAAATCCAAAATTGGTTTTTTCCTTAAATTATTTTTTTTTCAAAAATAAAAAATAAAAATAGTTAAGCTTGAACTTGGATTTTTTTCCAAAAAAAAAATACTAAAATGATAAAAACGTAAATCCGAGGTAATTTCATAATTGAAATTAACAAACCCACTAAAGGTTTTCATAAAAAGCGAATTACGACTTGTTTGATCTTGAATAGCAGGAACGTAGGCACTCGTTTGGAGCAACTCTAAAAAGAATAAAAAAAAAAAAAACCATTTTTCCATATTAGAATAAGTTATTTTTAATCAATAAGCAAAAACACAACAAAAAAATAACAAAGATAAAAACAAAATAAATAACGATAAAAGGCATTAGGATAAAATTTAGATTTCAGAAGAATAAGGTGATAACTTTAAGGTTTTAATAGGTTAGTCCTCGAGTCTAGAAACTCTGGTTTTCCCTTTCCTCTTTCACAAAAATGAAAAAAGGAGATCTCAGGAACTAGTTGTCCAAATTAGGATTAATTTGCTCAATTAGTCCTAATTCAATAATTTTTTCTAACTTCAAGTGGGTGGCGATTCCAAAATAAGACAAAATTCCTAGTTTAAGTCGAGGATTTATATTAGATGAGCATAAAGTCTAGTATAAATCAAATTAGGAATGAAAATGAAAAATAAAAAATTAAACTCGACACTTGCAATGGAAATAAAAATTTTAAATATTATGTTAATTATATGCTTATTAATATTACTATTAATGACTAAACAAAGACAAATTAATGATTTTATTCGTATTCCTAATTTAATATTACAATTAAAAAAATGAAATAAACATTAGAATGTGTATTCTCTACAATAAAAATTACATAAGATAAATACTATAATAGAACTTCTTAATTTATTCTTAATAATAGTTATTCTCAAGGTATAACTTTTTTATTCTTTATTTATTCTATTATAAAAAGTAAGTGAGCTATAACGAATACATGATATAGGTATTTTGTATCCAGTCTATATTAAATAATATTAATAAGTGGGTAATAAATGAAAATATTATATATTTTGGCTAATGAATGTTTTAGTAAAAAAAAAAAAAAGAGCCTAAACTAATAAGTTAATGACACTAAATGTTTAAATCTAATGCCACATTTCTCACTTTATGTTTTCAATTCTTTTACTTGCTCTTCTCCATTTTTCTCTCCAACTTTTTTTCATTCTTTCTTCTTGCTCTTTCCTATTTGTTAAATGGTAAGATCACATAAACTTAAAATAATGAAGGTAGAAAAAATTACTTCTTTAATTTCATAGATTTTTTACTACAAGATACATAGATTTTGCATTTTAAAATTTTATAATATTATATATAAATTAATTTTTTAATATTACATGAACTTAAAATTTATAAAAAGAAAGAAAAAGTTTAGAAGTTCTATAAGGTAACTCGTACCCTATAAGTTTCATAGAACACAAGTTTCAAGGTAGTTTTAGTATGTTATAGGATAGGTTTCGGTTTTAAAATTTAAAAACTTATACCTTACAAAATAGGATACAAGTAAAGCCACGTGTCATACCCACCTTATATCCACCTACCGCTAATATTAACTAATAATTAAATATACTTAATTATAATCATTAAATTGGTTACTTAATCGACAATAAAAATATAAATCGAATCATTAATATATAATGATGAATTACTCTATGTAGATGAGGCCTTACATGTGACTTCAAAAGAGTGACATAAAGATGTCACGTAATAAGACAACTTAAGAGAAAATGACAACAAGGAGGAGCAAATAATCTTGGAGTCTCAAAAGCAAAAGTAGCAAACAATGAAGCCAATGGAATCTTGGACGTCAATCTTACAAATCTTGAGCAATTAAGAACTGTTATTCACTTAAATGCTTGTTTGATCTTAGAAGACAAAGGTTTCACAGCGAAACATTGTTTCTCTAATCTTTGAAGTTGTGTGAAATGAGAACGAATGGTTGAAATGACATCCATCAAATTACTTTAGTGTTCAATGGACGAGATGGAATATGCTCACCTCAAGGTTATCCTAATGATTTTGGCCCAAGATTGGCAACTTTTCTCATTAATGCATGAGCCAATTTAAGAAAAAATTGAAAGCAAATGAACTGATCCAACAATTCTTATTTTGAGTCCATCAGGCTAATTCTCCCTTTATACTAATAGATAGATTAGACTCACTAAACCCTATCACCTAGTCTTGTAAGTCAAACCAAGTAATTAATGGGCTTGGCCAATTATATTGAATTAACAATTTTAACCCTTCACACTCTAAAGTGGTGTACTAAACTTTTTTAATAAACCACTTAAGTAGATTTTTTTTTCTATTACCATGAACCAAACACTTTCAAGATATTTCTCAATAATAGCTCATCCTATGAACCAAACTATTGAATCCGTATTTCTAGAGATAGTCATCTCCCGATATTATCTATTTGCTAATGATAGTTATTCTTTTTGCAAATCAAACAACACCTAAGAAAAAGAACATGAAGGAAAGGAATGGAAGCAAGGAATAGGGAAGTTAGACTTTTTCCTCACATGCTAGTGATGGAAAAAGGAGATAAAATTTTAAGAGTAATAGATTAATGTGATATTCTTATGAAACCCCAATATGCAATTTGTTAGTCGTTCATCATATTTGTATAAAGGTTTCTTTTTTTTTTTTTTTGGTACTGAAAAGAAAAGAAAATATCTTTATTGTATCTTTCCATTAAAATGACTTCAAACAAATCTAGAACGCCTGAGTTTTTCTTTTTCAACTCATCATACTTTGCATAATCTCTCCTTAAACAAAAATGGAAAAAGATAGAATTCTATGATTTTCAATCCCACAAGAGAAATTTTTGTTTATCTAAATAGAGGTTTTCATGAATTGAAGTAGAAGATGTTGGCTAAAACAAATCAATTTTAAATAAATAAACAAATAAATGAATTAGCTCTAGCTCCCAAGTGGTACTATTTGTTGACCATTTAACACAAATGGAATTCTTGGGCCTGAGGCCATCCAATTCGCATTAGATCCAACCCACAGCTCATGCAATATTGTTTTATCTTAAGTGAGTAGCTCTTTATTAGGAAGGAGTGAAAAACTTTAAAAGTTTGTCCTAAATTTTTCAAAGTAGTCAATCAAATATATAAATTAGTTTTAATACTAAATTCGCAACATGTATTTGTAAATTCCTAGTAATATTTACTAATAAAATTCGTTAAAGCCCTTATAACCTTAAACCATACAAATAATATTTTGTTGTTAATACATAATATATTTGATTCCCGTAGACATAGGAGATGACCAATTCAGGCCCTTGAACCAACCCTTTTGAGAAATTGGGTCGGCAGTTCAAAGATCGGGTTGTATTACGCAACCCGACAAACCGACGAGCCCCTAACCAGCTGTCAACCCGCTAGTTCGGCTCGCCGGTTTACAGTCAATTTGAACTAGTGGGTTGGACCTACCATATAAACCAAAAAAAAAAATTTAAGTTGATAGGAAAGATGAAAAGCGGAGGAGGAAGAAAAAGAAGGCAAACATTGAACCTGTTAGCTGACACACGTTGAAAAACAAGGAAAAAAATGTCAAAGGAAGCAGGAATAGAGTAAAGAAAATATTGAGCTTAAAGGCTGCAAGTCTACAACGTTGGGGAAGAAAAACAAAGAAAAAGAGAGATAGCTAGAGAGAAATGCGAAAGGACAATGTAGGATAAAAATAGTCAAATTTGCATTCAAGTAATTTAAAAGTATATAGTGCATTTTGAAAAAAAAAAAATCGATAGGTTTATAGGATTGCAGGTAGTGAGGAATAGGTTTAAGCTATTGGTGTATGTGCAGCATGCAAGTGTTCAAATTTTCAAATTTGAACATTGTAAAAAAGTAGAAGAAATTAAGCGCGTTGTTGGATATTATATAAATTGACAATGTAGTTTGAAGAGAAATTATCCACGCAAAAAAATTGCACTCACTCTTGTCTTCTGCTCTCATCTTTTATTTGCTGTTCCCACATCTTCTACATTATCAATACCTTTTGAACAATTTCTATGATATTTCTTGCCAACTGTTGAATATATTATGCCCCCTTATCTGCACATATCAATATTTTATAATTATCCTAATATTAAAAAATGGGAAGTTATTTTGGCACTTTAGGTTCTTCTAAGAGGGATCGTTCTAGCAAAGGTGATAAGGGAAAATCTGTGCAAGATGCACCCTAACAATATTTTAAAGTGGAATGATTACAATATCCACGACTTTACTAATGAATACCTAGAGGACTTGATAATGCCGCCTCCAGACTTTCATGAAAGGCCTTTTGGTGGACAAAGTGAACCATTGCCACAATAGGGCAGTGAGGAGGAGGCAGAAGGAGAAGGGCAAGACGATGTGCAAGAAGTACTAAAGGAAGAAATTCCAAAGCACTTACACGACCCATCTAGCTCCATAGGTGTTGAGTCTAATTTAAAACTTTATATTACCTTCCTAATTTGATTCATATTAGATCCTATGTTCATCCAATATAAATCATCGACTTGAACTAGGAATTTTATCATTTATGTGGAGTCGTTACCCAACTAGAGTTAGGAAAAAATTATGGAATTAAAATTAATTGAGCGGATTAATTCTAATCTAAACAACTAGTCGATGAAATCTCCTCTTTTTATTTTTAGAAAAGAAAAAGAAGAAGAAAGAAAAACCAGAGATTCTCGACTCGAGGGCTATCCTATTAAAACCCTAAAGTTACCACTTTATCTTTCTAAAATCTGAATTATGATAAGATATCTTTTTTTAGCATAAAATGAAAATACTAGAAAGAATGATACAACTATTATACTAATAATGATTTGAAAATATTTTTTTTATTTTTTTTAGAGTTACCCCATAAGGGTGCCTACGTACCCGCTATTCGAGATCAAACAGGCCGTAGTTCGCTTTTCATAAAACTTTAGTGGATTATTTAATTTTAATTACAAAAATATGCGGGTTTACGTTTATTACCATTTAAAATTTATTTAAAGAAATTTCTAAGTCTAAGCTTTATTATTATTTTTTTTATTTTTAACTAAAACCTGTAATTTTAAAAAATCAATTATATTTTTTTTTATGAAAAGAAGTTTTCTAAGTGATAAAAATATTTATATTTTTATTATTTTTTATTAATCATCTATTAATTATAATAGACATATATATATATATTTTTAGAAAACTCTAAACCTAGTTTTATTAATACATTCATAAAAACATACATCTTTATTTTTTTATTCTATTATTATTATTTTTATATATATATTATTTTATTTAGTATTAAAAAACTAATAACGGTAAATAAATAAATAATAAAAAATGAAGAAATCCAACTAACCTGGACGCAAGTTGCGGTTTAGGTAGGGTCGGGTCCGGTTTACGGGTTGGGTTGGGTCGAACATGCACGGCGATCGGAGCTCTTCAATAGCGGCTTTCCGGTGATGATTGGCAATGATTAACAGGGGGTTCTGAAGCTTCTAAGGGTGAGGAATCCAAATGTGGTGTTGGTTTTCATCGAAAACCACCCTAAGCAGCGGTTTGAGCAACTACGGCGAGATCTAGAGAGAACTCTAACGAGGTTTTTTTTTTTTTTTCGTGTTTCTTCCACTTTTTCTCTCTTTTGATTCCTCCTCGATTCTTCCTCTCGTCGAGTCCTATTTATAGACTTGCAAAATCTCTCCTGATAAGCTTAGATTGGACTCACAGTTGAAACCCATTTTTCCGTTTTAAATTCGGCCTAATCTTGGAGATTTGATGCCAATCCGTTGTATTAGATTTGTTTTTTTTTTTTTTTTTGTGATTTATCAAGTTGGTTTAGGCTTAAGATTGATAATAATCCAAAAATATAAGAAAAAAAATGATCTTAACTTCGTCGGATTTGCTCCGGCTTCTTCTCACGTTTGTTCCGCCGGAGAAGATGATCACGCACGCTACGCGTGATTTGAGTTGCCCTATCGCGTGTTGCCACGTAGCAGCTGGAAGGAAGAAAGAAAGAAAAAACAGCACGAAGTACCTCTTCCAAGACTCGAACCCTCGATGTCTCACTCCCTGTACGCATCTCAGGCGTGCACACGAGCCAATTGAGTTGGCACAAATCTTGATTTTATTCAATACTTAAATTGTATATAAACACAGTCATGTTTATTAATTTTATATTATTTTGAAATTCTAAAATTTAATAAAAATCCCTAAATATCTTTTATTGTTCTTTTTACCTTTATTTTTTATTATTGGTATATTATTCTTATTTATTTTATTTTTATCATTATTTTTCTTTCATAGAAGAAAAATAAAAAAATACAAAAATAAATTATAATTAGGGGACAAAAATAGGTTTTTTACAACTGCCTCTCTTTATAGTAAAGTTTGAAAAACTTAACTGTAAAGATAACAAAGATACCATTTTTTCCTAATAGAACGGGTAGATAACACCATAATCAGCTGGCTATCCAAACCTGGCTCTACTAGGGAGTTGTCTTATTACTAGTTTAAGTAAAGAAAATACTCCACAAGCTAACAATTCCTTGTTGCAAAAGAAGATAGTTACTTTAAGATACTTAATACTCTTTAGCTTAGACGAAAAACATCTCACTAGACTAGCAACTTGGAGGGAGAGATCATCTAGAAGAGTGCTCTTATGAGCTGACTAATCAATGATAGGAAGTGTCTCATTAAGCTAGCGACATTAAGAAAATTATCTAGAAGAGTGCTGTTATGAGCTAACTAACTTGATAATAAAAAGCATCTTATAAGACTAACAATCTTAAAGAAAGGATTTTTTTGGAAAAGTGCTCTTACAAGCTAACTAATTGATGATAGGAAGCGTCTTACAAGACTAGCAACCTTAAAGAAGAGATTGTTTAGGAAATCACTCTTATGAGCTGGCTAACTGATAATAGGAAACGTCTTACAAGACTAGCAACCTTAAAAAAAAAAGATTTTCTAGAAAAGTGCTCTTATGAGCTAACTAATCGATGATAATAAAGAGTGTCTCATTAGATTAACAAAAGGAATCATCTAGAAAAATGCTTTTATGAGCTGACTAATCGATGCTAGGAAGTGTCTTACTAAACTAGCAATTGAGGATATTTAAGAAAGTGCCCCACTATGGGTTAACTAATTGATAGTGGAAAATATCTTTTGAATGATATCTGGATACATCCTAGTAACCTAGCATCTCTAAGAAATGCTTTTTGTGAGCCGATCAAGTGATAATGAGAGGCATCTTTTAGACTAGCCAAAATAGAAAATGTGACTCATGACTCATGATTACTTATTTTAAATGCTTACCTGATTGTCATAGATAATCGCCAAACAACCGAATCCTCATGATAATCTAATCCTTCTCTGCTTACCTTTGCTTCAAATAGAGTAGAAAGTCTTGATATATTTCTTCTCGTGGGCGTAGCTCTTATGATTGTGGTGTTATCTTGTGAATATACCAGATCTAATGCTTGAAATAGGTGGAATCATACAAAACTCCATTAAGTTTTATCATCCTTTCATTATTCATTATTTATTATTTTCCTACATGTGAGATGAGGCAATGGGTAATGTGTATTAAAAAATGATATAAGAGTTTGTTTGATGAAAATTGGTTAGGGTAATTAACCGTTCAAGGACATTCACTTTGCTTGTAGAAGGAATGAAAATCAAACCCACGAAATTGTAATAATTGTTGGCACTTATGAATCTTGGAAAATTTTCAATATTTTTGCCTAGGGATAGTACATCTTAACCACATCTGCATTAATGAGGTCTCTCAACTCTGGACCATTCATTTGGGCTAATATTAAGGCCCCTCTTGATAACACTCTTTTTACAACATATGGACCCTCATAATTTGGGGTAAACTTGCTCCTTGAATCTTGTGCATTTGGAAGAACCTTTCTTAATACCAAATCCCCCTCTTTAAAACATTGAGGTCTTATTTTCTTGTTGAATGCTCAAAGGCCATTCTTTATTAGTAGCATTGGCCATAACATAATGCAGTGAGTCTTTTCTCGTCGATCAAGTTTAGCTGATCAATCCTTTTCTTTACCCACTCGGATTCATCCAATTGTGCTTTTGATAGAACCCTAAAAGATGGTATTTCGACCTCAACTGACAATATTGCCTCAATACCATATACCAAAGAATATGGGGTAACTCTAGTAGATGTTCGAATTGAAGTCCTGTAAGCCATGAAGGCGAATGGTAGCATCTCGTGCCAATCTTTATAAGTGATGGTCATTTTCTCAACAATTCTCTTAATGTTCTTATTGGCTGCTTCTACTACCCCATTCATTTGAGGTTGGTATGGAGTTGAATTTCTGAGGTTTATCTTAAATTGTTGACACAACTCCGTCATTAATTTGTTGTTGAGGTTGGTGCCATTATCGATGATGATTGATTCGGGAACTCCATATCGGACTATTATGTCCTTCTTCATGAATTGGACTATTACTCCTTTGGTGACGTTGGCATATGAAGAAGCCTCCACCCACTTGGTGAAATAATCAATGGCTACCAGTATGAATTTGTGACCATTGGACGCCTTTGGGATGATTGGCCCGATAATGTCGATTTCCCACAAAGAGAATAGCCATGGTGTGGATAATGAACGAAGTTCTTTAGGTGGAGCATTTATTTTGTTGGCATAGACTTGGCACAAGTGATAGTGTTTAACATATTTGATATAGTCTGATTCCATCATCAACCAATAGTAGCCTATCCTCATGATTTTTCAGGCAAGCATGTGTCCGTACATGTGAGGTCTACATACTCCTATATGTGAGGTCCACATACTCCTTCATGCACTTCTTTCATCAGCTCACCTGCCTCTCTTTTGTCCACACATCTCAATAATGTGGTGTCAGATGATCTTCTATAAAGCACAAACCCACTTAATAAGAAATGGTTTGCTAACCTTCTAAGTGTTCTTTGGTCATTTTTGCTAGCCATTTCAGGATATTTGCTTTCTTGGAGGAAGGTTTTGATATCATAGTACCAAGGCTTGTCATCTTGCATTTTTTTGATTACCAAATAGTAGGTGGGCCTATCTTCAATTTCTATTTTCAATAGTTGGACTTTGGCTCCTCCTGTTATTTGAATCATAGATGCTAATGTGGCAAGGGCATTTGTAAACTGATTTTGAGTTCTTGGGATATATGTGAAGGTGACTACCTCACATTCGTCCATCAGCTTTGTCAAGTGTTGATGATACGGCACCAATGTAGGGTCTTTAGTTTGGTATTCCCCTCGTGTTTGTAATATGATGAGTGAGGAATCTTCATATACATCCAATTCATGGATTTCCATATGGCAAGCCATTTTGAGACCGAGGATGCATGCCTTATACTCTGCAATATTATTAGTATATGGAAATGTGAGTCTCATTGTTGAGGGAAATTGTGTTCCTTCTGGTGATATCAACACCGCCCCAATCCCACAACCAAATACATTGCCAACTTTGTCAAAGAACATTTTCTATTTGGGTCTTGCTTTGTCTTGTATTCTTCTGTTGGCTCACCCTCTACTATTAGTATATTTTCATTAGGGAATTGGGCCTGTGCTTCTTGGACATCTCCTTCAATTAGGTGTTCTACCAACTGATCTGCTAATGATTGCTCTATCATCGAATTTTGATTTACATATATGACATCAAATTCTAATAGGAGCATTTGCCATTTGGAGATTTTTCCTAACAAAACAGGCTTCTTCGCTAAGTATTTCAAATGATCATGTCTTGTTAATAATTCAATAGGATAGTAGAGAGTGTACTATCTCAACCGATGCATAACCCAAACCAATTTACAGCAATTCCTTTCTATTTTGGAATACCTTTGTTCCCCTTCCGTGAACTTTTTTACTTAGGTAGTATATGGACTATTCCCTTCCTTCTTCGTCCTTTTGCCCCAGTATACACCCCATAGATTCAAGGAGTATCATGAGATACAAAAATAAAGATTTTCCTTGTTTTGGGACTATTAAGATTGGGGGATTCATAAGGTAATCCTTGATCTTCTTAAGCGCCTCTTCGCATTCATCATCCTATTCTACTATGGTGTTCTTTCTTGGTAGACAAAATAGCGGATGACACATATCTGTGAGTTGTGAGATAAAACGGGCAATGTAATTCAACATTTCCAATAGACCTCTTACCTCCTTGATAGTACGTGGAGAGGGCATTTCCAATATGGCCTTTACTTTGTTAGGGTCAATTTTAATACCTTCTCGACTTACGATAAACCCTAATAGCTTGTTGGTCGTGACCCCAAAAGTACATTTCTCGAGGTTTAATTTCAGCTGAAACTTTTTCAATCACTTGAATAATTTTCTTAAGATGACCACATGGCTTCCTTCCTTTTTAGATTTAGCTATCATGTCGTCGACATATACTTCGACTTCTCAATGCATCATATCATGAAGTATCGCAACCATGACTCTTTAATACGTTGCTCCAGCATTCTTCAAACCGAAAGGCATGACTTTATAGCAAAAAGTTCCTCAAGTTATGATAAAGGTCGTTTTGGTCTTATACGAGAAGAGATGATTTCCTGCGATATAATATACCAAGACATCTATATGAGGTAGAGAGAAGTTGTCTTTAGGCATAGCTTGGTTTAAATCCTAGAAGTCTATGCATATTCATACTTTTCCATTCTTCTTTAGAACATGGACTATGTTTGCTACCTATCAAGTCTAATTTTTTATTATTTTTCTTTTCATTCCTAATCTGATTTATACTAGACCCTATACTCATCTAATATAAGTCTTCGACTTGAACTAAGAATTTTGTTTTATTTTGGAGTCGCCACCTGACTAAAGTTAGGAAAGATTATTGAATTAGGACTAATTGAGCAGATTAATCCTAATTTGGACAACTAGTCAGTGAGATCTCCTCTTTTCGTTTTTGTGAAAGAGGAAAGGGAACACTGGAGTTGCTGGATTCGGAGGCTAACCTATTAAAACCTAAAAGTTACCACCTTATTCTTCTGAAAACTAAACCTTATCCTAATGTCCTTTATTGTTATTTATTTTGTTTTGTACTTTTGTTGTGTTTCTGCTTATTTATTAGAAATAACTCATCCTAATATGGAAAATGATTTTTTATTCTTTTTAGAGTTGCTCTAAACAGGTTCCTACATACCTGCTATTCAGGATCAAACAAACCGTAGTTCGCTTTTTATAAAAAGTTTTAGTGGGTTGATTAATTTTAATTATGAAAACACCTCATATTTACATTTTTTACCATTTTAGTATTTTTTTTTTTGGGAAAAAAATCTAAGCCTAAGCTTTATTTTTATTTTTGAAAAAATAATTTAAGAAAAAAAAACCAATTTTGGATTTATTTTAGAAAATGATTTTTCTAAGTAATAATTTTTTTTTATTTCTCTATTATTAACCTACCTCTAATTATTATTATATTATTATTATTATTATTGTTTATCTTTATTTTTATTTTATTTTTTTATCATTTTATAATTTTTTATTACTTTTTATTCTAAACTAAACATGAAAATAATAAACTAATCTAAATTCTTCCATTTTTCCTAATATTATTTTTTTCTTTTTTTTGAATTGTAAATAAAAAAATAAATAAAAATAAAATACAATAAGTAATTAAATAATTAAAAAAACGAAAAATCCGACTTACCTGAATCCGGGTATGGTGCGCGGGTCGGGTCAACTTTTAAGGAGGTTGAGAGGTTGCTTCCTAGCTTTTCGAGTGTAAGGAATCCATTGGTGGTGGTGAATTTCTCCAAAAATGCCTCCTAGTGAAGGTTCGAAGCTTGGTCGGCGTCGCAGCTTGAAAAACTCCGGTAAGGCTTCGATCTCTCTTATTTTCTCTCTTTTCTCACTTTTGATCTATGCTTTGGATTCCCCACATTGTGCTCTATTTATAGGCACAAGAAATTGAGTTGGATAAGCTCGAATTTCCTCTGGTTGGGATGAATCGGATTTGCAGTTGAAACCCTCATCCGATTTGCCTTTAATTTGTGTAAATCTTGGATTTCGTTGTGATTTGATTTCATTTGGGTGATGTTTATCTTGTTTTAGTTAAAGATTTAGTGGATTTGTGTAAAAAAATCGAATCAAAATAGTCGGATTTGAATTTTTCCACGGTCGGCGGCGATCTCGGATGGAGGTTAAAGATGATCACACGCTCGATGCATGCACTCCCTCCATCCAATCACGAGCTGACACGTGTCTTAGGCAAAAAAGAAAAACAAGCAAAATGTGGAATCTACCTCCCTCGAGTTTTGAATCGCTGACCTGATCCCTTCCCCCGCGCACATAAGGTCATGGCTCAGACCAACTAGGCTAGCCCACTTACTCGTTTTTCTTATTTACACAAATTGTATATATGCAGTACAATTTTTATTATTTTGAAATTCCAAAAATTTGTAAAAATTATTTAACTCCTTTTATTATTATTTCTACAATTATTTTCCAAAATTGATATATTTTCCCTATTTATTTTATTTTTTTAATATTTTTCCTGTTTTTTCTAAATTAGGAGAAAAATTGTAAAAAGTGAAAAAATTGAAAATTAACCATTATTAATTATTAGGGTAAAAAATGGGATGTTTACACTACCTATTCTAGATAGTCTGATACCTCGATGAACCCAACTTCCAATAGCTTCTTGACTTCCTCTTTAACTTTTAATAAGATGTCAAGCCTAAATCTTTTCAATTTTTGTTTTTTAGATTTGATATCTTCTCTCTTGGGTAGCTTGTGAACTACTATCAATTGGTCGAGTTTTAGTATGTCGCTATACGACCAAGCGAATACATTCACGTATTCAGTCAATAGCTCGGTTAGCCCCAATTTTAAGGTTTGTGGGCTCTTCTTCAGTTCTTAGGTTAACTATCTCCATTAGCTCATTGATCGAGATTTTACCTTGTTCATGTTTTTGCTAACTTTCTTGTACCGCTTCGTGGTTAATAATATCGCTTCCAACGGTTGACCTAGTAGTGTTGAAAACGATATCACTATTTTCATTACTTACCTGCGCGAAATGTCCTTGACATTCGAAAGTATTAAATCTGTGGGAAAGTGAGGTGAGAGTGAATAAGTAAAGGAAGGAAATAACTGGAAATTTTATTGTTATTTATTGAAGAGTTTTATTAAATAATGGTGGAATGGTAAACACAACGAAATCCAACCGATGATTGTTTCCTATTCTCGAGCTGACCTAGTGTTATTCAGAGGATAAGAAAACCAATTATTAAGAGCTGGATGTTGATTGGACATGTGAGAGGTGGAAATCTCTACTGAGTCCTCATCGTTGATATTAGCTTGGATTATTCTCGGCTCTTCGGTGCTAGCCGGCCGAGAAAAAATTTGTTGAAGGGGTGGAAAATTCATCTGGGTATCATTCAACTTCTCTCTATTTCTGCCTTTGACATATCTTTCTTGAGTTTCTTCTTTCAAAGTAGGAACGTACCCTAGCCCAAATGTCCCTTGCTGCCCCTCTTTGAACTGATGCCCCTCTTTGCTCATAACCATGCCTACTTCATCAAATATTTGGAGCCCTAAGTCCTCATGACCATCTTCCCCGATGTAGGTTATAACTGTTTCCTTATAAATGGCATAATCCTGCTCACTTTGTACGATGATTATTTGGCAATTCACTATGAATTTGACCTTCTAGTGGAGACTCAAAGGTATGGCTCCTGCGGTATGTATCCATGGCCTTCCCAGTAGTAGATTGAAAGACCTTGCTATGTTGAGGACTTAAAATGAAATATTAAACACTTGTAGGTCGATCTCTATTGACAAGCCAATTTCCCCCACTATTTCCCTCTTGGAACTGTCAAAAGCTCTGACCATTGTTGAACTTGGCTTGATATTACTCATATCAACTCCTAACAGATCAAGGGTGGCTAAAGGGCATACATTAAGAGAAGATCCATTGTCTATGAGGACCCAGGAGACTATCGTGTTGTTACATTTTACCACTATGAAAAGTGGTTTTGTGTGTTGGTCTCTGTCTTCTCCTAATTCTTCAGGTGAGAAAGATATTTGATCCATGGTGAAGATTGAATCCGCGACATGGCTTTTTTTTCTGTTGCGATGCCTTCCGGTACCCTGACTTGTTTGAGTACTTTGAAGAGTGCTTCTTGGTGAGGCTCAGATGTCGTGAGGAGGCCCATGAGTGATATTTGGGTTAGAAATTTATTGAGCTGCTCCATGATCTTGTAGTCACTTGATTTAATCATCTTTGTGAATGCAGGGAGCCCCTCTTCCTCTTCCTCTTCCTTTTTCAATTCGGTGGTAGGCTCTTCGACAGAGGTTCTGTTTTTAGGATCATAAATCTTTCCTGAACGGGTGATTCCCCCTATAATAGAAGATTTCTCTATATTAATGGCCTAATAGTTAAACAGTGCTGCTTTATACCTTTTTGGGGATATTGGGACATTGAACACATATTTTTTCTTTAGGACCTTTACTTCCATTTCTCGCCTTTCATAACATCTTATAACTATCGGCTTTGAGTCAAATCTGATCATGTTCACGGACTCATTTTTCTCTCTTGGTGGGTTATTTTCCTCTTTGAATTTAGGCCCCCACCCACTAGGCAGCCCATAAGCTGTTGGGGTGAATGAATAATCTACTAAATATTCAAACTTCCCAAATGATTCGCCCAGAGAGTCAACTGTTAGATCTCCTGCTAGCTACCTCTTCCTTATTTATGATATAGGAGCTTTATTCAAAACTTTGTGTAGGCAACTTACTCGCTGTGTTGTTGGCTTCGCTGGTTTTGAGGGCCTTTTTTATCTAGGCTTCGACCCTTCAGATGTGATCATATTATTTTTAGGCTTGCGGTCGAGTAGGGGATTATTGTTGACATTTAGTGCCGGTGCATTGACAAAGTCCAACTGTACTATCTCTATGTCGACTAAATCTTGGATTTTATTCCAGAGTCTCCAACATCTCTTAGTGGAATGTCCCTTTTGTCCCATGTGATACTCACATTTGAGATTGGGATCAAAATTCCTTAGCCTGTATCGATCATTGGGGATCTCGAAGCCGATCAGATTATCCGCTCATAATCGAGCAAAAACTTTACTGAGTAGGATAGGTATTGGAGTGAACTATCTTGTAGCTTCGTAGTTTGGGTCTGATTCGCCAATGATTGCTAGATTGGGGTATTTGTTGCTTGGAAGGTTACATGAGACCCAAATCTATCAACTCTGCTTGAGTTAACCATACTGACGGTAGACTCTTTGGCTTTGTTACTCCCTATAGGTCTTGGAGATGACGCGATTCTAGGAGAGTCGACAATTTGGAGCTTTCCAGATGTAATGGCATTTTCTATCCGGCACCCTACTGCTACTAACTCCGCAAAGCTAGATGATGTCTATCCTACTAAATGTGTGAAATAAGTCTTTTCCAGTGTGTTAACGAACATGAATGTCAACTCTTTCTCTGAAATTGGGGTTGAAACCCTAGCAGCTTGAGCCCTCCAACGTTGGGCGTATTCTTTAAAGGACTCGTTGTGCCTCTTCCGAAGGCTTCCTAGATCTAGTACTGAAGGGGCGACTTCAATGTTGAACTTATATTGCTCGTAAAATACACGAGCCAGTTTATCCCGAGTGTTGACTTAATTGAGATCTAATTGTGCATACCATATAAGAGCAGGGCCCGTGAGGCTATCTTGGAAGGTTTGGACCATGAGTTGGTCATATTGTGCGTATTTACTCATTTTCCACACGTATAGCCTTGTATACATCTTAGGACATCTGGTACCATTATATTTTTCGAATTTTGGGACTTTGAATTTTTCTGGATAGGCCTCTTCCCCATATACTAATAGATCAGTAATATCGGTTTGCTCAAAATTGTCAAGTCTTCCAAAGTCTTCATTTTGTCAGCCAACTGTTGGAAAAGCTTCCTTTCTATTTCTTTTGGTCTGTCTTCCATTTCCCTTTTTATGTCATTCGAGGTTAGACCGAGGTTGATTTTTGATTCATATTTGAATGCAAGGTTAAGTCGAGAGTTGATTTCCTCATATTCTGGTGGTTGATTCTCCATTGCTTTTCCTTTTCGAGCTCCTGAATGCTCCTCATGAGTAGGCTGGGTAGTACAGAGGAGGCCAACGTTTTTAGTCAACAGGCGAACTTATGCGACCAATTGTTGGACTATTTGTTTTAGGGATACGATCCTTGGATCTGAGGTAGCATCTATGCTGGTGTTGCCATTATGGTCATTGTTGTTGTTGCCACTACTAATCATCTTAGGTTTGAAGCGAGTGTTGATTGGACTCCTTGGAGGGTTCGGTTATTTAGGAGCTATCTTTGATACTTGGTAAGCATTTATTTAGCTAATGTATGTTTATGAGTAAATATGATGCATGTATCACACAGATGCAAAAAGAAAAGGACTAGCATTTGATTAATGATGTAATAATACTAAAAATGCTATCATTTAAATTCCTAGTTTCTAAGCTTCTTCTTCTTCGGCTGTGCAGGTGTTGACTCCCCATTGATGACAACTTCTAATGCTTTAACCCTTGCTTGAGTTTTTTCCAACTGAGCTTCCAATGCTTTGTTTCTTTGGTTAGATTTCTTGAATCTACTCTTCCATACATCCTTCTTATTGTCTGCAGTCTTAAAATGGACCTCTATCCGAGCCCTGACTTGTTCCATATAGGTTTTTATTTTTGAACTTAGGTTGTTTGGCATAGGCTGAGTGACATCTGGAACTCGGTATACCCTCTCTCTTGTCTGGTACAGCTGGTTGATAACAAAATCTTTGGTAGCTTAGTGTTTGCCTACTACCCCATCCAGATCTCCAAGGTCTATATTAGGACTCTCAATTTGGGCTTCCCATAGGGCTTTGACCTCTGCTAACTTAGCGATTTTCTCAGCCACTAACATGCTTGAATCTTGGTATTCAAACGTGATTCCTTCCAATGACGGTCTGTAAACTATGTCTTGAATAGTGCTGAATTGACGGACCACTGAATTTGGATGATACCCTATGCACACATTAAGCCCGATCAATGGAACAGCTTGAAAGTTCCTGTACATTAGGATAACCTTATTGCAGCAGCTCCACCCAGCACTTTAAAGACTATCATTAGCACTGAAACCTTTGAGCACTTTCACCTAACTGCAGTTGGAAAGGTCATCGGGCAACTTCATCCTTTCTATGCACGAGTCTACGAGATCTACTTGTTGGGCTAATGATTTCCTACCCATGTTTATCCCAAAGCACTTGAGATGGCTCACGAACTAGATTAGGATGAGGTTAATGTTCGAGCGAAGAATTCCATGACCCTTCTTCTTTACGAAATTTAGATTTCGAATTTGCTAAACTAGTAGGGCCGAGATGTAAGATTTCCCTTCTAAGAACTAGAACACTAATTCCGCGACTCTATAATGAATGTGAAAGATCCCAGTAGGAAAGAGGATGGTTGCAAATGTTGTTAAGATGAAAGCATAAACCCGTCTTTGTCTATAACTCTTGGGATCTCCACATAAGATGTCCTTCTTGCTCCCATCATCACATCGGGCTACAAACCAAGCTTCCAATTCATCCATTCGAAGGCAATACCCGTTGCTACTTTTCAATGCTCGGTTAATCACTACCTTGTGAACTCCCAAAAGTCTGCTGAAAATCCTTCTTAGCTTAGCTTCTAAGTCTGGCATATACACCCCATTAGCAAGTGAAGGGGCTTACAGAAGTTGAGTATATTCTTCTAAGGTTGGTGTGATGTCGTGTGGCCTAAAACAGAAATTCGCGGCCTTAATTTCCTAAAAGTGTGAGATAACCTGAATCAAAGGCAGGTTGACGTCCATTTTCATTAGTGAGAGGATAGGCCCTATCTTGCCCTGGATGAAGGCCTATTCCTCAGGGCTATATAAGGTGAACCAATAGTTCAGTACCAACTTTGGATCCAAAGGTTTACAAACCCGGACTTCCTTACAAAGAAGGCAGTCAATTACAGCGCTGGCCATCTAGCAGAATTACAATAAAAAATTCTAATTACAAACAAATGTCTTACAAAACACAATAAAAACTCTTTTACAAGTGATTGCATCTAAACCCCAAAGAAAAGGAAATTACATCATTAATCACTATTGGTTCATGATTTCATGTATGCAAAGAAGGTGGGTTCTAAAGGTTCCCAAGCTCTATAGCCTCCCACATTCTCGAAGAAATAGATCTCTGGCCATATTGAAGCATCGGGTGGGATAGCTTAATTGGCCTCGAGCAGTGAATATTTCACTTCACCCGGAACTTACACAATGGCTCCCTATCCTAGGATCCTAAGACAGCCTGGGTTTGACCATATCTAATCACAAAATTATATGCATGGAAACTTAATAGAAATAATAAAAAAAACTAAAATTTATTAAATCCCTAGATCATAAATATATACAAATATTAGTGAAAATGATATTTTACAAAATAAGAGCTAATTAAAGATATCTAGAAATGATGATTTCAGAAGGTTTAGGTAGCTAGCCCACTAAAATCGCCAACGGAGTCGCCATCCTGTCGAGTCTAATTTAAAACTTTATATTACCTTCCTAATTCGATTCATATTAGATCATATGCTCATCCAATATAAATCTTCGACTTGAACTAGGAATTTTATCATTTATGTGGAGTTGCCACCTAACTAGATTTAAGAAAAAATTATGGAATTAGAATTAATTGAGCGGATTAATTCTAGTCTAAACAACTAGTCAACAAAATCTCCTCTTTTTATTTTTAGAAAAGAAAAGGAAGAAGAAAGAAAAACCAGAGATTCTCGACTCGGGGGCTATCTTATTAAAACCCTAAAGTTACTACCTTATCCTTTTAAAATCTGAATTATGATAAGATATCTTTTTTTTAGTATAAAAAGAAAATACTAGAAAGAATGATACAACTATTATACTAATAATGATTTGAAAATATTTTTTTTATTCATTTTAGAGTTGCCCTATAAAGGTACCTACGTATCCGTTATTCGAGATCAAACAAGTCATAGTTCGCTTTTCGTAAAACTAATTACGAAAATATGTCAGATTTACATTTATTACCATTTAAAATTTATTTAAAGAAATTTTTAAGTCTAAGCTTTATTATTATTTTTTATTTTTAACTAAAACCTCTAATTTAAAAAACATCAATTATATTTCTTTTATGAAAAGAAGTTTTCTAAGTGATAAAAATATTTATTATTTTTTATTAATTAATTTTTAATTTTTTAATTAATTTTTATTAATTATCTAATAATTATAATGGACATATATATATATATATTATATTTTAGAAATTGTAAACCTAGTTCTATTAATACATTCCTGAAAATACACATCTTTATTTTTTTATTCTATTATTATTGTTTTTTATTTTATTATTATTATTTTATATATATTCTTATTTTATTTAGTATTAAAAAACTAATAATGATAAATAAATAAATAATAAAAAAGAAGAAATCCAACTAACTTGGATGCGAGTCACGGTTTGGGTCGGGTCGGGTCGGGCACACACGGTGATCGGAGCTCTTCGACGACGGCTTTCCGCCGGTGATTGGCAATGATTAACAAGGGGTTCTAAAGCTTCCAAGGGTGAGGAATCCAAATGTGGTGTTGGTTTTCGTCGAAATCCACGTTAAGCGATGGTTCGAGCAACTACAGCGAGATTTAGAGAAAGAGAGAGAGAACTCCGGCGAGGTTTTTTTTGTGTTTATTCCACTTTTTCTCTCTTTTGATTCCTCCTCATTCTTCCTCTCGTCGAGTCCTATTTATAAACTTGCAAAATCTCTCCCGATAAGCTTGGATTGGACTCACGATTGAAACCCATTTTTTCATTTTAAATTCAACCTAATCTTAGAGATTTGATGCCAATCCGTTGTATTAGATTTGTTTTTTGTGATTCACCAAGTTGGTTTAGGCTTAAGATTGATAATAATCTGAAAAGATATGAAAAAAAATTATCCTAGCTTCATCGGATTTACTCCAGCTTCTTCTTGCATTTGTTTCGCTGGAGAAGACGATCACGCACATCGCGTGTGATTTAAGTTGCCCTATTGCGTGCTACCACGTGGCAGCTAGAGGGAAGAAAGAAAAAAAAAACGGCATGAATTGCCTCTTCCAAGACTTGAACCCTCAACGTCTCCCTCCCCACACGCATCCCAAGCGTGCACACGAGCCAGCTAAGCTGGCCCAAATCTCAGTTTTATTCAATACGCAAATTATATATAAACACAGCCATATTTATTAATTTTATATTATTGTGAAATTCTAAAGTTTAATAAAAATCCCTAAATATCTTTTATTGTTATTTTTACCGTTATTTTTTATTATTGGTGTATTGTTCTTATTTATTTTATTTTATCATTATTTTTCCTTCATAGAAGAAAAAAAAAAACATTAATTATAATTAGGGGACAAAAATGGGGTGTTTACAATAGGTAAGCCACTAGCACTACTTAAATCAGAAATTTTTACTAAACATTTTTGTAAAATTACAAGGGAAGATGGCAGTAACTATGCTTATTACAACTACTGCCAATCAAGTTATGCGTGGAAAAAGGGAGAGGGGTATGGCACCCTTAACAGGCACATGTGAGCGAAGCACCCCACGAAGTTTGGCACAAATAAATTGCAGCATCAAATTTTGCGGTCAATAAGATCACAAAGAAGAAGCTTATTTCGTTATTCCGCTAATAGACAACAAGTTCTACTTGCAGAATATTTAGCAAAGTGTAACCTGCCATGAAGTCATGCACCTTCCCTGCATCGGTTGAAGTATGAGCGAGAAGCGCTGAATTCAGGCTCTCGGACTTACGACTCAAAAACCATACAAAAAACCACAGTTAAACTATATTATAATGGTAAGCGTGAATTAGCCACTTTTTTCAATTCTCTTGAGACACATGTTTCCATTTACATAAATATATGGATCGATCCGTAGCAAGAAGATTTATACATGGAAGTTACATGCCATTTGATAGATGATATGTGGTAGGTATAAAAAAGACTAATAACTCTAAGGGTTTTTAATGATCACCATGCGGCACAAAACATTTTCCGTATTATAAGTATTATTTTAGGTAAATACGGTTTGACAAAAACTATTTTTTCAATTGGTTTTAACAACATAGCCGCTAACACGGAATCCATTGATGAACTTCAAACTTTATGTCAACTTACATTAGGTGGGACATTTTTCCACATTCAATATGCTTGCCACATTTTAAATCTTTGCGTTAAGGATGGCATAAACTATTTAGATTTTAAAATGTCCCTAATAAGACAATTAATATGTTTTTTTAATTGACCATCCTTTTGTAAATAAGGTACGGCGGAGATTTTGTATTAAAAATAGAATGCGACCTAAAAAATTTAGAAAAAAATGTTAAGCATAGGTAGAATTCAACCTATTGACTTTTAGAAAGTACACTTACTTATAAAGATGTATTATGTTCTTTTGCTACCATAAATATCTCAGACATTCTACTTCATCCTAATGATTAGGACGTATGCAATTAAATGTTGAATGTTTTAAAAGTTTTTCATGATGTACTATAACATTTTCACAAATGTACCAGATTAGTATTCATCTTTTCCTTATGAATGCGGTGAATATACTGTCGGTACTACTCGATTCTCCATCCAGCACTTTTCTATAGGTGGCTATAAATGATATGACTGCAAAATTATTGCAGTATTATAGACAAATTCCAGTGATTTATCTAATTGCTTCTATTTTAGATCTACAGTGTAAAAAAGACATGTTATTAAAATATCTTAATTTGTATGATTTCATTGTTAACGTATTCTTTGACACAAAAGACATTTATGCCATTAACACTACGCAAGAACTACGTTAAGCAGTCCAGATAACAAAATAATTATATTCTAACTTTTGCACTATATTCGATGGTCAAGTGTCTTGAACTCCCTCACTGTCCCTCGGCTCACATGGCACCACCTATGATCCTACCCTCATTGCGAACGGATAATGTTGCAAAAGTTGAAGCGACACCATTTTAGGTCAACCGAGTACATTAAACTTGATGATTACTTCAATACACACTTCAAATTTGGTGACAACAGTATTACGGTTTTCAACATCCTCGACTGATGGAAGAGGCATAGGAAAACGTATCCCATACTCTCTTGCATGGCTTGCAAGGTTTTCGCTGCTCCCTCATTAACTGTAGCTATTGAATAGGCATTCAGTACGGTGGGCCTTATCTTGTCCTATTGATGATCACAACTGTCACCGTCAACATTGAGGCGCTGGCTTGCGTAGAGGATTGGCCGAAGGCAAGGAGTTGCACACAAGAGTCGTATAGGATGTCTAGTGAAAAAGATGAATACTTCAGCGACTTTGTCCCATCGGTTGGAAGCTCTGTTGGTTTAAATCCTAATATTAGATAAGCCAAATAATTTTGTAAGGATGGTAGTATTACCTTATTTATTTTTTGTACTAGGTTAGAGTTAAACATATTTTGTAAGGGGACTATACTCTCTTATTTATTTTTGTTATTTACTTACACAGTATTATTATCATGTACAAGAGGTAAAACCAAATATCCCATTCATTTTCTATAATAATTTTATTCAATCAATAAAATCTAGGGTTAGCATCCCCCATGTATGAGGTATTGCCACCAATTAATTCCGAAATATCGTATATTGACCCAGAAATTGTAAATTGAATTTCAATGTTTATAAATTTAAGAATAAAAAACCAAACCAACTCAAAAATTACATATGGATAAATATTAAATAATCTTAAAAAATATCAAAAATATGTAATAAAAAATAGGCATTAAAAAATTTAATCCGAAAATAAAATAAAATAAAAAACTAGAAGGGCTGATTTAGGGCTCGAACCGGCTCGTGAATCGCCGGGTCAAGAGAATCGGCCTGGCCCTTCCCCCGGCCAGTTCTAGTTCTCCCTCCTCACGACCCTTGATCCGGCAGTTTCAGGCCGGATCCAGGCCGGTTTTGTCCCGCATCCTTTTACCCCTTTTAAATACGTAATTGGCCTAAAAAGAAAAGACTGAAAATTGCAACTTAGTAGTTAGTACATGAACCTATGACAAACAACTTCGTGGAAGTCAGATGCTACTTGGCATGATCAAGTCTGGAAAGCAATCAACAAAGTCCAAAGATGTGACTTGTGGCAACTTTTATAACAATTTACATTACATTTTCGTTTGCTAATATATTCACTACCCGTCATTCCAAAATCCATGGAGTAGTCAAATTAATGGTAAGTGAGTACACTATGAATAGGGTACTACTTTCAAACTGTTTGTAAAACCAAAAAAAAAAAAACCGAGACTTATTGTGTGATTTATTGAAAAATACTAACAGTTTCAAAATATTCAATGGAACTTGTAATATTTAAGATATATTTATATACAAAATCATGATCAAATTATAAGTCAAATATAGATTTTTAAAGATAAATTACAATAAATTAGTTAAATTTCGATTTTATATAAACACAATTATTCCAATAAAAATACAAAATATTAGCAACCATTAACCTAATATTGACTTATGTTGGATAAGTGAGTAGGTTTGCCTATTTGCCCAAGTATTGACTTAAAATGCTGGATTATAATTTTTGTTGATTTGGTTGGATTTCTAGTTATATATGTCAAATTCAATTATTATTTATCATAAGAAATCACTAAGTGCTATATAGAACATGAATTATAATATACATAGTACAACTACAACCAAGTTGTAGTTTGAGTTCCAACATGTAAGCGCAAGTTTAAAAAATTTTAAATTGTTATATATACTTGAGACTTACTTCAATATGCAAGATTCCATTGTATACTCAACTGTAAATCACAACTAAGGAAGCTTTGTTTCTTTTTTTTTTCCTCCTAGCACTCTATTAGAAGCTTTTCTTGTATAGCTACAATCCATATAAATTATGCATTTTGAGACCTTAGATTTGCCTTGTATCCCCGGGAGGGGAAAACATGTTCTATCCAAATGTACTTGAGCCAACAAGATTTACGTCGTGGGGGTAAAAGTGCATTGGTAGCCATTAGTCATTGAACTATTGATTAACTTGCAAATGAACCAATCAACCATGCTTTATTGCTCAAAAACCACTAACTAAACTATTGCTTAAGCTGTAACCAACCAGGTCTCGCAATTTGATTTGATGTGCTAGAATCATTAGACTTTTCGAATATTTGTAAATCTAAACATTTGAACCAGTTCGACATCGGGGAGAAGCTCCTGAATCCCACAAAACGTTGTAAACCTAACGAAATGTTGCAATTACCACAAAATGCTTCCAATTCAAGGAATCAATAGAAACAACAATTCATTCATCAATGAACTAAAAAGTTCTCTTCATAACACCTAGAAGCAAAACGTTTTCTTATTGCAGATGTAGTTGCATTCGTTCCTAGAGACCTGGAACATATCATATCATACTGGAGCCAACCACGAAATCAGTATTGGACTCCTTACCCTGTGAATACCATCCCACCAGACTAAGCCCCCGAATTCTGGACCCGACTGCCGAGCAACGGTTGTAATGGTGACCTTGTAGTTCAATTTCTGATGCTTCTTAGTGAATTTCAGGACATTGGGTTTAACCTTAATTAAGGCACCTTTGAATGGTGAAACCCAGACGTGGTACTTAGAGAGATGGTGACCGACATTGGTGACTACGCGGTGAATTGTCACGGAAGTGATGGATTTCTTCTCTGGGAACACAACTGAAATTGCAGGGTAGTTTAGATCCGTGGGACTTGCAAGAGTGTGGTGGCATGTTCTGTTCGCATACTTGGAGAAGACTCGGAGTTCTGCTGCTGTTAGCTTTTGAGTGCAAAGAAACTCAAAGTAATCCTGCGGTTTGATATCGTAAACCAAACCGGGGTGTAGAGCTTTCAATGGCTGGACGTGTCCCGCCCCATGATCATATGGAGTAGAAGGAGCACCTGTCGATGCATCTTTGATAGGATAATGGATGTTATCATGAACATAAGCAGTTGTCATAATAGCTGACTTTATCGCGGCGGGGCTCCAGTCAGGGTGCTTTGCTTTGATCAATGCCGCAATTCCACTCACGTGAGGGCATGACATGGAAGTGCCTGATAACATATTGAATTTCACTCTCCTGTGATCAGTTGGCAAACTTGAAGGACCAACATCACCACTCCAAGCT
This sequence comes from Laguncularia racemosa, assembly GCA_037954665.1. NCBI lineage: Eukaryota > Viridiplantae > Streptophyta > Magnoliopsida > Myrtales > Combretaceae > Laguncularia > Laguncularia racemosa. The sequence goes on from JBBMOL010000188.1 coordinate 364,585, forward strand.
GCTAGGATGTTCACACCGGGAGCGACAATGTCGGGTTTCAGGATTTCTAGGGAAAGCATATTAGGACCTCTAGATGAAAATGCTGCCACCACGGGCGATGGATGGACTCCCACTTTTGTACCCAGAAATCCTAGAGTGGCTGTGGCATTTCGGGCACTCGCTGCATAACGCTTGATTACTTTCCCTTCACTTGCTCCAACCGCAACTGCTGGAAGCAAGTGGCAATCTGCAACCAACTCCTCTCCATTGACATCCGTATTCGACAGGATCATGCCTACGCCACCAGCATTTTTCACAACTTGGCCTTTCTGCACACGGGGACTAATCCCGCGGTCACATATCACGATTTTCCCTGCCACAAGGTGTGGATCTAGAGTTCCTTCTAAGCATAACGAGCTCAGACTTAGGCTAGTACCATTTGTGACAACATATACGAGAGGGTATTGCTTCTCGTTCGACAGATTCTTCTTCCCTTTATACAAGGAAGTTCCCATTACAGTCCCATGATTCCCCAACTTCACTTCTGCTGGAAAATCCCTATCTATGCTACTGGCACCAACCGTGGTTATCCACGGCGATACATTAGTAAGACTGATAGGATCAGGACCACCATTCCCAGCCGAACACGAGACTAAAACCCCCTTCTCCATTGCTCCAAATGCCGCGATTGCCAAGCTGTCATGGTTATACGAGGATACTCCACCACCCAATGAGATTGACAAAATGTTGACTCCATCCGAAACCGCTCTATCGATAGCTGATAAAATATCCGAACTGAAGCACCCCCCAGTCCAGCACACTTTATAAGCAGCAATCCTAGCACCAGGGGCCATTCCCCTGGCGGTTCCTGAAGCGTAACCAAGTAGACTAGCACCGCGCACGGAAGATCCTGCAATGGTGGCTGCAGTATGAGTTCCATGACCATCTTGATCTCTAGGGGATTTATATTCAGTTGTCTCATTCATCTTCCCATTATTAGCTTCATATCCGTTGCAAAAAATTCTAGCCCCAATGATCTTCCTATTACAATGATGCTTCTCAAAAGCTCTGCCTGTTTCGCATTTTCCTTTCCAGTGAACCGGGGGAGGTGTCATTCCAAAGTCGTCGAAACTCTCACTCTCAGGCCAGATTCCTGTGTCAAGCACCCCCACAACAACATCATGGTCAATGTTTTTCTGAGACCACATTTTGATGCTCGTTTCCTCATCAAGTCCTAGGAAAGATGGACTCCTTGTAGTATGTAATTCATATTTCGTTTCTGGTAAAATTGAAACTACACCTTCCTGTTCTACTAGTTTCTCAGCTTCTTCTTGACTGAGACGAGCAGCAACTCCATGGAATACATTCTGGTAACTGTAAATAATCCTTTCTTCATCGTCACGTTCATCCTCATTTTGTATACCATCTTCCTTTGAAATAACCGATTTTACTTTCGATGAATACCATTCAAGATGGTCGAGGAAAGTGTCTGGCTTTGCTGACTTATCCATTTGAACTATGTAGGTTGCTTTTGTTGTCGAGAAAGGTTCTTTACACAGAACTACATTGAAGCAGAAGAACCATGTTAGGGTCAAAGTCAAACAAAGCCATGTAATGTTTTTATCATCCATTTCTTGCAAGGAGGAAAAGAATGAGAGGAATATGGTTAAAAATGTAGAGGATCAAGGAGAAGGAGAAGGAGAAGATAGCAAGTGTATGTATTCATGCATTATAGGTGGAGTCATGAAGTATCGGAAATGGGGGATAACCTGCTAACCATGTGCAGGTAATTAAATTGGGTGGTTGTTTCATGAATGCTGAGTTTTATTCTCCCATAATTCTAGGAGAGGTGACCGGTTGCAAAAGTTGATGGATTATGGGAAATTTTTGCAGCAGACAGTGTGGTTACAGACTGTATTCCATACCTTTGATCCAATCCATTTGCTACATTTTATGTCAAGCTGCAAAATGCATGATCTATATAAACCGAAATGGATTAAAATAAATTTTTAACATAGACCCTATGGTATAGACCATGTGTGCTGTACGTTTACCATTTGACCTGTCTGATCTATTATTTTATCATATGAATCCCTTAAGTGCTTGGTCCAATCTATATAAACTAGTCGATTAAAAAGAAAAAGGCACAAACAATGGTCGCTAAGTTTTTTAGTTCAGTAGGGTTAGAAGAGGTGACAGGTTGAAATGGTGATGATGTTCTGCCTCAACTACAATATAATGATGCTAACAACATGAGTAGGCATGAAATGGTTTGTTCTTCTCTTCAGGGCCCTTAACTAATGGAAGATTTATGGCTTACTACATCTTCACTTCAAGAGAATATTTATTTCATTTTCTTTTAATATTAATTTCTATTTTAAACACTATAATAGCAATTCATTCAGAATTTAGATTACTAAAATAATAAATAATAATTTATGTTTTCATCTTATGAATTATTATTCAATGTTTTTTTATCATTTTTTTCATAAATACATTTATATCGAAAACACTATAATTATTATGTTTATTACTAATAAAATAAAAATTCATTATTACTAGAAACATAATAAATATTTTATTTTTATCATTAATTAATTACTTAACTCTTTTTTTAATATCAACTAAATAATATAATAAATATATAATATAACTCTATTATATTCCTCTTAAATAAGATGAACATTATTTTGGGTGGTGGGGTGTGGAAATGCTTGCATAAAAAGACACAATGTAATGAAAGCTCCTACCTGTCAAACATTATTTGCCCCATCTACACTAGAAAAGCCACGTGACGATATTACTCAAATCAAGCCTTTAAGAACCCTAGTTGCATGCAGTTGATAGCACACGTCGTGCAGCGCATTTAATCAATGGTTGGATTTTATTTCTAGAGTTTTGATATACCTTTTTTTCTCCAATTTCTCAATATCCTTTTACTTCCTTTTAATTTTTTTGCCTTATTTTCTTTTCTTGTTTTCTGGCATGATAATGCCATGCCATATGTTTCGTCATGAGCATCTCTACATGTATAAAATTTATAATTACATACATATTATAAGCGAGCAAGTCACTACTTTGAAAATTTAGAAGTAGGATTTAATGTCAAAAAAATTTTAAAGTATCAATTACTATCGAACCGAACTTATTACGGTCAAACTTAATCTTAAAATTTTAATTGTGATAGAGTCCCAACCCAATTCTGTATGATTCAATTTAGTTTGCTGCAATAAAACATAATTGACACAAATTTGAATACACCATAAGATAAAAGATAAATACGGTGTATTTAGATTTTTTTTAAATATCTTATTTTATTTATATCTAATTTAAAATTTAATATTTAGGAAATCATCTTATTTATATTTTATCTTTATAATTATAATAAAAATAATAATTAAGAAATAAGAATTGAAAAGTAAGATTTTATATATTTTTAAGAGAAAATGTTTAAAAATATTTTTTTTATATATTAAAAACGTATTATTAATTAATATTTTATAAAAAATAAATAAATACAAATTTCTAAAAATATTTCCACCTCTAGGCTCTATCCCTCCCGGCTTTTATGCTAAGTAATCGCTGCCCTCTGGTCTGGTTGCGGTTGTTCACCTCCACCAAAGCATTTATGCTTGCATTAAAAGCTACTGCAGTGTCCTAGAAGTGGGCAAAGAGGCCTTAAAGTTGGCATCCCCATTCTAGCCATAAACTCTTCTTTTTTTTATGCCCCATTTACTTTTACTTTTGTAAATTAAGCTGTAAATATGATAAAAATATTTAAAAAATCTAATGTCTTTGTGTGTTTGATTATTATAGAATATAACTAGTAATTATTTAGTAAGGGTATGTTAGTTTAATTAGTTTTTCATTCTCTATGTAAAAAATATTATTTTATAAAACCTAACAATTAGTTCATGTAGTAAGGAAATAGAAAAATTACTTAAAATAAAAATATTTTAAACAATTTACAAGAATTAAGACAAAGAAGTATTTCAAGAATAACCATTTGATTTCTCCTTTATTATCTCTTAATAGATAGCCTGTGAATGAAAAAGGAACCATCTAGTCTAAGAAAATGCATACATTAGATGCATATGCTAATGAGTGATTCCATGTTCTTTCCATAAGGTACTAACACTACCCTTTCGGCTTTCGATACTTAGTTTTCATCCATCTCTTCATAGTTGAAATTTTTTTGTAGGTTCCAAACTTTAACTTCAGGTGAAAATATCTATTCACACTAAACCTGCAAGTAAAATTGAGGCAACACCCTTGGTTATGGTAATATGTAATTAGCAATTTTAGGTTATACAACAGTTAGATGGAGCGGCAGGTCAATTAATTTTTGCACACAAAAATGGCAAAGCGGTGTCCGTATAGCCACCGAGTGAATGGATGTTGCTGTATTTAACAACCCAATTGGTGAAGCAATTAACGCCACACGTAAACTTCAGTCATCAGAAATAAATATCTATCAATAATGTAGGGGTGAAGTAATTTGCACGGTAACCACACACCTATCATAATAATAGTAATAGTAGTAGTAAATAATCAAATAAATCAAACTCGACATCACTTTCTTGTAATGTGTGCTTCACCTATATTTTGTAAATTTAGAACTGTATCTATATGATATAAAAATTTACTGTCGTTTACTTGGAGGTAATAAAGAAAAAAACAAATAAATATTTTCTTTCAACCATCTATTATCATATTTATTTAAAAAAAAAATTGATTTTCAAGATTTTTCTATTCTTACTCAATTACAAATAGATATTATTTAAGAAAATATAGAATTTCTTATTCGAGAATAAAAAGTTTAAATATTATATCCATTATATTCTTATTAATACTTTAATTAATAACTAAACAGAGATAAATTGATAATTTATTTATATTTCTAACTTAATATTACAATTAATGACATAAGTAAATATTGATATAAGTATGCACTAGAATAAAAAATTATATGAAGTAAATGTTAGAATATAAAAAAAATTATTTTTTTCCAATTATATTACTTTTCGTCAATTCATATAACATTATATGTGCAATTCTTCACAGTTTACTATTTTTATTAAAATACTAGTAGTTGTTATTAATTAATCATTAATTTGTCAATAATTAGTCGCTAATAAGTTATTAATTAATTGTTACAAAATTAATCAATAAAAAATTTCGTATTGATTGTAAACGAATTGTCTTGATTTGTTGTTATGAAAATTGTCGTAAAATTAAGTTATTGTTAATTAATCGTTAATTTATCATTAATTAATCGCTAATATGTCATTAATCAATCGTTAGAAAATTAATTAATAAAAAATTTCGTATTGATTGTAAATGAAACTTCTTAGTTTGTTGTTGTGAAAATTTTTGTAAAATTAAGTTATTATTAATTAATCGTTAATTTGTTATTAATTAATTGTTAGAAAATTAATTAGTAAAAAAAAATTTATATTGATTGTAAATAAAATATTTTAGTTTATTATTGTGAAAATTTTCGTAAAATTAAGTTATCATTAATTAGTCATTAATTAATCGTCAGAAAATTAATTAGTAAAAAAATTCTATATTGATTGTAAATGAAATATCTTGGTTTTTTTTTGTGAAAATTGTCCTAAAATTAAGTTTTAATTAATTGTTAATTTGTTATTAATTAGTCCGTAATATGTTATTAATTAATCGTTAGAAAATTAATTAGTAAAAATTTTATATTGATTGTAAATGTAATATCTTGGTTTATTGTTGTGAAAATTATTGTAAAATTAAATTGTTATTAATTAATCGTCAATTTGTCATTAATTAATTATTACGATGTTATTAATTAATCATTAAAAAATTAATTAATTAAAATTTCGTGTTGATTGTAAATGTAATGTCTTGGTTTATTATTTAAACTATTGTAAAATTATTTTGATATTAATGCTATTTTTTTTTGTGCATAATAGATAGAGCCTAAACCTTTCGATCATTCAGTTTTGACACAGTAGAAAAGACATCGATCATAGGCCATTTATGATAGAGAGGTAAACCACATTAAACTTGTTGATTACTTTATATTCCATTGCCAATAGTACAAGATTTCACTTCTTAAATTTTAGGATCAATCATGGCTCGTCGTTTAATAGTGCAAGTTATCACTTCGTCACAATGAAAATATCATCATTGTTGATTCTCGAATAGAGTCATTCTTGCAGTTGGTGGGATTCCAAGGTGCAAGCCACTTGCCATTCATACAACTGGATTGGCACGTGATAATTGCCTTAGTTAAGCAATGAAAGCTAGAGACACATACATTTCACATACCGACTGGTGAGTTCATTATCTCTATATAAGATGTTGAGTTATAGTTAGGCCTACCCATCAATGGTCAAGCAGTTATAGAGAGTAGTTGCTTAAATTATGGTGCAACATGTGACAAATTGCTGAAGGCAAAGCTAAGGTCTACCAGTAGGGGGCTTGCATCAACATGATGTCGCTTCGTGACATGTACTAAGTCCTTCCATTCTACTTCAATGGAGAGCAAGTTCAGTGTGTGTATATGTTGTAGCTACTTAGGGGATTTATCTTTGCCGATAAATCTAGCTCTTTTGTCCACACGATATTTTGTCTCTACTGAAGCAATTCAGTGTTGTAGGGACATATAGTTAGGGGTCCATGTGTCTAGCCTAATTGTATCACTAGTTTTATGTCACATCATCCCTATTAACTCACGAGACGATATTCCTATAGGTTTAAACATGAGATAGATTCCTACACATAACGCCCCTTAGCCGATACAGCATAATTATAGAAGCTGGAGCTCCTTTGGTTACATGCTAGAAGATGTGGAAGGACACTCAGCATCACCCAACCCATGCAATTGGCGCATATTGAGATGCTCTCGACAAGAAAAAAGATGAGTAGGTATTTCGGTGACCTTTTTTCTTTTTCTTTTTCTTTTTCCATTTCATCATATGCATCATTAACAATGAATCTTACATGCTACCTTTTAAGTCGAGCGGAAGTCGTATGTTAGGAATTTAGTTCACATCCTACCACATTTTTGTAGAAGTGGCATGACAATTGAACTACTTGGGCACCACTTGACTATGCGGAAACATATGAGTGGCATTATCTCGACCGTGTTGCAAGGTAGTTCAAGGGGTTTCAATATATTCCACAGGATGTGAACACGCAACCAGAGCTTCATCAGATAGACCCGCATGGGAAGATTGACTTAGATTAGCTAATATAGCATGCAACATACATATCCATATAAAAAGAGCGTCTAGATTGTGGCATGCACAAGGAATACATAAGGTGGTAAGAGCTAGGTGATTCATTGCTTATTTAATTTACGATTCATTCTCAACATGCAGGCTAATGCATTAATATAAATCCACCTATTCTCGGATCATGACACGGCTGTTAGTCTAGCTGATCATGATCTTAAATTCATACATGACCATACCTACAGGCTCACCAACAATATGGCATGAAGGTTGAAGCTGAGGCACATGTGGCAACAACAACTGATTCATGCACATCGTAAGACTGTAGGATGCCAATGGCCCCAGAACTAGGCTAAGGCACATAAATATCCAATATAGGACCAATAGTTTCCACTGGATTCTAGTGTGATGTACAATAGCTTAGCTCTAATACCTAGCACATACATTACACCACATTGTCATTCTATTAGTGGCCCTATCCCTACACCACCTACTCCACAGAAAAGACACTCTAGTAAACAACTAATGTATCAGGGTGAATCTTTGCAGCAAACTATAGAATGAAGTCTAGTGTCTCCCTAAGACTTCAATGACTCCTCCTACTTCACAATTAAGGCTATTAAGAGAGTCCACAAACGCATTTGCCTAGTTAGCAAGACAGTTCATTATGAGAAAGAATAATAGGAGATAGAATTCTATTTTTTCTTATTTATTTCATATGTAAATCTTTCATCGAAATTTTTTATTGATATAAATTAATATTTGAAATTGATAAATTTATGGACACTGTCTAATAAATTATTTTTTTCCTATTTTAATATTTACGCTTTTACACTTTTTTAACCATTTTTTAAGATTTTTTTTATAATTCTTTTCACAAAGTTTATTTATTATTTTCTTTGTATGATTTTTCATTGATTTTTTTTCTAATGATAACTTTTTTAAGTTCAATTTAAAAAAAAGTAAATTGGAGGATCATATATGAACAGAAAAAAAATTATAATTTTAAAAATTATGAACAATGATATAAAATTAAAAAAAAAAAAGCAAAATTGAAGGCGTATTCAGATCTATAACTTTCGAACCTATTTTAAAATAATTTTTTTGAATATATTATTTTGCGAATTTAAAAAAAAAATTATTTTAGCTCAAAGCCCCACATGAATTTGAATCAGTATATGTATATCGTGCTCTAATAGCGTGATTAATATATGTATTCTATTTTTGTTATTTAATTCGTGGGGCTAAGATTACAGCAAATTAACAAAATGGAGATTATCCGGTCGCCATGAACATACTTCGGACATGTGTTCCACTAAAATAAATAACTAAAAGGAATAATTAATGAGCGTCAAAGGAGGCCTTCGAGCATTGGAAAGGAGGAACACCGTGCATGCATCGATGGGTTGCTCCGTGGAAATTATGACTGGCCTTTATGTTTTAACGAAGTCCACCTATAGGAATTTAATGAGAGGAAATAGTACGAGCAGAACCATGTGCGAGCTGCTTTTGTTGTATGAGAAATTTATTTCACCTTGTTGATTGGAATTTGGATTGAGTAAATATATAAATTTATTTTGTCCACCGCAATGTCATGGATTTTAAGTTTTTTTTTTTAAAAAAAAGAAAAGATAATAACTAACTATCCATCACGATATGATAATAAGTGTTCCTCATAAATTCTAACTTACCAAACTAAAAATAACATAACCAACTATCTTAAAACCAAGAGATAGGGCTTTAACCTAATTCCATACCTTAATAAAAATTTCATTCTGACACAAACAACAACCGATGGCAAGATATATTAGCCCAATCCAATCAATATGCTATGACTATCTACTTCACCAACTGAGCATTATAATGCCTAGTTGGAAAAAGCAAAAGGAATGGCATTACCATTTCCTTCCCAAATGTAATGCAATCGAAATAATCCACAAGAGCACCATATTACTATTCTGATATTAAAATTGAAAAGCCATTAAGATTAAGAGTGGTCTAAATTTGCATTTTGGCAAAGGTTCGTGATGGTGAGGGGAAAGCATAAGCTTCGGGATAGCTCTATTTTAAGATGAAATTTGTAGTGTAAAATATGGTGAGGTAGAAGGCAATGTAGACTAGTAGGTCAAGTTGCGATTCATGGTGATAAAAACTTGAATTATGGAAAGATAATAGGATATTTGGATCTTCGGGTTTAAACTAGTGTGTACTATTTAAATAAAATAAACTGTTAAGATTTTTATAGTTTAGTAATATGAATATTGGTGTTTTTATGAATAGATCATGTTTGAATTCCTCATCACATTATTAAAATAAATAAATTCATGGTGCAGGAGGTTAAAAACTGGAATTGCAACAATGGAGTTGGAAGAAGTGCAGTGCATGATTAAGGTCAAATTGGGGCTACTATTACATGGATGACGAAGTTATGGATCTTGATAGATAATGAGTTATGGCTATCATGGTGGTGTAGGGATTATGGTCGAGTGTGGTGATGGTATCGATGGAGAAGAGTAGTTAGAGATGAAAAGAGAAGTGAGATTTTATACTTTAAACACTAATGATTATTAATGAAGATGTCTCAAAGTATCAAATTTTAAATAATAATAAAAAATTGTTCATTTATATCTAGTGGATTTAACAATCAAGAAATTTGAATATGACATGTAAATTTAGATATTAATTTCAATATTATCCATTTTAATTTTGCATTGTTAATAGCCATTTAACTCCACTCATTTGAATTTTGACTTGGGGAAATCAAATAATAAATTTCCATTATTTTGCGTGCATACACGCATACACAAATATGAAAAATGATAAGTTAAAAAGTTATTTTATACTAATTGATGTAAGAATACTTACAATATAAAACAATTCAACAATGTTCATTTTATTTATTCTTACATACAATTGAATTGAATGTTATACATGACATATGGCTACTAAAAATCTCCTCCTATACATATATCGAAATATGACTGAAAATATAAATTATTCAATGAGACAATTTTAATATATCATAATAAATTGACAATGTCAAGCCCAAATCTAATTTATCTAACTTGAAAATTAACATCAATGCCATTAGGCTGCAACGAAACCATCCATTCATTTTTCCAAGCTTTGATCAAGACTAGAAACTTTCATCACTAGCAATGGGATACCTGCCTATGCAAGAAGCCCATGGGCCTCTCTTGGACTCACCCATAATGGGCCTAATACATTCCAAAATGACACTATTACATTTGGGCCCACTACCCATTCCTAGTTGCCATACTTTGTCACCTTTCTTCACTCTTTCTTGAGCTTCCAAATACGCCAACTCGTACCACAATGATGAAGAAGATTGGTTTCCAAACCTATGCAATGTCATCAGGGCTGGCTCCATATCCACCTCATCAAGTTTAAGACCTTTTGCTATTTCCCTTATCACTGGCCTCCCTGATGTGGGCAAACATACATGTTGAATTACAGACTTGAAATCAGGCACATAGATTTCATAAGACTTGTTAATGAACTTTTTCCTAACAATGGAAACCCCATGACATAGTTTCTCACTGAATGGCAAGATTTTTGAACCAAGTGTTGTACTGTTGGATCTAAGAGTTTCTCCTGCTACTTGTAGCAAATCCCTTTTAAGGGTAACCCCAAGTTTTCCATTGGAGTCCTCCTCGCGAATAGCCGAGTGATAAGCCCTATCCTCAAAGGCTCTTTGGGTTCTCAAAGTGTAGAATACTTTGTATTTTGAGACTTTCTTGGCTTCTTTCTTGTTTGAAAGCAAAATAGCTGCACTCCCCATTCGAAACAAACAGTTTAATAACAACTTAGGCTTTTCATGACCAGAATACCAACCTGTTGACAATATTTCAGTGCTAAGAAGAATAGCATTACAGTCTTTGTGAACGGTCAAAAGACTTTTAGCCATATCAATTCCTAGTGCACTTGCACTGCATCCCATTCCAGAGATGTCAAAGTTCTTCACATCACTTCTCATGGAGAATCTATTGATAATTATAGAAGAAAGTGAAGGAGAAGGACAAAATCCACTACAGTTGACTATTAATATATCAACATCTTGAGGAGAAAGGCTTGTTTTGGTCAAAAGGTCTTCCATGACCGGAAAAAGCACCATGTGGACTTCATTGACTGACTCTCGATAGTCAGTTTTAGGTGGGATATAATGTAATGCTGGAGGGAGATATGTTTCTTCACTTTGTCCTGAGGAATTAAGGATTTTGGCCATGAAAGCAATGCTCTCTTCATCAAATAGGTTTATCAAGGAAGCATGTTCAAGAAAAGAGGAAAATGGAACCTTGCAACAGTTGGGAGGCTTCAAACATGAAAAGTCCACTAGGTATACGGTTGAGGGCTTAGAAAAGGTTAACTTAATGAGATTTAAGGTGGCAAAAAATGATAGCGTAAGGAAAATATGGAACATGGGTGTCCAAAGAAGAAGTTCAAGGCAAAATACTAGGGCAAAAATGGTTAGTGTAAGGATTTCATGGAAAGTGGTGGAGAGATGCTTGGATAATAATATGTTGCTTTGAGAACCATGATCAAGCTTGGAAGAAAAAGCTCCCATCATCAAACACAAAATTGTGTGTGTGTGTGTGTGAGAGAGAGAGAGAGAGGGGCAAGGTTATGCCTAGGTTTGATGAAAATGCATGGGCAGGGAAAGTCAGACATAGTCATGGTGATTGGAGGGATTTAAATGAGATTTTCTGACGACCGTCAAAGTGTGTAAATAACAATAGGCTGTTTTTACAGTTGGCAGATGAAAGTTATTTATTAACTTGGGAAAGAGTTTACTTTAAAAATTCTGTTCTGGGTGTTTTCATTTTCAAGAAAAAGAAATTTTATCGGGAAAAATGAAGCAGAAATTTAGATGAAAGAAGTTATTAATTTTTTTTATTTTATTATTATTATTATTATCCTCCAGTTAATATGCTGAGTCATGCAGAGGTTCCTTTGTCGTTTCTCTTTTATCTTTTTTTTTTTTTTTTTAACTACTTATACCTCTACAATGGAATTTTCTTATTTGGAACTTAATTAGGAGGCTTTTTTCTTTAAATTTGTGAAACTTGGCATGCCTATACAATTTATAGTTAATAAAACTATAATTATTTTCTATTTTATACTAAATAAACAATAAAATAAAGTATTTAGATTCAAATCTTATAAAAAGTAAGATTGAAGAGATTATTTCCCTTATAAATCCCTTAAACATGAATACAGATCTTATTGCTTTTAACTCACCACACGGACAATAATCTATACCCTCCTCTACCCTACCATTCAAAAGGAAAATAAATAAATAAAATTAATGTTTGATTATCAACAAAATTTGTGGTTGGGACAGGTTTACTGCCAAAAAATTTAATATATACAATAACCAAACAGTTCCTTGGATAAATTAAGAACAAATGTCAGATCTCCTTTGTCCTCGTATGTTATTATTGTGGGTAGTCACTATTCAATGGTATGCATATGTACCTTAATGTCCCCCCACATTAATGTTTTTTCCACTTGAAGAGGTTTCAATGGGACCAATCTGCCTCAGAAGAGATCAGGCAAATTCATTGTTCCTTAGCCAGTTTAATCCTGAATCTGGGGATTTTCGCCTTCTTTATAGTGGAAAAGGAAATAACAAAAATGATAGCTATTTCAACACCTAAATGAATTCATTTTGTGCCTCAATGTTAATTAAACGTATTTGATTATTGAAAAAAAAAAAGTCATATATAATGAGACAAACTCGAGATTTATTCCTGTTGGCTTTTCATTGTTGGCATCCATTACAAATTATGAGATGTTGATTTCTTAATATGTATAAAAATAGGATCCATATGAGACTAAATTTTTTAATATACGAATCCTAAAATCTTATATATTAATGAATAACCAAAAAAATACATTCAAAAATAAATACAATTGATTATTTCTATCGTGTTCTCCACTTAGCCATCTTTTATCTTCTTTAAGTTTGACCACTTAATTATTGCTTCTTTCCCTACGTGTATGTCAGCAGTTATTTCCTTATCCTGAATTCGGGTGTCAATGGATTAGGTACAGTTCTTAAAGCATGACTGTTGTTTAACTATTTTACTCGAAATGCTCAATGATTTATATATGTATATATGCAATGACCTAAGAGATAGAATTCCAATCAACCAATTATCGAAAAGTACATATTCCATTAAGATATCATGACCTCTATGTGGAAAAAGACATTTTGTATTCTCTTTTTATATACACATTTGAGTTGTGATTTATCCATTTATAATTATTAAACACAAAAAATAAAATTTATTTTAAAATCAAATCAAATGAAATCATAATAATAGAACTTTATAAGCAATCATACTTATAATAAAGTAGGAATGAAATCAAATATGTATTCTTTATGAATAATCATTATATGGAATTGTATGAAGTATATGTTGCTGTCTCGTGAAGCTGACTATTCAGCTTTTCATGAATAAAGCTTCTAGTGGGTTTTGTAAAAGTTGAGGTGGGATCTAATCGAAGAGGCTCTTGATACTATATGAATGCGATAGTGATTTTCAGAGAATGATCGAGGAACCCAGAATTCTTGAATTACGTTCAAAAGAGAATAATTTTGTATCAGCAAAAACAATTCCAAGAAGCATAATAACCCTTCAATTAAATGAGGATAATGGAAAATCAAAAGCTATAATTCTTAGCTGAAAGAATAAAGCCTGGTCGTTTTATTGGCAGCTAAAACTGTTTATGGTAGACTTTATAATCCATTTCAGATGATAGATCGTCACTTACTCTTAGATAACTACTATATAATTATATACAGGATGTTTTCCTTTTTAATAAGAATAATCATATTATAAGAACTTAATATTTCTTGTTTATTTTGTTTTTAGGATTTATATTATATTTTAAAAGAGCCATTGTTTTGAAAATAACTCTCAACATAAACTTTCATTCGTATCATTAAAAGGGTTAGGGGTCAATCCATCATCGATTTCACTGATGGGATATCATGAAAACAAAAATTTCGAAAAAGGCCTTCATCCATAGCTTTGGAAATCTCTTTTTTGAATATTTCCCAAATAGTAAACCCTTAATTATAGAATATAAAACATAGACCCAAAATTAAAAATTAGCCAAATCATACCCACCCTTGTAATATGACATTTTCTTTTCAAATGGACTTTTTTTTCCTTCCCAATGGTTTTTTTCTTAAACTATATTGTTTTTATTATAGATTTTATATTACATATCTACCCTACGCTTTGGAAGTGAATAAAAAGACATCACTGGGACCAACAAAAACTACATGCTACGACGTAGCATCACATGATACACCCATACACACACCCCTATGCACACACATACATACATACATACATGCATACAAATACACACATGTACATGCACGCACACACATACACACATCTATATGCATGCTCATATATACACATGCGTGCACACACAGATCATGTTTTAGATTGTTCTTGGTTATGTTAAAAATTATTACTTCTATTAAATTAAAATTTTGGTTTAAGATTAGATTCCCTTATTCTTTTCTCCAATTATAATTTGTTGATAAAGCCTGGAGAAGCTTATCTCAAATAGCAAATGTATCAGAAAATTAAAGTTTTGATGTTGCGTCATTATAACTTTTAATTTCTTGAGTTTAGGTTATACATTGATATTATTTTATTCTCTTAATATTAGCTAAAGGTGCTGTATTTTATTATCAACTGTCTAATTGACTATCTAAGTAAGTTAAGAAATTAAGTTATTAAATAAAAGCATTCATTCAATTAATTAATGAATAAGGTTATTAGACTCATTATGAATTTCTTATATAACTCATAATGTAAATAGGGCTAGATCTTAATCTAACTAGTGTGTCATTAAAGTTTTTTTTTTTTTTATCTACTTCTCTCATATCACATCAAGTAAAAGAAAGTTACCAACAAGTACTACTATAAACCGAAAGACCGATCCTCTACAAAATATCTTGCTCTCACTATGAGTTCAAGTATATAAATGATTTCATGTATGAGATTTTAAAATTTTGTATATGGAAATATAAAGTTTTATTTATAATAAATGATATCAAAGTAATTATACATGAAATTAAAGCCTTAATTTGGTAATAAAATTATTTTGTTTATATTATTATGATTTAATTGTTCTAAGTTTGAAGGAAATATATTATAATTTTTATATTTTTTTAAATATAAGGATTAGGGTTTTAAGGAGTAAACGTAGTGATTTCATAAATTATGAATATCGTGTAATGGGTTGTGATTTTACAAACAAGAGTTCGTTATTCTCGAATAGTAAACTTAAATATGGTTTTAATGTCTCATGTAGTAGCCACCAATTAGCTATTCGATTTCATACTCTGTTTTTTAGTGATGATTATCACTGGCACATGGTGCACATGATTTCGCGAAACATCATTGCAAAGAGATTTTCCCTAGTTTTATATCATGCGTTTCGTGATTTTCTTCTAGGAATATATAATTGGCTCTCTAAATATTGTTTTAGTTCCTGAATCATGAATACTGAGAAACATCAAAGTTTGTTGTGAATGGAAATCACGAAAGTTTATTATGAATCTTGAATTGTGGATTGATATTTCTCAATGTGCCATACGTGATTCGTAGCAGAAGGTTGTTGCCGTGGAATATTTCACAGTGAAATATTTGGAAATCATGTATTGAATATTTAGATATCGTACATATTACAAAATAAATGGATTTGGTAAATTTTATCTAATATTTTAAAATAAATTAGATAATACGTTACCAAAATAATCTCTATATTTAAATTAATTTTGATCTATTTAGATATCAAGTTAAAGATTTGCATGAAATGCCTATATCTATACAAATAATAATCATCCCAAAGGAAGATCATTATTTGACCGGATGATAGAAATGTCACAATATATATATGATAATTACGATTTCATGCATGTGATTTATCAACCCAAATGAAGGCATATCATTAGCAAAATTATTGTTATCAATATTTATTATTTTTTTAGAGGACATCATTTATAATTGATATTTTATCAAAAAACTAAATGTCAATAATATATTAGACATCTCATAAAGGACCAATTGAAGTATTACTTTATTAGTGGTCTATGTTGATGTAATCTACTAATGATAATTATAATTTATGTGTTATATTTATTCATGCATTAAAGTGTAAAATTGTCATTAATTGTAAGCATGTTTTATTCTTGCATTCAATCAATGCTACCTTTATTTTTACCATTTTAAATAACAATCCAGTACTTAGTGACATGAACTTTAAGAAATGGAAGAAACATATCACCATTTTGCTAGGATGTATGGATCTTGATTATGTGATCAAGATTAATGAACCTCTTGCCCTTACGAATGAAAGTACTACTGAGGATAAGGTGATTTATAAAAAAAGGGAGCATTTTAACTACATGGGTCTAATGATCATGATGCATTTTCAAATACCATTAGGAGAGCTATGCCTAAGGAGAAAAACGCTAAAAAGTTCCTAAGCCAAATAATAGGCCGATTCGTAGGCTTTGAAAAGGTCGAATCCTGCAACATTCTTGCAAAACTTGTTTCTATACAGTATAATAGTAAAGGAAATATAAGGGAATATGTTATGGAGATGTCTAATCTTGTTACAAGACTGTGGACCTTAAAGTTGGAATTATCTTATGACATTCTTGTGCACCTAGTCTTAATCTTTCTTCCAAATCAATTTAGTTCTTTAAAGATAAGTTACAACACTCAAAAGGAGAAATGGACATTAAATGAGCTAATTACACAATGTATACATGAGAAAGAAAGATTAAAACAAGAGAGAACTAAGTGCTCATGTGGTGACTCGCATTAGGATAAGACTCTTAAGAAAAGGAAAATGGATTATAAAGATAAAGGAGTTGCCAATGCTAAGACTTCACATGTCTAGCAAAAACACAATAGGGCATTACTTGTTTCTATTGCAAGAAAGTTGATTATGTAAAGAAGGATTGTTCTAAGTATGTAAAGTGGCTCGTAAACAAGGTGAACTTCTCAACTTTACTTGTTTAAAAGTTAATTTAGCTTTAATACTAACCTACACTTGGTGGATAGATACAGGTACAACTATTCACATAAGTGATACCATATAAGGTTGTCTAAAGAGTTGAGTGCCAAGTGATGCTAAAAGATATATCTATGTAGGCAATAGCAACAAGGTTCCTATTGAGGCTATAGACATATTTAGATTACAATTAGAGTGTGGTTATTTGGATTTAGAAGAGACTTATCATGTATTGTCATTTAGACAAATTTTGATTTATGTTTCTTGTTTCAATAAATCTAGTTAACTTTGTTCATTAGAAATGGAACATTTAGTCTTTTTCAATATTCAAATGTTATTGCTACTGGTGTTTTTATTGATAATCTGTATAGATTGAATTTGCATGCCTCATATACAGAAGAAACCTTGCATATAAGTAATTTTGGTATAAAGTGAAAATTAATAAATGAAAATTCATCCATATTGTGGCATAAGAATTTAAGACATATTTTCAAATAAAGGATTCAAAAGCTTGTGTGAAAGGGAATTCTTACTTCCGTTGACTTTTCTAGTTTTAAAATATGCATTAAATGCATCAAGGGAAAACAAGTAAATATCAAGAAAAAGGGTGCCAAAAGGAGTTATAGCATCTTAGAATTAATACATACTGATATATGTGGTCCATTTCCTATGGCTTCATGGAATAGTCAACGATATTTCATTACTTTTATAGATAACTATTCTTGTTATAGGTACCTACGCTTGATACATGAGAAGTCTCAATCTTTGGACTTTTTTAAGGTATATAAAACAAAAGTTAAAAATCAACTTAATAAGAAAATTAAGGCAATTAGATTTGACCGTGGTAATGAATATTATGGTAGATTTGACTCATTTGGTGAACAATGTCCAAGACCTTTTGTGAGATACTTAAAAGAATATGAAATTGTTCCTTAATACACCATGCTAGAACAGCCAAGTTAAAATGATGTAGGTGAGAGACATAATCGAACATTAAAAGATATATTTAGAAGTATGATTAGTCATTCTTCTTTACTAGAATCACTTTAGAGAGAAGCATTAAAGACTGCAATATACATCCTTAATTGAGTTCCAAACAAAGTTATAACTAAAACCCCATATGAGTTACGGACTAGTAAGAAGCCTATTCTTAGGCAGTTCCATATTTGGAGTTATCCAACTGAAGCTAGGCTATACAGGTGTAATGAGAGAAAATTGAACTCAAGAACAGTTAGCTCCAACTTTGTTGAATACTCAAAGTGATAAAAAGGATATAAATTCAATGATCGCTCAAGTAGATCATTTTTTGAGACTAAAAATGCTAAATTTCTTGAGGATGTTGAATATAGTGGGAGCACATCAGCAAAAAATATTGTCTTTAAGGAGGAATGTGTTAATATTCTTACAATTGTAACTAAAAATATACCAAAAACTACACTAGTTACTTTTTAGGATATAAATATGGATGTTTAAAGTGTTCCTAAGATTCCTCCTATTATTGTAATCGAACAAGCTCTTACCTATATAGAGGAACCAAAACAACCTCAAGAGCAAATGCCAATTGTGTGGATCTACTTGGGAAAGATGGTCTATGATTCTAAATAATTATGTTGTATATCTTTAAAAGCATGAGTTTAATATAGGACTGGAAGATGATTCATCATCTATTAGTCAAGTTAAACAAAGTACAAACTCTTAATAGTAGATTGATGCCATAAAGGAAGAAATGAAAGATAATGATGTTTGGGATCTTGTCTAATTCCTTGAAGGTGTGAAACCAATTAGTTGCAAATGGATTTTTAAGACCAAACGAGATTTAAAAGGCAATATCAAAAGATATAAAGCATGTCTTATCACTAAAGGTTTCACTCAAAAGGAAGACATTGTCTATAAAGAGACTTTCTCTCTAGTTTCATTGGAAGACTCTTTTAGAATTATTATGGCACTTGTTGCTCATTATGATTTAGAGTTCCATCATATTAATATAATGACTACGTTTCTCAATGGCAACATTGAAGAAATGATATATATGGTGCAACACAAAAGTTTTGATTCTGGAGAATCAAAACATCTAATAAGCAAATTAAAGAAATCCAACTATGGATTAAAACAAACATCCTATCAATGGTATCAAAAATTTGATCAAGTGATTACCTCTTTTGGTTTTAAGGAAAACGTTGTTGACCAATGTATATATCACAAGATAAGTGGGAGTCAAATTGTTTTTACTAATGATGTATGTTTGATAAATGTTAAAAGAAGCTTATTTATAATATTTATTGAATATAATTTTTTATGAATTTTATGCAAATTTATCAAGAGAAAGACACTTAAGTGCTTAATATTTGATTTCAAGATTTAAAGAGTGCAAATTAAAGATTAAAGAAGATCCGAGCGAAAAAGAAGCGAAATCTAAAAAAATATATAAGAAAAGGTGATTTTCACGTATGCACAACCTTCAGCATGGCTGTGCTAATGCCAGTGTTAGGGAGCAAAAAGTGATCAAAATGCATTATACAATTGTACCCTGGCCACTACACAAGTGGTGCAGAGAGTCGTGCTAAAATAAGAAATCTATCTAGAGAAGAAACTATAGGAATTTGGAAGTGCACAACCTCGAGTATAGCCGTGCAGAAACTGGAACATCAAAATTTTACGTTTTTCCAAAGTACACGGCCCCGAGCATGAGCGTGCACTAGGCCGTGCATGCGAAAAAAATTCCCAAACTATAAATACTCACTTCATTACGAAAATTAGAGATTTAGATTTATTTTCTCTCATAACCACTATAAAAATCTTAGGAGAGCAAAATCAAGCATTTGGAGAGCAAAATTGCTGAGCATCATCGGAAATTACAAAACGATTATGAGAGTTTATTCTTTTCATCATGAATCATTATTACTTCTCTAGATTTCTTATTATTACTATAGATTTGTATGCCTTGCATCTTGTAAAACTCTAAACCATGTGATTGAATTACTTATTGATTAATTAAAAACTTATGTCTTTGTATTTATTCATATGTTTTACTGCTGTGTAATTAATTTATGCGTGCGAATTGATTACGTGTATGATTCTTCTTATATAGAGAGATGTCTCATCTAATAGGATAGATCTTCATGAATAAAAGGATTGCATGTTTTACCTAGAGATAAGAAAACTTCAATTTTCTACATAAAGATTTAATATTTATTTGAGAATTGTAAGCTTAATGAAATCTTATAGGGCGATAGTGAAGGAGAGGTCACCACTATTCCGTATAAGGTTATTAATTAATTAACTTAAGGGAGTAGTTAGTTTAATCGAGAATTCATTTCATGTAAAGTATAAACAATTAATTAATCAAAACCTTATTATAAGAAAGTTAGGTTTTATAGTGGATTAAGATGAAGGGTATATCTTTGTGATTAAATTTATTTATTATAGCGATTATAATTAATCTTAAGGTTATTAGATCAGTTAATTAGTAAATTAATTTATTAATCTCATATTGAAATTTAGACTAAATAGTAGAAAAACGGTAATACTAGTACTTATTTCTAAGATCTTACGAACGACATCCATTGTAATCTATACTATGTTAGATAGGTACACTTGCTTAGCTAAGTCGTTAGATTTCTTTAGGTTTATAAATTTATAACTTGATACGATTAGATAAATGACCCATCAAGTTTTTGGCATTGTTATCGGGATCTAACAAAATAATATTAGGAAAAACCTTATTATATGCTACTTTAGTCATTTATTTTTTTGTTTTACTTCTTTCTACTCTCCTTATCTTTGGAATACTCTAACTTATGGTTGTTGCTTTTGTAGTGCATGACAAGGACTCTCCATTCCAACATTCTCAATTTAAACCTTGAGATTGAGAGAATACTCCACAAAATTCGCAAGAATGCCACTACTAAATCTTCTGGACAATTGGAAATCTAGAGAGGAACGTCTATTATAAAACTCACAACAGCAATGAAGGACATGAAATCAACTGTAAAATTTTTTAATAGTGGGACAGGATTACTAGAGAATATTAAAGAGGAAACACAAGAGACCATGGCTGAAGATCCACCAAAGACTAATCTAGACTATGCAAAGCCAACCTTAGATGGAACAGGGCCAACCATTGTGAAGTAGGTCGTTATCCGATCGTATCAAATTATAAATTTATAAACTTAAAGAAATCTAACGACCTAAGTAGGCAAGTGCACCTATCTAATGTAGTATAGATTGCAACGGGTGCGTCTTCAAGGATCTTACGAACAAGTACTAGTATTACCATTTTATTACTATCTAGTCTAAATTTCAATGTGAGATTAATAAATTAAATTATTAATTAACTAATCTAATAACTCTAAAATTAATTATAATCTCTGTAATAAATGAATTTGATCACAAAGACATACTTTTCATCTTGATCCATTATAAACCCTAGTTTTCTTATAATAAGGTTTTGATTAATTAATTGTTAATGTTTTGCACTGCAGGAATTCTTAATTAAACTAATTACTTCCACGATTTAATTAATTAATAACTTATAGGAACAGTAGAGACCTCTCCCTCACTATCGCCGTATAAGATTTCATTAAGCTCACAATTCCCAAATAAAGATTAAATCTTTATGTAGAAAATTGAGGTTTTCCTACCTCTAGGTAAAATATGCAATCCTTCTATTCATGAAGATCTATCATATTAGATGAGACCTCCTGCTATCTAACAAAAAGCATACATGTAATCAATTTGCATGCATAAATTAATTACACGGCAGTAAAACATATGAATAGATATAAAGACATAAACTTTTAATTAATCAATAAGTAATTCAATCACATGATTTAAAGTTTCATAAGATACAAGGCATATAAATCTACTCCTCTATAGAATCTACAGTAATAACAAGAAATCTAGAGAAGTAATAATGATTCCTGATGAAAAGAGTAAACTCTCGTAATCGTTTTGTGATTTCCAATGATACTCCAGCGATTTTGCTCTCCAAATGCGTGATTTTTGCTTTCCTAAGGTTTTTAAAGTGATTATGAGAAAAAATAAATCCAGATCCCTAATTTCGTAATGAAGCAAGTATTTATAGTCTGAGAATTTTTGTCGCATGCATGGCCCAGTGCATGCCCATGCCTAGGGCTGTGCACTCTAGAAAAACATAAAATTTTGACTTTCTAGTTTCTATACAGCCTCCTGCATGGTCATACTCAGGTCATGTACTCCAAGATTCTTGCAGTTTCTTCTCTAGCCATATTTCTTACTTCAGCATAACTCTCTGCACTACTTGTGCAACAGCCAGGACATAATTGCACGATGTATTTTGATCATTTTTTCTCCCCTCCTTATGTCAAGCTTAGTTCTAACTCATTCTTACATAAGATCTCTTCAATATGCTCGTCTATTGAGGAATTAACAACATTGACAAAATAGCATGAATCGCTAACATACATGGATTGTTCCATGGCTGCAACCATCTTAATCACCAACTCCTCATCTCATATTTTTAGTGTAAGCTTGCCTTCCTCTACATCAATAACTGCCCTAACAGTGGCAAGAAATGGTCTTCCAAGGATCAAGGGCATATCCTCGTCCCCATCCATATCCGGAATCACAAAATCGACAGGGTATATGAAGTTTCCTACCTTTACCAGGACACCCTCAATGATCCCCTTAAGGATTTTCACGAATCGGTCAGCAAGCTGCAGACTCATTTTGGTAGGTTTTGGGTCAACTAAACCCAATTTCTTGAAGAAAGAGTATGATATCAAATTAACACTTGCCCTAAGATCGGCCAGGGCTTCATCCACTAAAAAGTCACCAACCAAACATGAAATAGTGAAGCTGACTGGATCCTTTAGCTTTAGAGGGAGTTTATTCTAAATGATGGATGAATAATTTGTTCCGACTTCTATTGTAGAAAAATCCTCTAACTTCGCTTATTGGATAGGAGTTCCTTTAGGAACTTAGCATATTTTAGCATCTACGAAAGCACCTCAACAAATGGAATATTAATATGCAATCATTTAAAAAGTTCAAGAAATTTACCAAACTGCTCCTTATCTTTGATTTGATTGAGGCAAGCCGGATATGGAATTTTTGGCACATACTCTTTAACAACTGATGGTGATTTCTTTTCAAGTTCTTTCTTCTCAAGTTCCACCTTCTTCTTCTCAAAAGACTGACTGTCTTGTTTCTTTTGCTTGGGTTTCTTTTCAATTCGCAGTTCCTTCCCACTACTTAAGGTTATGGCATTCACCTGTTCCTTAGATTATTTTTAATGTTACTAAGAAGGGAACCCAGTTACCTTTTAGACATCATCTTGGCTAATTAGCTAATTTCTTCTCAAGGTTATGAATAGAAGTCTCTTAGTTCTAATGTCTTGCTTTGAAGCTTTGAATGAACTAGCTCATCAAATCCTCCAAATTGGTTTTCTTTTCCTACTGAGGTGGCTAAACCAATGGGTGGCGCATAGGTTGGTAAGGTAACATTTGTTGCTTTTGAAATCCTAGTAGTGGGAAGTTAGATCTCTAGGCATTTTAATTGTCATAGAGAGGTTGGGATGGTTTCTCATGCTAGGGTTGTAAGTGTTATTGTATGGGTTATACTGCTACCTATTTTGATTCCCAAGATAGTCTATTTGCTCATATTGCTCGTGGAGGTCCATATTTTCACTAACATTTACCACTTGATGTTGCGATCCTTGAGAATTCTTAAGGGTAAAAACCTGGTAACTGAGAGCTTCCATCTTTACCACTAAAGTAGTCATAAGATCTAGTCATACTTTCCCGCTACTTTTTGCTTACCCCTGTTGTTGCCCCACTGATAATTGTTTTTAGCCATATTAGTGAAACATTTCAAGATTCTTTTGGGGTCTTAGAATTCAATGTACTGCTAGCTGTGGTGTCTACTAATTGATGAGTGGTTGGGTTAAGCCCATTCAAAGAGGTCTGAACCTGCATCCATGTAGGTAGTTGATGGTGTAGGCACTTTCTTAACAACTCTGTCCATCTTTACCATGCATCGTACATGGTTTCACCATCTTGTTGCATGAACGAAGCGATGTCATTCTAGAGCTCAGTTGTCTTGCATGAAGAAAAGTAATTATCTAGAAATTGCCTAACCATATCATCCTATGTAGTTAAAGCTCCAAGACCCAATGATTGAAGCCAATTTTTAGCCTTCCCTTGTAGTGAGAAAGGGAATAATCTAGTGTGTACAGCTTCATTTTTCATCTCATTATTCTTAAAAGTCTCACAAATTTCTAAGAACGTTTGAATGTGAGCATGGGGGCTCTCATCAAGTAATCCATCGAATTGGCAATATTATTGTAAGAGTTGAATCACCACACCCTTTTATTTCGAAAATTGTTAGCCCCATTGGGGGGCTTCACAATGGTTGGCCCTATTCCATCTAAGGTTGGCCTTGCATAGTGCAAATTAGACTTGGGTGGATCCTCAGCTATAGTTTCTTGTGTTTCCTCTTAATATTCTCCAATAATCTATCCCACTATTAAAAATTTCACAGTTGATTCCACGTCCTTCACTGCTGTTGCGAGTTTTATAATAGACGTTCCTCCCTTGATTTCCAATTATCCAAAAGATTCAACTGTATTCTTGCAAATTTTGCAAAATGTTCTCTCAATCTCAGGTCTAAATCAAGAATGTTGGAAGAGAGAGTCCTTGTCATGCACTACAAAAGCAACAACCACAAGTTAAAGTATTCCAAAGATAAAGAGAGTAGATAGAAGTAAAACAAAAAAAATAAATGACTAAAGTGGCAAATAATAAGATTTTTCTTAATATTGTTTCGTTAGATTCTCGGTAATGGTGCCAAAAACTTAATGGGTCATTTATCCAATCGTATCAATGTCAATAATATTTTGCTTATAAGTAACAATATAGGCATATTACATAAGACCACGAGATTTCTTTCAAATCATTTTGAAATGAAATATCTTGGGAATGCATCATTTGTGTTAGGCATACATATTCATCATGATTGTTCATGAGGTATATTAGGCTTGTCACAAAGGGCATATATTGATAAAGTACTTAGCAAATTTAGCATGAAAGATCGCGTACCAGGAGATACTCTTGTGGCAAAGGGTGAAAAGTTCAATCTGCATCAATATCCTAAGAATGGCATTGACAAAAAAGGTAATGAAGTAGATCCTTTAGGCATCAACAATAGGAAATCTTATGTATGCTCAAATATATACGAGTCTAAATATTGCATACATTGTTGAAATGCTTAGTAAATATATGAGTAATTCTGGCATGGATCATTAGAAAGTAATAAAATGTCTCATATGACACCTACAAAGAACAAAGGATTTTATGCTTATGTATTGGAGATCATGGGGTATTTTGACTCCAACTTTGTCGAATGCATTGATAGCAGAAAGTCTACTTCTAGTTACATTTTCATAATGGTTGGTCGAGCTATGTTATGGAAAAGTATCAAATAGACACTTATAGCTTCTTCTACCACAAAGGTAGAATTTATTGCTAGCTATGAGGCATTTAACTAGGGAATATGGTTGTGAAATTTTATCATGGGACTACAAATTGATGAAGATAAATTGTGAAAAAAAAAATGCCACTAAACTATATTCCAAGAACACCAGGAGTTCATCGAAATTGAAACATATCAACATAAAGTTTCTTGTTGTTAAAGAGAGAGTACAAAGTTCTCAAGTGTCAATTGAATACATTAGCACAAATCTCATGATTGTAAATCAACTTACCAAAGGTTTATCACCTAAAATATTTTATGAGCATGTTACTTGTATGGGTGTTATTCATCTTGATGATGTGATAATATAGTAAGAGATTTTTTTTAGTTAATATTCAATTATATGTTACATTTTATTGTAGTTGACTCATATATGGTTGCTTTGAATGATCTGAAATAAATATATATGTTCCTATTACAGTTGTGTATAAAGTAAGGAGTATATTATGAGTTATCAAGTAGGACCTATTGAAAATAAGCATGTTAAAGATCACATTGCATGTAATTTCCATGCTACACAATCATACTTGATCTATGTTGACAATTATATTGATATCGGTGACAATTGATGGGTCCTATCAAGATAAATAATGACAAAAGCCGCTTTGATCCTATATTGTATAATTGATGGACTAGATTTTTTGAAGATAAGATTAAGTGCAAACAATAAAGGTTAAGCTCATTAGGATTTTACGACATACAATTTTCAAGTGATATATGTGGCCCAAGTGAGAGATTGTTGTATTTTGTGGTTCACAATATCAATTAATTATATATTATCAACTATTTAATCAACCTTCTAATTGAGTTAAAGAGTTAAGTTATTAAATAAAAATGATCATTCAATTAATTAATTAGTAAGACTATTAAACTTATTTTGTGAATTTTTTTTTACGGGTCTTAATGTATAAGAACCCTTTTTTTTTCACTTATTATAATGGGCCATAATAAACTAAAATATTAAAGACTATAAATAAAGTTAAGTCCCCCATCTAAACAATGTGTCATTAAGATTTCTTCTATCTGCCACTCATATTTCAGCAAGTGTGAAAAAGTCAAGAGTTGGCACTAGTACAGTTCGGAAGATTGATCCTCCACAAAATATCTCACTCTTGCTATGAATTTAGGTACACTTCTACACACAATTAATTATTTTTATAATGTTTTGATTTTATGTATGAGATCTTGAAATTTTATACATGAAAATATAGCTTTTTTTTTTTTCAACAAAAACAATTCTTATCTATAAATGTGAATACCTACAATAAAAAAGATGACACTACTTAAATATATCAAATCAGATATGATATATATAACTTGATTACTCCTACTATAATTATAATAATTTATAAATTCAACTTCATTTTTTATTTCGTTATTACATGTAAATATAATATGGAGGGCTTCTTTATTACGTTCGTTTCGTGAGAAAAAGCTAGTTAAACCGAAAGCATCCTATCCACACTACCAAGTACAAGTATATACAAATAATATATATATATATATATAACTTGGGAGTTGTGCAATAATATTTCTGTTTATATATTTATTTTTAATGCTAGAATGCGAGAACTGGGTCCATTGTAAATTGTTGCAGGCCCATTTAAGACATATATACTATGAACAAATTGAATATGTTAAAAGGCATATATGCCCATTGGGCTGCACTGTTGTTTCTACGATACAAAGCCGAAAATCCAGAAGAATGACTGGCCGAAGAAATGTTGTACAACATCTATAAACAAACGGCAACAGCAAGACACATTGTCGGATAAAGGAATAAATCTTTAAATTTATGTCTATATTTATTCTAATTTCATAAAACTGTACTTACGTTTACACGTACGTTGTAACTTACCTGTTGTTTGGTGGCCATTCTGACCACCCTAAGGTCAGAATCGATAAAGTCAGTCCAAGGAAGTGTTTTCTTACTCGATGAAGAGACTATAAATACCTATATATATCCAAAACGATTTATTAATACTGATATATCACATATTTTAATAGACGACATACAATCATTAATAATCTTTAAGTACGAATTAATCATAATAAGTATTTTTTTAAAAAAGCATATTAATATTATTAAAACCTTTCTCATACATACCGGTTGTAGCTATAACTTCATTCATTCAAGTCAGAAATTACTGCCCTTCCACTTTCACTCTCGTCTACTGCTACAAGTGCTTTGTTTTGGTGTTCTTCTAATACTGTAAGTACTATTGATTCGTTTCAACAGTCATCGATTTCCGTGAGTTTATACAGAGTTTTGAAGGTATAGATTAGCTTGAAAGTTGGAGAAATCGTTTTTCAACAACAAAATGATGTTTAGAATGATTTTTCTAGATAGCAAAATGTTTTCTCTCGGCTATATGTCATGGCTTTTATAAACGATTGTGTCCACTCGATGGTAATCTTTAGTCTTTACTCAGCAATTATAGCTTTGATTATAATGTCTTTTGAAATAATCATATCTAAAAAAAGCAAAGTCATGCTTCTTCAAAGGAATATATAATGCTCCTTTAATGATCAATATAATAAACTTCTATACTATTTATATATTTATTTTTTGTGAATTATACAATTAGTGTTGATCTCATGTGGACATTCCTGAGTGAAATCTTCCTTAAAATGCTTAATTTTCTTTTTAATTGTGTTTTTGGGGGTTGGGGGGGCTACAAGATGCTTAATTGATTATGTTGCATTTACCCACATTTTTAATTCAAAGATTATTAAATCAATAGTTAAATATTAAAGTGTATTGTAAAGCAAAAGGTAGATCTTATTTTTATGACTGTGAAAAAACAATAAAATAACCACATAAAATGTATAAAGTATTCAATAAATATCAACTCAGTTGACTCACTAGGCATGAGCATATGCTTTAACTTAAAGGTTTGAATCTCGACAAATTCACCAATTCAAAGGGATAAGAGGCTATGGTCAAAACCCTTGAGCCAGTTTTCAAAGTTTGCCCAACATGGGAATAAATTGATACTAAGATAACCCCTCCAACTTCAATCTCAAGAAATTTTGATTTTTACTAGCTTTACGCTTTTATTAACACATGCTATTACAAAGCAATATTTCAGCGGGAGACAACATACCTAAAATCAGCCACAAAGTCATAGGCCTATGGTGTGTATCATAAATGTGAAAACATGGGCTTAGTCCCTAATTAGGTAAGCTGCCATTAATATAAATGGACTGCCCTTTGCTATGCAAAAAAGGGTCATAATGCAGACCGACAGATGAAATAAGAGGCAACCCCTTTGACTTTGTAATCCTAATTTTCACAACTTTGCCATAAATTACACCTCCCTTAAGCCTATGCAACCTCTTGTAACCCACTGTTGTCCCCTTTGCCACCAACTTACCATCTACATAGATCTCATGCTTTTTAACCCTCTGACCAAGCCCTACAGCTTCTTGAATCCGAACAACGTTGAATCTTAGCCCTCCATCTGTGGCTTCGATTTGGATCCAATGGCCATGACCTTTGTCATCTCTAGGAGCCCAATATGTCCATAAATGGTCATTGTCTAGAACATTTTCAGGACCAAAACCGCCATCCTTACCACCCCTTTGGCTGCTCGCTTTGATCCCAGCCTTTGCTGCTAAATTGACTGAAAAAATAGTATGCAATGCGCTTCTAAACTCTTTTAACCTATGGACATCCGTCTCGGAAATAAGCCCCGTAGTGTTTGGAGGAACATTTAGGAGTAGGACACAGTTGTGTCCTACCGAATGGTAGTAAATCTTAAGTAGTTCGCTTAACTTCTTGGGTGATTCATCTTTGTGCCAAAACCAGCCCTTTCTAATTGAAATATCACATTCAGCTGGTAGATAATCTGTCCCTCTTGGGTCACCAGTGCTGAGGTAACTGTCCCATCAAGAAAAAAGAAAATTGTCCCATTAGTTGCTGCTTTGATTTGCATATTGCAGCTACATCTATCGTCTTTAGTGATGTACAGCTATCTGTTCTGTCCTTCAATAATTATTGATGACTTGATCTTTCGCTCCATAGCTTAGCAAGTTCCCCATTTATGTCTATGATATATAATCAACAGAAGTTTTTGAACTTGCCACATTTCAGGAACCGAATTCTTCAGTTTCAGGATTCAACTCGTGAATTTTTTTATGGGAAAATTATACGAGAGAAGGCTAACGTTTCAATCCAAATTCAAATATGAAATAAAACATTTGTATAGTGTAAAAATAAGATGAACATTATTAAAAGTCGTGTAATTAGGATATTCATTACATATTATTGATGTAATATATTAATATCAAAATGGATACTGATGCATTACATGCCACATCAATGACATTTAATGAAGTTATAATAATAGCATAATAATATCATCTATTTTCACCACTTTTAATCCATTTATTTCATCTCTTCACTATTAAGATTTTATAAATTTGATCATAAATATTATGCTTGATATACAATTGTCCCTCTTTTTTATTCTTTAATCATAAAATTACGTCCTAAGATTTTGAAAATAATTTAATTGATAAAAAAATTATTGTTTTTTCGGAATGCTATATTAACAATAAATTATAAAACAATATATTAGAAATATCATATTGGTGTTAAAAGCTTCACTCTTTAATAACATGGACTAGAATTGTTGGAGTCAATCATTGCACCACCGAATCAAAGATGAAAAATGACATATGAGAGAAAAATTATTGAGAAAATTTGTGGAAAATTACTTATTTGATAAGAATTTAACTATTTATCCTTATGCTCCTTCAATGATAAAATTTAAGAAATATTATTAATTCATTTCAAATTTTTAATAAACTTTCCCATCAATTTTTCTCTGCTTATCATTATCCATTAAAGTAATTTAGTTTCTAATGAGGAAAATTAGAGAATTTCCTATAAACTTACGTTTAATGACTTTTGAATAATTATTCACCAAATGAAACTCTTTACTTAAACAAGCTCTAGAGTTAGCTTTTAGGTTAATTATGTTACAATGAATCCATTATTGGTTTCCCTATCAAGTACATAGCTTTGACAAACTGCAACATCTTTGAAAAAAAAAGCACTCTTATACCAAAGCACTTGTTTAAAAAAAAAAAAAAAAAATTTACACTTATATTACATACTTTGTATATAAAAAGGTATAATTTCTTCTTTTATTTTAACACTTTAACAACGTATTGCTTCCCTTCCAATGTACTCCCACACTAAAGTTGAATAAGTACAAGAAAAAAAGATGGGAAATTGCCCGCTTTACTTACTCAACAATGCTAGCATTTCCGATGGACAGCGCGGTGCGATTGATGGTGGACCAGGAAGTGCTCCCTGCGAACCCTCTCTCATTCCCAACCCACCTAACGCCCGGACCAGCATCAGAGAATATGTTGATTGATTTCTGTAATTCCATCACCATTGCAAACCAATCTTCGAAGTAATAAGACATGTTCGGAGCATTTGACCCTTTTGCTCCATCAAACCATATCTCCTTCACACTCCCATATCTGCAAACAGAATAGGAGACCCATTTAGCTAAAAAGTTTCTAGCAGGGGACAGTGACACAATTCAAACCTTAATTCCTGGTAGGTGGAATCGATGGGGGTGGTTAACCTAACATAATGTCGAAACAATATGCAATCAGATGCACCCGCTTTAATTGAATATCTTCTATTGATTTCTTGGCACACAGACGTTGGAGCATGTACATGGAAAAATGGGTCCAGACGTAAGTCCATTTATCCCAGGTATCAAAAGATTAATACAAGATGCACAACCTAAGGTAACTGTCCCATTTTGTCGAAAGCTTTCAGCATAGGACTATACGACACAAACAGCTTTACTAGGTGGGTAAACTATGTCCTGGCTGCCTGTTCAGATAATGAATATAAATATAAAATTCCATGTCGTATCAACAAACTTAAGCTTGTGTTGATGTGGTGTGGTTTGGACTATGCCTATATACGATAAACTTAAGAAAGATGAAGAATGCTAATGGATTTAGAATTTCTCATACTTGGTGAGCAATTCCTGCAACTGTGCCAGGTAGTACTCATTATATTCCAAATCATGACCATATCTTGAATCATGCCTATCCCAGGGGGATAAATACAGCCCGACATCGATCTTACGAGCCTTAGCGGCATCGACAAGCTCTTGAACCACATCCCCATGACCACCCTTCCATGGACTGCCTTCAACAGAATGATCTGTATATTTAGAAGGCCACAAGCAAAAACCATCATGGTGTTTGGCTGTCATGATCATAAGCGAAACCCCGGCATCTTCTGCGGTTTTCGCCCATTGGTTGGCATCGAGCCCGTAAGGGCGAAAAATGGAGGGATTTTCTCGCCCCGTGCCCCATTCTCTATCAGTGAAAGTGTTGACACCAAAGTGGAGGAACATTATGATTTCCCTTTGTTGCCATTTCAATTGGGAATAGGATGGCAATGGTAGTATTGGCAATGGTGGTGTTGGCACTTTTTCCCTCTTTGAGAAGGCTAATGTGAAGAGATAAAACAATGTGGTGACATAAAATGTACTAGGACTCCATACCATAGACATTGTATTGTAATGTTATTTGACTTTTGTGAATTATTCTCAGTTGGCGCCTATGTGTGTTGCGTTACAAATCTTATATGTAGTAATTAACTAAGCAGTGTGTGAGGATGAGGACAAGGAAGAAAAGTACCAAGAGGATAGAAAAATTCGGGAAAGATTGGAGAAGCGACAAGACATGTTGGCTAAGAT
Organism: Laguncularia racemosa; assembly: GCA_037954665.1. Classification (NCBI taxonomy): domain Eukaryota; kingdom Viridiplantae; phylum Streptophyta; class Magnoliopsida; order Myrtales; family Combretaceae; genus Laguncularia; species Laguncularia racemosa. Next base: position 397,103 of record JBBMOL010000188.1, read on the forward strand.
TCTTTTATATTCGAAAGCTTAAGGCAGAAGGGTGAACAAAGAAGAGGCTGCAGTTGTTGTGTGTTTGTGCATAATTAATTCGAGTTGGAATTTGTTTGTTGGCACTAGTCTATTAATGCTCTGTGACTTCTTGTATGTCGCAATCATTCACGTGTAGGTAGCAATGAAAGGGGTAAAATTAAAAATAAAAAAAGAGGTACACGGATCGGTTGCATGTGAAAAATATAAATGTAATATTTATTTATTTATTTATTTATAGATAAGAAAAAGTGATCTTTATGTAAATGGAATACCATATGTCATATATTGAAATACTATAAAAGTTGCATCTAAAAGTAAATTTTCAAACGCAAAAAATGAAGGATTAAATTGCTAGTTTTTTTTTTTTTTTACTTGCTTTTATCTTTCTTTTTTAGTTAAAGGCTTTTTTTTTCTCTTTCCATTTTGGTAATTACTCTTTTGCTGACTAAGGAATCTATCAGCATTCGGAATCATTTCTGTCCTTAGATATTCACGAGCACATTGGAGGATTTTCCTTTTGAGAGATCATACAAACGTTTGACAGTTTAGGCCAACATTCCATATTTTAAGCTAGACCTTCAAGGTTACCTAGAATGAGAAAAAAGGGGGGAAAAAAGGTTAATATACAAATTATTGCTTAAACTTTATGTGTTTCTTTGCAATTTTATATTCAAAATCTAAAATTACTAAATGATATACTCAATTAAGTTAATATTCGTCAAATTCTATATATATAATTTGAAGTTACTAAGTGTTATGCTTCATCGAATTTTTATATGACAAATATACTATAATCATCTTCTTTAAAAAAATAACTTATTAAACAATCAATACTCAAAAAGCATTCGAGTGAATAATAAAAGAAAAAATTCAAATTATTTTATCATAATAATTTCAAACTTCAATATAAAATTAAAAATACATTTAAAGTTTAGGTGATGAATTTTAACATTGTCTCACATAAATTTTTCTTTTAATTTTGTAAAACTTCCAAAATATGAACCAAAACATTATAAAAAGGAAAATAATGTGGAAAAGATAAACTTCCATACGTTATAATGTGTTATTTATGGCAATGAGTGATTGATACAATAATAATTAGGAATGATTATCCAGCCAAACAAGTCAAATATTTATTAGCTTTTTCTGTTACTCCTAACCATAAAAGTAATAAAAAGTAAGAGATAGGGTGAAATCGGTAAATGCCACTAATGGAAATCTATCAAATGACAACTTTTAAATTCAGAGAAACTTTTGACTTTAAAAAGATAGGTAATCCAAAGTCAAATCCTATTTTATAAAAATCAACAAAACAACAAAGATTGGTAAAGCAAGAATAATAATAATAATAATAAAAAGGATAGGTGCAGTGCCTCAGCCAAGTGACATTTAATCAAATCATCTTGAATTTAAATAATAAATCTATAGAAAGAAACAAAAAATATAAACTATTTCTATTTTTTTTTTAAATCTAAGCTAGTTGCATACTTGCGTAAATATGAATACTAGGAGTTGCGTGGCGGAAAGGACAAGCACACGGGACCGAATTTGAGAAATACAGTCGTCGGTGATCCTCACTCCTAAATTGTCGCCCTTTTAAGTCTTACGTAAAGGGCGCTTTCCTGAAGTAAGAGTGAAAGGAATTCCTTATTGCTTTAAATTCCACTCAAGGTACTAAGGTCGGTGCACTTCAGGATGGTTCGCTTTTTTCCCTTAAATTAAAGTAAAATATAAAAATATGATTTAATTTTTTAATGCTTCAAGTTTTAGAATTTTTTTAAACCATAAAATTTGAGTTTGATTTGATTTAATTTATAGATTAAATCATATTTTATTTTTTAAGAAAATATATTTACTTAATATGTAATATCATATAAGTAATACTAATTCATTTTATAATAACATGTATTGATATTATATAAAAAGATTACTAAAGTAAATATTCAAGTAACTAAAAAAATTTTAATATATAATACAACTAATTTATTCTTTAAGTTAGCATATAATATAAAATTTAAGTCAACCTCTATACCTATTTGCTAAATTATTATCATAAATTTAAATACATACAATTTTTATTAAATATAAATTAAAAATTCATTCAAATGTTATATTATAATAAAAGAATTTTTTTTTAGTTATAAATAAAATATCATTATATTTTTATCAAAATAATTTAGTTTAATTTTATAATTTGATTCGGATTACCATTCCAAAGCAACTATAAATTTTCAATTTAATTCGAATTAGAAAATTTAAACCAATTGCAAAAAAAAAAAAAAAAAAAACCATTTTTTCGATTTGATTGATTTTTTTTTTTTACCTATCCGTACACAATATTAATTAGGAATAAAGATGTGCATGTGAATTAGACGAACCAATCAGACCTAACCCACTTTAGCCCACAAGTCAAATAGACTAACCTATAATAACCAATTTAACAAATAGATCAAAATTTATTAGTTCTAACCCAGTTTGATTGGATTGGTGGATTAATGAACCAGTCCACTAAGTCAACCCATTTAACCCATATATATGCTTTGGTGGGTTAAATGGACCAATATAACTCGTTTATATATTTTGGTAGGTCATATGAGATAACCTATGATCCATTAATAACGGATTTTTTTATTTAAAATTATACAAAATATAAAGTTCATAACAACTTAGTATTGTTCATACGGCTGATGAATTGACTTAAATTTTTATACTATAATATGAGTATTGTAATTACAATAGCTTTATAATATAAATATTATAAAATGATGGAAAGATTAATAAATGGAACTGGTGAGGAAGATGGAAAGATTAAGACTAAAAAAAAAAAAAAAGTAAGGAAGATGATGGTAAATGATAATATGCGGCTTAAGTTTTACGGTTTATTATATTAAGTTCAAAAGTGAAATGAATTAATGACTCAATATTATATTGTGAATGTAATATACTATTAGAATAAGTTATGCTATTTTTTTTTCTTAAGTTAGTAGGTTGACCTATATATTAAACAAGTTAACTCATTTTAAACAGATTAAAAATTTCAACCCTAAAGTATTTATTAAGTAAGATAAATAGATTGACTTACGAGTTATAACCCATTTGCATAGCTCTAATTAAGAATGGGTATCGAAACTTAAGAAGTTACTTGAAATTTTCCCTTTTAACTTGCATGATTTATGGCCAATTATGCACTCTCTAGCATTTGACTCCCGCTACAGTGGCAATTTGCCAATAGCTCGCAAATCCTATATGATACAACATGGCAAGATATGAGTGATTTTGTGTTGGGAATACTTTATATAACTAGCCAACAGGTCAATCTCGTCTATAAATGTGTTTAAGAATGATTCCAACACCAGACACAATCACAAAGTGCCAACCCATTTCAGATTAGAGATCTCTTAACGTTTTTTTCTAAATTTTAACTCTTAAGTCACAGTGTAATTCGGATGGAGATCTTGTGTATTCAATTATTATGTACTTTGTCCTGTATCTCTTTTTTAATTTGTCATTTGAGAAAAGTTCTTTCAAATAGAAGTTAAGTTAGTACTTTTTCATGATCTTGTCGTGTATGATGACGGATGTTCTTTTTCTCTAAGTTTTATGATATGTGATATTTAGAAAAAATTATAAACAAAAAGATTAACATTTGATATTAAATTCAAATAGTGAATTAAATTTTTAAATAGTTAAAATAGATTGTCAATATTATACTAAATGATTAAAATAAATTATCAAACCTATAAGTACTTAGACTGAAATATCAATATTATATTAAATGGTTCAAATAAAGAATTAGTAAATATACTAAATGATTCAAATAGAGAATTTTTCATTGTGCATAACGGCATAATAATAAGATCCCTTATTTGAATTATTTAATGTAATATTAATATTTCATTTTAACTATTTAAAAGTTTAACCCTCTATTTGAATTTGATTATAAACATTGATCCTTTCACTTTTAATTTTTCTATGATTTTTATATTGAAATTTTTTATATATCTTATACCCATATTAGAAGGTCAATTTATTTTTTCCCATAACAAATTTACGCTGCAACATCCTTTCTTATTTATATATATTTCCAAACCTTAAATGCTTGAATTGTTCAAGCATACCGTATGTAAATAAATAAACATTGCTTCACCCTTTCTATGTACTATTTAGTTCCATTATCCTTTTGTTCATCCATTAAGCTTGATGATATGGAAATATTATAACAGGGTTAATTGACTTTTATTGCATTGTAATTTGCTATATTTAAGAGTTTTAGTAACTTTTCTATGTTGACTCTGATTGTATGGAAGATTTTTATTCTGGTGGAACCAGGATTTTACTCGAAATCAATAATCCTTTAAGAAATTAATAAAATTTCTACAGTTAGTTTTTGAACTTTCGAAGTTATGGGGGTGATCGTATGGCCCCATCCCTCCTTGTCTGTGCCGTCGCGAATATATATTGTAGGCTTTACCGTTAACTAGTTCTTATATATTAAAATAAGCCTTATCAACTTCACAATTGATGGTAAATCAATCAAGCTGACTTGTAGAATATTGTTCACTTGAGTTTGATTGAATTATAATTGAATTTAACTCGAGTTCTAATTACTTAAATAATCCATCGAATTTTAAGATTTAATCCGTTCATTCAATGAGATCATTAACTCATTGAGTTCAAATCTCACTTAAGTATATATTGAAATTTGAATCAAATTCGAATTATGATATGAATTAACTAAAAAGAATTTCTTTTAGTGAATATTCAAGCTTAATGAATTAGGTAGACTTACGCTCCAACTCATCAAATAACACTTCAAGCCAAGTTTAAATTTAAAAATCTAAACTCCATTTTTAAATTTTCAAGTCCAACTTAAACCATTAGTCAGTATTTTTTTTAATCCAAAATGACATGAATCATCTTTGGAAATTCGAGAAACAAGAAAGCGGAGAATGCTTTTCTAAGATTGTTTTTCTTGTCGGATGTTCTTGTCTTCAATGACCCTTACTTCCAGCATAACAGCATTGGTCTCTTTCTTATAGAGAACTAAATGCAACTGGAGAATTAAGTGGAGTGCCCAAACTACAGTGTCACCTACGGCTCAAAACTCAATATTAAACCGATGTTTAAGCAATGGAGTCCTTGTTATGTTACCGCATTCTCTTATCTCTTCACAATAGCCTTTTCATCGAGAGAAAAGTTACCAACACCACCACTACCATCCTATCCCCATTTGAAATGGCAACAAAAAAATCCCACCATTTTTCAGCCTTTTGCCTCAACGCTAACCTATGGGTGGGGACAGCAGCTCATGCTGGGTTTTCACTCATGATACTGACGGGCAATCCCATGATGGTACTTGCTTGCGGCCTTCTAAATATACGGAACATTCTGTAGTAGGTAGCCTATGGAAGGGTGGTCACAGGGATGTAGTCCAAGAGGTTGTCGATGCGACGAAGGCACGTAATATTGTCGGTGTGATGTATCTATTCCTTGGGATAGGCATGATTTGAGATACGGTCATAAGTTGGAATATAATGAGTACCACATGGCACAGTTGCAGGAATCGCTCTTAGAGTATATGATAGATGGTAGCGTTATTCGACTTTCTTGACGAATATTGACATACAAATAGTTGTTGTCCACTCTCACGACAAGATATCTAAGCAATAGAATAATATTTGCCAGACGTCTTATTGTGATTGGTGATGATACCGTTGAGACAATAAATGAGATGGTGTTGTAAATGGTATCAGCTTACAAATGACAAGCGTCAAGTTATAAATATAATCTTCTTGGCTGTGGGGCAAAATTTATCAGATAATACATATACATCTGTGATGTCTTGGTTGCGACCTTAATGAAAATGCACTGTTTCTTTTCAGAGGCACCAAATATTCCTTGTTACTTCAACAATTTGTTTGCAATGGTGATGGAATTGCAGAATTCAACCAATATATTCTCTGATGCTGGTCCTGGCATTAGATGGGTCGGCTGGAAATGACAAGGTATTTTCCAGGATGCTGGTCCACCATCAATCACACCAAGCTACCATTTTTGTATCTTTTTCTAATGCTAGCTCATTTTTCATATAGTCACTATAAGATAGATATCTGCTGTCTCAAACTTCCTGTCACACTAGTGTCTCAACCAACTATAGTCAAATAAATTAGCAAGTTAAACTAACTTTTATAAGTATAATTCATATACATTGCCTGTGTGTTCGATTGTCATTAATTAAGACACTATCGAGACAGCAAACTCTGGATAGTCAATGTTCATCCGCGCTTGTCTAACTATGAGTATAATGCCAGCATAACTTTTCTAAACTTGTAAAAAGTGGCAGTTTGATCAAGCCATGTACCTGATAGGGAAATTAAAAATAAATTAGAATTATAGATTCAGTAACTAGGGTAAAGTCTAAACTAAAGTTCATGTAATAAAAATGTTCTGGTTGTGCCTAAGTCACTGAAAGGTGCTACTGTGGTTAAACCTATGTGGAGAGGGAACTGTAGTTTCCTCATGAGGAACGGTTCAATGACTCACTTCAATGGTTGAAGTCACAGTAATTGAAGAATGGAGTATTATCGTCCTATCCATATTCCAGGCCGGCTAAACAGTAAATACTAGTGCAATTGACTTAGCCTAACATGAGAATATTCGCTTTCTTTCTTTGGGGGGAGTGGGTTTGCTGGTGATGTTGTGCTGTTTTTATTGTCATTATGTCCTTGTCTTCAGGGATCCTTGTTCCTTGCATCCAGCATATTAACACTTGCTCTGTTCCTTTACATATCCATGCAGCTGGGGAAAACTTTGGGACTTTCCTTGTAAACAACTGTCTTTGGGGTGGATTTAACCTCCTGTTTCTTCATTTCCTAGAAAACGACATCCTTAAGTTTTTGATACAGACCTTTTGGGCAAAGCCATATATTTGGTTCTCTCAATTTGTATGGTTTTCGAGAAAGAGGTTCTAAGTTTGAATCCTTGCATGCCATTGATGGGTTTCAGCAAACAAAATTTCAACACAAGTAATACAGACTGGTGAATAATAAACCAAAAGCCCACAACATATCTACAAGCTAAACTTTTAGATTAGCAAGTTGTGGAGCAAAAGCCTATGGTTCATAAGGTTAAGTAAGCTTTGCACATTCCATTAAGTGAATGGATAGTCTAGTTTTCACAATAAACTATCAATGTAGTACTAAATAGCATGCACAACCTCCACAAGCTCCATAGTCTAAAGCTACAACAGCAATAGTATACACATAATGCATTGGAGAAGCACGGGAAAATGTATTTGTTGAGTCACTGATGTACTAGATCCTAGCAAGTGCATACAAATGAAGTCCATTATCCATTTAAAGTGTAAACATAGTTCTATATGTTGCTTCTTTCTTTTCATCAAGTTTAAAATTAAAGAAATTAAGGAGAAGAGATGCCAGATCATCTGTCTGTAAGCAAATTCTTTACCCAAGCAGATTCCTGGGCCCAGCCTATCCAGTAACATCAAGAAACAAGAGATGTAATAGAGTTGAATAAATTAGCAATAAATTTGCAACTAGTGTATACCACAGATACAAGTGATATAAACAAGAAGTTGTATTTACAAAATGGTCCTTACCTGGAAAGCACTAAACTTCAAGGGACTTTCTGGTTGGAAAACTCCATTTTCAAGCCATCGCACAGGTCAAAAAATCTCCACATCATCGTCCCAAATGAATTCCATCCTACCCATAGCATAAGCCATGTAATTCATTCCATCACCTTTTCTTACCTTCAATCCATCGGGGTGAGTATCATCCCATGATGAACTCTTGCCATCCTGCATGAGAAAAAGGGTAGAAGTGAAATCTGAAATAGTTTCAACACCAAATTTCCACTGAATATCCTTTTCCTAACGTGTGTAAACATCATGGTATACTAACAGTAGAGAGCATGATGAGCCAACAGTTTTTAGAGAACAGAAATGTGAAAGAGTAGCAATAAAAGAGAGTTCTCTTCTTTCGAAGTCTTGTAAAAAATGAAAGAAACATAAGAGCTAATATCTCAAATATGAAAAGTGGAAAATCCAAGCAATTATTATCCCATATAATTCTAATTTATGAATTCTTTTGAGTTCAATATCTTCCCTGGATGATCTATTTCCAAGCATTCCTGAAGATTTGTGAGGGAAGAATAGTTAAGGAATAGCAAAAAATGCTATATAGCATATAATTACCTGACAAGGACCATGCTCTCATTACCACAGGAACTGCTGGATAAAGTCTCAGAGTCTCAGTTAGAGTCGCATAAATATACTGCATCTTCAGTTATCGACTCTGCAAAATCATCAGCCAATATGTTATCTCTAGTTCCCACTGCATTTCTCACATCCTGCACAACCTTCTCCTGAGCCAATGGGTGTTTGCAGAGCATGTAAAAGAACCATGAGAGAGTGTTAGCTGATGAGTCCTTGCCAGCAATGATAAAATTGAGAGTTTATCTCTCAAGTATTGATCGGCCGTGTACTCTGTGCACTTCTGACTCTCAATTAAGAACCTTGATAATATATCCTCTTTTGCAGTCTGCATAGAACAATTTCGCTTAGTTTTAAATAAGTGGTAGATGAACAGATTAGATCAAAGTAAATATCTGAAATGGACTCACATTCATCTTTCCATTTTTCATTTGCTCCCATTCACATCTGATCACTTCAAAGACAAAGCTATCAATAATTTTGGGGTTTTGCTGAAGAGAGGCTTCAAGACCAATATTAAATAACCTTTTTACTCTCCAGAGAGGATTGCCATAACTGAAGTACACAATAACATTAGAATCGTTAGAAGGCCTTCATGAATTTGTTTCCTAGTTCATTCTTTCCCAGCAAAGTATTCAGCTGCACTCCAGATCCAGCCTTGAATATCAAGTCAAGAGTTGACTTCATCAGCATTCATCAGCATGTCCTGTCAAATAAAGAGAATCAAGAAAAAGGTTCTAGCATTGATTCTTTGGCAGGCTAAGATTCAAATGATTGGTTTCGGGCATAGCTTTAAACATTTATCTCTAAAAAGAGCTACTAGCCTTATGATTTATCCATAACCTTTTGATATCCAACTGAATATAACATTTATCTCTACCAAATGAGAACTCCATTGATGTCATCTTAAAATCTAGGGATTTAATAAGTGCAGACCACCTGAAAATCTATGACGTCTTTAGCTCTTGCAGCAATGCTGACTTTAGAAACCAATCTAGCAGCATTTTTGCAAAACACTGAAGTACTAAATCCCTCAGAAATTTTGTTGGAAATTCGTAGCTGGCAATTCCCATTTCTATGGACCAACTTGATATTGCTTTTTGGAGAAAAGCCAGTGATGGCAATTTCTCGAGTAAAGCTATGTGGAATGCTTACCGTGAGAGAAATCAACAGGGGAAATACCTATCTTGTTTCTGGAACAAAAGAATACGACCCAAGATTTCATTGTTCATTGCTGAAAATAGTGAATACTGCTATTCCTACAAATGATACACTTAAGAGAAGGGGAATACAACTTTGCTTAAGGTGCTGGTTGTGTCAAAAAAATGAAGACTCGGTTGAGCATTGCTTCAATAGATGCCTGGTTTTCATTAACATATGGAAAGAAGCTTCTAAATGGTTCGATCTTCCAATGATCAGCAGATTCGGTAGCTTCAAGGCTTTTGTAGGATGGTGCATGAAAAAGCTAAATAAAAAAGAAGACATCAGGGCAGCAGTGATAGCAACAATATTATGGAACATATGGTACGCAAGACTTAAAGCCAAACATTACAACAAAAGGAACTGGAACTGAACTTTAATGGTGAGCAGTTTCAAGATTGACCAGAAACAACTAAGACACTTGAGTTATAACTTTAACATGAAAATGAAGAGAAACCCAACTCAATTGAGGTATCTTGCTTGGTCTCCTCCTACTATGGGGTTTCAAGTTAAATACAGATGGCTCCTTATCGTGTGATAAAGCTGCAATGGGTGGATTAGTGTGTGATGATAAAGGTCGGATTTGCTGCAGCTCTGGTCTTTTATCAGAATAGAGGGACATTGAGCTAATTGAACTATCAGCGACAGAGCATAAGCTACAAGTTTTTCACCAGCTGAAATTACCAAATATCATGATTGAAATAGATTCAAATTTGGTTGTCAACTGGTTCATCATAAATGTCAACGAAAATGGGAAGCATTCTACTTAGTTCAACGAGTCCAAGAACTGATGCAAAAATTGAAAGCCACTGTGTGCCATGTACAGACAGGAGGGAATAGACCTACAGATTACTTTGCCAGAACAACCAAAGAAACAGGAACTCTGTTTTATACCACAAATTTCTCCAATCTAGAAGCTTTTGCTAGAAGATTAATTATTTTAGATCAAAAAGTCGTACCTAGTGTGAGACATTAATGTGCAAAATTTACTTCCAACATGATAATAAAAGTTTTTTTTAAAAAAAAAAACCATAGATGGCAAGTTTTCGTTGGTGTTGCCACTTATATCCATCCACTACAAATATACCATCACCGAACAGATCTCTCATGATTCCATAATTATACTCCCCCTAAAATGAGAGTACTGATAGTTAGAAATTCAACAATCAGACAAGACATAACACATATATAAGAGCTTCAATACCTTGCTATAATTGGGGAAGTTGTTTTTCAGCATATATTCCACATTGATTGGGTCTACCATGTAAATTTCACAATGTGATGGCAAAATCAATCTGTAAGTTTTATATTTCCATGCAAGAGACATCTGATAGTCAAATAGTGTGTCAAAATGTACAAGCTGATTGAAAATTGGACCAGCAACTGGAGGTTGTCGATCATTTAATACTAGTTCTTTACATATATAAAGCAGAACTTAATTATATATAACAGAACTGAGAAATAGATTTCTTAACTAGCAATTAGATTCTCAAAAGCATCCAGTAATTTCATGTGATGGGTGCAACAACTTTCTTTTATGCTGCTCTCATCCTTCTTCTAGGATCATTCGTGTCAACAACTCTATCTTTATACTTGTTTGGCACGCTTCTCTTTCCGGTTCTGTTATATATAAAAGAAAGTTCTTGCACCCATCACGTGAAATTACTGGATGCTTTTGAGAATCTAATTGCTAGTTAAGAAATCTATTTCTCAGCAACAATAAGAAGCATGATAAAGGGAAGATGGTTATGAAAGATTGTGTACAGCATTATATATAGAAGATAAGCAAGACAAGCTTTTAGTGTGATCTTTAGCCGGCCTAGGTTTCTACACCATACAGGAATCTTATAATGTTCCATGTTCTATGTTCTTCCAAAATTTGACCAGTAGAAAACAAAGGAAAGCCTTTTAATAGTAAAAGTCACCAAGACCATAATGTTGGGGTATAACCAAGAAAATTTGCAGCAAGAAAAACCGATTTTCTAACTGCAAGTTTAAAAATGTCAGAGGATACACTATTCCAGAAGAATATCTATTTGCTGCAGCTTTAGAAAAATATACAAAAGGAAATGTGTTTGCAAGTGTAGGCAGCTTGAAGCCAATAACATCCTGCATGCATGAGAACTCCTACTTTAGTTTTTACATTGCAAGTCCAATTCTAAGCAAGTAGAATGTGAAACCTAGTACCTTATCTGATTTTTATCTAACAAGACCAAACCTCCCAGAGAAAAGCCTAGGAACACAAAGCAAGGTCAGTTGTTACAAAGGGACACCTTCATCAAATGCGATTGGAAAAATTGAAAATGGACTTTGCCTGGTCAGGCAAGCTGAAAAAGCTGATTTTAATAGGGAAAGACTGAAATATGAAACAAAATGAAGACCTATTTTGCTTGAATGGTTATTAGCAACAAGTGAAATGCCATTTGGCCAATATGTGAGGATCCTCTCCTGGGGAATCCTTCATGCAATTCAGGATTAGCCCAGAAAGAAATTGGAAATGCTTTCTCCTTTAATGCACTGTAACATATGCAATAAAAAAAAAAAGGCTATGTGGCTCCTCACAGGGCTATTCATGCTTTTATCACTCCAATGCCGCACATCAATTTTCTGGAGAGATTTCAATTTGAATGAATTATGGACAATGATATATCATGCATAGTTATAGATTAAAAAACGAAGAACCAAAATGTTTCACATAGTAAACATTGTACCTCGGCTCAGATTCATATGAAAAGAATAAGCTCTGAACATTAAAACTGAAAGTCCTCTGTCACTATTTGTTAGTAAACAGGATGTTTCCTTGATCACATCACTGGACCCGCATCCAAATGCTGTAATTCATTAATCTTCATCTCTTCACCTAACCGAGTCAAGACCAAGACCAGTTCCTCTGTCCTAACTTCGCTTAGCCCTCTCACAGAAAATTCAAGAACAACTCTATCAATTTCGATGACACTGCATCCTGGAACTTCTTTTCTGATACCTCTCTCTTGCAAGAGGGCTCTGACAGCCTTTAAATTTTCATATTTACCAGATTTGGCATGCAGATCACACAAGTTCATGTAAAATACATGATTTAGAGGCTCGAGGTCAATCAGGTATTTTGCAATCCCTTCTCCTAGCTCTACATTGTTAGTAGATCGAATTTGAAATCTGGTGATAGGATGATTACAATTTATTTCTTCTTGCAGAATCAGTTTTTCCTTATTCTTCTTCCTTCCTAGGTGACCTATGATTAGCGTGTATAGAGCTACTTAACAGGAAACCCTGGATCTCTAGGGAAACAACAAGTAAAAATTTTCAGGAAAACAACTTCGACCCCTCAACCATGTGTTCTCTTATTTATGTAGTAGTTACATATCATAGCAGTTGAGAAAACCACCTCTAACTGCTCTGTCTAAGGACACTTAACAAGACTCTGACACATACACACTAAGTGCACAGATTGGTGCCACGCAATACACCCCTGGACAACCTGTCACACTTCTATTTTATTTAAACACAAACATATCTGATCAGACAACATACTAACTATTTATACAAATATACTAACTACTTTTCTTCTTTGAGGTATAACATGCTTAAGGGGAATAACATACATTGCCATGCATTTGACAGCCTCCTAACGGTGCACCTAAGATAAATACGTCTACTTCCATTGGCAACAACAGTATCCATAGGGGTTATCAGACGCAGTTAAGAATGACTCACTCCTTTGGAAATCTATACTGCTACAGCCATAAGGAAACTGGAATATGGAAAGGCCTTTCTAGACAGAAAACTGGAATGAATTCGACTAGTAAGATTGAGAATAAACCTATTCAATCAGAAGGAAGAAAAAAGCAGCGCATCTCATCACATCCTGGTTACACCATCTTATTTGCCAAAAATGCATGAGCAACCGAAAGAAGATGTGAATGATACCAGAAATAATCATGCATAAATATGTATATAATAAGAAGATTGGAGAAGAGGGAGATATTTGTACTTATGGTAGTAATGGCCACAGTGAACAGCTTTCTAGCCGTTTGATGATGCAGAATATCAATAACAATAAAACTAGACAAAAAAAGGCTTGACAACAGAATATAAACTCTCATAAAGCTTGATTCATTAGTGGATATTGCTAAATAACAACAGAAAGAGCAGTGTGGATACGTACTTCTGTGAAAATGGAAGCCTCAAGAATATTGTGGACATGGTGTTGACAAGATCAGGCATAACAAACTGGTAAACTGCCAGCTGTATAATTGCAAGCCAAATATTTTTTGTGATTTATTCTGCTGAATGTCTGGCAACAGCATGCCCAACCTGTATAATGACAGACAAGCCAGCATGGCCTCATTTAGTATAAAAATCATCTAAAGCAATTATCAGTGCGCAACCTTAACAATGTACCTCATTGCCAAGAATTGTTGCAATCTCCGCATCAGTCCTAAAGTGTTCAAGCAAGCCTGTAAAAACAGCTATTTTCCCACCCAGCAGACAAAATGTATTTACAAAAGGCTCATTCACCACCAGGATCACCCAGTTCAGGCCCTCCAAATGTGAGGTTGAGGCTTCTGACCCACACTCCTGACCCTTCTTCCTATTCTGTTGAATCCACGTATCATCAAGAAGCTCCTCTTCACGGTGCCAATGCCCTTCCGTCTTTTCTCCTACTTGGGCACTCAAGGCCAATAAAGTATCATGTGCTCCCCTTGCATGAGCACCTGCACTTTCAGGGAAGGCATAATCTATATCACTCCAGACCTGCATGGGAAGAAAGTATAGTTACCAGGAATGAAAATAATAATAAAGCCTAGCCATTGTGAAATAAAGCTATCAGCGCATGCTTGGATGAGTTGGGCAGAATCGTGTACACCAAGTTGCTCCGCAAGCAAATCTCAGTTACTGATGTGTTAAATCCATGCAAGACATGCAAATTAACTTGTTGAGACACCATGGAAGCATACCCAGAGTGAATGGGACTCGGTGAGACGCTTTAGGTTGAAAATGATGTTAGCAACTTCGTAAACCTGACACTTTTGAAGCTAAAAGCCCAGAATAGTTAAGACCTGCCTATCCAGATTAGATGAATTATGACAGGGCTATTCATGCTTTTATAACTCCAGTGCTGCACATCAATTTTCTACAGAATAATCAATTTGAATGAATTATGGACATTGATATGCTATGTATAGTCATAGATTAAAAAACAAAGAACCAAAATGCTTCACATACTAAACATTGTACCTAGCTCAGATATATATCAAAAGAACATACTCTGAACATTAAAACTGAAAGTCTTCTGTCACTATTTGGCAGTAAATAGGATGTTTCCTTGATCACATCGCTGAACCCACATCCAAATGCTGTAATTCATTAATCTTCATCTCTTCACCTAACTGAGTCAAGACCAAGACCAGTTCCCCTGTCCTAACTTCACTTGACCCTCTCACAGAAAATTCAAGAACAGCTCCATCAATTTCGATGGCACTGCATCCTGGAGCTTCTTTTTTAATACCTCTTTCGTGCATGAGGGCTCTGATAGCCTTTAAATTTTCATATTTACCTGATTTGGCATACAGATCACACAAGTTCACATAAAATACATGATTTAGAGGTTCGAGGTTGATCAGATATTTTGCTATCCTTTCTCCTAGATCTACATTGCCATGCACTTGACAGCCTCCTAACAGTGCACCTAAGACAAATACGTCTGCTTCCATTGGCATGTTTTCAATGAGCCTTTCTGCCTCTTCAAAGTGCCCTGCTCTACTAAGTATGTCAACCATGCAAGCATAGTGATACACCTGTCGTTCAATCAAGTAAACACAATTCATCACATCAAAATAATATCTTCCTTTCTCAACCAATCCAGCATGAGCACAAGCTGACAAAAGCCCAACAAAAGTCACATGGTTTGGCTTCACTCCTAAGGTTTCCATCTCTTTGAAAAGATCAAAAGCCTCCTCGCTACATCCATTGAATGCAAAAACCGATATCATAGCTGTCCATGCCAAAGTATCCTTCTCAGGCATATTCCTAAAAACCTCAAAGGCCTTCTCTACAGAGCCACATTTACCATACATGTCAATCAAGGATGTACCAAGCACCATATCACAACTTAATCCACTTCTCATCAAGTAATTATGCACCCACTTTCCATGATTGAGTGCACCAAGTGAAGCACAAGCTGAAAGAATACTTGCTATGGTAAATTTATCCGGTCCAACAACATCCTTACCAACATCCACGCACTGCATTTCCTGAAAAAACTCCAAAGCCTCTTTCGGCTTCCCCCCCTGAACAAACCCGGCAATAACTGAATTCCAACTAAAAACACTCCTCCTCTCCATCCGCCTAAACAAACTTACTGCCTCATTAAAATCCCCACTTCTCAAATACCCAACAATCATTGAGTTCCAAGATACTACATCCATATTCAACATTTCATCAAACACTCTCCGTGCACAACCCAATCCCTCCACCCCATCAATAGAGTACATTGAAATCAAGGAATTACTGACAAACAAATCAAGCCCAAAACCGAACTTAATTACATGTCCATGAATTGCCCTTCCTATACCTATATCTCCCTTGTTAGCACACTCCTTTATAACAAATGGAAAAGTGATGCAATCAGGTAAAATACCGAGTCTTATCATATCTCTATACAAAACAATTGCATTAAAACTACTCTTATAACCATTACCTTTTATGTTATTACTACATTTTCGTTGTAATTTAGTCGCATAAGCTCTAATCATTATGTTATATACGTAGAGATTTGGTGTGCTAATGGAGTGAAACAATTTGGAGGCATAAGTAAGGGAGTAAATGGATGAGGAGGAAGATAGTGCAGAGAAGAAGAGGAGACGAGTAACGAGGAAAAGGCGGTGGATTTCAGGGATATTAGGAGATTTTATAAGATG
Source organism: Laguncularia racemosa (assembly GCA_037954665.1). Lineage (NCBI taxonomy): Eukaryota > Viridiplantae > Streptophyta > Magnoliopsida > Myrtales > Combretaceae > Laguncularia > Laguncularia racemosa. The sequence goes on from JBBMOL010000188.1 coordinate 413,474, forward strand.
GGTATGGATTGCTTTGAGGTGTTTTAATGAGTTGCTGCATTGATTGAGCAAGTTTGATAGTGTTTCTGCCGACAAGAACATGGTGGAACGAAGTGAAACTACTTATGAAGTAACAGCATAAACGGTTTGCAATGCGTGGATAGCGCGGAAATGGAGCGTCTAAATTCTGATGTGTTTTGTAGGCACGGCATAACCCGGAGCGGATTCGGCATTCTACTGAGCATATACACACTTCTCCCTTTCGATTTCGATTACAGTAAAACCAACTTCATTACAATAAAATAAAATTTATTAACGGTAAAATAAATTATCGATTATCCTTTAGTAAATTTTATTTTATTTTATTTATTATTAATTAATAGAAAAATAAACCCTTTAATAATTAAGGCAAATTTTATGAAACTGTGAACAATTTTTTTTAATAGTAAATGAGTTTACTTCTTATAGGAAAATCTTTTTTTTTAAATAAAATAAGATTTTATTAAAACTAATTTGTTTAATATTATATTTATCTATAATTTTTCTCAATATGTGATTAGTAAAGAAATCACACTTTTAGCTACGATTTTATTTTTCAATTTTCTTTCTCCTACTTCTGTCTCTTTCTCTTTCTCTCTCAAACTGCTTGTCATTCTCTCTCTTCTTTTCCCTCTCTCTTTCTCTTCATAAAAACAAAAATAATAAATACATTCATCCTAAATTCTATCAAAAAATAATGAATACATTCGTTATTAATCCTATAAAAAATAAATAATACATTTATCATAAATGCACAAGATCTCTTTTTCTCTTTCATTATTATTGATGTTGATTGTTGTTAATATTAAAAAAATATTTATAAATCACAATTTTTTAAAAAAAAAAAAAAAATTTGCCTACAAGAAGTAACTTTCCTTATATGCAAGGAAAATCATAGTTCTTTTTTTTTCTTTTTGGCTTGTCTCGTGAAATCTACCAATTAAAAAAATTAATTTAAGTAGATTTACTACAACTTTACTTATATGTGTTTTCATTTCTAGTACTTTATAAATATGTGTTTTAGTCAAAAGAGATACATAAACTTCTTATTTCTCTATAATAATGAATTGAATAATACAATATTATTAAATATATAGCACTAAAAAAAATCTTAAAAATCACTAGAAGAAAGTTCAAAACCATAGGAACTCTTGTTGACCACCTAAGCCCATGATGATCGACCACCTCCTAGGGATTAAAGAATTTCTTTTTCATGAAAAAGGTGCCACAATGCACTTTAAAATAACAAAATTTTACTTCACTAATTTCATGGAGCAATAATTATAGTATGATAATGTTGCCATGGTGATAAGCATATCATTCACTTAGATCTACCTTACAATCATTTTTAGTATTTTGGCTTGATATGGTCAATTCATTAATCATCCTTCCTAAACATGCATGGTTCCCAATCTTGGTCCATCTTATGGAACTTAGCACAAGGCTCAACCTATGGATAAACTAGTTGTAGGTCTAAAACCTAGTAGGACCTAATGAGCTTAGGGATGTTTAGAGCCTCTAGACCATAAGACCAAAAAATGCTCCATAAATAGCATCCTCGCAAGTAACAAAATTTGACTAAAAAGTTGAATGCCCATTTTTGAGGGCCCTAAGAATTTTGTACATCCTATTTTTGGAAGGAATATACACACAATTAATACATTAACTATTGATATTCTATAAAAGATAAGAAAGTAAATATATATACTACAATGATATACAATAATTAAATTATATTCCAACTATAATAATTTTTATACAATCAACAATAAGGAGAAAAGAGTGGCATGTGAGAGAGAAATGACACAAATGTCATATGCTTTACAAATAAAGTGACGGTCCACTTCAATGTGCTTCCTATGTGCATGGAATACTAGGTTAACCACAATTTGAATCGTACTAGTAATATCTGCATAACCTAAGCTCACCTAATATTCCTTGAAGCCAAACAATTTTAGAACATGCAAAGGACATAACATGGTATTTATATTTTGTGGAGCACTTAGACACTCAATCTTGCTTCTTGCCCCTCTAAGAGTAAGAAAGTTACCAAACCACACACTAGCTAGAAATTGAATGTTGAGTATCAGGACAACCAACTCAATCAGCATTGTTATGTACAATCAATTAAATAGGAGAATCCTTAGGAAAGAAAAGAGCTCAGCAAAAGTGTCTCTCAAGTAGCGAGCAATGCAACAAACAACAACAAGGTGAAGGTGTATAAGAACCTACATGTATTGACTAACTTGTTGAACCACGAAGTAAATATCAAGTTGAGTAATAGTTAGATAGTTCAAGCTGCTCACCAACTATCTATATAAAGAGGTATGAGAGAGAAAACCACCCTCAACTCTAGTGCATAGAAAATACAGCAATGCAAACTAACTACAATCATCAATGAATGTTACAAAATACTTAAATCATGCATGTGAAATGATAAATACCCCAAACATCAGTGTGTATAATCTCAAAACATATATTAGCATGACTACCATAAATAGGAAAAGACAAGATTTTTCTTTTCCCTAGCTTACAAGTAGAACAATCAAGAGTCAATCTATAAGTAAAGTACCGATCTTTACCAATAAATTCAAGCTTCAATAAGTTAGATAAAATTACATTATTTAGATAGCACAACTATTTATGCCAAATTGAAGCCCTATTTTCAACGATTATAAATGTTAAAGATAAAGTTCTAAGAATAGTAAATTGTAACAGAAATAATCTTCCCACTTTAGGTCACCTCACAATTGCCTTCCTCAACACTTGATCCTACACGAGACAACCGGTACAAGAGAAATGTAAATCACAATTATCATCTACTATTTGGCCAAGACAAATTAAATCAGTGGACAATCCAGGAGAGACAAATACATGGCAAGAAGAAAGTCCAATATCACCAATGCTTGTAATGTAATTGGAGGATTACTCCCATTAGCAAATTGAATATTTTGTACCATTTGTAAGAAGAAGAGACAATCTTACCTTTGACCTTAAAGGCAAGAGCACAATATGCATTTAGAATGATATTGTTCAATAGAGAGATTACCTTGACTGAAATTGCTAATCTTGAGTTCAAGTTGAAAGCATCTTATAGTATTTCTCTTTAGCTGTACCAAAGGAAAGTATATTGTTCACCTTATGGCCTTCAATAGATGCTAAAATCAATGAAATAATTTGAGCATATTTTTATTTCCCATTGCTAAGTTCCTTATCATCTTTAGGAATCGTAGAGGTTCCCATCAATATGACTCCAAAGCCCTTTCCCTTTCAGACAGATTTCAAACTAAAATTCCTAGGCCAGCATTCCCGTAAATTTCATACCTAAAGTTTCTGTAGGTAGTTTTCCAAAATCCGAAGGCATTCTCAAAAAATAATATAAGATAAAATAATCAAATCCAGAAATCTCAATTGAACAAAAGTTTCAAAGCAAAATCGTTGATTGAAAAAATCAATCAACCTAAACAAGAAAAGAAACGAAATTCAACCAAAAAAATAAATAAATCAAAGATAGCTGTGGATTCAAGAGGAAGGCTCTGATACCATAACTATTGATATCCTATAAAAGATAAGAAAGTAAATATATATAGTATAATAATATTCAACAATTGAATTATATTTCAAGCATAATAATTTATGTATAATCTCTATAGTTAATGTCCCTAATCACATACTAAGAGTTAAAAAAAAAAAACTCTTTACTTTTACAACAATGAATGGAAAAGTGACAAGTATCATGTAATATCCATTAATGCTTTTCCATATAAATAATTTATATTAATATAACAAAAATAAAAGGAATTGGTTAGACAAATGTAAGCTTTTACAAGGCCAAAATTCATCATGAAATGTAGTTGTCTAAACACCTTAATGAGTCACATAATCAGGAGTAAAAAATTTAAGATTCAAATAATCTCATCTAAACTATTAAGACACTTATAATCTAATGGTATGAAGACTAATCTTTTAGCGTAATGAATAGGATTTGATTCCCCCATCCCAATGTAATAATACTTGTGCTTGAGCCAGCAATTGAGCTCTCTTTTTCCCAGATGGATGCATCGAAAGACAATCTCTTAGAGATGAATCCCCAGTTAGTTTTCCCAACTTCTCATATACTCTTGGAGCCACGTCAGGATTGCGTCGAGTAGAAGCAACAAGCAACAACCCAATGTAATCTGCTTCCATCTCTATTCTGTAATCGGAAAAAAGCTATAACTAATACATCAACGCAACTTGAATCATTAAATTTATATGTGCATATACCATCCCAATTGGCAATTAAGAACAGAACAGTTTCACGGAATAATAATCCACAAATTTAACAGTATTTACACTAGAAAACAGTAAGAAGGGAAAGAATTTTATACCAGAAGATGCTACCACCATTTTCTGAAATGTACAAAAAATGGAATGTTCAGCCAAAACCACCGGGAAGGAAATGTTGTACCGATAGAATGAAAAAGAGCTTTTAATTGCTGGAGGGTGTGTAAATGTAACTGCAAAATTCATGAATATACCACAATTAACAAGCAACTTAACAGGTCATTACATTAACATTGTCTAAAAAGCTAATTCAATCAAAGTTAGGAGTTATCTACGATCAGTATTTGTAAAGAGGAACTACATGAACTGAGCTATGCCTCGTTACACCCAAAAAGAAACGAAAAGGTCAAAAACCAACTGACCAAGTCCTACCGTGTCAATGGCAACAAAAGTATCCATAGGGGTTATCAGACGCAGTTAAGAATGACTCACTCCTTTAGAAATCCATACTGCTACAGCCATAAGGAAACCGGAATATGGAAAGGCCTTTCTAGACAGAAAACTGGAATGAATTCGACTAGTAAGATTGAGAATAAACCTATTCAATCAGAAGGAAGAAAAGGCATCACATCTCATCACATCCTGGTTACACCGTCTTATTTGCCACAAAAGCATGAGCAACCAAAAGAAGATGCGAATGATACCAGAGCTAATCATGCATAAATATACATAAAATAAGAAGATTGGAGAAGGGGGGGATATTTGTACATATGGTAGTAATGGCCAGTGAACAGCTTTCTAGCTGCTTGATGATGCAGAATATCAATAACAATAAAACTAGACAAAGGCTTGACAACAGAATATGAACTCCCATAAAACTTGATTCGCTAGTGGATATTGCTAAATGAAAACAGAAAGAACGTGGCGTGGATACATACTTCTGTGAAAATGGAAGCCTCAAGAGTATTGTGGACATGGTGTTGACAAGATCAGGCATAACAAACTAGTAAAGTACCAGCTGTATAATTGCAAGCCAAAGATTCTTTGTGATTTATTCTGCTGAACGTCTGGCAACAGCATGCCCAATCTGTATAATGACAGACAAGCCAGCATGGCCTCATTTAGTATAAAAAGCATATAAAGCAATAATCTGTGCGCAAGTTTAACAATGTACCTCATGTCCAAGAATTGTTGCAATCTTTGCGTCAGTCCTAAAGTGCTCTCACAAGCCTGTAAAAACAACTATTTTCCCACTCAGCAGACAAAATGCATTTACAAGAGTCTCATTTACCACCAGGACCTCCCAGTTCAGGCCTTCCAAATGTGAGGTTGAGGCCTCTGACCCACGCTCCTGACCCTTCTTCCTACTCTGTTGATCTACATATCATCAAGAAGCTTCTCCTCACGGTGCCATGTGCTCCCCTTTCATGAGCACCTGCACTTTCAGGGAGGGCGTGATCTATATCACTCCGGACCTGCAAGGGAAGAAAGTATAGCTACCAGGAATGAAAATAATAATAAAGCCTAAACATTGTGAAATAAAGCTATCAGCACATGCTTAGAGGAGTTCGGAAGAATTGTCTACACCACATTGCTCCCCAAACAAATCTCACCTACTGATGTGTTAAATCCATGCACGACATGCAAATCCAACTTGTTGAGACTCCATGGAAGCATGCCCACAGTGAATGGAACTCGGTGAGAAGCTATAGGTTGAAAATGATGTTAGCAACTTCCTAAACCTGACACTTCTGATGCTAAAAGCCCAGAGTAGTTAAGACCTGCCTATCTAGATTAGAATTTGCATGAAGCAGCTTGTTAGTCAACAACCTGCCACCACTCCTATGAAGGTGTAGACATGCAGGAATAGGAAGAGTTGACCCTCCAGTGTCCTAGTCTAGGGTGTGACATGTCGGTAAAACGTGTCTATGTGTATATGTGTGTCTATCATGTAGTCTGGAGTGTATAGGTGGCTGCCGTGATTTGTGCATATGTAATTATGGGTAGTTAGGGTCATGCCATGTAAGGATAGTTTGTTAGGATATGACATGTGGATAAGATAGTGGGAGTAAAAATAGGAAGGTGGTTAGTAACCACCCACCCTGCAATCTGGATGTACATAACAAAAAGAAAGCTAATGAACTGGCAGCTATTTTTTGAATCCAAACCAAAACACGTCTTAGAGATCTAAGGTTCTCTCTAACGAGCCCTCACATTCGGCCAACATAGGGAAACAGGGGCGAGATTCTCATTCTAAGGGAATAGAGTCAGACATAACTCTTAACCATCGGTTACTAGGTCCTCTAAAAGATCTACTAACATATTGGTATCAAAGTCAGGCATAGAGGACTTGAGGAAAGTGCAGCAGTAGTTGGAGACTCTCCTAGCAATGTATCAGGATGACAGATCACGCATGGCGTGAATGGAAGCAAGGCAAGAACAGCTAGCAGCACAGGTGGAGACCCTATCGCGGGAAGGGTCAACGTCTAAACAGCTTGAGCAGACGTCGGAGACAGGAGAGGACGCTCGAGCGGAAGAACGGAGCAAGCATGGACCAACTGTGCCCAAGTACACCAAATGGGACTTCCCTAAATATGATGGGAGCACTGACCCATTGGCATGGCTTAGCTGCAGTGAGCAATTCTTCAAGCACCAACTCGTGAGGGATGAAGATAAGGTTGAACTTGCAGCCTTCCACCTGGAAGGAGATGCGCAGCTGTGGTACATGAAATTAGAGCGCAAAAACACGATTGGAAGCTGGCTGGAGTTCAAACGCCTGTGTGACTTATGGTTTGGCCCTCCCATTCAGAGCAATAAAATAGGAGAATTAGCCAAATTGAGGTAGGCGACCACAGTGGACAGTTACTAGCAGAAGTTTGAGCAACTATCCGTGCAAATTGCAACACTCACACTCGAAAATGAAATTGCCATCTTTTTTTGGATCAAGTAAATTTTATTAACCCAAAGGGAATAGTTTACATTACCAAATTGCAAGGTACAAATATAGCAACATAATGCTTCTAGATAGTACAGACTCTATCTTACATTAGTGTAGCATACGTCCTAATTTGATTTACAATAGAGCCTATAGCAGATAGGTTTCCTCCCAGGCGTACACTATTGCGTATACGCCATATACAGTATACTGACGCTGTAAGAGCTGCACTCCATGTTTTAGCCATTGGGGCTGAGGAATCCGCTATCGCCACTAGAGCACTCATGGTTCCTTGCCATGTACTAAATGAGGAAGAACATTGGAAACAGTCACAAACCAGACCTCATAAAGCCGATGTGTAGCCATAGGTAAAGAAAAGATGTTCATGGCTCTCTCTACCTTAGTTACAGAGGAAGCATGTAGCAGGCATTGAGATCCCCCATGAGATCATTCTATCCAGGGTCGCTAGTTTACCTTGCCAAGCTAGCCAAAGTATAAATGAGTGCCTCGGTAAGGATTTGCTGTTCCACACTACTTTGCACCATGGCATTGCAGTGTCTAGGGGGCAGAGGAACTCATAGCCACTTCTGATGGTATACTGTCCTGAACTTGAGTGCTTCCAATAGAAGTGGTCTGAGCGTGAAGCATTCGGGCACAAAAAGGCTGGTATATGAATGTTGTTCCAAAATGGGGTTGCTAGTATTCGCCATTCATTATCATTCATTAAGGAGCATAGTCTCGTTGTTGGAGGAAAACCCGTGTTGCCCCTCTCTCTGGCACTGAATAGTGTGTCCAAAGGCCCTATCGGGAGCCAGTAGTCTGCCCAAAATGATATCTCTAGCCCATTGTTAGGTTCCCATTGAAAACAATATCGAACCTTAGTCCTCAGTTTCAGCAGCTTCCTCCAAGACCATGAGCATCGAGCAGGTGCCTTAACAGACCAAAAGCTTCTCCCTTTAAGAAGGGTGGAATGTACCCATTCAGGCCATATGCTCTTTGGTCCCTCCTTGCATAGGAGCCAAATGTGCTTAAGTTGGATAGCCTTATTCCACTGAAGTAGGTTTAGGATTCCCAACCCACCACACCGCATAGGTTGGCACACCTTCTCCCAACGCACTTTGGCTTTGGTATATGTGTTAGGTTGACCACTCCATAAGAAGTTTCGAATTAGTTGGTCGATCTTTGCTATGACGGACTTAGGGAGGATGAACACTGAGGACCAGTAAACCTACATGGAGAATAAGACTGACTTTACCAGTTGGAGCCTACCCGCGTAAGACAAGTATTTAGTAGTCCAGATAGTGATGCGTGTTGTGATCCTTTCCAAGAGTGCCTCACAATCCACTTTTTTGAGCTTTGAAGATACGAGTGGGACCCCCAGGTAGCGCACTGGCAGCTCCTTTTTGCAAAATCGGGTGGCAGAGAGGATATCTTCTCCAGTACTCGATGTGACATTTGAGAAGAATATGTTGCTTTTAGCATGATTGGCCTGTAGACCCGAGATGGTATGGAAATGTTGTAAAGTTTACATGACCAGTCGTGTGGACTCCACATTCCCATATGTGAATATAAGCAAATCATCAACAAAACAAAGATGGGTTATTCTCTCAGTTTTGCATCGCTAGTGAAGGGTGAACTGGGGGTTAGAAGTTAACCTCCTCAATGATGTGGAGAGCACTTCCATTCCCAATACAAATAGATAAGGGGAGATAGGGTCCCCTCGTCTCAAACATCGCTTGCTCGCAAAAAAGCCCGACAATTCACCATTTATGTTAACAGAAAACGTAGGGGTGGTGACACACTGCTCAATAAGGGTACATATGTGGTGAGGGAACTTCATTGCTTTTAGGACTGTTAGTAGGAAATCCCAATGTAAAGTATCATAGGCTCTTTGTAGGTCCACCTTTAGTGTGCATCGTGGGGGTCCTAATTGTGAGTGGTATCCTACCATCAACTCTTGCGCAATAAAGATGTAATCTGTTATCTTTCTTCCCGAGATGAAGGCAGATTGTTCCCTTCCAACCAAAGATGGCAAGACCTTTTTGATGTGTACAGCGAGGACTTTGGATATTGCCTTGTAGATTACGTTACAGCAGGCAATGGGCCGAAAATCCCCCATCTTAGTAGGATTAGCTACCTTTGGAACTAGGGAAATGATTGTTGCATTGATTTGCTTGAGGAGGTGACCTGACACAAGGAATTCTCTTGTTGCAGTTATCACGTCATCACCAATGATTCCCCAAGCCTCTTTAAAGAATCTGGTCGTGTACCCATCTGGTCCTAGTGCTTTCTCATTAGCTTGAGATGTAAAACCCCATTTTATCTCCTCATCTGTGAATGGGGCCTCAAGCTCATTACTTTGTTGTTCACTAAGAGTTCGCATCACCCTGTCTCCGATGTCCTCTAAACAGCCAGTTGTGGAAGGCGTGCCATACAACTGCTGGAAATGGCTGACTATTAGATCCCGCACCACATCCTCTCCAACTGCCTCACTGCCGTCCTCCCTTGTCAGTTGGTATACGGCATTCCTATTATGCAGATTTTTCATCGCTTTGTGAAAGTAAGAGGTGTTTTTGTCCCCCAGCTTCAACCACAAGGCTCTTGATTTTTGCTTATAGAAGCTCTCCTCAACACCTCGTAGGAGATAGTATACTCTAAATGCAGCCCTTTCTTCCTCCATACTGGTGGAGGTACCTATGGTAAGCATCCTCTCTTGGACTTGGGCTAGGTGATCCTTTGCAGTCTTCACCCGGTTGGGTAAGTCCAAATATTCTGTTCTATTCAGTGCTTTAAATACTATCTTGAGTTGTTTTAGCTGAAATTGCCATCTTCATTAGTAGGCTAAAGGAGTTCATTGTAGTAGAAGTAGAACTCCACCAACCCATGAGTCTCTCGGAGGCCATGAGCCTAGCGAGGCTGTATGAAAAGTGAGGGCCACTAGCTAGGGACGACACAAGGGAAAAACCATGCCCGCAAGTCACCAATCCAGGGGCTATGCAGCCACCCTTTATCCGGAGGTTGAGCAAACCGGATCTAGAAGAACGCTGAGCCAAAGTCAACTGTGACAAACCTTTCATAGTGTGGCATAAATGCAAGTGGCTTTTTTAGCTAGAGTGTGAAGAAGAAGAGAACAATGTGACCCCAAAGGCAGGAGGTAACCCAAAGGAAGAAGCTGAAGGCGAACTGGAGATTTCACTCTAGGCAATGGTGGAGTTGACAAAAACCTAAACAATGAAGGTTCCAAGACAGGTTTTGGGACAGGAGATAAGGGTACTAATTGATTCGGGGAGCACCCACTACTTCATCAACACCCCACTAGTGTCAAAGGTGGGCCTACAAGTGGAACCCCGTGCCAAGCTGCAGGTTGTGGTAGCCAATCGAAAGTGAAGGAATATGCTGAGATGTGCCTTTGCTGGTTGACGGAGTGCCGTTCCTCCAAGATTTGTACTCCCTACCCTTGTGTGGAGTAGGGGTTGTCTTAGTGGTTAACTAGTTGAAGTCCCTTGGACTAATTGCTTGAGATTTCTCTTCCATGAGGATGACGTTCCAGCAAAGGGCTAAGATGGTAAAGCTATAGGGGATAATAGGGACCTTTGAACCGCTAAGGCTAGTTGCGGCTATCAGAGAGGTGGACCAAGCACATGAACTACAGCAACTACTCACCACCTTTGAGGACATTTTCCAGCCCCCGCCAGGTCTACCTCCACCTCGGTCTTATGACCATACCATCCGCCTCCAACCAGGAACACCACCCATAGTGGTTCACCTCTATCATTACCCTCACAACCAAAAAGATGAGATTGAGCAACAATGTGAGGAGATGCTCACCAAAGAAATCATATAACCCAATTGATCACCTTACTCCTCTCTCGTGCTGCCGGTTAGGAAGACAGACCACACTTGGTGCTTTTGCATCGATTACCGCGCCTTGAATGACAAGACCATTAAGGACAAGTTTCCAATCCCCGTTATTGAGGAGCTTTTAGAGGAATTACATGGAGCGTGCTATTTCTCCAAGCTAGACCTGGCTTCAGGGTACCATCAAGTGAGGATATGGCCCTTAGATGTAGAAAAGACAGCCTTCCGAAATCATCACGGCCACTTCGAATTCCGGGTCATGCCCTTCGGGCTCACCAACGCTCCATCCACCTTCCAAGCCCTCATGAATGAGGTTTTTAAGGGATTCTTTCGGAAATTTGTTTTGATATTTTTTGACGATATCCTCATCTACAGTCACTCTTGAGTGGAACACCTACAGCACCTCATCCCGGTCCTTTCCACGCTTAAATAGCACCAATTGTTCCTCAAAAGGTTCAAGTGCAGCTTCAGGCAAAAGCAAGTCGCCTACCTCGGCCATTGGATATCTGCTGCCGGCATGGAAGCGGACCCCCAAAAGATAGCAGCAGTGCAATCTTGGCCAAAACCGATAACCATCATGGCTTTGCGAGGATTCTTGGGGCTGATAGGACACTATTGCAAATTTATACGCAATTATGGCGTGATTGCTAAACCCTTGACGAAGATGCCGCATAGGAATAGCTTTGTGTGGACCAAAGAGTCATGCCGTGCCTTCATTGAGCTATGGCACACCATGACCCAAACCCCGGTGTTGAGACTTCCAGATTTTTCCCAAACCTTCACAGTGGAGTGTGACGCTTCAGATAGTGGAATCGGGGCTGTCTTGCAGTAAGAACAGCAACCCATTTCCTTCTTTAGTCGCCCCTTTGCGCAGCGACATCTGAAGCTACCAGCCTATGAGAAGGAATTGATTAGATTAACAAAGGCCATGCGGCATTGGAGAGCCTATTTGTGGGGAAGAAGGTTTATCGTCAAGACAGATCACTATCGTTTGAAGTTTCTCTTGGAGCAGCGGATCACTACTTCACCCCAGCAGCATTGGATTAGCAAGCTAACGGGGTTTGACTTTGACATCCAATACCAACCGGGGAAGCACAACCAAGTAGCTGATGCCCTTTCACGCCAAGAGGAAACTCGAGCCTAAAAGTTTTGCCATCTCCACACCTCAGCTGCATCTATTCGATCTGATTAGGGAAGAGACCATGTTTCTCCCACCATGCAAGATCTTTGCCAGTGAATCCGAAACAACCAGAATGGTCCTCAGTGGAGCACGAAGGAAGGCCTCATTTTTTACAAGGATAGAGTTTATTTAGAGCCGAACTCTGCCCTTTGCTCCACCATTATGCATGCAATCCACAACCAATGCCATGAAGGCCACTAGTGTACACTCTATCGCATCAGCCATGACTTCTATTGGAAGGGTATGAACTGGCAAGTAAGGGATCTCGTACATGCCTGCCCCACCTACCAGCAACACAAGGTCGAGCACCTCCAGCCAGCAGGCCTACGACAACCACTGCAAGTGCCCTACCAAGTCCGGTCCGACATCTCAATGGACTTCATCGACGCACTTCCCTCATCTCATGGTAAAACTATCCTCATTGCTGTGGTGGATTGTTTTTCTAAATATGCACACTTTATTCCCATGAGTCATCCCTATACTGTTGTTTCAGTAGCCAAGGTTTTCTTTGACATGGTTTTTCGCCTTCACGAACTCCCTGAGACTATTGTCAGTGACAGGGATGTCACATTTACCAGCATGCTCTAGCAAGAGCTCTTCAAGCTCAATGGCACCAGGCTCTCCTTTCCTCCACTTATCATCCTTAAAGTGATGGTCAAACAGAAGTCGTCAACCACACCATTGAAATGTATCTCCGCTGCTTTACAAAGTGAGCGCCCACGACACTAGACAAATTGGATTCCTTAGGCCGAATATTACTACAACATGGGTTATCATTCTTCCCTCAAAACAACACCCTTCCACGTAATCCACGGACACCCTCCTCCACGCCTCATCGCCTACACTCCTGGCTAAACTAAATTAGCAGCTGTGGATCAAGCCCTGATGAATTGAGATGCAGTGCTCACTAACTTGCGAAACCAACTGATTCACGCCCAACACCTCATGAAAGTGCAATATGACTCGAAGCACAGAGACATTTCATTTAATCCAAGCGACTTAGTCCTCCTTCGATTACAGCCATACCGCCGATCCTCTTTATTAGTTACAAAAACTCACAAATTGTCTCCGAAGTTTTATGGCCCCTTCCAATCGACGCTCATGTCGGGTCTATTGCATACAAATTGCACTTGCCTCCCACCAACAAACTCCACCAAGTGTTCCATGTTTCCAACCTCAAACGCTTCATCGGCCAACCCCCAGCAGAACCCAATATACCTCTCACCAACTAAGGCCACACAGTGCCCTCACTATAGGCCATCCTCGAAGCACGCCACAGTAACTCTCAGCCGAAGTCCTGATTCACTACGAAGGTTACTCTCCCGTAGAAGCCTCTTGGGAAGATGCGGCAATGCTCTGCCACCGCTATCCCCACTTTGCACCTGAGGTCAAGCACCATCTTTAAGGGGGGAGTCATGTTAGTCAACAACCTGCCACCACTCCTATGAAGGTGTACACATGCAAGAATAGGAAGAGTTGACCCTCCAGTGTCCTAGTCTATGGTGTGATTTTTTAGTGCAACGTGTCTGTGTGTATATGTGTGTCTGTCATGTAGTTTGTGTGTGTATAGGTGGCTACCGTGATTTGTGCATATGTAAGTATGGGTAGTTAGGGTCATGCCATGTAGGGATAGTTGGTTAGGATATGGCATACGGATAAGATAGTGGGAGTAAAAATAGGAAGGTGGTTAATAACCACCCACCCTGAAATCTGAATGTACTTAACAAGAAGAAAGCTAATAGAACTGGCAGCTATTTTTTGAATCCAAATCAAAACATGTCTTAGAGATCCAGGGTTCTCTCTAACGAGCCCTCACATTCAGCCAACATAAGGAAACGGGGGCGAGATTCTCGTTCTAAGGGAATAGAGCCAAACGTAACTCTTAACCCACCGGTGACTAGGTCCTCTAAAAGATCCGCTAACACAGCTAATCTGGCATTTGTAATGACAGGATACTTCAAATTAAATGTCTCTGTGGAAATGCCAGCAGGTTATGATAAGGGGAAAAAGGAAAGAAACAGGTAAATTCCACACAAAACTAAATATAAAACATGTCTGTTTCAGTATATCCTAAACCTTCCCCTAGAGAGCAAAAGATCCATGTTATACACATTGGGCAGGCAGCCAGACAGGTACTGCAGGAGTATTTCTCAGTAAATGGATAAGCTTGCTCGACTACACAAGCAATTACCTCCAACCACTAGCCACCTATCTAGCCATCCAAACTACAAGAAGTAATTGCAGCAGTTAAATAAAAAATCATTTCCCACAATACAAAAGCACTAAGACCTTGTTTAATTTAACAGGAATAGGATTCTAAAGTAATTATGAACCCAATTTCCATGATCGAGTGTACCAAGTGAAGCACAAGCCAAAAGAACACTTGCTATGGTGGTAAACCACTATTCAATCACTATGATCATCAAATGTAAAAGTTCAATTACCATTTATATCCTAAGAAATTGAAGGTTATGGAAATCCCCTTCGGCAGCAAGTGAAGAATTTTTTTTTTCTCTATAATATAAATAAAAAATAGATAACTGAGGGCTAGTTAATTTATACTTCAACCAGTATTGGCCCTCAGGCACAGCCATAAATTAGATTTAGAGAAAAACAGACAGATTTACCGGCTACCATCTGAAGGGCAAAAATTTCCTGCAGTTCTACCGGCTTCTTTGTTTTTTTTTGGGTAATTTACCGGCTTCTTTGTTTCTATACAACATATCTACTCTACAAAATGCCATCCCAATAACCAAGATACTTGTTCTGTCGTTGCTGTTGCTCTGTACTTGGTAGGTTTCCCTGACCCCAGCCTTTCTGTATACGTCTAAGTGTTCTTGATGCGATTCCACTGCCATCATCTCTGAGAGATGCTGTTTGCCAGTTGCTTTCACCATGGATATTTGATCTCCCAGGGAACTTTTTTCCTTTATTTTGTTCTAAAGGATCAGGAAAGTTCTCTTTTGAAGCCATGTCCATCATTCTCTCAGTGAGCTCATCAGCCTCAAGCTTCTTTCCTTTATGACCTAATCCATCAATCACTGGCATAAAAGATGAAGAATCGAATCCATATCCATTATCAATCATCATATATA
The DNA here is from genome assembly GCA_037954665.1 of Laguncularia racemosa. Taxonomy (NCBI): domain Eukaryota; kingdom Viridiplantae; phylum Streptophyta; class Magnoliopsida; order Myrtales; family Combretaceae; genus Laguncularia; species Laguncularia racemosa. Next base: position 428,826 of record JBBMOL010000188.1, read on the forward strand.
AAATATCACTGGCATCCTCTACTTTTTCATCTTCACAAAACCTGTCAATAAGGTCTTTATAATGAAAGTTCCCCACATCAAATTTCCTGTCTAATGCAGCTTTGAAAATCTTTTTAGCATCTTCAAGTTCACCTCCAGCAAGCAACTCATTGAACATTATGATATAAAGAGGTTCCCTGTGACCACATACATTTAGAGCAACATCGAATGTCTCCTGTGCCAATAAAAACTCACCAGTCTTGCAGAATGCTCGAATCAGTATCTTAAATGAAGTTATATTAGGAGATACACCCTCTTGTAGCATCTCATCCAAAAGAGAGCTGGCATCATCAATTTTTCCTCCTTCACATAGGCAACTAATAACGTTATTATAAGTACACACATTAGGGGATATCCCCCGTTCCTTCATTTCATCCATCAGTCCATAAATTTCAAATAACTGACCCTTTTTCCCAAGACCCATTATCAATGAATTGTAAGTCCTTAAGGTCTTGGTACAACCTTTTTTCTCCATATCTTTAAGAATTCTGAATGCAGATGATACCTTTCCCTCTTTACAATACCAATTTATGAAAGTATCATAAAGAAGAGAATCCGGGCATATATTTCTACTAATCATCTCAGAGAATTTCTTTTTAGCTTCTTCTATTCTCCCAGCCTTGCTTAAACTACCAATTATAGTAGAATATGTAATTAAATTAGGCAAACATTTCTTGTCACTACTAGTACCATCAACTAAGGACACAAACACGTTTCCTAGATTCCCAAGAGCAGCATTTCCATGATTCCACATCCCATTGACAATTTCTATTGCCTTGTCTAACTCTCCTCTTATACATAAACCATTAATCACGATATTGCATGTAACGGTATCAAACAGATATCCTGACTCATTCATCCTTTGCAGTAACTTTTCTGCTTCTGACATCCGACCTTCTTTCCAAAGACTCCAAAGCAATATGTTACAAGTGTAAGCATTGGGTAAGCAGCCATTACACATCATCTCATGCAGAATATTACTAGCTTCTGATCCCCTCCCTCTGCAGCAATAGCCCTGAATGAGGATGCTATAAGTTATTGTATCTGGATAAACACCACTGCTTTTCATCAAACTAATCACTGCTCTCGCATTGAATAACATGCCATTTTTGCATAGGCCATCAATTAAAATGTTGTATGTATATATGCTAGGTTCTACACCATTTTCAGTCATTTCTTTAATGACTTGTTGTGCCTCTAAGAGCTCCCCTTTCCTAATCAAGGCCAACAACCACACATTGTAGCTCTCCAATTTCATCAACTCATCCTTCCTCTTCATAGTATCAAGGAGGGTTTTGGCCTCTTCCCACATCCTTTTTTTGCAAAATCCCTCAAGCATCAAACTGTAAGTTACGGAACTAGGCTGAGGCAGCCCCAAATCTTGGTCAATAAGCATATCCTTAAAAATCCTAGAAGCTTTAAGAACTTCACCAGCACTACAAAGAGCCGATATCCTAGAATTAAATGTAACCACATCTGGAGACAGTCCATCAGCTCTCATACTCTCCACCAACTTTTCAGCCTCATCAGTCCTACCTTCCTTACAAAAGCCCGAAATCAGAATATTGTATACAACCATATTAGGAAGGAATCCTGAACCCCTCATCTCGTTTAAAAATTCCAAGCCCTTCATACTAAACCCACGTTTGCAATAGGCATGAACCAAAATCCCAACACTATACTCATTTGGACCACACCCTTTCTGATGCATTTTATCAAACATGCATCGGGCGTCATCTAAACGACCCTCCTTGCACAACCCACTAATCAACAGATTAAAAGTATACGTCTGAGGTTTCAACCCAGCAAAGATCATATCTTTATACAACCACATAACATAATCAACCTTCCCTTCTTTTATACACTTCTCCATAAGCAAATTGTACGTAAAAACCGAAGGCAGTTTATCTGGAACACAGGAGCGGAGCGTTTTAAACTGCAAAACGGCCTTCTCAACGATACCCATTTGGGCCAACACCCTGATGAGATAAATGAGAGAAGAAGGGGAAGACTTAAGGAGGAGGTGTTCATGGAGGTGGTCGATTTCCGAGAACATTCGGGCACGGATGAGGATGCGGGAAATGATGGGTATGGAGGAGATGATGGAGCAAGGTGATGACGATGATGATGGTGATGGTGAGGAGATAACGATGCGTTTGAAGAGTTGCCATGCGAGGTCTGGATTCTGGATATTTTTGAGGAGTGCTTTCCTGAGTTTGTTTGTTGGCTCCATATAAAGGTCAAACGCTGCTGGTTCTAAGTGTCTTTGTACGTGGAGCGGCTCGGTAGTTTAACTTCAACCATCCATGGCCGTTAGTCATGCGGCGCAAATCGCAGGACGAACGTTTTTTTTTTCCCTTTGCCTCCGCCTCCGCTAATTAAAAATAAATTAAAGTTGAGAAAATTTAGTCAGTAGCCACCACCCAACTTTATGTTTTTTAAATACTTCATATATATATATATATGTTTCGTTTCACTCTGTTATATGTCGTTAGTTGAGAAAAATAGTTTATCTATAGTAATTAATCAAATAAAATAATTTTATTAAATATATATAACTAAATAATAATAAATTTATAAAAAAATCCTAAAATAAATAATTAAACCTTAAAGAACTCTTACTAGCCACCCAAGGTAAAGGCGGTCGACCATCACTTGGAAATTGAAGAATAACTAATCCATGATCCGCTTTGATTTACCTAATGATCATTTTTTGTATTTCGGCTTTATATGGCTGGTTTATTAATCATCCGCATGCATGGGTCCGATTTCACTAGCCTTAGATTCCATCTTACGGGACTTAGCACTAGCCCAACCTATTGATGAGCCCACAGCAACTCTAAAACCTACCAGCACCTAACGAGCCTAGGGCATATCTAGAACCCCTAGGCTATAAGGCCTAAGGAGGCTCCATAACCAACCCTTGCCCTGGGATTGGGATTGGTGTTGGTCCTAGACGAGTAGAAGTTAAATTCTATTCAAGTCCATATGTCCAGTTAACTTTAATAAACAGGTGCCCTAATTATTTGTTAAAAGAGTCCTATGATATCCATTATTTTTTTTTCATATAATAAATATAAAATGAATTGGTTATTTGACATATGTTTATGGTTGTGATTGAGTCACATAATCGGTGTGTCAAATTTTCAAGATTCAAACAATCTCATCTCGTCTAAACTTGATAATTTAGAAAAATTACATTCCTTCCTTCCGACATATTTTATATTGAAACCACAAAAATAAGATTTATTATTCTTATGGAAAAATAGGATATTCAAATTTTACAATAGGTGGACGGAACCCGTTACCATCTACTCTTTCTTACATTTAAAAAAAAAAAAAAAAAAGAAAGAAAGAAAGAGAGAGAATGGGAAATTTTCACCCCGGACCCTTATGCATTTCATCCAAACCAAACGGAACCTTCTCTGCATCCCCCGGCCTCGCAAGGTCATGCACACAAGCAAAAGTGGTGGTAACCACCACATGAGACTTCCCCCCCACCCCACATTGTACACATTCAAGTAAGCAGTTCCCTAAACCGGTTTCTTTCCACCCGGAAAAGGCTCTTTACCCGTGACACCTATAAGAATCCTTCAATTCCGCGTCCAGAAACTCTTTCCCTATATATAGAAAAAGCTTCTTCCATGACTTGTGCTTGAGCCAGCAATTGAGCTCTCTTTTTCCCAGATGGATGTGTCGAAAGATAATCTCTTAGCGTCGAATCCCCAGTTACTTTTCCCAACTTCTCATATACTCTTGGTGCCACGCGAGGATCATATCCAGCAGAAGCAACTAGCAGCAACCCAATGTAATCTGCTTCCATCTCCATTCTGCAATTGTGGAAAAAACTATAATAAGTAATTCATCGATGTAACTTGAATCATTACATTTATATGTACACATAACATTCCAGTTTGCAATCAAGTACAAGACAGTTCTACAGAATAATAATCCACACATTTAACAGTATTTACAATAGAAAACAGAGGTAGGGAAAGAACTTTATGCCAGAAGATGCTAAACCACCATTTTCTGAAATGTACCAAAAATTGACTGTTCAGCCAAAACCACCAGGAAGGAAATGTTGTACCCATAGAAAGGAAAAGAGCTTTTAATTGTCAGGAGGATGTGTCAATGTAACTGCAAAGTCACAAACATACCACAACTAACAAGCAACTAAACAGGACATTACATTAACATTGTCTAAAAAGCTAATTCAATCAAAGTAAGGAGTTATCTGAGACCACTACTTGTGAAGAGAAACTAGATGAACTGAGCTATGCCTCATTACACCCAAAAAGAAAATGAAAAGGTCAAAGACCGAGTCCTACCAAGTCAATGGCAACAACAGTATCTATAAGGCCATGTTTGGGGTGCGTATGCACTATACATGGGTGCTTAAAAAAGGACCTCAAAAAGCTGTCACCTTTTTTCCTTTCCTTCTTCTTCTTCTTCTTAAAGTGTTATTAGTTTAAATTTTATATCACGACCCCCGTAAATAATATAAATAAATCTTAAGGAACTTTGTTTAGGAAAATTAGTGATAAAATGCAGGGTTTTTTTTAAGGAAGAAAGTCTCTTAAAATATTGCCATAGCACATAGGGACCCAAAATGGGTTCCTTAGCATTATTTATGGCCTAAGGGTTAAGAAACGCAGTCAAAAATGGTTATTCCATAAGGAAACTGGAATATGGAAAGGCCTTTCTGGGTAGAAAGATGGAATGAATTCAACTAGTACATTTAAGAAAATACTAATCAAGTGGCATCACATCTCACCACATCCTAGCTATGCCATCTTACCTGCCAAAAAAGCATGAGCAACCAACAGAATATGCAAGTGATACAAGAACTCCCACACACACAACACACACACACACATATATGTATTTATGTATATAATTTACAAAATTGGGCAAGAGGAAGATATTTGTATATATGGTAGTAATGGCCACAGTGAACAGCTTTCTTGCTGCTTGATGATGCAGAACATTGATACCAATAAAACTGGACAAAAAAGCTTGATAGGAAAATATAAACTCCCATAAAACTTGGTTCATTAGTGGATATTACAAAATAACAACAGAACAAGTAATGTGGATACATACTTTCGTGAAAATGGAAGCCTCAAGAATAATGTAGACATGGTGTTTACAAGATCAGGCATAACAAACTGGTAAAGTACCAGCTGTACAATTGCAAGCCAAAGATTCTTTGTAATTTGTTCTGCTGAATGTCTAGCAACAGCATGCCCAATCTGTATAATGACAGACAACCAAGCATGGCCTCATTTAGCATAAAAATCATACAAAGAAATAATCTGTGCGCAACTGTTGTAACTGAATCATCAGCTAAGCTCCTAGAGAAGAGTACAAGATTATTCCCTTTGAACATGTTTATACACAAAGGAAGAAGACAAGTGGAAGAAATGTGGTTACTTGATTTCGTCATGATTATGCTGTATCTGTGTGTTATGGTTGTTACTGTGCAGTGTTTTATGTGTTTCTTGCTTGTGTCTTTGTGTCCTTAGTTTGGTTGTATGTGTTTGTATGATGTGGGGTGATAGAGCAGAACAAAGGGATGATGTGACTTGTGGTTATGTTAGCAGTCACTGCATGTTTGTAGGTGTCAAAAAAAGAGGAAATTTAAGTAGGCAGTTACTTAACTGTCAATATATGCTGTAATACACATGTACAGATCAGCAATGAAAAGGAGAGAAAAATGTCTAAATTTTCTCAAAATCATTTTCTATGAGATCCTCAGGTTCTCTCTAAAATGAGCCCAAACCCTAAACCTTTCAAAATAGGCAAACACAGGAAGAAAATCAATAAAGTAATTATTGAACCTGACCTTATTATAGAAAGGCCAAAAACGCGAAATTATAAGCGATCCCGTAACAAATTGATATCAAAGCCAGGAGATACAGTTGAAGCAACAACTTGAGACTTTTTTGGTGATGTATAAGGAGGATAGAGAGTGGCTGGAGGCTCAAGTTGCAAGTTTGAACTGTGAGCATTCTGATTTGCATATGGAGGAGAGGAACTGTGATGAGGCCAGCTAGAACAGGAGGAGCAAAAGCAACATCACCATTCAGGAAGAAAGACATGACAGAGGAGTTATCACTCCAAAATATTCAAAGTTGGATTTTTCTAAACATGATGGTAGCATTGACCCTCTTGGATGGCTTAATAAATGTGAGCATTTTCTTAAACATCAGAAAATTATGGAAGCAGAGCAAGTAGATCTGACCGCCTATCATTTGGATGGTGAAGCACAATTATGGTTCCTGAAATTGGAGCAAGATAGACCCAAAATGTCTTGGGAAGAGTTTTAAGTCCTTGTGCAATGTGCGCTTTGGTCCCCAGTTGAGGCATAATAAGTTGGGAGAGATGGCGAAATTACAACAGATGGGAAATAAGAGAATTATCAAAGGAAATTTGAACAAGTGGCTGCCCAAACATCTCTGCTAACTCCTGATCAGGAAGTGGCTCTTTTCATCAGCGGGTTGAAAGAATACATAGTGGTTGAGGTGGCCTTGCATCAGCCTTGTGATCTAAACCAAGGCTTGGGATTAGCTCACTTGTATGAAAGGAAGGGAGTCCTTGTTAAGAAAGAAAACAACCCTGCCACCAGTGTCAATTTGCAGAACAGTGAAGCAAACAAGGGACCCAATGTTCATAGATCAAGTAGAGCAGAGATGGAAAATCGAAAGGCCAAGGGCCTATGCTTTAATTGCAATGAGCCATTTGTCGTTGGGCACAGATGCAAAAGATTTTTTTTTTGTTGGAAATAGAGGAGCATCTGAGTCCAGAATTCACTGTAGAAAGGAATGGGAATGAGGATGAAGTGGAAGGTGAGTCGGAGATTTCTTTGCAAGCAATGGTAGGTATGAATCGGCCACAAACAACAAAAGTACAAGGGCAAATTAATAACAATCCGATTTTGGTCCTCATAGATTTGGGAAGCACTCATAGCTTTGTGAAATTGTTACCAGCAACAATACTCAACGGGTCTTCGACCGGTTATATTCAAGGCGTGCTAAGATGCCCAAGTGAGGGTGCTGCTGTCCTGACAGCGTGGGTCATGTGTTCTTTTATTTTGTTGTTAAATTCGGTTATGTCAGGTGGTTGTTAGTCTGTCATGTCCGGTGTTCATGGGCAATGTGGTCCATGTTTATGTTGCTGTCAATTCGGTTATGGGGTGTTTTAGCGTCTTGTTCATAATCCTTGTAAGGGAGAGAGAGTGGGTCTAGATAGTGGAAGTATGGCATCAGTAGAAAAGGAGAAATGGCATGACAGTTGGGAAGAGAGAGGCAATGGCGTGGGAGTAGTGGGGAGGGTCTGGAAGGTGTAACTGCTACTCCTATGTACAAAAGAAATGATTCCAGCCATGAAAAAGGTTACATCTTTTTCTCAAAAACACAAGTGTAACAAGGAAAATTGAGATAAAAAACACAAGTGGAATTGCACAAATCAATCTCAGTCAACGTGCTGATTCAAAAACCATGAGACATGACACATGCAGTGGTGCTTGCCCAACTATATGAAAGAAGGGGGGTGACCCTGAGAGCAGAGGTGGAGGGCTAGAGGAAGAAGTTTGTGGCAGTGGCTGAAGCGGAAGTGCCACGCAAGAAATTCACGACAGCAACAAGCCCTAATGCAAATCCCTAGATACGGAAACTCGATAGGGCTGAAATGGAAGAGAGGCGAAGGAAGGGGCTTTGCTTCAACTGTGATGAGCCCTTTTTTGTGGGTCACCATTGCAAACGGTTATTAGGCTCAAGTGCCATGAAGAAGGGCCAATGTGTGCAGGAGGGCGAGGAGGAAGGACCTGGGGAGGAGGAAGAACCCGCTGACATCTCCCTACAAGCAATGGTGGGCGTGGGTAAGCCACAAGCAATAAAGCTCCAGGGTCGCATTGGCACACACACAGTATCGGTCCTCGTCAATTCCAGCAGCACCCACAGCTTTGTGGATGCAACGGCAGCAAGGAAACTAAACTTGTCAGTAGAACAGAGACAGGGCATCAGGATGGTGGTCGCCAATGGGGAAAGCATCCAAAGCAAGGGGGTATGCAAGGGGGTCCACCTCACTCTTGCACAGCAAGTGTTTGGGATGGATCTCTATACCCTCACTTTACGTGGGATAGAGGTGGTGTTAGGAGTGCATTGGTTGAAATTGTTGGGAGCCATCAATTGGGACTTCCGCGAAATGAGGATGAGGTTTTGTGTGCAGGGAGAACTATTGAGCTGCAAGGTTTACCGGAATCCCGTAAAGATGACGCTGCCCTGTTTGTTATACAGGAGGTGGAGAAACAACATGAGTTACAGCTGCTGTTGGCCGAATTTGACATTATGTTCCAACCCCTTCAAGGGCTTCCACCAGCAAGAACTTGCGACCACCAGATTCTGCTCCTACTAGGCACTCCTCCGGTAGTCATCAGGCCCTATCGGTATCCGCACCAGCAGAAAGACGAAATTGAAAAACAATGTGAGGACATGCTAGCTAAGGGGATCATTCAGGTGAGTCATTCCCCCTTCTCTTCACCAGTGTTGTTGGTTAGAATGGCTGACCGAAGTTAGCAATTTTGTGTGGACTACCGCGGTCTCAATGAGAAAACCATAAAAGACAAGTTTCATATTCCAATTATTGAGGAATTACTCAAAGAGTTGCATGGGGCCAGCTATTTCTCCAAGCTAGATCTAACGTCGAGTTATCATCAAGTGCGCATGAGGGAAGAAGATATTGGGAATACAGCGTTCCACACTCAACACAGGCATTTTGAATTCCTAGTGATGCCCTTCAGTCTTACAAACACGCCTTCCACTCTTCAAGCACTAATGAATGAGGTCTTCTAAGGGCATCCTCAAAAAATTTGTGTTAGTCTTCTTCAATGACATCCTCGTCTATAGTCGCACCTGGCCTGAGCATTTGCAGCACTTGCAAAGAGTCCTCGCACTCCTAAAAGAGCACCAGCTATACTTAAAACGAGCAAAGTGTGGGTTTGCTCAAAGGAGGGTGGCCTATTTAGGCCATACCATTTCTGAGGAAGGAGTGCAAGCTGATCCAGACAAGGTGGAGGCAATACTGAACTGGCCTAAACCCATGTCCACCACGGCCTTGAGGGGTTTTTTGGGTTTGATGGGATATTATCACAGGTTTGTAGCAGGGTATGGGAAGATTGCGGAACCATTAACCAAGATGCTCCGAAAGAACAGCTTCCAGTGGACAAAGGAAGCCGAAACAGCCTTCAATAGGCTCAAAACAGCCATGACCGTAGCCCCTGTCCTCGCATTGCCGACTTCTCCCAGCCCTTCATCGTAGAGTGTGACACGTCAGAGGGGGGCATAGGCGTGGTACTCCAACAGCAAGGACAGCCCATCTCCTACTTTAGTCGCCCTTTCTCCCAACAACACATGAAATTGGCTGCCTATGAAAAGGAACTCATTTGCGTTATCAAAGGCAGTGCGGCATTGAAGACCTTATTTATGGGGACAGAAATTCCTAGTGCGAACGGACCACTACAACTTGAAATACTTGCTGGAACAATGTGTGACGACCTCACCCCAGCAGCATTGGATCAGTAAGTTATTGGGCTTTGATTTTTCCATTGAATACAGAGTTGGACGAGAGAACAAGGTCACAGATGCCCTCTAGCGGAAGAATGAACAACTAGCGAGTCTCTCAGCTATCTCTTGCCCTCAGCTGCAACTTTTCGACCAAATCAGAGAAGAAAACCTGCACAGCAGCGAGATGCAGCAGCTAGCAGCCAAGGTCTCAGCGGGGGAACTAGGTCCACAGTGGACAGCACGGGATGGCTTGGTTTTTTTTCAAGAAAAAGGTTTACTTGCTTCCTCAATCTCCTTTATGCTCAATGATCATTGAAGCCTTGCACTCCCTTATCACGAAGGGTATCAAAAAACCCTTCACTGGATCACATGAGATTTCTTTTGGAAAGGCCTTAAACTGCAAGTACAGCAGTTTTTTAAGGCATGTGAGCGTTGCCAGCAAAGCAAAACCGAGCAGCTGAAGCCAGCAGGGCTGCTGCAACCTCTACAAGCTCCTACACAGACCTGGGCAGATATATCAATGGACTTCATTGAAGGCTTGCCTATGTCTAATGGGAAATCCGTACTATTTGTGGTAGTTGACTGTTTCTCCAAGTATGCTCACTTCCTACCCATCAGCCATCCATACACAGCCACCTCGATTTCAAGGATATTCTTTGACAACATATTCAAGCTCCATGGCCTTCCCGAATCGATTGTTAGTGACAGAGATGTCACATTTACCAGCACTTTTTGGAAAGAACTCTTCAAGCTACAAGGGACACGATTAGCTTTCTCTTCCTCCTACCAACCTCAAAGTGACGGACAAACGGAGGTGGTAAATCGCACCCTTGAATTGTATTTAAGATGCTTCACAAGCGATCACCTAAGGAAGTGGACAGAAACAAGCATTGCTGGAGCGTGATCAGGTTTGGCAGCAGCTACAGCACCAGTTGGCCAAAGCACAAGCAGCGATGAAGGTTCAATATGATAAGAAGCACCGCCAACTTGACTTCCAAGTGGGAGAGCTGGTTTGGCTTCGCCTACAATCATAAAGACAGCTGTCAGTGGCTTCCCGACACAATCACAAGCTCGCCCCAAGGTTCTATGGACCTTTCCCAGTCGAAGTTAAAGTCGAGACAATAGCTTATAAGCTGACACTCCCTCCTCAAGCGAGAGTACACCCCGTTTTCCACATCTCGTCCCTAAAAAAATTCATCGGCATTCCACCAGACCAACCAGTTATCCCAACAGCACATCAAGGCGTCATCATCCCACAGCCAACAGCCATCCTCGACACCCGTCACAACAAACATCAGCAGGAATTCCTTATCCATTGGGAACACTATTCGCCAGCAGAAGCTTCATGGGAACCAGCTGAGATGATTATACAGCGATACCCACAAGCTCTTGAGGAGGAAACCACTGTTACCAGCAACAATACTCAACGGATCTTCGACCGGGTATATTCAAGGCGTGCGAAGATACCCAAGTGAGGGTGCTGCTGTCCTGACAGCATGTGCCATGTTTCTTTTATTTTGTTGTTAAATTCGGTTATGTCAGGTGGTTGTTAGTGTGTCATGTCCAGTGTTCATGGGCAATGTGGTCCATGTTTATGTTGCTGTCAATTCGGTTATGGGGTGTTGTAGTGTCTTGTTCTTAATCCTTGTAAGGGAGAGATAGTGGGTCTAGATAGTGGAAGTATGGCATTGGTAGAAAAGGAGAAATGGCGTGATAGTTGGGAAGAGAGAGGCAGTGGCGTGGGAGTAGTGAGAAGGGTCTAGAAGGTGTAACTGCTACTCTTATGTACAAAAGAAATGATTCCAGCAATGAAAAAGGTTACGTCTTTTCCTCAAAAACATAAGTGTAACAAGGAAAATTGAGATCGTCGGGTTCCCTCTAACAAGTTCGAGCAAAATTGCAAACATAGGTTGACGGGGAAGGAAAACCTTAAAGACTAGAGTAGAAACCGAATTGGAAACCAAGGAGTTGAACAAAATTAGCAAAGAAGGAACCTGTGACAAAATTCCAGGTTCAATGTGTTGGGTTGCCTCCAGAAGTGAAGGAGAGTTTAAAGGTGGTTGTGGCTAATGGAGAAAGAGTAAACAGTGGGGGGATTTTTAGAATGGTGCAATTGAGTTTGTGCAAAACAAGTTTTATCTTAGATCTCTATTCCTTATCACTGACTGATGTAGGAGTTGTGCTAGGGGTTAATTGACTTAAATCTCTAGGGCCTATTGCCTGGGATTTTCCATCCATGAGGATGAAGTTTATCCAAAATGGCGAAATGGTGGTGTTAGAGGAAGTTAACGCCATTTACTTCCAAAGCAGTTGCTAGTATCGAGGGAGAAGCAGACCGAGAGTGGGACTGGGACTTTAAGAAGGTGTTAGCTGAATTTACAGATTTGTTTAATAGCCTGCAGGGGCTGCCACCTCAGCAAATGAGCAATCACCAGATCAAGCTATTACCTGGCATGCCACCAATAGCAGTTCACCCGTACAGGTATCCATATAACCAAAAAGATGATATTGAAAAACAATATGATGACATGTTAAAAATGGGAATTATAAGACCCAGTCAATCCCCTTTCCCTTCACCTGTTTTGCTAGTTAAAAAGGCTGATCAATCATGGAGATTTTACATTGATTACCAGGCTTTAAATGAAAAAACTGTAAAATATATCCATACCAGTAATTGAAGAATTATTGGAAGAATTACATGGAGCTGGTTATTTTACGAAACTAGATTTATGTTCAGGATGTCAACAAGTACGGATGAATCCTTTGGATGTGGAGAAGACAGCTTTTTGAACCCATCACATGCACTTTGAATTCTTGATGATGCCATTTGGTCTTTACTAATGCCCCATCAACATTCCAAGCCTTAATGAATGAAGTGTTTAAGGGCTATTTTACAAAAGGTGTATTGTTTTTTTTGACGACATACTTATTATCTACAGCAAGTCATGGGTGGAGTATTTGCAACATTTAAGGTTGGTCTTCCTTTTTCTTCAAGGGCATCAACTTTATTTGAAGCAAACTAAGTATGAATTTGCTCAAACACAGGTATCGTACTTAGGCCATCTTATTTCAGAAAAAGGAATGGAAGCAGATCCTAAGAAAATTGAAGCAATGCTATCTTGGCCTAAGCCGATGACTATCAAGGCATTATGGGGATTTTTAGGGCTGACCAGTTATTACTGGAAATTTGTGAAAAATTATTGTGTGATTGTGGCTCCATTAACACAAATGCTCCGCAAAAATGGCTTTAATTGGACCAATCAGTCCGAGAAGGCCCTTATTGCACTCCAGGAAGCCATGACCAGGGCCCCTGTGTTGGCCTTGCCTGACTTCAACAAGGTGTTTATCGTGGAATGTGATGTGTCGAATTTGGGAATCGGGGTGATGCTACAACAGGAGAACCAACCAAGCAATTGCTTTTTACAGCCAGCCATTCTCTCAAGGACATTTGAAGCTACTGGCGTATGAGAAGGAATTAATTGGGTTGGCTAAGGCAATTAAGCATTGGAAGGCATATTTGTGGGGAAGGCAGTTCCTGGTCAATATGGACCATTATAGCCTGAAAACAGTGTGTAACGACATCACTACAACAACATTGGATAAGCAAGTTATTGGGTTTGATTTCCACATCAAGCATAAGGTGGGATGAGAAAATAAAGCGTCTGATGCCTTATCTTGCATAAATGAACAGGAAGGATAGTTGCTGGCAATTTCCTATCCACAACTGCAGGATTTTGACCAGATTAAACAAGAAATTCAATCCTAACCCAAACTGCAGCAGTTAGCACAGCAAATTGACAGGAACTGAGACAGGATTGGACATTCAAAGATGGCCTCATTTTTTACAAAGGAAAGGTACATTTCCAGCACACCTCAGCTCTCTGTTCTTCCATTATTGAAGCAGTTCACCACATAGCCCATGAAGGATATCAAAAAACATTATACTGGTTGACACAAGATTTCTATCGGCGTGTCCTTAAGAAGCAAGTCCAAAACTTTGTCAGGGCTTGTCTAATTTGTCAGCGAAATAAGGGCGAAAATTTACACCCAGCTGGCCGCCTCCAACCCCTACAAGTGCCACAACAGGTCTTGTCTGACCTCTATATGGATTTCACTAATGGGTTGCCCTCATGTCATGGAAAATTGATATTATTGGTAGTAGTGGACTGATTTTCAAAATGTGCCCATTTTATGCCAATTTCCCGTCCTTATACAGTGGTGTTTGTAGCAAGGATCTTTTTTTATTCAACTGTCAGACTACATGGCTTACCAAAGACAATTGTAAGTGATACGGATGTGACCTTTACTAGTGTATTTTGGAGAGAGCCCTTCAAACTCAGTGGCACTAAATCATCCTTCTCATCTGCTTCTCACCTGCAAAGTGATGGGCAAATGGAAGTCACTAACCAAACTATTGAGATGTCTCTAAAGATGTTTTGTAGGAGATCATCCAAAGAAATGGACGGAATGGATTTTGTGCACAGAATATTGTTACAACACCAGTTATCACTCAGCATTGAAGTCTACTCCATTTAAACTAGTCTACAGGTGTCAACCTCCATACTTGCCTATTGCCAGGGACCAGCCAAACTGGAAGTTGTTGATAAAGCTTTAACAGGCTGCGACCAGGTTATCAAAGATGCCCAAGAACAGATGCTTCAAGCTCAACAGACTATGATGCTGGTCATAGGGACTTACAATTCAACATTATCAAGTCTATTGGCAACTTTCCTAGTCAACCAGAAAAGAGTAACAAAGCTTTCTCCACATTATTATGGCCCAATCCTGATAGAAGAAAAAATTGGGTCACTGGCATACTGCTTGCAACTTCCAAAATCAGTTCACCTTCATCCAGTTTTCCACATTTCTTGTCTCAAGAAATTTCACGGAAATCCTACAGCACCAGGGGCAAATAATTCCAACTCCAAAAGCGAAATTAAACTCCAGGAAGATAGCCAATACATTTCAAGTTCTAGTCCATTGGGATCGTTACTCTCCTGCAGAAGCTTCTTGGGAGGATTCCCTAATATTGAATCAACATTATCCCAATATCATGCCTGAGGTCATGCTCGTTCTTAAAGGGGGAAGTAATGTTGTAGCTAAATCATCAGCTAAAGCTCCTAGAGAAGAGTATAAGATTATTCCCTTTGAACATGTTCATACACAAAGGAAGAAGACAAGTGGAGGAAATGTGGTTACTTGATTTGGTCATGATTATGTTGTATCTGTGTGTTATGGTCGTTACTGTGCAGTGTTTTGTGCTTGTGTCTTTGAGTCCTTAGTTTGGTTATATGTGTTTGTATTATGTGGGGAGATATCAAGGGATGATGTGGCTTGTGGTTAAGTTAGCAGTTACTGCATGTATGTAGGTGTCAAGAAAAGAGGAAAGTTAGACAGATAGTTACTTAACTGTCAATATGCTGTAATACACATTTATAGATCAGCAAAGAAATAAAGAGAAAAATGTCTGAATTTTCTCAAAATTATTTTCTATGAAATCCTAGGATTCTCTCTAAAATGAATTCAAACCTTAACCTTTCAAAATAGGCAAATGCAGGAAGAAAATCAATAAAGCTATTATTGAACCTGACTTTATTATAAAAAAGGCCAAAAATGTGAAATTACAAGCAATCATGTAACAGCAACATTAACAATGTACCTCATGTCCAAGAATTGTTGCAATCTCCGCATCAGTCCTGAAGTGCTCAAGCAATCCCGTAAAAACAACTATTTTCCCACCTGGCAGACAAAATGCATTTACAACAGGCTCATTTACCACCAAAACCTCCCAGTTCAGGCCCTCCAAATGTGAGGTTGAGGTCTCTGACCCACGCTCCTGACCCTTCTTCCTACTCTGCTGAATCCACCTATCATCAAGGAGCTCCTCCTCACGGTGCCAATGCCCTTCCATCTTTTCTCCTTCTTGGCCACTCAGGGCCATTAAAGTATCACTTGCTCCCCTTTCATGGGCCCCAGAACTTTCAGGGAAGGCATAATCCATATCGCTCCAGACCTGCATGGAAAAAAGTATGGTTGATACTTATCAGGAATGAAAATAATAAAGCCTAGCCATTGTGAAACAAAGCTATCAGCGCATGCTTGGAGTAGTCAGGCAGAATTGTCTACACCAATTGCTCCCCAAGCAAATCTCAGCTACCGATATCTTAAATCCAGCAGCATACACAAATCCAACTTGCTGAGACAACATGGAAGCGTACCCACGGTGAATGGAACTCAATGAGAAGCTTTGGATTGACAATGATGTTAGCAACTTCCCAAACCCATCACTTTGGGAGCTAAAAGCCCAGAGGAGTTAAGACCTGCCTATCTAGATCAGAATTTGCATGAAGCAGCTAATCTGGCATTTGTGATCACAGGATACTTCAAATTAAATCTCTCTGTAGAAATGCCACCAGGTAATGATAGGGGGAAAAAGAAAGATAAAGGTCAAATCCACATAAAACTAATATAAAAATGTTCAGCTTATCCTAAACCTTCCCCTAGAGAGCAAAAGATCCATGTTATACACATCAGGCAGGCAGTCAGACTGGTATTGCAGGAGTATTCTTGGGTATATGGATAAGCTTCCCTGACTACACAAGTAATTACCTCCAACCACTAGCCATCCAAAATACCACTAGTACTATGAATTAATTGCAGCACTTAAATAAAAAATCATTTTTCACAATACAAAAGCACTAAGACCTTATTTAATTTAACAGGAATAGGATTCCAAAGTTTTAGACATCTATCCACCATTTAAATAAAAGTAAGCTAGAAATCCTATTCCCTAAGGTCAAGTTTGGTTGGCTAGAATAGAATAGTCATTGCGTAAAATAGGTTGAGGCCAGAATGATCACTATCTTTGAAATTATTTTTGGATGATGTCTTGCTTTTCCAATTTCACACTTGAAGGTTGAAATTGCTAAATGTCATATCCAATTGAACTTTTTCTTATCAAACTTTACACTTAAAAGTTTTTCGGATAAGTAAAATTTTATTGATATCCAAATGTTGTACAACCATTAAAAACGGATAAAGTTACATCATAGTCATAGAGACAAACATAAAAATAACAATTCTACTACATCTAAGGTTACAATACAGCTGAGTAAGCTCTAATTTGGTTCACAACTGAACCCCATTTAAGAAGACTATGTCTTAAGCTTACTTTGTTGCGGACTCTCCAGATGTAATAGATTGTCATAGCTAAGCCAGCACTCAGTCTTTGGAAAGTAGGAGAATTGGAGCCAGCTAAGGCCATCAAGGAGGTGGTAGCACCTTGCCAACTTTTAAAAGAGGAAGGGCAATGGAGATAGTCGCACACCTTGCCTCAGATTAGGGAGGTATAGTTGCAATTAAAAAACAGGTGGGAGCAAAGTTGTCAAACTCGCAAGTTAACTCGTACGATTCAACGATTTTACGAGTTTGGATACATATTTCTAATTAACTCACATACAAAATTGGGGAAAAGTAAAATCGTAATAGAATCACGATTTTGAACAGTAAAATTATCAAAATCGCGAGTTTGAACGTTTCCACCAATTCCACAATATTGCACAACCAAGTAAAATTTCAGTCATCCAGATCCGAATGAAAAAATATGTAATAATAGCTATTCATGGACCCAAACCCAAACTTTTAATAAACAAATATAGGCTTAATTGCTAAAAGCCCCTTGACATCCATGGGGCACTGCCCCCTTGAGACTCCCACCGGAGCGACTTCCCCGAACCCCCGCCCACTTAGCGTAGAGCGGGACCCACGTGCTTTCCTATCGTAGGGGAGTATAAGCCATACCCCAACATGTTCATAGGTCATCATTCCTCTCTTGTTAGTGTGTTGCGTTGCATTAAAGTCTTTGTGTTTGTGTTCGTCAATTGTTAGTCTTTTTGTTCCTATTTGTGATCATGTTCGTGTTAAAGCACTCATGTTTGATTACTGCAACTTTTCTTATTTTAATTAATATTTTTGTAATAATAAATAAAATAAAAAATGAATAACTTTAACTTTATAAGAATTTTTTAGATTTTTAATTTTATAGGAAAAGTATAAATATATTTATATTTCTATCTTTTCAATATCTCATAGTTAAGTAAATATGAGATATTGTTAAGTAAACATATTTTGAATTAATAATTACGAATAGTACAAAAATTTACCTAATAATATATAATTTTAAAGGTTTTTCTTGTTATAGTATCTTCTTTATCATTTACTTTTTGTTAGTAATTATTTGTCATTTTTTAATATTACTCATTTCTAATAGTATATCTTCGTTATCAACTTTTATTTATTAGTAATTTCTTAAAGTTACAATTGATTTTTAAATTTTATCTATTATCTTTTAACTTTTGTATATATAACTAAGTAAAACTTGCTTTATACATAATTTATCATTTTAGAAATAAAATATCTATATTATACAACTTATGCTTGATTATTTATATTATGACTTTTATTGTAAATTTGCAATTTATGGCTAAAATAAATGTTGAATTTCCTTATTTCTATTATTCATTATATTTTTTAATGACTATTGTAAGTAAATTTATAATATTTGAAAGTTATTTTACATAGGTTGTAGAAACTTACATTTCTACGTTTTGTTTCTACGTTCCAATTCTACAGACCCCTTAACGATTCTACGTAAAATCGCGATTTTGACAACATTGGGTGAGAGTGGTCTTCCTGACCCTAACTGCACAAGAAACAGGTTGCAATAGTAGTGACTCCCCATGTAGTCAACTTATCTAAGGTAGAAAGTTTACCTAGTCAGGTTAACCATAAGATAAACGAGTATCTTGGTAATGAGAGTTTGTTCTAACTCACCTTATACCAGGGCACCGTAGTACTCGGGGGTTGAGAAAAGCATATCCACTCTTTGTTGTGTACTCGCCCATGCTAGAATGGATCCATTGGAGACGATCAAGGCATGAGGCATTGGGGTGGAGAGACGTAGGAATTTGAATATTATTCCAAAGCAATCCCTTAGGTACACACCATTCATTTCCTCCATTAGGGAACAGAGTTTGGTGGTGGGAGGGAAACCAGTATTACACATCTCACGAGCACTAAATATCGTATCCAATGGGCCTATTGGAAGCTAATAGTCTACCCAGAGTGATATGACAAGGCCATTGTTCGGTTCCCATTGGAAACTGGTGCGGACTAGACTTCTGAGCTTTAACAGCTTCTTCCATGACTAAGAGCATATGGAAGGAGCTTTGGTAGATCAGAAGTTTCTTCCTTTCAATAGTGTAGAGTGAACCCATTCTAGCCATAAGGTCCTAGGTCCTTCCTTACACAAGTGCCAAATGTTTTTGATTTGGATGGCCTTATTCCATAGGTGTAAGTCAAGTATAGCTAGACCCCTACATTTCAGTGGTTTGCAAACTTCACTCCATCTAACTTTAGCCTTGAAATATGTGTGAGGGCTACCACTCCATAGAAAATTTCTAAGTAAACTGTCCATCTTCCTAATTACAGATTTGGGAAGTAAGAATACATTACTCCAGTAGACCTATATAGAGATAAGAACCAACTTGAGTAACTGCAATCTTCCTACATATGAGAGATATTTGGATGTCCAAGATGTGATGCGAGCCAATATCCTCTCCAACAAGGCATCCTAGTCTTCTTTTTTAAGCTTAGCGGATGATATTGGTACACCTAAGTATTGAACTGGCAACTTTCCTTCCTAGAACTGGGTATACCTGAGGATATCCTCCTTCACCCCCTCGGGAACATGAGAGAAGAAGATGTTGCTCTGGCTATTGTTTACCTCCAAGCCTAAAAGTGAGTGGAAGCACTGTAGAGTCTCTTTGATCAAGGAGACCAATTCAAAATTTCCTCTAGTGAATATGAGGAGATCGTCTGCAAAACAAATGTGGGTTAGTTTTTCAAACTTACATCTCCAGTGAAGAGAGAACTGGGGATTCATGGTCAGCCTCCTTAGTTGGGTAGATAATTCCTCCATTCCCAATACAAAGAGATAAGGAGAAATCAGATCTCCCTATCTCAACCCCTTATTGCTTGGGAAATAACCTGCTAATTCTCCATTAATGTTGATGGAGAACTTCAAAGTAGAAATACACTGCTTTATGAGAGTACATAAATGATGGCTTTGAGGATCTCCATCAGGAAATCCCACCCGATCATGTCACATGCCTTTTGCAAGTCCACTTTGAGGTGCAACACAGGTGCCCCAATTTGAACATGATAACTTGCCATCAATTCTTGAGCAAGGAAGATATTGTCAGTGATTCTTCTCTCTGGGACAAAAGCCGCTTGTTCTCTACGAACCAGTGATGGAAGGACCCTCTTTATTTGAGCTGCAATGATTTTAGATATAACCTTATAGATGACATTGCAACATGCAATAAGTCGAAACTCACCTAGCCTAGATGGGTTGGCAACTTTGGGGACCAAGGAGATTGCAACTTTATACTTAAAAGTTTGAAGTTGCTAAATACCATATCCAATTAAACTTTTGCCAAATATAAAACATCCGTCTTATCTAAAAAGGTAACATGACAAACACTCATTAATAATTTCTTTGACAACCAAAAGTTCAATTGAGTGCATTATTTAGCAACTTGAAGTCTCGCATATAAAATTGATAAAACACTTAAAATTCATATAGTGATTTTGACATTGTTCATCTTCATAGATAGGGATGTTTTTGAAATAAGGTTACTATTCCACAAGAAATGAGCATTTCTTTCATAGGGAAAAGGAATATTTATTCCACAAACTTAAGATCAAGCATACTTGTGGGATGACCATTCTGTAAAATCTAAGTACCAATGACTGTTTTTCGAAGAATGAGGTTGAAATGGAGATCAAGCAACCAAATGTTACATAAATATGTCATTCCTCATTTCCAGTCACCCGTTAGAATTCTCATTCCTTTTTTTTTTTTCTACTGGAAAATACAATTATCCCTCATTCCAGTAGTAAGTCTCTCTCTCTTTATCTTTGGAATTACTTACAATTCCAAAGTACAAATAAAACAATTCCGCTCCACTTCCATTCTTAAAAGATTACAGCGTATTGTTGATCAAATTCCAGAAAATTGGATTCTAGAAATTGGATTCCAAGAATGGAAACCAAACAACGCCTTTAGAAGGACAACTTACGAACAGCAAAAGACTTATATGGTTGCAAAACCTTCAACCCCTTGAACCATCATATAATTTCAACACCAAACACATTAGAGTTAACAAAATAACCAACCTGTTCATGCTTTCGCAAACCTCTCTGCAAAGCATCAATAATATCCTTAGCAATCAGTCTAACCCGAACACTTTCCGGGTGAATACCAGGTAATATCTTCCCTTTAAAAGCACCTTTCATTTGTTCAAACTGTTGTTCGCCAAGCCTTCTCTCCATAGCCCTAGAAAGCAAAACAAAGTGGTTCCTCTTCGTATAAGGAACGGTTTCTAAATTTCCAAAATAAACAGTGATCAAAACCCCACCACTCACTAGTACAACTATAAGTAAATTCCTGGGGTTTTGTAACCAACGTTTAGGACCTCTTGGCCTAAAATGGTGTACCTGGTATCGGTCTACATAGTAGTATCTTCTTTTTATGATCTGGGTATAGTTGTTTTGGGGGAAATATTGAATCTTTCTATGGATAAAGAAAGGAGAGGAATTTGGGACAACATCTGGGGATTTTGGTTTGCTTGGAATAATGGGTTTTGGGATTTGAGGTTTTGGGGTGTGTTTAGATGTAAAATTACGAAAGGCTTGTAGTGCAAATTGTGACCTTTTGTAGAATGATCCCATGGTGTAAAGAAAGAAGCAAGAAAGATTGGATCTTTTGTAAATTAATAAGGAATTGATTTAGAAGAAAAATGGGATTTTTATTGAATTAACTCATATGTCGATTCAATTATATATGATCTGTGTACATTGAAGAAGTGAAATGCATGTTTTGGATTGACGAATATGGAGAAAAGGCAGGGCAGCTGTCTTGGGGAGCAAGAGTACTGAAGAAAGGGGAAATTTTGATAGCTTGAGTCGGTTGAAAGGGGCAGAGGGTCAATGCTCCGTTTTAGATGGCTCTGGAAAGTGGAAGTCGGAAACTTGTGCCGTTTTGCTTTAGGTCCGTGACAGTTGATACGGTTTCATCCGACTAATCTTTCCTTTTCTTAATTCCCTATCCAAAGCATGTACTAGTCAATCACATATACATATTTGATCCAATTCAATAAATTTTTATATTTAAATATTAATTTATTATTTAAGTATTTATTTATAATAGATAAAAATACACTCTGAAAATAGCAAATATTTATCCAATTTTATACTTTTTTTCATGGTTTACATATTTGCTTCATGATTGTAGACATATAATTTTTGCCCCCTCTTTATTTATTTATTATTATTTTATTATTTTTTTTCAAAAAAGAAAAAAGAAAACAAATGCAATTTGGTTACATAATAAACTAAGACATAGGCCTAACGAAAATACATGCATGCAAAATACCCATGGTCACGAGTTCAAATCACGATAGTGGAAAATGTGTGTTGAACACACATTTTTTTCTTCCAATAAACTGATAAGAAAATGTTAAAACATGTTTTCTCCTTCTAGTAAACAGTTAAGAAAACATGTTTTGAACACACATTTTCACTATTCATTTCTTCCTCTTCCAATCGTGATTAACTCATTTTTCCTTCTTGTATAGCCTCTTTTGGAGCTCTTTTTTACCCCTTTTTCTTCATAATTTCACCAAATTAACGGTGAAGTCACAAAGATCACATTCCCTACTATGCATCCAAGCCAAAAAATAGTCCAAATACACTTAATTAATTAGCTAAAATTGGCATGAAAAATAGGAAAAAATCATTTTGCACAAAAATTGTTCTTGCATATTTAGCTCGATTTGAACAAAATCGAAGCTTCCATGGACATTTTCAAGCAAGTACAAGCATCTAAGGATTCTTTTTTACTTAGATTGCAGTCGAATTCATTGCATTAAAATCAAAATCGGTCAAAACTCATTAAATTGAAAATAAAAAATTCATTATAGGAATTGACCTTCCATGATTAATTCAAGCTTGTGCAATATAAAAAGAACCCTAAGGAAGGCATTAGAGTATGGATGCAATCGAGTTGGTCACAATATGGTACCCAACCCGATTGACCCAATAAAAACTCTATAGGGTTTAGGATCAGGTTTTATGACATAAAATAAAACCCGATAAGATTTAAGGTTAGGTTACGGGATTTAGAAAAAACCCAACCCAATTTTTTTTAATATATTGAAATTATAATTTATAATTAGTGTAAATGTCCAAAATGTATAATTGATTTTATTATTTTTTGCATTTTAACTTTTCCTACAATTTCTGCAGTCTGAATTCCCATTTGGCCTTTTGCAAATTGCAATTCCTACCAGTAGGCTACGACCTACCCACTTTTTTTATTATCAATTTCACAAACAAACAATAGACCACAGTCTAGACCAGAGTCCACGTCTTGGGTCCACACTCCACAATCCATAGTTAGCACTCGGGCCCTCAGCAAGTCACACACTGACTCACATTGTCACATGCACATCAGAGTTCAAACATTTAATATACAGTGTAAATTAATTTTATTTTTTATTTTTTATTTAATCTCTTATGATTTCAGACAAATTGACATTATGTAAATTAAAAAAAAATAAGTTGAAGAAAGGGGATTAAAAAAAATTTTACATTGTTCGAGTTAGGTTTGGGTTCTCCTTTAAGGACCAATATCACTATCGAGTCGGGGTGGGTTTTGGGGGTTTCTCCTCTCTGTTGAGTCAAGTTTGAGTTCCATTGACCCGTCCCAAACCTGACCCAGTTATATCCCTACATTGGAGGGGAGAAGAAAATTAATTCTCACTTCAAAAAGAATTTTTTTTTCTTTCTCTCTCTAAGTTCTTGTTTCCTCTCTCTACATCCTCATTTTCTTTTTTCTTTCTCTTTCTTTTCTTCTCTCAACAAAACCTGAGTCTCTTCTGCTATTCCCGATTGCTTGAATCGTCACCAGATGTTGACATCGGAGGCCGCTGTCCCCAATTCCGATAAGTAGCTACACAGATTCATCCTCTTTTTCTTTTCTTTTCTTTTCTTTTCTTTCTTTTATTATTATTATCATTATTATAAAAAAAATTATTTTCCCTAATTTTTTTCTTTATTATTATTATTATTAAAAAAAACATTTTCCCTAAAAAATAATATTTTTCTCTATTTTTATTATTATTATCATAAAAGAAGCATTTTCCCTAAAAATTTAATTTTTTCTTTATATATATAAAAAAACACATTTTCCCTAATTCTTTTTTTTTTAGCACTTTAGAATTTTTCTAAAAATAATAATAATAGTAATATTTTTTAGAGCTATTTTTATTAAAAAAAAGTTTTCCTTTTAAAAAAAATTAGTATAATTTTTTAAAAATAGATTCTGGTCTCTATAAAAAATAAAATATAATTTTTTTATGAACTACGACCCATCTGATCCTGAATAGAAGGTATGTAGGCACATACAGGGCAACCTTAAATAATAATTTTTTTATTTTTTACTTTCTCTAGTTAAACATTTTTTAAAAATAAAAAAGTAAATAAAATAAAATTTAATCTTGGAAGATTTAAAGTAGTAACCATAGTGTTTTAAAAGATAGCCCTTGAGCTTAGAATCTCTGGTTTTTTCTTTAAGAATTTTTTTTTATCAGTAGCCAAGTTAGAATTAATACTGCTCTATTAATTCTAACTTTATATTTTTTCTGATTATAATCAAGTGGCAACTATTTAAAAAAAAAATGTAATTTTTTTTCTAATCTTAGTCGAGGGTTTACATTAAATGATCATAAAGTTTAGTATAAATCAATTAAAAGAGAGAGAGAGAGAGAGAAAATTAGGCTCGATAGAATGATGACTCCACTAGAGACCCCAAGTAGGCTAGCCACTTAAACCTTCCAAAAATAAATTTTATTTTTAAGGATTGTTCATTAAAGTTTTTTCATTATTATATTTGTACTAACTTTTGTTTATGCAGGATTAAGATTTATTTTATTTCCAATGCATGTTGGATACGGTTAAACCCGGACCGTCTTAGGACCTTAGGAGGGGATCCATTATGTAAGTTTTGAGCGCAGTAGAATAACCACTGCTTAAGGCCAAATAGGTTATCCCACTCAAACTTCGATATAGCTTATAATCCGTTTCTTTGAAAACACGAGAGGTTATAGAGTTTGAGAACTTTTAGAACCCACCTTGTGCATACATGAAGTCGTAAATTGGTAAGTAAACGCTAAAGTGATGTGAAACAAAGTTGCAAATACAAGTTTTGAAGTACTTTCCCTATAAAAGTAATATTATAATTAGAGGTGTAATTTTTATTTTTTTAATAGAAAATTGTAAATTAAGAACTTTTGTAACAAAAGATTTTGAGTTGTCTTGTAATCTGATAGTATATAAGCATGAACCCTGTTTTGTTGATGTAAACATGAACTCAATTCTATCTCTCAACAAAATAGGGTCCATGCCTATATACTATTAGCATTTGGAACTCTCCTTTTTCCTACTGGGGTCTTTTACATTTGTTATAAGGTGGTTGAGCTAGTGGCCCAATTTCTAGAGAGGAAATCTTATATTCCTACTGTCGAGTCTAATTTTTGAATTCCCATTCCTAATCCGATCTAGACTAGACCCTATGCTTATCTAATATAGATCATCGACTTGAGTTAGGAATTTCGTTTGATTTTTGGAGTTGCCACCCAACTGTTGTTGGGAAATATTGAATCAAGACTAAAGGAGCGGATTAGTCTTAATTTGGACCACCAGTCGTCGTTATTTCCTTTTTTCGTTTTTGTGAAAAAGGAAAAGGGAAAACCAAAGTTTCTAAGTCCGGAGGCTAATCTATTAAAACCTTTACGGTTACCACCTAATCTCCTGAAATTGTTCCTATTTAGAAATGTATTTCATTGTGTTTCTGTTACTTTTTATTATATTATTTCAAGAAAATGATTTTTTTATTTCATTTTTATTTTTATGGGTTGACCCGAATGGGTGCCTACGTACCTACTAGTCAGAATCAAACAAGCCGTAGTTCGCTTCTCTGAAAACTTTAAGTTTGTTTGTGAATTTTAATTTTGAAATCACTTTTGATTAATGTTTTTAACATTTTTTGGATTTTTTCTAAAAAATCTAAGCCTAAGCTTTAATCTGATTTTTGAAAATGATTTTTAGGGAAAACATCAATTTTGGATTTATTTGAAGAAAAGGATTTTTCTAAGTGCTAAAACTCATTTTTTTTTTATTCTTTTATAATGTTTGAATTTTTTATGATTTTTTATTATTTTATATTTTTATGATTTTTTATGATTTTTATGATTTTTCTGATTTTATGATTTTATCCTAAGTCATTATCTATCCTATTTTGAAATCTAGAATTTTATTATTATTTTTTCCTAATATTTTTATTACTTTTCTACATTTTTATATATATATTATTTATTTTTTTATATATTTTTTCCTTATTTATTATTTTTCTACATTATTAAATTCTAGAAAAATCTAATTTCTACATTTTCCTATTTATTGAAAATAAAACAAAACTAAATAAATAAATAACCAACAAATTAATAAACAATTTACCAAATAATAAATACAAATAAATAAATAAACAAAATTCGAAAAAAATAAAAAAATCCGGAAAATCCGACTTACCTGGATCCGGGTCGAATCGCGGGTTGGATCGGTCGGGTCGAATCAGGTCGAGTCGGACACGGCAGCGGAGGATGCTCGTTCACGGTGTTCCGGCGGTCTTTCGTCGCGGGTGAGGTGTCGAATCCTAGCTTCTTGAGGGTGCTGAATCCAATGATGGTGGTGGTTCACTCCCAGATCGCCTCCTGGTGGTGGTTCACCTCCAGTCGGTGCTCGCGGTTTTGGACTCTTCTCCGATTCACTCCTTTCTCTCACTTTCTCTCGATTGTAATCTATGTTTTGGCTTCCTCACCTCCTCCTCTATTTATAGGCACTTGAAACCGAGTTGGATAAGCTCAGATTTCCTCCGATCGAAGCTAATCGGATTTTCGGTTAAAAAACCAACTCCGATTTGTGTCTATCCATCGATTTGTTGTGATTTGATTCCAATTAGATAATGTTTATCTTATTTCTGTTGAAGATCTGTTGGATTTGTGCAAAAAATAGAATCGAAACGGCCGAAATACGAATTTTTCCTTCCGCCGGCGATCTCGCGCTCGAGGTAGGAGACGATCACGCACCCGGCGCATGCACTTCCTCCAGCCAATCAGATGCTGCCACGTGTCCTGGGTAAATGAAAAATTCGCAAAACGCGGAAACTGTTTCTCCCGCGTTTCGAACCCGTGACCGAGCCCCCCTACACGCGCCTTAGCCATGGTCCGGACCAGCTGAGCTAGCTCATTTTCCTGATTTTCTTTTATTCGCAAATTGCATATATGCAATGCGATTTTTTTTATTTTTTTGTATTTTTTGAAATTTCAAAAATTTGTAAAAATTATTTATTATTTATTATTGCCCTTTCTGAAATCATTTTTCAAAATTGATGTTTTTTCCTATTTATTTTTATTTTTTGAATATTTTTAATTATTTATGCTAAATTAGGGAAAAAATTGAAAAAAATTAGAAATTGATTATTATTGATTATTGTTGGATTCCTAGGGCAAAAATGGGGTGTTTACACCTACTCTCTTAGCCAAACAAATTCGCAACTTGAACTTTGTAAAGAGAAAAAGGCATGTCATCTTCAAAAGTCACATCAACCTTATCCTAATATGGTTTGTAAGCCACATCAAATGCTTTAGGCTGAACATAATTAGATGATCATTAGCCCATCAGATCGATCTCATTGAATCTTGTGGATAAAGAATGAAGTTACCTGATGGCATCCCTAGCTACTCTTAGGTTGAGATACTTGAAAGTTTTACTGTGAATGATATCTTACGGACTGCCAGATGGAGCAATTGCAATAAAATCATCCTAAAGTGCAAAGATTTTCAAGCAATTCCATTAATCAGGCTCAATTGGTGTACAAGTTACCATCCACACTCAGTGGTGTGTCAATTTGGCACTATTCAAGATATAGTCCATAAATCATCACTATAATCAATTACATTCGAGTATCAAAACCCTGGCATGATAATTGCTAATAAGATAGCTAAGTTGTTGGGAATAAAAGCTTTATGGGAATCCTGAATTGAAATCCCTAATATTGATTTAGATGAATTTGAAGGCGAAGTTGGAAAACATCGAGCTACCAAGGACTTCATCATTAATCAATTGTATAAGATTGGCAAGAGAATCTACTGAACTCTTGTTATCACACGTCCTGCACCAAGTAATCCATGCTCAAAGATGAAAACCTATATGGAATAGGTGCAAGCTTGAATGGAGGTTCACTTTAATTATGTAGAGGTTAAGGCGGATACTTATAAGAATAGATTCAAAGAGTCCCACCAAAAAAATAAAGCTTTAAAAGCCTAACTAAGGATAGCTCATCAGAAAATCAAAGAGTTAGAAACCCCTACCAGTTAAGTGAAAGGGACAAAAAAGGAAGCCTTTACAAGAAGCAAAAGCAAAAAAAAAAAAAAAAATGGAAAGATTAAACATTAGGTTTTTTTTTTTTTTTTCACAATGTAACAAAACTTTAAGATTTCCAGCTTTAATAAAATTTCAATGATTTTCCACTTTAACGATTACTTGCCAATTTTCATACTTGCATCTACTTGAATCATGCATACATTCATCTTCTTTAATAATAATAATAAATAAATAAATAAATAAAAATAAAATGCACTAATAGAAGCTGCACAATGTTGATTCGATAGGTTTCAAAATAGTGCCTAAACAACAGAACCCCATAAAAGGTCCATATAACACCCGTTCTAGAGCTAAGATGTCAAGCAACAACAACAGTGACACCAATGATAATGCTGCTGATCAAAGAATGATTTCATTGGAACAAATAGTGCAAAATCTCAATGATCAGGTCAAGTTTTTAGTAGAAAGTCTTACTCTCTTACGATCTACTCAATCGAATCAAGAAGGTCATTCAGGCATGCAGAAAGAAAAAAAATGTTGAAATTCCACCTCTCGAAAATGAGGAAATTAACTATATGATCAATCTAACATTTGATGTGGAACCCAAATTAAGAGTTCGAATCTCATATCTTCTTGAAAATCTGTAAAGGCAAATGGAGGAAAGGTAGAAAGAGATGAAGAGAAAACTTTACCAACAATTTGCCAACAAAATAAGAACTCTGGAAGGGCTAGATGGATACAAGCTAATTGGCATATCTGATTTGATAGTTTTTTTATGCCACTACCTGTCTTGAAAAGTTTAAAGTACTAGAATTTGAGAAGTACAATGACACTAGATGTCTGAAGATGCATACTAGATTGTATGTTCGAAAAATGGGCAAATATGTGCAGTATGATTAACTAATGGTATAAAGTTTCTAGGATAGTCTCATTAAACCTGCCCTAACCCGGAATATGCAATTAGACCTCAATCAAATCAACACTTAGGAAAGGTTAGCTCAAGCATTCTACGAGCAGTACAAATCCAACATTGAGGTTACTCCCTCAATGGAGGATTTAGGAAGTATTCGTAAGAAACATAATAAGTATTTCAAAGAATATACTTAACGTAGGCAAGCTTAGGTTGCAAGGGTCAGTACTCCAATCTTTGAGAAGGAATTGACATCCATCTTCATCAATACATTAGAGAAACCCTATTTCACTCACTTGATTGGGCAAACCTCTTCAAGTTTCACAGAAGTAGTAGTAGCAGGATGCAGGATCGAGAATGCTATCACTTCTGGAAAATTACCTGTTAATGAAACATCCAGAGCAACCTCATCCAAACCTTTAAATAACATCAAAGGAAAAGAAACCACTGTTGGTATGGTTAATTCCAGTAGGAACATGATGTGCCTTGATTCCAAACCATAAGCACACAATTGCAATCGAAGAATCAACTAAACAAATTCCACAAATGACGTGATTATAATTGCCACGTGAACTCTAATTGCATGTAACAATTCGCTCTGATACCAAATTATGATATGCTTAAGATTTCAAAGCACATGAACACCAATACAAATGGCATGAACAATAAATTACAACCAACAATTGGCTTGATCAACAACTTCACAAATAGTCCTTAATTCACAAAAATTGAAGCCAAATTGATATATGGAACAAATAATTATATGAATATCCAACAAAGGAAATGAACTAAGATTCGAATCAAATTAAAAAGCTTCAAATATGAAAATAAGAACCCTAATTCACGTGTATATAGATAAGGAACCAACAAATTGCACTTAGATATTACTCACTAAACACAATTTGTAAAAACAACAAGAGATAATTGATATTTCTCACAATCACTCTAGTTGGTTCTCGCCACAATTTCATAAATAAAATTGATAAGAGATCAATTGAAAGCAAGGGAATTCCTCACAGTAACAAAGTGTATTTTTGTTCAAAATGTTAAAAGCTCCATAAAAACCCTAATTAGCAAGTATTTATACTTGCTCCAATTATGATAAAAAAAAAAAACAACATGAAAATTACAAATAAGCCACTTAGGTGACCGGTTCCAAGAAAAGAAATTACAATTGCTAAATGAAATGGCCGATTCTCAAAACAACAATTACAAATACAATGTTCTTCAAGTGACCAGTTTTTCGATTCAAGCGAACAATTTGTTGGACCAATTCTTCTTTGGTTTATGTCGGCCCATGAATAACCCATAAGCTGAGCTTTAGCGAGTTTACCCATCACCCTGTAAAAATCCACCAATATACCCACCGAAATGCACAAAAAATAAGTAATAGAAAAGAAGTTAGTATACAAATATTTTTGGGGTCAGTTTGTTCAAAGAGGACCTTTATCACCAAATTTTGTAATCTTTTGGCTCTTATCTTAGTGATAAGTCCTGTAGGATTTTAATTCCTATCATCATCCAAAGAAACCTCATCCAAACCTTTAACTAACATCAAAGGAAAAGAAACCACCATTGGTATGGTTAATTCTAGTAGGAACAACTGGCCAACCCCTCACCTTTCTTTCTAAACACCAAACACTTCAATCCAACCACAACTAAATAACCAACCCTAAATCAACAAACCTCCTAGACGATTCACCTGTATCCCAGTCCCCTTAAGCTAAGTTTTTGCTAGCCTCAAGGCTGATAATCTGGTTAGCTTTGAAATCCCCAATGAAAGATACAAACCCAAAAACTATGACCCCAACCTCAAATGTGAATACCATATGGGGCAGGTAAGACATTCAACAAACAGGTGTTGGAGACTTAAAAATAAGATCCAAGATTTAATTAATGCAGGAGTAATGCAGTTAGATTTTATTGAGTCACCCACTCCTAATGTCAACAATAACCCACTTCCCAATCATGGCCCTACCATCAACATGATCACCTCCGAAGCACCTAAACCAGAAATTGATTTAGATAAATTTCCAATATAACAGATAACATGGAACTTGCAACAAGCTGGCTTCCCACTATTAGTAAATCCAAGTGATAGAGTACAAGCCAAGTCAATCATTTATCAATTGTTATTGGAAGGCAAAATTCAAGTAGCATACATTTGGGAAATGCTAGTTCCCAAGCCTGACAAATTAACAACTAAAAAAGAATTTTTTAAAAAAAAGTTGGCATACAGGTGATCCTATGGCCAATTTGTTAGGGCAACATTTCTGGAAGTTTGATTATTTTGCTTACTACTCTATCCAACTACTGATTCGTGAAGAGCCTACTCTAAGTGGTTGGGGTTCAAATTTTGAAGAGGAAGACAACCCCCAAAATGAAAAGGAGAATGATCAAACAGTTAACATGATAAGACTTGACTTTAAACCAGTACTCCTAAAATGTTACAAAGAGCTTGAGTAAGAGCAAAAAATCCCAAAAGTTAAGAAATATTCCTTTCATATTCCCTTAGCACCCGAAACTTATAAGGCTGCCCCATTTAATTATGAGGTGATTAATCAAGAAAAATCTTCAAATTCTATCATTGGAGGAATCACTAAGTTAGGGAGGATCTACAATCCTGAAGAAAAGACTACAAAAAAACCTGAAACCAGTGAATCAAGCAATAAAGTCATAAAGCCAGAAGTAGAAGAAGAAAGGATGATAGCCTTTTCAAAGATGATTAAGTCTAGTGAATACAAAATCATGGACCAATTATCAAAGACCTTAGCTCAAATATCCCTTATAGGTATTCTACTCTCTTTCGAGCCTCACAAAGAAACCTTGTTTAAGACTTTGAGGGAGGTTAAGGTGCTACAGGAAATGTTTATTGAAAAATTGGGACATATTGTCAATTCCATTTTTGCCATTGATCATACATCCTTTTCAATAGAGGAACTAAGGAAAGAAGGTAATCAATACACCAAACCACTTTTCATAGTGGTAAAATGCAACAACATGATTGTTTTTAGAATCTTCATTGATAATGGGTCCTCCCTTAATGTATGCCCTCTAGCTACTCTTAAATTACTAGGTGTTGTTGCAACTAACATCAAACCAAGTTCTACCACAATGAGGGCTTTTTATGGATCTAAGAGGAATATTGTAGGGGAAATTGACTTAATAATGGAGATCAGCCCACAATTATTTGGAATCCCTTTCCAAGTCTTAAACATCCTAAGGTCTTTCAACTTGCTACTTAGGAGACCCTGAATCCATGCAACACAAGCCATTCCCTCTAGCCTCCACCAAAAGTTCAAATTCATTTTTAATTGTCAGATCATCACTATATTAGGTGAACAAGATTACGCCATTTACAAAGAAATGGCCATACCTTACATAGGAGAAGAAGACCCAAATGACATTAGACTCTAAATCTTTGATGAGGTGTGCATGATTACTAGTTCCAAAAAACTGGGATGCGAAAAGATGCAATTCAAAGAGGGTCGAATAGAGACATTTGGTCTTAGATATGTCCCTACTTTAGAAGAAGAATTTCGAATGAGATTCAAGCAGAAAAGAAGGGATAATAGACTATACAATACCCTAATGAGTTTTCCACCAATCTAAACAACATTCCTCCATTCGGCTAGTATTGAGACGCCGGTATCAGCAAAAGAAGACAAGTTTAATGAGCTCACCAATAAGCAACAGCGAGAATCAACAGGTATATCCTGTAACTCCCAATTACTTTAAAATTGGTTCTCTTTCCTTTCAAATAGCAATAAAGCTGCTTTAGAGTAAAAGTGAACCATGGTTTAGTATTCGTTGAGTTTTCATATATTTTTCATTCAATAAATGTAACCTACATAAACAAAATCAATAAAATTTCAAATTCACTTCTTCTACTCATTCTTTTTTTTTTTTTTCTTACACTTATCTAGATCCAATGATGAAAATCGAGGATATCTCGTACACATAGAGGGTAAAAATGTCGATATCACCTCTAACCCTACTGGTTTATATGATATCAATGACCACAAAGTGATTCAAGAAAACCGACAACAATATGAACAAGGTAAGATTTCATTTGATGAGTTAATTGAAACAATCAACTTAGAAAATGAAGATAACCCTAAGAATCTTAAGATTAGGGGCAATTTTAATAATGAATAGAAAAGAAAGTTGACCCAGCTATTATCCAAATACCTTGATGTATTTGCATGGTCTTATGAAGACATGCCGGGACTTGACCCCTCAATCGTAGTTCATAAGCTACCCACACAAGAAGATATCAAACCCAAGAAATAAAAATTAAGATGATTTCAGCTTGATATTTTATTGAAAATTAAGGAAGGAGTTAAGAAATTATTGGAGGTTGGGTTTATTGAAGTATCGGATTATCCCAAATGGGTAGCTAACATAGTCCATGTAATAAAGAAGAATGGGAAAGTTTGTATACGTGTGGATTTCCAAGATCTAAATCAAGCAACACCAAAAGACAATTTCCCTTTATCCCACATAGACGTCCCGGTAGATAATACTACTAGAAACAATCTTTTTTCATTCATGGATGGTTTTTCAAGGTATAATAATATCAAGATGTCAGAGGAAGATAAAACCAAGACAATCTTCATTACAACCTAGGACACTTTTTGTTATAAGGTTATGCCCTTTGGTCTAAAAAATGCTGGGGCAACATATCAAAGAGCAATGGTTGCATTATTTCATGACATGATACACTAGGAAATTGAGGTGTGTGTTGATGATTTGATCGCTAAATCCAAAAAAGGGGAAGACCACATAGACACTTTGAAAAAGTTGTTTGAACAGTTAAGAAAATACCAATTGAAACTTAACTTGGAAAAATGTACTTTTGAAGTTACCTCTAGGAAGTTATTAGGTTTTATGGTCAATCAAAAGGGCATCGAAGTGAATCCAGATAAGGTCAAAGCAATATTGGAAATGCCACCTCCGCGCACACTTAAAGAAGTCAAGGGACTACTTAGATGCCGGAATTACATTGCTCGGTTCATTTCCCAATTCACAAACAAATGCCGACCTTTATTCAAACTACTCAAGAAAAATGTCACTATCAAGTGGAATGAAGAATGTGAAATAACTTTAATAGAAATCCAGCAATATCTCATTAATTCTCTAATATTAGTGGCCCCTAAACTCGAGAAACCATTATTCTTATACTTGACAATACTGCCTAAATCTATGAGGTGCGTGCTTGGTCAAAAAGACAAAGAAGGAAGAGAACAAGCCATTTATTACTTGAGTAAGAAGTTGTTTAAGGGGGAACAAAAATATTCATAAATAGAGAGAACATGTTATACATTAGTTTGGGTTATGCATCGACTCAGACAATACGTGCTTTACTATTCAATTGAATTATTAACAAGACATGATCCCCTAAAGTATTTAGCAAACAAACTAACCTTAATTGGTAGGATTTCTAAATGGCAAATGTTGTTGTCTAAATTCGACATCACCTATATAAACTAGAGTTCAGTCAAAGGTCGGGTTATAGCATATCAATTGGCTAGACATCCACTTGAAGGAACTTCCTAAGGGCCGCAAACACAATTTCCAAATGAAGAAGTATTGATAATTGAAGGTGATCTTAACACTAAAGAAGAAAAATTTCTCAAATGGAAATTGTATTTTGATGGAGCTGTCAATGTATTTGATTATGGAATAGGGGCAATGCTGGTTTCTCTTGAAGGTAACCAATTCCCTATAGCAATGAGGCTTATATTCCCATACACCAACAACATTGCAAAATATGAAGCATGCATTCTCGGTCTCAAAATGGCTTTGGATATGGGAATTCATGAATTAGAGGTGTATAGGGACTCTTTACTCATCATTTGTTAGACTTGAGGAGAATATAAGACCAAAGATCCAAAATCGGTACCTTATCACAAGCACTTGTCAGGTTAATGGAGAAGTTTGAAAAGATCACATTCACATATATATCGAGGACATGGTTGTTAAAATCACGAGTCAATTATACGATTCTACGAGTTTGCAATTTTATCAAGTTTTTCATAATCAAAATGAAAGAAAAATCATTTAAGTATAAACTTTTGATATGATTATGAGTTTAGATATACGATTCTATAGGTTACCGATTTTATCGATTTTATACTATTCAATTTCAGGTAAAATCGCGATTTTGACAACCATGATCAAGGTTGCAGAATCAGTTTGTCGATGCCCTAGCTACATTAGCATCTTTGACCTAAATATCAGGAGGGGTAAAAATCCAACCTCTCAAGATTGAGATTAAAGACAAACCTGCTTTTTGTTTAGCTATCAAAGAAACACATGATGATAAGCCCTGGTATTATGATATCAAGATCTTGCTTCAGGAGGGAAAGTATTTAGAAAAGGCTTATAGAAAAGATCGGAAAATGCTTAGAAGGTTGGCAAGTCATTTTTTGCTAAGTGGGTCTACAATATATAAGCAATCATTTAATAGCACATTATTGAGATGTGTGGATGAAAAAGAGGCAAACACTCATGAAAGAGGTACAAGAGGGAATATGTGGTTCTCATATGAATGGTTACATGTTGGCTAGGAAAATCATGAGACAGGGATATTACTGTTTGACTATGGAAACTGACTATATCAAACATGTGAGACATTATCATCCATGTCAAATTTATGCCAACAAAATAAATGCTCCACCTCAGGAACTTCATACGCTTTCTTCACCATAGCCATTCTCAATGTGGGGTCTAAACATAATTGGACCGATTAACCCGAAAGCATCTAATGGTCATCGGTTTATACCGGTGGCTATTAATTATTTGACTAAATGGGTTGAAACTTCCTCATATACCAACGTCACTAAAGGAGTAGTTGTCAAATTTATAAAAAATGACACTATTGCTCAATATGGATCTCCTGAGTCGTTTATTATAGATAATGGCACAAATCTGGACAACAAGCTCATGATATAATTGTGCCAACATTTTGGAACCAATCACAGGAATTCTACTCCATATCGACCACAAATGAATTGAGCTATAGAAACAACCAATAAAAATATCAAGTGGATTATTGAGAAGATGGCCATTACTTATAAAGATTGGCATGAGATGTTGCCATTTACACTCATGGCATATCGAACCTCCATCAGAACGTTAATAAGAGCTACACCTTATTCATTGGTATATGGCACTAAGGTAATATTACCGGTTGAATTTGAGATTCCATCACTCAAAGTATTGTAAAAAACTCAATTAGATGAAGCTGATTAGGTGAAAAAACAAGTTGATCAATTGAGCCTAATTAATGAAAAGAGATTAGCAGCATTATGCCATGATCAATGCTACCAACAAAGAATGGTTAGGGCTTTTAATAAGAGTGCGACCTCAAAATTTTCAAGAGGGAGACTTAGTTCTAAAAAAAGATTCTCCCAAATGTGTAAGATCCTAGAGGGAAGTTATCGCCTAATTATGAGGGGCCATATTTTGTAAAGAAAGTTTTATCGGGCGGAGCATTGATTTTGTCACGAATGGATGGTCCGAATTTGAAGGACCCTGTAAATTATGATGCAGTTAAAATGTACCATCCTGATGAATCAATGTAATCTTACTAAAGTTTATTGAAAATGTTGGCAATTATTAGTCTCTTAATGGTCTAATTTTTATCATCTATATGTAAAGCCGATATTCTCGATGGTTGTTCGCATTTGACCGATCATCTATCCCATCATTGATAAGTTTCTTCTTCATGTACTCCTATTTTTACCATACACACTTAAACACGAGAGAAGTTGTGAGGAATAAAATAATGATAAATGTTGAAAACTCTTCAAATACTCCATCATGGTTTCATTTTTTTTCGAAAAGAAGTTTTTTATTTGCTATTTTAGGTTAAAGTCTTGAACAATAGAAGTGAAGATAAAAATTGAGCAAAATGAATTGGAATGGTTGGAACTTAGGAATGAAAATGAATCTCATAAAGCATGATTCATCTAACGAGGAAAGAGCTAATGAACAGGTGTTTTTAAACTTCAATTTTTAGGTTAAAGTCTTGAACAATAGAAGTGAAGATAAAAATTGAGCAAAATGAATTGGAATGGTTGGAACTTAGGAACGAAAATGAATCTCATAAAGCATGATTCATCTGATGGGGAAAGAGCTAATGAACAGGTGTTTTTAAACTTCAATAAAAGGGTTCATTGTTTAGGCGCTATCTACGAAACCAGGAAAGATCTTTCATTATACATGAGTAGCAAAATAATTAGCCCACAAGGGCACTATTTTAAAATTCATCATTTCTTAGAGTTGCTAATCTGTAATAGACGCTTTCCTATATAAGTTAATTAGCCCACAGAGACACTATTCTAAAATTCACCATTTCTTAGGATTGTTAGTTTGTAATAGACGCTTTCCTATGCAAAGTCAGCCCAGAGGAGCACTATTCTAAAATTTACCATTTCTTATGATTGCCAGTTTGTAATAGATGCTTTTCCATGAGAGTTAGTCAACTCATAAAGGTACAATTCTAAAATGTGTCATTTCTTAGGATTGCCAATCTGTAATAGACGCTTTCTTATGAAAATTAATCAGTCCATAAGTACACTATTCTAAAATCCATCTTTTCTTTGCTAGTCCGTAATGGACGCTCTCCCATTAAAATTAGTTAACCTATAGAGGGACTATTATAAAAATCCTTACTTAGGGTTGCTAGTTTATATTTACGTTTTCCAGTATAGGATGGTTAGTGAAGCACCATCCTAAACATCTCTTACCGATTTAGTAAAATATTTCTTGTATTTGGTTTAATAGCTTCTCAAGATATACTTTTAGACAAAAATAGTGTGTCTCCTTGGTCTTTGTAATAAAGTTTTTCTCAAATTTCACTACAAAGAGAGGCAGCTACAGACACACAATTTTTGCTCCCTCTTTATTATTATTATTATTATTATTGATTTTTTTCTTTTAAAAAAAAGAGAAAACAAGTGCAATTTGGTTGCATAATAAATCCAGGCACAGGCCAATGGCTTAACAAAAACACATGCACGTAAAGTCCCCATGGTCCCAAGTTCGAATCACTTTTATATCTAATTCTATAGTATGAATAGAGGGTGGGATAAAATTAAGTGATTCTTGTTTAGATATAATTCTATAGTATAAATATTTTCGACTTTTGGATCAATACAACCTATTGACATTTTTATATAATCTCCATAAGTTTAAAGATTTAAAATATATGGTTAACCAGGGTTAGGCACCTAAACCTAAATTAAACTTAACCATTTTTTTAGCTTAAAAGGGGACATACGTGTACGTTAGGTTGTAAATGTTTGTGTAAAGTGGAAAGTGAAAGTTGGAAACTTGCATCGGTTTGCTTTGGTTTCATAGCATTGGTATGGTTTTGCCAACGATTTAAATATTATCACACTAAAAATATATTAATTCCTATAGTATATTTCTCGGTAGAAGTGGAAAGAAATTTAGAGAGAGAAAAGGCAAAAGATAAAAATTCAAATATTGTATTTGATAATTAAGGGGAAATGTGAAAATTTAAATAAAATAAAAATGGCAGACTCAAAAAATTGAAAAGAAAGTAAATGAAATGAGTAGAAATGGAATTAAAGTTACAAAAACACAAATGTACTATGATCTAATAAATGATTTATTTCTTTTGATTTTTCTTATTTGACATAAACTAAATATTGAAATTTACTAAACATAAAATGGAAATTAAGTTTTTTCTTTATTCCTTTCTCTTCTTCTTCTCTTCTTTTTTTAATTTCCACTCACTTCTATTAATTTCATTTCTTCAAAAATTTGCCAAAAAGTTAAAATAGATATAGTTACCTTACTCTCTATTTTTTTTTTTTTTTATTTTGTAACTACACTTTGAATCTTCATCATTTTTTGGGAAAAAAAATATTATGGTAAACGCTTAGGATCGTAGAGTTGCTGGTCATGATTAAATAATATAAATATAAAGGCTAAAGTTCGATTAAGATGATATATGAAATCTAAACCATTTATAACTTATATATATATATTAAACTATAAACAACAAACTTCCTTTTGTCCAACAAATAAGGTATTTTTCTTTTATTTAGTAATCAGCTTTTTTTGTCTTTCTATGTCCCTGCTATGAGTTAGAGTGGAGGGTGGGATAAACGAAGTAATTCGTGTTTAGGTTCGATTGTATAGTATAAATATTTTGGACTTTTAAATTAATACAATTGATTGACTTTCTTTGCATAAGTTTCACATATGTAAGGATTTAAAATATAGGATAAATATTATATTTAATATCAGAACTTGGTCATTTTTGCAATAAATTACCTGAAGTTT
Organism: Laguncularia racemosa; assembly: GCA_037954665.1. Lineage (NCBI taxonomy): Eukaryota > Viridiplantae > Streptophyta > Magnoliopsida > Myrtales > Combretaceae > Laguncularia > Laguncularia racemosa. The sequence continues at coordinate 468,228 of JBBMOL010000188.1, forward strand.
AAAAATATCATTTTACTACTTACTAACTGTTCAAGGTCATTTATAATACATGAACCTGGATTAAATAATTAATTGCAAAAATGAGCAAAACTTAAGTAGTTGATTATAAATATGGATAAAGTTTAAGTAGTTAATTCTACAAATAAGTAAAATTTAAGTAGCAAATTGCCACTTTGAAACTTCAAGTAATTAATTGCAAAAATAAATAAAATTGAGGTGCTAAATGTGACATTTATTTATGACTTAAATATAAATAAAAAAACTAGGAAAAACAAACTTCCTTTTGTCCAACAATTATTTTTCTTTTCTTGAATCAATCGACTTTTCTTCATTCCATGTCATTAGGGAAGAGCGGATACAGTATAGGTAGGATATGAGGCTTTACCTATACCCCCCCTATACCCTACTCTATAAAATACAAGTTCCTAAATTTTAGAACTTGAACCTACCTAGTAACACCTTGAAACCACCACGTACTCTATATATTGTGTATTTATGAAATTTACAAATTTTATCTTATTTCCTATAAATTTCATGTTTATATAATATTAAAAAGTAATCTATGGCCTATTTGTTTTATCTTTTCTTTGTCTATTTAATATCTGTTTGGCATCTAATCGAATATGTGTATTTGTCAAGAAAAAGATAGTAAAAATATGAAAATAAAAATACATTTATACCCCTATTAAAAAAATTAAATATCTAACATATTTCTATAAATTTGGACCAATTTACCTATTAATTTATTCATTTTTACAATTTTTTAAACCTTTTCTTTAAAATATACATGAGCATTTACTTCCTAATACCCATTTCATAATCATCATTTTTATCATAATTATAAAAATATGATTTAACTAAGATAGTTGTCCAAAAGCTAAATTTCAAATCAGATACAAATAAGATATAGGAAAAAAAAAAGACAATTTAAACAAGCCTTATATGTGCATATGAAAAACCTATAAAATTTTAAATAGTATTTTTTTTCCTCTTTTCATTATTTCAAGAATATGTGATTTTACTATTTAACAAATAGAAAAAAAAATATGGAGAAAGAAAGAAAAATATAAAATTGGAGAAGAAAATAGAAAAGAACAAAGGAAATAATGGGAAATATAAAATAAGAGAAGCAATATTAGTTTAGCCATTTAAGTTATTAGTTTATTAGCCTATGCTCCTTTTTTTTTTCTTCTAAAGCATTTATCGATAAAAAATATAATATTATTATTTATAATTTATTTATTGATATTATTTAATAGTTTTTTTTTATATCATTGATACAAGATAGCTTGGAACATATATCTTATGTATTTTAAAGTATATGTTCTATGATAGAAAGATTTAGTACCTATACCTTACCTTGTAGAGTTAGATTTTGAAAAATTTATATTTTGAATCAACCCTATTACCCTGAAATCTATTCAATCGAATAGGGTATTGATGAGTACTCTGTAGAGCAAGTATTACTCACTCACCCCTACATGTCATTGCTACGAGGTACCCTAGCCTAAATTAAAATTGACTTTTAGCTTAAAAATTCTTCAAATAGTCTGGTTTTGGGTGTGGATATCTTCAAATCAAAAACACCAAACTAAAAAAAATAAAATTATATACACTATATATTTATGATATACAAACAAATTATATATTTATGAGATATATGGTTAAAGACACACATAATAATAATAATAATAATAAAATAAATAAATAAATAAAACAACAACAAAAACAAAACAACAGAAGTTATTTCGAGCTGTACCCAATTCGATGAGATAAGGAAATAACGTAGAACTTGATTCAATTCGTATCGAGATAAGGATTTTCCACTTCTAAAACGGTGGAGGAGGCACCCACACACCTTGCCCATTCTATCTCTTATCGTGAAGCAGCGATATCCACCTCCACATCCACCTCAACCTCAACCATAGCAGTCAAAAGGAGCCTTTAGAAGCATCTTATATAAAGAGAAGATCCCGACTCTCATTCGAATCCCTTGAAGTTCAAACTTACTTGGTTGATTGCAATATAATCAAGAGGCATATCTCTATTGAAGCTTTCGTAGAAAAGACAATGAAATTTGAGTAACTAGTGCCCTCTTTGTGGAAGTATCTTTTGTCCATAACACGAATTAAAGCAGAAAGCAGTGGACAGACATTATGTATTCTTTTGTAGGACATTATATATGGACATGTAGGTTCCAACAGAAGCGCAAAATACTAGGCGGAAGCATAAAAATTGCCCTTTGCGCACAGTTAGAGCTTCCTCTGATCGATACACATTCCTTTATCATCTGACTGTATCTTACCACGGATGAAGAAGCTTCTTTCTTCTTTCCCAAGGGAAATGGGAAATTGAAACTGTTGCATTATCTATCTATCCTTACAGCACCCTTTCCTGGAAGTTTCCAATCAACAGATGTGAAAATTTCAAACATGTCCACAATGTGGGAATTCTAGTAAACCGACACCAGACCAGACCCATGAATCCATTCGTGAGTTCTCATGCTCTTCTTAACCATATCAAAGTTCAAAATGTACAAACTCTATCCAAATTTGAGGAAAAATACTAAGACGGGTCTTTCTGAACACATCTATAAGCTGCATAACATACGGCAAAACATTGACCATAAATGCCGATACACATGCCACCTGTCAAACACTTTTTGGCAAAACATTGACTATAAGTGCCGATACACATCCTAGGTGTCAAACATTTTTTGGCAGATAAAACCCATCCACATATCAATTTTTACAGACTTAAGCTATAAAAGTGCAGAGGGAAGTTTTCTGATTCTATAGAAATCGCTGAACAAAACTCTCTTCCAGCATTAAAGGAAGTGAAGACGGTTCAAATTTCTTATGGAATTATAAAGCCAAGACATCCAGCCCTGTTGCTATTTCTTTTCCCACCAGTTATATTATGCAACAAATGCAATTATTTGACATTTACTAAAGCAGAGTGTCAAAATAAGACCTTAAGCTTGTATAGACTGAGAAAGAGATCTAAATAGCAATCACAAATCTCCTATTAGAAAATCAACTCCATCCTAAAAGCTAGCTTATAAGTCGAGGATCAAAACAGATTTACAAACATTGCGCAGGATTCTTAAGAGGCAATATCAGACTCTAACAAACAGTGATGAGCAAATATCAAGCATAGGTAAGATTGCAAAAAGGTATATTTATTCTGATGATTTCGTCAATCAACAATGACGATAACTATAAAAATAAAGGGCTAAACAGAAAAATATACATCACTAGATTTAGAACTTCACAGTAATACAACCTCCATGCATGATTTCCTTTTGAACACTGGAAAGGAAATCAACATAATATTTGTTTCCCCCAGCACAATCCCCAAATGAAAGGGAAAAACAAGAAAAAATTCACATACAAAAGTACACGAGGGCATTGAGTAATAATCCATAAACCACATACATAAATAAACCATGATTCGATTTTCCACCTACAGAAGATGGATCACTACACAAGTTAAAACCATACCACATGTCACCTGGAATGAATGTGCGGTAGTAAAATGTAACAGGGTTCTTATAGTCTGAACTGTGTGCGTAAATTTTCACACTTTCAGGCTTCCACCCATCTGGTCCGCTTCTATAGAGATAAACATAGCATATTTGGTAGGCACACGGTCCATTTATTGCAAATGTATCCGATGAACAACTCTCAAACCTTTGTGTTGATGGATCTTCCAGTCTTGGCGCATATATCTGATTATGCAGATTCAGGCAATTAAAGTAGTAATTTTCCACGATAATTTCTGAAACAAATGGAGATACTACATTGTTTTACCTACTTTACCATGCAACTTGCTAAGATTTGATGGAAGTTAGTTTTGGTTTGGATTGTAAGAATAGCCACTCCAAGCAGAGTTAAAGACAACCTAAATTGCCGTTGATCTTAGGAAATGCAGCTGTCTAACACACAAATCTTCAAAAGCTTTCATTCTCTTTAAGCAAATTTAAAAGATACCACTAAGAGCGATTTTGTTTCATGGAAAATCTCTTGCAGATTTGGGAGAGAATTACATTTTCAATCAAAAGAAGATGTTCCATTACACACAAGAAAATAATTTTCTTCTCCAAAACCGAAAATCATTTTCCTCAATTTCTACCCGAAACTACAATGTTGAATTCTAATAAACTAAACGAAACCAATAATAGTCATTGCTTGATTTCAATAATACTTGAAAAGTAACGACACGTAAAAAAGTATCAAAAATAGTAATCCAGAAACATAAGAACCTGATTGCCATAAGCATCACCAAACGCAAGACTAATTTGATCCCTCGTATACCTTGTTGAGGAACAGCTTGTTGTTATAACAACCGTGTAAGGACAACTGCCATATTGCTATTACAAGTACAATATGAAACACAAATAAATATTCCAATTCAATAGATACGTATAATAATTAAATTATGGGAAATATTTGTCAGGACATACACACACACACATATATATATGATCATATATGTATACCTGGATATAACTGAGATTAAAAGCAGGCAAAGCATGAGGCTGGAGGTCGGTTGACTTAGCCTCTGACAGGAAAAATATGAAACTCAGAGTGATACCATAATAATAAAGAGACAAGGTCAGAGGTTTTGTTTTGGCCATCTCCTGTATTCACGAGATCAACCGAACCCACAAATCTCAACAGGGTAACTTTAACTTTAACATGGGAGAGAGAGAGTAGGATTGGTTGCCGCTATAAATATAATTATGATTTATTTATGTGCAACACGACAAGAGTTAAAAAGTTGTTCCACCATTTTGGGCCTACTGGTTTTGAGCTGGGGCTTGAGTTAGGTTAAAGCTGGAAGCTCTCTATCTGGCTTTTTAACCATTTTCACATTCGTTGTATGGGCTTAGGGTGGGCATCTGAACGAGCGTATAGGTCCTTAGAACTTATTATCCCTGCATAATAACTGGGTACGTATGTCTCATATATAATTATAGCATAAACCAGAATATCATCCTATAATTTAAAAAAAATTATTTGAAATCTTCTATGTGGCCACAAAGCCGTTTATTATAGGACAACCCGTTTGAAATTTTATTTTATTTATTTATATTTTTTAAATAAGAGAGGATATAAGTTTTTTCTCCGCTAAAATTAGAATATTCTAGTTTCTGTCCTTTTTCTTATTTTGATATATGCTATTATCTATTGTAGCCTTAAAAATCCTTATTTGTATAACCATGTTGTGCACACATCTAAAGAATATGTTTTACCATCATCCCACATTTTGGCAACTTCTAAGATGAAATAGAATAGATACTCTTCTTTTGCATATTTATTTTTGTGCTTCATTGATAAAATAATTATTCCATAAAATCTTTATTGCTATAAAATAAAAAATTACAATTTCTTTATAGAATCAAATGAATAGTTATTATTTATTATTTTCTAGCATATTTTTGCATATTCTCAATAGATCTAAAAAAAAAAAAAAACTATAAGGAATAACTATCAATTCTTCATTCCATTATTTAAAAATTGTAATTGTATTCTTACTTTATTTTGTAAACCAAACTTGTCATCAATGAATTTATATCTAACCATAATATTAGGTTTTTTTTTTTTCCATCAATATGAATTCATAATTACAATATAAGATATAGTCTTGTGAAATAAGTCATTAGGATAGGATAATCTTCTTATTTTTCTGTAGTAAGTCATTAGATTTATTTACCATATAATGTGTGTTGGTTTATTTTTGTGTGTGGATATTTATCTTGCAATTTTTTAAATTGAGTTTTTTTTAGTGTTTTAGATTCTTCCACAAATAAAAATATTGATATGTAGGCTAGCTGAAGATATAAAATATGTGTTTTTATATTTTAGTTGTGTTTAAATTGTATTGTAATTTATACAACTCATATTAATGTCAAATTTGCAGATTTGTGTTTAGGGATAAATGCACTTTAAATACATGTGGTTTCACTTTTTAACAATTTATTGCTTAAATTTTGTTTTTATTTTTTACAATTTAGTATCTATAGTTCTATATTTTTCAATTTGATTATAATCTAATGAAAATTTAGATACTATGTTATTACTTAAATTCAAAAAAATACACTAAATTTCTATAAATTGAAAGCATTTATTCTAACTGGTATAAAATAAAAAAATTACATAAATTGTAAAAACAAAAACAAAAAAACAAAAACGCAAACACTTATAATACAATCCAATCCATCCCTTCGTATTGGTATGTTATAGATTATAAGAATGGATCGTGGCCACAATCTTAGCTACAAAGGATTGTGTCCTGCGTACTAAATCATTTGTCGAACTAAGGCCTCCTTCACATGGCCATTGCTTTCACCATTTCCCAACATTGCACATTCAGCATTCCCCAACATTGCACATGTTACCCACGTCGGACAATCAACGACAAAGGTCTTCAGGATAGAGAGAAATAATAGGCATGGTCCATTTCCATGGCAATTATCACCGGGAACTATAAGTTGCACTTAGGGTTGAGCATTTGAAGCTTCTTATCCTTAAATCTTCTACATTTTATACAGTCGGATAGACTTTAAAAATGCATAAGATAAATCTAAGTGTCTTTTTAAAATTTACATTTATATGTATTTAGTAAACAAAAAATTATCTGAAATAGAATTAATTAAAATAAAATAAAATAAATCAAATCATAAAAAAAATTAAGAAATTATTAATTTAAAAATTCATAATCTTACCATTTAAAAATATTTTCAAACACAAAAAAAAAACCAAAAATCATGATTCCATTTTAAATCTATTGCATGTTGAGTTAATTAAACCGATCTTCTTTACCCACCTTAAGGCTTAGACCGCCCAGCATCTTAACACGAACAAATGATTGCATATACAAATTTGTCAGAAAATATGACTTACTGAGCCATTCATCGGGTCCCCTTTCTTTTACTATTTACAAGTAGTAAAGGACAAAAAAAAAAGAAAAAGAAAAACTCCCCACAGCCTTTTCCCGTCCTTTCTTTCACTATTTACAAGAAGTAAAAGACAAAACTACACACAGCTTTTTCCCAAGGTTAATTTTTCTCGGTCCCATAATATATATATATGACCCTACTCATTCTAGTCACTCGTACACCGTCCACTCATATTTGAACTTACTCCATCAACTGAAACATAATCCTGTGGACTAGAAGGGAAATAAATAAATAAATAAATAACTCTTATTCAGTAAATATTTTTATATACAAGAAAAAACTCAATATCAGCCGAAGTGGCAATCGAAATCACGAGAAACCACTAGAGGGTAGGAAAAAAAAATAGATAAACCAACTATATCACAAAAATCTAATCTAGAATTTGTTTATTTCACCTTGGTATCTCCCAGCCACAAAGAATCCTCACTAACTGTCTGCATTCCTTCTTAAAATACTCGAGGAACCTTAATAAAACCCTTACTTGCACTCGGAGTCTTCGTACTTCGTAGAGACCAAACAGCCTAAGTGAATGCATCTCATCTTAGGTAAATTTATACTGTAAACTACGGTAACAGAGCTTGAGCTTCACGTCCTTTTATGGAATGTCTTCTCTGCCGCTTTTCCCAAAGCTTCCCCCCGATACTTTTGGAAACTTTCCCTCTGAAAAGAATATGTATGTATGAAGACACAAACTTAACATGACATCGAAACTTAATCTCTATGTATACCATGGTAAAACCATATATAAGGTAAGGGGATTTCTCAGAAAATAAAATCACACCTTACCCAAATGAGTATAGCATTTCTTTATACTAATAATTTAATAAGCCTTTTTCATCTCCACTTATACCCCCACTGTTCTTGCTCCTTAAACCTCCTCAACACTCCATCAATGGCTACATCAAAAGCATCCTTTATTCCCTCCAATCCCTCTTGCGAGCCGCATATACAATCTTGGGTATGTACTCTATCACTTTATCCCGCATTTTGCTCACTTCATCCTCGCTGTACTTCTCGAGAACTTGCCGAATCGAAGTCCCATTTTTCACCTCATTTCGGTCTATATAAACCGAGTAACTCTCCCGTTCACCGGGCAAAAACCACTCGTATTGATAGTAAGCGCTCCGCTTCCAGAAGAAAACCGGGATCGAACCCGCTACCATGCAATCGAAAATCGACCTACGTGTGAAGCTATCACCTCTGGGCTGCAAACAGAACTTGGAATCCAAGAACGTTTCTAGAATGGCCGACGTGCCGTTTGAGCAAAGCGAACCGGAACAATTCACGGCTCGACACGCGTCGGCCTCGGCCCGACACTGGCTCAACAACAAACCCCGGAAATCATTCTTGATCGTCCTGCGCGGAGCACCGGCAAAACAGAACAGATTCCCGCGGGGCCGCGTCCGGACGTAGTCCTGCCACCGCTCGATATCCGAACCCGAACGAGGGTGGAACCCCGTGGGGTAGGGTATACCAACATCGAAGTAGTCCCAAGGGTTCCGCTCAATCAAGAGGCGCGTGATGTTACGCATTCCCGGTATGTAGATGCAACTCGAACCCCAATCCTCAGTCTTAGACCGTCGAAAATCCCAAGTGATACGTCCCATAGTAATAAAATGATCCCAGCCGCTCGATTTTTTGAAAAACTCCTGACCCTGGACCCAATTCAACATCATCTCGCAGTACCGATCTCGGTCTGCAGCAGTGTAATTCTTCCACAAGTATTTTCCCACTGCAAGTCCAGCGTAGAAGGGAATGTAGTACCCTGTAGCCGATCCGGGCTCCGTAGTCCGGCACTTGTGCTTCATAATTCTGTTGTGGAAGATAATTTCTGACACGAATTGGTCGGTCCAAAACCACGCCGGAACTAATTGATCAGGAATTAAGCCGGTTAATCGAGTCGCGGCCGGACCGAACCCATCGTTCGCCATTGCATCACAACGTGAGCTCCACGGATTCAAATTGTCACATTGCTCTAACAATTCCTTGTTGAAGAAGCTGGGCAATTCATATACATACACTCTTCCTGCAAAATTAAATATGTGTTTTCACTAAATTCACCTATAAAATATACATAAATAGCTCTATCTAGTATGACAACAAGTCAATTTAATTCAATTAAAAAATTTTCAGCTGATCAAATTAAATATTTGATGTCTTATTAAATTGAATTTTAAACAAAGATACGCGAGTTTACAAGATTAATTATACAATTACGAAAAAATAGCAACAATTAAAACGGAAAATGATTTTAAAAAAATGTTGGGTATCGATAATATTTTCCATTAAAAAATAAAGAAAGAGATAAATTCTATAAAATGTTTGTACCACATGTAGACAACAAATAACGAAGCGACAAAATATGGTATCAAAGATTACCTAAGCTGCATTCATCGGAGTCAGCAACCGTTGCGGAGGCGGTATTATTACTGATGGTGGAAGATTCGACGACAGCGGCGGATGACGAGCTCACGCCGGCGGTGATGGGGGCTGGAAAATGGCGGGGTTCATATAGGAGAGGGAAGGAGATAGGGAGGGAGCGAGCCATGCAAAGGAGGACAACTTGGAGGGAGAGAAGGACGACGAGGAGCCATGTGCGGTGGCGGCGGCGTGGTGGTGGTGGTGGAGAGAGAAGAAGGAAGGCGGAGAAGGAGGAGGAGAGTTGAGGGAATTGAAGGAAGTTTTACGTTCGAGTAATGCGTCGGAGGTTATATGACTGGTGGTTCTTTTCAAAGGGTCTGGTGATGAGTGGTCCGATGTGGGAAGCATAACGGCGGTTCTCCGGCGAATACAGTCCGGAAAAAGGGTTGTGACACGGACGAGCGAGAGTGCTGGGGGGGACGTGTTATGTTGTGGGTGGCTTCTTGTACTTTTTAGTTTCAGGGGGTGAGGAGCGTATGGGGAAACTGAAGGCAAGGGGCACGTGTACGTCGTGATGAGGCGACCGACACCATACTATGCGTTTGTGGACTGACACGTGGCTGTTTCTCTCAAACACGGCTATTGGTTACTCTTCATACTGTTGTATTTCAGAAGCTGCTCATTATTCACAATTTGATTTATAGATTACATCCGCGTTACCGGTGATTGAAAATAGTGAATAAATAAATCATCACATGACTTTTTTGAAAAAAATTGCAGTTTTTAACATACTATAATAATAGTAATTATTCATCAAATAATAATTGGCACAAATCTTTACAAAAACTGTCCTTAATAATTTTTATATACTCCATTTGTGGTTTTTATTCTATAATCCTAAAACACTTTAGACTATACAAATTATTTAAAATGGAATAAAATCGAATGAAATTAGCAACCACTATCCAATTCATTTCTATGTTTGAAAACATTTATAGAATTGTTGATTCAATTCTTATATTATATTTGGTTATGGCATATTTGAAATAGAATGAAATTTGTGTATAGTTGTATGTATCAAAATTAGCATTAATTTGTTGATATAATAAATATATATTAATAGGATTAAATTGAGTCAATATCATTAATAACCACTACATCCCTCAAAACCGAAATCAATTCACTTAAGTTGAAATTGGCAATTTTAATAAATCACAATTTCGACTTTCCAAGCATAGAAAATAGTAACTGTAACTTTCATATATTTGTTTCCTTGATTATGTAGGTAATTATATATAATACATAAGAAACCGAAAGCTCTCCATTGACTTTAATAATATAAAAGAAGAGGTCAAGTATTAGATTTAGATCAAATCAAATTCAATAAATTTTTACTTGAATACTCTATAAGGTTTTATGAAGATTCGATAATCAACAAATTCAATTTGATTAGAAAATACATATAGTTACTTCTAAGATAAGCTTTTAAAATATATATCATTAGTAAAGGTCATAATGAAATTTCTATATATAGATTTATGTATGAAATCCTATACATTAATGTATTTTAATTAAATATTTACCGTCTTAACAACATCTAGTTTCATTCAAGTAACAGATTCTAGCCAATTAAAAAAAAAAATCTAATAAATCCAAATACCATTTCAATTCCATTGATAACGAGGATTGAGTTCATTAATTAAAAAAGAAAAATTGAGTTCAACCTAATATCAATTATCTTACATTTTTTGTTGATTGACATGAGAGAATGTTATAACACTTATACAATTTTGGTTGGTAATGGGTCTTGTTTTTTCATAGGAAAAATAACATATGAGAAGATTAATATTTGGAATACAGTTTAAATAAATAATTGAAGTTTTAAGTGGTTAAAGTAATTAATCAACATTATGTTAATTGATTCAAATAGATGATTGAACTTCTAAGCAATTAAAATGAAAAATCAATATTATGATAAGAGATTCAATTAAATGATAAAAATTACCAAAATTGTAAAATAAAATTAGGATTTTAATTCTCTATTTAAATTACTTAATATAATATTAATTTTTAACTTTAACCATTTGAAAGTTCAGTCGTTTATTTTAATCACTTGAAAGTTTGATTATTTATTTTAATTACTTATCACAATATTGATATTCCTTTTTAATAATTTAAAAGTTCAATCATCTATATAAACCTGACTTTAAACGTTAAAATTTTTTTATGTAATTTTCCATTGTTACATATGACATTTGGTTCAAGAATTAGGTAACCAGTCTTAACCAGACAAGATTACATCCTTTTGATTTATTTTTGCCCTAATTTTAAAGTAATTTTAGATTTCTTTACTTAAGGGCAGCATTATTGGTTGCATAGTTTGATAGGTGGAATAATAAGTTTAAAGAATAATCTTCTTCCTAACATGTGGGTTACATTTGCTTATTTCGATTCCCACATCAGAAACTTGCATGAATCATACCAAAAATGGATGAATCAAATTAGTAATAAAAGAAGAAGTAGAACAATCCTTTGATACCAAGAACGTAGCCTTAACATAGGAAAGAATTAGTGATTAGTTCATAATGAAAAGCTAAAAGAACCTTCCCCCTATGGATCGATGTTATATCAATTTGGTTTGTATTAATGAGTTTCAAAGACACTTTTTTAAAATTTGAAAAACTATATGGACATCTTTAGTTTTTTAATTGTAAATATACCTCCTGATAATGTAATTTAAAAATAAACACACCATTAAATAGGCCAATACGTATTAAAAGGGTGTATGTGCATAATTAAAAAAAAAATAGGAAAAGTTTATGGAGATCATTAATGTAATTTACCTTTAGAATTTTATAAATTCATTTCTCTCTTTATTTTATAATATATTTACATAACATTAAGGAAAGTTTCGTAAAGTAGATAAGTAGATGGTTTTAAGTATCGGTCCACAAAACCCTATGGATCTTTTTGGCCAAAGTCACCTAATGACAGCTGTGTCTTGTTGGAAGAAAAGGAACGTCGAAATGAACCAAAAAAAAAAAAAAAAAGGCCAAGGAAATTGATCGCCTTCTTTTACTTTTATTTGGTTTTCAAGGCATAATTGGAGGTTAACATGCAGAAAATTATGTCTAAAATTGTAAAACGATTTTACAATCCCTGCAGAGAGGGACAATGGGTCGGAAGTTTAAAAGCGGATCATATCGGTGACTCATTTGTTATATTCCAATTAAAATTAATATTTTTTCAAATATGGATTGCTAGGTTCTTAATAGATTTTATGATAGGTAAAAAGCTATACCTAATATTCTACCTATGGTTATAGGTTCAAAATACTTAAAGTAAGGACCTATTCAATGAGGTTTAGTACTTACTTTAGAATCCGTACAACTATATTAAATAAGACATGTTTTTGAAGTCACACAAGTTTTGTTAACCCATAAGCACATCGTGCCAAGAGCTATTGGCTTAGTTGGTAAAAGCGGATCTTAGTCTGTCAGAAGAGTAAGGTCTGATTCTTGCTATCAATGTTAAGATTTGTTGATAGGTTGTTATACCTCACCCTGAAAGGATACGAAGACTTAGAGCCGAGCACTCAAAAAATAGATGGTAGCACTCCATGTCCTGAAATAGTGATTATATTATATATATATATATATATATATAATACACACACATCAAACGGAGATAATAATAATTTTGTAGAAATATATGTATATATTTTTTTAATTACAACAAAAAATAAAGAATTCAAATTTGATCTATTTTACTTAAAAGTACAACGCTTATATCAATAGGCTATAAAACCTTAGTATAATTTTCTTCTTTCCTTTCCCCTTTTGCTCTATTGGTCAAGAAATTTTGTTAATAAATATATTTTTCTCGATGGTCCTATAGGGAAATATAGATGCATCGGAAATTAAGAGGGCAACATCAATCATCATATATATTCAAAGATGCATATGCCATATTGTCATAATTTGGACAAAAATGAGCATGGCAAGAGCATTTTAATGGCAAAAAACATGGAGAGACAGTTGTTTTCCACATTATTGACGTTTAAGGCCAACTGCAAGTGCTTTATCTCTACTTAAATAATTAGTGTTTATGTACAAATAAAATTTTGGAACCAAATGTATTAAATAAGCAAGGAAATGAGATGAGCTGGCCTAGCATAGACCTTGGGCTGCCATTATTTATGCCTCCCAACACACACACACACACACAAATTAGTGAGCACACTCGATCAAATGAATTAATTAAACAAGAAAATGAGATGAGCTGGCCTACCATAGGCCTTGGGCTACCATTATATATGCCTCCCAATACACATACAGACAAAAAAAAAGGGGGGGGTGGGGGTGGGTATATTTAAGATCTTCCATATTATTACAATTTTCCTTCAACTCAAAGTCAAACAAATCAAAATACCGTAAATCCGCTTAATTACCATTATCAAGTCCAATATCCACACATCTATCTCTATAAATATCAAATTTGGTTGTTTTCTATTATTCCCATCATCATTGATTTATTGATATTATATTTCCACCATCACAGATATATTTACAAATTTAATTAGTTTGGAGATCATAGAAACTAAAGTAATATTGTTTTATCAATAGCATTTAAAATAAATATTTTTTTTTTACTTTTTTTTTTTACCTTTCATACGAGATTATAGTATCATTTTTATGAGATTTAATATATTCATTAATTTGGTAGGTTTTATTCTCTTAGAAAAAATAATATTATCCATATGTGGAACAATTTTAAATATAAATGAAACTCATCTTTCCTTGTGGGGAAAGCACTTACTGTTACCGTTACTGTCACCGACACTTACTTCTCGCAAAGTGACAATTTTCCCAACTTACACAGACACGAGAGCTGAACTCTCCTTCTTCAAAGGACCTGTTTCAAAGTAAAAAGGAAGGTACAAAAAATTACGTAATACATACACCAGAAGGTGGGGGCGTGATGTGCGGAGCCGGGGCCACGCTGTTATGTAAAGAGCCTCAGTCGCCACGGCACTTGTCCATTTTTGTTCTGTTGTGATTGGGTCATCGGTCCCTATACATGGCGGACTCCATGCAAATCATGAACCGCGTATAATGATGGGGGAGGGGGAGGCGAGGCGGCGTCCACTCAATTCAAAACTCATAGCAAGCTGTCATGCTTATTGCCTTCCACACACTTCCAGGTGCCCAAGATGAAAATAGCGAGCACAGCGGTGCTTGGTTTCATAAAGCTACTAGAGAATGCTAATTGTATTTAAATAGGTTTATATTTAAAAAAATTTAATTTAATAATATGATCTATTTATTAATTATAAATAAAAATACAAAATTATAATTTGATTAATTTAATTAGTGTATTTCATATTCGAATTGAATTCATTTATCGATTAAAAACTCATAAATAAGTGTATAAATTGTTTATGAATACAAATGATAGAAGTACAATAATAAATTTATATAACTTGATAACCTCAATACTTCAATTAGAACATTTCTATTATAATTTTCATTGAAAACGATACCTCATTACTGATGAATCTTTATTTATCTAAAAAGCAATGTAAAACTCAAGTAAAAGGTTTATTGATAGATTGAGAAAAATTTCTAAGTATCACATTGAAATTTAATGAAATAATTAATATTTGTAAAGTTAATATATCAATACTTTATAATATAAAATATAAACTATGTATTTTCTATGGAGAAAATATTTCTAGGATATTGGAAAGTGTCTCTAGTTTCCAAATTTTAGTAATGTCCCTAAAACTATAAATAATTAGTGAAACCATAACAAAAATGTAGAAATATTCTTTACATATTCTTTACCATTGTAAATATTTTCTTCCTATTTTTGTTCTTCCTATTTTTGGAACCAATTACGTTCCTGATTTGTAGCAAGGAATTGGTGATCTGTTACCTTTTTTAGTGTAGGTTTCCCATTGCTCTTCTTGTTATATATTGCTCTCCTGTTGTAATCTCAAGATATATGAATAAGATATATTCATTGAAATTCTCTCATCTCTATTTTCATGTTGGTATCAGAGCGTGGTTGATCTAAATCATTGATTTGAAACGCTGTTGCGAATAAATGGATGATAAATCTGAATCTTCAAAGAACAATTATGTTCCAGTTATAGTGCAATCTGAAGGGGCGTTTAACGCTGGCATTACTTTGACTGAATCAAATTATGATGTTTGGTCACAGTTAATGGAGATGCACATTGCGGAAAGAGAAAAGCTCTCTTATATACGTGGGAAACCACCACCACCCAAAGACTCTGAAGAAGGATACGAGAAGTGGTATGCGGAAAACCAGAAAGTTAAGAGATGGTTGCTAATATCAATGACTCCTGATATTATGAAACGCTATGTCCGGTTGCCTACTGCTTATGCAATTTGGACAGCGTTGGCGAAAGCGTTCTATGATGGGAATGATGAATTGCAGATTTTTGCATTGAATCAAAAGGCCTTTGGAGCTAAGCAGAATGAAAGGTCACTTTCAGAATATTATGGTGAACTCACTGAGATTTTTCAAGAACTCGATCATCGAGACAAAGTTTTCATGAAAGATCCTGATGATGTTGAAATATACAGAAAATCCATTGAAAGATTGAGGGTGCACATATTTTTGGCTGGACTTGATGACCTCTTTGAACAAGTCCGTGGAGATATTTTGCGAAAGGAGTCTATTCCCAGTCTTGAAGAATGTTATGCCTTGATCCGACGGGAGGCTAATCGGAAAATCACATTCAAAGGAGATTCTGAAACTATGGAAACTGTAGCTATGATTGCCAGAAATAAACAAAGAGGTAATCGAAGCACTAATAAATCAGCATACAAATGTACACACTGCAATGAATCTGGACATACAAAAGAACGTTGCTATGAGTTGGTGGGGTATCCAGATTGGTGGGATCATAACAAATCTCGAAAGAAGAACATAAATAAAGGTCAATCTACTGCTACAGCTGTTGAAGCGAAAGCAACTAATGAAAGTGAACAAATGCATTCAGTGATGATAGCCGAGGCAGGTAATGGTGGTAAGTCCTTTTATGCTTCTTCACCTGTTAGTAATAACACATGGATAATTGATTCTGGTGCCACCAATCATATGACATTTGATTCTAACCAAATTGATAAAATTAAACCCTCCTCACAAAATTTTGTTACAACTGCTAATGGTGATGAAGTTCCTATTGTTGGTGAAGGATCTTTAAAAGTTACAGAATTTTTAAATTTAGATTGTATTCTTATTGTTCCTTCCATTGGATATAACCTCTTGTCTGTTTCTCAAATTACAACGGCCTTATCTTGCATTATTGTTTTTTGGCCTACCTTTTGTTTGTTTAAGGACATCCAAACAAAACAGACGATTGGTTGTGGTACTAAGCACGGGAATTTATACCACCTGGATTTGAAAACAACAATTTCAGATAAATTACGTCAAGCTCTTGCAGTGAATGGAGGCAATTCTGCTAGCAGTCAAAATGAAATCTGGTTACAACACCGAAGATTGGGACATGCTTCTTTTGGATACTTGAAGAAACTATTTCCTAGTTTGTTTGAGAAGATTGATATTTCCAGTATGCATTGTGATGTATGTGAACTTGCAAAGAGTCATAGAACCTCTTTTTTACCAATATTGAATAAAAGTCCATCTCCATTTATGATTATTCACTCCGATGTATGGGGACCATCTAAAATTCATACATTAGGGGGGTCTCGTTGGTTTGTTACTTTTATAGATGATTGCAGTAGAATGACATGGCTGTGGTTAATGAAATCTAAGAGTGAGGTGAATATCTTATTTCAAAGGTTTTGCAGAATAATCAAGACTCAATATAATGCACAAGTTCAGATCCTCCGTAGTGATAATGGTGGTGAGTATAAAAACTTGGAGATAAAAAATTATTTAGACACACAAGGCATCTTGCATCAAACCACGTGTTGATACGCCCCAACAGAATGGCGTAGCAGAGCGAAAAAATCGACATCTTCTTGAAGTGGTTCGTGCTCTATTAATCCAAGCTCATATGCCTTTTTCTTATTGGGGAGAAGCTTTGTGTGCTGCAGTTTACTTAATTAATAGGACTCCCTCACGAGTTCTTGATTTTCAAACACCATTACACACTTTGTGCATGACTGTGAGCTATCCACCTATATCAAGTCTTCCTCTCCGAGTGTTTGGATGTGTTGTCTTTGTACATATTCATAAGCAACAACGCCATAAACTAGCTCCTCGAGCTTTGAGATGTGTGTTCCTTGGAAATGCTATACAACAAAAAGGATACAAATGCTATCATCCTCCCACTAAACAGATGTTTGTTACAGTAGATGCAGTTTTTCATGAGGAAAAAATGTATTTTGCTCAACTTGAATTTCAGGGGAAGAATTACCAGGAGGACATCATGACACTTGATTATGAACTTCAGGAATACTACAGGATTGATCCTATAAATGAACCTGAAAAATCTACTGCACAACCTGAAGAATTTGTTGAACAACAGTCTGAAGACGTGACTACTACAGAATTGCCACATGAAGATCTGGGTAGAGAAGCAATTGGAGAAAATGGTGTCCCGGATGTACCACACCAATCGTCTATTTTGGATGCTTCTAACATGCAAGTTGAACCTATCCGGAAACAATTGCCTGAACGTTCCACTAGAGGTATTCCTAAACCAACTTATGAACCTTCTCTTTCCAGTAAAGTTAAATACCCCATGAATAACTATGTTTCAACTCATAATTTGTCAGAATCAAATAAGGCATTTATAAATCAATTATCTTCTGTAGTTATTCCTAACAATGAACAGGAAGCGTTAGCTGATCCGAGGTGGAAAGCAGCAATAAATGAAGAAATGGAGTCACTAAAAAAAAATGGAACGTGGGAATTTGTTGATTGTCCACCAGGAAAGAAACCAGTAGGATGTCGTTGGGTATTCACTGTCAAATATCGAGCTGATGGTACAATTGAACGCTTTAAAGCACGATTGGTTGCTAAAGGATATACTCAAACCTATGGAGTTGATTATAAAGAGACTTTTGCTCCTGTTGCCAAAATCAACACAGTACGAGTATTGTTGTCGCTAGCAGCAAATTTGGATTGGCCTCTGCATAAGTTTGATGTGAAGAATGCTTTTTTGCATGGTGAACTAAATGAGGAGATTTATATGGAGCTTCCACCAGGATGTGCGATGCATGAAAGAATGACTGGAAAAGTGTGCAAATTAAAAAGGGCGTTATATGGATTAAAGCAGTCCCAAGAGCATGGTTTGGAAGATTCACAAAGTCAATGATTGTTTTTGGATACCGTCAAAGTAATTCAGACCATACATTATTTCTGAAAAGAGTGGAGGATAAAGTCACAGCTCTCATTGTATATGTTGATGATATGGTTATAACTGGTAATGACCCTGATGAGGTAAAAGCTCTAAGAGAATACTTGTCAAAAGAATTTGAGATGAAGGATTTGGGCTATTTGAAATATTTCCTTGGAATAGAAGTCTCAAGATCAAAGGAAGGAATTTTCTTATCTCAAAGAAAGTATATTCTAGATTTATTGAAGGAAACAGGAATGTCAGGTTGTCAACCTGTTAATACACCAGTTGAAGAAGGATTGAAACTATGCATAGAAGAAGGTCAAATTCCTGTTGATAAAGGAAGATATCAAAGGCTTGTTGGGAGACTAATGTATTTGGCTCACACAAGACCTGATCTAGCATATGCCTTGAGTATTGTCAGCCAATTCATGCATAATCCTGGAGAGAAACATATGGAGGCAGTCATGAGAATATTGAGATACTTGAAGTTTTCACCTGGAAGAGGTATTTTGTTCAAGAAAAATGCAACTATAGAAGATATTGTTGTATATACGGATGCTGATTGGGCTGGAGCATTAGTAGATAGGAGATCTACATCTGGTTACTTTACATTCGTAGGAGGTAATCTTGTTACCTGGAGGAGCAAGAAACAACATGTGGTTTCTCGCTCAAGTGCAGAAGCTGAATATAGAGGAATTGCACTTGGATTATGTGAAGCTATATGGCTGAAATTGTTACTACAAGACCTGGGTTATCCTTTACAGCGTCCAATTCAATTGTACTGTGATAATAAGGCTGCTCGTGATATAGCTCACAATCCAGTCCAGCATGATAGAACTAAACATGTTGAAGTTGATAGATTCTTTATCAAGGAGAAGCTAGATAATAAAACTTTGGAGTTACCTCAGATACGATCAGAAAACCAATTGGCAGATGTTTTAACTAAGGCAGTAACTAGTCGTGATTTTCTGAGATGGATTGACAAGTTGGGCATACATGATATCTATGCACCAACTTGAGGGGGTGTGTAGAAATATTCTTTACATATTCTTTACCATTGTAAATATTTTCTTCCTATTTTTGTTCTTCCTATTTTTGGAACCAATTACGTTCCTGATTTGTAGCAAGGAATTGGTGATCTGTTACCTTTTTTAGTGTAGGTTTCCCATTGCTCTTCTTGTTATATATTGCTCTCCTGTTGTAATCTCAAGATATATGAATAAGATATATTCATTGAAATTCTCTCATCTCTATTTTCATGTAAAAAAAATTACAACCCATATCTTTAGTTAGTGAAAAAAAAAAACCCTAGAATAAGGCTAATTTTAAAACTACAAGTAAATCATTAAAAAAAAAAACTAAAAATCTTATACTATAGTATGTTTAGAAGTTGAAAGAATAGATAAGTAGTAACTTTCTTACCTTTAATTAAAATTTTTGACTTGGAAAGAAGGAATTTAAGGAAAGTTAAGGAAAGAAGAAGAAGAAGAAGAAGAAGAAGAAGAAGAAGAAGAGGAGGAGGAGGAGGAGGAGGAGGAGGAGGAGGAGGAGGAGGAGGAGAAATTATAAGGAAAAATACAGTGAGATGTAAATAGAAGTTTGAAAATTAAAACTTTAAGTTTAAATTAGTAATTAGTAAGTTTATAAGTAACACATAGAATAAGAAATTAAAAAATATACATATTATTAACATTAAACGGGTTTATTATTTGAGCTTGGGACCTATCTATGAGATTTGTTTAATAAACAAGTTTGCAAACAGGTTTGTGAGTCGAATATGAACTTGAACATGAATTTAAATGTGTTATATGTAGCTTTGACCCATTTATTCTTCATGTCGAATTTTGTTGATGCAAAAGCTGCCCATAATCGTGTCTTGTCGTGTTTGGATTTATGGGTCATGTGTCAAATTGCCAACATTACTCTTACATTTAAAATTATACATTTAGACCTTTATTAAATATTTAGGAGTTTAAACACACAATTTCAAATGTAAGGGGTATAGTGTAAATAGACAAATAGAAGGGATGTATTTGTAATTTAACCCTTTTTAAATATTAGGAATGAATAGTAACAACTAAAATGAAAAACTTCATTAAATAATTAGAAAAAGAAGTAAAATCCAAATTTATCATGAGATAAGTAATGTTTGTACAACTAAAGATTGAAATTTGATGTTACATGATTTATACATTTCAATCAAACTCAAAATACTATGACTTTTATGTATGTAAATAGAAGAAATATCTCTTTTCCAATCTCTATAAAATATATAATTGGCAAAAATATTAGAATAAAAAAGTGAACAAAATCAAATCAACAAAATGTCGTGATTTAACCATGTATAGACAAAAGAAAATTCTTTCAAGTGTTTTATAGGACCATTCACTTAGATTCTTTTCCCCTTGAACTTCAACCTATGAATCATGTAACATTAATTTCTAGTTTTCAATTGCTCAAGTATTGATTATCTTATGGTAAATTTTGAATTTTGTTTCTTTTTTTATTTATTTACCAAAACTTTTGATTTTGGTTGTCATTTTTCTTTTCTAAAATTAAATAAAAAAAAAGTTACATTGCAATAGGTCTCTTATATTAACTACTACATTCTTATTCTCAGTGTCTAATGTATCTTTTATAAAGATTCAGAGTTTAAATTCTTGATTTCAAATATAAAAGAATTGAGTTCATAGAAAATAAATATAAGATAATATATTTATAATTTACTTTTAATTTTTAGTATTCTATGATCTAGGTCTAAGACCAAAATTAAACAATCTGTAATTGTTTAGTTTTTAAGAACACATTTTTTTTTCTTTTGCATAAAAATATCGATTTTGATATGTTGTGATATGTGCATCAAAGACATTACTTTGTTAAGAATGCGATATATATAGATTTATCCATGTTATTCACAATAAATATACAAAAAGATACACAAGTAGAAAAAAGAGAAAATGATACATAAAATTTAATATGAAAACTCCAAGAAAACTGAGGTGAAAAACCATGAAATGTACCCAAAATGCCAACAGTATAACATCCTCACGATCTCTTCGAAGTACTGCTCGCACGAATCTCCTGGATATATGAGTTATGACACCCTTTTAGTATTAACTCCATCCGATATAAACATGCTAGTATGCACAAACAATAGGGTTTCATTCTATGATTTTATCTAGTTGTATTATAATTATGCAGCTGTTATTAAATTAGAATATGGTTTTACGTCACTTTCAAGTTTTATCTATGACAGATAGTTCTTAAGTGGTTTGTATTCAAATCATGTTATCGGAAATAAAGGATTTATTCAGTGCAAGAAGAGTCCAAACCAAGCATCAACGATCCAGAAAAGAAGAAGACTTATTTTTAAGTCATCATAGTGTGGATGTAATGAGCCTTGAGACAAACGTTACGGTCTTGGAGGACAGATAGATATTAACATATCGCTGACTATCGCTAAGCTGTCAGTGACTTTACGCGTGGGTAGACACCAAGTCTTCCCAAGACGTGGACAGTCATACATTCTCAGGTAACTTTCGGACAACCGACAAGATACATTAGTTAGTTAATACTGTTTATATTTGTGGTCAGAACTGAGAAAAGGCCTGTGGCCTATGGGGGAGGATCACTTAGGAACTTTGAAAATTATTTCCCCTAAATTTTTTTGCACTTTTTTCTTTCGGTATGTTATCATGTATGATTAATAGTTAAATTTATAAAAATGAATATAACACTATATGATGATATTATTAAGATTTATAACTTTGGAAAAATACTATATTACAAATATATCGCATATTTTTTACATGCTTAGCTTAATGATTAGTTAAGGGGATGAATACGCTTATCCTAAGACACAATCAAGGACTAGGTAAATGCCATTGCAGCAAGGGAGGTATGGGTCTTGAGTTGCATACACAAAAGGAGAGATTGAGATACTCGTAATAGAATGGGTTGTTGTATTGGAACTATATCCCTGATGATAAGTGTTAACAAATAAAAGGTTTATAAGTTTCTTGTTTAGTAAAAGAAACAGAACAGAAGAGTTGAAGTAGAGTTCCAAGTGGAGTTTTTGCCGAAGCAGAATTTCAGAAATGAAGGATTTTACTCAAAATAGAAATCTGGAAATGCGTTAGTTATTTTAGTTGTACAACACTTCTATTTATATCTATTTTTAATGGCATTATGTCATAAATACTTGGTATAAAGTAAAATTAACTAATCTATTATTTTACCGTATACTATTGTATTTTACTGTATATTATTGCATGTAGTTTATCATAACTATTAACATCCCCTCCTCAAGTTAGATACGGGACAAGTCCTAACTTGGCAACAAAAAATTTTAGCTAAATATCTCCAAGAGCTTTTGTCATAATATTTGCTATCTAATCATTTGTGAAAACATGAGAAATTTTTAGGAATTCCCTATTGATGTGATGTCTTGTGAAATGAACGTCCACTTCGATATGTTTGGTGTGATTATGTAGGCATGGATTTTCTACTATTAGCTAGGTTGATCTATTATTAGAATATAATGTGATAGGTAGCTTTATCAGAACATCAAAATCTCGAAGTAAGTATGATATCCAAAGTAGCTCTTTTGTTGTTGATGCCATGCTCCTGTATTTGACTTTCATGGAAGATGTTGACACTATAATTTGTTTCTTCATTTTTCAGGGTATCAGTGATGATCCAAGAAATATGCAAAATCTTGTGAGTGATTTTTGATCAACAATGCTTACACCCTATTTTGCATTTGAGTATCCATCTAGGGACAACATGGAAGAACTTGCATAAAATATCCCTTTATCAAAAGTTTCTTTCAAATATTTTGAAACATGGATAGTTGCTTGCATGTGTTGTTTGAGGTTTATTGACAAATTAACAGAGTTGTTGTATTTCAAAACTTATGTTTGGTCATGTAATTGTAAGATGTAACAATCTTCCAATAACTCTTCTGTAGATGGTTGAATCTTGAATCAATGATCTTGTTTCATGATTAAGCTTCAAGTGCTATGGAAATAGTATTTTTGTTGGCTTTGCTATTGTTAAACCAACATCTTGCAATATATCTAGTAAAAATTTTCTTTGATTAATCATGAATACACGATTGGTCTGCAAACTCTTATTCCTAGGAAGAATCGCACTTCACCAAGGTCCTTTATTGTAAAAGCATTATGCCAAACAACTTTCACTTTCTCAATTGTTGATAATGGATTTCCTACTATTAGAACATCATTAACGTACATGATGACTACAATGAAATTCATTATTTTAATTCCTAGTAAACAAAGAATAATCATTTTTAGAATAAATTTTGTAAACTCCCTTTTCCATTGTCGTGATGATTGCTTCAAACCATATAGTGATTTGATTGATATGCAAACTTTGCTTGGAGTTGAAATGTTATAGCTTTCTAGAAGTTCCATATATATTTCTTCTTCTAAGAAGCCATTCAAGAACGCATTGTTCACATCAAGTTGGTGAACTTGCCATGATAGTGCAGCTGCTAATGTTAAGACCATTTGAACTATTTTCAATTTTGCAATAGGTGAAAACATGTGTATATAATCAATTCTTTCAACTTGATTACACCCTTTTGCAACTAATCTTGCTTTGTATATTTCTATTGTACCATCTGCTTTGTATTTAATTTTATATACCCATTTAGATCCAATGGTTTTCTTTCTTAGTGGTAAATCTACTATCTTCTAGGTTTGATTAGCTTCTAGAGCTAATATTTCTTTATCCATGGCCTCTATCCACTTAGAAATATTCTTAGCTTTTTGATAATTATGTAGCTCATGGATAGATAAAACATTTGCTAGTGAGGCTATAGAATTCTTAGGAAATTTGTTTAAAGTATATGAACTGAAAAGGGGATACAAGATACTAGAATTTCTTGATGAAGGAACTGCATTCACATTATGTATGAAATTAGAAAGCCAAGTTGGAGTTTTCCTTTCTTTGGAAGATCTCCTAATTGAATTAGAATTTTCAACATTATCTTGATCCATAGTATTAGTTTACCTAATTGAAATAGAAGGTATATCCATGTCATATTTATCATAATAACATTTTGATGGAAATTGAAAAATAGAATCATCAGAAATTTCATCCGAAGCTTTTTCCTTAAAAGGGAAAACATTTTCAACAAAAGAAACATCTCTACTAATGAATAGGACTTTATCTATAAGCTCATATAGTTTATATCCTTTTTTATTATGTGGATATCCTAAAAATACACATCTTTTCCTTTTAGGATAAAACTTATCTCCTAATTTGTTAACAACTGCAGTATAACACAGACATTCTATAGTTCTAAGCTCAAAATATGAAGGTAATTTATTGAATAAAACCTAATATAAAGATTTCCAATTTAGCTTATGTGTAAGCATCTTATTTATTAATGATGTTGCAGCAATAATACATTCTCCCGAATTTTTTTCTAGGAAATTAGCATGTAATCTATTAGCCCTTGCAATTTCAACTAAATGTTGGTGTTTCCTTTCCTCTACACCATTTTGTTAAGGGGTGTATGTGGTTGTTTTTTAATGAACTATTCCATTATTCTTAAAAATCTGTTGACACTCAAGTGAAAGAAGTTTACTCATATTATCACTATGAACATATTTAGGATTACTGTCAAAATGATTTTTAACATAGGATATAAAATCTTTTAGAGTAGAAAATACTTGTTGTTTATTTTGTATTAGAAAAATCCAAGTGACTTTACTCCTATCATCCACTATTGTTAAAAATATTTTGCACCTATAATTGAAGGTGTATTATAAGGTCTCCAAGCATTAATGTGGATGAGCTTAAAAATATGAGAGGATAAAGAATCACTAAGAGGAAATGACAAACAATGGGATTTTGCCATTTTACAAGCATCACAATGAAAAATATCATCATCAATTGAAGGACAATTCGGAATGTTTTTTAATTTCAAAGTAGAAATATGGCCTAGTTTAGTATGTAAAAGTTCTAATGACAAATTATTTGTAGCATTACATGAGGAAGACATGTAAACATCATCCAACTTTCATTCTATTTTCATGACATACAATCCTCTCCTAACATTTGCTCGAGCAATGATCTTTCTAGTTTTCTGGCCCTGAAATGTATAATTTTTTGAATGAAATGAAACAATTATATCAGTCTCAAATATCAGTTTGCTAACTAATAATAAATTGTAGTGGAAATCTAATGCGAGAAGTACATTGTTAAGAACCACATGTTCATTCAAATATCCTTTACCTATCATAGATACTTACTTAATATTTCCATCAAGTAATTTTATATGCATAGGGTCTTTAAGAAATTTTTTATCAATTAAAATATTTGAAAAGGGAGTCACGTGACCAAATGCACTAGTATCTACTATCCATTCACATATTACATTACCGGTTTGATGAAAGGATGCAACAAAAGAATTAGAGTTTGAAGTCTAACTTGCAAAATTTACAGATGAAAAGTTTAAGCTTTTTTATCCTAATGCATTTTCCCCTTTCATCATTCGGAAAACTTCATGTCATATTTTTGAAATCAATTCATTCTTTTTTGTTTCCTAACTTCCTTTATTTGAATCAGCATTGACTTCCAAAGGATTATCCAACTCTTGATTTGTATGTCCTGCAAATTTTGTATTTTTCTTTTCTTTGTTTTCTTTGTACCACTTTGGATATCTAATGATTTCAAAGCTCGAATAAACCAAATGCCCGGATTTTTTATGTACAAACAAACAAGTTTTGTCCCTAGTGTAATTCTTTTTTCTCTTTTGTCACCTTCACCGTTTCTTTGTTGAGCTTTCACGAGACATGTGGATGCTTCATCATTTTGAATTAGACTACTAGAAATTTGTTTTTGTTTCTCTACTTGGAAGATCAAATAATAGGCTTTACTTACAA
Organism: Laguncularia racemosa; assembly: GCA_037954665.1. Classification (NCBI taxonomy): domain Eukaryota; kingdom Viridiplantae; phylum Streptophyta; class Magnoliopsida; order Myrtales; family Combretaceae; genus Laguncularia; species Laguncularia racemosa. Next base: position 494,812 of record JBBMOL010000188.1, read on the forward strand.
ATGGTAATGGTTCCAAGGGTAATATATGACTCTTTACATTTTCATATGCTTCGTTCAATCCCATTAAAAATTCTAGTAATTTGTTTCTGTTTTCCATGTCTGCGATTTTAGATACAACATTACAAGAACAATTACTTAATGCTCCACATATGCATTGTGGAAGTGCATTCACGCTATTTAATTCAACCCAATGTTTCTTTAATTTGTTGTAATACATTGTGATTGAATTATTTCCTTGCATCATGTTTATGATCTCGTGTTAAAGCTGAAACAGGTAAAGGTCCATTTGTTTGCTCGAATCTTTCACAGATTTCATCCTAGAGTTCTTTAGAAGAATGTGTGTACATGAAGCCTCTAATAGTTCTTTTACCATCAAATTAAGGATCTAGCACCTTATCATATAATCACAATGGATCAATCTTTGTGCATCAATTGAATCTTCTATAGGTTTCAAACATGTTCCTTTGATGAATCCAAGCTTCAATTTAGCCCCTAGAGCAAGCTTTATTGATTTGCTCTATCCTAAGAAATTTGTGTCATTAAAGATTATATTAATAATTACAGATCCTGGATTATCTAAACTAGAGAGATAAAGTTTATCATTATAAGTGTAATCCATCTGTTGACTCGATATGTTTGCATTCGACATGTTTGTGTTTGTCATATGAAGAATTCATAACAAGAATTGATTCAATTTCATCTGTTGACTCGATATGTTTGCATTTGACATGTTTGTGTTTGTCATACGAAGAATTCATAACAAGAATTGATTCAATTTATCTAGAGAGAATTTTCCAAGACTTCAAGATGTAAAGCTCTGATACCATGTTAACAAACAAAAGGTTTACAAGTTTCTTGTTCAATAAAAGAAACTAGAGTTATGAGTTGAACTAGAAATCATAACAGCAAGTTTGCTTCAAGGAAAACCATATGCTAATATGGAATATTTTTCCCTAAAAATATTTTTTTTTTCTGAAAATAATATGTTTTCATGTGTTTGGTTATATTTATAATAATATGTTGAGAAAAATTTTCAAGTGTTTGACCCATAAATATTATGTAACTCACATCCTAAATAAATTAATATTAGCATGTTACTATAAGTATATTATTTCAAACATCTTATTAAAATTTAAAGTGTAAATATAAATGATTTTGTAATATGTATTATTACAACTCATTTTATTAACTTTTATAATTTTTAACAAGTCTATAACTTTTTTGGCCAACCAAATTTTTTAGTGTTTAAAATATTATTTATATGTCAGTTACAATAAAAACAATATAGAAATTATTTTCTTAGACTTAGAACACTTGTGAAGGATAAATCAAAAAATGACATTCAGCTTTAAAGAGAGTAATATGTATTATTACAACTTATTACAACTCATAACAAACATATCATAACAACAAGTTTGCTTCAAGGAAAACCATATGCTAATATGAAATATTTTTCCCTAAAAATATTTTTTTTGTAAAAATAATATGTTTTCATGTGTTTGGTTATATTTATAATAATATGTTGAGAAAACTTTTCAAGTGTTTGACTCATAAATATTATGTAAATCACATCCTAAATAAATTAATATTAGCATGTTACTATAAGTATATTATTTCAAACATCTTATTAAAATTTAAAGTGCAAATATAAATGATTTTGTAATATGTATTATTACAACTTATTTTATTAACTTTTATAATTTTTAACAAGTCTATAACTTTTTTGGCCTACTAAATTTTTTAGTGTTTAAAATATTATTTATATGTCAATTACAATAAAAACAATATAGAAATTATTTTCTTAGACTTAGAACACTTGTGAAGGATAAATAAAAAAATGACATTCAGCTTTAAAGAGAGTAAGTGTTCTCTTAAAAAAGATTAGGATTTTTCTTTTAGTGAAAAAATATTTTTCCTTATAAAAAAAATGTTTTCTACTTAAAAGGCTTTTTTCAGTATATAATAATAATAATAATAATAATAATATATAAATAATAATAATAATAATAATAATTCCAAAGAATACTTTTAATGAAACAAACAGGCCTAAGAATGGGAAAACAAATAGTAGATACATAGCCTAGCCTAATAGTGATAGAGATAAGTTACTAAGTATTTTCTTTTAGTAGGGAAACTTAGGTTGCTTTCTTAGTTAAGACTATTAGTTTAATGACTTTTTAAGCTATTTGGTGCTTATTCTTTATTTTAAAGCTTTGTGTTTAGATAAATTTTGATATCGACTATAATGAAAGTCATGCTATTTCTATATTACTAAAATTGTTTTCATTTACACATGGGTTTGTATTAATCACTATATATTGTGAATTTCATGTACTATGAAACTAATGGCTTAACTAATTGTTCAAATTAATTAGTGATTTTAAGATGAGACTCAGAGATTATTTTGTTTCCGATGATTATAAAGGAGGGGAGGATTTGAACTTGATCCATCAAATTAAAATACCAATATTTATACCATTAAGTTATAAAAGCCTTAACTAGAAATTATTTCTTTAATCATTGCTATTGAAGTACATGACGATCATAAAGAAGATGAGAGAATCATCTTGTGCTATATAGTCATCAGTTTTTAGGATCTTAATGTGTTTGCCTAATTATCGCTCAACATCAAGAGATAAGATGTTGGATTAAGTAAATAGGTCTATCTTTGCTTGCGAAAGTTTGTTAGATAGTTTAGTAAACAGTTGAATTCAATAATTAATCAACCGATTAACATGAGATGAATTATTAATCCAAAATAACATAATAAAATTGTATTTTGTTTGCTTATATAACTGTTGTTAATTTGATTTGTGTGTGTGTGTTATTCAAATTATTTCTATAACAAGAAGTTTCATTTTGTCAAAATAAAATCATATAGGAGTATAATTTAATAAAATATTAGATATTATCTAGTGGGATGGACAATTGGCTTGATATACCATTTTTACTACTAGTAACAATCTGTTCACACTTATATGGTTTTAACATATCAAGAATATCATTAGATCGAGTGATGTTGCCTGTAATCTATTGAGAGACACAAAGGTAGATACAAGTTCACCACCCATTAGGTTTAATGGTAGCAATAAGCAAACTCTTGATTTGTGAAACTCATGCAATTGCAATCTAATGTGGTAACAAACCCCTCTTGGTGATGCATGAGTACTTCATCAAAGGCAACAAAGATTTCGATTGTCATGGTGATTCATGGAGGATGCATGAGCTTCTCACACCTATTGTGGTTGATTCTTCCTAGCAATGCTAAATTGTGTGGAGTGTTCTAGTTTGTGTGTTCAACTAGGTTAGTGACATGTAATGCTAGTGGTGACATTACTTAGTGAGGAAGGAAGTGGTGAGTGAATGGACAGGTGATGTGAAAGAAAGATTCATTAGGTTCTACACATTACTTGTATGTACACATGGTGGGTAAATACTAATTACATTTTGATACACAACAGTATTTGTAAAATGTAGGTAGTAGCTTTTTTAGAAACTACTTATTATCACTATCATATATGTTCATGATTTGTATGCACTTACCATATATGCATACACATGGTATGTCTAACTTAATGAATCTTTTATCGAGAAATTAGATTAGAAGGGGAAAAAAATAGTTAGTTGTATTAGTAACTTCCTCATTGCATCTATGCAACATCTTGGGCCTAACAGTTCAACTCGCTTAAAGAACCACAAAAAGAAAGAGGGTTAGGGTTGATTTCTAATTACTGAATAAGTCGGTTTTATGATTTAGCCCTTTCAACCCACGAGTTAGAATGAGCTAGCCTAAGAGTCAAATGAGCTCATCTAATGCACTAACATCTTATATCTTCAATAGGTTAGAATGAGTTGGCTTACAAGTCAACCCATTAAATGAATTAAAGTAAGCCGGACTATAGGTGATCCCACTTAAACCTACTAAGTAAATTAACTCCATTGATCATTATTCCTTCAAATCATCTTTAAATTGATAGAAAACGGTTATATAGATGCTTAGTTTCTAAAAAAATAAACATTAAATTATGTATTATGTAAAATCATTTAAAAAATATCTTAACTTTCAACATATGGATTAACCCATTTAATTCACCAAAACCCTCAAATGGTTCAAGTTGGTGAATTGACTTATTTAACCCACCAATCCATATTAGGGTAGGTTGGGTTAAAATTTTTAACCCGTTTGGCATTTGTTAAATAAATCAATGTGAGTCGACCTATGTAACCTTAACCTATAATAATGGGATAGGCTGTATAGGTCTAAGATTCCATATCCAGCCTTCATTTTTTCTATAGGTCCAACTTATAATGGTGGACATCTAACTTCAGCTTTAAGAGGGATTAGATTAAAGTTCCCAAAAAGAAAAAGATCATCCTTTTGCTTTTTTTTTTTCCTTTTTTTTAATTTACTGTATCTTTAGTTTGTTAATTTGACTGTAAGAACAAAACAGTAAATATAGGGCAAACTCCACGGTTTTAAATGATAGCCAATGAGGTTTTTTTTTTTTATATTTTTCTTATAAAATGATAAAGATTTTACTTCATATAACTTTAGTTATTTGGTATGTAGAAATGGTTTAGACTGAAATGGTTTGAAATGAACTAGAATGAAATAGAATTGTGATTTTATTCCTCAAGTTTAAGAATCAAAATCTTACTAAAAGATGGAATCATTTAGTAAATTCCTCAAGTATAGAAATGAGAGTAGAACTTATAATTGAATTTTCATTTCATGTTCATTTTTGCATACCAACTATGCCATATGGAGTTAGTTAGCCTAATGGTTGAGACCAAAAATACATTCATGATAATTTGCAGGAGGTTTTTCATTTAAATCCCACATAAAATACTTCTTTGGGCTATATACATTGTGCAAATTATACTAAATCGGTATATAAGTCATGTAACACAATTTATTTGCTCAGAAGTAACCGATCATACTTTAAATAAAAAAAAAAGCTTTAGTTATAATCATAAAGATAAAGATATCTTTAAGGGAACTATAGGATATCCATGCTTAGTGCACTTAGTGGTTTGCTTTTGTCCTTTTGGACCCAAAGCATCTTCTCCACCCACTAATATTTTATCATGTGCGTACGCAGTAAAGACGAGGGGAAGCCATGCCTTGTCAAAAGAACAAAGTGCATGTCATCTTAAGAATATTAGACAACGGCCCTCTAATCACAGTTGGATGCCAGAAAGTAGGAATCGCAATCATTAAAGCAAAGTGCTTATGCCTAAGCAAAGCATAATAAACATGGAATCATTCCAAATACATTTTTCTTAAAACAATATTAAAAAAGAAAAAGAAAAAGGGCATGAACGAGAAGATGACCTTTTTTCTTCGTTGTATAGTGTTAATAATCTAGCTTGCCTATCATGCATATAAAGCCACATTCACACGGCAGGTGTGCTTGGAATTTTCCTGCCGAAATTGAGTCCACCTACTGCGTTTGTAAAAATGGATCGCAACTATAATATAAACTAGAATATATATATATATATATATATATATTATATATATATATTTAAACATAAATGTTTATTCTTATATTTTTAGAAGTAAACTTTCTACGCTGAAGTAGACCTATTCCAACAATAGGACGATGTATCATCATCGATCATCTTCTAAGGCTCATAAACTCACAGTGAACAGGCTAGGGTTGAATGGACCCAATAAAACAGACCCTGGAAATGTCTTTAACCAAGGTAAAAATATTAAACAGATTGGAGGATTTGCTTCAAAAAGCCAGCCTTCGTTCCCCACTTTCTCTCCTTCACGAATCACGAGTAAGCCAATCAGCAGCTCCCCTACTCTCGCTGAGGAATTTTCGGACTTCCCAAAATGGTTTCAAACTTCTTGAGTTATTCCTGCACAAGGTAACAACGTTAGAAAAAGATAAACCCAAATCAAATGTTAACTTTGTTTCAACATTGGACTTTGTCGAACCCAAGTCAAATGTTAATTTAAAGGACGGACATAGGGGTTAACAAACCCATTGCAGTTAATCTTATACCAACCCTCCCCCTAGGGGTATCGATGGAGAGGATTAGTCAGGCTAAGATTAAATCTCCAATTACACCCAAACTTCTATAATAATGCAAAATTGGAATTTAGAATATTCACAGTCAAAATAAATTTCTCTTTCAACTTTTTCATCACACCTCGAATAATAAGTACAATAGTAATAAGCATTGCGTATTAAGATTAATATTTGGATAATTTACTTTGAAACTTTGATTCCATTGGAATTAGAGCAGGTGACTGCTAGTTACTGGTGCCTAAGTAAGGGCAAACATCATGGTACTTCGAGATTGAAAGTAGTAGACTATAAACGAACAATAGTTTTGGAAAACATAAAGTAACTACACTTACCATTAACAAGCACATATGGGAGCATAGAGGAACCAATTAGAGGAGATGTGTTGGTAACTAGGCATACTCTTAATACCCAGTTGAAGGGAGATTGCTGTGAGGAGCAACGTGAAAACCTATTTCATACTAGATGCCATGCTAAAGGCAAGGTGTGTAGTGTGATAGTTGATGGTGGGAGCTATACTAATGTGGTCAGTACACTTTTGGTTAATAGGTTGGGTTTGTCTACTAAACCACATCCTAGACCATATAAACTTCAGTGGCTTAATGGTTGTGGTGAGGTTAAGGTAAATAAATAAGTTATTGTTTCATTTACCATTGGCAAGTATAATGATGAAGTGCTTTGTGATGTTGTTCCCATGCATGCTGGTGATATATTACTTAGTAGACCATGGCAATTTGATAGAAAAACAAAGCATGATGGGTACCTCAACAGGTATCTATTTACTAAAGATGGCTAAAAGACAATCTTGACACTACTTTCCTTAAAGGAAGTGTATGAAGAGCAATGCAGAATGGAAAGGTTGAGAATTGAGGCTGAGAGAAAAGAAAAGGAGAATAAAAAGAGTGCTATTGAGAGTGAAATTCAAAAGAGTGAAAAGAAAATGAGTGAGAAAAATGAGAGAAAGGAGGGAAAAGAAAAAGGAGAAAATAATAAAGAATGTGAGTTTAATGGCTAGGTCAAGTGAGGTTAGGCAGACTTTGAATTCCAATAGGCCTATATTTGTACTTTTTGTACAAGGGGGCTTGTTTGGCAACTAACAATCTTAACCCATTTGTACCTAGGGTGTTATTTGATTTGTTGCAGGAATTTGAAGATTTGTTTCCAAAGGAGATGCCTAGTGGATTATCATTGATCAAAGGTATAGAGCACCAAATAGACTTCATTCCTAGAGTTGCTGTACCCAATCGACCAGCATACTGAACAAACCCAAGCGAGGTGAGGGAGATCTAGAAACAGATTGATGAATTGCTAGCTAAGGGGTATGTGAGGGAAAGCCTTAATCCTTGCTTTGTACCTATGATACTTGTGCTACAGAAGGATGGGACTAGGAGAATGTGTGTAGACTGTAGAGCCATTAACAAAATCACTATAAAATATCATCATCCTATTCCTAGGTTAGATGATATGTTAGATGAATTATATGGTTCATGCTTGTTTACTAAAATTGATTTAAAATCTAGTTACTATCAAATCTGCATGAAAGTTGGAGATGAATAGAAAACTGCATTTAAAACTAAATATGGCTCGTATGAGTGGCTTGTCATGCCATTTGGTCTGACAAATGCACCTACCACTTTTATGCGTTTAATGAATCATGTGCTACGAGAATATTTAGGTAAATTTGTTGTGGTATATTTTAATGATATTTTAATTTACTCAAAATGTTTGGATGATCATATTATGTATGTGAGACTGATAATAGAAAAACTTAAAGAGGAAAAGTTATATGCTAACCTTAAGAAGTGTAGTTTTTGCATGGATAAGGTTAATTTCCTGGGTTTTGTAATATCTAGTCAGGGATTAGAGGTTGATGCGGAGAAGGTTAAGGCTATTAAAGGTAGTAGCCTAAACCTAAGAATGCGAGTGAGGTGAGGAGTTTTCATGGCCTTACTGGATTCTATAGGAGATTCATTAGGGGTTTCTGCACCATCACTGTACTTTGAATGAATTAGTTAAAAAAAAATGTTAGATTTGTTTGGGTGATGCACAAGAATATGCTTTCAATGAACTTAAGGATAAATTGTATAATGCACCATTACTTGCTTTGCCTGACTTTGCTAAAAACATTTGAAATTGAATGTGATGCTAATAGCATAGGAATTGGAGTTGTTTTAATGCAGGATCAAAGGCTACTAATGTATTTTAGTGAGAAGTTTAGTGGAGCAGCTTTGAAGTATCTAACATATGATAAGGAACTATATGTCTTCGGTGCGAGCTTTGTAGATGTGGCAGTATTATCTTTAACCTAAGGAATTTGTGGTGCACACTAATCATGAGAGCCTGAAACATTTGAAGAGTCAAGATAAGCTGAATAGAAGGCATGCAGAGTGGGTGGAATTCATTGAGATGTTCCCATATGTCATCAAGTATAAACAAGGTAAAGAAAATGTAGTAGTTAATGCGTTGTCAAGAAGGTATGCTTTACTTAACTCACTTAGTACTTCATTACTAGGTTTTGAGTTTATTAAAGAGTTATACCCAACTAATGCTAATTTTTGTGAAATTTATACTGCTTGTACTAATGGGACTGGATTAAATGATTTCTATGTGTTTGATGGATTCTTGTTTAAAAGGAATAGATTGTGCATTCCTAAAGGTTCCATGAGGGAATTGTTAATTAAGGAAGCACATAGAGGAGGATTAATGGGGCATTTTGGGGTAAATAAGACCTATGATATGTTATGTGATCATTTTTACTAGCTTGGGATGAGACGCGATGTGCATAAAGTGTGTGCACATTGCATTACATGTAGATAGGCTAAGTTTAGATTGAAACCTCATGGATTATATACACCATTGCATGTTCCCAATAAACCTTGGACTGATTTGTCTATGGACTTTGTGATTGGGTTACCTAAAACTAGGAAGGGTAGTGATAGTATATGTGTTGTGGTTGATAGGTTTAGTAAAATGGCTCATTTTATTCCTTGTCATAAAACTGAAGATGCCAAGTTAATTGCTAATTTGTTCTTCAAAGAGGTCGTGCGTTTGCATGGCATACTTAAAAGCATTGTTAATGATAGGGATGTTAAATTTTTGAGTCATTTTTGGAGAGTTGTAGGGAAAGTTAGGAACAAAACTATTGTTTTCAACCACTTGTCACCTACAAAATGATGGACAAACTAAGGTGGTTAATAGAACGTTGATCACTTTATTGAGAACAGTGAGAAAAACATTAGGATTGGCAGGATTGTTTACCATTTATGGAGTTTGCTTATAATAGGGCTATACATATTACTACTCATTGTTCTCCATTTGAAATTGTTTATGGTTTTAATCCACTTACTCCTATTGACTTACTACCATTACCACCTAATAATTTTGTGAGTGTTGATGCATCTTCTAAAGTAGATTTTGTGAGGAAATTACACAAGTAGGTAAAGGAGCGGATTGAAAGCCAAAATGTTAAGGTAGCTGCTCGTGTAAACAAGGGAAGATGACCTATGGTGTTTTAACCAGGAGAATAGGTGTGGGTACATTTCCGTAAGGAGAGATTTCCCCTTTAAAGGAAGTCTAAATTAAACCTAAGAGGAGACGGTCAATTTCAGATCATTGAGAAGATTAATGACAATGCATACAAAGTGGATTTGCCGGGTAATTATATGTTAGTGCTACATTCAATGTTACTGATCTGAGTCCTTTTGATGTAAGAGATGTCTTTGATTCGAGGACGAATCCTTTTGAGGAGAGGGGGAATGTTATTAAGAACCAAGCTCAGGGGATGTCAAGTCAGGAGGATTAAGGAGGCAAGGATGCGAGCTAAGAGATTTTGAGTCCGATTAGCATGCCTTAAGGACCTATCACAAGATCATGAGCTAAGAAGATACAACAAGCTTTGAGCATTCATCTACAAGGCTTGGTGAAGATGGTCAGCGAAGAACTTCAAGGATATCAAAGCTTGGGAACCATGACAACTCTTGTTCAATACAACTTGTTACAAATCAAAATTGGAGATTAGAGCTTGAAGGTCGCATCGCTGGTGTAGAAAATAAATGCCACCAACTTTCTTTTACTATATGTTTGTAATTTCCTTTGTCGTTAGGGTATTGGGAGGGACATATAAATACCCTCTTGGCTGCAATTGAGGGTGGTTTTTAGAATATTTTGAAATCCAAAAGACAGCTTTAGTATTCCTTTGTGTTCTTGTTTTGAATACATGTTTTTAGAACATTCGAGAGAGAATTGATCACCTTTCTTATGGAATGTTCTGAATTAGTGCAAGTCCTTTGTCCTAATTTCTTAATCGACAACTAAGAGAAACCTATTTTTAGTCCATCTTAGGGATTGAATCCAATCGAATACAAGGGTTTTTGCATCACTGCTGTGAGGGTTCATAATATACAAAAGGGGTTCTTAGGCGTGTTCTCAGGAGTTCCCGTATCAATAATACTACAACAAAATAAGAATTGTAAACATAAGTTTTTATACTATATCTATATCCTAAGTACAACATAAGATTAGTGTTGAATGTTGTTTCTTATGTAAAAGTATCACACTAGAATAACAATTTTGACAAGCATACCGTTTATGTTATCTTGTATTTGGTTTTATTAAGTTGTCTCATCCCATCACCATCTCACTATTAGTATAGCCACAACCACTGCTACTACACTATTACACTATTAATGCCACTACTATTTTTGACTCTGCCAATTGCGAAGCACCGTTATGGTGGTAGTACATGTATTGGTCCATATGGCATTAATAGAATGGTGGTTACATGAGGGCGAAAGTAACAATGGTGTAGTTTGGTGGAAGTGCTAACAAAGTAGTAACCATAACAATTGCAACAATGGCAAAGTTATGAGGTAGTAGTAGTTATACAATGTAACGGTAGTGATGGTAAATGGTGATGTATGGATCTTTTCAAGAAGTGGTGATGGTTGTGAAGGTGGTGATAAGGCAAGTGCTGGTAATAGGATGATGGTAATAATACAAAGATCAATGGTGGTGGCGACTGATAAGTGTGAAAATTATATATTTTTTTATCTAACTTTACATCACACTAATGAGTATATTTTTATTTTTTATATATAAAAATACGCAAATTCTAAAAATATACACACGAATTATAACAAATCAAGGAAATGGATCTTTTGATACTTAAAAATAACAAATTTGGAAAAAAAAAAAGATTTGGTCGAAAGACTAAAATAAGGCACAACGGACATGAAAGGAAACATGCCTCACATAGAAAATAACAATATCATAGTCGCCAACATCTTTTTTTTTTTTTTTTCCATATAGTAGTTTTTTTATTCTTTCTAATTTTTGAAAATAATTATGGTATCCACATCTGTTGCAAGTGGTCATGTAATTTATGTAAGGATTAAAGGATTGGGATTTTTGAATTCTTTGAAAAAAGATTAAGTTTTCTCTTTCCTCTTATTATTTTTGTTCATGGATTGCGCCTTTCCCCTTTGTGACTTGTGTGCTTATTATAATTATGGATTAAAATTAATTGCTTTGAATATTAGATTGATGGGTTTATGATATTACTATATTAATATTAGAATATTATGTGTTCTTGATTTTTTTTCATCGAGCATGTATTTTATAATTTATGGAATACATGTTAGATTGGATTAAATCTAAAAAAAAATTAAATTAAATTAATTCAATCAATTTCATGGCAAAATAACATTGGATTACAAGTAAGATATAATGACTTATGTATTGTAATCGGGTTAAGGTTTAGAAGAACAGTTAATTAACTTAATAATCTTTTCTAGAAATAGAAAGACTTAGTTAATTAATTAAGGTTGTCTACACTTCAAAATGAGGTAATTACTATAATACTTTGATAACTTAAAAGGGAAATCAAAGGAAATAATCTAAATCGATCAAGGAGTCGATAATCTAATATAGTATATTTTAATCTCATGATCATTAATTATATCCCAATTGTAAACACTCCATTTTTTACCCTAATAATCAATAATAATTAATTTTCAATTTTTTTTCCATTTTTCACAATCTTCCTTCTAATTTAGCAAAAATAGGAAGAATATTAAAAAAATAAAACAAATAGGAAAAATACATCAATTTTGGAAAATAATTGTAGAAATAGTAATAAAAGGGATTAAATAATTTTTACAAATTTTTGGAATTTCAAAAAAATACAAAAATAATGAAAATCGCATTGCATATACGCAAATTGCGAAAATAAAAAAAACGAGTAAGTGGGCTAGCTCAGCTAGTCCGAGCCATGGCCTTGTGCGCGTAGGGAAGGGGTTAGGTCATGGGTTCGAAACGCGAGGGAGGCAAATTCCGCGTTTTGCAATTTTTTTCCTTGCCCAGGACACGTGTCAGCAACTGATTGGTCGACACAAACGCACGCGCCAGACGTGTGATCTTCTTCTTCCTTCGTTCAAGATCGTCACCGGTAGGAGAAAAATTGAATTTCAGCCGTTTTGATTCAATTTTTTGCACAAATCCAACAGATCTTTAACTAAAATAAGATAAACATCATCCAATTGGAATCAAATCGCAACAAATCGATGGATTTACACAAATCGGAGATGGGTTTTTCAACCGAAATCCGATTTGCCTTAATTGGAGGAAATTCGAGCTTATCCAGCTCAATTTCTTGTGTTTGTAAATAGGAATCGAGGGGAGGAAGCCAAAGCACGGATCAGAAGTGAGAAAAAGAGAGAAATCGAAGCTTCGCCGGAGTTCCTCGAGCCGCGACCACCAACCAAGCCTCGAACCGCAATCAAGAGGCGTTTTTGGAGAAATCCACCACCACGGTTGAGTTCCCCACCCCCGAAAACCTAGGAAACGACTCCTCAACCTCCTCGAAAGGCCGCCGGAACGCCGTCAACGAGCAGCCCCAACCACTGTGATCATTCGACCCGCTTCAACCCAATCCGACCCGACCCACGCACCGACCCGCTTCCCGGTAAGTTGGATTTTTCGATTATTTATTTATTTATTTGTTATTTATAATTCAAAAAAATATAGAAAAATATCATAATTTAAATTAGTTTTTTTTAGGATTTAGTTTAGAGTAAATAATAGAAAAAATAATAATAATAATAATAATTTATAAAATAATAAAAAATGATAAAGAGATAATATAAAAAATGATAAAATTTAGACTTTTAGTAGGTACCCATTTGGGGCAATCCTAAAAAGAATAAAAAAATGATTTTCCCATGGCTAGGATAATTTATCTTTAAACCAATAAATAAAAACACAACAAAAAATAACAAAAATAAAAAAATCAAAATAAATAACAACAAAAGACATTAGGCTAAGGGTTAGATTTCAAGAGAATAGGGTGGTAACTTTAAGGTTTTAATAGGTTAGCCTCCGAGTCTAGAAACTTTGGTTTTCCATTTCTTCTTTCACAAAAAACGAAAAGAGAAAATCTCGCTGACTAGTGGTCCAAATTAGGATTAATCCGCTCAATGTCTTGATTCAATCTTTCCCAACCACGATTGGGTGGCGACTCCAAAATAGAATAGAATTCCTAGTTCAAGTCGATGATCTATACTAGATGGGCATAGGGTCTAGTATAAATCAGATTAGGAACGAAAAATAAAAAATTAGACTCGACAGGATGGCGACTCCGTTGGGGACTTCTTCTCTAGTAAGGCTAGCCACCTGAATCTCTTCAAATCACTTTTTCCGAGAAATGTCTTTTTGGTTTGTTATACTATTGCTAACCTTTCAGGGATTTAATCAGATTTAGGGTTCAATTATTTACTTTTATTGTGGGGTCTGCGTGCATGTGATTGTGTGAATAGATACAGTCAAACCCGGGTCGTCTTAGGACCCTAAGATAGGGGGCCATTGTGTAGGTTTCGGGCGAAGTGATATGACCACCGTTCGGGACTGATTAGGTTACCCCACCCAATGCTTCGATATGGCCTGAGATCCATTTCTTCGAGAATGCGGGAGGCCATAGAGCTTGGGGACCTATTAAAACCCACCTATCTACATACACAAAGTTATGGGCTGACAATCGATTAATGATGTAATACTTTTATGGAGTTCAGATATATTTCCCTATAATACTATCATTGTAATATAGTTCTTTTTTTTTGTAATTAGAAATTTCTGTTGTAATAGATAGCTAGTTCCACAGTCGATCGCCTCCTCCGCAAAGATATCCGAGTCTGCAAACCTCTAGACCCAAAGTTGGTGCTGGACCAGTGGATTACTCTATACAACCCGAAGGAGCAGGCCTTTATTCAACAAAAGATAAGGCCTATCCTCTCACCGATGAAGATGGAAATGAACTTACCTCTGATACCGGCCATCCTCCATCTATGGGAAGTAGAGCCCACAGCTTTCTTTATTGGGCCACATGAGATCACTCTTACTCTGGAAGAGTACACCCAACTTCTACATGCTCCATCACTAACCGACGAAGTGTATGTGCTAGATCTTGAGGCTGGGCTAGCCGGTATCTTCAGCAAACTTCTCGGTATTCGCAAGACAGCAATCAACAAAGCCCTAGCAAACTGTAACGGATATTGCATACGAATGGATGAGTTAGAAGCCTGGTTCATAGCCCGAGAAGATGACAGGGATAGGAAAGGCATATTATGTGGGGATCCCAAGAGCTACAAACAGAGGAGGGTGAGTGCTTTCATCTTGACAGCCTTCGCCACTATACTCTTCCCCACCGAAACTTTTTATGTCCATTACAGAGTTGCAGAACTAGTGGCCCAATTCTTGGAAGGGAAATCTTACATCCTGGCTCTACTGGTTGAACAGATCTCGAACTTGAACTTTGTCAAGAAAAAGGGCCACGGGATCCTCCGCTCAAACATCAACCTCATCCTGATTTGGTTTGTGAGCTACCTCAAATGTTTCGGGCTGAACCTGGTCCGAAAAGCTCTAGCTCAACAAGTGGACCTTGTAGACTCATGCATGGAAAAGATAAAGCTACCCGACGACCTTACTAGCCATAGTTGGGTGGAAGTGCTTAAGGGTTTCAGTGCTGACGACATCTTATGGACGGCTAGATGGAGTTGCTGCAACAAAGTCATCCTAACTTGCAGAAACCTTCAGGCCGTACCTTTAATCGGTATCAGCAGATGTATACGTTATCATCCAAACTCGGTTGTCCACCAGTTCAGTACCATTTAAGACATAGTTTACCGGCCTTCGCTAGAAGCAATCACATTCGAGTATTAAGACCCAAATTTGCTGGTAGCCGAGAAGTTTGCCAAGCTGGCAGAGGTCAAAGCCCTATGGGAAGCCCGAATCGGGAGTCCTAATGTAGACTTCGGAGAACTGGATGGTGAAGTAGGCAAGCACCAAGCTACCAGGGATTTCGTAATCCACCAGCTATATCAAACAGGGGAAAAGGCATACTGGGTCCCAGATATCACCCAACCTAAGCCAGACAAAGTAAACCTAGAGCTGAGAACCTATTTGGAGCAAGTCAGGCTCGGATGGAAGTATACTTCGAAGCTGCAAACTACAAGAAGGATATCTGGAAGGGCCAATTCAAGGAGTCTTATCAAAGGAGCAAGACCTTGGAAGCTCAACTGAAAAAGACCCAAGCTAGAGTCAGAGAGTTGGAGGCTATCATCAGCGGAAAACCGACGCCTACGCAACAAAAGACCAAGAGAATTAGGAAATAGATTACTATGTACTTTTTCATTTTTTTCAAGTATCGAACTCCGAGTTTCTAATATTAATAAAAATAAAGTTTCAGTATTATATCATTAATCGATTGTTTACCCCCTTTATTTTAGCATATGCGTGATATATGCATCATATTTACATACCTGCATCATACTAAGAAAAATGCGCGCCAGGTATCAAAGATAGCTCCCAAACAATCGAACCATCCAAGAAGCTCAATCCGCACCCCCTTAAAGACCAAAATGGCAAACAGTGGCAACAACAACGACAACCACAACAACACGAGTGCTGACGCCACCTCAGATCCCAGGATCGTATCCTTAGAACAAACGGTCCAGTAATTGGCTGCACAAGTCCACCTCCTAACTGAGAGTATTGACCTCCTTCGCACCACCTAACCAACTCAAGAAGAACACTCAGAGGCCAGGAAGGGGAAAGCAATGGAGGGTTAACCTCCAAAATATGAAGAGATCAATTCCCACCTCAACCCAGCTTTTGAGTATGAGCCAAAAGTCAACATGGGTCCGACCTCTAACGACATAAAGAGGGAAATGGAGGATAGGCAAAAAGAGATGGAAAGGAGACTTTTTCAACAATTAGCTGATAAAATGAAGACAATAGAGGGGCATAACGGTTTTGAACAGGCATGGATCACTAGATTACGAGTATATGGGGAAGAGGTATACCTAGAGAAGTTCAAGACCCGGAATTTGAAAAATATGATGGTATTGGATGCCGCAAGATACATACAAGGCTGTATGTATGGAAAATGAGCAAATATGCCCAATATGACCAGCTTATGATCCAGACCTTTCAAGATAGCCTTACAGGCCCTACCCTCGTCTAGTATGCACACTTAAACTTCAACCAGGTCAATACCTGGGAAAGACTTGCTCAGGCATTCTACGACCAATACAAATTCAACATCGAAGTTGCCCCCTCAGTAATCAACCTGGGAAGTCTTCGGAAGAGACACACTGAGTCTTTCAAGGAGTATACTCAGCGTTGGAGAGCTTAGGCTACTAGGGTAGCGACCCCAATTTCTGAGAAAGAGTTGACATTCATCTTTGTCAACACTCTAAATAAGACCTACTTCTCACATCTGGTGGGCCAAACGTCATCCAGCTTCGCAGAGGTAGTAGCAGCAAGGTACCGAATCGAGAATGCCATCACATCAGGCAGACTCCAAACAATAGATCCTCCTAGGGTCACATCATCACAAAGGCCCTTAGGAGGTAACAAAGCCAAGGAGTCTACCGTCAGCACAGTTAACTCTAGCAAAGCAGACAAGATTGGGACCCGCATAACATTCCAGACCATCAAGTGCCCCAATCCAGCAATCCCCGATAAACCACACCCAAGCTACCAGAGTCTTGAGACAGTTCACTCCAATCCCGATACCGCTTAGCCAGGTCTTTGCTCAGTTGCGAGCGGATAATTTGATCAGCTTCGGGATCCCGAATGACCGGTACAAGCCCAGAAATTTCGACTCAAACCTCAAATGTGATTATCATATGAGCCAAGAGGGTCATTCTACAGATAGATGCTGGAGGCTTCGAAACAAAATCCAGGATCTGATTGATGCCAGGATCGTGCAGCTGGACTTTGTTAACACACCAGCACCCAATGTCAACACTAATCCGCTGCCCAACCATAAACCTACTGTCAATATGATCACATCCGAAGAGTCGAATTCCAGAGAGTCCCCAAAACAGCAAAAAGCGACAGTGTAACGGGAAAGTCACCCATGCCAAACCCCAAAGGAAACCCCTAAATCACAAATCAAGAAGAGATGGTTAGCTGGAGACCCAACGGTTGGTACCTTAGGCGAATCGCATGGGAGATTTGAGTATTTGGTAAATTACTCCTTCACTCCAATTGAGTATGGGCCGCTTAGCGGATGGGGGCTTGAGTTTGAGAAAGAAGACAACTCACCAAAAGAGAAGCCCGTGAACATGGTTAAATCTGACTAGAAGCCGATAGTCATAAAATGCTACGAGGGACAATCTACTGAGGTGCAAATTCCGAAGAAGAGGTTTGTATTCAATGTCCCAATACCCGTAGAGAGGTATAGGGCGGCGCCATTTGACTATCGGGTTCTTGATCAAGAAAAAACCCCCTATCGTAGGTGGAATCACTCGTTTTAGGAGAATTTATGACCCGAAATACAAGGTCTCAACTGAAGAGCCTAACACTGAGGTAGGAAAAGAAGAAGAAGAGGGGATCTCTGCATTTACAAAAATGGTCAAGGTAAGCGAATATAAGATCATGGAACAACTAGACAAGGTTCCAGCCCGAATATCACTTATGGGCCTCCTCACCACCTTTGAGCCTCACAAGGAAGCACTCTTTAAAGTGCTCAAACAGATCAAGGTACTGGAGGGCATCGCAACAGAAAAATTGAGCCATGTGGCAGATTCGATCTTCACCATGGACCAAATATCTTCTCTCCCGAAGAGCTAGGAGAAGACGGAGACCAACATACAAAACCGCTGTTCATTGTGGTAAAATGTAATGACACAATCGTCTCCCGAGTACTCATTGACAATGGATCTTCTCTCAACATTTGCCCATTGGTTACCCTCAACCTATTAGGAGTTGATCCAAGCAACATCAAACCAAGCTTAACGGTGGTTAAGGCTTTCGACGGGTCAAAGAGAGACATAGTAAGGGAAATAAACTTGCCAGTGGAGATTGGCCCGTAGATATTCTACATCTCCTTCCAGGTCCTTGACATTCCAAGGTCTTTTAATCTGCTTTTAGGAAGGCCGTGGATACATACCGCTAGAGCCATACCCTCAAGCCTCCATCAGAAAGTCAAGTTCATTGCAAATGGACAGATCATCACCGTGCTGGGAGAGCAAGATTCTGCCATCTATAAAGAGACCGCCATACCCTACATTGGTGAAGATGGTTCCGAAGACTTTGGTCTCCAGATATTCAACGAGGTGAATGTAGTGACTAGCAAGGAGGGCCATCAGTTTAAGGAGGGACAACAAGGGACATTTGGACTAGGGTATGTTCCTACAGCTTAGGAAGAGGCATAAGTCAGAGGTATCAAAAGCAGAAAGAAAGAGCAGCCAAGTGATACTCGGATGCGTTTTCCGCCCCTCGAACAATCATTCAAGCAAGCAACTACCATTTAAGAGCCAAGGATAAGCGAAGCTGACGTCAACAATGGGAGCCCGACCCCTCACACGTTTGAGTAGCATCCAGCTCTTAACAATTGGTTCTGTTATCCTATTGATAGTGCTAGGTTAGCTCAAGGATAGGGAATAATTATTAAACAAAATTTTATTGTGGTTTCTTTTCAGATTCAATAAATTGCAATTCATTCGTTTGTTTTTTGCTTATATATGTACTCTCGTTTCACTTCACCCAGATTCCCTACCATCGACCGTTAAGGACATTTCGCGCAGGTAAGAAATGAAAATACTGATATCGTTTCCAACACTGCTAGGTCAACCGTTGGAGGCGATGTCCTTGACCACTAAATAATACAAGAAAATTGGCAAAAACATGAACAAAGTGGAATTTCAATTGACGAGCCAATGGAGACAGTAAATCTAAGAAGCATTGAATAACTTAAAAGCCTCAAGATCGGGACCAGTTTAAGTGCCGAGCAAAAACGCGAGATAATCGAGCTATTAACTGAGTATGTATATGTGTTCGCCTGGTCATATGGCGACATGCCAGGATTAGACCAATCAATAGTAGTTCATAAGCTTCCCACCAGGGAAGATGTCAAACCTAAAAGACAGAAATTGAGAAGATTTGGGCCTGACGTCTTACTAAAAATTAAAGAGGAAGTCAAGAAACCACTAGAAGTAGGGTTCATTGAAGTATTTGACTATCTGGAATGGGTAGCGAATATAGTCCCCGTTCTAAAAAAGAATGGAAAAGTACGTGTATGCGTAGACTTCCGAGATTTAAACTAAACCACACCAAAAGATAACTTCCCCTTACCTCACATCGATGTCCTGGTAGACAACACTGCAGGAAACCATCTTTTCTCATTTATGGACGGTTTCTCAGTGATGTGCTCAAAACCAAGTCTAAGCATAATCAAATGAATCAAAGAAAACAAACCATAACCCTAATAGAAACCGGTCCAATTGGATGACAATTTACGTGAACCCTTTTGGAATTTTGATGAAAACCAAAGTTCAAATGATGCAATTACAATACATATATGTAATCTTCACCATATAACAACAAGAATAATTGAAATCCACGTGAATCAAATCAAAAGGGATTGATCAAAACTGTGACTCCAACTCCTTCTACAATTCCAATTCACGCCAACAATGAAATGATGTTGATTTCAAGTACTAAAGAACAACCAATCTTTAACAAAATAATTGTTCACAAATTGCGATCACAAATATGTCCAAAAAACTCCAAAACAACCCTAGATATGACTTACTAGAGATGAAATGAAAAACAACAAAGAAAGAAATTGATATGACTCACAATTTCCCCTTGTTGCACTCGCCATAATTCCAATTCTTGGGTTGAAATTGATAAGAGAATTAGAACTAGGATGAACCCTAATTCCCACACGTTAAGTGTATGTTTGTAATATGGAAAATGGCCTCCTCAAACCCTACTATAAGTAAGTATTTATACTTGCTACTCCTAGGGTTAGAAAATGGTCAAAATTACAAGTTTGCCACTTTTAAGGTAGCTAGTCCTAAATGAAAATTACAATAAAATGAAAGTGTCCCAAAAGAAAATACAACATAAAATAGTTCATAAAAAAATTACAAAATACAAAATATCATAGGTCTTCATGAGCCAATGCTTCGGAATGGAAACAATCGCAGCGGATCTTTGATTGTAAATCTGAAGATGTCCTGTGTCCATCAACTAGTGTAGGACATATTGGCATCCCATGGAGAATTATTATTGTACTTGTAAGATTATTTCTCAAATACTTATTAGATGAAAAGAAATGACATAAAATACGAGTGATTTGGATCATCATCCTAATCGAGTTCTGAAAGTATCGATGGTGCCGGAAATTTTCCCATCATCTCCTTAGGTTTCTGAAAGATTTGCCCTCAAATCTAAAGGGTCTTTTCCTGGATTGAAACCTGATGTTTAGAATTGCTTGTTGACTGAAAATCTGGAAGTACTATATGTGCCTCTGACTAGTTCCTGGAAAGAACGAACCTTAGACGAAGACAAAGGAGTCAATAAAATCCGAATACCATCCTTCTGAAACATGTAAGTGTTTCTGAACCCATCATGTAACACTTTTATATCAAATAGCCATGGTCAACCCAGTAGTAAATGAAATGCATACATAGGAAGCACATCACAGATAATCTCATCACTATACCGATTTCCTATACTGATCGGTACCATTGCTCGCTGTGTAACATGCAAGCTACCTTGGTTGTCCAACCAATTCACTTTATACAAGTTAAGATGAGAGCTAGTGGTTAATTGTAAGTTTTCTACCAATGCAGTAGATATGACATTAGTACAACTACCACTATCAATAAGCATACATATGTTACCTCGAATCTAACAAGGTGTGTGGAACAGATTCTCCCTCTGTATGTTCCTAGTATCTGGAGAATAGTCATAGCCCTGTATAACACATTAATAGGTAAGTATTTTCCTCCCTTTTTATTCCCATGTGTTTCAGCATGTTCATCATCATAATACTCTTGTAAGGCTAAGGATAAATCTGTAGGCTCGACAGTCTCTTCCTCATCATCTTCCTCATTATCCTCCATGACAGTCATCACCCTTTTATTGGGACACTGCGTAGCTATATGTCCAAATCCCATGCAATTGAAACATTTAATCTGCCATATCTTCCCACTGGTTGACCTTTACCATCTGCCCCAAATCAGATCCAACTACCTCTTTGCCTTTTCCAGAAACATTTTTCTCCTTTTCTGTAGTAGGGATAATTTCGTCTACAACCTTGAAATGCTCACTTGCTCCCTTTGACCCATCCAACCGACCAACAACCCCCATAGGCTTTGAATTAGTGTTGGGCCTGCTCCTAGTAACCTGGAATGAATAGGATCGCCTCTGTCTTTCCACTTTTAAGGCTAATTATATAGCCTCATCAAGTGTACTATATCTCTGAAGCTCAACTACACAAGTTATCTCATACTTCAACCCAGATACAAAACGTGCTAGGGTTTGTTCAAGAGGTTCAACTGATCCATATCTGATCACTAGTGTCTCAAACTCATGTATGTAGTCATCCACTGTTTTACCCCCCTGTCTTAGTGTCTGGAGACGCATAAATAACTCATGCCTGTAGTGTTCCGGTACCAAACCTCTTCCTTAAAACTCGTTTCATGTCTCTCCAAGTGTGTATTTTGGTCTCTCCATCCCTTCTCCTGCTGATCACCATATTTTTCCACCACAAAGCGGCATACCCTATGAACTCCACAGCTACAAGACGTACCCTGGAGTCATCATCAATCTCATAACACTCGAAAAGATCCTCAACTTTGTCTTCCCAATCTAGGTAATCATCGGCGGAATCCCTACCATCAAATGAAGGCATTTGTAGCTTCACATACTCTAATCCTCGAGGTGGTATAAATTCCCTGCCTAGGTATGGATTAACCTCAAAATTATCATCTTTGTCTTCCCTAAGAGCATGATAATCTCCTTCTACTCTTCTCCTCAAATTTCCTCTAACTGCTCATTCTCTCTAGACATTCTAAGGAGCTACTCTAGGTGGTGCCTGAAGGTTTACCACAGGTGGTGGTGGCAATATCATCCTATCAATCCTTGTTGCCAATGTAGCAACAAATTGTGGTAAGGTCCCGAAGTTGTTCATCTAGAGTTCTTCCACTTATATTTCGTCGACCCGGTCTGCCACCCACTTGGTTATTGGCCTCATTGCCAATGATCCCATTCACACTATCATTTGACATGTTTGTGGATGCGATTTATTTGAAGTACAAATGTAATCTCAAACAATTGTAGCACACTCCCTTCACTTCACCACGTCATAATAACACGTTTGGATAACAACACACACATTTGTACACCCACGGCGCAATAAGTTACACACACACCTTTTCTATACATGGTGCTTAACAAATTCAATCACCACAACAATAGTATTTCCCTACTCCTTTTAAATCACGGTGCAACAATTTTTCCCCCCAAATTCCACTAGATAATCACTTCATAAACAACTCCCACGGCAACAAAACAAAATGCACTCCACTTCCACGACAATAATAACAAACGGCAACAACAACAAATACACTCCACTTCCACGGCAATAATAACAAGATGTACTCCACTTTCCACAAGTTCTATCGCAACTCGCAACAAAAGGCAACTTAATTCAAATTCAAAATGAGATCATTAATTGCAATATTCCACAAATGGTAAGGAGCCACTTTCAAATTCAAATGAACACACAATTACTTCTATCACTTAATGTGTGTTTTGAAATTCAAATAACTTCCTTAACTCACACCTCAAATCTGGAAATTCAAGTTTGAAAATCACAAACTCCTCACTTCCGAAAATTCAACAAGAAAATTCACACTTCTTCAATTGATCACAAAGGATCAACACTTCTTCTCTCCTTGTTGCACTAGCTACAATTCCAATTCTTGGGTTGAAATTGATAAGAGAATTAGAACTAGGATGAACCCTAATTCCCACACGTTAAGTGTTTGTTTCTAATATGCAAAATGGCCTCCTCAAACCCTATTATAAGCAAGTATTTATACTTGCTACTCTTAGGGTTAGAAAATGGTCAAAATTACAAGTTTGCCACTTTTAAGGTGGACTAGTCCTAAATGAAAATTACAATAAAATGAAAGTGTCCCAAAAGAAAATACAACATAAAATAGTTCATAAAACAATTACAATGTACAAAATATCATAGGTCTTCATGAGCCAATGCTTCAGAATGGAAACAATCGCAGCGGATTTTTTATTGTAAATCTGAAGATGTCCCGTGTCCATCAACTAGTGTAGGACATATTGGCATCCCATGGAGAATTATTATTGTACCTATAAGATTATTTCTCAAATACTTATTAGATGAAAAGAAATGACATAAAATACGAGTGATTTAGATTATCATCCAAATCGAGTTCTGAAAGTGTCGATGGTGCCGGAAATTTTCCCATCACTTAAGATATAATCAAATAAAAATGGATGAAGAGGATAAAATTAAAACGACCTTTATCACAACATGGGGAACTTTCTGTTACAAAGTCATGCCCTTTGGTTTGAAAAACGTCGGGGCAACGTATTAAAGAGCCATGGTCGCAATACTTCATGATATGATGCATTGAGAAGTCGAAGTATACGTCGACGATATGATAGCCAAGTCTAAAGAAGAAGAAAGCCATGCAATTATTCTAAGAAAGTTGTTTAAGCGATTGAGAAAGTTTCAGCTTAAGTTAAATCCAGAAAAGTGCACTTTTTGGGTCACAACAGGCAAGTTGTTAGGGTTTGTCATAAGCTGGGAAGGCATTAAAATCGACCCTGACAAAGTAAAGGCCATACTGGAACTGCCTTCTCCACGTACGATCAAAGAGGTAAGAAGTTTGCTGGAAAGATTGAATTATATAGCTCGTTTTATCTCATAACTTACAGACAAATGTCGTCCGCTATTCTGTTTGCTAAAAAAGAATGCTGCAGTAGAATGGGACGATGAATGTGAAGAAGCATTCAGGACAATCAAAGACTATCTGATAAATCCTTCAGTCTTGATAGTTCCAAAGCAAGGGAAACCCTTATTCTTATACCTCACGATACTCCCTGAATCCATGGGATGCATGTTGAGGCAGAAAGATGAAGAGAGAAGAGAGCGTTCCATATATTATCTAAGCAAGAAATTCACAGACAGGGAACAGAGGTACTCAGAAGTAGAGAGAACTTGCTGTGCTCTGATTTGGGTCATGCACTGGTTGAGGCAATACACCCTTTATTATCACATTGAGTTGCTAACAAGACACGATCCTCTGAAGTACTTGACAAAGAAGCCTATTTTGTTAGGGAGAATCTCCATATGGCAAATGTTTTTATCAGAATTTGATATCACATATATAAATCAAAATTCAATAAAAGGGCAATCTTTAGTCCACCAATTGGCAGAACACCCCGTTGAGGGAGATTCCCAAGAATCACAAGCCCAATTCCCGATGAAAATATACTAATAGTGGGAAGTGCACCAGTAGGAGACTGTGGGACAGACCAAAACCCTAAGTGGAAGATGTTCTTTGACGGAGCTGCTAATGTATTTGGTTGTGGGATCGGGGCAGTGTTGATATCCCTAAAAGGAACACAATTCCCTTCAGCAACAAGACTCACATTTCCATATACTAATAATATCGCAGAATATGAGGCATGCATACTTGGCCTCAAAATGGCTTGCCACATGAAAATCCGTGAATTAGAAGTGTACGAAGATTCTTCACTCATCATATTACAGACAAGAGGGGAATACAAAACTAAAGACCCCAAATTGGTACCATACCATCAGCATTTGACAGAGCTAATCGATGAATTTGAGGCAATCACCTTCACATACATCCCGAGAACTTAGAATCAGTTTGCAGATGCACTCGCCACACTAGCATATATAATTCAGATAACAGGGGAGGGAGGGGGTGGGGGGTGTCGAAGTCCAACCATTGAAAATAGAAATTGAAAATCGGCCCGCCTATTGTTCGGTAATTGAAAAAGCACAAGATGATAAGCCTTGGTATCATGACGTCAAAACTTTTATCCAAAAAAGCAAATACCCTGAAATGGCTAGCAAGAATGACTAAAAAACACTCAGAAGGTTAGCAAGTCATTTCTTATTAAATGGGCTTGCGCTTTACAAAAGATTGCCTGATACCACCTTGCTAAGATGTGTGGATAGAAATGAAGCATGTGAACTGATGAAAGAAGTGCATGAAAGAGTATGTAGACCTCACATGAACGGCTACATGTTGGCCCAAAAAATCATAAGATTGGGTTACTATTGGCTAACCATGGAATTGAATTGTATCAAATATGTCAAGTATCGTCACTTGTGTCAGGTTTATGCAAACGAATAAATGCTCCGCCTAAAGAACTGCATTCGTTGTCTGCACCATGGCCTTTCTCCATGTAGGGAATCGACATAATCGGCCCAATCACTCCAACAGCATCCAACAGCCACAAATTTATATTAGTAGCCATTGATTACTTCACCAAGTGAGTGAAAGCTTCATCATATGCTAATGTCACAAAATGAGTGATAGTTCGATTCTTGAAGAGGGACATAATAGCTCGATATGGAGTTCTTGAGTCAATCATCACCGACAACGGTACCAATCTTAACAACAAGTCGATGATAGATTTGTGCTAACAGTTCCACATAAACTATAGAAATTTAACTCTCTACCGACCTTAGATGAATGGGGCGGTGGAAGCAGCCAACAAGAATATCAAAAGAATCATCGAAAAGATGACGATCACTTACAAAGATTGGCATAAGATGCTGCCATTAGCCCTCATGGCTTACAGAACCTCAATTAGAACATCTACTGGAGTTACCCCATATTCATTGGTATATGGCACTGAGACAGTCTTACCAGTCGAGGTCGAAATACCATCCTTCAGAATTCTGTTAGAAGCGCAGTTAGATGAATCAGACTGGGTAAAGAAGAGGCTTGATCAATTGAATTTGATTGATGAAAAAAAAACTCACTGCGTTATGTCACGGCCAGTGTTACCTACAAAGGATAGCCTGGGCATTTAACAAGAAAATGAGGCCTCGATGTTTCAAAGAAGGAGACTTGGTGTTAAAGAAAGTTATCCCAAATGCTCAAGATTCCAGGGGAAAGTTTACCCCAAACTATGAGGGTTCATACGTTGTAAAGAAGGTATTGTCAGGTGGTGCTATGATATTAACTCAAATGGATGGTTTAGAATTGAGAGACCCCATTAATGCAGATACTGTTAAGATATACTATCCTTAGGCAAGAAAGTTGAAATCTTGCAAATGTTTATGAATGCCAATATTCAATACAAATTTCGTTGAGTCTAGTTTGCATTTCTCTTACGAGCAAAGTTAATGTCTTTGAATGATCGATAACTCCGACCAATTTTCATTAAAACAAACATTCCTAAACACATTACCTACCACTTCACTAATGAATAATAAACATTGAAATGATAATGAATCTCAATAAATTTTGTAACATAATTCTACCTACTTTTGAGCATTAAACCTAGTACATTAAAAGGATAATCACCAGAGCCATGCGCATAAGAAAGGAAGCACATCAAGACCTTGTTTTGAAGCAAGAGTAAGCAAAGGAGAAGCAAACCAGCTCGAAGGTTCGTTCGTTTAGTTACTATCTGCGATAAATTGGTAAACATCTTAGAATAAATAACCATCATTCACATATCATAAAACATCTCTTATCAAATCGCTTAACCCATTCGTTAGAAGCATTTTCAAAAGTGTAGGTTAGTTAGCCTACTATGGGGCACTTTCCTAAACATCTCTTCTCAAGGTCAGCCTATAGAGGTACCTTTCGAGACATTTCTTCCCTAGGGTCGTGAGTCTAAGAAGACGCTTCCCACCATAGGTTAATCAGCCCATAATGGGGCACTTTCCTAAACATCCTTTCTCAAAGTCAGTTAAGAGGAGCACTTTTCGAATCTATCGATTAGTTAGCTCGTAGGAGCACTTGTCGAACCTACCGATTAGTTAGCTCAGATGAGCACTTTTTGAATCTATCGATTAGTTAGCTCATAGGAGCACTTTTCGGATTTATTGATTAGTTAGCTCACAATAGCACTTTTCTAGATAATTTATCGGTTAGTTAGCTCATAATAGCACTTTTCTAGATAATTTATTGATTGGTAAGCTCACAAGAGCACTTTTCTAGATAATTTATCGATTAGTCAGCTCATATGAGCACTTCTCTAGAGTATCCCCTTTAAGGTTGTTAGTCCTGTAAGGCATTTCCTAATATCGATTAGTCAACTCATGAGAGCACCCTTCGAAAGCATTTCTCCCCAAACAGTCTCTAGTCTAGCCAGATGCCTCTGTTAACAGGTGCCAGCTCATAAGAGCGCTTCCTTAAACAATCTCTTCTTTATAGTCGCTAGTCCTATAGGACGCTTCCTGTTACTAGGTATTCCACTTACAATAACACATTCCTAAGCAATCTCTGAGATGTTTCCTATCATCGATTAGTTAGCCTATAAAGCACTTTTCTAGATGATATCTTACTTCAGATTGTTAGGTTGTTCAAGACTGTTTCCTAAGCAATATCAGTCGTCACAAAGTACTCATGGGATTATTAACTCACAGGAGCATTTTCCTACTAAAGACTAAATTCCAGATAACCAGCTAAACCAAGGCATTATCCTTTCAGTCAAGAGGCCAAAAATGGCATCTTTCTTGTCTTTATAATTAAGTTTTCCAAACTTTACTACAAAGAGGGGTAGCTGTAAACACCCCATTTTTTACCCTAATAATCAATAATAATTAATTTTCAATTTTTTCCATTTTTCACAATCTTCCTTCTAATTTAGCAAAAATAGGAAGAATATTTAAAAAATAAAATAAATAGGAAAAATACATCTATTTTGGAAAATAATTGTAGAAATAGTAATAAAAGGGATTAAATAATTTTTACAATTTTTTGGAATTTCAAAAAAATACAAAAATAATAAAAATCGCATTGCATATATGCAAATTGTGAAAATAAAAAAATGAGTAAGTGGTATAGCCCAACTGGTCCGAGCCATGGCCTTGTGCGCGTAGGGAAGGGGTCAAGTCGCAGGTTCGAAACGCGGGGGAGGCAGATTCCACGTTTTGCAATTTTTTTCCTCACCTAGGACACGTGTCAACAACTGATTGGTCGACACGAACGCACGCGCCGGGCATGTGATCTTCTTCTTCCTTCGTTCGAGATCGTCGCCGATAGGGGAAAAATCGAATTTCGACCATTTTAATTCGATTTTTTGCACAAATCCAACAGATCTTTAACTAAAATAAGATAAACATCATTCAATTGGAATCAAATCGCAACAAATCGACGGATTTACACAAATCGGAGATGGGTTTTTCAACCGAAATCCGATTTGCCTCAATCGGAGGAAATCCGAGCTTATCTAGCTTAATTTCTTGCATCTATAAATAGGAATCGAGGGAAGGAAGCTAAAGCACGGATCAGAAGTGAGAAAAAGAGAGAAATCGAAGCTTCGTCGGAGTTCCTCGAGCCGCGACCACCAACCAAGCCTCGAACCACCACCAGGAGGCGTTTTTGGAGAAATCCACCACCACGGTTGAGTTCCCCACCCCCCAAAACCTAGGAAACGACCCCTCAATCTCCTTGAAAAGCCGCCGGAACGTCGTCAATGAGCAGCCCTAACCGTTGTGATCGTTCGACCCGACCCGACCCACTTCAACCCAATTCGATCCGACCCGCGCATCGACTCAGATCCAAGTAAGTCGGATTTTTTTATTATTTATTTATAATTCAAAAAAATATAGAAAAATATCAAAATTTAGATTAGTTTTTTTAGGATTTAGTTTAGAGTAAATAATAGAAAATAATAGTAAAATAATAAAATAATAAAAATAATAATTTATAAAATTATAAAATAATAAAAAATGATAAAGAGATATTAGAAAAAATGATAAAATTAGACTTTTAGTAGATAAAATAATATAAGTTTTTTTTTATTAATTAATTAACAAAATATAATTAATAAAAATTAACAAAAAATAAAAATAAAAAATTAATAAATGATAAAACAAATAATAATATTAGAGGTAGGTTAAAAAATAGAGAAATAAATTTTTACCACTTAGAAAAACGTTTTTTAATAATAAATCCAAAATTGGTTTTTTAAATTATTATTTTTCAAAAAAATCAAACAATCAAGCTTAGGCTTAATTTTTTCCAAAAAATACTAAAATAATAAAAATATAAACCAAAGTAATTTTCATAATTAAAATTAACAAACCCACTAAAGTTTTCATGAAAAGTGAACTACGACTCGTTTGATCCTGAATAATAGGTACGTAGGCACCCATTTAGGGCAACCTTAAAAAAAATAAAAAAAAATCATTTTCCCATGGCTAAGATAATTTGTCTTTAAACCAATAAACAAAAACACAACAAAAAATAACAAAAATCAAAATAAATAGCAACAAAAGACATTAGGCTAAAAGTCAGATTTCAAGAGAATAGGGTGATAACTTTAAGATTTTAATAGGTTAGCCTTCGAGTTCTGAAACTCTGGTTTTCCATTTCTTCTTTCACAAAAAACGAAAAGAGGAAATCTCGTTGACTAGTGGTCCAAATTAGGATTAATCCGCTCAATTAGTCCCGATTTAATCTTTCCCAACTACGGTTGGGTGGCGACTCCAAAATAGAATAGAACTTTTGAGGAAACACATTCTGAGAGGAGATCACCACTGGCTGTCAAAGAATATGTGCCAAAAATCCCTTATCCAACTAGTCTCAACTGGAGCAAAGATAAGGAGCAGTTTGGTAAATTCCTTGATATATTTAAACAACTGCACATTAACATTCCATTTATAGAGGCACTTTCGCAAATGCCAAAATATACTAAGTTCCTAAAGGAGCTTCTATCTAATAAGCGGAAGTTGGAGGATGTGTCTATTGTAGAAGTTGATGCAAATTGCTCATCTATCATTCAGAATAAACTTCCTCCAAAGCTAAGGGATCCAAGCGGTTTCACAATTTCGTATGTCGTGGGTGACACTTCTGTTGATAAGGCCCTGGGTGACACTTTAGTTGATAAGGCCTTAACTGATTTTAGGGCCAGCATTAATTTAATACCATACTCTTTTTTCAAGAAATTGGGACTTTCTAACCTAATACCGACTAGGATGAGTTTGCAGCTTGCTGACTGCTCTGTGAAGATTCCTAAGGGGATAATCAAGAATGTCTTGGTAAAGGTAGGGAATTTCATCTACCCTGTCGACTTTGTAGTTCTAGAAATAAATGAGGATGGGGATATCCCTCTGATACTTGGGAGACCATTCCTAGAAGAGTTGGTAATCTAAATGGATGTTGCTATAAAACACACTATGTGCATTGATGACTCTTTTACTCTATTGATGTTGTTGATATGTCAGTAAATGAGCATATAAAGGAAGTTTTGAGCAAAGATGGGTTAGAGCTGAGCTTGACATTGGAAGAGAAGAAGGATGTAGATAACGCAGAGGTTGCGCTACTCATTAAACAACTTGATGCTTTAGAAGGTGCTACACCTCAGCATGGGTTTGAAAAGTTAAGAACAGAAAATGAGGCAAGACTTAAAACTTTTATAGAAGAGCTACCAATATTGGAATTAAAACAATTACCAGAGTATCTGGAATATGCTTTCCTTGTAGAAGACTCCAACCTACCAGTTATTATAGCCTCATAATTATCTCAAGAGCAGAAAGACCAATTACTCACGGTCCTGAGAGCACACAAGCTAGCCATCGCTTGGAAAATATCTAATATAAAAGGTATCTACCTCTCCTTCTCTACTCATAAAATTTTATTAGAAGAAGGATTTAAGCCTATAGTGCAACCATAGAGACGGCTAAATCCTAATATGAAGGAGGTGGTTAAGGAGGAGGTGATCAAACTTCTTGACGTTGGACTTATTTACCCCATATCTAATAGTGGCTGAGTTAGTCTAACGCAAGTGGTGTTGAAGAAGGGAGGGATTACTGTTGTCCCTAATGAAAAGAGTGAGCTCATTCCCATGCGGACCGTCACTAGGTGGCGGGTGTGCATCAACTATCGAAAAATTAATGATGCCACTCAAAAAGATCACTTTCCTCTCCCTTTCATTGATCAAATGTTGGAAAGGTTAGCTGGACACATGTATTATTGCTACTTGGATAAGATGTCCAGCTAGTTTCAGATACCTATTGCTCCGAATGACCAGGATAAAACTACTTTCACATGCCCTTACGACACATATGCCTATAGGAGGATGCCATTCGGGTTATGTAATGCACCGACTACGTTTCAGCGGTGTATGTTGGCCATATTTGAAGATCTGGTGCAGAAAATCATAGAAGTCTTCAAGGAGGAATTGGATCTCCATCTACCAGAGACTTATTTGAAGAACGTGAAGAGCGTTGAGCCAACAATGTTAAACAAGTGCGCTTTTTGGGAAGTAACCCATGTCTAACTTAGGTACGTAGCATTCCTCTTATTTTCTTTTTGTTGTCACTATCCTAAGTCTATTATTTTTAGAAATTTGTAGATCTTAAGGGAAGTTTCTAAGCTTATTTGAAGAGAGTGGGAGTAATTTCTAAGTGTGGGGAAGCACCAATGACAAGATGATGCCGCACAAACTTTAGGGTTCCCAGCTCCAATGATGACATGCCATTACTGTTTTGCTCTTATACTCGATCTTGAACTCTACATGTAACCGTCTAATATAAAAACCGGAGAAGTTCTTAGTGTCCTTTTCTTTCTGTTATTTTTCATTTTTTTTTTCCTTTTTCCCTTTTATGTGCTTGATTTGGGAAGACATTGGAGACAATGTCTTAAATAAGTGTGGAGAAGGGGTATATGGAACGAAGAAAATTGAGAAATTTGGATCCTGCTTTACTTGTGTTATCTATGCACTGTCTTATTAAATTTCCCCCATTTATAGGCTTATAATTGAGTTTGAATGTTGATCTTGAATCATTAAAAGGTGAGATCCTTGAAATTATGCTCATAAAAATCAATGATTTTGTGTTCCTTACTCGCCTATTGTTGGACTTGGTATATTTAGTTGGAATTTTAAGATGAAATATAAGTGGGGGTAATCTTACTTGCTATTTAATTATTGATTCTAGAGTTGTAAAATAGATCGAAGTCCTTAGTTTAAAGTTAAATGGTTGTATTTTTAAGCTTATTGGTTAATATATTTATCTTTAAAAAACTTTGAGAGCTCTTCTAACTTTTTATGAAATGTGCATATGAAGTCTATCACTTGGTGATTCCTCTTAAGTAATCTCTTCGAAAATTAATTAATTAATGTGTTAATTATGCAATAATGTGAAAAGCTTAGTTAGTATGGGCGGGCTTTGGTCCCTCAGAAGAGCGAAATTTGACTCCGCTGCTGACCAGTTAATCAATTAAAGAAATAATAAGCTGTTACTCCAATGACTTAAGTTCTCCAAGTTAAGAGTATCTTTATGAATCTCTAAAGTTAGGATAATGGAGGTTCAATGAGATCTCTCTAAAACCTGGTCACCTAAGGTCATCTGGCCTAAGATCGGTCGACTAATGATATTATAATAACAAGATGGGATACAAAAGGGGAAAGTTCAGTAGGTCTTGTAACTTGAATCATTAAGTCTGTAGGGACACCTTCAATTGAGGGGATAATGTTTGTTAACTTGGGTGACAAGCCCGGAATTATCAACTAAACATTCGTTACATGGGTTACAAGATCTTAAATAACTGAAATTAATATATATATATAAAAGAGGAAAAATCAGAAATTTCACTTGAGGTTGCTGGGCTTAGAAGAGGTAGTTGAACGGTTTATATATTCTCTAGTAAGTGGTAAGATGTGACCAAGCCACTTTGGCTTTGTTTGACTTTCTTCATAACTTATGAAGCATTTCTTAAATGGTGAGGGTAATAGTTTAACTTACTTGGATTAATCTGTAAACTCTAATTTTTGTATGTCAGGTACATGTACAATCATGGTTGGTTTAAGCGCTAAGCACTAATGAATCACTAAGATTGAATTAAATAGAGGATGCTACTTGTGATTTAAAGTTTAATAATGAGTACAATTGATGAGAGGAGATCTATTTTATCTTTATTTTGTTTGCTAGAGGACAAGCAAATGGTTAAGTGTGGGGAAATTTGATAAGTGTTAGAAGACTCTTAATTTTAGTGCTTATTAGTTATAATTTTTTATGGATTTCATGTGATTTGTGAAGAAAATGGTACTTATATGTTTAAATTTTAATTTCAAGCATCAATGGAGACAAAAGAAAGGTTTAAGGATGATATGAGCACATGTGAGGTGAAATTTAGCAAAAAAATGAAGAAAATTAATTTTTAGTTCAGCACAACCCATGCAGAAGCCAGTGCTGGATGCAAAAAATGACCAATAGCTATATTAAGGTGTGCCCTAGGTTTAACACAGCCCGTGCTGATGCTAGTAAAGAGAATACAAGTTTTTTTTTTCAGCCCTGCCCTGAACACAGCTGTGCTGGAGGCCGTGTTGAACTGGGCAGTGAAAATGACATGTTTCAGAGTTAGCACGGCCTCAAGCATGGCTGTGTTGACGCCCGTGTTGAACCTTGTTTTCACAAAATTATAAATAGACGCTTTGTTTTATTTTAGAGAGACTTTTTTTCTTCTGACTTTGTTCTAAAAACCCTAGGGGGCATTATTACGAGCTTTAAGAGGAGAATTGTCCGAGCATCATTGGAGATCACAAAACAACACAAGGGATTACTCTTTTTATTATGAATCAATTCTACTTCTCTAGATTCTCTCTTTTTATTGAAAACTCCATGGGGGAGTAATTCTTTATATCTTTCATCTTGTGAAACCCTAACTCATGTGCTGAAACATTAATTGATTAATGAATTGTTTATATCTTTGCATTTATTCATGTGTTTCCATTGTTCTTATGATTGATTTATGTGCATGAATTGATTGCATGTCTGATTTTTATTAGATTGAAAGGGGTTTCATCTAGTAAATTAGATCTTCATGAATAAAGAGATTACATGTTTTGCTTAGAGGTAGGAAAACATTGATTTTCTACAATTAATCGGAATTTGTGAACTTAATGAGATCTTGCATGATGATAATGAAGGAAAGGTCTCCATTATCTTGTGCGTGATTAAAAATTGATTAACTCGAGGGAGTAATTGATTTTACTTGAGAATTCCTATAGTGCAAAGTGTAAATTGATTTGTTAATCGATATCTTATTTTAAGAATTTAAGGATTAGGGTGGAACAAGATGAAAGATATATTTTGTGATTGAATACATTTTTAAGATAATATCATTTAATTCTAGGGTTATTAGGATTTGTTAATTGTTAATTTAATTCATAATTTCCACATCATAAATTAGACTAGATAGTAGATAAAGGTAATACTAGTATTTATTTTCTAGATCCCAGAGGACGACATCTATTAAATCTATACTATAGTCAATAGGTACACTGCCTAGCTCAATAATGAATTTTATTGGTTATAAATTTAAAACTTAAAATAATTGATTAGTTTCGAGTGCATCATTTTCACCTTCATCTACAATTCACTAAATAACACACATAGTTAGATGGAACTATTAAAAGGTTAAAATCATAAAGTATGAGAAAATTTTATAAAAATGAAATAGTTACCTTCCCAATCAAATCCTTGTAACTAATTGCTAGTACAAACTAAAGTTTTCACATTTTTAGGAAGCATGGAACTATGGTATTTAGTCAAGACACAAGCGCCAATACTAAATGTGGACTTAGATACTACTGTAGTAATTGAAATATTAAGCACATTAGAAGCTATTATACACAAATTTGAAGACCTTTGATGTTGAGTCTTTCAATATTTTAATACATCCAATTCTGAATAAAAGTTTATATCCAATACCAGTTCATCTAAATATAAATCTAAGGAAGACTTACCTGTTGTTTTTACCTCAACTTGACAATACTCCTACATCAAATGTGGACTTAGATGCTATTGTAGTAATTGGAATATTAAGCACATTAGAAGCCATTATACACAAATCCGAAGACCTTTGACGTTGAGTCTTTCAATATTCTAATACATCCAACTCTAAATAAAAGTTCATATCCAATACCGGTTCATCTAAATATAAATCTAAGGAAGACTTACCGGTTGTTTTTACCTCAACTTGACAATACTCCTACATCAATAGAGAAAAAAAAAATAGTAACGATAATTAATCATTAAAAATGGAATATTATTTTAAAAAAAAAAACTGAAGTGATTGTTCAACTTACATCAAGAGTAGTAAAATCAATACCTAGACGTTTTCCAAATCCCATGCTTCCTGCATGTCCTTTACCTATACTCCTACCTCCAAATGTTTGTTGAACTCAAGAAAAACCAACTTGAGAGTTACTAGAATATGCTTTACTTGCCTTGTTTTTATCATATTTTTCAAAAAGTTTATATAACTTACTTTTTATTTTAACCAACTTCTCTTCACATGTAAGTAGATCAATCTTGTTAAAGCAAAACCTTGATAATTTGAACTTCATTCAAGGATCCAGAACAACTCCAAGTGTAAGGATAATGCTATATTCCCTCCAATATTTGTCATTTTTTTTTTCATCTTAATACACATATCTCTTATGACAAAATCTTCACTTATTAAATTCTAATTTAATAATTAGAATATAGGTTTGAGGTTAGATATGAAGAACTAGACATCAAATTTGAGATGGTGTAAAAAGGACTCAAGAACTTACATAATTTTTGTACTCTTTCCGACTCCTTCACTAGTGGATAATGTTTATAATTTGAGTCATTTAATTGAAAGTAACAAAAAGTGCATTGATACTTAAGAGCACTATTAATCATTACACAAGTAGAATTTCATCCGATTGCTACATCCAAACGCAAACCAATACTAGTGTCAAGATTAGCAACTCAATCAATACACTCTTAGAAATATTTTATTCTACTCTCCAACCCTTTTATATACTTTATACTCTCTCTTATTTTCTGTAAAACCTCATTGACTATTGTTAAGCCTTCTTTTACAATCAGGTGAAGAATATGAGCATAACATCTAACATGAAAAAATTCACCATTACACAACAAACAATACTATAACTTAAGCTGATGTTTCAAGAGATTTTGCACGCAATCATTAGTAGATGCATTGTCTAAGGTAAGACTGAAAATTTTCTTATCAATACCCCATCTTTCAAAAAATCAAACATTCTCTTTGATAATTCAACTCCTAAGTAAGGCGGGGGCATATGATAAAAAGAAATAATTTTATTTTTAAGTTTCTAATTATCATCCACAAAATGTGCAATCAAACACATATAACCCTCACTTACGAAAGTTGTCCATAAGTTAGATGTTAAACAAACTCTACTATGAATTTTTTCCAAAACTTTTTTCAAATTCTCTTTTTCAGCTAAGTACAATTTCTAAACATTAGATGTAGCTATTTTCCTAGAGATGGGAGTATAATCAAGATGTAAATGCTTTATCAATTGTACAATCTTCCTGTATTCAATGAATGGGAGAGGAAGATTGTGTTCAATTATCGCTATTGATAAGATTTCACAAGAAACTTTATAATTTACTTTTCTTACCTTTAACTATCTAGACTAATCAATCATCATATCGCCCACATCATGATATTTGGGAAGCAAACAACACTTATTCATATGTCAAATCAAAGTTGATGTCCCATGTTTAGAACCACTAATAATATACTCTTGCGTATATCCTTTACATTTTGCTCTTTCTTTACCATTCTTTCCTATTCCTATTTTTGTAAAAACTTCCAAACTTTAAAAATGTTTGTTCTAAGTCTCTTACCTTTAGGTTCTTAGGAGTTGAGGGATGTTCTCGTAGTAGTATTCGATGGCATAATGGAATCATCCCTATGAGCGTATGACTCATTGTCGTCACTAGTACAAGTAATACGATTCATTATGAAAATATACAAAGGAAGATGGAAGTTATTAATAGCTATTATAATAAACGAGAGTAAAAAAACAGCTATTACGATGATGGAATAGTTGAAAAAGGTCTTATTTAATTAGCATGGTAGGGTAAATACCAATTCCTTCAAAGAACATATTAAGTAATAGAGAAAGTCAAACCTGAGTGTTATCAATTTTAATTTCTTTTTTACCTAACTTTATGTAGTTTTTTTAAATGAAAGAGAGTATTATATTGTATCATGGTCAGTAAATAGCAAGCTTCATAGGGAAAAAAAATGTAGTAGTTTCTACTAAATGAGGCTATATATAATGATAAATTGATAATTCATAAGTTAGTCAATTCGTCTTGATGAACCCCCAAAAGATAAATAAAACTTGACATCAAATTGAGTCTTCAATTAAAACTTGACTTTCCTCAATATAATTTACTAGCATCATCTTACTTTCTCTTAAAATAATGAATCCCTTTGAAGTAAGGGAAAGTATATGTTTTTCGCATAATTTCTACAAAGCATATATCAAATGATACCATAATGTTCGATAAAAACAATGGTTTAAAGTTCTAGCAACTGCAAAACAATATTATTTTCATCACAATCTAGAACACCATTATTCTCCTATTTAGGTGAAGGGAGACCGTAAACTTCAAAAAATATACAAGTATCATCTGAAAGCCTAAGACATCTTAATTTTAGGGAAGAAAGGTAATTGTTTCTAATATTGTATTCTTATAAAAATTATGAATTTTTGAAGCATTAAAAGAGGTGAAATAGATTATCTCTCATTTAGAAATAAAACTACTTAAAATAGCTTATAAATGCTAGAGCTTTTACATTGCATTGGTACAAATTCAATGCTAATAATATAAATAAATGGGTATAAATTTTTTTAAAAAAAAGTTAATAAGTACCCTTAATACACATTATTAGTAAAAAGCATAATCAATTTTGAAAGTTAGGATAAGTTTCTTTGAGACAATATAAAACTATATATAACAAGCAAGGTAGTTCAATTTAGGATGCCATCGCTTGACAAGCAAAGCGAGAGAGTGTGTGTGTGATAGGGAAGGGAAAGCCAGAGGCGGCTTGGCACGTCATAATGCGAGAGGCAAAGAGGAGAGGGACAAGCGAGCAAGAGAGGACGTGTGCAATAGGGAAGGGAGAGACGGAGGCGGCTTAGCGGAGAATGGACATCGAAGAGGAGAGGAATGAGCAAAGCGAGACAGTGCATGTGTGATAAGGAAGGGAGAGTTAGAGGCAACCTGGCGTGTTGCGGTGCAAGAGGCGAAGAGGAGATCAGACACTGGAGGGCAGAGAGGAGAGGGACGAGCAAGAGATAGGTAATCTTAGGGTTTCTTACTTACTTTCAATTTAATTTGCCTTTACTGCTGTTTTATGTTATTTGTTGTACTTGCTATACTCTCTTAGTCTCTTGTTCTACTATGTTGTACTACTATTGCCCACTTGCCCTTGCCTTGCTAAATCACGGTTTGTGACTCATAAAGTCAATCGATTTCTTTTTCTTTTCTTTTTTTTTAAGGGTAAGTAGGACAACTCGCTTTGATCTGTGAGTTAAATGGGTTGGGCTTATTTAGCCCACTTCTTAAATGAGTTAAAAAATTTAACCTAAGCCCATTTTAAAAATAGGTTAAACGAGTTGGCTCACAGGCTCCGATTCACTTGCACACCTCTATTATCAGTGACTAGGTGTAATTATTGTATTAATGGTAGTAGTAATAGTGACAATAATAACAATAATGGTGATCGTGATGATGACAACAGTGGTTGATGAATGATGGTGGCAGTGGCAACGAGGTTAATGGGATGATTGTGAGGCAATAATTGAAAAGACTTTTTGTTGTGACTTATTTGTTATCCCAAGATTTTTATATTACTAAACATTATGGCCATAAATCTTCAATTCATCCACCTCTCTATCGAAAGTTTTGTTCAATAGAAAGCTTATTTTAGATTCCATCTCTTTCGTTTTTTTTTTCTACTTTATTAATATCTTTTTGGCATTCATTCAAATTGTGTATCCATAAAGAATAAGATACTAAAAAAGCATAAATATAAATACATGCATACCTTTTTTGTAAGATTTAATTTTGAATATATCTCTATAAAGTTGAAATCCTCTATCATTTACTTT
Source organism: Laguncularia racemosa (assembly GCA_037954665.1). Classification (NCBI taxonomy): domain Eukaryota; kingdom Viridiplantae; phylum Streptophyta; class Magnoliopsida; order Myrtales; family Combretaceae; genus Laguncularia; species Laguncularia racemosa. Next base: position 534,339 of record JBBMOL010000188.1, read on the forward strand.
ATTTGTTTTTATAAAAATACCAATTAAAATTTTATTTTTTAACACATAAAATATTTATTTTTTAAATTCATTCTATTAAAAGTGAGTGAATTTTAATTTTCTAATTTACATATTCTAATCACAACGTTTATCATATAATAATTATAAAACAAAAATAAATAAGATCCAAATGATATAATTTTTTTAATTTAAAAAAATATAGATTAGATATACAAAATATATTAAAGATAAGGAAAAAAAAAATCCAGTCAATCCCCTATCCGGTGCATAAAAAAGAATGCAATCTTGGAGAGGATAATCACAAGTGCATGAAAGTTCGAAAATTCCGCCCTCCATTGTTTATCTTTACTCGAAATTTTCCAAAGTTACCTCCAGGCGTTATACGTATTATATATTTTAAATGTTTGCTAACTGACTTAAAATAATAATAATAATAATATTAATAAATGGTAAAACGTTAGGCGATCCAATTCTAATTCAAATCTCGGCAGTTAGGACTTGCGATAAGAGTGAACGATACGTCACCATCAAGGCCAAGGTCTTCGGTTTTCTTAATTTTTTAATGCTTTTACCACAAACACGCTATCATCCCCCCTCCCAGGCTCCCATCTCCAGATCTTAACAGCATAATTACAATACAAATCTTCCAAACTTTTAACCGTAACTAACTTCCATTCGATTCTCTCTCCGCTCGCTCGCGATGGGGTTGCAGAGCTCGATACGACCACGGAGGATGTACGGAATTACACTACTGCTACGCGAATGCGTTGTTGTTGCGTTGCTTTTGGTGGTTTGTGTCAGCGGCAGATCGGAGAAGGAAGTGAGAGAGAGGTTCTACGGTAATCTCGTAAACTCGACCGCGCCGTCTGGAGAAGGAAGTATTGCCAAGATGTTCGATCGCGTTCTCGAGAAAGAGTTCGATAAAGACGATCAACCTGAAGGTATTTAGCACGTACTATTTCTATTCGATTTCTTTGAATTATGTATGGAGGAAGCTTGGTGTTTGTTATTTGAAGCTAAATTAACTGATTTTGTTATTTGAGTGAGTGAGTGAGTGAATGTAACAGGTTTTATTTGTGTAATAAAAATGTATAGGTACTTTGAAGATACATCAATGCTTTGGATTTAGGCAATTTGGTATTTAACATTCATTCTTTAGAAATTTAATATCTATATTTTAAAATAGTATACAACTTACTGTCACTATTAAGCACTAAATTCCTAAACAATAAAATTTTAGGTAGTAAATTATTCAAATGTAGAAGTAAAGACAACTCGTGCACTTTTTATTTAATGCTTTCAAAAAAAAAAGAGATGCGTTCAAATGTTTCTGGAAGTTTTCAGCTGCCTCACTACTACCAGTTTTTTTTTTAAAGAAGGAAATCCATTGAAAACTAAATTTGAAACAAATATGCCAGTAAAATCAGAACAATGTTCATGAGAGTGCGATAATAAAATCATCGCATTAGTTTCATTTGCCAGTATTATGAAATTTCCTAAGCTATGTAATTCTCATGTGATGATTTTTAGTGTGTTTATGAAAACAGAACTGTAAGTTATGAGTGCTTTAGGCATTCGTTAGTGGAAATATTAGAAAGATTTGGTAAAGTTTGCATCTTCGGTCCTGAGTTTTACTCTGGATTAGTTTGGCTGATCAAAAAGTGTCTTGCCTATCTCATGCAGCTATCTAGAAGCACCAATATGAAGGACTGTGCTTTTTGTAATACATAATCTGTTGATTTAAAGTGCTAATTTTCCTTTCCAGCACTTCTCCTTTGACACGGAAATTTGTTTTGTGGATTCATCAATATAAAATTGAAGCTTGCATGATGCCTGTTTTCTATTCTATTAGTGTGGCCAATATAAAGATGCTGCAAACATGGTGTTTTTTAATTGCTTCTAGAATTATTTGGATGAATGAAACTGCGTTATGATGCGCTGGATTTCCAACTGAAGCCATATAGGTGGTTTTAGATGTCATATTCAAGAGCTAGACGATATTAACTTTAAGCTTTTAAATCAATTGTTTGTGGTGCTAACTCTAATGCACTTGATAATGGATCAATTATAATCCATAATTTTGTGGTGCATCCGTCCATGGGTAAATAGATCCACTACTTTGATGTAAAATTGAGGATATATGTTTATTTAATTCATCTTTATTCTTGAGGGGAAAAAAAAACTGTAAAGCATTTGGTGGGCTTTACTCATCGTTCAACTCACAAATGAGGGGAGTGTTAAACAAAAAAATCTAAAAACTCTCAACATACTATAGGATTATACTATAAATCTGGTGGTTTTAGAGCTAAATTCAATATACTCTAAGTTCCATGAGTAATCAATTATGCAGTCTACTCTTTCATCAGATCAGTTTTTGGCATGGTTTGAACATGTGGAGACTGCAAGCTTTTGTTTCTTTAAGTTTCCCCCAATTTTAATATGATAACATTCTGCTTTGAAAGTTCAATTTTATCTTTTAGTCTCTTTGAAGTATTTGAAATTCTTCATTCCAAATGGTGATTATGGGAAACGTTGTCTCAGTTTGACAATTGACTTAAAGCTTGATAAAATTCCCAATATAACTGGAAGCTTAATCAAAAGCCTGCTTGAACTTCTTAAATTATTGGACACACTTGAAATCGCATTTGGAAATGCAAGTGCTCAAATATAAAGTAATATCTTCAATTAACATTGATCTGTGATGTTTTTGATTTTCTTGTGCTGATTATTTCCATTTGATGTGGTGCTTGACAGTCTTTGACACTGATGTTCTACCTTCTTGTTGGTTTGTGTTCTTTTCAGGAACTGAAGAAAGCAGCTTCAACACAAGTGTTGCTGGTCAGCAAGTCAGTTCAACTTTCCATTAGAAATGCTTGCTACTTCAATTTATTCTTTTGTCTCAACCACTTCCCTAAGTCTTAACAATCAAATGGCATTCTCCTTATTGATATGTTTCAGCTTAGGAGAAATCAGATTCTTTTTGTGCCCTCATAGTTATGGACTTCAAAGCTCAAACAACTGGCAATGTTATGGTCACTCATGGTAGTAATTTTATGGCCTCTACAGGCAGGCAAAAGTTGTGCCACACCTCAGTCTCTTCTGCAACTCTAAATAGCCCTATCCAGCATCTCAACCGGTGCATAACCACCCTATGTACATATCTATTCATTTGTGATCCTCTCTTTCTGTTTTCAGTCAACATTCTTTTAGCCACATTCATGTTCCTCTTCTGCTCATTCTTTGTCAGTCATTTTTTTTGCCCCATAAGACATCATTGGCTTGACAAGGCCCAACTAGATTCACCTTAAAGTTTAAATGGCATCTGTGATCCCTGAAGACTCTTGAAAGCACTTCGTTTCACTCTTCCTTCATGGATTCTATCAGTAATATTTCTAGCAAACCCTTTATCTTTAGAAACTGATTTAGAATGATAAAATATCTCTATGGCTGTGACAGATTTCCAATTCAAATACTAGTTTTCTTTCTTTGCTACATTGACTCAACTTATTTTCTCTCTTAGACTTTTAGCTCCACCCCCCAGTCAGCAGTATAATGTCATAGAGAACCATACACTAATAAACCCACCTTGAATGTGCTTCATAAGCTCAACTGTTAATACTTGGCAGAGAGGGGCTCAAGTTTTTGGTGCAATCCTATTGCTATCAACAAGATTACTGTTTTTATTTTTCTGCTTTTTGATCTTCGCCCATTGTGCACTTACTGTACAGCTTGAATACATGGGATGAGATAATAATCTTTCTATGCATCCTGTCTTTGTAAAAGTATCTATAGACATGATTGGAAGCCCTAGACATCCTCTCTAAGACCCAGATCAGTACAAGTGACTCTCATTGGTTGTGTAGTTTATTTTCTTTTGGCCTTCTTCTCTTTGGTTGTTCTAAAATCTGACTCTTGATATTTTACAGGCTGTACTAGAGACTGTAGCAAAAATCACTCATGAGAAGACAAAAAAGAATGATACTGGAGAGTCAAAGTATATAAATACGCAAGCATTTGAATATTCTAGAGTGGACATGCTTGTATAAATTCATTACCTCAAGCAATGATTTTTTTTTTTTTTTTTAGTGTTAGCAAATCTTTTCAGCTCCAAGATGTTTTCTCCCTTGAGAATGATGATTCTGATGATACTACAACCTTGATTGACAATAAGGTTAGCATGGAGTTAATTATGAGTGCAGGAGGGGAAATTTAAGGTGCAATGGCATGTCTTATTGGTTCTTATCTATCATTCTTAATCGTGTGTTCATAAATACAGGACAATGAGTTTGTGATGTCAAACAAGAAATCCAAGTATCCTGTCCTTCAAGTTGATTTAAGGTCATTTTCTGATATATCATTCTCTGATTTATTAAGGATAGTGATGTGGGGTATTTTTTTTTCTTTTTTAAGTGTAAAATTTTATTATTTAGGATTTACTACAAACAGTCAAAACTCTTATCTGCTGTCAGCTTGATTATTCTTGTAAATGTTTCAACATTTTATATTAAAACTCCGCAGATTAATTTCAGACTTAGTGGTGGTCATTGTTTCTGCAGCCATTGGTGGAATAATCAGTTCCTGTTTGGGACAGCCAGTGAGTACCTAAAGATACAATAAAATACAATATTTTCAATGTTCATTCAAGGTGTTGTCAAACTCGCGATTTTACTTAGAATATCTATAGGGTCTATAGAATTAAATATAGAATCGAATCGTAGAAATGTAAGTTTTTATTACCTATGTAAATTAATAGTAAAAAATTATAAATATGTTTATAGAAGTTATAAAAAATTTAAAATATATGCTATAAATAAAGAAATTCAATATAAATTTTGGTTATAATAAAAGTTATAGTATAAATAGTTAATTATAAATTATTATGTTAATGTATAAAACTAAAATATTTATATTAGTGTCGATATAAATTATACCATAAAATAAATCATCATGATGAAAAAAGTTAAATTAAAAGAAAAATATTAATCATCAACTGTCCTAAATGATCAAAACTGTCACAATCTCACTCAATTGTAATCATAATCAACTTTATCATTATTGTTATTGTCAATGTCGTTATTATATTACTACTAATAATATCAATATTTTCTTTTTTCAAGTTTTTTGAAGTATTCTTTTGTATTTAGTTTTCAATAGCATCGATGTCATGAATATAAAAAACATTTTAATTTCAATCTTTCTAGGCCTTAACTTTCCAAATTTGTAAGTGTACCAATTTCCTTCATAATATTACTTTCATGTTTTCCTTATCTTTTTTACTTGAAATGATATCTAACCAATCGTCATTTAATAACTTAAATATCTTCTTCCTCAACTATCTAAATGAAAGGTTTTCAACAGTAAAGTTAGTAATAAAATAAATTAAGTTAAAAATAAATCATTTTACTTATAATTTGATGAGCTTACTTTAAATTATAAACACTTAGTTTTTTTTTTCCTTAGTTTTAATAGCCTATTAACCTTAAATAAAGTAAAATCATGTAGAATTGTATAGAATCGTGTGGAATTGCAAAGAATCGGTAAAATCATAAATTTGTTGAATTGTACACCTAAATTCATGATTCTACCACGAGTTTACACAAAAACGATTTTATATGCGATTTAACTTGGAAAACCCTCATAAAAACATAAATTTGTAGAATTGTACGAGTAGAGTCGTGATTTTGACAACTATGTGTTCATTCATATGTGCATCAACTTAATTATGCAAGTGGAACTGACTGTGATGGTTTCTGTTGGATCTAGGTGATTGTTGGCTATCTTCTTGCAGGTTCAATCATTGGACCAGGGGGTCTCAAGTTCGTACATGAAATGGTTCAGGTAGACTCTTCTGCTTGCTTAAGGTGCAGGTCAACGGAAGTTAGATAGCATTTACCATGCCAACACATTTTATGCCTACCAGAAACTATAGCTTGTGACCAGTAGCTATATTTGAAAAGCTTGACCATATCTGGATTTAGTGTTTTCTATTTTTGTAAGGGCATAGTAATACAACAGCCTTACTATCTCCAAGTTGAAGGTGTAGGGCTCAGACTCTAACCCCAACTTACCAAAAAAAGTATGTCCATGTCATGATATGTAGCCAATATTCTTTTTGTCTGCATGAGAGTGATCAGAACTGAATTTTTTTAGGCACAAGGTGGTTTGAAGTAGGCACCCCTATTGTGATGACTACAATAGAATGGATTGCATTTTCCTAGGAAATGATGAAGACATCAATAGAGACTCATTCTTCTATCTTCTTACATCTCTTATCTGTTTTCTTGCATTGATCTTCATACTTATATTGAAATAAGTTATTTTCTCAGTATGTAAGAACTGTTGTTTGGTCTTATCGATTATCTTGATCTGCACATAGATACACTATTGTCTTCCTAGATCAGTGTTCTTCTCCCCCTTCCCCACCTTCCTTCCTTCCTCCCCTTGTGAGATCTCTGTTACATCTACAAATATATTATCTGACTTCAACAGGTGGAAACAGTGGCCCAGTTTGGCGTTGTCTTCCTTCTTTTTGCTTTGGGACTGGAATTTTCTTTGACAAAGGTACTATAGCGAATCCCATTCAAATGTGCTATGAAATTCCATCTCGATTTCCTTCTTATTCGAGACATTAGTTAACTCTCTTTTAATGCAGTTAAAAGTTGTTGGGCCTGTCGCTGTTCTTGGGGGGCTGCTTCAAATAGTGATTTTTATGTTTTTGTGTGGCATAAGTTCTTTGGTATTGTATCTGTACTGTGTTCATCAGTTGTTATATAGTTGTTCTTCCCACTTGAACCAGCCAAGCAAATCCTAATATTATCTGTATTTTTGCAGCTATGCGGTGGCAAGCTAACTGAAGGCGTGTTTGTGGGTGCATTCTTGTCAATGTCATCAACTGCTGTGGTATTTATCACATCATATATTGCCTTCATGGTGTTTTCTTTCCACAAATAGTCAGCATCAGCTTGTCACTTATGGTTTTTACAAATCTAGGTGGTCAAATTTCTGGTGGAGCGCAATAGCAGCAATGCTCTTCATGGTCAGGTTACAATTGGCACCCTTATTTTTCAGGTACTCACTGAATCTGTATTGTATTTTGGTGAGGGGACAGATCGGCCCTTCTCTGTACATTTGGTGATTGTATTTTGCTTCAGGATTGTGCTGTGGGTTTATTATTTGCATTGCTGCCAGTTTTGGGTGGGAATAGCGGTCTCCTTCAAGGAATGGTTTCTATGGGAAAATTGTGAGTTATCTTTTCTTCTTTCATTAGACTCTGAGCTATGAGCCCCATTTGACATTATTTTGAATTTTGTAAAATAATTTTCCCTGCGACAGATTGGATAACAGTAGAACTTCCTGTGTAGGATGCATTTAACTTGTTGGATCAGTTGCGAGCATGTTTTTAGTGTAGTTGCTTTAATGATTCTCATGGGCACTAACCTGAATGTTGTGAGCTAAGTTCTAAACCGTGTTTGATTTTATATTCAGGCTTCTGGTCTTGTCCGTTTATCTCACGGTTGCTTCTGTTTTATCCTGGTCGTTTGTGCCCCGCTTTCTGAAACTCATGATACAATTATCATCCCAAGTGGGTACTCTGCATATATGCTCATTCTACTGCTCCCTCTATTAAGTTTAATTTTGTTACAAATTCTATTGTAATCCTTTTATTATTTTTTCAGACCAACGAACTTTATCAACTTGCAACTGTTGCTTTCTGCTTATTATCTGCATGGGTAAGTTGCTATGTCATAGTCAAAATAAATTTTGTTGCTTTATTTGAGAAAATGAGTGTCCAATTACCTTAGTCTTTTCATTTTTGCAAACATTTATCAAGTCCAGGTACTACGATTTTGGGTGTGAGTGATCTCATTTTGTGACTGAGTTAACTTTTTCAAAGAAGGTGCCCAGATTGATCTATTAAGGAAAAGCAGAAAGGATTTATACTGCTGCATAAAAAATAATTAATGAAAAGTTATGGGCTGAAAGTGGAGTTTCTAGGGATTTTTAGTAAATTATGCATGGGAATTCCATTAGTGGAATTCAGGAAATGGCTATTATCAGTAGCAGTACTTGCTATAGGCAATAACCACACCTCTTGAGATCCTGATACCTGAGTTTCAGGCAATAATGGGATCTTTTTTAAGGATACGCACAGCTTTATGATTATTCACATTCTTGTCAGTACCTTATATATAAAGTCAAACTTACAGGGTTCCATTTTGAGGTTTCCAAAATTTGTTTGCATTCTTTTCAGTGATAGCTTCTCTGTGACTCAAATTAATGATGTTAAACCAAACTCTACATGCTCTTTATGAGTATAATGTGAAATGACAGCGAATTCAGAATTATTCTAATGCTTGCCAGCAATGAATTTGCTATTTAAATACTATTCCCTTAGGATAAAAAATTAAGGTAAAGAATATTTTGTTTAAATAGGTAAGTTACAGGACTGGGTAGTTAAATGATACTGTCCGTCTCATGAATTTCTGACTTTGAAATGTTGTTTGGAAGGCTCATAACATATTAGTTTTTTGCTTACTGATACAGAAGATATTTTGTTTACTTTGTTGATATATGCATCATACCTAACATTTTCCTGTAGGAGGAAGCTATATGAGTTTTAAGCAAATAAGACTGTATTTTTAAATGAATATCACTTCTTTGAATAATTAAATCCATGATATCCAATATGCAAGCTCGTTTAATTCACCTTAAATTCTGCAGATACCTCTTAGCTCTCACAGTGCTGCTTTAATATTTTCAGTGCAGTGATAAGCTGGGACTTAGTCTTGAACTGGGATCCTTTGTGGCTGGAGTGATGATATCTACTACTGACTTTGCACAACATACTCTGGACCAGGTTTTTTTCCTGATATTGACATTTTCCTTTTAAGAACAGCCAATTATTTGGATTGGCTGTTAATAGGGAATTCTGATTTTTTTTTCCCTGTGAAATATATGCGTACAACCATGTTGTTCTAATATCCTAAGAAAGAAAAAACGATTCTCTTCTAGATGTTGTATGAATTCTTTATCTATGCTCTCCTGTAGAAGTAGGCATTCTTATTACTCTCCTTTGATTGGCAGGTTCTTGCTTAACACTTTTTCTGCTTTAACTTTTGGTGATGCCACTATAAATGATTACTGCATTATTTTGTTTTTACCTCTGCATCCAAATGTTTTCGGATCAAATGATTTCAATTATTCTATCTTTGGTTGTTCATCAAATGGATGGTTTACCTTTTTTTAGCAATTAGTTTAGAGTCTTGAGTACACTTTTTTCTCCTTTTCAGCTTATCATTTCCACTTTGTCTTTATATATTTTGCTATTACTTGTCATATGGTAGGTGGAACCTATAAGGAACCTTTTTGCTGCCCTCTTCCTCTCTAGCATTGGAATGCTCATCAATGTACATTTCTTGTGGAATCATGTGGATATACTACTTGCATCTGTTATGCTAGTTATTATTATTAAGACAGCAGTTGTAGCTATTGTGATTAAGGCCTTTGGATACAACATCAGGACATCATTTCTCGTAAGTCATCCTGTTTTGCATACTCATTTATGTTCTTTGTTACACAGGCAGTCCATTCTATTCATTAGCATGTCTACTTGCATATCTCAGGTTGGAGTACTGCTTGCTCAGATTGGAGAATTTGCATTTGTACTATTGAGTCGTGCTTCAAATCTTAAACTTGTTGAGGTCTCTCTCTCTCTCTCTCTCTCTCTCTCTGTGATCGAAGATGTTAGGATTATGCTGATACTGTTTGTTTCATTATTTTGATTATGAAAGATTCAATTTTCTTTGACTTGAAGATGCACTTCAAGTGCACATCTCTTTATGTCTTCTCTACAGCAGTTATCCCCCCATTTTTCCTTTCTTGTTTTTCGATTGTCATCATCAGCACATTTGAAGATCATCTAAATTCGATGCTTGGTTTCACATTAAAATGTATAGCATAAGAAAAGTAAACCATTGTTGCATTGGATAATGGTGGAATCCAAGGAAAACTCTCAAACTTTTTTTGGGTTCTTTGCACTTATTCTTATCAGTTTGACGCATACTGTATTTTGCAAGAATTTTTTCCTGTTTGGAACTAATGTTTTAGAATCCAAAGTGAACTTTGAGATAGTGAGGCAAGATGGTCATATTTAAGCTATAATTGTGGGTCCATTTTTAAGCCTTGTATGCCTTTTGAGATATAAGTATATGGATTCAGCTTTAAGGAAACATAGAAAAGTGAATGGAGTTGGCATTGATTGGATAAGGAAGATTCTTAGGGATATTCTAGAATATTTAGAATAGGAAATAAATTAGATTATCTCGTTTCCGTTCTCTTTAACTACTAAACAGCAAAAAAGTGACTCAACTTGTTCTAGAATAGCAAACATAAACAAAGTGAAATTTGCTCTTATAGGTAGTATTTGGTTTGTGTAACTGGACAGTGTAAGGAAAATTAAATAGCATTATATGAGGAGAGTAGTATGGTACAATTCTTTTGTACCACATTTAAAGTGTGTAGTGCAGGATACGAATTTTAATAACGATATAGGATTATCTTAATGTTAACATTAGAACTCATAAAAAGAGTTTTAGAATGTCATACAATTATTTTTTGGGTTTTAAGAATATAGTTATTTTGTTCTATGAAACAAATTTATGTACCATCATGCATATGTTACAGATTTTTTGAATTTTGTCAAGTGCTTTGAGGTCCCTTTTTCTAGTGATATAGTCCAATTTGCAAATCAAACAAAGGATTAGGAATTCTGTCCATTTTAATATCGTAAAATAATAGCAACCAAATGCTCCTATAAACAAATTTGCTAACAATGGTGCCTTGGACTCATGCCCATAACAAGGATGATGACATAGATGGCAGCTGAGGTAGCCTCGCATGATCAAAACATTGACTAGAAAAGAGCTTAGATAGTCTTGTGTTGGCAAATGATTACTATATTTTAAAAAATTTATGGAAAGAAAAGTCAGTTTCTGTGGATCTGCATACTTTGCTGCTAATATCCTGTGAAATGAGATGAAACTGATGATATAATCTTTCAATTGAAGTGTTGAAGTCAAAATAACTTCTTTCTATCCATGAGGAACTTTGAATAATTGAGTGTCATTTTGAAGCAGTCCTTGCTTGCAAAACCCTGCAAGCTAATTTACCTGTTTTACAATTTTGTTGCATTTATGGTTTAGGGAATGTCCTTTCTTTTTGGCAGTTGCCTGTTAAAAACAGCTTTCTGCCCTAGGAATAACAACAAAGAAATTCCTCCTCCCCTTTCTTTCCCCCCAGTCTTGACGAGGACTCAACAGTGATACATTAATGCCTTTGCCTGCATGGCAAATTCAAATATATCATTTTCAGAGTTTAATTACCTACTTAGTCATTGTTTTTATTTCTTGATTTTGGCTTTATTTTGCCTCTTGATATAGGGAAAGATGTATCTTCTTCTTCTTGGGACAACAGCCTTTAGTCTGGTAAGTGCATTTACTTAATCATGATGCACAACTGGTCGCATCGATTGTTTTACTTATTTATTGGTTTATCCTACAGGTCACAACTCCTCTCCTATTCAAGTTGATACCTGCTATCATGAACTTGGGCGTACTCATGCATTGGTTCCCCTCAGAAAGTAGCTCTGAGAATGAGGTCTCCCTCTCTCTATCTCCCCCTCCCTCTCAAATACAAAAAGTCTAAGTTAGATTGAATTGCATGATAGTTGAAAGATTCAGGGGCTTAGTTTCACTTGCTACAAACTATTGCATTGTCATTTCTGGACTGTACTAGTTTACAATTTGCTTCTCATCCACGATCGTTGAATAATGTCTAAGTTTTATTAGTAACTTCAATTTCTTTTACAGGAGAAGGTTTCAATGATTTCAATGAGAGTAGCATAAGCACTCAACAGAATGAGGTCTCTCTCTCCATCCCTTTGTGTGTGTGTGTGTGTGTGTATGCGCATGCACATGCATGTACTTGTGGTTATACTGGTCCATTTATGCTTGTTGCCTGCACAGATATTAGCAGTGGGATACTATAGATATCATATTATGGGAATATTTTTAAGAAGTTTAAATGTGTTTTTAATACCTCATACTAACTGGGAACTTCAAAAGATGGCATTTGAGCAAGTTGTTTGGTGCAGTTGGATATTTTTAGAAGTGGTTTAGTGGTAAGTTTTGGCAAAAATGCTAAGATGAGATGCAGCTCATTAGGTGAGGAACAGGGAAACAGGAGAAAATTGCTAATTCAAACTTTTGGCACTTTCAAGTTTGAATAACTCACACCTGTTTACTATCATTTATTTATTTTTGGCAATTATACCTATGAACTATTTGGTTATAAATTGAAAAAAAAAAATGAAAGGGCATTAAGAATGTTGAACTAATGTTGTAAACAACAGATTGAATATAGATATAAATAAGGTGTCTTTTAAACTTTACTAATTCATTTGTGATCCCATTAATATAGATATAAAATAGGAAGACTGAATTGTAAGATATTGAAATTATAGGTCTTAGTTATGAAAACCAAAGTTCGAGTGTTGAGGTGCATGATAGCCTAGAGTTTCCTAGCATTGGTATTTATTGTTAAAAATCTGCTAAGTCAAGTTATTAATAGTTAGGTTTAGTCTATCCCATATTATTGAAGAAGGATAACGTTAATGGATGCCCTGGTGACACTTGTTTAGGGTCAAAGGAATAAAATTCTACATATCTATGTTTTTGCTTTTCATGAAGTGTGTAATGTCTTAAAAAGATGATAATTTTCTTTGTTGGGCTTGCTAATAACTTCACCTAACACAAAAGTAACCTACCTAGTTGACCATACAGCAGGTCTAGTTTCACCACAACAGCTACTTTTTCTGTCTTGCTTTGGAGGAATGATCTGTTTGTCACAATTCCATGAGTTTTACATTTTTCCTTTTAATAGCTATGGACGATTGAGACCAGTTTGTTTTCCGGACATTTACCAGTGATGTGTGCATAGTAGAATTTGTTTTGCTAAGAAATTCTTGGTGAGTACCTGACAGCAAAATAATGCAAAACATTTAGTCATCGGTGAAATGAACCCTGTTCTTCATATGTATTTTGATCAGTAACTCTCTTGTCTTGCTATTAAGCATTGTATTATCATTTGACAACGGTGCAAGATTTATCTTTGCCATTGTTAATTCACGGTAATTTGAACAACGTATAAGTTGCATCTAAAAGTTAAATTTTTTTTACAGGCGGTTTCAAAGGGAGGGACATAGCACGCCACAGTTATTTTGATCGATGGATATGGTCTTGACTTTAGGGGGCAGTTTGAGTGAGATGTGAATTTTGATATTTAAAAATCCAACTGTACAATTTGGTTTTATGTACATATGTGATAGGTGGACATGATTATATTCTTTGTGGGGGGAAATGTACATAGGTTCTCGGAGGAGTGGGAATCAAATTTTTTCCTGGTCATTGACAGTGTGATGGCCTTCCACAAAAAAAAAAAAAAAAAAAAAAAATTCTTCAATTAGTGCTAGGAGGAAATATACGAGAAAGTAAGGAGTTATTAAGCATCAATTTTATTTTCCTTGTGCTTACTGCTTCTAGTCTCTTTACATTCAAAATTCTTCTGTAATATTGGTTTAATTTATTCGTTTCAACTCTTAAGGGAGATTTTCCTTCTTTCTTGTCAGATAGTTCAGGTTCAAGGGATAATAGATGTCTCCTTTTCGCTGCACAGAAATACGAGTACGACGTGTCTTTACATTCATGGTTCTTTTGCATAATATGATATCTACGTTATATCAACTACGAGATATATGATACATGAACTGAATGAAATACGCTGAAACATCCGACATACAAAATGGCAAGGTCATGCCCTGGGTAATAAAGTGGAGCTTTTCTTGGTTTTCTCAAGTCTTAACAAGTGAATGATGCAAATTACCTTCCGGCTATCTCATTCAGTAAGGCATTATAGATAAAGGGATTAGGTGTGATTAGAAAGATCTTAATGAAAGTTCAAATTCATATGGACGAGATTCTAGTGATTATTTATAAACATTTAAACATATTTTAGAGTGAAAATTTTTGCAATTGCAGCAATTGTTCCACGAAAAATACCATAAGCCGATGCTATCGCAATAGGTTTCGCAAAATGAAATTTCTCTCTTTATCTTCATCACCGCAGTACTGTAATCCCTGTGAGATTACCGCTATGACCCTGTCCTCACCCCTTGCAAATGCAGGTTCCAACCAAAATAAATTCGTAAAACAATATTCAATACTTAGAAAGTTCATTGATAAGAAGCCGATGGCAACACTAAGTCTTAATAATTATAAAACATAATTGTTTCCTTATGTTGATGTGTGATTGTCACTTCATGGGTTTTTGGTCTAGCTTTCATATGGTTATTGAATATTTAGGGGTATTTGGTTGTAAAATGAATATATGTAAGCTAATGAAAGGCACGAAAAGGACTCTAATATTGCCACTTCATTACTCAAGTCAGCAAAGTGCAGGAGAATGGAAAAATCATGATGACAATATTTAAAGGGATAGTTAATTGATCTTTACCTATATTTTTTAGCCTATAGACATCAAGTATCACAATTATATTTGACATTTGATGAGTTCCTTCAACACTAAAACTAATTATCACTTTTTAGTGATCGTGTCGGAATGTGATCTTCTTAGTGGTCTATCACCTCACCTTCTTGGCGAAGGCAAAGGTTTGGGTTGGACCAAAAACTTTGGGCTAGGGTAAAGTAGGTTGGAGGTCCAATTAGAAATGACTACCAACACCTTATAATTTTCATGATATTCCTAAATTCAATTATAATTACATTTCTTAAGGATAAATAATGATGACATCCTCTTTGAACTACTAAAATTATAGAGTATCTTGAATTTTAAAAATACAACATAGAAGCTTTTTGAAAAATATTAGCATTGTAGAATTTTTCTTCAAATGCAATATGAACTCAATCTTTTATATTAACATACAATTACCATTATTTTATAAAAGTCAATTTATCACTTGATTTGGCATGAATGAAATATTAATCAAGTTAAGAGAACCCCCATATAAGAGGATAAATCAATCTAAAAACAACTACAGATTTACATTTATGTAAAAAACAACTTAATATTACATTTAGAGAGAAAGTTTTGTGTTAAAATTTTTCAAAAAGTGTGTGCATTTGGAAATTGTCTCAATAGCTTCAATGGTTTGTTAAGGAGTGCCATTGAAAATTACCAAATTGTTTATTATCATACCATAGAGATATAGAAATTTATTATATTAAAATTTTTAACTTAGGATAGAATCACTACAACTAAGAAAAAAAAGTTAAAACTAAAAACTAATGTCAAACATGTAGGAACAATTTACGGATCAAGGAATGAGTTTAAACATGTAGAAATAGAATTGCAAGCTGTAATGAATAGAATAAAGAAATAATCATTATTATTTTGTTTGGTTTCACATTTTTTTTAGGTTGTTTTGTTCCACTTAAAATGACATTAGTAATATTTATAAATATTTCTAAAAATACTAATGTGATCTTCTCTTGATCCATGACTTGACTATTTAGTTAGTGTCCCATTAATAGAGTATAAAAAAATGTAGTAAAGATGAACGAAAATTAGGAGTTACAATTCCTTATTGGTGATAACAAGAATTTAATGGAATAACTATTCTACAAACAAACACAACAATAACTTTACAAGAGAGAAATAATTATTCTATTTTATTACTATGAAATCAACTAACATATCATTAATTTTTATAAATATTTTTTGTATTTGATATATTTCAAGTAAATTACATTAGCTTAGGAATCAGGTTTTAAGATTGGATCGAGTATACTATAATATATTGGTTAGGTTTTGATAAATATTAAAATAAAGCATGGATTGAATTTTAGGTTTAAACACGGATTTAGGAAACCATAACTTTGTTCCATTGCATCATATAAGGGTATTCCATATCAAATGAAAAAGAGTTATAAGAAAGTAGTGCCATGTATGATGCTTAGTATTATGAATTACGATATGTTTACTTGACTTAAAAAGGATTAAAAAGAATGATAATTTTTTAATTGTAGATTAATTTTGATATTTAATTAATGAAATAACTATTTTAAAAAAATTGTTATTATTAAAAAATAAAAAATTATAATTCTTTATAAAACTTAAAAAGTAACTATTATTTATTTTTTTATGGTATAATTTCATATCTATTTATAAAAACTTTGAAATAGTTATCAAGAATTACTCGCTATTTCATTCCTAAAAATTTTTAATTTTAGTTGTTCTTTATTTCATTCCATTCCGTAGATTGAGCGTGCCATGAGCGTATCTTGTTGCGGTAACTCCAAATGGAAACATCTGACACGTACTCACAGCGTTGACTAAGAATAGAATGACAGTCTTGCCCCTGGGACTAGGAATGAACAGGCTCCAGACCAGCCAGCCAAGCCATAAAATCAAAGGGACAGAAGAAAGATAGTCGATTCGATTCATGTACTTTAGTTCAGGATTGTAGCAGCTCCGGGAAAAAATAGCCTAGCTGTTTGGATTTTGTAGTGAAGGATTAGGAAAGGAAAATGGAGAAAGTCCGGTGCCAGAGAATAGGTTGCAACGCGCTCTTCTCCGTTGATGACAATCCAGAAGGTTCTTGCACCTATCACCCCTCGGGTTAATTAACACTATCCCTTTCCATCTCTCTCTCTCTCTCTTTTTCCTTAAATTTCTTCTAATTATTTACTCTTTCTTTCTTTCTTTCTTATTTGCATTGGTACTCGTTTGGTTACGTGATCCATTCCATTCCAATCAGGGTGTAAGTGATTGTATACCAGCTCTTTTATTTATTATTTTTATTATTTGGTAATTTTTCGTTGGGGATTATGAAATTTAGTTTATATAACTTTAAAAGGTTGTGCCTTTTTTTCTATGCAGCCTATATTTCATGATGGCATGAAAGAGTGGAGTTGTTGTAAGAAAAGGAGTCATGATTTTAGTCTCTTCTTGGAGATTCCTGGGTATGTTCTTAATCACTTATTCTCGAGCTATTTTGTTTCTGCTAGAGAGGAAAATGAACAATTTGTGTTCTTAGTTTCTTTGTAATTTAATGACTCGATATGTTACAGTTTATATAGGGTTCATTAAGAATGTGGTCACAAGTTAAGAAAATTTGCACATTTCCAAAGTCGATTACACCTGAAAAGCAAGTGTATACGAATACGAAAAAAGTTCTTTATTTTTGGCCATTAATAATTGTTCATGGGCAGCTATTAACATTTCCATTTATATATATCCATGCGTTTATCTCTGTGTAATGTGTTATTGCTATTGTGAAAATTGTAAAAGCTTTATTGAGTATACTTAACAAGTACCGTGTGACGTGATGACAAAAACCCTTTCACTTAAGCATTTCTACTTACTCCTGACCATTTGGTTCAAAAGTATGAGGTTGACTCACATGGCGTTATAGCAGTGTTAGAATTCTGTTAATAAGTTCTCCTGGGCACTTATTAAGAGTTTAAAAGAAATAAGTTTTCTACACTTCATAAAGGCAAGTGTTGCATGAGGTCTTGAGTTTCGAATCCCACTGTGAACAATTCTTGAGGCTACCTACAAGCTATATCTAACCAATCTTGTCGGCTGTTCATGTGCCCAAAAGTAACTAGTCAAATTATGGCAATGACCCTTTGTTAACCAAAAATATAAGAAGTATATATAAATATGAAAAGTTTCTACCTCTAGAATCTTAATAGGTGCCTCTAAGTCACTCATTATTTTCAATTGTGATATAATCTTTGCAAGGTTTAGTTGGTGACTAATCGGTGGGCAGTATATTTCAGAACAAAGCAGATGGAATTTTTATCATCTTGTCTTTAAAAAACATGTACATATATTATCTCAAATTTAGTTCGGACTTGATTGGATTTGTATAACAAGCAGAAACTAAATAATAGAAGCTTAATCTCAACTCGTAGAGTAGTTGAGTAGCTCCACCTCAATTTTGATTGCAGGAGAGTCTAAGTTGAGGCAGTAAAAACTTGGCACTTGATTTTGAGAGTGTATTTGGGTCATTGCAAGTGATAAAAATTGTGGTTTTCTTTTCATACATCAAATCTTCTTACAGGGAGTAATGCACTTGACTACTAAGATACACTAGCGGCTAATTTATCTGAATATATTATGAAAGGAATTTTTTATGTAACAAGATTAAACTAAATTAAAAAGAAATCATAGGAAATTATAACAATGAACAAATGAGATTTATAATCCAACGATTGGCTCACTCGCTGGAGTTCTGTTGTTGCTTCAATTCATATAATAGTGGCTTTAAGAAGAGGAAAAACATACAGCATTTCAATGATTTTCAAAAGTATCAATTAGTGTCTCTCGAGCACTAGTCAACCTAGTAATGAAACATTCAACTCTCTAACTCTCGTTAAGTATTGACCACATTTTACTGCTTAAAGAGCTTGCACCATGCAATGTGGGTGCCATGTTTTTTTTTTTTTTTTTTGTTTTTTTGGCTAAATAATGTGGGTACTATTTTAAAGAATGTACTTAAAACTTCTACTTTTTCTTGTTGTATAGATGTACCACAGGTAAACACACGACTGAAAAACCAATTTTTGAAAAGCCAGCTGCAGCTTTGAGGACTTCAAGTGCTGTTGCCTATACAATAGCAGCAACTAATTCATCAACAAAAGAATCTTGTTCACGATGTCGGCAAGGCTTCTTTTGCTCTGATCATGGTACCTTCTTTGAGTTCTTTTGTCTTTGAGGAGAATTATTTCTGAGTGTCTACATTTCCACCATTCTCTGGTGTACAAGCACACTGATTTGTGTAATAAGATAGGCACATTGCAAAAGTTGGGAAAAAGAAAATTTTCTGAGCTTTTTGCAATCCTGGTGCTTTGATTTGTTTTCATTTACAAATGAATGCACGTATGTCTTTCCACTATATATGCTTTATCGTCCATCTCACTTCTCTGGAATTAAGTGTTATGCTGCCTCTGTTTTTGATGTGCACTACTTTGGTAAACTATTAGAAGTGTGATGATTTTGTGAAGTGCTGCAGCCAAAAACTTTGAGCATTCAACAAAGTCAGAATGCTTGATAAGGTTAATTAAATATGCTGAAATGGATTATCTTTGAGGAAAGTGAGTATATTGCATTATGTGTGTTGAACCTACTTAAAATAGAAGGGTGGGAGTGTCAACACTGCTTCATTGATTTCATTTCTTAGACCATGGTGTCATGGTATTTGTTAGCTTAACCTGTTAAGCCCCTACTTTATCATTGATTTGCAGATGCCGTTCAACTATAGGAAGTAATCTTTGGCATTTTATGATTCTATAATTAAATTAAAAAGAAAAAAGAAAAGTAGTAATCTTAGGCTTATGAACTTGGAATTCCAACAAGCTCCCCTCATTATTCAACCGGAATCTTTCCCTTTTGACACCCAAGTGGAAAAAAGCTGTAGCAGTTGCGATTTATTCTCTTCGGAAGGAAAGGAATGAAAGAAGAGTTGGAAATATTGAACAGAACACTCTAGTATTTGTAGGAAAGTTTTACTTTCTTCTTCTATTTTGTAATTCTTTTGCACCACTTGTTTCTTCATGACTAGGGAGATTAGGTCTTTAGACCTTTTTTGAAGCCAAAGTGTGTTTGCATTATCTGAGTTTAGCTTGGAGCTTTTGTTATGTCTACTTTTTGTAGACTTCTCTTGTACATATTTTACTATTAATGAATTTTGTCTGACCTTATGCACCTAAAAAAAAAAGGTGTAAGGAGTGCAGGTTTTTTCATCAGTCATTTTACTTGCTAATAGTTACTTTTAAACTAAACTTTCTTTTCCTTTGGTTGAATGAAGGTCATATTTCAATTTGTCCTTGTATTGTGAGAGAGTGTAGGAATCCTAAAACAAGGATCTTTTGAGGCTTGGAACATATCAGTGGGATTGACTTTTAAAGATAGAAATTCCTTTTCATCTCCCTTGTATAAGTCAATGTCTTAACCCAACGAGCTTAGTTGATATAGTTGAAGCAGTAGCTCTGTCTCAAGAGTTGGATGCTTCTGATGAGGTGGAAATAATAGCAAACAAATACATGGCTAAATTTGGCAAAACGGGTCAGTCGCGATTTTTTAATTTCTGAACCTTATTTTGAAGGAAACGAGCTAACTTGAAGAATTCAGTACCTTCGGTGTTGAGCTACTCCGTTTTTTGGCCAAATTCTATCGTTTAGTCTTTTGAATAGACAATTTTACTAATTTTGGTAATTTTTGGATTTCTTATAACTTTTTATAGACATTTCTATTTTAGATGCCGTTTGTGGCATTGTCTTTATCGTCTAAGGTATGTCGTGTTTTTAAGTTTTAGGGATTTCTATTTTCGGCTATTTTTAGACTTTTTTTTGGTAAATTTTTTATATCTATTTTTGGCGGTTTACACTTACTATTATTTGTATGCCCTAGGACAAAAATACAGATTATTATTGAATGTGAAAAATTGTTTTGAGCGGTTTTGCTCTGTTTCTTTTCCCAAATTTGCGAATTTTATACAATTCTGGAATTTGGATGCCAAATTCTTAGGAATTCTTAGAATCAATAGGTATTTGAAGATTATACTCTGGGTATTCGCAGAATCAACAGTTTGTGATAATCTCAACACAATTCACACGTGTTACGCTGCGTCAGTTGGTATTAGAGCCGAGTTCGTTCTTGGTAACAATGGCACCCAGTAGACAAACTAACCAACGTTGTGTTGCAGTGGATGAAACCTACGATCATGATGATCTAGAGCGAAGAATTGGGCAGAAGATTGACGAAAGGCTAGATGTGGTGTTGGAACGTCGTTTGGATGTGGTGGTAGATTGATTAGCAGAGAGAATGGGTGCGTTGATGGGTAATCAAAATCAAAATATCAACCCTAGGTGTGTGAGAAACCCTAACTTGATGCTAGCTGCAGAAGAGGCAGAAGATGACTCATCTTCTCTCGAGGAAGATGAGCAGTATGATGTAATACCGCATAGGTGTGTTAGGCCTCATGTAGAGGAAGACTAAAGGCATTGGGAACTAGGTATGTGGATTAAGATATCGGAGTTTCATGGAAGCCTCTAGCCAAAAGAATTCTTGGATTGGTTGACCATAGTTGAAGAGATTTTGGATTTCAAAGGAGTCCTTGAGGATAAACGGGTGCAATTGGTAGCAACTAGATTGCGTGGTAGGGCTACAACATGGTGGCAGCAATTAAAATTGACTCGGAAAATAAAAAATCGCATCGTGGGAAAAGATGAAGAAGCATCTGCGAACAATATTTTTACCTTATAATTTCCAGCGCATTATGTATCAGAGACTACAAAATCTTAAACAGGGTAGCAAGTCAGTAGATGATTACACTTGAATTTTACCAATTGATAGTTAGGAGTGAACTTCAAGAAACGGATGATCAGTTGGTTGCTAGATACATTGGGGGTTTGAGGATGCAAATTCAGGATATAGTCAGTTTATTTGACCCTATTAGTGTATCAACAGCACATTAGAGAGCGTTGATTGTTGAAAAATAGTAGAAGCGATTTGGGAGTAGTGGTGTAATGAGTAGTGGAGGTGGCATTAGTAGTAGTGGTGTGAATCGTACTGGAGGTGGAGCCTCAAGTAGTAACACTACTAGGTGTTTTAGTAGGCCTAACACAAGTGGCCCTAGCACTAGCGGGGTGAAGTGCTTTAAATGTAGTGAGGCTGGTCACCGATAGTTTGAATGTAGGAGAATGGAAAAGAAGGCACTTTTTGTCGAAAACGAAGAGGAGGAAGATGACGAATTTGTGTTTGAAGCTATGGGGGACGGTGAACCTATCTTTGATATTGAATATACTGAGGAGGAGCTTGTGATAGGCGATGGTAAGGAAAATTTAGTGGTCAGGAGATCCTGTATGACCCCTAGAGCAGTAGAGGAAGAGTGGCTCAGAAACAATATTTTCCAATTCACTTGTACTATTCTGGGTAAAGTTTGTCGGTTTATGATCAACTCAGGGAGCTATGAGAACATTGTGTCCATAGAAGCTGTGCAAAAGTTGGGCATTAAGCTAGAACATCTTAAACCTTACAAGTTAGCTTGGCTAAAGAAGGGTGGCGAGGTAAGTGTCTCTAAACGAGTACTAGTTACATTCTCTATTGGTTCTAAATATAGAGACTCTGTCTGGTGTGATGTTGTGACAATGGATGCTTATCATTTGTTGTTGGGGAGGCCTTGGCAATTTCATAAGAGTGTGACTCATGATGGTAGAGCTAACACTTACAGTTTTGTATGTAAGGGTGTGAAGATCGTGTTGGTTCCTAATAGAAGCACTACTGAGTCCAAAATTTTTAAGCAGGGTAATAGTTATAACATGATGTCTTTAGCTAGGTTTGAGGAAGAATTATAGGACTCTGAAGTTGTCTTTGCTCTGGTGGGTAAAGAGGTTGAAAGGGAAGTCGAAGTACCTGAGGTGGCAGTTTCGGTGGTGGTCGAGTTCCGAGATGTATTTCCTGATGAGTTGTTGAATGGGTTACCACCACTACGTGATATCCAGCACCAGATTGATCTTGAGTCTGGTGTAGCCCTTCCTAACAGACTACATTATCGAATGAGCCCTACAGAACATGAGGAGTTGAGGAGGTTGGTTGAAGAATTGCTTGTGAAGGGTTTTATTCAGGAGAGTTTTGAGTCCATGTGCAGTTCCCGATCTTTTGACTCCCAAGAAAGATGGCACCTGGCGTATGTGTGTGGATAGTCGAGCCATTAATAAGATTACTATCAGGTATCGTTTTCTTATTCCCCGCTTAGATGATTTACTTGGCCAATTGATTGGAGCTAAGGTATTCTCAAAGTTAGACTTGAAGAGTGGGTTTCACTAGATTCGCATTTGAGTGGGTGATGAGTGGAAGATAACCTTCAAGACGAGAGGGGTTGTATAAGTGGTTGGTTATGTCGTTTGGATTGTCTAATGCACCTAGCACTTTTATGAGAGTGATCTATCGGGTTTTGAGGCCATTCATTGGCAAGTGTGTTGTCGTATATTTTGATGACATACTAATTTATAATATTGATCCAGAGCAGCATCTCTAGCACTTGCGGGATGTTCTTAATGTGTTGCGTAGGGAAAATTTCTATGTTGCTTTGAAAAAGTATGTATTCATGACCACAGAGGTACTTTTTCTTGGCTATAGAATTTCTCCTGATGGTTTGCGGGTTGATAAGTCTAAAGTGGAAGCCGTTAGACAGTGGCCTAGTGTTACACGCGAGGTTAGCTCGCGTTCACATAAATGGTTAGCACCTAGTGTATTAGTCGTGTCTTATGTACTGTGATAAGTGTTGCAAAATGTTGTCTTGATCTACTGTGTAGGTGTATTTGTGTCTTGTCTTAGTTGTTTTTTTCTTTTCCTAGTGTAACATGTCTAGCGGGTTAATGGTTGCTTGCCGATCTAGCTGGAGGTGGTGTCTTAAGTATTGTAGCCTTTCATTATGGTGGATGGGTGTGCTAGGTGTCTTAGAGTCAGGTGTAGTGTTGCTATCATGCCACTGATCACTATGTATACGGTTAGTTGGGGGGGGGTGTAAAAGTGGAGTCATGGGAGAGAAAATAGGGGGAGCATGGGGATAAGGCAGTTAAGGGAAACAACTTGCCTAAATTGTACTTAAAAAGCTGAGAAAAGGAGGGAAAAGGGCAAGAATTATTTTCTCCGAATTAAAACTCTTTTGTTGATCATAATTTGTTGAGATCATCGGGTTCTCTCTAATGAGCTCGGAACCAAACCATAGGGAGACATGGAAGAAAAACCTTAAAAACTATTAGTGAATCTGACTGAATAAGTGAGTCAAAGGAAGAAGGTCTTAAAGAACGATCCTATAACAAAGTAGTATCAGAGCCAGGTTTGTTGGACGATCTCAAGTGGCTCTAGCAGCGGTTCGAAGGCTTCTTGGAAATGTACAAGGCCGATCGAGCCCACGTCGAGGAACTGTCCGTCCAACTGGCAAGTCTCTTGAGAGAGGTGTTGTCGAGGAAAGGGAAGGGAAGAGAGACAGAAGAGACTAGCGGAGGCAGCGCCTCTAGGGATCAGGCCTCGGGAGGCTTCACGGCGTTTGGGGAAGAAGAGAGGGGGGTGGTGATGCCAAAGTATGCTCGCCTAGATTTTCCCAAGTTCGATGGTAAATCTGACCCCTTGGGTTGGCTAAGCTAATGTGAACTCTTCTTCAGGCACCAACGTACGCCGGAGGGGGATCGGGTAAAGCTGGCCACCTATCACTTGGAAGGAGAGGCTCAATTGTGGTTCCTCAAGATGGAACATGATCGACTTGGAATCTCGTGGGAGGAATTCAAGGCCATTTGTCATTCCCAATTTAGACCCCCACTTAGAAGTAACCCGTTGGGGGAGTTGGCCAAATTGAGGCAGCTAGGAACCGTGGATGAATACCAACAACAGTTCACCCAAGTCTCCACCCAGACACCATCCCTAACACCAGAGCAAGAAGTGGTGTTGTTCATCAGTGGGTTAAAGGAGTCCATCTCCGTGGACATCTTGATCCAAAACCCTCGAGACATGATTCATGCTGTGGCCCTGGCGTGATTGTATGAGAGGAGTGTGGCTATGAGAGCAGAGGTAGAGGCACAAAAAAGTAAAGCAGTAGCAACAGCGGAAGGAGAGGCGGCCACGAAGAAATTCCTGCGAGTAGCTAACTCTATTGTGACCCCGTATGTGAAGGGATTGAGTAAGGTAGAACTGGAAGAGAAGAGGAAAAAGGGACTTTGCTTTAATTGTGATGAGCTATTCTCTGTGGGTCATCGTTGTAAGAGGTTGTTTTGGCTAGAATGTATGGAAGAGGAACCAAATGGCCAGGACGAGGACGATGAGGGGGGGGGAGGTGAACGATGTGCTGCCTATAGAGGTATCTCGTGTTTGCACGTGAGGCCACGTGCGCTTTCGAGGAGGGAACAAATGTTACACGCGACGTTAGCTCGCGTTCACATAAAGGGCTAGCACCTAATGTATTAGTCGTGTCTTGTGTACTATGATAAGTGTTGCAAAATGTTGTCTTGATCTATTGTGCAGGTGTATTTGTGTCGTCTTAGTTGTTTGTTTCTTTTCCTAGTGTAACATGTTCAATGGCTTAATGGGTGCTTGCCGATCCAGCTGGAGGTGGTGTCTTAAGTATTGTAGCCTTTCATTATGGTAGATGGGTGTGCCCGGTGTCCTAGAGTCAAGTGTAGTGTTGCTGTCATGCTATTGATCACTATGTATACGGTTAGTAGTAAGGGGGTTGTAAAAGTGGAGTCGTGGGAGAGAAAATAGGGGGAGCATGGGGATGGGGCAGTTAAGGGAAACAACCTGCCCAGATTGTACTTAAAAAGCCGAGAAAAGGGCAAGAATTATTTTCTCCAAATTAAAACTCTTCTGTTGATAAAAAATTGTTGAGATACCCCATTTTAGCAATATTATGGCTCCTATCACTGACTGTATGAAGGGTGGTAAATTTCTGTGGACTGATGAAGCAGAGATGGCTTTTGAGCAGATTAAAGTGTGTCTTACAACAGCCCCGATTTTAGTGTTACCAGATTTTCATTAACCTTTTGAGCTACATGCATATGCCTCTAAAGAATAGATTGGAGCTGTTTTTAGTCAAAATAGTAGACCGATAGCTTATTTTAGTGAGAAGCTAATAGGGGCAAAGTTGCTATATAGTACCTATGATGTGGAATTCTATGTTGTGGTGCAAGCTGTGAAGCATTGGTATCATTATCTGTTTCATAGAGAATTCATATTATATACTGACCATGAAACTCTGAAGCATTTACATAGTCAGGATAAAATGCCATATTGACATGTTTCATGAGTAGTTTATCTGGAGCGTTTCACTTTTGTTGTGAAACACGAGTGGTGTCACAAACCAAGTTGCTGATGCACTAAGTAGGCGTAGGAGTCTTCTGAGCCAAATGCAAGTAGAGCTACTTGATTTTAATTTGTTTGCTGAGTTACTTGAATGTGATCCTTATTTTTTTGTTATTCTAGCAAAAGTTAGAGTTGGTGATAGAATAGAGTACTTGTTGCAAGATGGGTTTTTGTTCAGGGGTAATTGGCTATACATTCCAGATTGTAGTTTAAGGGATCTGATTATTCAGGAGCTGCATGGTGAAGGTCATGTGGGACGAGACAAGACTTTGCAACTGGTGCATGCATCCTATTTTTGGCCAACTATTCGTAAGGAAGTGGAGAAATATTTATAAAGATGTAGAGTCTGCCAAGTATCCAAGGGGATAGCTACGAATGCAGAATTGTATATGTCGCTTCCAATTCCTTCTCAAGCTTGGATTGATGTGAACATGGATTTCATTCTAGGGTTGCCATGAACTTAGCAAGGTAATGACTTTATCTTTGTGGTAGTTAACAGATTTTCTAAAATGGTGCATTTTATTCCTTGTAAGAAGACTATAGACGCTGTCCGTGTTGCATAGTTGTACTTTAGGGAAGTATATAGGTTGCATGGGTTGCTTGGAACCATTATGTCTAATAGAGATATAGAGTTTCTTAACCATTTTTAGCGAAGTTTGTAGAAGATAGTCAATACTCAGCTGAATTTTAATAGTGCTTATCACCCATAAACATATGGGCAAACTGAGGTAGTCAATAGATCCCTAGGAAATCTACTGAGGAGCTTAGTGGAGGAACATGTGAAGAGTTGGGATCAAAAGCTGAGTCAAGCAGAGTTTGCACATAATCATGCAGTTAATCGCAGTAGAGGGTTTAGTCCATTCCAAATTGTTTACTCTATTGTTCCTAGGAGTCCACTTGATTTGCTACTATTACCTGATAAGACCAGGATTCATGGAAAGGAAGAAGACTTTGTCCATAGCCTGCAGGAAATCCATAAGACTGTTCAGAATAATTTACAAAAAGCTGCAGGTAAATATAAGGAAATTGCTAATCGAAAAAGATGGCATGTGGAGTTTGATGTGGGAGATATGTTTGGATTGTTCTTACTAAGGATAGATTTTTTGCTGAGGAGTACAACAAATTATCACCCAGGAAAATTGAGCCAGTAGAGATTATAGAGAAAATCAACCCAAATGCATATAAGTTGAAGTTGCCTAGCCACATTCGAACTGCCGATGTATTTAATGTGGAACATCTTATTCCCTACACCGGTAATAGTTTAGATGATGATAATTCGAGGGCGAATTCTGTCCACCCTGGAGAGGATGATGAGGTGGAAATAATAGCAAACAAATACATGGCTAAATTTGGCAAAAATGGGCCAGTCGCGATTTTTTAATTTCTGAACTTTATTTCAAAGGAAATGAGCTAACTCGAAGAAGTCAGTACCTTCGATGCTGAGTTATGCCCTTTTTTGGGCAAATTCCATTGTTTAGTTTTTCGAATAGACAATTTTACTAATTTTGGTAATTTTTAGATTTCTTATAACTTTATATAGATATTTTTGTTTTAGATGCTGTTTGTGGTGTTGTCTTTATCGTCTAAGGTATATCGTGTTTTTAAGTTTTAGGGATTTCTATTTTCGGTTATTTTTAGACGTTTCTTTTTTTTGGTAAATTTTTTATATCTATTTTTAGCAGTTTGCACTTACTATTATTTATATGCCCTAGGACAAAGAGATAGATTATTATTGAATGTGAAAAATTGTTATGAGCGGTTTTGCTCTATTTCTTTTTCCAAATTTGCGAATTTTATACAATTCTTGAATTTGGATGCCAAATCCTTAGGAATTCTTAGAATCAATTGGTATTTGAGGATTACACTCCGGTTATTCGAAGAATCAATGGTTTGTGATAATCTCAACACAATTCACACGTGTTACGCTGCATCAGCTTCTCTTATTATTATGAAAATGAGAAAAGTCATGCTCATGGTGCAGCGACTAAAGAGTCCTCTTTATCAGCTAGTGGGGCATTCCCTTATAGCATGGATGTGTTGTTGACTATTGATTCTCCAATTTCTTGTGGTCATTTTTGGTTATTCTGTTCTTTGAATGCTGTTTCTAGTCATTAGACAAATTTGGAGAAAGTATAATATGGCAGTTCTACAAGGGTGAGAACATTTACACCCTGAAATTCTCAATTGGGATAAGTCTAGCCAAAACCCAGCAAATGCCTATTATTATATGCCTGCTCAACAAATTGTTTTTATTCTTTTCTCTGCTCTTATTTGAAGAAGTCCTTTTCCATATGAAAAGTGCTATTTGGTGGTCTAGAGGCACTTCTTAAGACACCAAATAAAGACACTTTCACATTTCCGTACACTTTAGCAAATGCCCTTGGACACCCGTTATTGGGACTGTATTTTTTACTTTCTAGTCAAGTTGTTAGGAGCTCTAAGTTCTGAATAGGTGTTCCTTGCTCTGTTATTGGCCATAATTCCATCAAATTATGTTTTGCATCTACTCTTTCTTCAATAAAATCAGTACTAGTGCTTTTTGGTTCCTATCAGTTTATTATGCATACATATGCACAATGTAAAAGCCAATTACTAGTCTACTTCTGCACCTCCTCCCCCCCCCCCCCCAAAAAAAATAAAAAATTACTAGTCTACTTTTGTTGGAATAGGGATTGCTATAGGTGTTAATTGGAATCAGAGCATTTCAAATTATGTTTTTGTCGACAATCTTCTACTTTGTATTCTGCTAATCACATGCTGCCATGTGTGAAGATATTCAATGTGGACCTACTTTTTGCTTTTCTATTTGTGCATGGAGGCTAGTATTTGATTAATAAGGTCATGGAGGGGGGGTCCATGATGGGGAAAATTTGTCCTTGTCATGGTTACAGTGGTGGCTGTGTATGCTGGAAATAGAAAATGAACAGATCTGTAAGGAGAAACCATTTTTAGTATCATTTTTAATCTGTACTCTTTAGAGCTAAAAGCAGAGGCTACACCAGTTTCCTCCTCCTCCTTTTGTTGTTTTGGTTTTTGATGCGTTGGAAATTGCACTGATAATAGTGAAAATATATACTGGAACGTAAGGTTAGAGTCATTGATAATAGTGATATATATTATGATAGAGTAAGGATTCCGAACCAGTTTCCTTCATGGAAGGCAAGCAGTTAACTTCTGCCTGTCTGTGGATCCAACTATATATGACAATGAATTTATCCCAAAAAAAAAAACTATATCTGACAATGGAAACTACTGTCTTTTAACTTCTGCCAGGTGGAACTACCGTCTTAAGATAGCATAGCTCCTTGGGATTATATCCTAACTATCCCTGTATGGGTTTTGCTTTCATAAAATTAGCAGACGATGATAATTTCTGCTACCTACACTTAGTCCAGCTTTTTTCTATCAAATCCTCTTGTGCTGCTACTTTCTTCCATCAGATGGGACTCAACAGCATGGAGCTGCTACTTCACTGTATCTGTACATTTGATTATCTCACAGTACCTTGTAAATTTCCTTTGCAGGTTCACGTGGTGGAAAAACGACTGCAAATACTGTTAATGCCTCTGTTGCTGCACCTGCTGCTGAATGCGCTAATGGTGTTTCAGGCCATGCAGCTCCAGTAAAGAAGAAAATTGATATAAGCGAGCCCCAAACGTGTAAAAATAAGGGCTGTGGTAAAACTTTTAAAGAAAAGGATAATCATGAGACTGCATGCAGTTACCATCCTGGTCCTGCAATTTTTCATGACCGGCTGAGAGGGGTATGGTTTTTTGTTCTTCTTTTTAGCTCTTTTGGAACATTTTATCCGTCCTCTTAACAACAAATGTTGTCTTCATTGCATTATGTATTGGCGTAGCTTATACCCATTTTTTGGATTGCAGTGGAAGTGCTGTGACATTCATGTGAAGGAATTCGATGAGTTTATGAACATTCCCCCATGCACCAAGGGATGGCACTATGCTGATCCATGAAAATAAGTAGCAGACTCTGAGGTAGATATTTTAGTTCCTCATTAAATGGGGTTGTTTATGGCAAGAAGGCATTCATTGTAACGGCACTTTAAAGTTCATGGATTCCATGATCTTGAGACGCAAGTTTGTCAAATGTCATTGTTAGACCTCACTAAATTTTGCTATTGTTATTTTATGGTTCCTTTTGCATGCGGCAAATTTCTCCTAATTGTTTCCTCCCACTGCAAGGAGGCACTCCGAAGGTTGCTTTTTTTTTTTTTTTTTAATTCAATTTGGAGGCTGGTGGATGCATGTCTACATTGATAAATCTCCACGCTTTTAATACTAAAGTTGTGAGCTTCGTTGGGCCTATTACTTTCACTAAGATTTGGGTGTTCTGAATCATGATTATATACATTCGTTTCTTTTGTTTAAATACCCTTGCCCTTTTCAAATTACAGGGCCATTTCTGAAATGTTACTAAAGGGTTCAATAAGCCAAATTTACTTATATATTAATTGAATTCAGTACCATATTTATTCGAATCCAAAACAGTTGGATTAAGGTTGAACTCCTTGATCTTCTACGAACCAAGTTTGAACTTTAAAAATTTTAATGTTATTTTGATTTAATCCATTTACAATCTCTATGAGATAAATGTATAAGAAGAAATTCCGATGGTTTCATAATTCTAAAATTTTACTGAAAGTATCCATGTACTTTATCTTATTGTTCTTAACATAGTTTAATCGTCCTTCTTTTAAGATTCTAAAAGTACCACACTTACCTGCCATAACCACAAAAGTTTGCAGTCACTTTCATGATCTACGAAATCTGAAGGAGCCTGAACTAGAATAATTTTGTCCATGATAATAGATGATATTAACATAAAATAATATAATTCCCACATTACCATATAAAGCTTACCTATTCGTTTACCATATGTGTTATTGCATCAATTACCCCTTCTCCATTTTTATTCAGTTCAATTCTCAAGTTATCAATAATTAATATTATAATATATATATATATTTTAATACAGATGACACATGTTTCGATACCCGATCCAATCTGAATATATCTTCTCAAATGATTTCTTTTTAGGTGAATGCACATGATTTATCAGAGTAAGGAAAACATATGTTTCTTCAAATGTATATAATAATTATAACAGGCTAGTCCTGATGGACATTAAACAAAGATGTAAATGCATTGCAAGAACATTGATAGGGAATGTCGGAATGGCCATTCATTCCTTCACGTATAGACATCATATATTATAATAACAACAATAATATAGAAAAAAAAAAATTGATCAGCATCCTAAAACACTTGTTAAGAGAAAAAAAAAAAAAGAAAAAAAATCGTTAAGCATGATATATGGTGATCAATACTTAACATGTTGCCTATTATATTAAGACAATTATCACGAGTAGTATCAGGAGCCCTTTGAAACCAACTTTTTATTAAATGAGCTACAACTCTTATATTTGCTTTATGCAAGTCTTGTCTTACTATTTTCGCAATTAGCAATTTATATCCTTAATCGTTAAAAAGGGCTTATGGACTCTTCCATGACTATTTTGTCCACAATTTTATGTGTTATTTTTATTATTTTATTGAAGGGAAAAATAGTAAAATAGCATCTAAGTATGTTTTTAAAAAGATGTAAATACCTAAACACCCAATTTCAAGGATAAAAAAATTAAAAGGACATACTTGTAATTTATCCCTATTTTATTTATGCATGTGCACCACTAACGGCCTATTTATTTTTTGAAATGAAATAAACTGGGAATAGAAAAGTTATGCTTTGAGAATAACTATTATCGAGAATAGATTAAAAAATTTTATTACAATTTTTATTTCATATAATTTTTTATTATAGAGAATACTTATTAAAGTGCTTACTTTATCTCATTAATTGCAATATTAAGTTGAGAATATGAATAAAATTACTAATTTGTCCTTATTTAGTTATTAATTGTAGTATTTATAAGGGTATAATAGATATAATAATCTTACTTTTTATTTCTATGCAAAGAGAATAAAAAATTCTACATTTTTTAAAGTAATATCTACTTCCAATGAAATGGAAATAGAAAAGTTCCAAAAATTAAAATTCTCTTTCTCATTTTTTTAAGTAAATAAGGTAATAAATAATTAAAAAAAAAGCTATTTTATTCTCTCTTTATTACCTCTAAGTAAATAAGCCATAAGTACTCCACATATTACTCACAGTGAAGACTTTAAAATTTTCCATATAATTATTTTATCGTTAAATGTGCACTCCACAATAGAAAAAATGAAATGTAAATTATAAAGTTATCTTCTAAACTATTGGTTTAGTGCAAATGGACTCTTAAACTTCTCATAACTTTAAAAAATGCACAAACAACCCATAATCTTTTGCTAAATCTCCAAAGATTATAGGATTTTAGCATCAATTTGGGGATTATTTGCATACTATGAAAACTTGTGGGAAAGTAAAATCAAATTTTAACAACAAATTTGGTTAACCTTATAAGGTGGAATATAGTAACTATTCCTTCCTTATAGATCTAATAATTGCGATGAAGTTGGCGAAATAGTTATTTTAATGAAATTCTATTAATTGTTGGCAAATAATAAATTGCAATTTCTTTTCAAGACCAAAGGAATAACTATTTATTGGTCTCTTTCTTGCATATATCTAGTTTGATCCTTGAGACTTAGCCAACAATAATTAGGGTAATGGTATATCGGTATCTTTATATTTTTTTTTTCTAATATATTACTAATATCATTTTATATGCAACCAAATAAAATAATAGCTTTTACTCCTTTATTCTATTTTTTAAAAACTATAATTTTATTGTTACTTTATTTGATTAACTAAACGTGCTAAAAATTTTAAAATTTATCTACAACTAATCAATAATTTAATGGTACATTTACATTTAACCCAAAATTGAAACTTCTTTTCCATCCTTCACTTAGTATTTTAGGAAAACACGCAGTGAGGATCGGTATTCAGTGCCCACCCCTAATAGAAATCATAGAAAAGCAAGACGGGCACCTTCACGAGAAGCCTGGCAGACAGCAAAGCCCATTGTGATGGAATGAGCTGTATTCTCATATACGCCATGCAAAATTGATAAATCTAGGAAAGAACATGGCACCACCCAAAACAATAAAACATCTATTATAAGAAAAGAAAAGAAGATTGGAGAGAATAAGGTATAAGATTAAGATAAAGCAAACCAACTGGATCACATCGCGGGGGTTGAATTATTGACATTGTCGTTTGCACTTGAAGCATGTGAATCAAATTTATTAAAAATTAGTCAATGCACTTTTCACTATTCTCCATCATTCAAAAAGAGCAGATATATATCAAACTAAGAATAATGTTTTGTCCCCTTTCTCTCTATCTCTCGCCCCCTATTTTCTGGGTTAAGCTACATGGTATTTAGTATTTATCAAATGAGAAGCTAAATGTTTTCGAAGCCTTTCCAAAATGTCATCATTTCTTATGATAAAATTGACTAGGAAATTGCAAAATCATCTCTTCCAATCATAAGGATGAGGACGGTCGTTTTGAAAATATGCAAAATGAAAAGAACCTCAACATCAATAACCATTTATGATGAAATAAAAATGCAAAATAATAATGATAATGATGATGCCAATGGTGAAAAATTGCATCTTTGCCAAAGCCGTTATGTTTTTCCTAGAATAGAAAATGCTGATTCTCCTCTCCTCAAATAAAATATATCTAACTAGTTGCCAAATTATTTTTTTTTTTAAAGAAAGAATTTCAAAATGGGATATTCGTATTTTCTACTAATATTCTTACGCTCAAATAGTTAATATTTTTTTAGAAAAAAAAAAAAGAAAAAAAGAAGCTAAAAATGGGCAAAGAAAAGGGACCATTATATGGTAGATTTTAATAGTGCCAAATAATTTCAATTTGAGATTGTGTTGAATAATTTATAGGTCTAAAGTTCCATGTCGACATATTGATATGGTATACCATATAATAAGAAGTTACATATTAAATTTTTTACTAATATATTGATATGATATACCGTATAATAAGAAGTTATATATTAAATTTTTTACTAACATATCGCTATGATATATCGTATAATAAAAATTTATATATTAAATTTTTTACTAACATATCGATATGGTATACCGTAAATAAAAAATTACACACTAATTTTTTTACGATATGGTATACCATATAATAAAATGTTACATATTAAATTTTTTACTAATATATTGATATGGTATACCATATAATAAGAAGTTATATATTAAAATTTTTACCATCACATCGTATTTTTTTTTTTTCCCTTCATTGCATTCCACTTCTAATTTTAAGCAATTTTTCTAGTCTTATTGGTAGTCAGAAATTTACGTATACATTATTTAGCAACCGGGATGTACCATCTTATTGTACAAATACGAAACTCCACACCGACCTAATAAAAATTTGAAGGTGTTGGATTCGAAGGAGTGCTTTCTAGATTCACTATTTTGCTTCCACAACCCCTAACACACTGTTGGTAATTGGTATAGGCCCTCTTTTCTAGTCTCTGGCTATCTAAAATACTCCAAATGTTCAATATAGTAACAGCATCCCCATCAATTTGAGGGAAGCTGAAATCAAAACCATCATGGTTCATTGATGAAATAATTTGATTTCTACTCAATATATATAATGCAATTTTAAATTTTTAATTTACCTCTTCACTTTATGGGTTACTATAAATTAATAACGTTATCATTTTAAATGAAACATAAAAATACTCTTAAATAAGTGAAATTAATAGTGTTATAAGAGCTCCCATATATAGTACAAAATATTATTTTGAATATTGCAGCCGAACAAAAAATTTATAAAGTCATGTGTCATGTTTTGCTTTCTTTATGTTTATAGTTTAAAATTTGAACCAAAACTTAACAAACATATAATTTTAACTAAGAAAAAGGCGTGGTGTAAATTTCACTAGCAATTATGGAGTCAAAAGATAATAGTCTTGACCAGGCTCTGTACCAAAGTGCAATTGCAACCAATAAATTTATACAGTGCCATCCATTATTGCTCATACGAAAGAGGTTAAATGATTTAATTATCCTTTCCCCCACGATTGAGTTAATAATTATTTGAAGCAACACACACTACTAACATATATATATATCCTCAAATAATAGAAATATCTTAATGCAATGATTTCATACAAGAAAATGTAATTAAAGAAAGCTAATATCATCTTTCACTAATCCATTTATATTTCCTATGTCATTTTCTCTCTCAAAAAAAAAAAAAAAAAGTATGCACAATACAATATATTATGGAGTGGAATGTAGATATTGTATCCAAGTTATAATTAAATTCCCATGGCTACATACAATTTTGTGGCTAAGAAAATAAATAAATATCAACTAAACGGTCACCAAACACAAGCTTCAATTTTTCAATCTATCAAGTCAATTTGTACATAATCGAACCATATAATTTTTTTCTTTATATATATATATATATATATATATATATATTTCTCATATACACAAATCTCAATATTGTCATCCTTAAATGAAAGGAGATTCAGATTACAAAAACTCAAAAAATGAAAAATAAAAAAGCCAGCAGAAAATAAATATATAAGAAGGGAAGAAAAAAAAAGCTTATTCTTGGAATAAAAAAAATTATTATTAACTGAAATTATTATGAACACTATTAAGTAAACAGACATTACTGCTGCTGTTGTTATTATTATTATTATTATTATTACTGAAGTTGGCACATTCAAACAAGGCCTTTGCAGTCATCTCCCTTTCAAATCTCCAAATGTAATTCAGTCCCACCAAGAGCTCTGTAATGGCTGCTTCAGTCTTCTCCTTATCAGCAAAATACAACGTCTGCAGCAGAAAAACATTATTACTTTTAACTGCTTGCAAACGTAAATTCTGCTGTTCATAGCTTCTTTCACTTTGCCACTTTATCATATTATGTGCCAACGGTGACAACCACCTCAATATCCTCCCCAAGGCATCTCTCCATTCTCCGGCAAGCATCGGGTCGCTTGCCGAAAACCCGACACCTTTTAGCCTAGCCCTGAGGGATGACCTTATGCTACTTGGCAACATGGAGTATAAATCATCCCGTGCGTCCGAACCGACGAGTTGGGGTGATTTTATCATCTTTTCCACGACTATTATCAAGTTTGCATAGTGTAGGCCTAGCGCAGCTGCTCCTAGCGTGGTTTCTGGCGGTTTCAGAAGCTCGGAGCTCGATTCGAAAAACTTGTCATCACACCCCAAGTCTGAAGGGCATAAAACGTCTTCAGACTTTAATGTTTGCAATGGACCTGACGCAATATTGGATGGATTTTGTGTCGGGTGTACGGCTGCAGCAGAAGAAGCCGACAAACTCCTAGGAAGTGAGCCTGGGTAATTGAACCCTAGCCCGAAAACTAGTTTTACTCTTGCCAGAATAGTAAACACAGATCTGACCAGAACCGCGCAAACAGTATCGAAGCTTCGGTTCCATAAGGATTTATCCTTTAAGGACTTGACTTCTTGCTTTTGCCAGACGATCTTTTGCTGCAAATCCATGAGTTTTTGTTCTTTGAACGACGGCGAAGAAGACAAAAAGCTTTCGTTGTTTGCTTGATGTTTCTTCAGAATGTTTTCTAATGCGCAAAGCTCGTCCATTTCCTTGTGTAAAGTGGCCGTTACGACGACGTACCGGTCCATTTTCCTCACCAGAGCTTCCATTTCCTTGGTATTAAGAATCCAGCGGCGTGGATCGTTTCCCGTGTTGGCGAACTCGTTGAGGAGTTGGTCGAAACGATGGTGGTTCATGTCGTCGCAGCGTTTGCAAATACGACAGACCGCTCTGGCCGCGTTTCGGAGATTTTCGACCATCTCGGCACATGCTAGGCCTAGGAGGAAGGGTTCATCGTTAGAGACGATCTTGTGTACGCCTTCGAGGGAGGTGGACTCGTTTCGGAGACGGATGATGTGCTTGTCGGATAGAGATTGCCATAGATGGAGGAGCTTCGACATGAGAGTAGCTGTTTCGAATGCTAGCACTCCTATGGAATAGTGTGGTTTTTTCATTAAGGGTAGTTTTGGATGGTAAGATATGGCTGATTTTACCTTGACAATCCATGTTTCAATAGGCATATTGCTTGTTGAGAATTTCAAATACGATTGCAATAGTTTCGGCGTGTATATATATAACTAATTGATCTAAAAGTTTAAGTCGATAGAACACGAACACGGATATTTGAGATCTTGATTGGAATGAAGGGGGCTGGAGAAGTGTGAATGAAGAGTATTGGAGTTGTGGAGAGAGAGAGATAAGGAGGAAGAGGGGGGAGGGGATTGGGGTTCTAAGGAAGATTTGAGTTTTGAAGATGAAGAGAGGGTCGCGTCAGCTCGTGGGATGTTGTGACTTATTTACACTTTTGAGGACTCTCTCTTTACGGTATACACATTCGCATACACGTGCTCTTCTCTCTCTCTATGCAATAGAAGAATTAGGAAAACCAATATACATGGATTGACTTTTCAGACCACAAGTTTCCCCTATCGCCTATACATTACAAAAAAAAAAAAAAAAAAAGCAACAAAATATGTACACATTAAAGATTGAGTCCATATATATATATATATATATATAGGGAGCTATATGTAATAAAAAGTATACAAATAAAATTACAATGGCAAACGAGTCAAATTAAATTAAGTCAAGTTGAACCAAGTTTTTAAAACTCTAGCCCGATCTATTAGAAAAATTATCAAACTCAAGTTGATTTGAGCCGAGCTTTTTATGAAGTCTAAAAATTATAAGCTTGAGCTCGTTTAAGAATTTGAAGTTTGTGCTTGACTCATTTAGGTCGTTTATATAAATGAACTCAAGTTTATTTATCTAAATGAGCTTGAGTTATTTTATACTCGTATAGATAAACAAATCTAGATGAGTTTAAGCTTGAGTTAGCTCGTTTAAATAAACAAATAGAAAAGGAGCTTAAATTCAAATTAAAACTTGACATTATTTTTTTTTCTTTTACTTTTGTAATGAAAGAATAAATTAGATTGAAAGATTTTTGTAGGTAAATTCTCTTCTCTTTTTCAATTTATTATATTTTATTGCCAAATAATGCTATAAATTTGAATAGACAGTTTAGATTAAATTATTTTAAATGAATAGTTCAAATTGTTAATTGTACCGTATAATCATTTTTAAATGATTGTATCATATAAATCCTCTCTTATGTTATATTTTTCTAATATAATATGATTTTTAATATAATATATTCATTTGTGAGCTTATTTTTGAGCTTGTTTGTAACTTGACTTGTTAATAATATAGACAAAAACTTATTTGTGAGCATATTTATGAGTTTGTTAGTAAGTCTATTCAAAAGTCAATTCGATAACAATATAAACTAGCTTGTTTGTAAACCTATTTATAAGCCTATTTGTAAGTAAGTTCGTTAAAATCATAAATAAGCTTACCTTTGAGTTTGTATATGAGCCTATTTCTAAGTTTACTCTTGAGCTGATTCATGAGTCTAAATAAAAACTTAAAACTAATTCGTTTAAACAAATAAGTATTATTTTGCACTCAAACTTGATTCATTTATTAATTAATTTCGAACTGAAACAAACTTAAAGTGAGCCAAGCTCAACACGAGATGAAATCACCACTAGGAATACAAACCGTCTTTAATTTGATGCTTCTTGTAGATCTCGTCCTTGTTGCCATGTCGATGGATATTTCATTAGTGTTCCATTATTGTTCAAGGAAAGATAAACCAACACAAACTTTATTTTATACGAATAATCAGCTATTAGTGTCTCTAGTATTTGAAAATATTTACCATGATCGGGCGCACTATGTACGTAACAGACGATTTTGCTGTAAAATATTTGGAGCCACTAGAAAAGTAGTGGATGAAATTTATATAGATCTAATGGCCAGTAAACTCAATGTATATCAAGCACTGGATCCAAGTAAATAACAAGCTTTCCGTTTAATTACAATTTAGCCACAACACGATACAATAGATGAAAGTTCGTCTAATTATATATAAAGACAAGTTTGATGCAAAACGAACCCGATTAAACTAGAAACAGATCTGAAGGGGTACTATTTTACAATTATGCTTCGAATGGTAGTACTTTTTGGTGATGCTCTGGATATATATATGTGTGTGTGTGTGTTCCAAAAAAGCTTACTATTCATATTTCCACCAAATATATATACTAGAATGTGTAAGAATATTTAATGTTAAATACTATTTTAAGCATCTCCCTTTATATATATAACAATATGTGATTATTAGAAATACAGACAACTATACCATGCACACGGGGAAAACTTACCGGACTA
Source organism: Laguncularia racemosa (assembly GCA_037954665.1). Lineage (NCBI taxonomy): Eukaryota > Viridiplantae > Streptophyta > Magnoliopsida > Myrtales > Combretaceae > Laguncularia > Laguncularia racemosa. The sequence continues at coordinate 573,624 of JBBMOL010000188.1, forward strand.
AAACTCCTTTTAATGGTTAGATAGCTCATGTGTAACAAACTGGACCCTATATATCATAGCGATGGCCTGAAAATCAAATATTAAATATCACCATGGAATGAAGTGGTTGGAAGTTTGGGTTTGTTTAATAGTGAACTGCTGCATATAATATCCTGATGGATGAAGGATGGCAACTCTTTATGGTGTGTTTGGATGCAAAAGAAAGCACTTTCTCATAGATGCTGTTCTTTTCTACAATTTGGAAGGGCCATAATTCATTATTGGCCGCTTCCTTTTGAATTTTTAAGGCTCTAATCCAACTCTTTACTTGTTTGTTTTTGTTCCCTAATGGATACCCACTATTAATTGGACTAAGACCTTTCAAATTAAAGGACTATATTAAAGAATATCTAGAATCAAAGGACTATATTAAAGAATATTTAGAAATAAATTATGGTTTTGGAGATTCCATTTCATTTTAATTCCTAAGATGGACCCCTTGAATTTGATGGAGTACGAAGTAACTGAGTGATACTCTTTTATGAAAGAGACTTGAAGAGAGCATCGAGGGAATTAATTCCCTAGATCTCATATACCGTATTTGTAGATTATAGTTTAGGATTTCAATTCATATTAAACCGAGCAATAGAAATAAACAAAGAGCAAATAATGATGATTACTTATTTTTCTTCCCTTCGAATGGATGGGATATAGAGCCATTAAGTTTGGTTAAAAAATAATTGGAGTAGCATTTAGACATCTTGAAAAGTATTAAAATTACAAGGACGCTAGAATTAAAAATATGCAATATTCATCTCCTATAGATGTGGATCCACTTAAACTAAGGCATGGGTCGATTCAGATTCGGTTTACTAACTGAACTCGCTAGTAAAGACTCTAAAAAAAATAATTTTGAATCGATTTATAGACTGAATCAGTCCAAAATCATGAGAAACCAAGCCATTTTCCAGTGATACTTTTTGACCCGTGATTTGGCGAATTCAAGTTGATTCAGAACTAATCCAATGTCTAGGTCTACTTTATTAGTCTAATTATTAATAAAGAAGTTGGATCTATTTCAATCATAAAATATGTTATTTTACTCTTATCACTTGAATAGGGTATATGGTACTGCATCTTTTAAAGTCAGTGATGTCGTCTCTATCATTTCAACACCTTTATCAAAAATAACATTGCAAATGACACATATATTAGGTAGTGGTACTATGACGATGCACCATGCCCATCAAATCTAATCAAATTAAGAAGGGCAGATAATTTTGTTTCTTTTCCCTTGTTATATTTAGGAATTGAGAATATGAACAAGCAGCTCAATGACCAAAAACTCAAACCAATTTCATGTGTCGTTTTGTATATATCCAGTTGATGTAGTACGGATCGGAGCATATCAGATATAGTAGATTATTTAGGGCAATTGTCCGAGTACTTTTGATTGGTTCATAAAGGAATCGGTTGAATATAGGAATTTGGATGGTTAGGGGGTGATTGATAGTTTCGTTTAACCGTCTTATTAATTCTTATTGTAAGAGCCAAGGAGGAAATAGTATAGTATAGTACACATATATAGATTATATTGTGCAAGTTGGAACCAAAACAATATGACCTATAAAACCGCAGTGTCTGGTGTGTCTCGTGGGAAACTTGGAGACAAACCCTAATTTTCCTGCCAACTTGCTCCTAGGGTCGTTGGATTTGTTCTTGACGCCGTCGATAATATTCAACCAAATTGTGGATCTAGATCTCTTCTTCTCTTCCACGAATGCCCTCACCCACGTTAGGAGGTGAATCTGATCTGTACACGAAACTTAATTTGTAGGAATAATTTTTTAAGGATTGGAATTTGTCAGTATCCGATCCCCTTATCTTAGGATAGACCTAGGCTACTAGTTAAATGAGTCAAGAGATGAAGATCTCTTATATGCTAAATATATATAAATTGTGTTTTATTTATTTGTCTTGAGCTGTACAAAGGTTATCATATCAAAACTCTTTGCCTCTAGCTAATGCATAATGGATATTCTATCGTCTACGAATATGGGAATTTTTATAGACATAATGAATCTGAAAAAGGCTTTTGAAACTATCCTACAAATTGAAAACTCTTGCCTGATGCATATAAAGATGGATATTTTTCAGAGTCCCAATGTCAAGTTAAGAGGCCCCTACCCAAAAGTAAAATAAAATAAAATAAAAAAAGCTTTCATATTTCTATATGGGCTAGTACATTTTATGATGGAATCGACACATAGAATGATATAAAAATTTCTTTCTTTAATTCTTAATAAGTTCCTATTAACACTTTTCTTCCTATTATCAAGGTATTTGAAGTCTACTGAAAAAAAAAAAAAAAAGAATAAAACATAAATCTAAGAAGGCTCTTGAAAAGTTCCAATGAACACAACATGGGCCATGGTATTGGAATATATATATATATATATATATTCTCTAGACAATTAGTTATTAAAGAAGGTATTAGAAAGGGTATAGAGATTTGATAAAAAGGATCCTTCATGAAAAATATACCTACATGTTATATATATATATATAATGTATAAATACCAATAGAATTTTGATAGGTAGTTCCCAAAATCATTATCACCCATATTTTACACAAATTATATATATCAAAATTCTATTAATTTTTATATATCTATATATATATATATATATTACATAACATATATCAACCAACAAATACTTTCTCCCATTTATTCTAAATCTTAAATTTTTATATTATTTTTAATTTATTCTAAGTATTTTAAAAACCATCTATTCCCTCCTAAAGTTTTTATTTGGTTGATAAAATTTCTTAAAAACATGACCAATAAGCATACAATATCAGCAAAAAGGACTTAAATACACCCTTTAAAAATTTTTCTAAAACCAAAGTACTATTGATATTTTGTTAATATGTTAAACAACTACCGATATATTTATTTATCCTTTAAATAGGTTGTTCTTCATGGCAGGGCAATTTTTATATGATGTTTACTATGTTTGCCATTAAATTAGTTGAATCGGAAGAAGCTAAAATTGGAATTTGTACTTGGATATATGGAATAGTGCGCGTGTGCTGTACTTATAGATATTTGCTCAGAGAAACTACTACGTAGTCAATACACAAATTGTTAAATAGAATCAAGCATTAGGGTTTAGGCATTACATTGGAAAAGGAATATTTTAGTCCATTGTATTTGGGAAAAGGTGGTGTAGATAAAAAAGAAACCCCACTTACTCATTCACCTCACATGCTCAGTGGGCAGAGGTGTTGGGTTGGCGGATAAGAGAGAGAAAGAGAAAGAAGAGGTGTGTGTCTGTGTGATGTGAGGGTGGATTTACCCTTGGTTTGGTAAATAATTGGTAGGAATTGTGTGGAAGTGGGGTAAAAAAATACGTATATAAAAATAAAATAATATAATGAAAGGAAGAAAAATTATGGGAATATATATCTCCTTTTCATTATTTAATGCGAGTGCAAGAAAAATAAAGGGAAATAGATTAATTATTTGCCTAAAGTTTTCGATATTTTATCATTATTGTGTTTTGTTTTGTTGATAGTAGAGGTATTTTTATAATTTCTTCAGTTTTCTTCCATTTCATCTTATATCACTCCAAAAAAATTAGAGAAAAAACTTTCACCATTGAAAGGGTAAAACTTTCATTTTGTTTTCCCTTCCTATCCCCCTTTTTTATTTTTGTTACCAAACTACTAATCTCTCCTACTTTCTCACAATTCTTCTTTCTTCCGATTATATATATATATTGATAAAAAAAAACTTTTTATCTTTTAAAAATTGATGTTTATAAATCAAGAAAGATGGGTTTTATCTAGCATGAGCCCTGCACGATCTTTTCTTATGAAGTTGAATTTTCTTCTTTTCTTTTTTAACATTGTCCCTCTTTTTTTGCCTACCAATGGAAGGGCAATGAATGGCTTGCATTGTCTAATTGTCCCAAAATGCATGGGCAACAATTGCTTCATTGCATATCTTGATAAAAGTGCATGAAAAAACAATTGAGTAGTCCATCTCCTTCTTCACCCCCCCTCCCCTCTTTGCTTTGTTTATTCTCTTATCTGTCTGTCCTTTTTCAACAAAAGACTGACCCAGACAAGGGTTTAATAATTGAACATGATACTATCAGTACATAGCTTTCCTATTGGATGGTGCAACTATACAAACCGCAAAGAGAAGAGGTTTCCTTTATTTTAGGTGCAAACCATATGTCAAGTAAAGGATTAAATATAGCAAAGAAGGTTTCTTCCGGCAAATTAGATAAGAAACTTCTTTACAATTTATTTCAGGTTATTGATAAATATATGGGAACATCATCGATGAATCATTGTGACATGCACGATTCTACCACCAATTAACCAACGATTCCATCTAGGTTTACCGTTATAATAATAATAATAATAATAATAAGATAGATAAGAAATAAAATGTAGGAAAATAGAGAAATTGGCTTACGAAATTCAACATGAAAATTTCCAAAATAAAAAAGGGTGAAAAATCACGAGCACTTATAAGATAGATTCGCTGGTGTAACAATTTTGATGCACAGTTATCACAACCGTTTAGAGCAATGCTACAATATCATGTCCACTAATAGGGATAGGTAAAAAATCTTACCAAATCAATTCAATCCGTAAATCAAATCAAACTAAATCAAATTGAAATTATGATTTCTTTTTTTTACAATTTAGTTTGGAATTTATTCTAATATCATATTTTTTCTAATCTGTTTTATGATTTTTTTTATAGATATGAATATAATTGAAGAAGATGATGAGATGAATTTCGATTAATTTTTATTAATGTTTAGGAAGATGATAGAATGAACTTTAGTTAATTTTTAAAATTTGGTGAATTATGTAACAAACTTATAAGAATATGTTATTGATAAGCTGAACTTTATTTAACTTGAAATTTGAATAAATATCTATATAGTATATTGAACTCCCTATTGTAATAGTTTTCAAGTGCGATTTAATGAAGTTTATTTCATTGGACTTCAAGTTTTCAAATGAGATTCAATAATATTTCTGTAAGATTATTTTTTGAGTATTGCAATTGTAAGTAGTCATATTTAATACAATTGTCCTCTTATAAATGATTTATACTATCATATAACATGTTATCGCTTTACACCTAGTATATGTTTGTATGAATGGCAAAAACAAATTGCAAGAATCTTGATAATAATTTATCTATTTATTTCACATAAATGTATTTTGTAAAAATTATAATAGTGGGTTAGAGAGTTGGGTCGCGAGTTTATAGTATTTATGATGAAACAGGTTTTTGGTATTATAGATAAAAACCTTATAGGGTTTTGAGACGGGTCATGAGTAGCTTTACAAAATAAAGGGTCAAGCTCAGGTTTTATAAAACCTGTCTCAAACCCGACCTGATGGCATCCCTAAACACATTCTCAAACCTCTTCCATCTATCAAAAACTAGCTTTAACTTTGTTTGTCCATTTGTACAAAATCGCAAAAGGTTATGGATGTCTAATCAAACTTTCCTCTATTGCGCATGGAATGCATTCCTAAATCTCCTCCATATATTAGAAACTAGTAACAAACTGATGTCATCTGGCTCAACTACCCTTGTATCAACAACAACTTTACACTTACCATTTTGCATCTAATATTTATGCTTACTCATGTAGCCAATTCACTTGCAACTAAAAGAAATAGCATGCCAAGCCTTATACTTCCCTCTAGAATATCCACATCCACCAAATATTTGTCGATCTCTAGCAATTCAACCAATGATGCTAACAAGCACAACCAGATTATCATAATCTCCAGCAAAAATAAAAAAAGAATAATGCTTAGACTTGACTAGATTGCAATCCATCGCTTGAATACACCAAATCATTCTTGTCATAAACTAATTTTTTATCTCTTAGATTCCTCGATGTCATACTTAACTCTTCAATTTGTAAATCACAAGCCTTAAAAATCTAGATCTTCTCATGCTATAATGAAGTTCTTAGCTACTACTAAAGTCAAGCCACTTTAGGTTCAGCCACACCTTAACTACCTGCTCTAGTTACCTTCACTTTGATATTAGTTTGTCGAAACATGTGCAACTTTAGACTAATTGTTAAAGATCCTATTCAATTCTATCATTACTTATCACACAATACACGGATAAGAGATAAATTGATATAAATAGGAAATTCAATGTGGAAACCATGAAGCAACATGAGTGAAAACCATAAGTAAGACTACAAACATATACACTAATTTGACAGCATAAATATATAGTTCTCACAACCACTCAAAGCAATACATAGATAGATAAAGAGAGAGAGTTACAACTGCCCCAAATCGTATCACTTAATACAAGAAATTAGTTAGGCATCAAGAAATACAAAACGAGAAATTACCATTAAGCAATGTGCCTAGCAATCAATCACGATCTAGTTTGATTAACTATGGGGACAGAGGCTACTCTAGGTGATCGCAGCTCCCTGCTCCAATTCACACTCCGACTTTGCCTTAATTAGTTTAATTCTTCAGCTTTTGCTCTAATTTGAGTATCATGTAAATTCAAGGCACGCTGAATAAAATGCTAGAGTTATAAATCAAGATTAATCCCACCATATGTTAGTAATACCTGCGGATCCTAAATGGGTTAGTATAATTTTTTTCCTTCAACATCATGGCAACCGGTATTACTAGCTTCAAACTCTTCGTTTTATCCGACTTTTATTTTTTCCTATACGTTTACGGTCTTCTATGCCATTCGTGTGCAAATATGACCGCCGTATACTTCTGAAAGCATGCTCCGTTTATTCCAAACAACCTTGGAATATATTATTTCATATGGTCTCGAGATAATATATTTATGTTTCGAAAACTAAGAAGAAGACGCTGCTTCGAAGAGGCATCCTTGCAGCAGTTGCTATGTGCATGCTTTAGCTATTTGCTAATAAGCCAAAAAATGTGAAGCGTTCAAGGTTTTTGGTTTTGCTAGGCCTTTGCATTAATGTCTGTGCAATCATAGGTTAAAACAATCTTTGACCAAAATCCTCCTCCAATTGCAGATATCCAATTAATAAGTTCCTATTGCCAACAACCGTACCATAGTTGATGAATGCAAATAAATAAAAGCTTAATCTTGTAGAGTATATTTTTTAAATTTATTTTATCTGCTAAGGCTAAGTCAGACCAACAAAAAATATATACGATAAAAGCGATCTCCTGTATCTTGGACGGTGCTCTAGGAAAATAACGGGATATCTCTATGCCATATGTTCAACCTGATCAACAACGCAATCCCCTGATTGGTTGGATTTAGGTGAAAAAAAAAAAAGAAGAAAAAAAAATATGTATGCGTTGAAAATAAAGATATCTCCTTATGGTTCAAGTAAATCTTCACCCTATCATGTTTTAAGAGTCGGAATATTTTCAATATCTTAGTAAAAATATTAATGAGAAAGCTATCATTCAAATTATACCTATATTCCTAGTTAACAATAATAATTCTTGGGTTGTTTGGGTGCATTTAAATACAACGATAAATTGATGGATTTGAGTCGAAATTCAAAGTCTAAATAGATTGTTTATGCCTTTATGCTTTTGACATCATAAAATCAAATAAGGGATTACTTTATTTAAACACTAAGTAGCATTAAATTTTAATGATGTTGGGATATCGCATGTTAAGTTGGCAAATACTTACTTACGAAATTAAAAAAAAAAGAAAGAAAGAAAGAAAGTATTCTCTATTATTTTAGACAAAATCCAATCAAACCCTTTAGATGTTAAATCAATCATTTGGATTTTAACATGTTTTCGTGTTTAATTACCTAAAATAACTACGTTGTATTGCTAAATTGGTAATTTAAACCCTAATTGCGAACAACTCATTTCACGTGAAAGAAGAGTCATTGGTCATTGTTTTCGATGATTACAGCTGAGAGGAGCATTCAAATTGGATCCAACCAGCATAAAAACCAGTATTCATGCTACCTATGAAATCAAATCTCCTCTAAAGATTCTTTTGTACTCATACAGCGAATTTATTTGGCTCTGGTCAATAAAAAATACTGTGTATTTGCTGCATATTTCACTTTACGAATTTTCATTCATATATGTTAATATGTAATTGGAGAGATATAAATGAAGATACCATTTAAAAGCACAAAAACTTTCTACTATTGTAAGAAAAGCATCCAAATTCATCACAAAATCGACAATTCCAACAACGAGAAAAGATTCAATAAGTATTATATGCCACACACACACACACACACATATATATATATATATATATATATATGAACAGTAGATATAAATAAAATTTTAATATTTATCAATATTTATAAAACATAAACAGTGGTTTTTTTTTAAAAAAAAAAAATTTACTCATTACTACTACTATGTGTCCAAATATAATTGATATTTTATACTTACCTACCACTTTTACGGTACATATATAATGAATCTATTTTCACCAAGACCACCTAGATCTCAAAGATAAGACTATGGCAAAAGGATATGCATGATACACAGTATCCCCGCCGGTTCACAATAAGCCGTGCATTCAATCACATCGATGAAGGGATCTTCAAAAAATAAAGATGCCGGTTGGAAAAAGAAGCCCGCCATATATGACTTGTTTGTTAACCCCTAGACATGCACAAATTACAGGAACTTGTCATATTATGAGAGTGCATATGGTTATCGGTGTAATGATTTGGAAAGTATCCCTTTGTGTGCGACGACCTTACATAATCCAACATGCGATTCACTATGTTTATATGCTATGTTGACATGGTTATATATTTTATTTAGGACTGAGTTGTTTTGCTTTGGCCCTAATTAGCTATTTCTGTTGAAGACAGCGTCTAATCAAAGTTTTTATTTATATTAGAAGGATTACGTATCTGCAATGCATGTATGTCAATTAATAAAATGTAGCATATCAAGGTATTGGACAACAAATACAAAGGTAAAACATATGAATTTTGAGTGATGAGGGTGACATAATCCCAAAATGCAAAGAGTGGGCTCGTGGGATTAGAGTAATTATTTTAACTTTAGGGAAATGCTCAAATATAATCGCTTATGTCAAATTTTCGGGAAATATTAAAAGCAAATCATGAGTTTAAGACGCCAAAGGGGCCTTTCTCTTTGATAGCATAGATTTAAAGGATCTTCGGTTTTCAATTAAATCTCCAAAATATATGCTTTTTGCAAATTATGACTAATGTAAGGTACCTGGAAAGTGACCGTACCTTCGTGTACACAACACAAGAATCCTCGGATAATAGCAGAGCATCGTTTTATTGGTTAATTAAGCTTCGGATTCCAGCAATATCCAATAGTTGTTTTTGTCCAAAATAAACATCGAAAATATGCTAGTTGTCGTCATAATGACCATTGCACACAAAAGTCGAAGGATCTTGGCAATAATCCACTTTTATGCTCAAATTCAGATAATCTGGGCTTCGGATTTGACATTGAAAGCCACGATTGTCCATATTCGATTGATATATTGAAATGATACATTACATCATGAATGAGTAATCTTGATTCACGAATATATTAAATAACATGAATCAAAGCGTTACGCTTTTGTTTTTTTTTGTTATTCATTGTTTATAAATAGATAAATTTTTTTTCAAATAATAAAGTAGATAATCTTTTCACAAATTTTGAAATAGAAAGAAAAAAAAAATTATGCCAAGTATTTCTCGGACTTCAGCAATAGGAATTCGTTGTCCTTGGAGATGGAGGGGGTTATACATAAACCATGTAGAAGATATCGTTTGGGGATGGATAACTCTATTTTCTTTTCTCGTAACCATTGACACCATAATTTTGCCAATAATGATTTTAAACCATTTTTTAATGCTAATTTTCAATTTGAGGTCGTGGATGAGAATTGCAAAAGGTGGCAAACTTCTTGTGCACCGGTGTGGAACCTAGATGGATCAATTACTCACACCGCAAACAACCAACGGGAAAAAGAAAGAGATAAAAGGGAAAAGAAAGATCAACGAAGGATGATTTATGTGCAAAATCCAATATAAACTTAACTGAAAAACCATAAAAGTGGAGTAGTACATCACCACATCGTAAAATATATTCAAGTATGGATTATCTCGTATGTATGAAATCCTATAGTCTATGTATAGGCCTTCATTGTGCCTCCCATAAATATACATCCAACAAGATAAACAAGGAAACAAATCATGTTTGATTGTAACACTATGGTTGACTGCTACTAGGCTAGTAATTGTTTGCCAACCCTTTCAGTTAACTAGTCACCTCTTATCAATCGACCATCCAGTTAACGATAGCCATCCAAGTCAACTAGTGCTTTGTCTTAGTCAACATTGCCACATTTGCACTTATCCAAACCTCCACACTTGACTTGATTTTGAATTTTACAAACCCTTTTAAGCCATAAGTTATTGATAAAAAGTTCTCTATTTGAAGATGTGAAATCATTGAATAAAAATCATGTCCATGGTATAAATATTCATAAGATTTCTAATTTAAAGTCATACAAAGAAGGAGAATAAAAAGATTCATCTATTATATGGATATTGTTTTGTATATATATATAAAAGGAGTGCGCTAGTTCAAGTAAAAGAAAAAAAAAATACAGTTAAGGGCATATTTGTACAGAGTTAGGATTTGATCTAATGGTCAAATTCTCATCCTATATTTTGGACCCTTAATTTTCTATTAAAATTCCTAAAGAGTTGCACATTAGCTCTTAGAGTAAACATGAGTAATATAGTTCAAACTTGATAAAATGAATTCATCACTTGACGTTTTAATTTATTATTTGTTCTCTCTTTGTCCTTTTGCCTTTTCTTCTATGTAAATTATTTCCACTTTGACTTCGAGAGAAGTTTCATAATTGTTTAGAGATGCAATCTTTGATTGTAAAATGCAAGTTATGGCATGCCTTTCTATAGTTTTTGCGATACAAGTCAAAAGTTGACATAATAGTATAGGCACGCAGATAAGCCTTGTTCGCCGATGGACGATAATCCCTATTCGTAATCATATATGAGCATGCATCACAAGAAATATACCTGTTCACAGCAAGTATAATTGGTCTTAGAAATTTCAAAACTTGCTCAAAAGGGGGTTATTGCTTGATCTAGGGCAAGGTTGCATTCGTTGCAATAGGTGCTCGAGCATAGGTACAAAATTATGTGTGAGATTCAATCCCACGCATTTATATTGCAGCAAGGATCTTGTTACCAAAACCCTAATAGAAAATTCAGGGAAATACATCTTGTTATATTTATTTCATGTACACTTAATTTTTTTATCTTTAAAATTAAGAATTATATCTTAAATCTTAAAAGAAGAAGAAGAAAGTTCATTAAACCTATACATGATTATTCTATCATTGATTTTTTACTTCTTTAGTTTTAATAATTTTAATATTCAATTTTAAAGATACGAAATTAAATATTTATGGAGTAGTGATAGGGAGTATATTTGCTATTTAACCTTAAAAAAAAAATAAATATCTGGGTGCAAGAAAATATTTGGCTGCAGTTGCTCCAATTTCTCGTAGTGATGACAGAATTTGTGTGGTCAAAAGTGAATATTGATCAAGTTGATGTGAGAACCAATATAATGAAGGTGGTCCTAGAGTCATCATCCATTAATAAGTGGAGGATTGTCATTCAGCTGATAGCCAAACAAAAAGCCGAAGAAAATGCAATTGTGTCTTTATTCTCTTGGACACATGCTTTGTCACTGCCCAATGGATTTACAAGGAGATTGAAGAGATCAACAAAAGAGAAAAAAAAGTCAAGATTTGAACTATTTTTCGTCCCATCACAAGAAAGCATACAAAAACCTTATAATAAAACCCTCTAATTTATGAACGTTTTTGAGAAATATATACAATTTTTTACTAAAAGGGCATGATACAAGCAAATAGCAACGCATGTTAGTTAAAAAGATTTAGAACTCAATTAAAATAATACCCAAAAAAAATTAGAACAACATATGTATTTATTCCGATCCTATCTTTTAAGAACGCTATCTCTCTTTAGTTACTCCTATTCTCGAATTTCAATGATGAATAACATTCAAGATGCTATATGTTTTTCCCTAAACTGGCCATTGAATTTTAAAAGATATTATTATTATGCTATAATTGTTTTGAGAAGTTTAAATTAAGCTACAAGAGGATCTTTTAGGAAATGAATCATTTCAAATAAGAAGTAATATGTACCGTTAAGCTTATTGTAGTTATAAGTACTTAAATTTTTTGAATAAAATAATTGTGTTTCGCTTAAACTAAATATTATATAAATAGCGTGGAACTAAATCTAATTTCATTTTCATTGTTTCATTTCTCTACATATGGCATGAATTTAAATTTTTATTTTCTTTTTTTTAAATTTATGGTTTATTTAAATGCTAGATGTAGTCTCAATATTACCCATGCTTTATTTTATTTTTTTATAATTAAAATTTGAATTTACCACCAATTATCTACTTCCATGTAGGCTAATTGCTTTACTAAGAATAATTATCATAATATTCAAGTTCAAATTTTATAAAAGTAGAATAATAAAAAAATTATTTTTCTCATAAATTTTATCATTGACTCGTTGTATGCAGTTATCTACTTTTTTTTTTTTTTTTTCATCCATACTTCCAAACGGGAAAGAGGAATAGTTGTGGCAGGGACCCATTTGGAAGACTCTAGACACATTTGACGAAACGAAAGGCTATATATTTCATGTCAAAGCACAGCAAGCACACTCATTTTGCCATAGGTCATCCAAGCAGTGTCTCGATGGTGACTTGGGCTAAACGTGCATTTCTGGTATGCCCACTACTAGTGCTTTCAAATATTACGACTCTGAAGTGGCTTTTGTTGGTATGAAAATAAATAGTGAAAAGGCAAATATGGTGGACCGTATAATCATAATATGTAGGGTATATCGTAATATATCTTTATGTGTATTTCATCTACATTTATCTTTCTTTAAATGTTAATAAGAATTCTAAATTTTTTTAAAATATAACTTTGGATTTGTGACTAGTTTGTTGTTGATTTATGTATGTTTATTTTTAAATTATAATATTTTTTATTACTTTATCGAACGACAAAATATGATTTAAAAACATGTTTTTTAAAGATTTTAAAAACTAAATACCCACTTTAAAAAAATAAAATAAAAGACTAGCCGAATATAAAGTAAGTATAAAAAAATATATTTATAATTTAACTTAGTATGTGTGAAACAAAGCATATTTCTATCTATGTCCCGTGTACTAAGATAATTTAATATATAATGATTAAAAGTGAAAAGTAATACTCATATTAGGTATATAGCCATATGTGATTTACTGAAGAAGTTATAAGATTATTAGAAGTAAAAATAAACATGAAAACTTTATCCGAGGGAAATAGTACCACTCATAAGATGCTCTCTTATTCATCAAAGTTCAAAGCACTCATGTCCCATTTTAACTAGACAAAGCCAAAAGAAAATGGTCCCAAATAAAACTCTCATTAGAACCACCCCCTTTCAACATTCCATGCCCTAAAGTCTCTAACCCCAATCCTCCCATAGTCCCATGGCGTTGCTCAATGTGCACGTGTGTCATCATCATCGTCCATGCTAGACGACAGAATCATATTCCGGCCGCACGTGTTCGAGGCCTCCCGGCACATGCGCGACAGGCCCAGATTACATTACATTCTTTTACTTTTGCATGCCAATTGATAACAACAGGCAGAACTAATTAAGGCTTTGTTTAGACTTTAGCGGAACATTTGAAATATAATATTCAAATACTTTTCATTAAAATGAAAATTGAGAAGATAAGTAAAGAAAAGAGTGTGAATACATCGTCGAATGAAGAGATTACCTTGTGACGTCAAGATATGCCAGGATTGTGAGAATTTAGTATTGGAAACCTAGATTTGAAGAGATTTCTCACTCCTTATCTTCACGAGTACGACGCAAAAGATGCTATCAATGGGTTGCAGTTGTGGGGGTATGGGACGCAGCTGGTAATGAATGTAGCAAATCGGGCTAGCGATGGTAGATATAAGTGGTGAACCAATAATGACACAATTAGTGTGTAATTTTTGATATAGGAAATGCCAGTAGATATCATGTGTTCCATAGGGTTTTGAGGATTACAATTGTTTGCTATGCCTTTGAGACGTTGAGAATTCATGAATCACCTGTCGTGGGATCTGTTTAAAACATTTCAGGTGATTAAAAAACATTAGACAAAACAAGACGTGGAATGCATAACCTTTCGAGTCTTACATGTACTTACTAGAAAATAACGAGAGGAGGTAGATTGGTATGTCCAGACGTCTAAAGAGTTGGTCGGTTTATGGACGGAGTAGAGAAAAGATAGTGTTGATTTCTATTCAAATTCGATATTAGGTGGCATTATACAAGGTGAAACTAGATTTTATTAAATTCATTTAGATTCGATTGATCTAAAAAAATTAGTTGTTTTTCTAACTAAAATGATATTAACATCTAAACTCAATTCGAATTCAATTAACATTTAAATTTGACTAGAACTTGATTAGATTCATAAGATAATTAAACAATATATTACAAAGTTTGAGTTCGACTCAACCATTCAAGTATCTCAAGTTCAAGCTCAAGCTCAAATAAATTATCCTATGAATAAGTTTGACTCATTTACATCTCTATTGGCATTGCTTGAGTTTTCAAGGGCATCCTTTGGTTTTAGCCTACTTACAGATTATCAAAGTCCAAAGCAATCAAAAGAAAGCATTGAATTGCATAATGTCCTTTTTTTTTTTTTTCTGTTGGTCAAACTAGATATGCTAGCATTTAAGGAAGGGCAATGGTGAATCAAATCTGTTTTGTTCCGATAGATGAGTAGTTATCGTATCATTGGGGCATTGTAATACTTACTAAGATGATCTTACATTGCTTCAATGAATTCGGTTGTGGATTCAGCTTTCTAACTTACCAAGTAGTACAAGGATTTCACTAAAATGGGTGTGGACATACTAGTGTAGTTCAGTGACTATTAAGATTTTGTTTGGATCTCTCCATAATGGATCGGATCCTGTTCCTGTCTCTCGATTTGTTCATATGTTCTTGTTGGACTACGTTTTTCAGAAAGCATGGATGATGGCTGCTGGGCCCTGGATAATAAGCCATATATCTTCCACATCAATACTTTGAGAGTTCCAACTTGGCTGTTGCTTCTCAATTATAATATTCATCCATCCTCATCCTCAAGTCCAATAGCAAAAGCATGCTCATTGATCCAGGTTTCGACAAATAATAAAAAAAAAAAATTGAAGGCATGATTCAGACCCTTTCCTCTTTTCCTTAATCATTGAGGGCATCACCCCGAGAAAGGTTGCATTCGATTTTGGATATTTTTGCAAACACCAACCTAAATATCTCAACTCACAACAAGAGCAGCTTAGCATTGAAACCAACGAAGCAAAGGATTGGGAGGTGTCAAATACAACCACTCTAAGTCTCGACCACAAGGTTGTCAAAATCGCAATTTTACGTAGAATCGCTGAGGGATCCGTAGAATCGGAACGTAGAAATGGAAGTTTCTACAACCTATGTAAAATAACTTCCAAATATTATAAATTTACTTACAATAGTCATTAAAAAATATAATGAATAATAGAAATAAGGAAATTGATAATTTATTTTAGCCATAAATTGCAAATTTACAATAAAAATCATAATATAGATAATCAAGCATAAGTTATATAATATAAATATTTTATTTCTAAAATAATAAATCATGTATAAAACAAGTTTCACCTAGTTTATATACAAAAGTTAAAAGATAATAGATAAAATTTAAAAATCAATTGTGACTTTAAGAAATTACTAATAAATAAAAATTGATAACGAATATATACCATTAGAAATGAGTAATATTAAAAAATAACAAATAACTACTAACCAAAAGTACATAATAAAGAAGATACTATAACAAAAAAAACCTTCAAAATTATATATTACTAGGTAAATTTTTGCACTATTCGTGATTATTAATTCAAAATATATTTACTTAACAATATCTCACATTTACTTAACTATGAGAATGATATATTAAAAAGATAGAAATATAAATGCATTTATACATTTCCTATAAAATTAAAAATCTAAAAAATTCTTATAAAGTTAAAGTTATCTACCCTTTATTTTATTTACTATTACAAAAATATTAGTTAAAATAAGAAAAGTTGTAACAATCAAACACGAGTGCTTTAATACGAACATGATCACAAATAGGAACAAGAAGACTAACAATCGACGAACACAAACACAAAGACTTCAATGCAACGTAACACACTGATAAGAGAAGAGCGATGATCGACGAACATGTTGGGGTATGACTTATACTCCCCTACAACAGGAAAGCACGTGGATTCCGCTCCAGGTTGAGCGGGTGAGGGTCTAGGGAAGCCGCTCCAATGGGGGTTTCAAGGAGGCAACGCCCCCTGGATGTTAGAGGGCTTTTAACAATTAAGCCCATAGTTGTTTATTAAAAGTTTGAGCTTGAGCTATGAATAGCTATTATTACATATTTGTTTATTCGAATTCGGATGGTTGAAATTTTACTTAGTTTTGCAATATTGTGGAATCAATGGAAACATAGTAAAATCGCGATTTTGACGATTTTACTACAATTTTACCTTAAAAACGTTTTTACATGCGAGTTGACTAGAAATGTGCTTACCAACTCGTAAAATTGTAGAAACGTGCAAGTTAACTCGCGATTTTGACAATTATGCTCGACCAAATAAAAAAATAAATAAATAAAACCTTAAAGGACCCTCAGAATCCAACCCTAGGGACATTAATTTACCCCAATTACTTGCCAAACCAGCTTTGCTTTTTTTTTTTTTTTCTTTCTTTGGAGGTGTTGAAGACCCAATGCCTTCATCTACTTCTTTAACTTAGTACGACTTCTTTTACACTATTGCAACAAGCCGCTCCCAGTCGATAAGAGTAATTGTAGTTGTGCCTTCTTTTCCGCATACCCTCCCACTTATAGCAGGCTAGAGGGAAAAAAAACTTTCCGGAATCTTAAGTCGCTAAAAATCATCACGATCACATAATCGGCCCTCCTTGGTGTTCCGCCAAGATGCCAGCACGTGGTTTAAGAGTGTGAGATGGTATAATAGCTAGTCCGACTTCCTCTGAAAGCTTAATAACGCAAGGGGTAGGTCCCATTGAGCTCTTGGAACTAGTTATAACCCTACGGAGATGGGTGGAGGAGATTAGGGAGAAAGAAAATTATTCTATGAGACATCAAGTGATTCAGTAATTCTACTATTTTGAATAGTGGAACTTCTTTTTCATCATCAATATCTTGAATATGCTTCTTTCATTAGAAGAAACCTATCTTGTAGCCAAAGCCATTCATCTCAGTGCCTTACCAAAACCTCATTTTCTTACCGAAAAAATTAAATACCTTAGTACCCACATCTCCAGGCTAAACTCACAGTAGAAGCCGTCATTATCTGGTAGGAAGTCAAAATACATTTTGGGCAATCGCTTTGATTTTCTCTTAATCCAATCTAAGATCCGTGTAATTGAGCAAAAGGCCCAAGGACTTACTTTCACGTTATCTGAGGGAAAATTTTTTTGCATTATTTCTTGTCCCATACAAGACTGGTTATCCAGAGTGAACACAAAAATTCACAATTCCCGCAACTTTCTCTTGTTAAGAAATAGCTAGGTTTCATAAAACTATTGATGCCTACCTGTTCCCGCATATTTTAAGTCAGACCTGTTTACACCACAACTCTCCTACTTTGTATATCTTCTCTCTGGGACTTGACAGAGACAATCAAGGAGAATCATTGCATCAATTTGGAATTTATTTATAGCTCAAAACAATGTCTTCGTCCATCTGCACAAGATGAGTAGCATTAGCCAAGACTGAACTTTCAACAGTCAACATAAACTTTTCAGAGGATCACACTGCAAGACTCACAGATTTTGCAAGTTCATCAGCTTTTTCGTTGTTGAAACCTAATGATGCCAGGATCTTGTGACCTGCTGATTCTTTTTCAGACCAAATCCCAAGAAGCAAATGCATAGTCGTTATCTCTCCGCTTTTGCCTGCATATAAATAATAATGAATACATACACCCAAAAAAAAGCAGGTGTCTGAGAGTCTTCACTTTAAAACACTAAGAATTTACCAGCCATGATCTGGTGCATTTGGAGAGAGACTGACCACTTATCGCTAAAAAAAATTATTGCAAAACAAAGTAATTTGAATTCAATTATTTATCAAGCAACAAAAAATGGTATCAGAACTTGCAAGAAGATGCAAGCCATGCCATGCCACTAACTTTAAAGAAGAGAGAGATATCCAAAGATGCTGACAGAAAGTCACAACAAAACTAGTATCAAAGAAGTAAGGTCGATTAGATCTTTTCATGATTGATGGACAATACCTAAATACAAAGAATTAGACAATGTTTCCAGATGAACAGGATTATTCATGTATGTAATTACAACACAGCAGTGAGCCAGCTACCTATATATTTCCCATCATAGTTTATCAGAATTTTTTCAATTCTTGATTGTAGTTGAATGCCTAGATTTGCTTCATTTCTAAAATATGCCCATTAAGTGAATCTGTGCAGACCATATCTTAAACAACGTTAATGATATTACATGAAATTTATTGCCTCATGCAAATTTACTGTCTGAATGATAGTACTCTCTTCCATTGGTATCTGGTCTATTCAAATAAGACTATTGAAGTAAAAACAAAACAACCTCCATATTCGATAATTAAGTAAAACAGCTTTGACAAGGACATTCCAACCACTGCAAGGACATTACAAACAAAAGCCAAAGCGCTGAGTATTTATTAAGAGGTCTGTTTTGAATTCAATTTGATCTGGTTCTGATCTATTTGAGTTTTATGCATAATAATGTACCTCCATCTAAGTATTATAATTTAGACAAACATACAGTTTCAGAATAGAACCAAAATGGGCAAAACAGAAAAAACAGAAAAGCACTTGAAAGGTGATATGCAAGTATCAATGAGAGAACCATGTATTTTCCATCTTCTTATCAATATGCTCCTTTTCTAATTTGGTCTCATTCATATTGTTTAAATATGTTCACCAATCAATTGATTTGTATTATCAACATCACACACATTGGTCAAAGTTTTGCAGATATTTTACAATTCAATTCAATATTTAGGGGACAAACTTTTCTCTTCAAAGTAAGTTTGGAGTATCCTTTGAATTCAAAAACCTAAGGCCAAGATCATCAGAACTCTACCATTGGACAACACAGCTAGTGGCATAGCATGCACTATAAATATCTTAGATCGTGATTTAAACCTAAAATTGACAAGCACACTTCCAGTTAATCTTCTGTCTACAGTGTATGACATAAGGAAGACAAAAATGAGAGGCTAAATGACACTTTCCAGTGATGTCCCAAAATGACGCTTGATGCCTAATTAGGATTCACGGAAAAAAAAAAAAAGAAGTTAAGTGAGCTCAGCAAAGGCAAAATAATACAAACTCTGCAGTCATGATAAAATATTTCTTTAAAAGACTATTGAACAATATGTACTGCACCTAATACTAGCACACTTTTATACACAATATGTTGCACTATTACTTTATCTAAACTACTTCCCACCCTCCTCTGGGTATTAAAGCCTTGTCATATTGCAGAAATGCAGCAATCAGATTTAACTGGTTTATTCGAATTGGAGTACTAAGATATATTGCTAAACATTTCAGATACTAGGTAGACAGATGTCAATTAGCTCCATAAAGGATCTTTATTTTAGATTTCAATAAAAAAGAAACAGTATATGTAAGACTGAGTACCTGACTTTAACTTTGCATCTAAAGCCCAATCAAGCGCTCTCTGAGCTTGTTCAGTCAATGGAGGATGCTCTGGGCTGAAAAAATACATGTCTGATTTCCCAAGTAAGTTTACTGTTTCATCACGCACCTTGAAAAGTGTAATTCCATTATCCCGCAGAAACTTTGCAGCTATGCTAGTGCCTTCAAACGAAAAGCACACCCAATTTCTGAAATTTCACTTTGGGCAATCAACAATATACAAAAAATGTATAAAGTAATGAAGCAAATGTGAGCACTTAAGAAGTCCCTCAGCACCAGATAGTCATATGGTTTGCTTGTTTGAAGAATGTTGGCTTAGAACATCAAAATTAAATGCTGTAAAATTTGGCCAGAATGATCACCTGAAATGTGACTATGGTGCACGAGATAATGAATTTTAAAGTACAAATGTCTTTACAGAAATGAGAAACTCTTTTCCATGTGAGATACCAGCAACAAAAACACCATTTAAACCTTATTACTATTCAATGGGATTGCATATGACCTACAGTCTACAGCTCAGCCAACGCTTTTTGAGGCATAAAGCATAAATAGCATCTAACTTCTATCTATTTTCGTGGAAAGCTAATGCCGAATTAGTATTCACAAGGAACTCTTCTCTGTTGTCAAGGTAAAAGCTATAAATAATCATCAACTCTTGGGAAACAGTAGGGACAATTGCCCTTACTTCCCTCAAGAAGGAAATAATAAGAAGACCCTCCACTAAAAGGTGGTCATGAAAGTGTGGATCCTGTTTTGCTATTGAAATCTATTACAAACTATACCCTCTCAATATGTCATACCATTTTAATTGTTTCCATCAAAACCTTCACAATTGATGAAAATTAGATGAAGACACAACCTTTGCTGTTGAAAAATAGGAATAGAAACAAAACAAAACGGTCTAATTAAACTTCTAAAGTTCCTTCACACTTCAATGATTACTAACCTTCAACCAGAATTCCCATAAGAAGAGCTTCAGTACCCGTATTTGGATACTTGAGCTTCCTAGCTTCCAATTCCGCCATTGCAAACGACTTGATAGCTCTCGCCGACCATCTAAAAAAACCATAATTCCAAAACTAAAGCTATCATTCACGATGACCCAACAACCAATCCAACCTAACCCAACAAGTACAACACAAACGAAGACGCCAAACAAGAACAGTGCATTAAAAAGTCAAAACTCACTTTGGGATTTTATCCGGTGAAGAAGCTTTCTCTGGATTCCTGCAATTTCCGCAATCCCATCAAATAAAAACCCTAATTATTAGTTGCATCAACAAAATAAAACGTATAAAAATTACAACTTTAGTCCTAAACCCTATCTGGACCATGGCGCAATTGCTTAAATTGCTCGGCAGTGACCCAAAGGTCGCGGCTTTAAGACTGCATACACATGTAACCGTCCACTTGCATGTGCCGTTAAGCTCGGAAAGAGCGTAGCTGAACCGGGTACGCCCATTTTAATACATAAACCTTTTTAATTGGCCGAAACTCGAAACTCGAAAAGGTTCGAGACTAAAATTGTAATTGGGAAAATTAACTAATTAGATTAGGAATATACACTTACGCAGTGGGGAGACTAAGTGTGACGGTGGCCACCGTAGAGTAACGTTTTCTTTGCACGAAACGTTTCGAAGGAAGAGGTCCGATCGAGAGCTGATTACCAGTAAATGTAAAGGGTGTTCCTGAGTACTGAGACTGAGGTTGTCCGAATTGGAAGGAAACGAATTTGCAGGGTGGTTTGTGTCTATTGCTGGATTGGGAAATCGGAAGGACAGAGAGTGACTGGGACTGAGCAGCCATTTTTTTGTATTTTCGAGTTAGAACTACAACGTTGTTGCTCAAACGTACTATATAGATTGAGGAGACTGATATCAGAAAAGTGCTGGAAATTGTTGCTTCTGGGGCTTTCGCAATGACAGTGAACCGAAGGGGATGGAGTTGGGATAGCTTAGCCTAGCCGTGCAAGTTAGGTCTTCATTTGGTTTGACTTGGCCGTTGAAGAGGAAAATACAGAATTTTTGTCTTCATCGTGAAAATAACTGGATAGAAGAGAAAAATGAAAAAAATAGTTCTTTATATAAAAATATTACTTGAAATGTATTAGTTGAAAAAATAACTCAAAAACTATGCTAATTAAGTACCGATTTTAGTAGAAAACCTAAAATTAGCACTTGAATTGCTGATTTTTGCCTACTCTATACATAACAACAAACCTATAATTTCAAAAGCTAAAAAATTTAGATAACCTATAATAGCAATCCAAAAATAAAATGCTACAAAAACATCCAATACATCAACCCAATGATTTATTCATGCATATGTCCCAATACAAGAGCAAAAATTCTCAACCACGATAACAAGAATACATTATTCAATGTATTTTAGCAACTTTCAAATCCCTAAACCATATGAAATAATGAATAAGATAACATAACTAAATGAAGAAATTAAAAGTTTTAATTACATATACAATGATATTTATATAAGTACAAACAAAGCATCCACAAAGTAATAGAGAAAAACATATAATGTAATATGCAGCTAAGGCTCTCTCCTCTTCCGTTGCCTAAATATACACATACCCTGAGCTTTTGGTATAAAGATAGGCTGATGCTACACCGTCTAATCCATATCTATTTGTATAATGTAAGAGCCATTTAAAACTAAACTAGGTAAGCTGTGTGGAGAAAGTACGTAAAAAGGAATGGGAGTAAGCTTGACCTAAGTAAGACCCTTACCCATATCATTATCACCATGTCTAGGTCATCTCTTATGTGAAGCTGGAGGAGAGAGAGTGTAAATACTAGAGCCCTCTCCTAAAGGAGTGAAAAATGGTGAAAATGAAGGTGTAGATAGACCTAACTCGTTATGATACACTGTAGTTTAAGTAAGGAGTGCAAGATATGAGTCATGATGGTTGTCTCTAATCTCCAACTAAGTACAATTACGATCATATCCTTTAACCTAGCTTCTAACGTGAGCATGTTGTCCTTGAGGGGGTTGTGGTAATGTCGAATCCTCATGTTCATTAACACCGTGTCCAACTAGCAAAGCATCATCTAAAGTTACGCCCTAAATCAACGAACTGCCTTGATCACATTCGATGCCTCAGATAAAATGTCATTGTGTGGCATCTTAGGTAGATGCTTAATAAAATCAGTATGTAGAAAAAGAATAAGACAATATCATTAAATTGCTTAATATAAAACAAAGCAAATAATATAATAAGAAAATTAAATACATACCATACAACCCAACATGGCGTTGATCTAACCTATATATCGTCAGGTGATCTATCAATACCAACTAGCATAGCCTAAGATTGTATCATCCGGTAAGTCATAGATTAGATTAAATGGATGATCCTATGTCAACGTTTAACCCACTACTCTAACCAAGTCGAGTAGATGGTTATCTAATCTGTCTCGATTTAACCTTGCAAGTCTAATTCATGTAGCTATGTTGATGTGTTGGTATACTTAGTTATCATCTAAATGCCTTTAAATTGGTGAGTTACATAGTGTGGAAAACACAAGTCGATGACATGAAAGTAGATAAGTGGTACTATGCAAGCCTAATATCACTACCCTTTCAACAATAAGCTGACAGTATCGCTATATCCACATCCATGTATGGTACCTAAACCACTTGGAACTTAATATGATAGAATGGCCTCAAATCATAAAGCTTTAAGAGAGAATTACAATAGTAAAGAAAGTTGGAAATACCTACTCGGGGACATAGCAATTCAAGGCATCTCAATACTTCATCATTACATGTTTAGGTAATTGTGTGACATTGAAATCAGCACCCCATCTACACATTAATGGTCGACCCTTAACCACTGTCGTCATCCTATGGCACCAAGGAGCAATGCGATGGAAGTGTTCTCATGCCTATATACGCACTATCACCAATGGACCACTAATCTCATATGCATTCACATGTGATATAATATAAAGGTGACAATATAACCAGTCTAAGCATGTTACGCCCCCATGCGTGCTACCTAGTTGCCTAAAAGGTCAAATAAGAAGGGGAGGAACATTAAGTATATTAGGTTCTATAACCAATCAACAAAAACCATATCCTCCCCCCCCCCATCAATTGTATAATGTGTGTTCTCGCAAAACGCTAAAATGCTAAACAATGATCTCATGAGCATGAGGCAATAAACCACTAAAATTATCCTATAGTCACGTCAATTTCGACCAATTTCCTTGACTAACTCTTGTTGGGGGTCTTTCTCCCAATAACTAGTGACAAATGTTCAACTAACTAAGGTGTTTACTGCTATTGACAGCCTATCCACTTACCGGTAAGCTTACTAATATAGAAATGTCTTGTATCGTCACCATAATCTCGCTCAAAGGCAAGTAGAATGCTTGTATCTTTGGTCGCTACTACTCAAACAACACAATGAGTAAGTGTTAGTCCTACTAAATGAATGGCACACATGACACCCTAATGAAGCTTGACACGTAAAGATATGGCACAATTCATAGGTTTACGTCAATCAGTCGTCCGTCCTATTGTCTAAGGACTGCCTCACATCAACGACACCTAAGCTAGTCATTTTCTTGCATATGTGATATAATTCATGTTATTCTTAACCTAAACATCAATAAAAGCATCATATAAGGAAGTTCTTACCTAACTACTTCAAATTAGCTCCGACCTATAGATCGATCAATCCCACAACAATATTCTATCGTGTAGTCTTAGATCCAACTACAAATTTAAAAAGAAGAAATGCAAACGTAAGTCCATAGTCATAACTATTAATGCACATGTAAGCATGAACATAAGAATAGAGGTACACATAAATCACGACTACGTGCAATAAACCAAATTATAAGGCGACCTAGGTCCTCACTACTACGCTTGTCCATTACGTTCAAGACATCTTCTTCTATTGTGCCCCTCCCCTTCGCATTTGCTATACTTTATAGCTAGTGGCGGCTCCCATACATCCATCTCATTCTAAAAACCTTTTTTTTTAAGGCCTCCCATGTTTTCTTCTCTAGTGAATCATTAAGTGTAAAATGGGGAACTAAAGATTTGGTCAATCTTTCTTGCGAACAAAAAGTTTGAATGAACATTCATAAACTTACCATTGATATTCTTAAGTATACTAATGACCAATGAAGTTGAGCAATCCGTATGCATCTTACCTATCATTGTCATAGTATGTGAACATAGAATTTGTAAGTCTACTACTTTTAGCATGTGCATGTGTACACCCTGATTTCCGCCTTCTGACAATTACTCCCTTTTTGGCCCTGTATTATAGGGCATGATGCAGTTATAACTTTGAAAATCTAGGCTTGGTAATAAAAAATTACAACACAATGCCTGCTAGAAGCTTTCATCCACCTATCAAACTTTCTTATAGCCACCTTTGTTAACATTTGGTTACTTGCTAGTGCTTTAAGTGCATCTATCATTTGCTTTTTGAACGAGTTGTTGCAATTATAAAATGTCATATTCACTAGTGTTGCAACAAGTAATTTCCTTGCCTCTTTTCAAGGCAGCATTGTAGCTCTCTAACATTATTTATCATCTCAATTCTAAGCTAAACTCTCCTATTATAAGCTAGGGTCCACATCTTAAGATGCAAGTCTTCAAAGTATCTACTTGCGTACAAACTCATCCACCAATCCTTTATATAATAACACCGAAACTTCCTGGTTTGCAATTGAAATGTAACTTTCTTCAACAATTATTTGCATTAAGTGCTCTTAGCATATTTGTTGAAGTTACTTGCAACATAGCGGTTGCACCATCCCCATAGCTAACCCCTTATCTACATTGCATCCTTGCCCTATACTATAATCTTTATATCTTCATGATAGTAAAAAATTAAACACATATCAATCCAATCCCTAGCAAAAAATATTAGAACACATCTTAAGAACCAACTCTAACTATTTTCAAACTCTTCATCCACTAGTGCAAATGCTAAAGGCACTATGTGATTCGCACTATCTAAGCTTGTTGATATGGGTAATTGGTACTTATATTTACATATAGGAAAGTTCCGTCAATGGTAATTAATGACATGAAAAGATGAGAAGAATTTATTCAATTATTCAATTGAATTAGAAAGTTTCCCATGCCTATAACAGGACTGGTTCTCTAGCATACTTACAATGGAAAAAATGAATCAATGTATGATCCAAAAGCCCAAAATTCTCTATTGAATATCATGTACCCCCGATGGTCAGTATCTATATTTTTTCACTCTACAATTGTGTTCGGGTTTACCTCCTATATAGTAGTTGGTAGGTATGAGAGTACAGCATATGAATCCTCCCACTTGCAATATACAAATTCAATGGCCTTCTGCTTTACCTCTCAAACTTTCTTAGGGACATAATATATTCAAACTCCTTATAAATGGAGGTTTTTAATTGTTTAATCTTTACATTTAGGTATGCTTCTACTTTCAATATAAGACATCTAGTCATGGTTGTTTAGTCCAATTAGGGATGATCTTGATTAATTCCAAGATCAAAGCATGTATCAAGACCCTCAAATTTTGTTATTTGAAACCACCCGATGTGTTTTTTCAAGTATACATGAAATCTTTACTTGCAACTACTGCGGCTATTAGCATAACTCACAGCCCAAAACTTGAGAGATGATTTATCTACAACATAGTTATAATGATTTACTATGTAATGTATTTTCACTGCTTATATCAAATGCTCTTTCTTCTCAAAATGCATTGCCACCTTGAATTTATCATTAAAGCTCTAGTCCCCTCCACCTTTATTTTGATCGAATACATATCCATTGCCCACTTTGGTTATGGAGAACGGCACAGGTTCCAAACTCCCTAAAGAATTGGTATCCTTTAAAAACCCAAGCCACCAATCATTTCTCCAACTCGACCCATGTGACTCATCTAGTGTCTCTAACCAAACTTCACCATTCCTCCCATCATCATCATCACTGGATAAGTTAAGATCTGAATCATTAGTAAAAGTATAACAAGCTTCATTATTCTTAACATCAATCTCCCTAATAAGCTCACTCATACTAATATTATGAATTTTAGGCTGGCTACTATTAAAACCTACTTCTTTAGTCATTTCAATATACTAAAATTTAACTACTTGGGTTAGAAGTATATCATCAATAATATCAACCCCTCCTAAACCAATCTCCATTAAAGCAACTTAATTTCGCTTATTTGCACATATAACTCAATAGTACCAATAACCCTATGGCACACCTATGAACTTGTCAATATCCGGTACACATCATAATTATCATTAATAGGCATTGCACAATAATGATCCCCATTACCACATATAATGGGACACCTATGGATCAATTCAATCCAGTTGGTCACACCATCAATCTAAAGACAAGTATAGATGATACTCAACAATTGGTCATAATTTGATTCATAAGGAACTCTAACCGCTTTTATCTAGTGTCTATCATAGCACACTACCAACTCCATCCAAAATATTCTCATAAGTATAGCAGATGATTATAACCTTAAACATTTTCTTATCTAATGACTTCAAACATTTGCATTAAATTTTACATAATATATTATTTATGTATGTATAATTTGCAAAATTATATCTAATATAGTTGTGCATAATTTGCAAAATTACAGCTAAGTATGTAAAATTTTAATTACATAACAAAATCATTCTACAACATATATACAATCAAATAAAATTTCCATTTCTTAAGCAAACAAGCATTGTTCTTATATGATATAGGATCATACAAGTTAAAATTCAACATACCATGTATGCATATTTATAGTATTCTTGGAGCCTATAATTTTCAATCTACCTATTCATTCTAAAAATTAGCTCTTCTTGTAATTTCTTTTTTTTTTTCTTGCAATTTTTCAATATTCTTTTTTTTTTTCTACATGACTACTATATATTATAGTTATAACAAAAGGCATTTAAATATACTTCATCTCATTGGAAGAGCAATTTATATTAAATAAAAAATGGATAAGCTTCTAATATATTTTCTTAAGGTTAACGATCTCTTTAGAATACAAAAGCAATGAAAAACATGATTAGTAACATTATGGAATTGATCAACTTTAGAATATATATAGCAAAATAAACTAGAAATGAAAACAAGTTATTAACATCAACAATTTAGATAAATGGTGAATTATGTAAATGTAAAGCTACATGATGCATCTTAGATTACAAAACTAAAGCAATTAACATTTAAATACCGAGTACAAGTTTAACAATCTTAAAATTTTGATAATCTATAAAGCGCAAATGTTTTAATCATAGAAATATTACTACTAAAGTTAGCTCTGTACATAGATGAAATTGTCTAAAAATCTAAGTATCGTTATGAATAGCAATTTAGGAAAGGAAAAATATATTATTTTTTAACAAAAAAAGCCCTAAAATATACCAATTGAGAAAGTAATCCCAAAAATATGCTATTAGCAGAAAAAAATTCTAAAATTCAAAAAAAAAAAACAATATAACATAACACCCACAATATACCATCACAATAACACATTATACATCTATAATATTGCACAAAATCCAAAAGATCGGGAAAATAATTACCTTAATATTTGCCTTCGATTTGGGAAAAAAATTAGCTATCAATCAAAGTTTCCCACCAATCACGCCTACAATTTGCCTTCAATTTGGGAAAAAATTAGCTTATAGTGACTTGGAGGTTAGGGTTTATGCACTCCCAAAAGAGAGAGTTAGAGAGAGATAAGACATTATGTTTGTGAATGAGGAAGCGGGAGGAAAAGAATGGGGTGGGAGTATATGGTTAATGAATTGGCACTTCATGTTAATTATGAAATCAACACTTGAAGTGTTGATTTTAATTTGCATGGTTTTGGGAATATTTTCTCAAACAATATATTTCACGTAATTTTTTTTTTAAAGTATTTTCTTTTTCCTTAGGTAGAAGTGTAAAGTCTAAATAGTGATACAATTTTCCAAGTTTTTATAGAATAACTTTGAGCCAATAATTAGTTTAATAAAATCATATTACTAAATTATTTAATTAAATATTATAATGAAAATTTTAATAATTAATTAAATATTTTTAAAAAGAGAAAATTTAAAATATAAAACCAAATTGTTGGCCCTTAATAGATTGTCTTCCAATTTTAGGTGGCTGAAGAAACCAAAAGTTTATGTTTTGTTTTTCATGATTTATATGTTTGTGTTTCACAATAATTGTGTGACATGTGTTAATTTCTAATCAATCCACAATAATTAATCTATACATAATATCATTAAATATATTTGATTACATAAAAAAAAGGTAATTTAAGTTACAAATCCTTCTGATCCTATGATTTAACTACAACCAATGGATTGTCAATGTGTTTATTTATCTATTTAGTATTTTTTTTTTCTTAGGGGTAGTAAGTCTACATATCACCTTTAGTAGGTCGCATCACCCACTACCACAAGTAGGCATAGGTTACATAACCTATGACTTTATGACTTTGCCAAACCACCCTAAAGTTAAGAATGGTTGGCTAATACCTTTACATTTTGGGTTTTCATTTTTAGATTTTTTTTCCTTTTTTATTTTTTTTTTCATTTCTCATTCTTTTTAGCTATATTATTTTAATTAAAATATTTAATAATATAATTTTATTAAATTAATTATTGTAAATCAATTAGAAATTGACATGTAATAAGAATGGATAATTTTTTTTGGACTTAATGTAAACCCCCTTTTGTAAAACTTAAAAAACATTGATGATTTAAAAGAGAGAGAAAAACATAAAGACTCAAATGAAAATATAAATAAATGTTAAGAACTAAATGTCTATTTTTTTTTTAATTTTTTTATATATTTTGTAACTTATGAAGAAAAAATAAAAAAGAGATGAGAGGGGGATTTAACATGGAAAACCCAAATCCACACTTAGAAATAGAACGAGGAGGAAAATGTAAGAAAATACAACAATTTTCAATTAACTTATAGATACTTGAGAAAACTTCAAGAGACTTTTAAGAATGTTTCTTGGGTACTATAATTTAGTCTACATGGTGAGTCCTAAAAAGATCCTATTTACAAGTCTTAAGTATAATAGAAAATAAATAGATAAAATTGAAAACAATAGAGTAAAGAAGGAAACTTCACAAAGCGTTGCACTTTTGTCTCATCAATGGTCAATGGTTTCCCACAGCAATTAATCACGCTATGGTGTTATGCAACCTTCCACCTCAATTAACTCTCAACTTTATGCATCTTAATCGTCTTAAGCATATCTAAAAACACCAGTTTGTTTCAAGTTTTATAAAAAGCATTTAAAGCTAAAAAAAAACACAAAAATAAAACGGAAGCCACATCCATAATACTCAATTAGTTAATTAATTATAATTATCTTAAATAATCAAATTCTCTTCTTCTTCTTTTTTTAATTTCCAAGCTTACCCCTCTCCTCCAAAATTTTCATTCACAAAAGTTAATGGGTTTCTTTTTTAAAACAACGGTTGTAGCTCTAATTCCCCTTCTCTCTTTCTTTCTTTTTTGTTATTTCAATGTCACTCTTTTTGACAAACGTCTTGATCTCAAGAATATGTAGAGGTGTTAAAAAAAAAGAAAGTAATCTATAAGAATAGCTTAAGTGGATGCTTTTCTCTAATTAAGAGGTGACCCCGCTTACATAACTTCTATCCAACTTCTACTTAAGTTTGATTTAGTCGTGGTTGACTCAAGTTTAGTTTAAGCTAGTTGAGTAGTTCATGCTAGTAGTTAGTTTATTAAAATAATATTATTAATATATTTAATGAAATATTATAATAAAAATTATAATAATTGTTTATTTATTTTTAAAAAGGGAAAATTTAAAAAATAAAACCAAATTGTTGGACTCTTGAGGATTGTGCCCTAGTTTTAGGGGGCTCAAGAAACCACAAGTTTGTGGAAGGTCATAATTTGTAGGTTATGTATACCAATCTTAGAAAATTAAAAAAAAAGAAAAAATTTCTACATTTATGATTCCACACATTGTCATTTTGCATGCTTTTGTTTTTTGTTTTTAATGTTTTATATGTCTATGTTTCATTACAATTGTGTTTTACAAAAATCACATGATTTATGTCAATTTCTAAGTTAAAAGTCCTTCCCATATGACTTAACTACAACCAATGGATTGTTGGTGCATTTATCTATTTATTTATAATTTTATGACTGTAAACACCCCATTTTTGCCTCTAATGATCAATAATAGTCAACAATAAACAATTAACATTTTTTTTCAATTTTTTATATTTTTTCTCTAATTTAGCAAAAATAGGAAAAATATTCAAAAAATAAAATAAATAGGAAAAATACATCAATTTTGAAAAATAATTGCAGAAATGGCAATAAAAAGGATTAAATAATTTTTACAAATTTTTGAAATTTCAAAAAATACAAAAAAATAAAAAAATCGCATTGCATATATGCAAATTGCGAAAATAAAAAAATCAAGTAAGTGGGCTAGCCCAGCTGGTCTGGACCATGACTTAAGGCGCGCGGGAGTGGGTCAAGTTGCAGGTTCGAAACGCGGGGGAGGCAGAATCCGCGTTTTGCAATTTTTTTCCATCGCCTAAGACACGTGTCAACAGCTGATTGGCTGGAGTGGACGCACGCACCGAGCGCGTAATCATCTTCAACCTTCATCCAAGAACGCCGGCGATGGGGAAAAATCAAATTTCGGTCGTTTTGATTCGATTTTTTGCACGAATCCAACAGATCTTCAATAGAAATAAGATAAACATCATTCAATTAGAATCAAATCGCAACAAATTGATGGATTTGCACAAATCGGAGATGGGTTTTAACTGCAAATCCGATTTGCTTCAATCGGTGGCAATCTGAGCTTATCTAGCTCGATTTCTTATGCCTATAAATAGAGGATGAAGGGAGAAAGCAGAATCACGGATCAGAAGTGAGGAAAAGAGAGAGAATTGAAGCCTCACTGAAGTTGCCAAGCCGCGACCACTGATCAAGCATCGAGCTACTGCCAAGAGGAGTTTTTGGAGAAATTCACTGCCACATTTAAGTTCCCCACTCCCGAAAACCTAGGAAACGACATCTCAATTGCTTCAAAAGGCCGTCGGAACGCCGTCAACGAGTACTCCCAGCCATCGTACCCGATCGACCCAACCCGCACACCAACCTGGATCTAGGTAAGTCGGATTTTCCAATTTTTGTATTTATTTCTTATTTATTTATTTAGTTATTTTATTTATTTTTTTTAATTTCTTTAATTATTTATTTGTTATGTATAATTTAAAAATACAAAAATATTAGAATTTAGATTAGGTTTTTTTTAGGAATTAATTTAGGATGAATAATAATAATAAATAATAATAATAATATGAAAATATATAAAGAAAATGATAAAATATATATACATAAATATAATATATATATATATATATATATTTAGATTTTAGTTTAGAATAGATAAATAATATAGGAGAAAATTAATAAAAATTATGAAAATTATAAAAAATTAAAAAAAATCAATAAAAATCATAAAAATTAATAAAAATCAATAAAAATTTATAATAGTAGAAATAGGTTGAAAAATAGAGAAATAAAATTTTTATCACTTAGAAAAATCATTTTCCTAAATAAATCCAAAATTGGTTTTTCCTTAAAACTATTATTTTTTTCAAAAAATCGAATCATCAAGCTTAGGCTCAAATTTTTCAGAAAAATACTAAAATGATAAAAATGTAAATCAAAAGAAATTTCGTAATTAAAAATCACCAACACATTAAAATTTTTCAGAAAAAGCAAACTACGACAAGTTTGATCCTGAATAGCAGGTACGTAGGCACCCAATTGGCGCAACCCTAAAAAGGAATAAAAATCATTTTCTCAGAATAGGTTATTCAAAAACAAAATAAAAAGACAATGAAAAAATAAATAAAAGACATTTCGAATAAGGTTTAGACTTTAAGAGATTAGGGTGGTAACCTTAAGGTTTTAATAGGTTAGCCTTCGAACTCAAAAACTCTGGTTTTTCCTTTCCTCTTTTCACAAAAAACGAGAAGAGGAAATTACGCTGATCAGTGGTCCAAATTAGGATTGATCTGCTCAATTAGTCCTAATTCAATCTTTCCCAACCACAGTTGGGTGGCGAATCTAAAAAAAACGAAATTCCTAACTCAAGTCGATGATCTACATTAGATGATCATAGGGTATAGTATAGATCGGATTAGGAATGGGAAATAAAAAAATTAGACTCGACAAGGGGTAGTAAGTTTATCGATCACCTTGGGTGGGTCTTGTCACCCACCACCATAAGTGGGCATGGGTTACATAACCTACTACGACTTTATGGCTTTGCCCAGCTATTCCTAAAGTTAGGAACGATTGGCCAATGCCCAAACATTTTGGGTTTTCATTTTTAGATTTTTTTTCTTTTGGATTTTTTTCATTTTTCATTATTTTTAATTATATTATTTCAATTAAAATATTTAATAATATAACCTTATTGAAGTAATTATTGTGGATCAATTAGAAATTAGCACGTAATAAGAGTGGATAGAATTTTTATGAATGATGAGTATTATAAAATACTTATTATTTGTGACATTTATAATAATATTTTATTTAATTTTCTCATAATATTACATTTGATCATTCTTTATGATGGTTTTAGAGCTTTAAATTGTAATTTTTAAAGAAATATAAGAAATAGGTGAAATTTAGAGCAAACATATCAAAGTTACAATATTAGGGAGCATGACACAAAGCATTGTACAATCGTGTCTAAAGACATGTTAAATTGAGCAAGAATTTCACTTAAATGAATAGTTATGCAAGCAATTATGCAAATGTACACAGTTAAGTAATCGCCTATGTCGGAGGGCATATTCAAGGTAATTTTTAGA
Source organism: Laguncularia racemosa (assembly GCA_037954665.1). Lineage (NCBI taxonomy): Eukaryota > Viridiplantae > Streptophyta > Magnoliopsida > Myrtales > Combretaceae > Laguncularia > Laguncularia racemosa. The sequence goes on from JBBMOL010000188.1 coordinate 607,414, forward strand.
TATTTTTTAAACATAAGGGTACATGGACAATAGCACGACTATTCCATACACATGCCAAGTAAAGATTCTACTTTTCAAATTATTTTTTCAAGCTCGGTTTTTTCTACTTTCCTAAGGAGTTATTCATCTCGAAGATTTAATTTCCTTTCATGAGAAGTCAAGTTTCTTATCTCCTAGAGATACTGTTCCTGCTTATTAGAGCAATATTTCCTCATCTATGAAAATTTTGATTTTTACTAAGAAACCACAACTTTCCTAAAAGGGAGGCATTAGACTGATATAAAAGGAGTACGCAATTCTAACTATAAGGAGAGATAGAGTTTTAGATTAGTACTAGCATAGTAATAGAATTTATTGTTATTTTTGTTTTCGTAATGTTCTTCCTTATACACTATTTTTATATTTTTGCTTTTAATTTCAATATGATGCTAGTTTAATTTTCTTATTGTACTTTAGTATAATGAATCTTAGAATGAACATGTGATTTTTTATTTTATTATTCAATGAAGTTATTATTATTCTTATGATCCAATCATGTGTTTTTCATTATTTTCAAATTAATATTACTAGCATATTAGTTTGAAGTTTGATTTCTTAAATAGATATCAAGAGATCTTATACTTAAATAGATCTAATATAATTGGAATAAATTTCACATAATCCTAAAGATAGGATGACATAAATCTTTCAGATTGTAGTTAAACCTAATAGTAAAATTTACAGATCAAAAGTAATGCAATTTTAGAAGTTTTAATTAGGAAGAGATTTTGATTAATTAACCTAAAATTAGGAATTGGTAAACTCAATAGAGTTATTAGTTTAATATAAGAATTCTCATGGTCTAAGAATACAATAATAGAATTGAATAATAATTAGTTAATTATATTAGTAATTTTAGGGGGGCTCAATATTCTAATACGCTTTTAATGATTGCTATTTTCTTCAAATTACTTGTTGTTTTTCTACTTACTTCACTCAATTTTGCTGATTAAATAATTGGAGAAGGGCTAATACTAATAATTATAATCTCTATGGAATTGATACTCAATATTATTATTCACTATACTATAAAATTAATAAGTGCACTTGCCTATAGGTTTAAGGCAGTAGGATAGATCAATATCAAGTTTTTAGTACCATTGTTGTGAACTAGATATTAAGAACACCTATATCTTATTAATATAATTATTATTTCTTTTACTGCTTATTCCATTAATTTTTATGTTTCATAGTTTTTTATTTTCTTTTTGTTTATGCTAAGGGGATGTTTTAGAACAAGTCAAAGATATCAGATTTTGACTCAAGAATTTGACAATAATCAATCTATCAATATGGCCAATGAGCAAGATCACAGGACAATATTTGATTATGTAAGACCATCACTTACATGAGCTAGTTTAAGTGTTGTTAAGCCTGCAATTGTAGCTAATAACTTTTAAATCAAACTCAACATTATACATATGATACAACAATTTGTTCAACTTGATGGTTTACAGGATGAAGATCTAAACATACATGTTGCAAGTTTCTTGGAGATCTATGGCACCTTCAAAATTAATGGGGCCATAGACTATGCCATCAAGTTACAAATTTTTCCTTTTCTTTAAGAAATAGAGTTAAACAATGGCAGAACTTTCTTCTTAGAGGTTCAATCATTACATGGGATTAGATGGCAGAAAATTTTCTTACAAAGTATTTTCCATCAACCAAGACTATAAAATTATGAAACGATATCTCATCCTATGCTCAAATAGAGTCAAAGACACTATATAACATATGGGAGAGATATAAAGATTTGCTAAGAAGGTGTTACACCATGGTCTTCCGCTGTGGATGAAAATCTAGACTTTTTGTGATGGACTAAATCCGACCACTAAGTAGATGATTGATGCAACCGCTAGAGGAACTTTTAATAACAAAACACCTAAAGAGGCCTAAAATTTAATAGATTATATGGCCATTAATAGTTATCAATAAAATGCTACAAAGGCAAGATAGTAAAGAATAGCAAGACTTTATCACATGAATATTGTTACTACCTTAGTAGCTCGCATAAGTTGAAGTGCTAAGCAAGAAAATTGATGGGATGTCAATGACACAACAACTGGGTCAATCGGATTTTGTCTCTAACTTTAATGAGCATATTGATTATGTAGAACTCCCAAACAGGCAACAGAATAATTCCTACAGCAACACCTATAATCCAAGCTAGAGAAATCACCTAAATTTCTCTTAGGGGAATCAATAAGGAATGTTCCATCTGGATTCCAACAATCAAATTAACTGCTAGAAAAGAAGCCAAATCTAAAAAATTTGATGACAAAATTCATTCACATAACTGAAACATGCTTCCAATTATAGAAGCATCGCTATGGAACCATGAAGCTTTAATTCAAAATCAAGAAGCTTCAATCCATAATCTTGAAAATCAAATTAGACAAATTGTGAAGATGATTTCGAAAAGACCCTAGGTAACTCTACCTAGAAACATAGAACCTAATCATGGGGAACAAGTTAAGATAGTCTTCCTAAGGAATGAAAAAGAAGTGCAATTTAAAGGGGAAGGTAAAAAGCTAAAGAAAAGGAGCAGCCTTCTAGAGTCAAAGAATATGTTTCACACATTCCTTTTCCAACTCTATTAAAGCAAGAATGCTTTAGGGAGTGATCAAGTAATTTTTTTTGAAAATTTTAAACAATTATACATTAACTTACCCTTTTTTTTATGTCTTATCATAGATGCCTAAGTACACCAAATACTTGAAGGAACTACTCTTGAACAAGAAAAAGCTAGAAGAGATATTAATTGCGACATTAAGTAAGGAATGCTCAACATTGATGCAAAACAAGTTGCCATAAAAATTAAGGGATCTAGAGAGTTTTACTCTACCTTATCAATAAATGAAGCACTAGCTGATCTAAGCACAAGTACAAATTTGATGCCACATCATATGTTTAAAAAGTTAGGATTAGGAAAATCTAAACCAATACATATGAGCATTCATTTTTTTTCAATGGATTTTGTAATCTTAGATATAAACAAGGACATCGAGGCACCACTGATTTTAGGTTGCCCCTTCCTAGCTATTACCAAGGTAGTTATCGATGTAGGCAATAGGATGTTAACTCTAAAAGTTGAGGAGGAAGAAAAAACCTTCAAAACGCCCTACAAAATCCAACATCTTTTAAAGAGTAACAATACCTGCTATTTCTTGAATACGCTAAACTTACTTGTCTATATTTGTATGTAAGATGACATTTACACAAAGCTAATACAACAATATCCCATTCATGGTAGTCAATAGGGTCCAGGTCAAATCAAGGAATTTGAACATGAGAAATTTAATGGCTATCCTCTTGACTAGTAAAATAAAAAGATCTTCGAACTAACGGTATTAAACAAAAGTGCTTTTTTGAAGGCAATCCAAGCTTTAATTAGTTTAGTTTGATTTTTTTTATTTAGTGTTTTTAGTTATTTATTTATTTATTTAGCTTAGTTTAGTTATTTGTGGTTTTATTCTCTTTTATTTTATTTATACTTTTACCCCTTTTTTTTTTCTCTTCTTATTTTGCAAGGACTCTTGTACTTATCAGCTAGAAAATCGCATCAAGATATAGTTGAACTAATTTAACCAAGAAAATATTAGTTTACTTTATTTCCTTTTCCCATGAGTTTTAATTTGTTTATTTTTATCTTTTGTACATTAGAGACAGTGTACAATTTTAAGTGTGAGGGAGAAGAATAACAAAAAAAAAAAAAAAGCCTTAAGTATTTACCAAGAATTACTATAGGATAATTTATCACCCTTAGTGATACTAAATAAATAAATTACATTCATAATTTGTTTGGAATTTTTTTCAAACCCTTGATATTATTACCTTTTTATTAGTAAACTTAGAATACTTGATTAGAATTGAATTGTGAATTTTTTGTAAATTAGGGTTACATGTTATTTAAGCTTAGAATTTAGAAACTCCATATTGAAATAATATTACTAACGAAGGATTGGAAATTTGGGTTTTTAAACTTACTTTGATATATACCTATCTCTTAAAAATTCCTATGAGCATTCTGATCTCAAATAACTAAACTAACAAAATCTATCTTTTGAAGCTATTAATAAAAAGTTAGGTAACAAAAAAAAAGAAAAAAATTAAATAAAGTTCAGTAATGGGCCTCATTGACTCAAACAGTCAAGCTTGTGGGGTACCTTTCAAAGGATAACACCTATTGACTTAAGTGACAAACTTGAGATTATTAGCCTAAAGCTCGTTACATGAGTTAGGAGAAAAGTTTAATAAAACTAAACTAATTAAAACAAGAAATGGAGTTAAAACCTAGTAGGCTAAGATTGTCTAATATCATATTTATTGACTAGTGAAATTGCTCAATACTACTTCAAAAAAAGGGGGGAAAATCCAAATAAATATAAAAATTAAGGAAGGATTTTCAAATGATAGATGGAGCAAGCTTTTATTAGAGGTCATGATACTTATAAGGATGAAAAAGAGGAATATACTTTAGCTAAGTAAACAAAATTTTAAAAACCTTTTTCTTGATTAGATAATGTTTAGTATGGTTTTGTTTTATAAATTTTTGTCTAAATGGTATGATAAACTTTGGTATTGCATAGATTAACTTTTGAACTATGATATTTAGTGTTTGTAGTACATTAAACATGAACAGGTAGAAACGGTGTTAAGGATAAATAATTTTTAAGATAAATGCAATTTGTTTAAGTACAAATTTAGTGATTATTATCTAAGACAATTAATTAAGTAAAGAAAAATTATCCTTGATCTTTGCAAGTTTATCCTTACTTGAGGACAAGTAAAGGTTTAACTGTAGGGGAATTTGATGAGCCTTATAAAATATTTATTATTTATAATAGTATTTTGTTTAATTTTTTCATATTTTAGATAGATATTACATTTAATCATTCTTTATGATAGTTTTAGAGCTTTAAATTATAATTTTTGAAGAAATAGGTGAAATTTGGACCAAAAATATAAAAGTTACAAGATTAGAAAGTATGACACGACGTGCTATACGGTTGTGTCTAAGGTTGTTTTAAATAGAGCAAGAATTTCACTTGAAGAAACCATTGGGCAAGTAACTATGTACAAGTACACGCCCATGTCAAAGAGCATGTTGAAGGCAATCTTCAAATATTTTTAAGATAGAAGGTTATATGGACAATAGCACGACTATACCATACCCATGCTAAGTAGAGATTTTGCTTTCCAAATTAATTCTTCAAACTCAATTTTTTCTACTTTCCTAAGGAACTATTTATCTTGAAGATTTAACTTCATTTCATGAGAAGTCAAGTTTCCTATTTCCTAAAGATACGATTCCTACACATTGGAGCAATACTTCCTCATCTATGAAGATTTTGATTTTTACTAGGAAATTACAACTTTCCTAAAAGGGAAGCATTGGATTAATATAAAGGAGTATGAAATTCCAACTATAGGGAAAGATAGAGTTTTAGATTAGTATTAATATAGTGATAGAATTTATTGTTATTTTTGTTTTTTTAATATTCTTCTTTATGCACTATTTTTATATTTTTCGCTTTTAATTTCAATATGATGCTAGCTTAACTTTTTTTTTTGTACTCGGGCATGATGAATTTTATAATTAGCACGTGAGTTTCTAGTTTATCATTTAATTAAATTATTGTTATTCTTTTAATCCAATTATGTGGTCTTTATTGTTTTCAAATTAATATTGTTAGTGTATTAGTTTAAAGTTTGATTTCTTATATGAAGATTGAGAGATCCTATACTTAAATAGATCAAGCATAATTGGAATGAATTCCACGTAATCCTAGAGATAGGACAATGTAAATATTTTGTATTGGGATCAAACCTACTAATGGAATTCACAAATCGAAAATAATGTGATTTTAGGAGTTTCAATTAAAAAGACATTCCAATTAATTAACCTGGAATTAAGAATTGGTAAACTCAAAAGAGCTATTAGCTCAATATGAAATTCCTACGGTTTAAGAATATAATAATAGAATTGAATAATAATTAGTTAATTGTACTAGTAATTCTAAGGAGATTTAATATTTGGACATGTTTTTAATGATTGTTGTTTTTTTAAAAAAAAAAATTACTTGTTTTTTGGCTACTTACTTCACTCAATTTTGTAGATTAGATAATAGAAGAATGGCTAATACTAGTAATTATAGTCTTTGTGGGATCGATACTTGATATTATTATCCACTATACTATATAATCAATAGGTGTACTTGCATATAGGTTTAGGGTAGTAGGATAGACCGATATCAATGAATTTAACAAAAACCCTCTTTTGTAAAACTTAAAAAATAATAATAATGGCTTAAAAGAGAGAAAAACATAAATACTGAAATGAAAATATAAGTAAATGTTAAGAATTAAATATCTAATTTTTATCTTTTTTTTGTATATTTGGTAGCTTATGCACAATAAATAAATAAAGAGAGAGGGATGAGAAGGAGATTTACAATAGAAAATCCTACTGCAAACTTAGAAATAAAATGGGGAGGAGAATGTAAAAAAATTGCTACAATTTTCAATTAACTTATAGACACTTGAGAAAATCTCATAAGACTTTTAAAGATGTTTCTGTAGACACTATAATCTAGTCTATAAGTTAGGTCCCAAAAATTCCTATTTACAATTCTCAATTATAATAAAAAATAAATAGATAAAGTTGAAAACAATAGGACAAAATAGGAAGTTGCAGAAAGTGTTGCACTTGGGTCTCATCGGCAATTAATGGCTTCCACAATAATCCGCTATGTTATAGTGTCATGCAACCTTCCAATTTGGTGGACCCTCAACTCCATGCATCTCGATTAACTAAACGTATCTAGAAATACTGGTGTGTTTCAAGTTTTACAAAAATCAAATAAAGTTTTTAAAAAGATGAAACCGAAAAAGTCAAAATACTCAATCAATTAATTAATTATAGTTATCTTAAGCAATCAAGTTCTCTCTCTTTTTTTCTTTTAGGCCCATCCCTCTCCTCTAAAATTTTCATTCATGAAAGTTAAGGAGTTTCTTTTTTAAGGCAATAGTCGTAGCATTAATTCCTTTTTTCCGCTAAAACAATTTCACTCTTTTTGGCACTTGTGTCTTGATCTCAAGAATATGCAGAGTTAAAATCGTACTCTAGTTGAAGACTAGTGGCTCTTATTGTGCATTAACACATTGAAATATATCTTTTAAAGGTTCTTCCTATCAATAAAAAGCTAAGAGATATAAAAAATAGATAAATAAAATTCAACAGTAGACCTTATTGACTTGAGCAATTAAGCTTATGGGGTGCCCTTCAAAGGATTACACCCGTTGACTTAAGTGACAAACTTGAGATCATTGGCTTAAAGTTCACTATGTGGGTTAAGAGAAAAAGTCCAATAAAACTAAACTAATTAAAAATGGAGGTTTGAAGAGATATCTTAAAATCTAACGGTCTAAGATCGTTTGATATGGGATTTATTGATCAATGAAATTGATCTATGTTGCTTCATAAAAAAAAGGAAAAAAAAGAAACTGCCAATAAATATAAAAATTATGAAAGGAGTTTCAAAGGATAGATGGAGTACGCTTTTGTTAGACATCATGGTACTCCGATGGATAAAAAAGAAAAAAGTATATACCTTAGCTAAGTAGATGAAATTTTAAACCTTTTTGTCGATTAGATAATACTTAATACAATTTTGGTTTATAATTTTTTTTTTCTAAATGGTATGATAGACTTTGGTATTACATAGATTAACTTTTGAGCTCTAATATTTAGTGTTTGCAGTACATTAACATGAACAATTAGAAATAGTGTTAAGGGTAAATAATTTTTAAGATGAATGCAATTTATTTAAGTACGGGTTTAATGGTTATTATCTAAGGTAATCGATTAAGTAAAGAAAAAATTGTCATTGATCTTTAAAGGTTTATCCTTGCTTGAGGACAAGCAAAGGCTTAATTGTAGGAGAATTTAATTAGTACTATAAAATACTTATTTGTAATATTTATAATTGTAATTTGTTTAATTTTCTTATATTTTGGATGGATATTGCATTCAATCATTCTTTATGATTGTTTCAAAGCTTTAAATTGTAATTGTTAAAGAAATAGGTGAAATTTGAAGCAAGAATATCAAAGTTACAAGATTAGGAAGCATGACACAAAGCGTTGTACAATCGCATCTGAAGCCATGTTAAAAGAGCAAGAATTTCTCTTAAAGGAATAGCCATGCAAGCAATCGTATAGAGGTATAAGGTTAAGTACACACCTATGTTGGAGGGTGTGTTGAACGCAATTTTCAGATATTTTCAAGACAAAAGGGTATATAGACAATAGCACGGCTATGCCATACACATGCGAAATAGAGATTCTACTTTTCAAATTAATTTTTCAAGCTCAAAATTTTCTACTTTCTTAAGAAGTTATTCATTCTGAAGATTTAACTTCCTTTCATGAGAAGTAAAGTTTCCTATTTCCTAGAGATACGATTTTTGCTTATTGGAGCAATATTTCCACATCTATGAAAATTTTGATTTTTATTAGGAAACTGCGACTTTCCTAGAAGGGAGGCATTGGATTAATATAAAAGAAGTACAGAATTCCAACTATAGAGAGAGATAGAGTTTTAGATCAGTACTAGCATAGTGATAGAATTTATTGTTATTTTTGTTTTCTTAATATTCTTCTTTATGCACTATTTTTACATTTTTGCTTTTAATTTCAATATGATGCTAGTTTAATTTTCTTTTGTACCTAGTATAATGAACCATAGAATGAACACATGATTTATTGGTTTATTATTTAATGAAATTATTGTTATTCTTGTGATCTAATTATGTGCTTTTCATTGTTTTCAAATTAATATTATCGGCATATTGGTTTAAAGTCTAATTTCTTAGATAGAGATCAAGATATCCTATACTTGAATAAATTTAGTATAATTGGAATGAGTTGCACACAAACTTAAAGATAAGACGACATAAATATTTTGGACTAACGTTAAACTTAATAGTAGAATTCACAAATCGAAAGTAATGTGATTGTAGGGATTTTAATTAGGAAGATATTCTGATTAATCAACATCTGATTAGGAATTAGTAGACTTGAGAAAACTATTAGTTCAATATAAAAATTCTCACAATTCAAAAATACAATAATAGAAATGAATAATAATTAGTTAATTACATTAGTAATTCTAGGGGAATTCAATATCTTGGCATGCTTTTAATAATTGTTGTTTTTTTTTAATGCTTATTGTTTTTCTACTTACTTTACTTGATTTTGCAAATTAGATAATAAAAAAAGTGCTAATACTAGTGATCATAGTCTCTATAGGATTAAAACTCGATATTATTATCCATTATACTATAAAATTGATAGGTGCATTTATGTATAAGTTTAAGGTAGTGGGATAGACTAATATCAATGAATTTAACAAAAGCCCTCTTTAGCAAAACTTTAAAAAAAAATGATGGCTTAAAAGAGAGAAAAACATAAAGATTGAAATGAAAATATAAGTAAATTTTAAGAATTAAATATCTAATTTTTTATCTTTTTTGTACATTTTGTAGCTTATGCACAATAAATAAATAAATAAAAAGAGATGAGTAGGAGATTCAACACGAAAAACCCCAATGTAAACTTAGAAATAAAATGGGGAAGAGAATGTTAAAAAACTACAATTTTCAGTTAACTTATAGATACTTGAGAAAATCTCACAAGACTTTTAAATATGTTTTTCTAGACACTATAATTTAATCTATGCGGTGGGCCCCAAAGATTCTTGTTTACAATTCTCAATTGGAATAGAAAATAAATAAATAAAATTGAAAACAATAGGACAAAATAGGAAGTTGCGCAAAGTGTGCACTTGGGTCTCATTAGCAATCAATGGTTTCCACAATTATTAACCATGTTATAGTGTCATACAACCTTCCAATTTGGTGGACCCTCAACTCTATGTATCTCGATCAACTCAAACATATCTAGAAACACTAATTTGTTTCAAGTTTTATAGATATCAAATAAAGCTTAAAAAAAAATTGAAGCCATATTCAAAATACTCAATTAATTAATTAGTTAATTATACTTATCTTAAGCAATCTAGTTCTCCTTTTTTTTGTTTTAGCCTATCCTTCTCTTTTAAAATTTTCATTCATAAAAAGTTAATGAGTTTCTTTTTCAAGGCAACAGTCATAACATTAATTCCTTTTTTTTGCTACAACAATTTCATTCTTTTTGGTGCTCATGTCTTGATCTCAAGAATATGTAGAGGTGTTAAAATCACTACTCTGCTGTGCATTAGCACATTGAGATGTGTTAACATTCAAAAGGAAATCCAATCAGAAAGGCCCTGTTATGGACTGGGCCTAAGTTGCAAGCATTCTTTTACAAGGAATAGAGATTCCTAAAGTAAAAGTCATCCGGCCCATTGCAAGTCTCCATACTAAATTTCACGTGAAAACCATTACAACTGTTGCGCATAAGATTAGAATAATCCTATAATTAATTATAGCAGATAATGATTTTAAAAAAAAGGTGTATCTTATTGCATTTTAAAATAGATATAATTTTTTATTGATTTTAAACGGAAATTATATATGAATACATTTTTCCACGTTAAAAATAAATAGAAATTTATAGGAAAAAATAGCTGCAATCCAGTATGTCTAAGCACTTCTTCGCAATAATAGAGATTATAAGTCAACGGTTGTGGGAACAGTGGCCAGAACAAGAAATAGATGGCCGAGTGATGATATATGAAATCCAAATAACACGTGAAAGGACCATTAAACAGATTTGTATAAGTCAGAAACTGTGATTTACTGGTGACTTTCCAATGATAGCAGCAAATACCAATAGGATAATTAACTACTATGGCAAATGCAAACGAAAAATTAGAAAAGTCATATCTATTTTTTAAAGGAGGAAATTGTTTTTTTATATATTTCATTCCAGTTCTCCATGATTGTTTGTTTTAAAATAGTAGTAGGCCACTAGTGGGTACTACTGCTTACAATTAAGAGTATGTTGGGTATAATTCTCAATTATATTTATGTGCTTATATTAGTGTAACCGTACATATAATGGGCTATCATAAAGTTAAGTGCAATTAAAGTGATGCAAATTTAATAATATGATTTTAGGTGGTGAGCATATGATTCTATAAGTGCAATTTCTATTTTTATATTGGGTTAAAATAGAAAATTGGAGTAAGTAAGGTAACAATCTAGTTTATTGGGTACATCCTATTGACACAATAGTAACATAGCATAACAAAGAAAACTTTATCGATGCAAATAGATGGGTAAAGCATATTTTTTGTAAGGATGTATACTCAAATAAACTTAAAAAAAAAAAGTCATAAAGTTTTATATCTTTCTCTTTTTCACATAGACAAATATGGTTTTGTATTATATTTAATCTTATGCTTTTATAGATCCTAATTTCACATAGGCAATTTTTATATTTATTAAAATTTAAAGCTTTTTTAATACTACAGTTTCTTGAGATTAATAGAGATTATAAAGTTTTAATTATAATAAATATAAAAGAGAAGTCTAGTATGTGTATATATTAAATAAACACACATGAGTTTTTATATTTAACAAATATCAAAAGTAGCTATTGTAACTAGCACTAGCACCTTCAACGACAAAATTAGAGTGAGAATAGACAAAAGGGGCGACTTGACATAGTGATTAGACATAATGAAATGATAACAAAGGAAAATAGCTTCTGCTCTTTAAAAGATATATAAAATTATTTCTTCATTTTCTATTACCACCAATTATCTATCGGTACTGCTTTTTTTTTTTTTTTCTCACTTGTAACTTTTACCCATCACTAAAAGCACCACATTAATCCCTTCGAATTATTTGGTAACATTTGTATTGAGGTAATCCCTTCAAAGATGTCCTTTTCTAATCTTAAAAGGGGTAAATGGGTACATGCAAACGGAAGAACATTTAGGGCATATGCTACTAATGAATCTACTAATACGCCAATCTTTCTTTGGTCACGATAAGGAATATATTAAGATACTTAATAAAGGTCTAATTAAGGGTTTTTTTTTAACACTAAATATTGCAACTCACTTCTAATAAACTTTTTTTTAGAAAATGAAGGGGTCTCTAAACACGCTGAGGTCTTCCATCGTGGAGAGTAGAGAGCAGTGAGCAAGTTTTCTCTGGAAGTGCACGTAATGGACTGTCGAGTGCAGAATTGGAAAGTACATACGAAGGGCAAGCGATTCCAATTTCCTAAACCACCCTCGTGAAGCATTTCATTTATCCCGCCCTGTGTAAACGAAAAAGCAAAACGATAAAAAATTAGATATTACATGACGACAACCAACATAGCCATGACAAAGACTAAACCCCCACCCACACCCACTTGTATCCATCTGTCCTCCATTTCCCGCAAATCAATGTTCCAAACATTATACATTATATATACTTGCAACCGGTGATTCAATATACTTATAAAAATATACTCTCTTTTTTTCCATATACTTAATGATTTGTCTAAATTGAGGTCAATAGTAAAAAATTTGAAAGGTATTCTCCTAAGATTTTTGAAGGGTATCTTGAACATTAGGCAATGGAAACTTACAACACACATGTCTCCTAAGTTTACCATATAAACCCCACCTCCCACACCCAACACTCTCTCACTTCCAAGACTCACTTCCTTCTTCAAAATGCAAGAAACCTCCAACACCATCTCGGCGGTGCTCCTCTTTGTCCTCTTCTTCCTCCCTACCCCGACCACCGCATCGCGTTCATGGGCCCACCTAGTTAAACCAAACAACACCGCCACCACGGCTTCTACAACCATCGGAGACTCCAAAAAATACGAGGGATCATCCGACCTCATACACATGAATTACCACATGGGTCCCGTATTGACGGACAACATAACGGTCCACGTCATCTGGTACGGCGTTTGGCAACCGTCTCAGAAGAAGATCATTAGGGAATTCATCAACTCAATCTCAGCCGTCAATTCCAAACCGCCCGCAGTCTCCGGGTGGTGGAAGACCGTACAGCTGTACACGGACCAAACGGGGCGGAACGTCTCCCGTCACGTTAGTCTCGGAAGAGAGAGGAACGACCACTTGTGTTCCCACGGAAAACGCCTAACGAGATTAACGGTACAGTCAGTCATAGAAAGTGCTGTGGCAGCCCATAAAAACCCACTTCCGGTTTCACCCGATGGTGGGGTCTACCTTGTACTGACATCTGCTGACGTGTACGTACAAGATTTTTGTAACAACGTGTGTGGGTTCCACTATTTTACTTTTCCGTCCATCGTGGGGTCTGCTCTGCCGTACGCGTGGGTGGGTAATAGTGCCAAATTTTGCCCCGGGATGTGTGCCTACCCGTTTGCCGTGCCAGAGTATATGCACGGGTTGAAACCGGTCCGTGCCCCGAATGGGGACATTGGGGTCGATGCCATGATTAGCGTCATTGCCCATGAGTTAGCCGAGCTGGCAGCCGACCCGTTTGCCAACGCGTGGTATGCGGGTTCGGACCCAACTTTCCCAACCGAGATCGCGGATTTGTGTGAGGGGATTTATGGGACTGGTGGTGGTGGGTCGTATACGGGTCAGACGTTGGAGGATGGTGATGGCGCCACCTATAATATGAATGGTATTAGGCGGAGGTTTTTGGTTCAATGGGTGTGGAACAATGTGGTTAAGTATTGCAGTGGACCTAATGCTCTCGATCAATAGATAGATCAATAAAAAATTTGAAAAATAAAAACCCATGTAAAAAATTTCGAGAGTCTTTTTGGATGATTTGGATAATGCGCGTATTGCATTAGAATGCAGATCGGGGGTAATGTAATGTTATCAGCTCTCAAAGTAATCAAAAAGGGACTTCTCCTGTAATTTTAGGTCTCTACCTGGAGCTGGCGCACAGCTATTTCTCATTAGTATTGTAGTTTCTTTTCTCCTTTTCTTCTCCGGTTCATGATTATGGATTATAAATATTGTGTTGGTAGTTAATTGTTGTTTCTTATGATAATTAATGAGATTTTGTTATGATAAACAAGTGGAGAGGAAGAATAGAGTCCAATTTATTTCCTTGCAAAAGATCGATGCTGATATGAGCGTCTTAACAATAATTGATGAGATCGAAACGGTGGAAACTCGAGGAATACTCTCGTATACTGATTTTGCATACAGATGGGCTTGTCTGTACTCTACTCCTTAAGTTCATTATTAGATTTGCTGTCTTGTCTGGTTTGATTTAATGTTCACTTTTGACTTCATCACTACAGCTTTTAAATTATTATAAGACAAATGACTTTTGTTTTTCTCTTGCTTTGCTTGACTAATCATGAGTTCATGACTCTGTATTAATATAATACCCTCGTTTGGAGCCGCAAGATTCCAATAACTGACCTCACCACGTAGACTTTACCTAAAATTTTATGTAGTTTTCTAGAATATAAGAGATTCTCTTAGCATTGATGACGGAGACGGTTAGATACTTATATTCCTGGGGGAGCTCCAGGGTAATGGCTTTAGCATAGAAAATCCATTATATTAGAAGAAAGACTTGCTTCATAGTTTGCGATGAGAGGGAGGGGGAGGTCTTTGTTTACACCGTCGTGGGTTCCAGTTGCTACAATCAATCCAATGTGTTAAAAGAGTTATGCAATGAAGTGTGGCATCTTTTAATGTTTTGAAGTTCTAAGACGTAGTTGGGATAAAGAATGCAATCGACAGAATTACGACTGTCGTATAATCGAATGCTGTTTACGTCTGTAATTTTACAATCAATATAGCCAAGCATGCAAAAAGAAAAAACTAATGCAAACTCAATAAGCATATGAATAAAAATGAAAACAATATTAAGTATATAGACACTTTAATTTTTTATAACTAATAGAATCATTGAGAAGAAAGTAATGATATCACTCAATTCAAGTCTCAGTTAGACGTGAAGGGAAAGAAAAAAAAAAACTTAAAAAGTAATATGCCTTTGATTGATTATTACTCTTTAGTTTTATTAATGACTATTTGATCATTAAAATTTCTTATTACATAGCAATTTAAATGATCGGATGATGTATTAAATAGTTGCATTAAAAGTCCCGTTAATTGGAGCAATGTTAAAATAAATGAATAAATAATTTCAATTGATTCGAATAAATTTGACAATATTATCACACATCCAATCCAATTAAATGAAAATCCCAATATGAGCTTGCATGGATTCCTCCCCCTCGGAAGAGGACAAGTCATCTCGTTTTCACTTCCAGCTGTTAATTACTTTTTCTATGATCAGGTCTATTCTGGTTCTAGCCTTGTAGGCTTTACCAAACAAAAGGCAATGGTCTCTGATACGCTTGCTTTGAACTAGCAGGTCCCGCGGGGCCAATTTCATTCAATACCTTTTATTTTTCTTTTTTGAGCTTTGGGTTTTGGTTTTGGCACCTTCTCCTTTTTCTTTCCTTTTATTTTTTTAGAAAAATGTGTCTTCAACCCTTTTAGAATGTCGTAGCGTTGCTCCTTCCTATTTTCTTTAAAATTAGGTGAAAATTGGGGATCACGTTTTGTCTTATAGGATACTAATTATAAATTTATAAGTGATTCGGTGATTAAGCTTTTATAGTTTTATTGGTGTAAGCATCACTTTCTATGGGAATAATAAAAACTCAATCATACTTTTTATATTATTATTTAAAAAATAAAAGATAACACACTAAGTGAATTATCTAATAATAAAAAAATATAAATCACTTAATATAACTTTTCTAATATAGTGAATTATATTAAATTTTTATTCGTATTTACATAACACGAAGCATTACGCATATTCTATACAACAATCACTTGGGTTCCTGTGGGATTTGTTTTGATAAAGCAGTAAAGATTATCTTAGGAGGCCGCCTGTGAATATATTATCTTTACAATGGTTCCCACCATTAAATATGCTTCACAGTTGGATAATAGTGAGGGAGATTCTGTTATGATATATATATATATATATATATATATACTCATATTTTATATATGTATCAAGTTAGGTAGGTAAAATTATTTATTTGAGTCTTCAATTAACCATAAAGCTGCAAGGACTTACTGGACTTGGAAACCTGAAACAGTTCTTTAATTTTACCAGGAGGTAATAATTTTCACCCTATGAAATGATTATCAGGTTAGACCTTTAATAAAGCAAGTCTAGATTAATTGCATAGTATATTTGACTGTCCGGATGTTGGGATACTTTAAAATAGCCATAAAAGTCCATTGCAAACCGTAACAGGGTAGCAGTGATTTACAAAATTAAGGAAAACAAAGATTAAATCATACTAATCGAAAACTTTCAAGCCAAATGGATAAAAAATGCTCACGAGCCATTTAATGACTTAATTATTAAAAAAGAAGTATGTTTGTTTGAATTTTGATGATGAGCCATCAGCCAACCACAACTTACCTTTTATCCTAAAATCCAATAAGATGAGGGAAGGGCATTAGCCAAATGACCAAACTCAATCATTCGACATTTACAGCATGGACACTAAATTATTGCTTTATCAACAGGTAATGTTTACATCATCCTGTAACAATTAAGAAGGAGCTATTGAGAACGTAATGCTATTTTGTGTACAGGCAAGTTGATAGACAATTTTTGTTGGTAGCAAGATTCTCTATATGGCCAAGTTTGCTCTGCACATCTCAAATCAACCCTAAAGAAACCAGCTAGCAATCAACATCTTTCACATTTAGTACCCTATTACATACCATTAGCTACTGCATCAGGACATGAATTTGTCCTTCAGAGGGTCCCCAATGGCAGCTGGATTCTGCTAATCGAGAAAGAAACATCATGTAAAACTCGCAAGCATGCTTTCATTTTTATATAAATTTTGAAAATATACAGATACTTTAAATTGTCGCTAAAATCACCAATCCTTCGTTACTTATAATCCTTTCATTGATGGTTTTCGGATTATAGTGATGGTTTAGACGCATACAAATTTAAAAGTTCTACCAATTCACTTGTGAGATGCATTAATCAATAGTAACTTTATTGCCACGAGTTTCGTCTTGGATAGAATAGATGTTAGAAGAAATAACCATTCGTAAGATATTGGGAACATTAATATATTCCAAGAGTATTATAGACCAAAAAGATTTTTTTGTTTTCGTTAATAAACACAATATTTTACAAGTTATAGAGCACGGGGGAAGAAAGCTCCTCATACTATATGGGTAATGAATACCCTGGCTAAAGCTGTTAGAATTTAATTATGACCAACTTATCTAGAAAGTCTTGGATATACAAGTAAGACTTCTATTTACTAATTAGTAATCTCATTACATACAAGTTGATTGAAATACATCACTTCGAACAATCACGACGATATACCGGTGCGAGAATTCGAAATAGGCCAGCTAGCTTTGATGCCAATGGACTACAAGTTTAAGCAAGTACATGCGATTTTGTATTTAGATTTCTACAGCAGCAGACACAATTTCAACTAAGAGATTTTGGAAGAATATTTCACTTAACAACAAATATCATCACAACCAGCCCGGAATTAGAGCTGACAAAGACAGAACATGAGAATTTTAAGGATTATTTGGACATGTGCAAGGATAAGAAGTGAAAGATGTTAAACGGGGTTGCTGAGGCTGAATTAGAAGGTAATATGCCTGTCCCCTAAAGAGAGACCCCTCCAAGTAAGACGAGAGAATACGTACACGCTAACCCACAAAAGTTGACCATCATGATTCCAGCCATGCAATGTGCTAATGTTCAACGTTTAGGTGTGTCTCGGGACTCTTTTTTAAACATTTTCGGCAGTCTGAAAAAGAATAAAGACAAAGCAAGGCTAAAGAGATGTTCTGTTCAGAACTCAAGAGGAACACAACCCTGATTAGTCTTTACATGCACCCAAGAGACATGATTTCATACTGTTCTCAACATATACAAAAGAAAGAGACATGCACAATGCTGAAATTTCAGCAAAGAGGTAAAAGTTAGCCGGTCCTGGACCACCAAGCTTTAGTAGATACCCCCATTGGAGTTCTGGTATAGAAAAAATAAAGGGGCCTGCATGTTGGAAAAATAAAGCTCATGTAGACCCGCCTTTCCTATGCCAAAATTCAAGCGGAGGGAGTTGCTAGAATTGATATTATTCCATGGAGAAAGACCTAATGCTGCATCACTCACTGGTTCACAAAAACTTAGGTGGATGCATAAGCTGCTCCCGGAAAGGGTTCTGCTGTCTTGGCTTTAAGTCCATAAACTCTCCTCCCTTCTATTTCCTACTCTGAATGGTGATCGGGTGTGTCTTGATTTGTTTGAAGAAGGGATTTTTTAGTTTCAGTCAATGCAATGACGGTTGCCTCAACAGGACTCAAAAGCCATTGACTCAAACACCAACTTCTTCATAATCCATACAGGAAAATCATAGTTCCATCCATGTAACATTAGACCACACTAAATAAAAAGAATTAGCTTCCCCCGTGCAATTCAAATTCAAACCCATTTAAAGTTTCACTATCTACTAACTATTCATGACAACTCTAGACCCTCCCAAGATAGGCATAATGATTAAAGAGAGAAGTACAGGCATCATAACCTCAAGCTATTCAATTGAAAGTTCTGTAAAGGGAAAAAAGAAAGGAAAGAGGGAGCGTCTATTTGTTTAAATAAAAAAATAATACTTAGATGGATGACACATTAAGAAACATAGTACTTGCTGAGGCACTGCTGAATTCATGAGCTACACATTACAGTTACACCAGAAAGAGTATTTGAGAAACAGACTTAAAAAAATAGGACGGTTGGAGTACAAGTCTGGATAACCAACTGTGGTTCTCATAATTTCCTTAGATGAGGAAATAGAACAATCACATCAGGTGACAATAACAAAGGTAACTAAACCCAAATGAGAAAATGATAACAAAATAATTTCGATTCCAACCTAAACATGCTGAATTGGAGTACAACCTTTATAAAATCAGGATTTCAAACTTTTAATAATTAATTTGAATCGTATAACTTTATTGATACGAATTTTGTTAATGAAGGGGCATGATTGTACTTGGATCAATCACCTCTGGGCGTGAGAAGCATCCCACAAGAGCCAATCAAGCAATAAGTATTGCTTGCACAATATAGATAGAATCAAGAAGAATCCCTAATAGGTTTTAAATCCAAAAGATCAAGACTCATTAACCTTTGTCATGGGAGTTCCGATGCCTTAACCAATAGGGTAAACCCTTTGGGAGTTTTACTAATATTACTTTGAACTTTAACTTTTTTTGCTAATAGTCAAGTTAATTCTTGACCTTTATTAAGCTAACGAGCTACATAACACGATTGTTGCACAAGAAATGGTAGATAAAAAGTGATTAGGACAAAAATCACTATGGCCAAATTACACTCTGGATGATCAAGTATGTCAGAGAAATGCGACAACAAAAAAGTGGAGATATGACACATACTTTATTGATTTTGAAACATTAGGAGGCATCACATTGTGAAGTGGCATCGAATTCACAAACCAAATAGGATCCAAGTTGCCATACTACACATAGAACGGCTTTTTAATAATGCAAATCTCCATTCAATATACACGGCCTCACAAAATAGAGAGAAGTAGAAAAGACATACCGAAAGCCCTCTAGAAGATCATGTATGTTGGCTCAAATAATTCAGCTGTATTTCATTTACCATGAATCTGTTAAAAAGTAACACTAAGAAAAGAATATACCATAGAAACTATTCACCATGTCTTCTCTCATATACACTGCCTGCATGTTGACTATATCCTGAAGGATTAGCAGAAGGAAAATTGCTGCCGACTACAATTGTTTGTACAACTATCATTTTTGGCCCTTAAGGCTCTCATTTTGCAGGTACTTCAACACGCCATATGCAACAGTTCCAGCAACAAATAAGAAAACTGTTGGGGTGAATGATGGGTACAGATACTTCACAAAGAAGTTGTCCCACTCTTCTGGTAGGAAGCCTGTTAAGGAAGATAAAATCAAAGTGAGAAATCTAAACAGTTGTTATCATTTTAAGGCAACTACTAACTCAAAGGTTAGTTGCTCTTCCAGAAGCCAATGCTCAGGATCATGGAGGTTATTTAAGAGACAGAAACATTTGCAATGATATATACAACAAATAGCCTTATGAAATTTCCCCACGCTAAAGGGGTGGAACAAGTAATGCATCAAATATGAGAACAGCAATGTTTCAAAATATCCATTTTGCAGATACTATGATTTCGAAGGGGAAAATGTGGCATATGTTTCATCTTTTTGGGTTCCTTGCACATAGCTATGCAATGATACTTTGAAATAAACTAGAATAGATTTGACATTGAACTCCCTCTTCAGTTTAGAATAACTTAAAAAGATAAGGTTCATCTGAAAAAATCCCTTCAATTGAATATTTACAAATAAAAGATACAGATGGACAAATCAGCTTTATTATAGCAAAAACTGCAGGTACATTTAGCAAAATTTTAAAGGCAAAATAATCATGAATGGAAAATTTACGATGCAGATTAATAGCCAAAAGAGAATGCTAGCTTCCATCGAAACAGGTAGCTCAGATATAGCTCTTACAAAATATATGAGATGATGATGCTGACTAAATAGGTCATGAAAGGTAGAGGAGCAAATCAGAGATCTAGTTCTGTGTGGCCCATAGGAGCACCGCAGGGGAAGAATTAGGGTAACATGATTTTAGAAAGGGGAGACCTATGAATGTGTTTAAAAGAAAAGAAGAGAGGAGGGGGGGGGAGGTTGGGTTGGCAAGCCACAAGGATACTTCTTTGTCTAAAGAGTGAAGCTCTTTAATTGCAAAATGACTGCATTATTCAACTCAAGATGATCTATCTTTCAGTATGTTCAGATAACAAATGGCATTCATATATCCCCAAATTTATTCGGTGCTACAATATCAAAGCTGAACTAAGTTCTCCTACTAGATGTAGACCATGCAGCAGGAAAATGAAAGAAAAAGACAATGATTGCTCATGTGATCAAGAGCAACCCGATTCAAAAGTTGCTATAATAATAGCTTTTTCTGAAATTTCAAAACTTCTTGAGGTGTACTGCTACAACCAAATAATTTTGGCATGTAGAGCTAGTGGTGCAGTAGTGGATTAGTTTATGTGCCATTTGCTGTTGGTGTAGCGTCAGTGTTGTGCATGATGTTGTGTCCTGAAACATACGGTCAATTATGCATTTTTTTTTTCCTTTTAATGTGCTCATGTTAGCAGATCGATTAGAGGACCTAGTTACTATGTTTTGGGTGTGGGGGTCGGGTTCACTACCCTTGGAGCGGAAATCCCTCCCTTGTTTACCTATGTTTGCGTGATGGTAAGGGCTCGTTATAGAGAGAACCCTTAGATCTCTTGATACATTGGTTAAGAACTCAAAGTCTGCCTTCCTTTCATTTCATTACACGGTTAAAAGTACATCTGCCATGGAGTGGTTTCTTTTCTCACAACCGCTCCCTACTTTTCCTCCCTCCACTACCTTCTGCCTATCTGCCATGTCTAACAACTTTCCCTAGTGGCATGGCAGAGTTAACTACCTCAATCCTATCCTATCCTATCCTTCCAACTTACACGCCATGTCCCTCTTGCTTGTCTCCTGTCGGTTGGGACTGTGAGGATCTTCTACGTTTGTGGACATAGACCTTCAAGGGTTTTGTTAAAGGTTGGCCGCTAACATGGCTCCCCCCCTCCAGATGGCGCCTGACCTCAAGTGCGAAGTGTGGATAGCGTGTCTGGATCATGCTGGCATCTTTCCATGAGGCCTCCGCTGGAGAATACCCTTCCCAATGGACTAGGACGTCAGAGTTGGAACCTCTAAAACGAGCTTGTAGGATGGCCTGTGGGTGTGGAATAGAGTGTCCCTCGGAAGTGAGTGGTATTCTTGGCTGGTCTGGGGGAGTTCCTCTGAAACGTTTGAGGCATGAGACATGGAAGATTAGGTGAATCTTGGTGTTCGCAGGTAGCTGGAGTTTGTAGGCAACCTGGCCAATTTTTGCAACGATTAGAAATGGTCCTTAATATCTTGGTGAGAGCTTATGAAGTTTGGTGACGGCAAGGGAGCGCTGCCGATGTGGCTAGAGGCAAAGGAGGACTAGGTCGCCTGTTTGGAAGGAAACCTCTCTATGTTTTGAATCATATTAATGTTTCATGCGGTGTTGAGCTTAGAGGAGGTGAGCACGTAATTCTGCGAGTGCCTCGTCACGGTTGAGTAGAGCTTGGTCTATTGCTTCCAGCTTAGTTAATCCGACTGAGTAGGACAGCAAGCGTGGAGGGGTGCGACCATATACAACCTGGAAGGGTGTTGCTTTGAGCGAGGAATGGAACCCTGTGTTATAACAGTACTCCGCCCATGGAATCCAATTTGCCCAAGTGTGTAGCCTGTCACCTGCAAAACAACGCAAAATTTCGATATTGTGGTTAACGACCTCCGTTTAGCCATCCGTTTGTGGATGGTAAGTTGAGGAAAAAGCCAGTTTGGTTCCATTGAGCTTGAAGAGTTCCCTCTAGAATAAGCTGGTGAAAGTGACATCTCGGTCGCTCACTATGGTCTCCAGTAATCCATGGAGGCAAAAAATTCTATCAAAGAAGACCTTGGCTACGGAGACTACACTGTATGGATGACTCGGTGGAATAAAATGCCCATATTTGGAGAAGCGATCGACCACGACAAGGAGGACCGTTTTGCCATGGGATGGGGGTAAGGAGTCGATGAAGTCCATGGAGATGTCAGCCCAGATTTGTTGTGGAATGGGCATGGGTTGTAGTAGGTCGGCCGATTGCAAATGCTCACTCTTATGCTGCTGGCAGGTGGAGCAGGTTTGCACAAAGTCTCTAACTTGCTTCTTTATGCCTTACCAGAAGAAATCTCGGCTTATACGGTAAAGAGTGCGTTGGGGGCCTTCATGGCACAATTCATGGATGGTTTGCATGATGGTGGCACAAAGTTCTGAAGTGGCTTCCAGATACACTCTTCCCTTGTAGAATATGAGGCCATCCCGTAGCTATCATTGGGGTCCCTTTTTGTGGTCATTGATCTGTGTGCTGAGCTCTTGTAGGGCGGTGGAGGATGCGGTCTCCTTGTGGATCAATTCAAAGAGCTCTAACTGAGGTGTTGACAGAGCTGTGAGGATGGCTTCCTCCTCGTGACGTTTGGAAAGGGCATCCGCGACTTGGTTGTGACGCCCCGGCTGATATTGAATGGCGAAATCGAACCCCATGAGTTTACTGACCCAATGCTGTTGAGGAGAGGTGGTGATACGCTACTCTAGTAAGAATTTCAAGCTATAGTAGTTTGTCTTTACTATGAATCTGCGCCCCTACAAATATGCTCGCCAATGCCTTACTGCCTTGGTTAAGCCAATAAGTTCCTTCTCATACGCGGGAAGTTTCATGTGTCGCTGTGCGAATGGCCGGCTGAAGAAAGAAATGGGTTGTTGCTCTTGCTACAGCACCGCCCCAATACCTGACTCAGACGCATCACACTCCAAGGTGAAGGTTTGTGAGAAATCTGGAAGGCGCAGCACTGGGTTGTGGGTGAGCGCCGTTCGCAAGGTTAAAAAGGCCTTCTCCGATTCTGATGTCCAATGGAAGCTGTTCCTACGCAGCATCTTGGTTAAAGGCTCCACAATTACCCCATAGTTTCTTATAAACCTTCGGTAATACCCTGTCAATCCCAGAAATCCCCGTAGTGCTGTGATCGTAGTGGGCTTTGGCCATGTCTGTACGGCTATGATCTTCTGTAGATCCGCCTCTACCCCTGCTGCAAATATTTGATGGCTTAAGTATGCCACCCGCTTATGTCCAAAAGTGCATTTGGACCTCTTTAGGAAAAGTTGGTGCTGCTGGAGCGTGGACAAGATGATATTAGTGTGCTGGAGATGCTCCGCCCACGTTTTGCTATACACCAAAATGTCATCGAAGAACACCAGCACGAACTGTCGGAGGAATCCCTTAAAAATCTCATTCATAAGGGCTTAGAACGTTGAGGGGGCATTGGTAAGCCCGAAGGGCATCACCAAGAATTCGAAGTGGCCATGATGTGTGCAAAAGGCCGTCTTCTCCACGTCCGACGGTCTCATCCTTACCTGATGATAACCCGAAGCCAAGTCTAGCTTGGAGAAATATGCTGCTCCGTGCAACTCTTCCAACAGCTCTTCGATCACTGGAATAGGAAATTTATCCTTGATCGTCCTCTCATTTAATGCTCGATAGTCAATACAAAAACACCATGTTTGATCCGCCTTGCGCACTAGCAACACCGGGGAGGAGTAGGGGGACCTGCTCGCCCGAATGATGCCTTTCTTCAGCATCTCTTCGCACTGCCGTTCAACCTCATCTTTTTTATTGTGAGGATACCTGTATGGCCTTACCACGATGGGTGTGGTATCTGGTAGTAAATTAATGGCATGGTCGCACGCTCGTGGTGGCGGTAGGCCTTGTGGCTCGCTGAAGACCTCTTTAAACGTGGTCAATAGCTGCTGCAGTTCATGGTTCTGGTTAGCCCCCTTCATTGCTGCTACCAGCAGTGAGTTTTCCCTTGTCTCCACCTCTCCTTGTAACTTGACAGGTTTCCCATCCCTCTTAAAGGACATCCTCATAGACGAGAAGTCCCAAGCAATCGTTCCCAGGTATTTCAGCCAATTCACCCCAAGAACCACCCCTACTCCGCATAATGGCAAGGAGTATAAATCTAGTTGGAAGGGAATTGCATCCACCACTAATTGGACATTGCGATAGATTCCTTCGCTTCCTATTCTCTCCCCATTCGCCACCAACACCTGTAGCTTGGCGCGGGCTTCTATCTGTAACCCGACTTGTTCTGCTAAGGCTGAATTAATGAAGCTATGGGTGCTCCCTGAATCCACTAGGACCTTCGTGTCTTGTCCCCTGATATGCCCGACGATCTTCATTGTTTGAGCTCGTGTTACCCAAGCCATGGCTTGTAACGAGATCTCCAACTCCCCTTCAGCTTCTTCCCGGACGATCCTCTCGCCTTGATTCGGTCCTTCCGACCCCTCCTCCTCACATTCGAACCAAAACAGCCTCTTACACTTATGCCCCACCATAAACTGTCCATCACAATTGAAACACAAGCCTTTAGCCCTCCTTTCCTCCAACTCAGTCTTATTCAGCCTTCTAATGAAGGGTGGTTTAGTGTTGGTTGGGTGGGGTGCCAACTGGCGTGTTTTTCGACCCGTGACCTCTGTTTCCCCCTTCGACTGCTGGCCTCTCCTCTCGTATAGCCGTGCAAGATTCATGGCTTCCGAAAGGCTAGAGGGCTGATGGAGTTCCACTTCCACTGCAATAAAATCCTTCAACCCACTGATGAAGATACCAATTTCATTCTCTACCATGAGGGTCTCGATTTGCGCCAAGAGCTGCTCAAATTTGCGCTAGTACTGATCTACTGTGGTCACTTGGCGCAATTTGGATAATTCTCCCACCTTGTTGCTGCAGATCGGTGGGCCAAACCGTAAGTCGCACAAGCGCTTAAATTCACACCAACTGCCCACCCGATTCTCCCATTCTAGCTTCATAAACCACAACTGTGCCTCCCCTTCCAAATGGAAGGCAGCTAACTCTACCCTATCCTCCTCCCTCACCAATTGGTGCTTGAAGAATTGCTCACTTCGATTAAGCCAAGCGAGGGGGTCGGTACTCCCGTCATACTTCGAAAAGTCCCACTTGGAATACTTTGGGAAAGTTTACCCTCTATCCCGCCTCTCTTCTCCCCTCAAGTCGCCCCCGGTTTCGGACGCCTGATCCAGCTGTCTCAACCTCGTTCCCTCCTTTGAGAGGGTCTCCACCTGTTGCGCCAATTGCTCTTGGCGAGCTTCCATGTAGGCCATGCGTGTCTGATCCTCCTGATACATGGCCACGAGCGCCTCAAGTTGCTACTGAACCTTGCGCAAGTCCTCCATGTTAGGCTCTGATACCAATTTGTTAGCGAATCGATTAGAGGACCTAGTTACTATGTTTTGGGTGTGGGGGTCAGGTTCACTACTCTTGGAGCGGGAATCCCTCCCTTGTTTACCTATGTTTGCGTGATGACAAGGGCTCGTTATAGAAAGAACCCTTAGATCTCTTGATACATTGGTTAAGAACTCAAAGTCTACCTTCCTTTCATTTCATTACACGGTTAAAAGTACATCTGCCATGGAGCAGTTTCTTTTCTCACAACTGCTCCCTACTTTTCCTCCCTCCACTACCTCCTGCCTATCTGCCTCGTCTAACAACTTTCCCTAGTGGCATGGCAGAGTTAACTACCTCAATCCTATCCTATCCTTCTAGCTTACACGCCACGTCCCTCTTGCTTGTCTCCTGTCGGCTGGGACTGTGAGGATCTTCTACATTTGCGGACATAGACCTTTAAGGGTTTTGTTGAAGGTTGGCCGCTAATAGCTCAGTTTTGTGCATTTAAGTGGGTAGTGTAGGACGGAAAACAAAGACCAGTTGATGTGGGGGAAAACCGCCATCTTGTACTATTTTATATGGTGCAATGTAATGGAAAAAGTAAGCAGAATCCTATTCTCAGAAATCTAGAATTCTATAGTGCTGAAGAGTACTTAAGTTCTCTCTTAAATTGAGCCTAAACTATTGATTGTAGGGTTCTTTCAACAAGAAGCTCTAACATAGGTAAGTTAGGAAGAAAAACCACAAAAATAAAGACACAAGCAGCCAGGATTTCACCCTAAATTGCCCTAAAACTATATCACAAACACAATCCTATAACACGTTGGTATCAAAATCATAAAGCATGGGTCGATTCTGTGTTCTTCAACAGCAATTTGAGTCATTCATGGCTATGTACCAGGAATGATATGAGCCAAGGAAGAGGGATAAGGTCGTTTGACTAAGTCTACTCGAGGAAGGGATGTGGAGGTAGGAACCAAGGAAGCAAGGAGAAGGCTTGGTTGAGATGCTGAAGATGTTCCACCCACGATCGGCTGTAGACAAGGATGTCGTCAAAGAACACAAGGATGAACTTTCTCAATTGGCTCTTGAATACTTATTCATGAGGGCTTAGAAGGTGGAAGGGGCGTTGGTGAGGTCAAATGGCACGACGAGGAACTCGAAGTGCCCATGGTGGGTGCAGAAGGCGATCTTCTCCGCGTCCTCGAACCTCATTTACACCTAGTGATAGCCCGAGCTTAAATCCAGCTTAGAGAAGTAGCATGCTCCTCTTAGCTCTTCGAGGAGCTCTTCAATAACTAGGATGGGGAACTTGTCCTTAACGGTTTTCTTGTTAAGAGCCCTATAATCCACACAAAACCACCAAGTGTTGTCCCCCTTACAAACCAAGAGCACCGAGGAAGAGAAAGGAGATTAGCTAGGTCTGATCAAGCCCTTCCGAAGCATCTCCTCACATTGGCACTCAATTTCATCATTTTGGCCATAGGGGTACCAATAGGGTCTCACTACCACGAGGTGTTCCCAGGTTGAGTTTGATGGCATGATTACAGGGGCGAGAGGGGGGGAAGCGCTTGCAAGGGTTGAAAGATGTCCCCGCATTCCGACAGCAGCTGCTGTAATTCATTGTCTTCCTTCCTCTCCTTGATGAGCGTTGCGGTTTAGGGTGCTTCCCTTTCCTGAGTTTCCCCTTGTAACTATACTCGCTCCTGCCCCTAAAGGAAACTCATCTTCATAACCGCGAAATCCTACGAAATGGGGCCAAGGGACTAAAGCCAGTTGACTCCCAACACGACATCCACCCCGCATAAGGGTAAGGAGTATAAGTTTGTTGTGAAGGTCCAACTACCCAGCTGCAAGGATACCCTCCTACATACTCCATCACTCCCCACCTTAGCTCCATTGGCCACCACAACCTTCAACCTCTCTCGCGACAAAAGAGGCAAACCGAGTTGAGACACCAGGTCAATACTTATGAAGCTGTGGGTGCTGCCTGAGTCGATCAGCACAATGATTGGCCGCTCTTCTATCTTCCCCCTCACTTTCATGGTCTGTGCTTGGGACAACCCGACCATGGTGTGTAAGGAGATCTCCAAACACCCTTCCGTTGGTGCCTCCTCCTCTTCGCCTCCTTCTTGCTCCTCCTCCGTTTCCCACTCCAACCAAAAGAGCTTTTTGCACCGATGCCCCACGATGAAGGGCTCATCGCAATTGAAGCACAATCCCTTGCTCTTCCTTTCTTCCAACTCAGCCCTACTCAATTTCTTGGTGTAAGAGGGTTTGTTCAATAGGCGATCACCTCTTGAACTCGGTCTCTTCCTTCGGTGTCACTCCCCTTTTTTCATACAGCCGGGCAAGGCTCATTGCTTGCGAAAGGCTTGCGGGGTGATGCAGCTCTACTTCTACCGTGATGGCTTCCTTCAAGCTGCTGATGAAGATGGCAATCTTGTGTTTGGGGGCTAAGTCTTGCACCTAGGCAAACAACTGCTCAAATTGTTGCTAGTAGTGCTCCACGGAGCCCACCTAGCAAAGTTTGGCCAGCTCACCTACCTTATTGCTGCGAATCAGGGGTCTAAAGCGCATGTCACATAAGCCTTTGAAGTCTGCCCAATTCAGCCAAGGTTGGTCCCTTTTCAGCTTGAGGAACCATTACCGAATGTCCCCTTCCAACTGGAAGGTTGTTAGCTTCACTCTTTCCTCCTCCACCACAGGTTGGTGCTCGAAAAATTGTTCGCACCTATTGAACCAGCTAAGGGGGTCTCCATTCCCATCATACTATGGGAATTCCCATTTGGCTAGACGTGCTGCTGGCGTGCTCCTTTCTCCCTTGCTGCTCTCCACTGATGCCTCCCCCATCTCTTCAGGCACGGGGACTGAGGGCTTCAACGGGGTTCCTCCTTGCGTCAAGCTATCTAGCTGGGTGGCAAGGCAATCTTGTCTCACCTCCATTCGCTCCAGGCACTCTCAATCATCCTGGTGCATGGTGAGCAGCGCTTCTAGCTGCTATTGGAGCTTCTTCCAGTCATCTATGGTGGCTAGCTTTGATACCAGATTGTTGGCAACAAGCATGTGTGATCGTATCCTAAGCCAAGATGACTCGGGGAGTTGCTCTAGCGTTTGCTTGTTAGGTTTTCTACCTAGTTTACCGATGATTGCCCAAGGGGGTGGGCTTGTTAGAGAGAACCCAAGATCTCGTAGGGGTTTGTTTTTACAAAATTTTCAATCCCTTTCATTCATTCATTCCATTCCTTAAATACATCAACTACGGGGTTACATAATTCCTCAACCTCACACCACTCCCTACTCTCATTCCTATCTTTCCTTCCTACTAACCCATGTTCGGTCCCAGAGGGCTTTGTCACCCACGTCCAGGGTTCTTACCGATTCTTCAGTCGTGGTCTCCTTGCTTCCTTAGTTCCTACCTCCACATCTCTTCCTTGAGTAGACTTGGTCAAATGACCTTATCCCTCTTCCTTAGCTTGTATCAAGGAACCTGATTCCAAAGTTTGCTCAATTGGATTTCCCTTTATATGATGGAATGACAGATTTGATAGAGTAGATTAATTGATGCTAATATTTCTTTTGTCATCAAAGGACTTTGGAAGAGGATAAGTTGGCATTAGCTTCCTTTCAACTATAAGGAGATGCACAACTGTGGTTTTTGAAACTCAAAAGTGATCAACCACATTTGACTTAGGAAGAGTTCAAAAACCAATACAATCTTCTTAGGTTCAAGCTCCTTTAAAGGGAGATCACTTGAGAGAAATGTCAAAACTTCAACAAACAAGTAGTGTTGAAGCTTATCAATGGCATTTTGAACAACTAGCAGCTAGGCCCAGTTCGTTAACACCTGATCAAGAAGTCGCAATATT
This sequence comes from Laguncularia racemosa, assembly GCA_037954665.1. Lineage (NCBI taxonomy): Eukaryota > Viridiplantae > Streptophyta > Magnoliopsida > Myrtales > Combretaceae > Laguncularia > Laguncularia racemosa. Next base: position 637,260 of record JBBMOL010000188.1, read on the forward strand.
CATCAATGGCTTAGTTGAAGTACAACTCCATCACCGACATGATTTGGCTCATACGATGAGTTTAGAGCGGATGTATGAAAGAAGGGGATTCTCTAAAGAAGAAGGGACATTCATGCACAAGGTCCACCCAGGGGTGCAACAAGGCAACAATCCAATAACAATTAGAGTAAAGACTCCTATCATGAAGTGACCTACCAAGGAAGAAATGAAAGAGCATGGCTTAGTTGAAGTACAACTCCATCACCCATGCGGTTTGGCTCATACAATGAGTTTAGCGAGGTTGTATGAAAGAAGGGGATTCTCTAAAGAAGAAGGAACATTCATGCACAAGGTCCACCCAGTGGTGCAACAAGGCAACAATCCAATAACACGTAGAGCAAGGACTCCTTTCATGAAGTGACTTACCAAGGAAAAAATGGAAGAGCATCAAGGAGCTTTGCTTTAATTGTGATGAACAATACTTGATTGGCTATAAATGTAAGAAAATCATTCGGATGGAAATGGGGGATGAATCAGCAAGTAGGGGAAATGACAAAAGATTAATGGGGAACCAAAAGAAATTTGCACCTGAGGTCAGTCACATCTCCAAGTGAGGAGTAAATGTTACAAACAGTTAATTATGCTATGTAGAGCTGCTGGTGCAGCAGTGGTTTAGTGTGTGTGTAGTGTGCTGTTGGTGTAGGGTCAGAATTGTTTTTTTTTTTTTAAATGTGGTCAGGTCTGTGCAGTTAGAGGGTTGTGTAGGAAAGAAAATAGAGATCGGTTGATGACTTGATGTAGGGAAAAACTGTCATCTTGTACTATTTTATATTGTGCAGTATAATGAATAAAGCAAGCAGAATCCTATTTTCAAAAATCTAGAGTTCTGGAGTGCTAAAAAGATCTTAGATTCTCTCTTATATTAAGCCTAAACTAGAGATTGTAGGGTTCTCTCAAAAATGAACCCTAAACACATCTAAACATAGGTAAGTTAGTGAAAAAAAGTCACAAAAATAAAGACACAAGCAGCCAAGATTTCACCCTAAATTGCCCTAAAACTAGATCGCAAATACAATCTTGTAACATGTACATTAGCTCCAAGCATATCCTCCACTAAAATATTATGCTACTCAAGGGAAAAGAAAAAAAGGAAAAAAAAATTATCTTTGATACTGAATAGTTTACACAGACGAAAAAGGAAAAACACATGCAAAACCTTGTTTTTTCCCTTGTTACCCTTCTCTTCTGATAAATGAGTTTACAAAATCAACTCCTTGCAAAGAATTATACCAATTCCCATGATTAATAACTGAGATTTACAATGAGTTCAAAATGAAAAAAATAAAGGAGTGATAATCCCCTAGGCAAACAAGTAATTACTGTAGGAATATAATCCTATAGGATTTTAGGTTGGAGGTGGCCAACCGTTTCCCCTGTTGTTCCACTCCCTCCATATATATAACAAACCATAGCAGAAAATCCCCTCAACCAAAAACATCCTACTTGTTTGTTTCCTTATTCCAGAAAAGTGAATTCGCACAAAACATTGAGAATAGATAACAGCACCAATTGTCTCAAAAGACCATGAAAATATAAAGTTTAGTTACTCAAAAAGATCACAAGTTACCTGTGAGCAAAGGAAAGAGAATGGTGATTTTTGAAAGAATTAAATAAGAAAAACGTATAGTTACTATTCAATATGAACTATTAGTTCAACCGTTTCATGTTAGTTAACTTGCTCAAGTCATTTAAATCATAAATCAGGCTACTGAATCACAATATAACCATATTTTAACTAAAGATATTGAAAACTGAACATCTTTATTATGTCAACAATATTTCGAGGACAATACTGTTTGGACTTTTTTTGACAATTTTTTATATCAGAACTTTTCTGTCAAAATTTTCATGATAGAGTTCCAAGTCGTTTAAATCATAAAGAAAGGTATTGAGATCATCATATAACTGAAGACATCAAAAACTGAACACCTTAAAAAAGTTTCACCGAAATTTTTTCTACAATTGTTCATCATTTGTTACGATGAAAACTTTATAATTGATAAGTCTCGAGATGTTGCATATTGTGTATGTTTGTGTTTTAAGGCACGGCCGTGTGTGGAGCCCAGCAAATCCACAGAAGAGTACACGGTTGTGTACACGGCCGTATATCACTGCCAGAATGTGCACAGAAACGTACACGGCCAAAGTACACGGTCATGTACATGGCCGTGTATCTCTGCCAGCATATGCACAGAAACGTACACGGCCAAAGTATACGGTCGTGTATATAGCCGTGTATCCCCTGTCGGCCAGCTTGTGCTCTCCATAATTATGATATTTGTGATTGTTGTATTTTAGGTAGATAGATATCTGTGTAATCTTTGTAATTTAGGTAGATAGATATTGGAGATATGCTTGTTATTTTACTTAGCTAATTTGTAGGAGTCGGTTTAAGAAATTCTCCTGTATATATATATTCAACATGTGGAAGAAAGAAGGAGGAGATAGAACGAAAATCAATTTCCCAAATTTTGTCATGGTATCAGAGCAGCAAATCGCATCTTGATTTGTTTGTTTGAAAAAAAAAAAAACACGATAAAGATGAACTCTGGCAATGATGGAAACTTCAAACGAAAGACCATATCACCATATGACATCACGTCCCTCGACAATCCTGGACTTCTGATAACTCAGGTCCAGTTGAAGGGGGAGAATTATGACGAGTGGTCTCGCTCATTGAGAACGGCCTTGAGAGCGAGAAAGAAATTCGGATTCGTTGATGGAACAATCACGAGACCTGATGAGGACTCTGCAGACCTTGAAGATTGGTGGACAATCAACTCGTTGTTGGTGTCTTGGATCTGAAATACTATCGAGCCCAGCCTTAGATCAACAATCTCACATGTAGAGATTGCGCAAGACCTCTGGGATGATATACGAGAGCGTTTCTCGTTGGTGAATGGACCTAGAATACAGCAGCTGAAATCAGACCTTGCCGAGTGCAAGAAGAAAGGAATGAGTATTGTCAGTTACTATGGCAAACTCAAACAATTGTGGGATGAATTGGCCAACTACAAACAGCTGCCGACGTGCAAGTGTGGAGGATGCACATGTGATCTCAGGACTGTGTTAGAAAAAAATCGAGAAGAGGAAAAGGTGCATACTTTTCTCATGGGATTAGAAGAAACAATATATGGGACTGTCCGTTCTAACATTCTGGCTCAAGATCCGTTGCCTAAACTGAATAAAGTGTACTCGATGCTTATCCAAGAAGAACGAGTGAAAGCTATTTCTCGTGGAAAGGATGAACGTGAGGAAGTGATGGCTTTTGCAGCTCGTACTCGAGGAGATGGGAAGGATAAGAACATGGTGTGTACACATTGCAAACGCAAAGGGCATGAGGTCGACAGCTGTTTTGCCTTGATTGGATATCCGGAATGGTGGGGTGACAGACTCCGGAACAAAGGGAAAAGCGGAGGACGTGGCAAAGGACAATAATTGCCTCAACAAAGAACAGGACAAGGAGCTGGACGGGGGTCTGGTTCGGTACGTGCCAACGCTGCTCAGACCACAGAAGGTAGTTCTTCCTCGACGAACAATGCCAAGGGTGATAGACCTGGATTGCTTGGTCTAAGCAATGAGCAATGGGAGGCACTTGTGAAGCTGGTAAATAACAAAACATTTAAAGGTGAAAAAATGACTGGTAAGCACATGTCCTGGATAATTGACACAGGAGCAACGAACCATATGACGGGAAATCTGAGTAGCTTGTATAACTTGCAGACAGTTCTGCAGTGTTCCGTGGGGTTGCCAAATGGGAGCAGTGCTCTGGCCACCAAAGAAGAGACAATTTATCTTGATGAAAATCTTGTCCTTGAAAATGTTTTATATGTGCCTGGATTAACCTGCAATTTGATTTCTGTGTCACAACTCATAGATCAATCCCATTGTATAATTAAAATCGTTGACAATCTTTGTGTAATACAGACCGATCTTCGAGGATGCTGATTGGTGCGGGTGAACGTCGGGATGGACTCTACTATTTCAAAGGGACACCAAGAATTAAAGCAATGAAAGCAGATACGATGGGATCACTCGATTTTTGGCATCAACGTCTAGGTCATCCGTCTATGAAGGTTACCAAGTTGCTTCCTGTTGTGGATCCTACTAAGAATAATAGTTTGAATAAATGTTGTCAGATTTGTCAAAGAGCGAAACAGACTAGAGAAAAATTTTCTCTTAGTGATTTTAGAGCATCTGAAATGTTTGAATTGATACATTGCGATTTGTGGGGTCCCTATAGAACAATCTCTTCTTGTGGAGCATCATATTTTTTAACTATTGTTGATGATTACTCTAGAGCTGTGTGGATATATCTGCTTGTTGATAAGAAGGAGGTATCTAAAGCCATGGAAAGGTTCTTTTCCATTATTGCACGACAGTTTAATAAACAAGTAAAAATTGTGCGAAGCGATAATGGAACGGAATTTACTTGCATGAAAATGTATTTTCTTGAAAATGGCATTTTTTTTCAAACATCTTGTGTTGGGACACCACAACAAAACGGTCGGGTAGAAAGAAAACATCAACACATATTAAACGTGGCTCGAGCTCTACACTTTCAAGGCTGTCTACCTATTTCATTTTGGGGTGAATGTGTTCTAATTGCTGGTTACTTAATCAATCGAACACCTTCATCAGTTCTGAATGGAAAAACTCCTTATAGTATTCTTTATGGACGGGAACCTACGTATGACCATCTAAGAATTTTTGGATCATTATGCTATGCTTATAAACAAGGGAGATCGGGAGACAAATTTGACAGTAGAAGTAGACGGTGTATCTTCGTTGGTTATCCGTTTGGGCAAAAGGGCTGGCGGCTGTATGATTTAGAAACACGTGAATTCTTTGTTTCACGCGATGTGAAATTTTTCGAGACTGAATTTCCATTTGCTTCGTCCTCTAGATGTAAGATTGCTGATATTGATTCACCAGATGAGGCTAGCTTGGTAGCAATGGGGAGACACATTGATAACGTCTTTCCACCAGCAACAGCACTTGAACAGGACTTCGAACAGGAAGAGGAGCAGGGTAGTCAGGACCAGGTTGCGGAACAGGGTGCTGCGGTTGTCGACGGAGAACTGTTGGGTCGCGGCCATAGGCACAAACAACCTTCCGTTTTGCTGCGCGATTATGTTACTCATGCAGTCAAAACCTTGAGTCCATCCCCCTCGTCATCCACACCACAGTATCTCTCAGGTACGGCTCATCCTATTGCACACTATGTGAATTGTGCTCAATTTTCTTTGCGACATCGTCTTTTTCTTGCAGCATTAAGTGCAGACCGTGAGCCAATCACTTTCTCTGAAGCTGTGAAACATCAACAGTGGCGCGAGGCAATGCAACAAGAAATCCAAGCATTGGAAAATAATGCAACTTGGGATATTGCTGATTTACCTCTCACTAAGAAAGCTCTAGGCTGTAAGTGGGTATACAAGATCAAATATCATTCCGATGGCACTGTGGAACGTTATAAGGCCCGGCTCGTGGTGTTAGGCAATCGTCAAGTGGAAGGGATCGATTACACTGAGACTTTTGCTCCCGTTGCCAAGATGACTACTGTTCGAATGTTTTTAGCAGTGGCAGCGGCGAAAACTTGGGAAGTGCATCAGATGGATGTCCATAATGCTTTTCTTCATGGAGATCTTCAAGAGGAAGTCTACATGAAGTTGCCTCCTGGTTTTCACGTCTCGACTTCTAGCAAGGTCTGCAAATTGCGTAAGTCACTATATGGTCTCAAACAAGCTCCGAGATGTTGGTTTGCCAAGCTATCTACTGCTTTGAAAGCGTACGGGTTTAAACAGTCCCTTTCTGACTACTCCTTGTTCACTATGCAACGTGATACTATACAGCTCAATGTCCTTGTATATGTGGATGATCTTATTGTGTCTGGCAACCACACTACTACCATACAACAGTTTAAAACATATCTCTGTGCTTGTTTTCATATGAAAGACCTGAGCATTTTGAAGTACTTTCTTGGTATAGAAGTTGCGCGAGGCCCTGCCGGATTTTTTTTGTGTCAAAGAAAATATGCGTTGGATATTATTTCTGAAGTTGGCCTGCTAGGAGCTCGCCCTGCCCAGATTCCTTTAGAACAAAATCATCGTTTGGCACTTTCAACTAGCCCCTTGCTCAATGATCCGGAATCATATCGTCGTCTGGTTGGACGATTGATTTACTTGTGTTTCACCAGACCTGAACTTTCTTATAGTGTTCATGTTTTATCTCAATTCATGCAGCAACCACGTGAAGATCATTGGCAAGCTGCGTTGTGAGTGGTTCGCTTCCTAAAGCGTAGTCCAGGGCAAGGCATTGTATTGAGTAGCAAATCTGAGCTTCGATTGCATGGTTGGTGTGATGCCGACTGGGCCGGCTGTCCATTGACAAGGAGATCGCTTACAGGTTGGTTGGTATTCCTTGGTGACTCTCCTGTCTCTTGGAAAACGAAAAAGTAACAAACGGTGTCTCGTTCGTCTGCTGAAGCGGAATATCGTTCTATGGCCGCCACTACCTGTGAGTTAAAATGGTTGAAAGGCATCTTGTGTAGCCTCGGTGTACTTCATCCCTCACCCATGACCTTGCATTGTGACAGTCAAGCCGCTCTCCACATATCTCACAATCCCGTGTTTCATGAACGAACGAAACACATTGAAGTTGACTGTCATTTTGTGCGTGATTCAATTTTTCATGGTGATATCCAAACGAAATTTGTGCCGTCTCATGAGCAACTTGCTGATATTTTTACCAAGGCTTTGGGTACAAAGCAATATGAATATGTTCTTCACAAGTCGGGCATTCGAGATCTGCATGCTCCAACTTGAGGGGGAGTATTGTGTATGTTTGTGTTTCAAGGCACGGCCGTGTGTGGAGCCCAACAAATCCACAGAAGAGTACACGGCCAAAGTACACGGTCGTGTACATGGCCGTGTATCTCTGCCAGCATATGCACAGAAACGTACATGGCCAAAGTACACGGTCGTGTACATGGCCGTGTATCTCTGTCAGCATATGCACAGAAACGTACATGGCCAAAGTACACGGTCGTATATATAGCCGTGTATCCCCTGTCGGCCAGCTTGTGCTCTCCATAATTATGATATCTGTGATTGTTGTATTTTAGGTAGATAGATATCTGTGTAATCTTTGTAATTTAGGTAGATAGATATCGGAGATATGCTTGTTATTTTACTTAGCTAATTTGTAGGAGTCAGTTTAGGAAATTCTCTTGTATATATATATTCAACATGTGGAAGAAAGAAGGAGAAGATAGAACGAAAATCAATTTCCCAAATTTTGTCATTGCAGCTTGGCTTTTAGCTCTAGATGGTGCTGAAAGACAACAACTGACATTTGAAAATGGTATTTAACAAACAAGGAAAATACCAAATGACTCCTCATTCTGAAAACAAAAATCATTTCCCCACGTACATCTGCCGTCATGGTTGACCACCAAAACTGGCCACTGACTATCACGTTCACTTCCTACCATCATTTGAGTTAAAAATCAATAGTGACCGTAACCTCTAAAGAATATTGCAACGTATTTGATAATTCCTGGGTTTTGATAATATTGGAGAAAAGCCGATAACTTTTTCCGCAGAACAAACACATTCTAAATTAAAATGCTAAAGGCTCGAATTACAAAGCTTCCGCGAAGGATTTTCCCCTTTAATATAATGTGGGGAAATTTTTCATGAATACTCACTAATCAGTATATATAGATGGAACATTAAACTCAAAGAGCATCGATTAGTGGAAATTCACAATAATATAGAGAAGAGCAGAACCAGACCTGAAGCAGCAAGAACAATGCCCTGGATAAGGATGATGCCGCCAAGCCCTAACCACGTAAGAAGGAAAGCGCCCTCGTTCCTCTGAACTTCTTTGGCTTTGGTCTCGTCTTCTTTAGAAATGAAAGCCGGGTTTTCGACAGGAGACCGTCGAATAATCGAAGCTCTCTCTCTTTTACTTCCCTTATTCTGTTTCTTCTTCTTCGAAAGCGTGTTACTACTACTACTAATGTTATTATTGGTGGTGGTGGTGGTGGTAGATGTGGAACCAAACCCTACGCCGGGTTTCTTGGACGGTTGAGGTGGTGGTGCAGATGGGTCGTCGTCCGAGGATTGGGGAGTGATGGAGTTAGATTTGATAGTGAGTCTGAGAGTGGTGGTGGTGGTGGGGTTGTGGTGTTGGTGGTGGTGGAGATAACGGGGTTTTAGTGGAGAGAGGGAGTGGAGGATTAACGACATTTTGATTTTGTTTGTTTTGGTTAAGGTTGTCGTTTTAAGTTTTAAGCTTTTAGTACTTTTATATTTTGGCCGATGTCAGGCAATTTTGTTAAAAAAAAAAAAAAGATAATGGAAACTGTTGATAGATATTATGCCACAATTCCAATTGGGCTGCAATATAAAAACCTAGTTATTTTGATTTAAAATATACACGTATTAATAAAATAATTGATTGTTCTAAAAAAAATTACTACAATTATCATACAAATATTATATAAAACACAAAGTATTTAATATATATTATAAATACCATAAAAAATAAAACTACTAACTTAGTAGTTTTATTTTTTATTGTATTTATAATATATATTAAACACACATATATATGTATTTATATATCTTATTATGAATATAGGATAAATACCCATCCTATACCCTAGGCCACATTTACTTGGGAGGAATGGCTCCTTTATATTTTATGGAATTGTTATTATGATGTTTTCTTCAATTTTGATTTGTAATAGTAATTTTATGAAGAATTACAATTCCTCATTTTGCTGAATTGCAATTTTTTGATTAAAATTAAGAATTTTAATTCAGTGGAAGAATCCACCCAACCCACCCACCCACCACCACCACGTTTAAACCTAAACCCATCAAGGCCACCACCCAACCTACTTAACCCACCATTGAACCCACTTGAACCTACTACTTAAGCTCACCATCGAACCCACCACCACCACACTTAAACCCAAACCTACCAAACCCAACACCTAACCCTTATTACAACTCATTATATTACACCTAAGTAAACACAATGTAATAACTATTTATTACATTCGAGTAAATAATGTACTAATAATTTATCATTTATTACAATTCTATTTCATTCTCCAATAATAGTTATTCATTACAACCTTATTCCATTTAGTGAAGTAAACATGCCATTAATTCCTTTCTTACAATGTGCTTATTCTATTCTATTTGTTCTTGACTGATTTTTTCTTTTTTAATTTATTATAATCCATACCCTATAACTATTAAATTATATTATCCTAATTTATTAAGCTTGCTATTACCTATAAAATATATCAAAAAAGTTTGAAAAGCATTTTCCTAAAAACAAACAATAAGTCATGCCAAATGTTTATTTAACTTTTTGATTTTAACTATGCACAAGTTTTTACTTTGGATTAGTTTAGTGATTCATCCTTCAAGGAAATGGAAGAATGAACGAAATTTCTCCAAACAAACAAAAGCATTTTTCTTGAAAATAAATAATAATTCATGCAAAATGTTTGTTAAACTCTTTAATATATCCATTTATAAGGGTTCGACTTAATAGCTTTAGGTTACTTAAGTGATTCAAATTCAATGTTAAGAGGAAATGGAAGAAGGGAAGACATTTTACCAAATTAACACAAGAAACTTCCAAATTTTTTATTTTTATTTAATTACCATTATAATTGTGAGGGGAAATTGGATTATCTTACTAATACTATGGATGGGATGAGGGGAAGAGGAGGGAAGGGAAGGAAATGGGATGGAAAAAATTGTAATTCCATTGTTTAGTATAGGCGGAAAAATGGGAAGAAAGAAAAATGGATAAAATTGTTTCTTTAGAATTTATATTATTTTTTTCCCACCCAAAATGGAGAAAAAAAGGAAGGAAAGAGAAGAAAATTTTGCATTTATAAATTTATCATTTTTTTTCTCTTTTTATATATCTTCTTTTTACTTTTTATGGGTATATTAGTAATTTTATATTATAATTTAATATTTCTTTCGTTTTCTTTCCCTCTATTATGTAAATAAATGGAACGAATTAAACACTCTCACAGTTTTTTCTATTTATATTATTTTCTTTCATATTCATTTCTTCTACTTTCCTTTTCTCATCTCAAATGGCACTAGTAAACTTCATAGATTTTAAATCAATTTTTCTATAAATCGCATAATAAGATATGATTTATATTGAATAATAATGAATACATTTGTTATTTGAAAAAAAAAGAATATCCAAATAAAATCGTGGGTAAAAATTGCAAATTTTCAATGGTGATATTGATAAACCCTATTTAAAATAATAATAATAATAACTTTGCTATTTGTCCTTTGCAAATAGCATAGCATTACAATTAGCGAAAATAAAAACAATAAAACTAGAGGTAATATTTTTAAATGTTATAGTTTTTTTAAATTATATTAATATTGTATTCGAAATAATTATTACTAAAATAAATTTTGAGAAAGCAAATACCGTAAGACTAAAAAAAAAATTAAAACTGAAAGCATAAGCCTCGTTTGTGCCTTCAGTATTTTGCAAGAAGGCGCGGACACGCCTTCAATATAATTTTATTCAGTTTTATTTTTTTTTTACTCTAAAGTTACGAATCACGTACGTATCTTTAAAACCTATTTTAAGAATAATTATTTTGGGTATAATATTTGTATAATTTATTTTTAAAACTACAATATTTAAGATATAGCACGTGAGAACCACGCGGGAAAAATAGTAATGATATAATAGTATTTCAACTAACTGAAAGAAGAAAGAATGAAATAAAAGCATATTGATCGGTTCGCGGGAAGCACGTCTCCAAATTGAATCCTTCAAATCTATAATCCTATCTCCATCGTCTCATCTCCCACTTCTCTCTCTCTGAGCATCATCACTCCGTTCTCGCAATGCGATGAAGAAGAAGAACATCCAACACCGTCGCACCAAAACGACGCGTCGTTCTTAGAGATGCCGGAAACTCATCATAATCATCCAGAATCTCCTCCTTCCACCTCGACGCCCCCACCTACGTCTCCTCCTTCCGATCGCGCCAAGCTCCGAAAGATCCCTCCCATTCCAATCCGTCGCAAGACCTTCAACGATGGAGATAAGTTACTCGAGGAATGCCGTGATGGTGATCGCCGGGAGAAGAGCTCTTCGTTCTCGTCTCCGTCTTCGGCTGCGTCAACGCTCCTTGCTTTGTCGTCCCTAGGGTTGAATCAGATTAAGACAAGATCTGTTAGTCTCACGTCGTGCTCCGAGACGACGGTTGTGGCGGCAGCGTCTTCTATTGTTCCGGATGACGGACTTAAGGGGAAAAGCCTCAAAGGAAGGTTCTCATTTGCGTTTCCAAAAAACAAGTCGGCAAAAGAAGGTTTGACCTAATTCATATATATAATATGGTTTCCGTGCATGTTATTGGAATGTAGAGATAAAGCCGTTTTAGATAATTATGCTGGTTGTCATATTCGAAGGTTTTGTGTTATTATTTCATGCGTGATGTCTTTAATTAATCATGCCTCAGCATACACATGAGGAAGTGCTCAGCGGACTTTGAGCCCTTGTTAAAGTTTTTTTTTTTTTTTTTAAAAAAAAGACTTTCACGTTTCTGAAGATTTATTAAAAAAGCAAATGCATTTGTTCAACCTTTTAACAAATGCCGCTGTGCATCCATTAACATTTTTCATACTGAAGCAAAGCACATTGTGTATCTACTTGTGTGTTTACATGAACGGGGATGCTGCGCGCATGTGATAACGAGTATAGCAAATTTAGTTGTTGAAATTGGAGCATGCTACTTTGATCAAGTAGCTAGATTTTGATTTCTGCGTTGTTATTTGACTCTTCATCGTATAATTTAGCTTGAAGTGCTTCACTCAATGCCTCAACTTACTCGCGATTAAAATATTTTAAAATTACATATTAAATGGATTTAATTCTACTAGCTTAAGTGCTCCACTGACTGGGATGCGCTACAAGAAATTTATCGCTTTTGACGACATAGACAGCAACCTTAGCTATTGCGAAGACGTGATAGTAATGTGATAGAGTTGTTAGGATTTGAATTTATGCCATTTAACTCTCTATTATATGTGGCAAAGTATGTGCTTTAGCCAATGTTCTCTAGCTTACATTTTAGATGAGTCGGATGTTAAATGAAACTTAGATTGCATGTGACAATCTCTACAGCATCCTTAGCTGTTGACAAAACAAGGAGAGGACAAGCACTCAAGATGCCTGTGCCCATAAATGAAGAATTTAGAAATTATTTTATGTGTGGTATCTTTCATATCTAATAAATCATAATTCCACTTTAAAAATCTATTATAAAACATGTAGAGTTGAATAGCTGGTTTTGCTTTAATAATATAGATAAAGGACATGTCTTATAATACACAATTAAAAGGAAAATCGGTCAATTCTAAATCCAGAAACTTTAATCAATTATTCCTAAGATTATTTTTTATCCCTCATGGGCAATGATCTAGGATCATCACAAAATTTCCCCACATTTGAAGGAAAAGCTTGTCTTCTGTTTCTGTTGGCTCCTGTTTTGATGATTTTTTTTATGCTTAGGAAAAAAAGTTCACTGGAGCCACTCAAAATCATTCCAAAACCCGCCACCACCTCTTAATCCGGCTTTGGAGGTGAAAGTTTATTTCTCAGCTATATGGTTTCTTATTCTAATTGTTATATATTATAGTTGGTGATGGAGCTATGTTCCATGACTTCATACTTGGTGGTTTCTATAGGCTCACCATGCTGCTTTTGCCAAGGAAATTCAGTCCCCCCGTTACCAGGCAATATTGCGCCTCACAAGCGGCCGCAAAAAGAAGACTCTGGATATCAAGAGCTTTTCTCATGAGCTAAATTCGAAAGGAGTTAGGCCATTTCCGGTTTGGAAACCCCGTGCATATCAGCACATGGAGGTACTGCACTAGCCGCTGGCTCTTAGTTTTAGTTTAATTGTACTCTACAGGTGACGAAGAATGACTTCCCATGCTATTTTGATGAAAAATTTCCGCTTCTTGATAATTTATAGGAGATCTTAATTGCTATTCGAGCAAAGTTTGATAGAATGAAGGAAGAGGTTAATTCGGATTTGGGAATCTTTGCTGGAGATTTGGTTAGCATACTCGAAAAATCTGGTGAGACCCATCCCGAATGGAAAGAAAGCTTGGAGGATTTGTTGATTGTAGCTAACAGATGTGCAAAGATGTCACCAAATGAATTCTGGCTCACATGTGAATCTATTGTTCAGAAATTAGATGACCGGCGCCAGGAATTGCCCATGGGAACTCTTAAGCAAGCCTATACACGACTTCTGTTTATCCTAACTAGATGCACCAGGCTTGTACAATTTCACAAGGAGAGTGGTCATGAAGAAGACCATATTTTGGCTCATCACCAACTCAGCGATCTTGGAGTTTATCCAGAAAAGGTTTTGCAAGCTACACAGCATGACTTTAGTGGTCCACTGGACATGCAAGAAGAAAATGATAAGCAGATGAAGAGGTCAGATGGGCTGGAACAGGTCCCTCTGACACTTAGAAAAGATCAAGTGAATAGAATTTCAGGTAGTGAAGTCGCTGATGGATTAGACACTGCTAGAAGTGCTGCTTCATCGGCAAGTAGTTTCAGAATGTCTTCTTGGAAGAAACTTCCCTCTGCAGCTGAAAGAAACCGTAAAGGCTCTGATGTTGCCGATACTCCTTTGAAAGGAAAATCCAAGTGGATGCATGAGAAAAGTGAGATAAGAAGTGGGAGTCATTTTCATTTTGATAGCCCAACATGCACTTCCGAAAATCTAGATGGGTTGCCAGGAGGGAAAAAAGCTTCTTGGGGTTTGACATGTGAAAATTTGATGATCTGCCGCATTTGTGAGGTGGAAATACCAACTGTACATGTTGAAGAACACTCTCGCATATGTACTGTTGCTGATAGGTGTGACATGAAGGGGCTAACTGTGAACGAAAGACTTGAAAGAGTTGCAGAGACACTTCATAAGATATTGGAATCATGGACGCCGAGAAGCACACCAAGAAGTGTAAGTTCTCCGAGAGGGAGTCCTGATATTACTAGAGAAGGGGCATTAAGCACGCAAGAAGAGCTTGAAGAGGTCTCAAGCAAAAAGAAGAACTTATCCCATCAATGTTTAAGTGATAATTTTGACTCTGTTTCTGAAGGAAATAGTGCCTCCGTTTTGGATAATCTGAATGTTTTGCCTGATTTGTCCTATGAAGCCCAGTCTATACCAACTCCTGATCTTGGTATTAGAAGTCCGTCAGCTGGAAGCCTAACCCCTCGGTCACCACTAGGAGCACCATGGACAAATCAGATTGAGATGCTGCTAAATGGAGGGAAGACGATATCAGAACTTGAGAATTCTCATCAGGTATACCAGTTTTGTAATTTTCTTTTCCCTCGATTCGTCTGCAATATTCAAGGAATATTTACTAGATATAAATAGTTAATAAAGCAATGTCATAAATTATAACTTGTAGTATCCATTGTCCCAATTCATTATTTCATTTTTTGAACTCATCTTGTTAATTGTATGATAGTCGCCTATGTTTTTCATTTAATATTGTATTGGCAGATAACTAAGCTAGTAGAAATCGCACGTTCTGTTGCCAATACAAATACTAGTGACGATGATGCGATGGCATCTATGGTGGCCCGTCTTGAAGAACTAAAGTATGCCATCCAGGACCGGAAAGTGGACGCCCTTATTGTAGAGACATTTGGAAGAAGAATAGAAAAGCTACTGCAGTGAGTTTTCCCAACTGAAACAGCATGTACTTTAGACTTGAAAAAGAAGCGAGTTGAAACATGATTGGTTGATTTTCATTAAGCAGATATGTCCCTCAAAAATTTGATTTTTCTGTTTCTACTTTTACAGGGAAAAGTATCTGCATCTCGTTGGACAGATAGAAGATGAAAAACCTGACTCATTACATACAATGGCTGATGATGACAGCATCGCAGAAGATGATACAGTTCGAAGTTTACGTGCTAGCCCCATGAATACAAGTTCTAGGGATCGGACTTCCATAGAAGATTTTGAGATTATAAAACCTATAAGCAGAGGGGCATTTGGACGAGTTTTCCTTGCTCGGAAAAGAGCAACCGGTGACTTATTTGCCATAAAGGTCAGCCGAATGCTTCCCTATATCACTTGATGCTACAAATTGTCATTGTTGCACTATTTATTGCCATACAATTGTTTAAACATGCAGACAAGGGCATAGCTTAGTATGCGAAAGGGTGGGCAATTGGGCATACTAGATTTGAGAAATCTTAGTTTTATGTAAGAAAAAATAAGTTGCATCTGCTGAAGTGGAAATCCTGACCCCATAAAATTCATAAATACTAGCAATTCTTGCAATAAATTTTGAGGATTCTCCACTCTCATTAAATTGTGAAGCCACGACTCTGCATAAAGTGATTTTCTCTTAGAAATATAGTGCATTCTTGCCTATTGCTTTTATGTAGAAAATTCTGCCTATGAGGGATTCAATCCTCTTAGTGTGCATTTTGGTTTGTGGAGAGGTGTTCCCAAATACAAAAGAACAATTTCTATTGGTATTAGAAAAATTAGGAGGTGTAACTCACCATGCATCCTTACTAAGTGAAGACACGCAAACGCCTAGTGTCTACTAAAACTCCACACATGCAAAAAGTCACATTGACATCATTAATAAAATCTCCACATATATATATAAATGAGTGGTTTCGCAAATCCCACTCGTTCTCTACATATGAAAAGAAACTGCAAATGACAAACTGTCCATAACAATTAGACCAGAGTCTATCTTCTACGATTTATAACAATGGAAGCATAATAAAACTCAAGTGCAACTAAAATCTCAAGCGTAACGCAATTAAACACAATATTTTAATAATCGTCCTTCTTTCAACCCGCTTGTCACTCATCATAGTATACATATTTCACATCCTCCCCTAGATCTTGATTCATGATTACTAAAGTTTCATTGTACCTAACTATTTCACTAAAACAACTTGTAATTGAAAAAAAGTTCTACAAAGAGTGAGCTAAAACTCAGTATAGTGTATACTAGCGACCACACACGTATGCATGCCAAAACACAAACACAAATATGATGTAATCAAGATATTCAAGCACCATATCGTTATCTTTCAATTCAATTATTCAAATAACACAACTTTGGGTAACATAGAATCTGTATGTACTCAATTATAGATATAATACATACACAAGTATATGACAATGGATATTTCCCAATGTTTATGAGTTAAATGAGTTTTTATAATATATTCATACATACATGATAGTGGATACTCTCCACTGTCTATGAATCCAAACATCCTAAATCTACCCGAATCATCTTAGTATATGACTTCATTAGGGACAATGTCATATACTGATTATTAGGGTGTTAACTAGAGACCATCGATACTCTTGGTTTCTCGGGCTCAGCTAAGTACAATCACATAATTACTTAGTTTCAATTACAATTTAAGTTAGTTCACATTTTTATCTTAACATGCACAATCAACAAATATAGTATACACATACATAATAAGAAACAAATGATTTCTGCATAACTTTGAAATCTCTTAAACTTCAAACCTATTCAAATCAATAAATATATAAGCTTAGAGATCCTATCACAATTAGTTTAATCTATTTTGGGGTATTTGAATAGGTTAATAAGAGCTAGGGATTGAAATTAAGCCAAAAACTCATCTTTGAAAAGACATAGGTTCGGCATGGCCAATTACACAAGCATGTTCTCATCTGTGTACTCTCCGTGTATTGAGTATGTTATCGAAGTTGAGGGATATGGGTAGGTACACGACTATGTCTCTTATCCATGTACCTTACTGTGTAATTTTTAATTTCTTGCATGGGCGTGTAAAACTCCTAAATGGCTAGTACACAAGTGCAGTATGGCCATGTTGTGTCCATGTACTTATAGAATTTCATCAATTTTTGCAAAAACTACAAGTTTCTTCAAACTTTCATATCTCCTAGTCACAATTATCTTTCAATCCTCTTTGCCTTCAAAAATCTTGTATTCTCATACTTAATTCACAACAATATTACTCTTAATTTCATTCAAATTACACTAAATTTAGAGGACTTATTCGAATTGTCATTCTTTGGATGATATCCTGAATTCTCTTTACTCTAAACATCGAATTGTTCTTATACGGTTTCCTCTCTAAAATTGTTGAGATGATTTTGTTTCGAAAATGATTCTTCTCTTCCAATTGATGCTAGATGTACTCACTCAGCTTCATTTGGCATGTCCACACATTGATCAAAAGATTATACTATTAAGGGTGTGATAGGTTTGAGGGAGGAAAAAAAAAAGAAATGCATGTTAATGACTTGTAGGGTTCCAAATTCTTAATTAAATAACTAAATTCTTGCATAATCCTTGAAATTGCAATATTGCCCTCATTTTAATATTATCATTTAATTTAATCTATTTTATTTATTTGTGGTTATTACACCTATACATTGGAACAATAAAATGAAGGCTTCAATGATGCTTAGGAATTCAAACTCATGACATCCCACTTTGATACCATGCTGAGTTCTAGACTCACAGGCAATTGATCTAAATGATTAAGTTGAAAGCTACAATGTGTTCTAAATGATTAAGCTGAAAGCTATGATGTGTTTTTTTTTTCACCAGTCATTTATTCTTCAATATATGCATATGATAATTGGCCACTGTTCTATTTCTGTTAATTTGTTCCCTATTTTTGTGGAGTAAGGAAGGTAGATTAGTGGACAGAGAAAGTAACCAGAAGTTACTATTTCAGTTACGAACTAAAGGAAATTACAATGATACCCCTGAAAATTTTGTAAAAACTTTCTTATGGAGTTGGCATTATGCAACATTTTTTTTTTCATTGGCTACGGTTATGTTGTTAACCAGAAAATTTTCAAGGTGCCCGGTGTGTTGAAGCATACATCATCTGAATCTCTTAATCAATCAGAATTCGCCCAAGACGCATGACTAAACCACTGTTTGGTCATTGTGGTTAAAATTTCATGTTTGCTTTTAGTCCCAGAAGAAATCTGTTTGTTGTGGAATTCAATAAATAACTTGGTGTAAAAGCAGAAAATTATTTTGTACAGGTTCTAAAAAAAGCTGATATGATCCGCAAAAATGCGGTTGAAAGTATTCTGGCTGAGCGCAACATACTCATATCAGTACGTAACCCTTTTGTGGTAAGCATCATTCTACCATGTTAATTATGGCATATGGGAAAGCACATTCTTTCTATATGCTTTGTTTTTTTTTTTTAACTGGTACATCCTTTAAATTTCAACAGGTTAGATTCTTCTACTCCTTCACATGCAGGGATAATCTTTATTTGGTCATGGAGTACTTAAATGGTGGAGACCTTTACTCTTTGTTGCGAAATCTTGGCTGCCTCGATGAAGATATGGCTCGGATATACATAGCAGAAGTGGTAAGAAAAATTGGAGTTTTCTGTGGTTATGTCTGCCTATTGGATAGATACCTGAAGATGAAAATCCTTACAGGTCCTTGCTTTGGAGTACTTACACTCGCTAAATGTCATTCATAGAGACTTGAAGCCAGATAATTTGCTGATTGGTCAGGATGGTCATATCAAGGTCAATATTTTGAAAATTCATTCTTTCTGATTGTAGTGCATATTGGAGGATATAGGCAGATGTCGCAATTTTCCATATTAGAAAGCTTTTTAATTATTTTCAAACACTACAATAACCATATCCTGGGAGTCACTTGACCCACGCCTGTTAAGAACTCTTTCTGCTCCTGCATCTTTGAAATTTTTTATGTTACTCAGATGACACTCTTCAGTTCTCTAAAACTCTAGTTATCTTGTGTGTTCACAGTTGACAGATTTTGGGCTCTCAAAGGTTGGTCTTATCAACAGTACAGATGATTTCTCTGGTCCAACAGTGAGCAATGCAGGATTTTTGGATGATGACGAACCAAAGCCTCAACCGTCTGTAAAAAGAGAAGAGAGGCAAAAACATTCTGTCGTCGGGACTCCAGACTACCTGGCACCAGAAATACTTCTTGGCATGGGGCATGGTATTTTGATCACCTGACCTCGATCGGTTAAGAACATATTCAATATATGATTTCGGCATTTATTCTTTTCCTTGTTATTCGTTTATATAGGTGCAACAGCAGACTGGTGGTCCGTAGGCATTATTCTTTTCGAGATGCTTGTAGGAATACCGCCATTCAATGCTGAACATCCCCAGGTAAGAATCCCCGATGGAAACTTCTCAGAAGTTGCATTAAATTCAATGACATTATATATATTTGTCTCGATCAATATTCATGTATAATTATAGGTTCCTTAATGTTTAACCAAAGTTACCTTTTTAAATCATTTGATTCGTTGATGTTAATAGAGTATTGTTGCAGAGTTCTTTCCCTCTAGTTTGCTAATGCTGGAACTAAATTTAAAAGATCCTATTGAATGTCTCCAAACGGTTTTTCATCTGGGAAACTACCATAGGAAGTTGGGCTAGTTTATTTCACTCATGGCAATACAGAAATATCACACACCAGCTATTAATTTCTTTTACGCCTGTGCTTGGCCGCTTTCGCAACTTATTTACTCCATGGAAATACAACTGATACTAAGAAAGGTCGTTACCGTCAAAGCCATGTGTTTTGTCATTTATCTGGTCAGATAACTGCTTCCTTATCCGCAATTTGTAATATGTAGGAGATGTCCTTTAAAACATGATGGTAAAGTCTCCCATGCTGTTCCGTTTGCAAACATGCATGTCTAATTGAGGGTGTCCATGTCATATTTCTTGCTTTCTTTTCCCTCTTATAAATGCAAAGTGAGTTCTCAGTGGGGTTTTACTTCGCTCTTCTAGCATGTTGTGTTCCCTAATTATTGAACAAATTGGACGTAACAATCCTATTACAAAGAACCCCCTTCAACATAGTTCTTTTCAAGTGTATGGAAATTTAATACAAACATGTTAAATTGGTGCTAAAAGCTAGTATGGGAATTATCGCTTGAGTGTTTGAGTTTGTCTTCATATTCATTAGCAAAATGGCAAGGCTTAATGGGTGAGAAATATGGAGTCGGTTTTCATGTTTAAAAGCCAACAGTGTTTAGAATCAGTGGTGGTGTGACTGTTAAACAAATTTTCGTAGTTTGGCGGTCATGATAGCTGCCTATCAACCGTTGCTCTGTACAAACTTTAATTTAAGAGGGCGAGCCTTGGCAAAATGGCGAAGTTGCCCTTTTGCTGACCTGTAGGTTTTAGGTCCGATGAGCGTTAGTGGCCTCTTTGCTAGTGTTAAGTGTAAAACTGCATCCACATTCTTCCTATACAGACACCAGCCATGAGCACTTTATCCACCAGGTGAACCCTTTCTCTAGTGGAGTGACCATTAGAATAAGGGATCAGAGCTTGATCATAAGTGTAAAACTTATATAATAACTGGATGGCATAAGAATGGTTAAGGAATAAATATAAACTAGGTAAAAGCTTGCGTTGCGGCTATTGATTAAAAATACACTGTTAGCAGCAAGTGTTTGAAATCTTGTCCTCAATCGATTCAAGTCGCTGTGAGGTCCTGTAGGCAAGTGGTGTGCTTTCCTTCCTAGTTTTCCTATGGTTGGTATCAGTTATGGGCTCGTTTAGGGAGAACCCAAGGATCTCATGATGGATAATATTTTGTTTGAAATTCAAGCTTAATTTTGATTACTTGCTGACTCCTAGAAATAGTACAAGGAAGATTACAGTTAGTTGCTATTTCTGCCCTTAGGCCTAGCGGCCCTTATTTCCTGCCCCCACTATTAGGACATACTCTGTCATTTCCCTTCATGTCTATTCTACCATATACTTCTACCTTCCCACTGCTACACTACCTCCTTACACGTACTCCTACCTTCCCACTATTGCACTACTTGCATTTTCCTTGTACGTACTCCTACCTTCCCACTATTGCACTACTTGCATTTTCCTTGTCCTTGATTGCTGGAGCATAGTGTTGGTACACACGTGCAAAAGGAGTGACTTGTTGTGCTATATCATACACCTATTGGTAAAAATAATAAATGTATTTAAAAGATTATTACAATTAGCATGTTATCAATATATATTTATAAACTATTATAAATATAAAATATATACTATTCTTTAATTATACAAAAGATATAATATGTTGAAGTTTTATGTGATTTTTAGATTATTTTCTACAAAAAAAGTACATCATTGTGAAAGAGTTATGATTTTTTAAAATATATGAATGGAACATTATAAATGCGATATTGTTTTGCACTAAAGTGTGCAAAGATTACAACAATTTTAAGGTTACATCACTTGCAAAAAAAATTTAAAAAAATGACTTGTTTCTAGAGTAAATGTTTCTAGAATAGCATATACAAATGAAGCCTACACTATATCTATAAGTTTTAACTTTTAGATTACTTGATTGTAGCGCTAAATTGAATTAAAGCAAGTGATCCGAGTTCCTATGTTTCACCCAGTTTTTGATAGGCTTCAATCAAAAGCCCAACCCACAAGTAAAGATGGGTCTTAAGGAATAAATATAAAAGCTTACACTATATGTATAAGCTTAGATTTTTATATCGGTTGGTTGTGATGCTAAACTCAAACAGAATAATCTATTATTATTATAATGGTGATGATGATGGATATGAGTCTACCGTGTACTGGTGTACTAAACTCTGGATTAGTGTTAAAATATTCTTAAACTTTCTAGTGACATGGGTTTAGTCAATTGATCCTTCAAAGTTTTCACAAGCTTGTATTCATTCCATATACATGACTTACTTGAGTATGATAGTGGCAATGCATATGTGCAAAGTAGTCTAACTCATAAATTTTTAAAAAGGTTTGGTACTCAATTGAACATTTGGAAGGTTTACGACTTAGTTGAAGTTGGCTAAATGATTCAAGATTACAATTGCAACTTCGCCCTACATTTTTATATTGAAGAAGGTTTCTAATATATACGAATAATTGTAATACCAATACTGTAATTGGTGTCATCTCATAACGTAGCCATATAACACTTAACAAGTGTAAAATGATTGAGCACATATGTATTATGAAATTTTGATGTTGCATCATGTTCCTTTTCTTTTCCCCCTCTAATTATTTAGTAAGCTTCTAATTACAGAGGTATACTCATGCTACTAGGTGCAATGTAAACAAAGTTCAGAAGCCATATAATATGTAATGGTTAGCGAATGATGATAGTTCTTAAAAAAGTTTGTGAGGAGAAACATAGAGGCTAGGAGTGATTCTTGTTGATTGCAAAGTGTAGTAGGCATAATGCATATTTGGTTACTTCATTATTGATAAGAAACCTACCTGAGCATGCAATCAAAACTCTATAACAACATTTTGTATCATGTAATTTTGTTTGCATATGATAAATACTTTACATAATGGAGTATTAAAAAAGAAAAATATTTGTTAAATGTATATTTAACATCAAGTAGCATTTTTCTTAGAGTTGAAAGTTGGTAAAATGTCGATTTATCATATATAAAAGGGCCTATAAAACCTTCCATCATTTTACATAGAGTTGTTAACATAAAATGGCACCTTTTGTAATGCCATTTCCCCCTGATTTGCAGCAAATTTTTGACAATATAATGAATAGAGATATTCCCTGGCCTAAGGTTCCTGAGGAAATCAGCTATGAAGCATATGACTTGACTGACAAGTAAGATATTTATGCAGAGTCTCTATCTTCTTTTACCATGTATTGTGGATTGATTGGCTTGAATATGCCTAATACTTGGATGATGACTAGCTCCTAGATTTAATCTGGGAGTTCTGGATCCTTCTATTAGATAAACATAGACAAGGTGTGAGATCATTGTTTGATCACTATACTTTGAAACAATGGAAAATTTTTGTAGATGCATTTTTTCACTATGCTTGCAATATTTAGTGCAGTGAAGCAGCTTCTGGCTGTCTATAGGATCAAGATAATTTAAATCTCCTCAATCTATTTTTAATTACACTAGGCAAGGTACTTTTGGAGCTTATGAATACCCCTTAAGAAATGCCTGAATCAAGAAGTAAAATGTTATATTTTTTTCCTGTTTATTGAAATTTTATGTTTAAGATCCAAATTATGTGTCATTATATACTTGAGAAATCACAGTGCAAGCAGGGTAAAATTGGTGATGTAGGAAAATCAATCTCTTCCAACACAATAATTGTCCGCATGTATAACCTTGCAACATGTTTCAACTTCCCTTTGAAGTGGACTAACTAGCTATGATAGCTTTTACATCTGTTGCAATCTTCTTTAATTTGAGATCAGCCTTAAAAATATATAGCTTGCATTGATATTTTAGAATTATCAAATTCTCAAGGAAACCTGTCTTGCATGATTTATGTTACTCAATACTAGGTTATTGAAGCTTTTGGATAAAGTTGGCAATTTTTCGGTTTTAATTAATGCTTTATCTTATTTTTAGATTGTTAACTGAAAACCCAATCCAGAGACTTGGAGCTACAGGAGCTGGGGAGGTAAATTTTTGGTGATCAAAATTAGACTACTTAGTGTTGTAATGACTGTAATATTAAGGTAAGGAAAATTGAGCAGGTGAAGAGGCATCCCTTTTTCAAGGATATAAACTGGGATACACTTGCCAAACAAAAGGTTACCTATTTGCCTTTTCTTACAATGTTTCAAACTAGTCCAAAGCTAATTCTAACTCAGGCTGTTTAACAATTCATGCAGGCCATGTTCATACCAACAGCAGAGGCACTTGACACAAGTTATTTTATGAGTAGGTACATATGGAATCCAGAAGAAGAACATCTTCAGGGAGGTAGTGACTTTGATGACATGAGTGACTCAGACAGCAGATCATGCAGTAGTGGATCATTGAGCAACATGCAAGATGAAGAAGTAATCTTTCAATTATCATGACAGTTTTTAACTTTAATTCTTAGCATTTAAGATGGAAAATAGGTGCTTTATTTGACCTGTAGCTATAATCCATAGAAAAGATGACCTGTGTGAGTGATTCGGCTAGGAGCTGGCCTTGTTTTAGAGGTTAAACCTAGTGGTTGCTTCCGAGTTTTGCAAATTTATGAAATTTTTATTTTCAAATTTACAAATAGTTTGAAGAGACCTTTTAGGTGGAGGGCTTGACAAGTACCTTCAGGGTAACCATTAATATTTTCCTCTCTCTACACATATAAATGTCGGTTCTGTTGTTTGTTCTCGTAGTGGCTTACTTCCCTTGAGTAGAATCTTAGGTCGCCTCTACTTATATGCATGAAGCTTGATCTTAAAATATAATGTCTATATTCTAAATACCACCATAGCTAACAATACCACGGAGTTTTTACATTCTACACACATGCTTGATGAATACAATTGTGAGATCTAAGTTCTAATTCTTAGCACTTGATAATCTTTCATACTATTTCAATTTTCTGAATCAGGGAGATATGTTTGGAAGTTTGGCGGATTTTGATGGTCCCGCGATTGCTGTGAGGTACTCATTCAGCAACTTCTCTTTTAAGGTAAAGTCCTGCTCACAATGACTAGCTATTTGTAGCAAGATTAATATAAATCAAACTATTACATGCAATTTGATAATTTCAGTTTCAAAGAATTTGCTTGCTTACATTAGCTATAGTAACCCTATTTCTTTTGCCTTTATCTTTTGCTCCTTCTTGTAGAACTTGTCACAACTGGCTTCCATAAATTACGATATGGTGGTGAAGGGCAATAAAGAATCAGCGGATGACTCCTAATGAGTTGCTGTTTTTCACAATATCTACCCTTTTAGCTATATACATTGATTGGCTTTAAAACTATCTATGTAGTGCGACTGCTTCCCTTGAAGTCTAAAAATCGAATTGCTTTCATAACTGGTCGTACTTTCACTAGCAGCATCCGCTGCACAGTAGTACACCTGGTTGTCAAAGAAATAACATCAAGTGTCACAGGATAGCAAGAACTAAGCATGGAAAAGCTTTACACTTATCAATCAAGCTTCATAAGGATGTTTAATGCAAGTCACTAGAGGTCATTCAATTCTTGAACATAAGAATAATGCATCTTTAATTGACCCTTGAAGAGGAACTTCAGGTGTCCTAACATTGTATATAGATATATGTAATGTGGTGGAATTTTGTATTTGGATATATATATATATTTATTGTGGTCTGTAAATGGGTTTTTCGAATGCAAAAAACACTATAACACACAATTTGGAATAATATTTTTCTTCTTCTTTTTCATTGATAATGGATGTAGATGTTAGTCTTTCTAAGGCCCAATAAAAGAAAAATCAAAAAACTTTTATATCTTTTTTTTTCTTTTCTCTTTTATATATTTTTTCTTTTTTTGATAATATTTTTAAATTCTAAAAACTAATGACATAGCATCACTACTGGTCTAAATGGAAATTTGTAAATTCATTCCATGTTACAATATAAGTAGATTTATCCTTTTTAAAAGGGAAATCACAAATGTATAACTTCTTTGGTTAAAAAAAAAAAAGAAAAGAAAAGAAAAGAAAAGGAAAGAAAATTTATGACTTCTCCTTCTCTTGCATTTGTTCATTTTCTTTCTAACGAATGCATCATTTTTGATAACCGGTATACATGTTAATCATTTCATTCGATAGCAATGGCAAAAATCATGAAAACTTGAAAAGGAGAAAAATGAAAAAGCAAACTACATAAATTAAGCATGCAAGACTTCTGCCAGGGTAAACCTGAATTTCTAATTAGATGCTATACATTACTACCTATTATATATATATATAATTATGGAAACTTGAAAGGAGAAAAATGAAAAAGCAAACTACAGAAATTAAGCTTGCAAGACTTCTGTCAGGGTAAACCTGGATTTCTAATTAGATGCTATATATTACTGCCTATGATATATATATATGCTTTATGTGTTTGTGGGCTTCAACAACATGCTAAGTTAAACTCTATTTTTGAGTTATTTTAATAGTTTATAAAGCTGAACCCTATTTTTATGTTATTTAGCTTAACTAATTATGAATTTTATTGAGCTAAAGTCGAGTTTAAATATTAAAAATTTTTAAATTAAGTTTGGATATTATATTATTCAATTAAAAAAATTATTTTAGACAAATTAAGGTTAAACAAGCTTAATTGACTTGAGTTTGTGTTCATTAAAAATTACTTAGAATTGAGTTAAAGCTCAAAATTTCAAGTTTAATTAAGCTTAAATTTCAAATTTCAAATAAATATTAAGTTGGAGCTTGATATCGTACAGTGTTATATTTGACTTTGACCGATTTAACACTTTAGAGTACTATACTCAACCTACTTAACGAGAGTATGCTTTCGAACGGCTTATTGCTTTATGGTTATGACCGTTGGCTTCGGAATTGGCAGGTTTTTACGATAGAAAAAAGAGAAGGATTTGGTGGGTATGCATTTCAACAAACTGCAGAGGGACAGAAGACTAAGTAATATAATATATATATATATATATATGTATATTTATATTTATATTTATTATTATTAATGGGAGGCCTAAAAGTGCGGAGCCTACACGTGGAGACTGAACCTGAATCCCCCATTAAAAGAAGGTCGAAAGACTCAAACACTTACCTCCGCGATCCGCCACACTCATGCCGCTTATCGCTCCGTGATCTGAATTGTTCAAACTTAGTTAGGGTCTCTGTTCTCTGTTTCTTTTTCACTCTTACGGTTGGATCGAAGTTCGAAGTTTTGTGTTTCGTTGATTTGATTCAATAAGCGAGAGGCTGTCCGAATAGGTATGACTTTGTAAATCTTCTCTTCTCTTCTCTCTCTCTCTATTCAATATGCCTGTTGAAAGTGTTACCAGATGCTTCGTTTAATTAGAAAGAGTTGATGTAATTCGAAGTGCATACCAGCTGCTTGTTCAAATGCCACAATGATTAAGATAATGATTTTTGTCGGAATTTGTTAATGGAGCCATCGAATAGGAGTTATAATGCCTTTGTTTTGCGAAAAACGTTTTTCCCGTTTTTCAGCATTTGTTATAGTCTAAAGTTTATTAGTATCGGATTTTGGAATAATGTTAACACCATCAAGTTTAGTGTTTATTTTATTTTTCTTAAATTTTACGTTGAAGCTTGAAGTTGCTACCCTAAAAAAAAAATTTTTCATTTGTCAAATTTACTACCTTCATCGATCTTTCCTATTCTTTGACCAATATATGTTTGCTATTAGACATACCTACAAAGATGACAAATGGTGGTAAATTTGACAAACAAAAATTTGAGGCAGACTTCACCTTTAAATTTTAATAAGCAAAAGAGTATGCATTTAGTAACTTACTTTAGGAGTAGAATTGAAAAAACATCCATAGCTTGGGTAATGGTCTTTGAATTTGTACTAATAAATAGCTACTGGCATGTTCTAGCCATCCTCGTATTGCGCACTTACTGCGTAGAATGTGACAAAAAAGTGCAGGAGCATATCATGTAAAATATCTTCATTCAAATGAAAATTGTTTCGACTAGTCAATACATTTTTCGATTTTGAAGATCATAGAAACGAATGCATCCTTCTTTCTTTCTGTAAGCACATAGATTGCTTAGAATCTCTATCGCAAATAAATGATGATATACCTTGATCCCTCTAAGCAAGAGAGGGGAAATGCTCCGGTTGATAACATTATCCAACTTTTCAAGCATGGGCTTACAAGTTGACAGGAGACAGGTAACTTTTAGGTACGCTTTGTAGTGTTGATCAAATCTGGTCAAACACTGCTGATTTTGGTTTCATTCTGCCTCAAGACGAATATGTGGATGGAGCATTTGATACATTGCAGACTCTTAGGTAGATAAACCGTTTTCTTAAGGTGGAGCCATATGATTACATAGGTTGATAAGTAATTGAGGGTTTTTACTCCCTTATCATTCACAGCAGTGCATATTTAAGATCCTTGAGTATACTTACTATTGCCTGTAAAGATGATCATTGAACTATAATATAGTTTACGGGCTTATGTTAGTATGGGCATAATGACAACTAACTGGCTTTTAAAACTTGCCTTGTAGCATAGTGGAGGAATTTTTGTGATCTTAGCTATAGGTCTGGGTCCAAACTCTTTCTATTACCTACTTACCAAAAAAAAAGATTATATAAATGACTAGCTTTCATGAGCCTTCATTTAGGAGCCATTTCTTTGTAGGCAAGAGGAGATATTCCGATTCAGGAAGCATGTGTGTGGCGCCACCAATAACTATGTAGTTGTGCATAGAGCATGAGAACAAATATTTGCATCCCATTCCCTGAATGATTGTGTGTTCATTCCTCCATGATGTAGTTTTCACATGATCCTTGTTGGACATTGCATGTTTTACAGCAGCTTGAACTCTAAATAGGGGTAGAATCTTTGACATATGAGCTGAAAAATCTTTCGTTTCTAGGAATGACACCTAAAGTGAAGTGATTTGACACAAGCAAAGGCAAACTCGAAAGGACGCAAAGATGTGGAGGTTTGTGGTTTCAATTTCATCACGGATCTCTTCCTCCAAAACATCATTTCCTAAGCAGGTGCAACACTTTTTAGTCCATTTTTATAATTTTGTTTTAGCTGCAAGCAGACATTATTGTTTCATTGTATGTCTCAAAAACTTAAGCCTCTATATTCTGATATCATTATATTCTTGGAGGCTTCATTTTGATAATTTCACGGTAATCCAATTTTCTTATTTTACTGAGAGTTTAGTGTGCATGTGAGGGATTAGATTGTAAAATGTCTATTGATTGCTCCTAATTCCTTGGAATCCTATTTCTTTCTTCTAACTCTTAATAGGATCGGAAGTAACAAATGATCATTTTCTAATTCCCATCCTCAAATCCTCGTTAAGGGCTCAATGAAAACTTAAATCCTCAGGTCCTTGTAATGAGTGATCATTTTCTGATCCCTATTCGAGCGGGATCCAACTCTCTTTTGGCCATGTCCATCCATACATCCAAAGTCCAAACCCTGTAAACTGACAATAAAGTAGACAATTTGGTTCACCACTTACTCTGATCTCAAATTGGAACGCATGCAAGCTCTACACTAATGTCACATGACCACCTAGTGAGCTACCTGACTTGTAAGCACAACATCCTGGTGATCCTTACCCCAGTGCACCACCTCCTGATTGCGGGGATATTGGAAATTCGAGCTTGAAGACAAGCTTGTGGTCAAAGTGGGCATAGTTTAGGAAATAAAAATAAATGGTCTGTTTTATATATTTTTTATTTTAGGAAGGTTATCATTGTGAGTCTTTTAATAGATGTTATTAGGAAATAATTATCTGTTAATTTTTCAGTTAATATGAATATTCTTAGAAGAATATCTATTTATTTTTAGAAGTTATTGGCCATAGTCTTGTATAAATGACCTCACAAGAGAAATAAGAAGTCATTTTTTTTTTAAATCTTTCATTTATGAGATTGAAGGGTTCTTCTAGTGATTAGACATCAGAGGGTTTCCTCTCTGAGAAGCCCTCAACCCTCTATTTTATTTTATTTTTCTGTGTCTAGATCTTGCAACTGGGCTCATAATAGTGAGCACCTAGTTAATGTTCAGTATTCTCTGGGATCATGTTTCGTTTCCCATTTCAGAGATACTTTCTTGATCTTTCCAGTCATGATTTGGCTTTTGATGCAGGCAGCACATAGATTGGATTCAAACAAATTGTTTGCAACAGAAATGCCATCTATGGTACCCACCAATACTTGATTGAGCAATTGGTTTCAAAAGCTGGGACATTTATTCTCATTATGCTTTATGTCTTATGCAAAGCTTAGCGATTTTGCAACATTCAAGTTATGATATGTGATGCTTTTTCTGTATTTTCAATTAATTAAAAGGCAAAGAAGCCAACCTACTTGAGGTGACTTCTTCTTGTTCAACATTTTTGTTATCTATGGAAACTGTTGCAAATGGTTTTGTTTTTTTTTCCTCTCTAAAGTAAAGAATGTAATTCTTTCTTGATAACTGAATGATCCTTTGTGCAGGTGAAAGGTGTACCTTTTGAGGAAAAAAAGCTATTTATAGCCTTTGTCTTAGGTAAGGTCTCCGCTTTATTTATTTGTACAATAACGACTTATGAGCTGACTTATATTATGTGATTTTGTCAGGCAATGATTTGCTTAATAGTTGGTGCTTAACATAGTTCATTGTTGAAACCAGAGCAATAAGTTGTTGGCTACTGAGCTTGTAACTTCTCCCATTCTAAATATGGGAACCTCATGTGCTGATGCTTTAGCATGTTAATGCTGTTGCATGTTATCAAACTAACGAGATTCTGATAAATGTTATTATGATTATCAACTTCATCTTCATCCATTATCTTTTGGTAGGTGGCCCTGGCAGTGGAAAAGGAACTCAGTCTGCAAAGATTGTTGAAACTTTTGGATATACGCATCTCAGTGCGGGAGAGCTGTTGAGAAGGGAACTTTCATTGAGCAGTGAGGATGGGTAAGTTCTATCATGTTTAAAACAAGAATTTGATGAGGTTCCTGATGAACATACCATAGATTTTTTCTGAAGCCAATGGAATTGTATTTTAGTGCCATGATCCTTGAGACAATCAAAGAAGGGGAAATTGTTCCCTCAGAAGTGACTGTCAAGCTTATTCAGAAAGAGATCATATCAAATGAAAATAATAGGTTTCTCATTGATGGCTTCCCACGAAATGAGGAAAATCGGATAGCCTTTGAAAGGATAGTAAGTTTCTGTTGTTTTGTGGGTTATAACTGTAAAAGATTTTTGTCTTCCCTACTCCCTACACTGGCGACTTGTAGCATGGACAATCACTAAGCACCTCCAGCAGCTAGCAAGATGCTGTGTTTCTTATATGATCCCAAATGCAGGTTGGGGTTGAACCAAACCTTGTTCTTTTCTTAGATTGCCCCGAGGAAGAGATGGTGAAGCGAGTACTAAAGCGGAATCAGGTAGTATATATACCCATTGATGTGGTTGATTTATTTCTGAGAACTTCTCTGAAGGAAAACCTTTTTTGCAGGGCCGAGTTGATGATAATATTGATACAATTAAGAAACGTCTTAAAGTTTTTGCTGCATCAAATATTCCTGTGATAAACTATTACTTGAAGAAAGGAAAACTTTACACGGTACAGGACATTCAATGTTTTCACTTTTCAGTCTATGTTGTTGAAAAATAGTTCCTCATGTTTGTTTTATTTGTGATTGTCATCATTTTCATAGTTCTTGTAAGTTGAAGCTAGTCTTACAACTTCTCCTTTAGTTCTGCGTTGTATGTTAATCAATTGTATGTTAATCAACCAAGTGTGCTCAATGTTTCCAGATTAATGCCGTCGGAACAGAGGATGAGGTTTTTGAACGAGTTCGTCCTTTGTTTGCTTCATGTGAAGTAAGTTTGAAACATGGACTCTGCATGCAATCGATCCACATCTCTGGATCTTATTTACAAACAAATGGCTACTCAATGCACTTGCACTCATTTTTTTTTGGGTTTCCCAGAGCAGCTGAATGAATATCTTCGACAGGCCAGGAGTGAGAGATCGGTTCCAGAGAGCTAGCCATATGTCCCATTCTTTGGCACTTTATGATTCTTGTTGGTTGTTAGCCAGTGAACTCGAAAGGAGTTAAAATGGTACCCAGCAATAGAAGCCCAAGAAGCTGGAAACAAGTCGCGGCACCCATGAATGATCTCCTTGCTTTAGATATATAGGAATTCATCTTATTCATTTTGCCTTACGGCTATTGTATGTAGCATATCTTCTGCAAGGAAAAAGAAAATATTCTTTTCATTTACATAAGATAAGGTACTTGTACTGATGGCAGTCATCTAGCACTAGCCCCGATCGGGTGAAGCCTGGTGCAATTCTCCGATGAGATTGGCAGGTTCTCGGGCTTAGAATTCGGAAACTACATGGTCTCTCTGGAGAGATCTCGACACTCAAAACTCTCTTTTCCAGCCTGGTTTACTGGGCATGATAAATAATTTCTGTCTTAAGATCAGAATTATGGTTTGTGTGTTAAGCTACCGAACAGGGAGTAGGAAGAGGCCTGAGAGACATCTAAAATAGAGAGAACGCAAATCTGAATGGCTTGAGAGTTAGTTTCTAAATGAGTTTGGTAAAACCCTTCTGGCCTGTTTAGTTAAAAAAAAAATAAGAAGCTAATCGGGTTTCCAGCTGGAGATTAGATGGATGAGACTGGTTCAATAAGTTCCACGAAGTGCCTGAAACTAGGAGCAACAAACTTAAAATTGCTTAATTACCACTTGCACGCAGAAAAAAAAATCAATCGCATGAGAGTTTGAATATTACATTGCAAGCTATTTGAATACAACTCGACACCGGCTGAGTTATTCCATGTAAATACAGAGCCGAACTCTAAGTAACTTCCAACAACCCAATCCAGTTAGACATCGGTTCTCAACATCAACAGCCGTTGAATTGAAAAGCTGAGTGTTTGGCTTAACAGAGCATTTTCCCAGTCTGTACACTTATGAGTTAAAATAGAAGGGGATGGTTGTCGTATTGTTGGTCCTTGGACCATGGATTTTGTGAAATCATATAGTTCCTCAGCCTTAAAAAAACAAAAAAACTTGTGCTTATCCATTTGAGGCGTAGCCTCTATATTGAAGGCATGGAACGATTCGCATGGCAGAGCTTACCTGTTATTTTGTCCTCGATTGGATTGTCACCCATCGCTTACATTAACAGTGTGTCTACACATGTCGACTAATAAGAGGGAATCTCTTCAATCATACATAAAGGGAACCGATCACATGCTATTTTGCCATTGGACCAATTTTAGTTGTACTAGAACCAAGAACCTGGTAACAAAAAATAAATTATTCCGTCCATGGTGTGATTGTGATTTCACCAGGATTGGAGCTACCGTACGACAATTCTTCTTCATAAATTAAACTTTGATTTCGCTTTGCGTTTTTATCCCCTCTTTGTTTTAATAGCACGTACTGTATGCTGCTTTCCTGGTCCCACTAAATCTAGTCCAGCAAAGCATTTTTTGTCATCCACTGGCATTAGGATTTTCCATAGAGGACAAGAAAATGAGAACTCCATGAATAAAATCTTATTTATCGGTGCAAGATAATGTGGAGGAAATAAGTTAAACAGATCAATCTGTTTTAATTTATATTGATCCATAAATTAATATAAATCATTTAATCCCCCCCTTTTTTTTTAAATTAAATCCTCACAGACCAACCCATGATTTTTTTTTTAACGGTTCTAGGCGTAGGAAAAGAGAGCAGTTTGTCATAATCCGTTTTGGAGATGCGGCAAAAGTAAATAGATAGCTGGCCGACGTGGTATCCAATGTTAAAGAATCTCAACTAGTATTATCCGTACAAGCCGCGGACGATTACCTCCATAAGTTTTTCCCGGGTTATGTCGGTAGAAAAATGTAATGGAAACTTATTAAATTACTCTTTTCTAGAACTTATTTGACCAAAAACTCCTCCCGTTTTCAACAACACAAATCTTTGCTTGATTGGTGTGGTATATTATATTATATTATTATATTATCCAATTTGTACTGTTTGGACTTCATTGCGTGCACTTCTTGTTGGAGACTGGCCCCATACATGTGGCCTCACTGGCAAGCGCATTACTCATGCCTGAAGACAAAGCAATTTTTCCGCATTTCTATACATTAGTATATGTTATCACACTGCCCCCTATTTACTGCATGTGAATAGCCCGGCCTCCAGTCACCCATTTTATATATAGTGACCCAAGTTCCCAACCCTAACTCAACTCAACCTTCTCTCTCTCTCCTATCTAATCAAAACGCTCGTGTGCTTCCTATAGAAGAGCAAATAATGGCAAGATCCATTCTTCTCCTCGCATCACTCTCAATCTTCTTATACATTACTAGCACACATGGTGCCACACCAACTACAACTACTACCAGTTTCATTAAATCCTCATGCGGTTACACCCAATATGCATCCTTATGCATCCAATCCCTCTCAGCCTATGCCAACTCCATCAAGAAGAGCCCACGCCAAATGGCTCAAACCGCCTTGTCCGTGAGCTTAGCCCGGGCTCAGTCGACCAAGGACTTTGTCACCCGGGCCACCAGACTCAAGGGCTTGAAGTCCAGGGAGTCCGAAGCCATCAAGGACTGCTTGGATGAAATGAGTGACACCGTTGATAGGCTAAGCAAGTCCATTCAGGAGCTCAAGCGCGGTGGTCAGTCCAAGGGTCAGGACTTCACTTGGCATATGAGCA
Organism: Laguncularia racemosa; assembly: GCA_037954665.1. Classification (NCBI taxonomy): domain Eukaryota; kingdom Viridiplantae; phylum Streptophyta; class Magnoliopsida; order Myrtales; family Combretaceae; genus Laguncularia; species Laguncularia racemosa. The sequence continues at coordinate 671,580 of JBBMOL010000188.1, forward strand.
ATGTGGAGACTTGGGTTAGTGCTGCTTTGACGGATGAGAACACTTGCATGGATGGTTTCTCGGAAAAAAACATGAATGGTCAGCTTAAGAATTCGATCCGGTCCAAGATTTTGAATGTTGCACAAGTGACCAGTAATGCGCTTGCTTTAATCAACCGGTTCGCATCCCAACACTGAACCCTCCAAATAAGTAATTCTTGCATAGAAACAATCCATAGTGCTTTAGCATTAAGATTAAGAGATCCTCTTATCTAGAGAGATTATCCTATGCAAGAAATTTCCGTCCGACAGTCACGGCTATCTCTAGGCTGTTGTTTTGAATAAGGGCGCAGTTGCTAGATTTGGTTGAATAATCTATCAGCTACCTAACCTGTCACTGTTTTGTTCTACCTTGCGTATCGTATGTAAATCCTTTTAGTACTAGGAAGAAACAAATATATTTAAAGTAAACTGGTTGTGTTTTTTGCCTCCGTCCAACATATGCTCGTGCAGTCATCCATCAATTTTGTGTACCCTTTTATATATATATATATATATACGTTTGGACAAGAGTGTTCCAGGTATGTGATGTTAAGCGGTTAATTTAGTTCCTTAAAGGAGTGATTCTGACTTAATCCGACCCATATAACCCATATTTTATACGGATTTTCACAAGATATTCATACTTTATACTCATACGATCTATAGATCATATTAGATATTCCTCGTTAAGTTCTTTGTTAATTATTGTTTGCTGCTGATCAGGGTAGGAAAAAGTTACAGAAATAGATTATTTAGGTTTTTATTTGGATTTTTTAATTGTATTTTATTCAAGTATGATTTATATTTAATATATATAATTATTTTTTTAATTTATTATTATTTATTTCAAATAAATATTCATACTCAAATTGATACAAAATAAATATTAAAAAAATAATTAAATAAGTATATTAACTTGGACAATAAGATGGGGTACTAAAAAATTAATACAAATAGAAAGAACATTTTCCATAAAACAATTCTTTTTCCTGAGACAAAAGCTAATACACCATTAGGACATAAGATGTCAATTATTAATTATTATGGCGTGCCTAAAAGCAGGGCGAAAGCGGTGTAACAAAATAATTGATAGTTAGTGTTGATGGAGAACACCTCAGTAGCCAGTGGCTTTGAAAGCTAAAACCAGACTTGATTGATTGATTGATTGATGTTGCTTTAGAAACATGAATAGATATCACAGGAGTCTTCTATAGCTGCGCTGGTTTTTATGATATTTAGCGGATCGGTTTCTGTTTTAAATTTTGGAACTTATACTCACTAGATAGGACAGATGGTGTGACTTTATATCTATTTTGAAACCTGTTTAGGATCTAATCTCTGTAAATTGCAGGCTTTTAAGTTGTAGGATATGCTGTAATTTTTCAATATATGTAGAATATTGAGAAACTCACTTGTATAACATTTCTAATTTCATATAATTAAATTTATAAATATCCTAGAAATTCAAACATATTGATTTAACCTATAACCTACCATTTTAAGTCAAATACTCCGTCAAACAGTCAATTCCTATCTCAAATGTCCAATTTGGGTTTTTACACTCGTTATATTTATATTTGGGAGAAAATGTAAAGGAAAGGCCCAAAATATACTCTTTATGGGAAGAAGGACCTCAATTAATTTACAACTTGAGTATTATGAATTTGAACATAAATAAATAATAATATTTAAACCTCTAAAAGGGTAGAAAGGAATACTCTAATGATCCACATTATATAGCTACCAAGGTACTTTTTAAGTGTTCACGAATTAGATTTCAATTCTAAATTGTTTGAATTTGTACTAATGCTATATTCGATATGAAGGAATACTTTGAAATATAATGGTTCAAATTAGAAAGGAATGGAATGAAATTGAATTGTGATTCCTCTGAAATATAATGGTTCAAATTAGAAAGGAATGGAATGAAATTGAATTGTGATTCCTCTTTTGAAGTTCAAGAATTAAAATTCTATTCAAAGAGAGAATCGTCAATTTTAAGAAATTATGATCCTACCTTTTTAAGTCAAATCCTACGTACTAAACACACAATTAGATAATATAGTGTATAGGATAGGATTTTCTAGTCTATGAGTCCTACGTTCGCTCATCTTTAGTAAATCCTAAATAATTATATAATGAAGAATCTAATGTTTATGTTCCCATGATTCTCATCATCTATTTCAATATCTATGTTTTCTATTAAAGAATCAGTTAGCATTAGCTTAGCACGTGTGAATGCTCTATTGTTATAAACTAACAATCCTATTCACTTTACCGTGTGCAATTAAGAAGGAATTGAATTATAATTCAATGAGAATATATTGGATTTATAATAATTATTTTATTTAGTTGATATTAATAAAAAAATAGAAAATTAATTAGTAGTAAAAGTAAAATATCTATTATCTCCTTAATAAAAATAAGTATTTATTATGTTACATAATAAATATAGCAGTGGTGGTGTTTTCAATGTAAATGTATTCATGAAAAGATGATTAAAAAAATTATTAAATAGCAATTTATGAGAGTGAAGGTATAAATTGCTATTTATTATTTTACATAATAGTAATTTATATAGAATGGCTATTATGGTGTTTAAAATATAAATAAATTTGTAATAATGAATCATATTAAATGGAAAAAAAAATGGTTAATCTCCTGAAATGAACATAAGTAAGTTTGGAGAAACGAGAAAGACAAGATTTTCTAATGAAAGATAGGTGCAATTTACCTTTTACGTCTCAGTTGCTTTGGTTTTAGTGTCATTTTGTGTTCACTTGATCCACCCTGCAGATTTCTACCTTTTAAATTGGAAGTTGGGAAGGGCCACTTTTTGTAGACTCCTCATTTTCCTTTTTTCACACCTCTTGAGTTTTGATAATTCACCCTAAGAAATTCATCTTTAATCATGCATTATACAGCCTTATAAGACGCAATATCCTTGACTTTTTAAGCTACAAACAAAACACACGCCAAATTTGAAAAATTAGAATTTCTATTTTCTTTTTCTTTTTTAAATATAAACTAGATTTATGTAATCATGTAGTCTTGTTAAAGTAAAGTATTCATAATTATTAATTCTATTCTAATAGGGTTTACAATAAGGGTGGATAGGTAATCTTATTATAAATTGTATTTATTTGTATCTTATTTAATTGAGTATATTCTAGACAAGTATTAAGTAGGAGTAGGCATAGTTAAGTTGGGTATGGTTTGTTTCTCAAATCAAACCAAATTGTATATTAAGATTTTTTTAATCAAATTTAATTATATGGTTCAATTAGTAATTTTTTCAAACTAAAAAAAACAATTTGGTCTGGTTTGGTTTATAATTCAAATTATTTTTACTCCTGTAATTAATTTTTTATATAGATAAGTTAATAAGTTATAGTTTTTAAGGTATTCTATACCTACCTTATAATTTTTTTTTTTAATAATTTACAGGTTATCTAATACTCTGTAGGTTTTATAAGGTACATGCTCCATAGTGTTATAGGTAAGTTCTAATCCTAAAATTTAGAAATTTGCACCTTATAAAATAGTATACGAGTACAACCTTATTCTTTACCTATTCTATAGTTGTTCATCTCTAGTCTATGGGATAAGATGTATATATTACTTTTTTTTTTAAATGAGGGCCTAGTTGAGTGACCATTATTGACATTGATATTGATACTTATTTTTCCCCCTAAAGGGATAAAACAATCACGAACTCCATCATCATTTGTCTCCCTATCACTTTACAACTTGATATTAAATAGTATTTAAAGTAAGTAAAAGTATTTCTTTTTTTGAAAAATTGTAAATAGACCCTTTTAACTATTAATCAAGTGCAAATAGATTCTTATACTCTCAAGTTATGATTTTATTTCTTTACACTCTCAACCTAAAACCAATACTAAACCCTCAAAATTGCCATCATTTAATGATTACTTTTGCTATGATTTTGTGGTTTTAACAATAATTTAGGAATTTTTTTTATATGTTTTTATAAGTTATGAGAGATGAAATCATTTTCTTAGAAGTTTTGTGACTTATCATTCTCAATAAATGACTAATAATTTAGAGATGTGCATTTATAATTGTTTATGTTTTCTTTTTTAAATAAGTAATCATTAAAAAAAGTTAAAAAAATTTCCTTCAATAGGTGTATCCGCAAATGCTGGTTAGTAGATGCATTTAATAATTTCTCAATTTAATATGACAACTATCCCTTTAATTTGGGACAATTATTAGAATAAGTCATGTGACAATTTGAAAAGATTATATCATATTACTAATGCTTTATAACCTAATGATACGAATATTTATCATTCTTGACAGTTTAAATCGAAAATTCGTTTTTAAGCGAGTTACCACGCAACCATCTCCTTACTTTGGTGGATGGGAAATGATGTTTTGGATAGTGAGAATGGAGTGATTAGGTTTGGAGCAGGCGTCGATGGCTTTTTGTGGGGGAGTGCTTGTGAATTATGATTGTGACAGCAACAGCAAGTGGGAAGACAATCTTTGTCTTTCGACGAAAGTTGTGGGAAAAAAAATTAATAAATATATTCATTCGTTTCGAGTAAACTATTAAGGATCTAATTATTAATCTTACGACGTTAAGGCTGAAAAATGTGGCAAAATGGGGACACACACTGGCCCATTCGTCTTCTTATTTTCAAAATTCTGCAGCAAAAATTAAAGTATTCTGCAAGTGCATGCAAAGCTTGACCCAAAAGTATCAAGATATTGAAATGCAATGGATGAATAATCTTGATGAAACTCCTTACATTTATATCGGCCTCAAATGTCCAATTCAGGTTAGCATCATTGTCTACGTTTGCTGTGTTTGTCTTTATTTTAATTTTGTGCTTTTATTGAAACTTGCTATATTTATATTTGGAGAAAAGGCCTCGAATGTACTCCTTACGGGAAGAAGGACCTCAATTAACTTATAATTTGAGAATTATGAATTTGAACATAGATAAATAATAATATTTAAACCCATAAAAAGATGAAAAAAAAAAATACTCAAAGATTTCCTATGATATAGCTACCAAGGTGCTTTTAAGTGTTCATATTCTAGATTTTGATTCTAAATTTTTTGAATTTATACTTATGTTATATTTGGTATTAAGAATTACTTTAGAGTGGAATGATTTATATTAGAAAAGAATAGAATGGAATCGTGATTTCTCTTTTCAAAATTAAGAATAAAAATCTTACTTAAAGATAAAATTGTCAATTACAAAGAGTCATAATTCCACCATTTAAAGCTGCTTTCAATAAGTTTTGAACTGGATCAAGTCCTCCACTTAATAAAAGTGAGAGTTGCCCTAAGAAACCGCAAAAGATTTTCTAATGGAAGATAGATGCAATTTACTTTTTGATAACATTAGGTTTCACACGCAATTATTATTAGATGCAATTTACTTTTATCCAATATATTTATATATATTAGGTTTCGTATGCTTTGATTTTAGTCAAGCTGTGGACTGCCTTTTTTGTGATCACTCGACTCAGTCGTACCTTTCAAATTGGAAGGTGAACAGAGTCAACTTTTGTAAACTCTTCATTTTTCTTTCACCCCTCTTGAGTTTTGATAGTTCATCGAGAGAAATTCGTAGATCGATATACATTACTTTAGTCACTCGTTAAATAGACTTATAAGATGCAATATCCTTAAGTTATATAAATACATGCCAAATTAGAAAATCGGAATTTCCTTTTTCCTTAATTTCCCCCCTCTAGATTGGATTTATATAATCCTATAATTATATTAAAGCAAAACATCCATAATTATTACTTTTGTTTTAATAGGGTCTACGGAAAAATATCCAAATTACAATTGTTTTTTGTTTTGTTTTTGGAAAATAAGGGCCTAATTGATTGTCCATTATTCACATTGACATTGATACAATATTTTTCAAATGGTTAAGATTTCTCTACCACTTTATGAGTAGATATTAAATAATGTTCAAAGTAAATAAAAGTATTTTGTTTTAAATAAGTTTTAAATAGGCTTCCTAAAAAATTTAATCGAGTGTAGATAGAGGCTATATACTCTCAAGCTATAATTTTACATCTCACAACTTTTAAATATGACAAGTATATCCCAAGCCAATATTAAAATCTCAAAACTATTACCATTTTTGATCATTTTTGTTATGATTTTGTGTCTTTAGTAACAATTTAGGCTCAGAAACCTATCATTCTTAATACTTGAGTAATACATCTCCATTCGTGATTCTTGAAATCAAATTAAAGATTAAGAACTTGAATTTCGGGGTTCTTTGAGGGATAAGGAAATGCCGTCATGCTTTTTAAGATCCTTCATTAGGGACTCCAAACAACTACTTAAATTAGTTTTTTTTTTTTAGGCAAAAGTAAAAATTTAAGTTATAAAATATATATTAAGGGTGTTGATTAAAAATAATTGGCATGTAGATGCTGTAATAGTTTAGAGAGTATATTGATAATTATTTATATTTTTAGATATGTTATCAGTAAAAAAATATACTTTTAGATATGTTATCAGTAATTTTTTTTTAATTTTAAAAAAATCAAGTATACTTTTTTTAATTTTAAAAAAGAAAAGTATATTTTTTTATTTGAGCACTTAATGTTTTCAAAATCTTATAAAAAATATTTTTTTGTTAAATATATTAAGTTTTCCACCAATATGTAATACATATTAATTTTAAATTGGTTTATAATAATTAAATTAATAAAATAATGATATTAATATATTATTTACATAATATTATAAAAAATAATATTAAATATATTTAATGATATAATATAATAAAAATAGTAATTAGAATTAAGAAAAAAGGTTGGAAAATTTTATGTCTACCTTAATTATCTTAATCAATTGGCCTAAGGTTAATTGAAAGTTAATATACGTGTCAAATGAATATAAAATTTAATATATTTAGTGAAAATCTTATTTTTATAAAATTTTAAAAATATTTAAAACTCAAATAGAAGAAAAAAATAAGTTGAAGATTTAAGTAAGAAAAAAAAAGATAAATATTGAGATTAACTATATATATATATATATATATATTTTAAAAAGCTTATTTATCCATTTAATTATTTCTCAATTTTATACTATTTTTTTTTGGGGGATTGTGTGATGTGAATGGAGATGGAGCGGCTAGGTTAGGAGCAGACGTAGACGACTTTTTGTGCGGACGGCTTATGAATTATGACTGTGACTGCACGTGGGAAGACAATTTTTGGAGAAATTATTAAAGTAAGTTGTTTATATATATATATAAAGTGTTTAAAAGTTGATAGCTTATTTTTTAAAATATAATAAAAATATTTAAAAATTGATAATAAATAACCAATATGATATGCGTCTATCCTAACACCATCCCCATTTTTGTCTTTAGATGAAAGTTGCGGGAACAAGAAATAAACATATTCATTCATTTTCAGTATCTGATAATCAACATCACGACGTTAAGGCTGAAAAGATGTGGCCAAAAGGAGACTCTCACTGGCCCAATTATCTTCTTATTTTCAAAATTCTGCAGCAAGAATTAAAGGATGTTGCAAGTGCATGGAAAGCTTGGCCCCAAAGTATAAAGATATTGAAATTCAATAAATGAATAATCCTAAAGGGAGAAGAGTTCTAGTATTTTCAAAATGAATGGTCAACACAACATTTAGGAAAAAGAAAAATTGCAAATGATCCTCTAAGTTTTTCCCTTGCTATGTATACATTCCCATATGAAGAGTAGTTTACCATCTTATAAGTTGGTAATATTAGTCCGCCCTTTTATCAAGAGATTACAAATAATCATTTCTAAATTTTGATATTGATGTATGGATAATCTATTGAACTTATAAAGTGTAATTTAACATTCATAAATTTTAATCTTAATTCGTTTTTTAATTTAAAAAAAGAAAGAAAAGGAAATGTCCTATAGTATTGTCAATTTATACAAGTTTATTTCCTAGTGAGATTAAAATTTAAGTGGATTATTTACCATTTTCACATATATTTATTGCTGGGACAAACACTTTCTTTTAAACTTTACAAAGTAGGATAGAAATGAAGGTATTAAAGAAAAAAAAATGAATAAAATACTATTCACCATTTGAAATTGGAATGATTGGAAATGGCAGTATAATTTCTTTAATAGTAGAAAAATGTAGCTTTTAGAAATTAGCATATATTTGATTGGCCAAATGTTGGGGAGGCTTATGAGGACTATTGTATTTGTATCCTCCTATTGTAGTAGTGGATTGTTTATGGTTCTACTTTAAATGTTTTGGGATTTTCCATGTTAAATATCGTATGTTATATTCTATTTTTTTTTACCTATTTCTTATATAAATATACGTGAGTGTGTCCATGTTAGGATGGACATCAAGTATCATATTGTGGAGTATAGGTAGGATTTCACACCCACTCTAAAACTTATGCTTTTCTTTGTCCCCCATAAAATATATCCAATCTTTATAATAAATGGGAAGAAAAATGAAAATGGATAATCTTCATTTCTCTTTTTTTAATTTCCATCAATTTTCTCTTTCTCTTCATCTCACTTTTTTTTTTTTTTAATTATTATATAGTTTCATCTATTAACTTAGAAATCGATGGAAAATGAGGAGATAAAAATGAAAAGGATTTGAATGTTGGAGAAATAACAAATCCCCTAGTATGCAGGATCTATCTGAGCATTCAAACTGCTGCTCAAATCTCAATGGGAACGCAAAAATCCTACGACGATGTCGACTTGTCCAGGCAGTAAGGGGGCCCAAACAGCCCGATTTCCCAGCCATCCCATAGGCTTTACAGGCCCAATGTTGAGTAAGTTTCAATCCGTGGAATACTTATTTTGGGCTCTTCCTAATAATTATATTCAGATTTGCAGCCATCCCAACCTTATGTTTTTCTATTATTTCTATTTTAATGGTTACCAAAATCACATAGTTTTAATATATTATTATTTTTTTCGCTGATGAGACTGTAGAAATCCTCCCCTATTTAACAAAGGAAATAGTTTTCAGGGAGGATTAAGTTTATCAGAAGACGTTTTTGAATTTTTCTCCTTTCTGCAAAAATTCCATACTTGATTAGGAGATTAAATACGGAAAAATTATCAATGGAATGCTTGTTTGAATGTTTTCGAAAATTTATATATATTTTAACATTTATTAAAATTTTGCATCAATAATGGTCCATACACAATCATAATATCAGTTAGATAAGGTGTCATGAAACCCTTTTAAAACATGAGAAGTTTTGTGATGTAATTGTTTTGAGCTCATCCAAAACATTAACACATAATAAAGTTAACAATAGTGTTTTTTTTTTCCCCTCTTCTTTGAGCAATTGTATTGTCTATTACATCTTGAAGGATGAGAAATTCGAATTTCAACCATCCTCCCGTTGGGAGGTTTATTCATATCATTAAATTAAGTTTGAACGTTGGATAAGTCTAATCTAATGTGTGAAAAAGAGAGACAGCTAGTGCTAATTTTCCTGTTCTTTTTGGTGTAAAATTCACAGTATCCTATGGGCGGTTCAAGACTCTAGCGTGATATAATATAATATATTCTATGTACTAAGTATTAGGCCCTAGTCCTCTCGTGTCCACAGTTCCATGCACGTTTGCCTCGCGTAAATCAATTAATCACACACCACATGAACGATTTTAACACTTCCGAATCAAGATTCCATAGGGTTGATACCAACCCGGTTTACTACGTAATTAATTTGGACCACTAAATACTTGCTATTCATTACTTCTTCAATATGAGTTCTGTATGTCTAAGAAGTTAAAATATACTATTCATAAATGGATGATACAGAGTATATTTTAAATCTTAAAAGTGGAGTCGATTTACAAGTGGTGAATTCTCGAATATATATTACATGTTGTGGAGCCCTACAATTAATTAGACTCCATTTGGTGTTGAAACTAAATAGAGTACAGTCTCGATCGATGAAGTTTAATTTTAACGTTTCGGCGACTAATGCGAAAATTAAATAAGGAGTACGTGCGTACAAGCTGGACCTAACATGCACGAACATGAGACAATCAATATGAAGTCCCGACAGTCCATGTAGATGATGAAAGACAGAAAGAGATTCAACAGGAAGAAGAAGGCATTCCATAACTCTACTTTTCATTCCTGCTTTGTAATGAGATGCTATACCAAACTTCATTGGAAAAGAAAGGAAAAGAAATTTAGCTAGCAATGCTCTTTTGAATTTTTCTCTTTTGCTTCCATACGGATACACCCTCTTTTGAAAGTACGATTTCATCTTTTATTAACTTTGAAATACATGCTAATAATCCCCAAACATTGTTAGAATCCAAAACTTACCAAGTTTAACAATAGTTTGTATATGTACATTTTTAAAACTTATAAATAAGTGAGGTCATGCTTTCTAGTAATTAATAGTTTAAAGGTTATATTTATAATATGTCATAAGAGGTTAATTATAATAAATAATCTTGTATTTTTCCCCTTTTTTCTTAAAAAAAGTTTAAAAAATTGTATAGCTATGTTTTGTTATTTTACACTTGAGAATGTGCGTAAAAAAAAGTGTCATGTCATTTTAATTTAACGGTATTATTAATTATTATCATTGAATCTCTATTTAAATCATTTCATATAATATTGATTGTCGAATTTAACTACTTGAAAAATTGTTTTATTTATTTATTTATTTTATTTGAATTTGATATCAAAAGGTGATTTTCTCGTTTGTAATTTTTTTTTTTATAATATGTCCATGTTTAACATCTAACTAAATGCATGTATGTAAAGGATGAAAAAAAATCATAAAACCAACATAAGCAAACTGAAAAAAGAAAAAAAAGAAAAGAAAAGAAAGAAACACGGATATATTTTTCACAACCAAAATAATAGAAACAAAAAAAGTAACATATATTTACTTATAATACTAATCAGTATTTCAGCTTATTGACAAGGGACAAAGCATTGCTAGTGATTCTAGCAACCTTCACTATGCTGCTCCTTACTTGATTCTTCACATTCGCACTCACCTTCTGTTCATCAAATCCGTCGGTACATGTATCGTCGTTGGTAATTGCAGCACTAACCCATGTCTTAACATTCGACAGCTGAAATTCTACATCCGATGATGAACCCTTCATGTTCCCCATTGCCTTAACAGATTGCTTGAGTTCGTCGATGCTGTCGCCGAGGTTCTCGACGCAATCCTTGAGGATGGCGGCCTCGATTTTGGTCAATCCTTCGGATTTACAGAGTTTCTTTGCCAAGGAGGAAGTGTTCTGTGCAGCTTGGATGGAAACTTTGAGAGCGGTGTTGCAAAGCTTCCAAGGGTTGGATTTTACTTTGGAGGCGTATGAGGATAGGTATTGGTAACAAAGTGATGGGTAGGTGGTTGTGCTACATGAGGTTTTGATGAAATTGCTGTAGGTCGCGGCTTTGCCAGAACCCGAGGCGGTTGTCACTGCAGCCGCGGGGGTGGTGATAGTGGTGGTGGTAATAATCATGAGCCATGCCAAGAGGGTGTATGGGGTGAAATTTGCCATCCTTGGAAGTTTTAAAAAGTTCTGTGTGTGTGTGTGTGTGTATTTTCTTCTATTTCCTCTATTGCTTTGTGATGTTTATTTGATGCAAAAGGTGCGTCTTTATATAGAGAGACTAGCTGCCGTCAAATAACTAGTTACGTATCAAACATGAAAATGAAGTTCGACCATATTTTAAATACTATATAGTAAAGAATCTGCCAACCTTTCAAGATAAGGGTGTGCATGAAATTAAAATATTTGATTTAAAATACGGAGTCAGATGTGATTTATACGTTTATTATGTTTAATGTTGTAGGATTATTATTAATAGAACCCTTCATTTCATCATTGAAATTTCTATTGAATTAATTTGTTTTTAGCCATCTTGATCGTTAAATATGATAAAACTCGACGATTAGATCTAGGGAATTGATTAAATTTGCATTTCATCTTGACGTAAGAAACGGGAAATCGGATTGGTTTCAGTTTAAAATGTGGAATGGGCATGCATGTGATCGACGTGGGTTGTCTTGTCTCTCCATTCCCATCTTGAAAGAGCCTACATTTTGTTTCACACAGATATTGGGATTGAAAGGACACCGTTATCGGGCTCTGTTACTTTCTATTCGGTTTTTCCACATGGGGGTACTTGCCATAAGCTTCATTGTTAAAGAGGGTTGCTTTACACAAATACTTTGGTAAGAGTTGCTTGCAAAAGTAACGTTGCTTAGCCCCATTTAATGTATATAAATACTAAAATATGGTAGCATAAAAGTAATAATTTTTTTTAAAGTAATTCTCTTAAAAGAATTATTAATAAAATAGAATTATTTAGGATATAAAGTTACTTAAAATATTAATATCATAATCAAAGCAACCTTTTAAATATCGTTGTTAAATATGCTTTTAGAAAAAAAATAGATATACGATCAAATTTATTGATTTTTTTTGAACTTCATATGCTGAAAGCCATCATAAAACACTATTTGAGTTACTTATATTACAAAATTTTAGAACCTCTTGGATTCCCTAAATATGGAATCATTTTTTTTTTTAACCAGCAAAAAAAGAAAAACACTTTTTAAAGTTGAAAAGGAAATATATATAAGGAGGATATAAGCTGTTGTGCAACTTTTTTCTTTTTTTAAAGAAAAAGAGAAGTTTAATAATCGATCAAGAAGGAAAACAAATCCTTTCCTAGGAACCTAGTTTCATTCGATAAGAACCTTCCTATAGAATTTTCTTTTGCTTAAGGAATTGGGTTAAGATTCCACCAATAAAGATGGTCTAAGAAGCCAAAAATATAAGGTGTGTATATGGTTACGTATAAATGGATGCATGTATCTTTATATTTCTGATACAATACAAGAAAATGAGATCTATATTTGTGTATCTAATTTCGATAAGAGAGTAAAATAAAGTATATATATATCACCACTTTAACTACTTTAACAGCTTCGCTATATATTAAGATTTCTAATTATTCCATTTCGTGATGTTAGGGATGCGCAAGGATCAAAGAATATTGACAGTAACATATCAGTGGTACATTTGTTGTCATTCTTCTTCTGTTAATACAGTAATTAAGTTTTACTATAGACTTAGATCAACTTGGTTGTCTACTTCTGAACTGCTTTCCTAAGTAATCATACTAAGTACAAAAACTATCATACCAGGTAATTCGTGTTAACTTCTCCATACATATTTCATACATGAATCATATGTTTAATTCTTTTGATTCATCACATGTTTGGTTGGTTACAACTTACATCATGTAAATTTTCTGGTGTAATATGACAAACATATGAATGAAACCATGTCAAAATATTTTGTTATCTTCTTGATTCTGTTCTATTATTTATATATGGCTAATAACTCTAGGCATTTAATTCTAAATAAGGAATCAGATGACTTCACATAAATTAAGAAAAAGAACGAAAGTATATCCCCCCTCAGGATACACCCGATAATTGTCTAGCGAAAATCGCGTAATGGAGAAGCTAGTACTTTTGTTTCGTAAAGGCACGTTCCACCACCAGACAAGTAGCCTTAATTCAGGCAAATACATTGACAACAAGCTGATAGTGATGCAAATCCACATATAACGTTTTGCATTTTCACGATAATTAAAGGGATAAGCATCGTCTATCCATAAATAAAAGTGTGTGGAATCATTTAATATGGTGTCTTCTATATAGTAGGTCATGGAAAGACTACCTATTCAGTCACGACTTCCATTTAAACAATATCATAATATATATCGATTTGGATGATTCTTTTAACTTAGTAAAATATATATATATACACAGTGAGTTACATGGAAAATAGTTACTAGCGATCATGTCTATGCGTATCAATATATAAAATAATGCATATCTAACCTAGCTGGAAATTGACATAGGTTATTTCCCTGTATTTTTCCCAAACCCTTCAAATATATTGATAAGAGCAGACTGAGTATCAAACTATAGTCAATCTTATAATATTGCCATCGTTGTTTTAATGAGATGGAATAGATTTAATTTCTTTAAGTTCTATATTCTTTATAAGAAGGGAAAAAAAAAAGAAACCGACAGATAGTGGATATTGGATCTGTTTCAATAATTCATAAATGTAAAGAATAAATTTCATGATTTATGTCAAACATAAGCAATTTAAGCTGGGGATACAATTCAAAAGTCATAGATTGAATTTATTATGGAATTAGCCATGGATTTAAATTTAAGTAATACTAGAAAAGAACTATAGATAAGTAAATTTTTCATTAGTGTCATAAGCTATTGTTTACTGTAAGATGAGAAAGCATGATAAGAAATCAATTGGAATAATATTAAAATCATCATCTAAATATGTAAGCGTTTATAAATTTTAACTAGAGGTTTAGATTTGTTAATGGTACATTTACTTGAATATAATAGTTATTCCATTATGGGTCTATTACGTGTGGAATGCCTATTATGTTGTTTACTTCGCGGAATAGCATTTCGCACGGAATTGCAATACTACAAAATCCTGAATTGCTATTCCCTCTCCCATGGCTCGTAATAGCAATTTGATGCTATTTGCTGTCAGCCGTCCATCATCAATTTAAACATCAATTTGCCTATTACCAGTGCAAGCGTCGGTCTTTGTGCAACCTTGGTCGTGCATCTGCCATCGTTGTTGTCTTCATTGTGGTCAGCCATCGTCATCGTCCTCGTGTAGCCTCGCTCGTCCCTCGCCGTCGTGGATCTAACGTCGGTCCTCGTGCAGCTTTGATCATGCATCTGCCATCGTCCTCATCCTCATGCATCTGCCATTGTCATTGTCCTTGTGTAGTGTTGCTTGTCCCTCGCGATCGTGGATCTATCGCCAGACTTCTTGCATTGTTCCTCATTTCGCTAGTTGTTGCTGATCTCTATTGTCCCTCGTTGTGGTCATCACCGGCTTCGTTGTAGTTGCTTCTGTTTAGCCCTCCGATCGTGGATCTACCCCCGTCGTCGCCGATCTCAGTTGTGGATCTGCCCTCATCCTTTATTCCACCCTTATTCATTTTCTTATTCCCTTAAGTAAACAATGTAATCCTTATTCCATTACATCCAAGTAAACAATATCATATCAATTCACCGTAATAGCTATTCTAACCTTATTCTATTTAGCGAAGTAAATAGGCTATAAATGTTATAATTGATAAAATTTTTACTTATTAAGTTTACTACTATTACTTGTACTCCTTGATCAATAAAATTTGCCATATCTTTTGAAGGTAACACTGGTAATAAATTTGATATTTAAAAGTTTGATTGATTTTAATATTTAACAACTTTAAATTTAAATATAAAACTTGATAAATGGAAGTTAGTATTTCAATGGTCATGCATAAATTGAATGAGCATAAAAAATTGAGATAGTGGATTTTGACGTTATTTCAAATACAATATATGTATGTATATATGTATTGTTTATGACAAATTTGTTGGCTAAACTTTTAGAAGTTGTCTTTTAGACCAACTTTATCACAAACCTAGGCTAGGAGGTCCTTTACACCATGTTTGGGATGAAGGAATGGTGAGGGAAATATTGGGAGGATGGAATTAGAGGGAATTTGATCCCAAGAAAATTAGAAAGGAATAGAAATGTGATAGAAACAAATCCATGGGCCATTAAAATTTATTGCCTTAAAAAATAGAGTGAAAATGGAGCAAATTTAAAAAAATGATTGAATTTTCTATTTTGCTCCTTATAACCGATTTAATTATTAACCCTTATGGGTATCTTAGCAATTCGGTATTACTATATTTTTTGTCCTTATTAATAATTATTTTTTCTTCACTTTCTTTTCCTCATCTAAACAAACATATATAAAGGAATTACATATCTTAATCTTTTCCGTCCTCTCAATCTTTTTATCTTACCTTTTTGTTCTTCTAGTTCTTTCTCTCCTCCTAAACATAGTATACAAGATAAAATAAGATGCTAAACTATCCCTAATTTAATTTTCTTATTTTGTTTGTCATTTTTGTTTTGTTAATTATTTTTTCTTTCTGTTGTTTGAAGCAAAGTAACCTTTCTTTTTGTTGGACATCTTTGTCCCACTTTTCAGCTATTTTTTAAATTATATATATATATATATATATACATGGAACGCACAAGTGCAATAAAAATATCTTAAATAACATTTTTACAAATTTTAAAAATAAAATAAGAAATCTTTATAAATTTTTTTTTCTTTAAAATATTAATATGATACCTAAAAAATCGATGAGCTCCCATAGAAATAAAGATGTTATTAGCTCGACAAACCTAGGCGCATTGTTGGTGTCTATGCATTTACTAACTAGCCACTCTTTCCTAGTGGTCTATCTATTTTATAATTTCCACACTAATCTTCATGCACGAGTAATTAAACAGTTGTTTTTGGTTTCAGAAAACTGTTGAGAATTTTTTTGAAGGCAAGATTTTTGTTGGAAATTCCTAAAACTTTTTTTACTTTTAGTGTTAGTAACCGATACTTTTATTATGGAATACCTTTTATTTAAGGGAGGAAAACAAATAACTGAAAGTTGGAAAAATATTTATTTTCTTCTATTATACAATCCTAAACTATTAATCTGAATATATAGATAGTTTTTATAAATTCTTGAAGTATGATTTTACATAAATTTTAGATATATGTAAATAACTTATAAACTATTTTTAAACTCGAAAATAATGATTTTAAATATATTTTGAAATGTTATATGAAAGTAAAGTTACGTATTAAAAATGGGTCCGTCCGCATCCGAAGAGTCGTTGAGGGCAACTATTTCAATTTGCCCTTAGTTTATACAAGGCACACCTGAGATGAGAAAGATAGACCTACGTGAAGCCACATGGCTGCTCTAATGAGTATGGACACTCGAAAGCCATCAAAGTCAACTTCGTTATTATTACCATTTTCGACCTATAGCTGCGTCGTCCTCAAATCGTGGCACAAAGAAAGGCACCATATTTGGCGATCGATCTTATCTTCATGTGGGTAAAAGAGAAAATATTGGTCTAATCTACGTTTAGATTCATTGTAAGACTGACATCTCCTAGCCTTAGATTTTGGTAAAAGCATACACAGGTTGCGTCCATGGTTTATCCATCAGTGTTCTCGGATCTTTTGCCAAAATTGTAGGGCTCTTGTGCAATAATATACACCTAAGGGACGTGCTTCTTTTGGATTGCTTTTCCACTTATGTTAGGGTTTACCTAAAGTTTTACATCATTCGGAGTACAGTTTGAAGAACCCAATCGAAACACCTTGTATTAACAGTTAAAAAGAAGTTTATAGCTTGTTCAAGAGAGTTTATTATTCATACTTGATTTTATATACCTATTTATTTTACTTTATTTTCATTGAACCTGAAGTTACTAGTATAATCTTATGAACACTCTAGAATTTCTATCTACTAGTAAATGGCTCTCCTACAAAAGTTAGTTAAAGCATGTTTATATTTTATATATGGTACTATAAGATAAAGAACGTTGATAATAAAATTATAAACCATAAAAGATGGTGAAAGGGAAAAAATAAAAAAAAGTAAAGAATTTAACTAGACACAACTTTTTCAAAGAAAAAGCTTTAAAAGGGTTCTTTTTATAATGATATTATAAGATATTTAAAAAAAAATTAAATAATCTCAATCATTAATTTATAAATTTAGAAAAATTTAGAGGATCTATTTCTTACAAAATTTTGTGGAGCTACTAACCAATATGGAAAGATAGTTATCTATTAATTTATATCGCGTTGCATAACCCAATAATTAGAAAAAAATCATTAAATATTACACATTATATATATATATATATATAGTACATAAACACCAATAAAATTTATATCTATATAATAATAAAATAAATAATTGTCACAAATAGATTTAGAGATGACCAAAAAGGAGCAATATATACAAATTACAAGAAAGCAAGAAATATATTGTTTCCTTAATCATAACTCCCTAGATAAGGCTCATCTACATTTGGTTACATGTGCCTACCAAAAATAGCATATAGTATATGGTATATGCTGATTTACACTAGTTTTCCAAATAAATAATACATAATATATGTTAATAAACCCACCCCCCCTTCCCTAATGATTTGGTGAAAATATCATCCAGCTAAACATGAGTAGGTACATATTTGGTAGTGATAATTCCCTAAACAACTTCGTTACGTAGAAAATAACAGTCAACCTCAATGTGCTTTGTAAATTTATGAAAAAATGGGTTAGTTGCAATATGCAAAGCAGCCTGACTATCACAAAAAAGCATCATGGGTTGAGAATGTGCAACACCAAGACATAACAATAATGCCTTTAACCATTTTAGCTCATAGATAGTTGTGGCCATGGATCAATACTTTGCCTTCGCTAAAGAATAAGACACTATATGCTCTTTCTTAGTTTTCCAAGAAATGGGAGAATTACCAAGTAGAATAAACCATTTGGTAAGAGATCGTCAAGTCAAAGGGTAACATGCTTAATCTAAATTGCACTAGGCATACAACTGCAAATCATAGTTAGCACGTAACCAAATTCCTTGACCCAGATTACCTTTCAAATAACGCACCATGCGAAGTGCCGCATCCTAGTGCTCTTGCACTGGCCTTTATATAAATTGTGCAAGCATATGCATACTGTAAGAAAGTTCAAGTCTTGCAGCTGAAAGATAAACTAATTGGCTAACTAACCTATGATAACGCTCTGGATCTAGAATAGGTTTTCCATTAGCCAAAGGAAGATGGTGGTTCTGATTTAAAGGAAAACTAAAAAGTTTTGCTCCCAACAAACCCACTTCAGAAATAATATCCAATATATATTTTCGTTGGTTTAGAAAAATACTAGTGTGATTTCGAGCCACCTCAATCCCCAAAAAATATTTTAGAACCCCAAGATCTTTCATATAAAAACATCTACTCAACTAAGCTTTAAAGACTTGAATCACAATACAATCATTTCTCGAAATAATAAGATCACCAACATAGACCAATGCATTGAGTTGCAAATTGTCATGTTGTAATGTAAAAAGAGAGTAGTCTGAATATGATTGAAGAAAACCATACTGTTTCAAAGCTCCAACCAGCTTAGCAAACTAGCATCGAGGAGCTTGTTTCAACCCATATAGTGATTTCTAGAGTTGGCAAACTTTGTTGGGTTCCTTAGAACGAAAGCTAGGAGGTCACTTCATATAGACTTCTTCCTTAAGGTCACCATGTAAGAATACATTATGGACGTCCATTTGATGAAGTTCCAAATTTTTAGCTGCTGCAATTGCAAGAAAAGTGCAAATAGTCACCATTTTGGCTACAAGTGCAAAAGTTTCATTATAATCTAACCCTTCAACTTGATTGTTCCCCAAAATCACAAGCCGTGCTTTAAACCTCTCAATTGATCCATGAGAATTATACTTCATTTTATAAACCCACTTGCAACTGATCACTTTTTTCCTTAGAGGAAGTGTTTCCATGATCTAAGTGCCATTATTTTCTAATGCCTGTTTTTCTTGTTGCATCACATTCCTCCACCTATCATCATTTATAGCCTCAGTAAAGGTTTGAGGTTCAGTTCCTGCAATAATAGTTGCAAAAAATTTCTGATGTCATGTAGAGAAATTATTACAATTCACATATGTGCTATAGGATAGGGTGTACTTGAGGAGTGCAATTAAGCAGATGAACTCGTAGACGGGCTCAATTTACAAACAGTATTTGTCATAAAGTCTTGCAAATGAGTAGATGATACTTTATTTTGATGTCTACGTCCTAAAGGCTCCTCATTCTCAACATCTCTTGCACCCCCCTTACTTCATTATTCTCACATGCCACATCACTATTCAACACT
The DNA here is from genome assembly GCA_037954665.1 of Laguncularia racemosa. Lineage (NCBI taxonomy): Eukaryota > Viridiplantae > Streptophyta > Magnoliopsida > Myrtales > Combretaceae > Laguncularia > Laguncularia racemosa. The sequence continues at coordinate 691,463 of JBBMOL010000188.1, forward strand.
TCATCAGGAACAATATCGCCATTAACTTATCTAGATTGCTCATTCTCTTAAGACACATGATTTTTTCTCACAATAGCCACATCACCATCTTCTTCCTAACCACACCAATTCTCTATACTACTAGGTCCATCATTATCTTTTCTCAAGTAAGGAAACTCACGCTTACGAAACACTGTATCCCTTGAAGCTAAGAATACACCCAACTCTAGGTCATACACTCTCCAACCCTTTTTACCATAAGGATAGCCCACAAAAATGCATCTATGACTACAACAAATAAATTTGTCTCCTTTGTGATCTTGATTATGCACATGGCATAAGCATTCGAACACATGCAAATGTTTAAGCAAGGGAGGTTTACCATGCAAAATTTCATATGGTATTTTACCATTCAAGATAAATAAGGGTGTTCAATTAATCAAATATCCAGCAGCCAAAATGCATTCCCCTTAGAATTTTATAGGAAGATTGGCTTGAAAACGCAATGCTCGAACTACATTAAGTATATGCCTATGCTTGTGCTCTACTTGTCCATTTTGTTGTGGAGTTCCTTTATAAGATGTTTCATGCACAATGCCATGTTTATGAAAATAATTACTCATGCATATAACTTTGTACCATTATCATTACGTACAACTTTCACCTGTTTGTTAAATTGATGCTCTACCATAGCAAAGAAATTGCACAAAGTCATTGATACCTCCTTCTTGTCAATCAATAAATAAATCCATGTTGCTCATGAAAAATCATCAAAAATGGTTAAGAAATAACTTACACCACAAAAAGCTGGGCTTCGATAAGGCCCCCATAAATCACAATGAATCAATTGAAACATTTCTTGAGTTTTGTCACTATTAACAGGAAAACTATCTCTTGGTTGTTTTGCTCTAAGAGAAACTTCCATGCTTTATTCCATAAACCACTATTCCTACTAGAACTAGCATTAGGAATCAACTCTACAACCTTAGATGATGGATGTCCTAGTTTCTTGTGCTACATATCAAAGGATCTCTTACCACTAGTTTTCATAGCCATTACAATCACCATTGCATGAAAGAAATAGAGCCCCTCCCATTGCTTACTCGCACCAATCAGCATCCTCGAAGTGCAGTCTTGTATAACACAAAACTTGTTAGTGAACGAAGCCACACAATTCAATTCATCAAGCAATTGCAATAAGGAAATCAAATTGCACATCAAACTTGGCACATAAAGAACATTGTTCAACCTCATTTTATTGCTAAGCACGATTGTTCCCTCTTTTTTAGTAGTAGTTTACTTCCCATTTGGATGCCCTATAGAACATTCCATTACATCTTAAACATTACACAAACATTACAACTTTCCTGTCATGTGATGAGAAGCACCTAAGTCAATTATCTATTCCGTGGAAGAAGACTTACTAGTCAATTTTTCATTTGCTTCCATCTTTGCAACACTTAAAAGGTTTCTTAATATTTCCCATTGCTCATTATTAAGCCCAGTAACAGTAGTCTTGTTAACATTTGAGACCATAACATTACCTACTGCTCCTGATGTTGAGGCTTGAATTGCATTTGCCTTGACTCCTCCACGTCCTTTGCTCCCAAAATTAATAAATTATTGTCCTCCTTTCTTTCGTCTAGTTCCTTGTTTTGTTCCCCAAGAGTGATCTCCCCACCACTTAGGATAACCAATTAACTTAAAACAACTATCAAGTTCATGCCCTATATGGTTACAATTGTTGTACCTTGTATTCTTCTCTTTTCCTTCACTTCGCCCTCAAGATTTTGATCTAGCTTATACAGCAAAGTTCATCACTTCACCACGTTCCTCCTTCCCATGAGCAATGGTTCTAACACACTCTTCTTGCAAAAGGTTCAAATAAACTCTATTTAAACTTGGCAAAGGATCTTAGGCAAGTATATTAGATCCCATTGTTCCATAATCAAGACCTATGAGAAATTGATGAACTTTTTCTTCTTCATGCTTCTTCTCCAATGCAACGAGTTTGGACTTGCATAACCCACACTTGCACATTGGCATTTGTTCGTAATTAGCCAATTCTTCCCACACCTTCTTTAACTTTCCATAGTAGGCAACAATACTCAATCCCCTTTGCTTACACTTGGCCAATTCAGCTTTCAGTTGTTGCATGTGTGATCCATTAGTTGTCGAGAAGCGTTCTTGTATGTCTTCCCAAAGATCCTATGCCACCTCCATGTGTGAAATAGTCGAACACAATGAAGGTTCAATAGTATTCATAATCTAGGAGGCCAATAATGAATTATTAGTCCACCAATCTTCAAGCTTTGGCAACTCTTCATTTGGCTGCTTGATCTTTCTGTCTATAATACCAAATTTCTTTCTTGCTCTTAACGCAGTCCACAGAGAATGAGCCCATTCATCATAGTTTTCACCCTTCAATTGAATTTGTGTTATCAGACTTCCAGGATTATCACTTGCTGTAATGTCATACGGTGAGATCGTCTTCCTCTATATCGCTCCATCACTTTTGTTTTCTCCAACCATGGCAGTAGAAGGTCGATGACCTAGATAGGCTCTGATACCATGCCACAAACAGATTTAGAGATGGCCAAAAAGACACCCTTTTATTAAGCTTGAAAGGAGCAATATATTCGGATTTACAAGTAAGCAAGAAATATATTATTTTCTTAATCATAGCTACTTAGATAAGACTAATCTACATTTGATTACATGTGCCTGTCAAAAATAGCATATAGCATATGGTATATCTTGATTACACTAGTTTTTCAAATATATAATACATAGTAGCATATGTTAATAATAATTTTTAAAATAACCATCGTTCATCTTTTATTTAACACACTATTTATGTAGTACATGTGGCGTGTGATATCTGATCAACATTTTCTGATAGCTAGCGTTTAGAAGATCTAGGATTTCAATTCTCCAGTCAATGTTTCTAGAACAACTATCAACACCGTTGGTCGACATGATACAAAACAACGAAATCTTGTTTTCCAATGGATGTTACGACCATGAGGAGCTTAATTACTAAGACAAGTGTGTATTGCCTTACCTATAAACTAAATCTCCTATCAATATTACTTGCATATTACTTAATGCGACGATTCACTATTAACCCTTTTTTGTCAAGCTAATTCGGTTTCATTGGAAATAAAACACGATACATTTCCTGGTATAGCAACAGAAATAATGAAATATAGAAAATAAAATAAGATTGTTAGGTGTATATTAGTCTCCTGAATTGCAGATAGTACTTCTACCTCTACATAATTTCTGAAAAATATACACTTACTTTCTCAATAGTTGCTGATGGTTGCAAAAATAAGCAGTATTTTAAAAATTATGGAGATATAAAGGAAGGTTGTGAATTATTTAAACAATTTATCTATACTTAACTAATAATTTTAATGGCGTATCTACGCTTATCCCATAAAATAATCCATCAACATTTAAATGTCAAGTATACAAAGTTACAATGCACACCCCACAGATGAACAACCATCAGACATCAGCCTAACAAGATTAATGGGGCTTGGGCTTAGTATTTTGAAGTCTTAATGCATAACAAATGAAGAGTTGGGAGCATGTAGGTTTTTGGGCCTTATTTAGTTGGGTAGCAATGCCGAATGGGGGGTGTGCTTTTGTTGAGTGCGGAGAGGGTTTCCTTTCATGGAACTCGTTTTGCCATCTCTCTCTTCTATTTTATTTTTTTATCGATTTGTTGTAATTATCAAATATTATTATAATAACTTGAAAAGGTTGTGATTATTAATGACCTTTCAAGTTGTACGTAGTGGTGGAAAGGATGGTAACAATTACTAAAGATGATGATAATTAGATAAAGCAAAAATATTAGTAGAATAAGAAGGAACCTTCTACAATTGGAATTCATTTTCCTTATTTTATATTTGGATTTTTCTCAACAATTAACCCTCAACATCAGCAGTTGGCTACTACGTTTGCTTTCCATTACAACTTATCTTTAAAGTCATTAACTTTTATGAATAGCTATTCACAAGCAAGCCAACTCTTTGATAGTTTATATTTTCAACACATATAAATACTATTTTGCAATGCTCAAGTAGTAAGTTATATTTCAATTCATTTATATAAGGATACATATGGACCGAATCTAGTCTACGTATAAGTATTTCAATATACATTTCTTCTAACTTCTACGCTTAATACATAAAATTTTATATTCAGGGATTGTGGACAATGTCTACTCGAATAAAATTGGGATCTAGATATTTTCAATCAAGGAACTCTCTCGATCCTGATTATGCAGTCTATTTCTGCGCCCCAATTGTTTTGGCCACAGGATGTTGTTTTGTCTCAAATTGTGAGGCATAGATTGTCGATGAACTTAATATCTCAAAATGCTATGGATTTGAACATATAATCCAACCCACGGCTCATAATGGACCATTTCTAAAAAAGAGGTAAATTATTGAATATTTAAAAAGTATCAAAACTGACCATTAAAATTTTATATTGATTGTTAAAACCATTAAGTTTTAAAAAGATGTTCAATTATACTATATATATGTCTTTTCGATCATATAATAACTAAAAATCTTATATTGTACTTATGACTAGTAACATCTCTGATTAATAAGTTTTTATACCTTATCTAATAGAGATATTATATTAATTAATTGTAAAGTAATTTTGTATTTTTTTTCAAATGTTTTTTTTATTGAAATGAAATATATTTTACTTGGTATAATGAACCTTTTTCTTGTTGATTTGTAATTTCATTTTAGTTGCGACACTTTTCTTTCATTTTAATTTTAGATTTTATAGAATGTATTGTTGGTTAGACCAAAATTTCAAGAAAAAATTCTAAATTTCTTTGCAAATGAACTGTCTATACATTATTGGATGGAGATAAAGCTATATATTTTATACTTTTCCTTTTAATCCTTTCTATAAAAAATTCACCATACATAGACAACAATTTTCCATACAACACATGCAAGTTTTCTTGATAAAAAACAAATGTATTAATCCGCTGTGTCATTAATTCCAGTTGAAACTTGTACACTCTATTTGTACGAAAATGAATGCATAAAGGATTATATCATATGGTATCTCTACTAGAATGAAGATAAACACGTTAATAGGAGAGAATTTAAATCATCGACGCCATATCATATGATTGAAAAGACATTAAAATGGTATGGTTGAAACTTTTTAAAAAATTTAGTTGTCTTTAGGGTTAAAATAACAGTATTTTCTATATATATATATATATATATACTTAGCCGTAGGCGTGTTAGTATTGGAAAGTCGATTTCTTGCAGTCCCAACTTTCATCCTTAGCCATGGGCTGACGTTAGTATTAATCCTTATTCCTTAACTTCCAACAGTTCCAAGATTCGTCAATATCTATTTGTCCTATTGGAGTCTTGGATTTGTTTGCTCCAGCCAGTCACAGCCTCCCCGGTAAATGCCCACCTCGGCCTCAAATAAGCATCAATAGTTGGAACTAACTGACTGCAATTGAAAGAGAGAGTTTCTGAGCATTAGAACACCTATTTGGACAAAATATCTGCCACTTGTCGACATTTCAGAACCAACCGCAACAATTGGACATCAAGTTGGACAATTATTGCAATGATGTTGTGGTTTATCTCCCAAGTACATACATACATATCCAAAGAATTCCATCCATATCCATATAACTTCTTATAATAATAATAATAATAGAAAGGAAAAAAAAAGCCACCACCGCAACAACAATAATAATAATGGGTGTTTTCTTTATGTTTGTACTTTTACCCTTTTTTTCACACTTTACACATAAGGATTATAGGGGTTCAATTTGAGGGTTTTAATTTTGATTTATAAGAATGGAGGAGAAAACTTAGATTATACATAATATATGTCACATATGAGTGAAACTAATGGCTCACTGATAATTGTATGAGTGTGTAAAATACACATATGTTGAGTGTGAAAAATTAAAATATAAGTATGTAAAGTGAAATTTTTTTCAAAATATAGATATATCAAGTGTAATTTACTATAATAATAATAATAATAATAATAAATAATAATGACAAATGATGATGTAACATCCTCTAAGAACTACTAAAATGATAAAGGCACATCAAATTTCTAATTAATTACATTACTTAGACCCCTTGAAAATGTTAATATCAAAACATTTTTTCCTTAAAACTTACCAACTTAATCTTCAATATAAAAGTATACTTTTAATTATTTTTTTCATGTCAATCCATTATTTGATTTAGGAATATTTTTTATTCATTTGATATTTTAACAATCAATATTGAAAGAAAAGGTGATAAATCGACATAAAAAAATTCCAATCATATATTGATATGGAGGATTGACTTAGGTAATGGAAGAAAAATTATGATGTATAAGCATTCTCATGAGTATAAACATGCTATTTTAGAATTTCAAAGTATTTGTGATGTTGATAGCTTTTAGGGAGCTAAAAAATCACTCATTGTTTTTCTTTTCTACTTTTTTTTTTTAAATAAATTTTTTAAAGTGACACATCTAGAAAAATTTTGATGAGGAACAAGGACCAACAAAGTAAGGAAAAATTCTAACATGCCTAGCAACATGCCTATAGGAAACATGCCCAACACGCCTTCCTACATGCTCGTGTTAAGGGGTGTGTTGACAGACATGGTTGCTTGCATGCTTGTCTTGTGGGCATGTCAAGTTGTCCAATTCCACATAATATGACACGGGCTTCTACACGCCCATGTTAAAGGTTATGCTGATCCACAATTTAGGGTTTTTATAGTTTTTTTTTTTTTTTGTTTTGAGATTAGTTTATCGCATATTACAAATTAGAGGCGTATTTGAGAGAAAAAACTTTGTCACTTTTTGTAAATTCTTGGATCAATGATTGATTAATCTTGTTTTTCATGCTAACTCGCTGTGTCAGTTGGTATCACAATAGGGAATTCTTGCCAAGATGTTAGAAGATGGTAGTATAGTCGGCGGTTACGTTTTGGACGTTGCTTGGGATGTGGAAACCCTATGAACTGAGTTGCAGGGTTAAGGGGTAGTGTTCAATACCATGGATTAGAGATTCTAGTGTTTAAAATAATGCTTTGATGACTTGATTGGGCATTTTGATGTGATGGAATTCGATGCCAATAGACACAAGAATGGTGGTGGGATGCAACCTAGGGTAGAGTATGCGTGAGGCAATCTTATTGTCAGATTTGTTGCTGCAAATCATAGGTTACAGACGTATGATGACAATTCGGAGGAGGAGGACCAAGTGTTGTTTGGGGAAAAATGACCATGTAAGAGAGGTAGTGATGGTGGCGGATATACGCGATATGATAGTAGGTGTGGCTTTAGAGATAGTGAGAATTCAAGCTGAAGGTTGACATTTCTAGCTTTAATGGTAATCTAAATATTGAAGATTTTATTGATTGAATTGTTGAAATGGATAGATTTTTTAAATATAAGGGAGGAGAGTGAAATTATTAGCCTGTAGACTAAAAGGGAGTGCTTTAGCCTGGTGGGAGAGGCTCTAAAGTAGGCAGTATCGTGAGGGTAAACAACTTGTGAAGACATGGTATAGGATGAAGCAATTGCTCCAGTGAGATTTCTTACCTCTTGATTATGAGTAGATTCTGTTTCAGTAGTATTGGAGATGTTGCTAGGGGCAGAGAACTATATGTGAGTATACTGTAGAGTTTATGTGGTTGGTTAAGAGGAATGACCTGAGGGAGAGTGAAGGTCAATAGGTGGTTAGGTATTTAGATGGTTTGAAACTGTAGATTAGGGACAAGATTGGTGTACTTGTTTTACATACATTGAATGAGGCTAAGAACATGGCCTTGAGGGCTGAGTTGATGTTGTAGAAAAAGAGTAATAGGTTTGATGGTGGAAGTAGGTGGTTTGTGGCTGAAGGTTTAAGTAGGCTTATAGTTGAGAAGAGTAGACCCACATCTAAGTTGCCAGAGGTAGTTACTGAAAAGCAAGAAGAGAGAGCCACAGGCAAGAAGCTGGTTGAAATAAAGAAAACATAGAGAAAAATAATCCATATGTGAAGTTGATACTGGGACAGTGTTATCATTGTAATTAGCCTGGGCATCGATTTAATGAATGCCCTAACAAAAGAGCAGTGAATATAGTGGAGAAAGATGAGGAAGGTGGGATTAACTATGAGCTTGATGGGGGTGATGAGTACTACAAGGAGGAGGATGAATATGACAATTAAGCGTATGTAATCAGAAAATTGATGCTTGCACCAAAGAGAGAGGAACAAACTCAACGGCATCAACTATTCTACACCAGATGCATAATTGAGGGGAAGATATTTGAATTAATAGTGGATAGTAGCAGTTGTGAAAATATTATAGGTAGGGAGGCTATACAAGCATTGCATTTACCAATCAAGAAACATCTCGACCCATATACCATTGGGTGTATCAAGGTAGCAGAGAAGATTGAGGTCAAAGAGTGTGGCAAAGTATCTTTTTCCATAGGTAAATACCGAGATGAAGTATCATGTAATATAGTGGCTTTGGATGCCCGTCACTTGATGTCTGGTAGACCTCGGTAGTATGATGTTAATGCTTAGTATATGGATAGGGAGAACATGTACAAGTTGGAGAAAGATAGGGTGAAGTTTACTCTTTTGCCTTTGAAGTTAGTGAATTGTCCTAAGCTTTCTAAGGTGGAAGGATGCTCTTTCCTCACGATTACATAGTTAGAAAAGGAGATGGAGGACACTATGAGGGAATCTCAGACTGTGTACGCACTATTTATGAAGCAGGTATTGACAGTTAATAAGAATGAGAAAGTTGAGGAGGTGCTAGATAGTATCAAAGAGTTATTGGATGAGTTCAAGAAGGTGCTACTTGATGACTTACTAAAGGGCTTACCTTCCATGAGAGACATACAACACCATATTGATTTAATTCTTGGTGTAAGTCTACTAAATCTCCCACATTATAGGATGAACCCAAAGGAGATAGAAATATTATAGGAGAAGGTACAGGAGTTGAATCATTAGGGAGAGCATGAGCCCATGTGCTGTACTTGCCTTAGTAACTTTAAAGAAAGATGGGAGTTAGAGAATATGCGTGGATAACAGGGCTATTAATAAAATTATAATTGGATATAAGCTCTCAATTTCGAAGTTAGAAGATATGCTAGACCGATTAAGAGGAACTGTCATCTTTTCAAATATTGATTTGAGAAGCGGCTATCATCAAATCAGGATTAGGCTAGGGGATGAATGGAAGACAACTTTCAAGACTAAAGAGGGCATGTATGAGTGGCTGGTCATGCCTTTCGACCTCAGCAATGTGTCGAGCACTTTCATGAGATTTATGAACTAAGTATTGAAACCTTTTATTGGTCACTTTGTTGTTGTTTACTTTGATAATATCCTCACATATAGTAGATATGAGGAGGAGCATTTAGTGCATTTGAGGGAAGTGTTGTCTGTCTTGAAAGAGAGCAAGTTGTATGTGAATGTGAAGAAGTGTATCTTTCTGTCTAGAAAGTTGCTGTTTCTAGGCTTTGTAGTTAGTGGTAATGGGATATAGGTGGATAAAGAGAAGGTGAAGGCTATTAGAGAATGGCTTATCCTATGAACTATCATAGAGCTGTGGAGTTTCTTGGGGTTAGCTAGTTTTTATAGGAGATTTATTAGACATTTTAGCCCTATTGCAGTAGCTATGACTAAATGTTTGAAGAAAGGAAAATTTTAGTAGAATGAGGAAGTTGAAGTTAGTTTTACTGTGTTGAAAGAGAAGCTATGTAGTGCACTTGTCTTAGCACTACTTGATTTTGACAAGCTGTTTGAGGTAGATTATGATGTGAGTGGGGTTGGTATAGGAGCTGTCTTATCTCAGGAAAAGAGATCCATTGCACTTTTCAGTGAAAAATTATATGATTACAAGAGGAATTGGTCTACGTATGATAAGAAATTTTATTCAGTTGTGTGTGTCGTAAGGGCTTGGGAACATTATTTAGTTGGTAAGGAATTTGTCCTATATTTAGATTGTGATACACTCAAACATTTGAATAACCAAACTAAAATTAGTAAGGACATGCATGCGAGATGGATCCAGTTCTTGTAGAAATTTCCTTTTAGGTTGAGACATAAACCAGTTGTGTAGAATGAAGTAGCTGATGCTTTAAGTAGAAGGAAAAATCTTATGATCACTTTGTCTGCTAAGATTGTGGGGTTTAAACACTTGAAGGAATTATATGAGGTTGATGTGGATTTTAGGGAAACCTAGGAAAGGTGTATGATTAAGTAGCCTTGTGATGATTTTCATATCTATGATGACTATTTAATGAAGGGAAATCAACTATGTGTGCTCGAGTCTTCATTGAGAGAAACGCTGATTCATGATTTGCATAGGGGTGGATTGGTTAGTCATTTGGGTAGAGACAAGACCATTGTTGCAGTTAGTGATAGTTTATATTAGCCTCATTTGAGGAGGGATGTTAGCAAGGTGGTATAGTAGTATTATGTATGTTAGACAGCTAAGGGATAGTCTCAAAACACCGACTTGTATATGTCTTTGCTTGTCCCTAAGAATGTCAGATGCTTAGCCCTTCTTCAAAGAGGTTGTATGTCTCAATGGGGTACCTAAGTCTATTATATCAGATCGAGATAGAAAATTCCTAAGTCACATTTGGAGAACTTTGTGGCAGATGTTTGATTCGTCTTTGAATTACAGTAGTACGGCTTATCTTTAGATGGATGGACAAATTGAAGTTATAAATAGGACATTGGGTAATTTGATCAAAAACATATTTGGAGTGGAGCCAAATAGTAGGATGTAACGCTAGCTAAAGTTGAATTTACTTATAATAGTGCAGTTTACAAAACATCAGAAAATTCCCCATTCTTTGTGGTCTACACCAAGAGTCCAGCATGCCTAGTTTTTTCAGCCGAGCTCTCGTTTCCGACAAACATGCATGACAATCCGAAGAGACTGCGACCCATTTTTAACGTGTCCTTTCAATCATCATTTTCGTTTTTGCTTTTGCCACTAATATAGTTAGCATTGTTAATTATATATCAGTAATAGTAGCATCGATGGGACATCTTAACGATTATAATACTCTGATGTAATTAGCCGAGTCCAAGACATGTGCATTCTCGAAAATGACTGATTATACTGCTCATTCCAGACCACCAATATGAAAAATAACACTAATAACTCCTTAGTGACAGCTACCTCCCGTAAGTAATTCACTTTTTTTTTTTAATATTTTATATTCATTTCATATTTATAATATCTGTCCTATATGTTTATCCTTTATATTTTTAGCATTTTTGATATCCAAATGTGCGGTTTCAAACTAATACCAAAACCATGACGAAATGGTCAACCTTTAGCTATCGAAAGTATCTATCTACGTAACGTACCTACATGTCCAAGAAAACGTGTTCTAGGGGTGTTGGAATTCTTATCGAATTTGTATCTTTAAAGTAATTAATGCTTCCAGTCGGCAGAGGAATAATTAATTCCAGGGCTTCTAGACACGTTCCCATAATTCCGAGAATCGCATTTGGATTGTATTATTGTGATGTTGAGCATTCGGAAGCATAATGAGGAGATTCCTGAACTTAGTCGACTGAAACGAACCTGGATGAAACAGCCGAAATGCAACAACTTCATGTGCATTTTGGCATCTTCCTAGAATATCTAGATTCAATTTCAGTTGATCGTAGAACACAAGATTCATTTAAAGGAAGGATAAAAGTCGAAACACGAGCATGGGGTCAGCAATTTAACTTTTATCTAAGTGATCGATTCTCGCTCAAAAAAAAAAAAAAGGGATTAATTGGATATAAGTAATGATAAATCAGACACATAATAGCGGTAAAAGATATATATTTTTTTAAATACCACAAATAAGTATTTTACTGAGTCCGTGAACATAAAAAAGTGATTTGTAATTGAAAGCAAAAGTAATACAACACAAAAGAGATTTATCCAACTTTATTAGACCAAAAAATTTGTCCCAACTATACTACGGAATTATGTATATATATTAACCGGAACTACTATGATTTGATCGGCTTAATGTTTTGTTTTGTAATTTTGGTCCCTTATATCATATGTTGAATTTTAAAATTTAGAGTAAATGCATAAGTGTACTGCATTCTTATATACATGTCGGAGTCTAACACTTCATATGTTTATTTCTCACCTAGAGATGCCACTTCTTCATCATAAAGTGAATCGATAATTATAAATACAATTCCTAAACCTTTAATCAAGTACGGATTCTATAAACTTTTAATTTTAACTTTTATAACTTTTGTAAATATATAAATAACTCTTAACTCATTGTTTAAACTTAATAATTTATGTTAGATTAATGATAGTTTAGAGCTTATATGTATATTTTTAAAAATTATAAAGAAGTGCAGTTTACTTTAAAAACTTAAAGGGTCCATTATGACATATAGTTTGAGAAGTTTATTTCTGATTTGTCCAAAATTAATGCATTAATTCTTAAAGATATGGGAAATATAAATTATGACACAAACGATCAAGCTAAGGAAATTTCCATTTTTAATGAAACAAACCGTATAATTTTCCAATAGCTAACAAAGTAATGCAATAATGATATGCCATGGAAAAACAATATATATATATATATTACTAGCAGAGGACAAACAGGATTTTTCTTCTCTCCTATAAATACACTAAAATCCTAACCTCTCCTAACACAAACTCACATGCAAAATGGATTCTTCATCCCAAATTTTTAAGAATTTGGCCATGAAAATCGTGTGTACCTTAGTCATCATCACCATTTCCATATCTTTTTGCACAGCCACCAGTAGAAACATTCCCCCTAAGAGATTGGCGGAGTTTATTAAATCAAGTTGCATAAAAACACTTTACCCAGAACTTTGCTATTCCTCCCTCTCGAGCCATGCAAGCTACATCCAAACAAGTCCTAAGCATCTTGTGGGAACTGCCCTCAACGTGACCCTCGAAAAAGCCAAGTCGACATCTTCCATGATGGCCAAGCTTTCAAAGACCCATGGTCTGAAGCCTCGTGAGGTGGCTGCAATGCGAGATTGCGTTGAGGAGATAATTGATAGCGTGTATGAACTCAGAAAATCGATTTCAGAGCTGAACGCGTTTAAAAGTCACGACTTTCAGTTGATGATCAGTGATTTGCTGACTTGGGTCAGTGCAGCTCTGACTGATGAGAACACTTGTTCTGATGGTTTTGCTGGGAAAGAAATGGATGGAAATATCAAAACTATTGTGAGGAAAGAGATTGTTTCTATTGCCCATCTGACTAGCAACGCTCTGGCTTTGATTAATAACTATTCTTCCCTTCACGGTTGAATACTTCTTTGTCTACTGTCCACCTACAGCCGGACTTCAATTGTTGTCATGGCGCTTAGGAAAAACCGAGTTCATATGCAATCCTATTTGTTTTGCTTGTTAAATCCCTTTTCCTATAAATCATTACAACAATGGAAGGAATTACTAGAGTCCAGTGGTCCTATCTTCTTACGATTACTACTGTAGTCTTTTAAGACAAATGTCAATAGCATATGTAAAAATGTACTTTTCAAGTTAGTAGGGGCTTGGATGCATGAGGAAATCAAAACTACAAGTGGTGTAACTGTGCATAGTGGATTGGAATGCAGCAAAGAAGCGTGTTATTTGTTTAAGATCTCTTTTAATCCAATTGACTGGTAAAAATGTATCCAATAGCTACTCACCTAACCGCAGCAACATGTTGCTCACAGTAAAAATTATTTAAGTGGCTGCACTAAGTGAATGAAACGTGCACTTAAGGAGCACTAGGATATGGGGATCAATTTTATAGGAAACATTCTTAAATATTGTGACTTTTTGAAAAAATTTCATAAATACTGTACTTGCAATAATTATTCAAAAAATAAGTTTTGAAGACATGAATGTGGTTTGCGATTTCTTTTTTCTTGAAATTTGCAAAACTAAAAGTATACATTAGGTTTGCGCTTTTAGTATTGTCGAGTCTAATTTAAAAAATTTATATTATCTCCCTAATCCGATTCATATTAGACCATATGCTCATCCAATATAAATCCTTGACTTGAATTAGGAATTTTATTATTTGTTTGGAGTCGCCACCCAATTAGAGTTGGGAAAAATTATTGAATTAGAACTAATTGAGCGAATTAATTCTAATTTAGACAACTAGTCGACAAAATCTTCTTCTTCTTTTTTTTTAAAAGAAAAAGAAGAAGAAAGAAAAAACAAGAGATTCTCGACTTGGAGGCTATCCTATTAAAACCTTAAAGTTATCACCTTATCATTATGAAATTTGAATTATGTTATAATACCTTTTTTTTTTTCATAAAAAAGAAGATAGTAAAAAATGATATAACAATTACACTAATAATGATTTGGAAAATGATTTTTTATTTTTTTAGAGCTATCCCATAAGGGTGCCTATGTACCCGCTATTCGGGATCAAACAAGTCATAATTGGCTTTTTATAAAAAACTTTAGTAGATTATTTTGATTTTAATTATGAAAACATGTTGGGTTTACGTTTATTATCATTTTAAATTTTTTTCAAAAAAATTCTAAGTCTAAGCTTTATTATTATTTTTTTATTAAAAAAAAACTAAAACCTCTAATTTAAAAAAAAATCAATTATATATATATTTTCTATGAAAAGAAATTTTCTAAGTGGTAAAAATATTTATTATTTTTTATTAATTTTTATTAATTATCTATTAATTATAATAGACATATATATTTATTTTTTTTAGAAAACTCTAAACCTAATTCTAATTAACATATTCTAAAAAATAATTCCCTCTTTTTTTATTTTCATATGTATATTTTTTTTTCAGATTCTAATAATAAATGAATGAATGAATAAATAAATAAATAAAATTTAGCTAACTTGGATACAGGTCGTGGTTCGCGGGTTGGGTCGGGTTGGCTCGAGCCGAATCGGTCGTAGTGATCGGAGCTTCCTTGACGGCAGCTTCCCTGTAGCTTTTGAAGGTAGTTGATGGGTGCTTCTGAGCTTTCTAAAGGTAGGCAATCCAAAGGTGGTGGTGGTTTTATTCAAGAACCTCTCCCAGTGGTGGTTTGGAGGGCGGTCATTGGTCGCAATTTGGGGAACTCCGACGAAGGCTTTGAACTCTCGTGTTTTCTCTCTCATTCTCTCTTCTGATCCGTGCTCTTACTTCCTCTCATCGTGCTCTATTTATAGGCTTCAAAAATTGAGCTAGATAAGCTCAAATTTCCCTTCGATAAGCCTAAATTAGATTTGCGATTGAACCCACTTCTGATTTGCCTTTGATTCGTGTAAATATTTGATTTTTGTTAAGATTCGTGCTAATTGGATGGTGTTTATCTCATTTTAGTCAAAGATTTGTTGGATTTGTGCAAAAAATTGAATAAAAAAGGCTGGATTTCCCCTCCCTGCTGTTGGCACCGATCTTGGACGGAGGTTGAAGACGAGCATGCGCTTAGCGCTTGTGATCCTCCATCCAATCGTATGCTGCCACGTGTCCTTTGAAAAAAAAAACACGCAAAGTGCCTCCCCCGTGTTTCAAACTTGCGGCCTAACCCCTTCCTCGTGCACATGAAGCCAGCGACCAGACCAGCTAGGTTAGCCCACTTTCTCGTTTTTTTATTAAACGCAATTTGTATATATGCGTTGCAATTTTTATTATTTTGAAATTCTAAAAATTTATAAAAATTATTTAACCTCTTTTATTATTGTTTTTGCCATTATTTTCCAAAATTATTGTATTGTTACTATTTATTTTATTTTTCTTTTATTTTTGCAAAATAGAAGAAAAATTGAAAAAAATGACAAATGAAACATTATTTGTGATTAAGGGGAAAAAATGAGGTGTTTACAGCTCCTCCTCTTTGTAGTAAAGTTTAAAAAACTTAACTACGAAGACAGCAAAGACGCTATTTTTAGCTGATAGACTGAGTGGATAACATCACAATTGGTTAGCTATCTAAACCTGGTTCTACTAGGGAGTTATTTGATTACTTGTTTGAGTAGGGAAGATGCTCCATGAGCTAACGATCCCATGTTGTAAAAAATGATCACTTTATGATTATTAATACTACTTGGGGAAGGGTCTTAGACAAAGAGACATCTCACTAGACTAGTAACTTGGAGGGAGGGATCATCTAGAAAAGTGTTCTTGTGAGTTGACTAATCGATAATAGGAAGCCTCTCAACCTTAAACGGAGATTGTTTAGGAATGTGTTGTTGTGAGCGAACTAACTAATAATAGGAAGTGTCTTACAGGACTAGCAACTTTAAAAAAGAGATTGTTTAAGAAAGCGCTCTTATAAGCTAGCCAACTGATAATAGGAAGCGTCTTACAAGACTAGTGACCTTAAAGAAGAAATTGTTTAGGCAAGTGCCCTTATGAGCTAACCAATTGATAATAGGAAGCGTCTTATAGGGTTAACAACCTTAAAGAAGAGATTTTCTAGAAAAGTGCTTTTATAAGCTGACTAATCAACGATAGGAAGCGTCTCTCTTAGACTAGCAATTGTAATAGGAGGATATTTAGGAAAGTGGCCCATTATAGGCCGACTAACCGATAATAGGAAGTGTCCTCTTTGGACTTGCAACCTTGAAAGAGGATATTTAAGTAAGTGCCCACAATAACTAATAGTGGGAAGTGTCTCTTTAGACTTATAACCCTGAAGAAGAAAGTTTAGGAAAGTGCCCCATTATGGGTTAACTAATTGATGGTGAGAAGCGTCTCTTTAGACTTACAACCCTAAGAGAGGATATCTAGGAAAGTGCCTCATTGTGGGCTAACTAACCGATAACGATGTTTGGATATATCTTAGCAACCTAGCATTTCCAAAAAATGTTTCTTGTGAGATAAGAAGAGTCTTACAGCAACCTTAAAGAAGAGGTTTTCTAGAAAAGTGCTATTACAAGTTGACTAATCGATAATAGGAAGCGTCTCATTAAACTAGTAACCATGAAGGAGAAAATTTAAGAAAGTGCCCCATTATGGACTAACTAACTGATAATGAATTCCTAAGTGAGAATTTTATTTTTCCAATAATAGTCAAGAGTTTAGGATGACTTAAAACTTTTGAATAAATGATAACTAAAAAAAATCTTCAAGATAATTGCTCTTTTAAACTTAAGAATAAGGTGACAAGGTATTAAAGTATTTTCTAGCAAGCTTTGAAAATTTTCTCTTTCTTCTCAAAAAAATCTAAAAGAATTGTTTTTTTTTTTTAATTTTTTTAAACATTGCTAGCAAGTAAAGAGTTTGTTAAGGTTCCAAAAAATTCAAATAAAGGGTAGGCCTCCCCTATTACTCAATAATTACTTACTCTTTTTCCTCATTTTACTTGGAAGGTTTGGTTTAATCTTGAAAAAGTGGTGTCTTGGCTTAATCAATCACCTCTTGAGGGGTTTCTTATAATTAAGACTTATATCTTCTTCTTGGGGGGCATCAATATTTAACATTTGGGCCAAACAACGCCAATGAAGAGTGACTTTAAATTCCCTCATTCTATTTGGAAATAGATATCTCATTCTCAATTGGTTTAATCTAAGATGACTTTTTTACAATCTCTCGGTTTAGATGTCACTCTTGACTTTTATTCCAAAAATTATGGTCTTTCTTGTAAGTAATACGCTTTGATAAACCTATTAGGCCTTTTTGGGACTTGTAATGCAATATAGGCTCTTGGTTTCAAAAAAAGTACTAATGTCAAGGTCTTATTTTGAAAGAATCATCATTTCAACCTAGGTTTACAAGTCAAGAAACCTTGAGAAAAACTAAAATAGCACTTACCCTAGCAATTTTTGCTTAAGATAAATTATTTTCAATGATTTGGAGAAGTCTTCAAAGAAGGGTGGTATATTTTTGAGCTGTAATGTTTGGGTTTTTGTATTTGGTCTTAGTATTTTCAAGTATTGTTAGGCTTTTTTATTGTGTATAGGTTTAACTACATTCTTGGGCTTTTCTCATTTCTTTTCTTTTCCTTTTCTTTTCTTTCTTTTTCTTTCATTTTCTTTTTCCATATTTTTTTCCTTTTCTTTTGAGCCTAATGGTGATTATCTCTTATGGGTCATGTGTGTTTTTTCAAAATGTAGACTTTTCTTCATCAAAAGAAATAAATTATCTACGGCAAAAATTACCCTTGAATTGTTGTAACTAGGGCAAGCACTATTTAGTTAATTCCTTTTTCTTGATTGATGTCCTTATCCCATTGTAGGGTAGTTCAAGACATGGGTTAAATTTTGAAACTACCCATTAGTGTCTGGGATGTGGTTTACCTCGTGTCATCCTAAACCACTCGAATAAATGAGATATCCTTCCATTTTACTAGATTTGCCTATATTCACCATGTCTCATGATGTCTTTGGGAGTTATGTGTCCCTGTCAAGTGATTTAGTCTTAACTTGGCTCTTTTGGGAAGTTAGTTAAGATAATCTTCTTTATGCCCTTGCTGGTAATTGACCATAGCTACCTCGAAAATGTGCCCAAGAATTAACTGTGTTTGTTTTATATAACTCCTGATGAAGAGAAAGTTCAAGTGTAACATTTAGGATTGGAGAGAGTTTGAAGGTTTTGTGTTTTGAGACTAAATTAACATATGAGGAGACCTTTTGAAGTGAATGGGGTCTTTCAAGTTGAGAGCAGGTTATAGAGGTCTTTGGATTTATGTTCATAGTAAGTGACTATGAGCATTGGGTTAAGCTAACCATTTAAAAGCAACTTTTAGGACCTTGAAAGGATCTCTTATTGTTAGCAACTCTTCAATTTTCTTGGCTTTGTTCTTTTCTTTATTATTTTTTAGTAAATATGCAAACAAGATGCTCACACGGATGCAAAAGGGGCCAGCATTTGATTAATGATATAATACTGAAATTTTATTAATATTGCAAACTTGGAGTTCAGTACTTTGAAAACATGAAAAGAAAAGAAACAATATTGGTCTATATTTCTAATTCCTAGACTTCTTCTTCTTTGGCTGCGCCGTCGGTGATAGCTTCTAATTCTCTAACTCTCGCCTGAGTCTTCTCTAGTTGAGCTTCCAGGGCTTTGTTTCTCTGGTTAGACTCCTTGAATCTACTTTTCCAGACATCTTTTTTGTAGTCTGCAGCCTCAAAGTGGACTTCCATCCGAGCTCTAACCTGTTCCATATAGGTTTTCATTTCTGGACCCATGTTGTTCGGCGCGGGTTGAGTGACATCCGGGACTCGATACACTCTTTCTCCTGTCTAGTTTAATTGGTTGATCACGAAATCTCTTGTAGCTTGGTGCTTGCTTACTTCCCCATCAAGATCTCCGAGTTCTATATTAGGGCTCTCAATCCGGGCTTTCCATAAGACTTTGACCTTTGCTAGCTTGATGATCTTTTCAGCCACCAATATGCTTGGATCTTGGTATTTGAACGTGATTCCTTCTAATGATGGCCTATAAACTATGTCTTAGATAGTACCAAATTGACGAACCACCGAGTTCGGATCATAACCTATGCATCCACTGATACCAATCAATGGAACGCCTGAAGGTTCCTGTATGTTAGGATGACCTTATTGCAGTAGCTCCACCTAGCAGTCTAAAGGATGTCATTAGCACTGAAACCTTTGAGTACTTCCACCCAACTATGGCTAGAAAGATCATTGGGCAGCTTCATTCTTTCTATGCAGGAATCTATAAGGTCTACTTGCTGGGTTAATGATTTCCTGACCATGTCAAACCCGAAGCATTTGAGATGGCTCACAAACTAGATTAAGATGAGGTTAATGTTTGAGCGGAGGATTCCATGGCCCTTCTTCTTCACAAAATTCAGATTCCGTATCTGTTTAGTTAGTAGGGTTGGGATATAAGACTTCCCTTCCAAGAACGGAAACACTAACTCTATGACCCTATGGTGGATGTGAAAGATCCAAATGGGAAAAAGGATAGTTGCAAATGCTGTCAGGATTAAAGCATAAACCTGTTTTTGCTTGTAACTCTTGGGATAAGATGTCTCTCTTGCTCCCATCATTACACCGAGCTATGAACCAAGCCTCCAATTCATCCATTCGGAGGCAATATCAGTTGCTATTTCCCAACGTTCGGTTGATCACTACCTTGTGAACACCTAGGAGTCTACTGAAAATACCGATTGGCCCAGCCTCTAGATCTGCCACATACACCCCATTGGCAAGTGAGGGGGCCTGCAGAAGTTGAGTATATTCCTCTAGAGTTGGCATGATCTCATGCGGCCCAATAAAGAAAGCTGCAGGCTTAATTTCCTAAAGGTGTAAGACAACCTAAATCAAAGGCAGATTGATTTCCATCTTCATTAATGAGAGGATGGGCTTTATCTTTCCCTGGATGAAGGCTTGTTCCTTAGGTTGTACAAGGTGAACCAATGGTCCAGTACCATTTTTGGATCTAAAGGCTTGTAGACCCGGATTTCCTTATGGAGGAGACGGTCAATTACTGCACTAGCCATTTATCAGGATTACAATAGGAATTTCTAATTATAAATGAAATCTCTTACAAAATATTAATAATTCTCTTACAAGTGAATGTATCTGAACTAAAAAAAAGAAAAAGAACAAGAAAATTATATCACTAATCATTTGCCAGCCCATGACTTAATGTATGCAATGTAGGTGGGTTTTAAAAGGTCCCCAAGCTCTATGGCCTCCCACATTCTTGAAGAAATGGATCTCATGCCCTATCGAAACATTGGGTGGGGTAGCCTAATCAGCTTTGAACGATGATTATTTCACTTTGCCCAGAACCTACACAATGCCCCCCTGTCCTAGGGTTCTAAGACAGCTTGGGTTGACCGTATCTAATCACACAATTGCATACATAGAAACTTAATAAAATAAAATAAAAACTAAACTTTATCAAATCCCTGAATCAAGAATAGATATGGACATTAGTACCAACAATATTTCACAATGTAAGAGTTAAAAGATATCTAGAAATGATGATTTCAGAAGGTTTAGGTGGCTAACCTACTGTGCGTCCCCAATGGAGTTGCCATCTTGTTGAGTCTAATTTTAAAATTTTATATTATCTCCTTAATCTGATTCATATTAGATCCTATGCTCATCCAATATGAATCCTCAACTTGAATTAGGAATTTTATTACTTGTTTGGAGTCACCACCTAACTGGAGTTAGGAAAAATTATTGAATTAGAACTAATTGAGCAAATTAATTCTAATTTAGACAAATAGTCGATGAAATCTTCTCTTTTTATTTTTAGAAAAGAAAAAGAAGAAGAAAGAAAAAACCAGAGATTCTCGACTCGGGGGTTATCTTATTAAAACCTTAAAATTATCACCTAATCCTTCTGAAATTTGAGTTATGTTATGATACCTTTTTTTTTTTTCAAAAAAAAGAAGATATTAAAAAATGATATAACAATTACACTAATAATGATTTGGAAAATGATTTTTTATTCTTTTTAGAGTTGTCCTATAGTGGTGCCTACGTACCTACTATTCAAGATCAAACAAGCCGTAGTTCGCTTTTTATAAAAAACTTTAATGGATTGTTTTGATTTTACTTATGAAAACATGTTGGGTTTACATTTATTATCATTTTAAATTTTTTTCAAAAAAAATCTAAGTCTAAGCTTTATTATTATTTTTTTATTTAAAAAAACTAAAGTCTTTATTTTTTTTAAAAAATCAATTATATATATTTTTTTATGAAAAGAAGTTTTCTAAGTGATAAAAATATTTATTAATTTTTATTAATTATCTATTAATTATAATAGACATATATATTTATTTTTTTAGAAAACTCTAAACCTAATTCTAATTAACATATTCTAAAAAATAATTCCCCTTTTTTTATTTTCATATATATATATTTATGTTTTTCATATTCTAATAATAAATAAATAAATAAAAAAAATTCAGCTAACCTAGATACGGGTCGTGATTTGTGGGTCGGGTCGGATTGGATAGGGCCGAATTGGTCTCAGTGATCAGAGCTTCCTCGACGGTAGCTTCTCGGTAGCTTTTGAAGGCGGTTAATGGGTGCTTCTAGGCTTTCCAAAGGTGGTGGTGGTTTTCTTCAAGAACCTCTCCTAGTCGTGGTTCGGAAGGCGGTCGTTGGTTGTGATTTAGGGAACTCCAGCGAAGGCTTCGAATTCTCGTGTTTTCTCTCTCTTTCTCTCTTCTGATTCGTGCTCTTACTTCCTCTCGTCGTGCTCTATTTATAGGCTTTAAAAACCGAGCTAGATAAGCTCAGATTTCCCTTCGATAAGCTTAAATCAGATTTGCAGTTGAACCCACTTTCAATTTGCCTTTGATTTGTGTAAATCTTTGATTTTTGTTAAGATTTGTGCTAATTGGATGATGTTTGTCTCATTTTAGTTAAAGATTTGTTGGATTTGTGCAAAAAATCGAATAAAAAAGGCTAGATTTCCCCTCCTTGCTACTGGCGCCGATCTCGGACAGAGGTTGAAGACGAGCACGCGCCTGGCACATGGGATCCTCCATCTAATCATATATTGCCACGTCCTCTAGGAAGAAAAGAAAAAAAAAATGTGCAAAGTGCCTCCCTTACGTTTCGAACCTGCGACCTAACCCCTTCCCTACACGCATGAGGCCAGCGACCGGACTAGCTGGGCTAGAACACTTTCTCGTTTTTTTATTAAACACAATTTGTATATATGCATTGCAATTATTATTATTTTTATATTATTTTGAAATTCTAAAAATTATTTAACCTCTTTTATTATTGTTTCTACCATCATTTTCCAAAATTGGTGTATTATTACTATTTATTTTATTTTTCCTTTATTTTTGCAAAATAGAAGGAAAATTGAAAAAATGAAAAAAAATGACAAACGAAACATTATTTGTGATTAAGGGGCAAAAATGGGGTGTTTACAAGTACAATTTGTACTGAATGTACGGACGCCATTTGTACCTTTAAGCATATTGCTTGAAGGCGTGAGCAGCATCGACACCTTCTTCTTCTTGTGTTTTTTTTTTAATACTTCAGCACATGGAAATATAGCAATTTGGCCCTTATAAAAATACTAAACAGCAACATGGTTTCATCCTAGTTATAGTACACTCAAATCAATTTTTTTATAGGTTCCGTAACTTCAAATAAGCAAAAAGTTATGATCATTTAAAGCTGGAAAAGCAAATTGCATCAATTTTAGTTTTTTTTTCCCCAACTTTGAAAGGTTATAACTTTTTGCTTGTTTGGAGTTACAGAGCTTATAATATATATATAAAAAAGACTAATTTAAGTATACTATTGCTAAGACCAAAAGTGTTGCAGTTTAGTATTTTTATAAGACACTGTCCACGCCTACAAGTTGATAGAGTGTATGAAATATTCCTATATGATCAGGAATATAATGAACATATAAGAACAGAAGTGGAAGCAAAATATAGATCGTGTACATACCTCCAGCCATTGCAAATAAAGGCACAAATTTTCTTTGTTTTGGTTTAGTACTTCTAAGCCCTCTCTCACTAAAAAACGATGGTGTATTTTTCTGAAGTGAGTGATTGTGATTAAGGACCCAATTGAAAAATTACATCATAAATATAACTTTTACCATAATAGATTTTAACTGATGTGATCTAAGCTTAGATGTGATATTTTCTCATGTGGCTATTCATGTGTAGATATGCATCAAATTGCATCTTAAATGGACTATATCTCGAATAGATTTCCTGGAAAAATCGTACAATATCCGAATATGAATCTAGATTTGGGAAATTCCAACATTCTCCCACTTGTTCCATTTATCTCAATATCAATATAACAAGAAACTAAATATATGAATCATGGTGATAGTTCCTCTCATAATGAGTATTATCTTCCATGTATTACAATATATCAAGTCTCTCAATAGCAGCTCTTAAACTTAATGAAAAAACCATGTGTTCATTCTAGGTCTAAACTTAATGATATTTCTTAAAACAAATGAATAAGCAAAATGTGCACACAAAACCGAGCAAGAAATATTAACCGAATAAGAGTTTTTTGAAACATCAATTGCATGTACAATGAAAAATTACATCATGGAACCGAGTCTCATTCTTACTACATGATCCTTAAAATTCTTTGGTGGCATGCCCTTAGTTAAAGGTTCAACTATTATTAACTCAGTGCTAATGTGCTCAATAATCACTTTTTTTTTCCTTAACATGTTCTCTTATGGCTAAGTACTTGATGTTGATATGTTTACTTCGACTATCACTTTTATTGTTCTTAGCCATAAATACAGCAGCTGAGTTATCGCAGTACACTTTCAATGGCTTAGAAATAGAATAAATAATTCTAAGCTTAGTCATTAAACTCTTCAACCATACACCATGTGAAGTAGCTTCAAAACAAGATACGAACTCGGCCTCTATAGTGGAAGTAGTAGTTAAGGTTTGCTTTGCACTCTTCCAAGATACAACTTCACTAGCAAGCATGAAAATGTAACCAAATGTTGATTTACATGAATCAACAGAGCCAGCAAAGTCCGCATCAAAATATCTAATGACCTCCAGATTGTCAGTCCATCTATATCTTTTGTTCCTTGAAGGTATCTCATTACCTTCTTTGCAGATCTCTAGTGGTGAACACCTGGGTCACTTTGATATCTCCCTAGTGTCCTAACAGTAAATGCAATGTTAGGTTTAGTACAAACCTAAGCATACATTAGACTTCCTACGGCTAACTCATATGGGATGTTTTTCATTTGTTCCCGCTTGAGCTCATTCTTGGGGCATTAGCTTAAGGTTAATCTATCACCCTTTGTAATGGGTGCTACACTTGGTGAACAATCTTTCACCCGAAATCTCTCTAAAACTTTATTGATATAGGTCTCTTGAGATGAACCTAAAATGCCTCGAGATCTTTCCCTATGGATCTTAATGCCAATGACATACGATGCCTCACCCATATCCTTCATATCAAAGTTCTTCGAGAGGAATGTTTTTACCTTATATAGCTATAAACACCTTATTTTTGCACCCATTTAAAAGAAATAATATATAAAAATAAAAATAAAAAATAGCAAGTAATAGAAAATAATAATAATAAGGATAGCAATAATAATAAAATACAATTAGGTTTCTAAATTAAATTTATAAATCTCAAAATAACAAAACAAAATAGCAAAATATTAGGTTAATGTATAATTTGTGTGTAATAATAAACTGAGAATTGGGCCAGCTCAACTAGTTCGCATGCTTGCTTGGAATGTGTGAGGGAGGCATTAGTCTTGGGTTTGAATCTGCGAGGAGGCACTTTGTGCCATTTTTTTCTTCTTTTTCCTTGAGTTGACATGTGGCAGCATGCAATTGGCCAACCCAGTCATGCACGTAGCATATGAGTATCTTCTCTAGTGGTCCAACGGTAGCGAAACGGAGGGGAGTGGAAATCGGAGCAATCTGAACGGGATATAATGATTTTTTGCTCAAATCTTTTTAGGATAAACCTAAAACAACCTCTAAACAAAGGATTTACATCAATCTTTTTTGAATCGGGAAGAAAGAGAAGAGAAAAAAACAAAACCCTAGTCACGGTTTGGATCCGTGTTCATCTGCATCCGGCCCTCGACATCTATAAATAAAGGTCGATTTCGAAGAAGAGGGAGGGGCAAAATTAGAAAGAGAGAGAAAAAAAAAAAGAGAGAGGCAAGCACACGAAAAAATACATACGCACACCTGTCGGAGTTTTTTTTCCTCTCTTTAGGTCCTCACCGTTTGACTCCGCCAATAACCACCTAGGGAGGTTTCTGACAAAGAAAAGTTCCACCAAATGATTCCCCACCCCTAGAAGGCTCGAAACCTCTTATTAGCTGATGCAAACAGCTGCCAAAAAGCCGTCGACGAGGAGCTTCCAGCTACTGTGATTTGATCCGCATCGATCCAACCCAACTCAAACCATATCGACCCACGTCCAGGTTAATGGGTTTCATCATTATTATTATATTATTATTGTTATTAGTTTTTAATTTATAATAATATTAGTAAATAAAAAATATAAATAAATAAATAAAAATGATAAAAATAACAAAAATAATAAAAGATATCTGTTTTAGGAATCTATTTTCTTTTGTTGTTAACGAAAAATTAAGTTTAGAATTTCTCTTTTATGTTTCTTTCAAAAATTTCTTAATTTGAGGTA
Organism: Laguncularia racemosa; assembly: GCA_037954665.1. NCBI lineage: Eukaryota > Viridiplantae > Streptophyta > Magnoliopsida > Myrtales > Combretaceae > Laguncularia > Laguncularia racemosa. The sequence continues at coordinate 717,590 of JBBMOL010000188.1, forward strand.
TGAGTTATTCACCAAAAAAATAAAAATAAATGTTTTATCATTTAGAAAAAAAAGAGATTTTGATAAAAATAAATAAATAAATAATAATTGGTGATTTTCAAAATTAAAGGTTTTAGTAAATTAATAAATAAAGCTTATGCTTAGAATTTTTTTTAATAAATTTAAATGATAATAAATGTAAACTTAACACGTTTTCATAATTAAAATTAATTAATTCACTAAATTTTTATGAACAGCGAACTGCGGTTTGTTTGATCTTGAATAGCGGGTACGTAGGCACTTTTATGGGGGAACTCTAAAAAAATTAAAAAAATATATTTTCAAATTATTATTAGTATAATCATCTTTTTTTTTTTATGTTTTCTTTCATGTTAAAAAAAAAAAAGATATCATAACATAAATATATTTTTTAGAAGGACAAGGTGATAACTTTAGGGTTTTAATAGGACTGCCCCCAGATTAAGAATCTCTAGCTTTTCTTTCTTTCTTTTTTTTTTTTTAAAGATTTAATTGACTAGTGTTCATATTAGAATTAATCCACTCAATTAATTCTAATTCAATAATTTTTCCCAACTCTAGTTGGGTGGCAACTCCAAATAAATAATAAAAATTTCCTAGTGCAAGTCAAAGATTTGTATTGGACGAAAATATGATATAATATGAATCGAAGTAGGAAGATAATATAAAAAATTTAAATTAGACTTGACAAGATGGCGACTCCGCTAGGGACTTCATAGTGGGCTAGCCACCTAAGCCTTCTGAAATCATCATTTTTAGATATCTTTAATTAGCTCTCATTTTGTAAAATATTGTTTACACTAATGTTTGTATCTACTCATGATCTAGGGATGTAATACAGTTTAGTTTTTTATTATTATTGAGTTTTCGTGCATGCTATTATGTAATTAGATGCGATCAGACCTAGGTCGTTTAGAACCCTAAGACGGTGAACCATTGTGTAAGTTCCGGGTCAAGTGAAATAATCATCGCTTGGGGCCGATTAGGCTACCCCACCCAATGCTTCGATATGGCCCGAGATCCATTTCTTCAAAAATGTGGGGGGCCATAGAGCTTGGAAACCTTTAGAACCCACCTCTTTACATACATGAAATCATGAACCAGCAAATGATTAACGATGTAATTTCTTTCTTTGGAGTTTGGATGCAATTTCTTGTAAAAGAATTTTTATTGTGTTTTGTAAGATATTTGTTTATAATTAGATTTTTTATTTATTGTAATTTTACTAGATGGCTAGCGCTGTAATTGATCACTTTCTTTGCAAAGAAATTCGTGTTTGTAAACCTTTGGATCCTAAGCTGGTATTAGACCATTGGCTCACCTTATACAACCTTGAAGAGTAGACCTTCATCTAGAGCAAAATAGGGCCTATTCTCTCATTGATGAAAATGGATGTTAACCTATCTTTAATTCGGGCTGTATTACACTTTTGGGAAATCGAGCCAATGGCTTTCTTTATTGAGCCACATGAGATCACCTAAACCATAGAAGAGTATACCTAGCTTCTCTAGGCCCCTCCATTTTCCAATGGGGTGTATGTGCCAGATTTAGAGGCTAGGCTGGTTAGCATATTCAACAAACTTTTGGGAATTCGCAGAGTAGTGATCAACCGAGCATTGGAAAATAGCAATGGGTACTGCCTTCGAATGGATGAATTAGAAGCTTAGTTTGTGGCATGATGCGATGATGGAGGAAAGAAAGATATCTTATGTGGAGACCCCAAAAGTTACAGACAAAGACAGGTTTATGCTTTCATCTTAACAGCATTTGCAACTATCCCTTTTCCTATTAGGATCTTTCACATTCATTACAAAGTTGCAGAACTAGTATTCCAATTCTTGGAAGGGAAGTCTTACATCCCGGACTTACTAGCTGAGCAGATCTGAAATCTAAATTTCGTAAAGAAGAAGAGTCATGGAATTCTCTACTCAAACATTAACCTCATTCTAATCTGGTTTGTGAGCCATCTTAAGTGTTTTAGGCTAAACATGGTTAGGAAATCATTAGCCCAACAAGTAGACCTCATGGATTCATGTGTAGAAAGGATGAAACTACCAGACAATCTTTCTAACCATAGTTGGGTGGAGGTACTCAAGGGTTTTAGTGCTGAAGATATTTTGTGGACTGCTAGATAGAGATGCTGTAGTAAGGTTATTCTAATGTGCAGAAACTTTCATGCCATTCCATTAATTGAGCTTAATTGGTATACAGGTTATCATCCAAACTTGGTAGTTTGTCAGTTTGGAACCATCCAGGATAGTTTATAGACCATCATTAGAAGGAATCACGATCGAATATTAGGACCTAAACATGTTAGTAGCTGATAAGATCACTAAGTTGGTAGAGGTAAAGGTTTTATGGGAAGCCCAAATTGAGAGTCCTAATGTAGACCTTGGGGAATTAGATGGTGAAGTAGGTAAACACCGAGTTACCAGGGATTTTGTTATCAACTAGCTATACAAGGCAAGGGAAAGGATGTACCATGCTCCTGATGTCACTCAGCCCGAGCCAATCAACCCAAGCTTAGAAATGAAAACTTACATGTAATAGGTGAGGGCTCAGATGGAAGTCCATTTTGAGACCATGGAAAGCAAGAAAGATGTGTAGAAGAGTAGATTCAAGGAATCTAATAAGAGGAACAAAGCATTGGAGGCCCAGTTGAAGAAAACCTAAGTAAGGGTTAGAGCACTAGAAGCCGCCATCAACATTAAGAAAAGAGAGTTAACACTTGTGCAACCAAAGAAGAAGAAGCTTAGAAATTAGGAAGTTAGATCATAGCATTCTGTTCTTATGTTTTCAGCAAAAGCACCAGACTCTAAAGTTTCCAATATTAATAAAATTTCAGTATTATTATATCGCTAATTAAGTGTGGTTCTTTTGCATCTGTGTGATACATGCATCATATTCACTTAGAACATACATTTTCTAAATGAATGTTTACCAGGTATCAAAGATAGCTCCTAAACAACTAAACCCTTCGAAGATTCCAATTAACACCCACTCCAAGACTAAGATGGCTAACAGTGGCAACAACAACAATGGCCACGCCCACAATGGTAACAACAACAGCACGAACACCTCCTCTGATCCAAGGATCATATCATTAGAACAAAAAGTTCAACAATTGGTCACATAAGTCCACTTCTTGATTGAGAACATTAGCCTCCTCCGTGCTACCTAGCTTACTCATGAGGATCATTCGGGAGCTTAAAAAGGAAAGGCAGTAGAAACCCAACTGCTAGAATACGAGGAAATCAACTCCCGACTCAATCCCGCATTCAAATATGAACAAAAAATCAACATGGGTCTAACCTCGAATGACATAAAGAGGGAAATGGAAGATAGGCAAAAGGAAATAGAGAAGAAGCTTTTCCAACAGTTGGTTGAAAAGATGAAGACTTTGGAAGGTCCTGACAGTTTTGATCAAACTGGCATCACATACTTATTAGTATATGGGGTAGATGCTTATCCAGAGAAATTCAAGGTCTTAGAATTTGAGAAATATAATGGTACTGGTTGTCTTAAGATGCACATAAGGCTATATGTGCGGAAAATGAGTAAATACACACAACATGACCAACTCATGGTCCAAACCTTCTAGGATAGCGTCACAAGCCTTGCTCTCATATGGTATGCACAATGAGATCTCAACTAAGTCAACACATGGGATAAATTGGCCTGTGCATTTTATGAGCAATACAACTTCAACATTGAAGTCGCCCCTTCAGTATTAGATCTAGGAAGCCTTTGGAAGATGCATAATGAATCCTTCAAGGAATATGCCTAGCATTGGAGGGCTTAAGCTGCTAGGGTTTCAACTCCAATTTTAGAGAAAGAGTTAATTTTCATCTTCATTAATACATTAAAGAAAACGTATTTCACACATTTAATGGGACAAACGTCATACAACTTTGCAAAATTAGTGGCAGTAAGATGCAGGATAGAGAATGCCATTACGACTAGAAAACTCCAAACTATCGACTCTTCCAAAATCGCATCATCTCCAAGACCTATGAGGAATAGCAAAGGTAAAGAGGCCACCATCAGTATGGTTAACTCAAGCAGGGTTGGCAGATTAGGGTCTCACATGACTTTTCAAACAACGAAAACCCCAATCCAGCAATCACTAGTAAATCAGACCCAAACTACTAGAGCTACAAGACAGTTCACTCCAATACCAATCCCACTTAGCCAGGTTTTTGCTCGATTACGAATAGATAATTTGATCAGCTTCGAAATCCCCAACGACTGATACGGGCCAAGGAATTTCAACCCCAGTCTCAAATGTGAATATCATATGGGACAGGAGGGACATTCCATTGACAAATGTTGGAGACTTTGGAACAAAATCTAAGATTTAATCGACGTAGGAATAGTATAGTTGGATTTCATCAATGCACCAACACCAAATGTCAACAACAATCCGTTACCTAACCACAAGCCTACAATCAACACAATTACATCTAATGGACCAGAACCTAGACTAAAAGAGCCCTCTATCCCAACAAAACAAGTAGTGCAACGATCAAGCTGTTTACCACACAAAACTTTAGATAAAGTAAAGAACAAAGCTCCAAAGTCACACGAAAGTCACATACAAAAGGAGTTAAGAAAGAGGTGGTTGGCAGGAGATCTAATAGTTGACACTCTGGGTAAGTCATTCGGGAAGTTCGAATATCTGGTAGATTATTTGCTCATACCAACAGCTTATGCGCGGCCTAGCGGGTGGGGGCCTAAATTCGAGGAGGAAGATAATCAATTAAAGGGGAAAGATGAGTCCATAAATATGATCGAATCATGCCTAAAACCAATAGTTAGAAAATGTTATGAGGAACAAGAAATGGAGGCAAAGGTCCCAAAGAAAAAATATGTGTTTCATGTCTCAATCCCCCTAGAGAGATATAAAGCAGCACCGTTTGACTATCAAGCTATTAATCAAGAAAAATCCTCAATTACAGGAGGAATCACCTACTCAAGAATTTACGATCCTAAAATCAGAGTCTCTGTTGAAGAGCCTGCCATTGAGTTGGAAAAGGAAGATGAAGAGGGGCTCCCTACATTTACAAAAATGATTAAATCGAGAGAGTAAAAGGTCATGGAGTAGCTCACTAAAATTCCAGCCCAAATATCACTCATGGGCCTTCTCATATCATATAAACCCCATCGAGGGTGTTTTTAAATTGCTCAAACTAGTCAGGGTATCAGAGGGAATCACAATAGAAAAATTAAGCCACATCGTAGACTCAATCTTCACCATGGATCAGATATCTTTCTTGCTTGAAGAATTAGGAGAAGACGGAGACCAGCACACAAAACCACTTTTCATAGTGGTAAAATGCAATGACACAGTAGTCTCTCGAGTCCTCATAGACAACGGATCTTCTCTTAATGTATGCCCTTTAGCCACCTTCGACTTACTGGGGGTTGATGTGAGTAACATCAAATTAAGTTTAATGGTAGTTTGGGCCTTTGACAGTTCTAAGAGGGAAATAGTAGGAGAAATTGGCCTGCCAGTGGAGATTGGCCCACAAGTTTTTAATATCTCATTCCAAGTCCTTGACATACCAAGGTCCTTTAATCTATTGCTAGAAAGACCATGGATACACATCATAGGAGCCATACCTTCAAGCCTCTACTAGAAGGTCAAATTCATAGTGAATGGCTAAGTAATCACCGTATTAGGTGAACAAGACTATGTATCTACAAAGAAACAGCTATACCTTACATTGGGGAAGATGACCCTGAAAATTTGGGACTTCAAATATTTGATGAAGTATACATGGTCGTTAAGGAAGAAATGAGCAAAATGGGGCATCGATTCAAGGAAGGTCAGCAAGGGACATTTGGGTTAAGGCATGTTCCTACTCCGAGAGAAGAGATTCAAGCAAAATACATCAAAGGCAGAAGGGGAGAGAAACTATATGATACACAGATGAATTTTCCACCCCTTCGACAAATTGTTTCTCGGCCAGTTAGCACTCAAAAGTTGGGAACAATCTAAGCCAGCTTCAATAACAAGGACTCATTGACAGAAGCTTCTGCCCCTCGCATGTCCAGTCCACATCCAACTCTTAATAATTGGTTTTCCTATCCCTTGAATAGCACTAGGTCTACTCGAGAGTAGGAAGTAATCATAATTAAAATTTTTGTGTTTACTTCCATTGTGGTTTCATAAGACTCTTCAATAATATCAAGTAATAAAATTACAAGTTATTTCTTTCCTTTAGTTATACACTCTCACCTCACTTTCCCCACAAATTTGATACTCTTGAACGTTAGGGACATCTCGTGCAGGTAAGTAATGAAAATATTGATATCGTTTCCAACACTGTTGAGTCAGTTGTCGAAAGCGATATTAATGACCACGAAGTAGTGCAAGAGAGTTAGCAAAAATATGAACAAGGTAGAGTCTTGATTGATGAGCGAACAGAGATAGTTAATCTAGGAACCAAAGAAGAGCCCCAAAGCCTTAAAATTAGAGCTAATCTAAGTGATGAACAAAAGCATGAGATAACCGAGCTATTGACTGAATATGCGGATGTATTTGCCTGGTTATATGGCGAAATGCCAAGACTTGACCAGTTTATAGTGGTTTACAGGCTACCTATAAGAGAGGATGTCAAAACTAAACAAAAAAGATAAAGAAGATTTAGGAGGAGGTCGAGAAACTATTGGAAGTCGGGTTTATCGAAGTATCAAACTATTTGGAATAGGTAGCAAACATAGTTTCCGTTCTAAAGAAAAATGGAAAAGTATAAGTATGTGTGGATTTCCGAGATTTGAACTAAGCTATGCCTAAAGATGACTTCCCTTTACCTTACATAGATGTCTTGGTAGACAATACTGTAGGAAGTCATCTCTTCTCATTTATGGACGGCTTCTTAGGATATAATCAGATAAAAAAGGTGAAAGAAGATAAAACCAAAATGACCTTTATCACAACTTGAGATACCTTTTGTTATAAAGTCATGCCTTTCGGTTTAAAGAATGCTGGCACAACATATCAAAGAGCAATGGTCGCAATACTTCATGACATGATGCATCGAGAAGTCGAGGTATATGTTGACGACATGATAGCTAAATCCAAAAAAGGAGAAAGCTATGAGGTAATCTTAAGGAAATTATTTGAATGATTAAGGAAGTTTCAGTTGAAATTAAATTCAGAGAAATGTACTTTTGGGGTCACATCTGGAAAGTTGTTGGGGTTTATTGTAAGTCGAGAAAGTATTAAAATTGATCCGGAAAAAGTAAAAGCCATACTAGAAATGCCCTCTCCACATACCATCAAGGAGGTAAGAGGTTTATTAGGAAGGTTGAATTACATAGCTCAGTTCATCTCACAACTCACGGATAAATGTCGTCTACTATTTCGTCTACTAAAAAAGAACGCCACAGTAAAATGGGATGGTGAATGCGGAGAGGCATTAAAAAAGATCAAGGAGTATCTTATGAACCCCCTGGTTTTAATAGTCCTAAAACAAGGAAAACCTTTATTTTTATGCCTCATGATACTTCCTAAATCTATGGGATGTATACTAGGACAAAAGGATGAAAGAGGAAGGGAGCAGTCCATATACTATTTGAGTAAAAAATTCACGGAAGAAGAACAAAAGTATTCCGAAATAGAAAGGACCTGCTTTGCATTGGTTTGGGTCATGCATTGATTGAGACAGTATACTCTCTATTATCTTATTGAACTATTAACAAAACATGATCCCTTGAAATATTTAGTGGAGAAACCTGTTTTGTTAGGAAGAATCTCCAAATGGCAAAATGCTCATATCAGAATTTGATGTCATATATGTAAATCAAAATTCAATGAAAGGGCAATCATTAGCAGATCGGTTAGCGAAATACCCAATCGAAGGAGATTCCCAAGAATCGCAGGCCCAATTCCTAGATGAAAATATACTAATGGCAGAAGGTGAGTTAGAAGAAAAATCCAGGATAGAGAAGGATCTTAAATGGAAGATGTATTTTGATGGAGCTACCAATGTCTTTAGGTGAGGAATTGGGGCAGTGTTGATATCATCAGAAGGAATGCAATTCCCCTTCAGCAGTGAGAATCACATTTTCATATACTAATAATATTGCAGAATATAAAGCATGCATCTTCGGTCTCAAAATGGCCTGCTATATGGAAATTCGTGAATTGGATGTGTATGGAGATTCCTAGCTCATCATATTACAGACGCGAGGAGAATACAAAAATAAAGACCCTAAATTAGTGCTGTATCACCAACACCTGACAGAACTGATAGAAGAATTCAGGGTGGTCACTTTCACATACATCCCAAGGACTCAAAATCAGTTCGTAGATGCCCTCGCCACATTAGCATCTATGATTCAAATAATGGAGGAAACGAAGTTCAACCACTGAAAATAGAAATTAAAGATAGACCTGCCCATTGTTTGGTAATTGAAAAAACACAAGATGACAAGCTCTGGTACCATAATATCAAAACATTCCTTCAAGAGAGCAAATACTCAGAAATGGCCAATAAAAATGACTAAAGAACACTCAGAAGGTTGGCAAGCCATGTATTACTAAGTGGGTCTGTACTTTATAGAAGATCATTTGACACCATGTTATTGAGATGTGTGGATAAAAAAGAGGTAGATAAACTAATGAAAGAAATACATGAAGGAGTATGTGGTCCTTACATGAGCGAATACATGCTTGCTCGAAAAATCATGTGAATGGGTTACTATTGGTTGACAATGGAATCATACTATATCAAATATGTCAAGCATTGTCACTTGTGCCAAGTTTACGCCAACAAAATAAATGCCCCACCTAAAGAACTTTATTCACTATCTGCACCATGGCCTTTCTCTATGTGGGGAATCGACATTATCGGGCCAATCACTCCGAAGGCATCCAATGGTCATAGATTTATATTGGTAGCTATCGATTATTTCATCAAGTGGGTTAAAGCCTCATTATACGCTAGTGTCACCAAAGGAGTAATAGTCCGATTTATGAAGAGGGACATAATAACTCGGTATGGAGTTCTTGAATCAATCATCATCGATAATGGCACCAATCTCAACAACAGGTTGATGACGAAGTTGTGTCAACAATTTAAGATAAATCATAGAAACTCAACTCCATACCGACCTCAAATGAATGGGGCAGTAGAAGCAGCCAACAAAAATATTAAGAGAATTATTGAGAAAATGACCATCACCTACAAAGATTGGCACGAGATGTTACCGTTCGCCTTCATGGCCTACAAAACTTCGATTCGAACGTCTACTGGAGTTGCTCCTTATTCTCTAGTATATGGTACTAAGGCAATATTACCAGTTGAGGTTGAAATACCATCTTTCAGGGTTTTATCAGAGACACTATTAGATGAATCTAATTGGGTAAAGAAAAGGATCGGTTAACTAAACTTGATCGACGAAAGAAGACTCACAGCATTATGCCATGGTCAATGTTACCAACAAAGGATAGCCCGAGCATTTAACAAAAAAATACGGCCCCGACATTTTAAGGAAGGTGACTTGGTACTAAAAAAGGTTCTCCCGAATGCACAAGATTCAAGAGGCAAGTTCACTCCAAACTATTAGGGTTCGTATGTTGTAAAAAAGACGTTATCAGGAAGGGCCTTAATATTAGCCTAAATGGACGGTCTAAAGTTGAGGGACCCCATAAATGCGGATGCGGTTAAGATGTACTATCCTTAGGCCAGAATAACAAAATTTTGCCAAAGTTCATAAATGCCAACTGTAGCGACCCACATACTAGGTTGATTCTTAAACCTGTTCCAAGATTCCTGTAACTATCCTTGGTACCTGTAGGTAGGTTGCTATGCCGTCTCTGAATTAAAGATAAGGCAAATTCTGCTAATATTAAACCTGTAACTCCAACCTGTATAAAATTTTATAAACGTCCTATAAAATGGCGCTAACAGCGCTATCATTTCATATCCACATCATATCTAAACACATGTACTTAAAATCTCCTATCACATCATACATCATATATATATACCATCGGGATCTGCATTCCCGATAAGTAGGCATAGCCCATGATTAATCCTGTAGCCTTAAGTGGCTCAAAAGATTACAAATCCAACCTTATACACACAAATATTTACATTACAATCTGAAGATTAACACCTATAGATCTTATTACAAATAACAAAGGTTCCAAAATGAAACTAAGGGCTTCTTTGTCTCTATTAACGCTCTCCTAAAAACCTGAGTCTCCAATAACTTATTCTTCAGTACCTGTACTTGAGGTTAGCAAAAACACTAACCCCTCAGCTTCTTAAAAAGCAAAGTGAGTATAAAATCGAGCAATCCAATAAAAACAAACAACAAAATCACATAATAGTAATCAACAATATTATCAAATACCTCGAAGTGATTACTCAAGCAAGCAAGTTTTCAACTCAAGTTATACTCGCAAGAAACCCAATTCAATTTATTACATTTTAACATCACCATGATCTTCTTAGTGATATTTTCCCTGTAATTCCATTTTTGCTAAACTCATAACCTTTTCATTGGAGACCATTTCAATCACTCCTGTTTACTCACATGGTCACAAATATTTTTCAGTTAATCCAGGCAAAGCCTGTCAACCGGTAGATAAACTACCCTCATGTACTTTTCAAAACTTAATGTTTTCTCAACCAATTAAGACATCCTTATATACTCTTTTTAGTTAGAAACATTCAGCTCGCCTTTCACCTACCTCAAACAAAAGGGGTGACCAGATCCCCATAGGTCACTGAACCGGGCCAGTCCGTCGACCATGCTTCAAACCCATCCGGGTCGACTCAAAGGTCGTACCACAAACTTACTAGGCAGGGAACAGGACTTTTCTTACATTAAGTGTTTTGGGTTAGTAGGTACTTATAGCCTAAACCCTGTTTTATTATCCATTTAAATATTTCATCGTTACCAAGACAACAATAGTATGAACTTAACTAGTCGTATAAACTCCATCTAATAAGCTAAAAATAACCTAGCATTACATCACAATCATGAAGTATTCAATAATTTAAGTTCATTACATCACATACAATCATGAATAATATAATCAAATCCCGCACCCAACTCTCATTCTAGGATTTTCTAGAATGTTCCCTTTTTTTTTCATAATCCAATCATATCATGACACACAACCAGCCATTAGTAAACCAATATAATTCAACAATTCTCCTGCATTGATCACAGTAAGTGATCGTACAGGGTAATTTCAGCCAACAACAAGTAGTCTACATTATCAACCACTTGTACCCAAGAGAAAAGTTAAGGGGGTACTCACCTGAAACAATATATGCCAATCCAAACAGTCGCACCGCCAAGTTCCTTTGTCCTCCTTACTCAACAGAAATACCTGAATCATCAGTATACCAATCAATGTTACCTTGTTCGCTCTATTGAATCCTAAATTGCTAATTCAGTATTCCAAACCCTTAAATTCCATCCTAACCTCGTATAATCCACCATTTTCCTAAAATTTCTAATTCATATACATACGGGTATACTACGCTCTATTATATATTAATGTAATTAAATTTCGACATGATTCTATATTGAATCGTATAGTTCTAAATTATCACGATCTTGCACCGAACGCTCCCGTTTTTGTTTTGTAACTAACCCAAGCTTCTCAAAATCATATTATGCTTCAATGAACCTCAACTGAACATCAAATTCAACTAACCAAATCAAATTATCTAATTTTGCTATGGATTTAATTCGGCCAGAACAGGGTAATTAGCTTGAAAAATTCACTAAAAATAGAAAACGACTCCAATCTGAACAATTATTGATTTGGTGATCTAATAAATCATATAAGGATCTTGTATACTAAAAATTACATCAAAAATACATCATTTGACCTATTTAGTTTCCAATTTAATTTACGACTAGAACAGAGCATTTCTTAAGGAGCACATAGTTTTGAATCAAATTTAAGAAAAATAAAATTACCACATTAATATTCATAAAAAATTATGCTAGAATACCAAAAATCATAATTTTTCATCAACATTTAATATTTAAAAAAAATAGGAAGTTTCGGGCGTTATCGGTGGCTGCTCCGTTTACCGGCCTCTGGCCACCAACGCCGACAACCACTATGTCGGCCGGAATCCTCTCCCACCCAAAACCTTAACCCTAGCTTGGCCTAGCAGCAGATTTACCCTACCCCCTTCGAACAAACAGACAAAATTCTTCTTACTTAATTTGATTTTTTGTTCTTCAATTTCTTCAAATTCTTGTTGCATCATACTTCAATCTTGTTCTTCTTCCTATCCTGATGATTGCATGTTGGAAATTCCAACTTCAATTTGCCCAGAAAATTCGGATGAAATGGAGAGGGTTTTGGTTTCTTTTTTTTTTTTTTCTAATTTTTGATGATTTGATTTTTCTCTCTCTATTCTAATTTCTCTCTCTTTATATATATATAATATTACTTAATTTTGCTGACATTGAGGGTGCTGTTCTGTATTTGTTTATTTTTTTTCCTTCCTCTTTTATTTATTTTCTTTTTAGCTATAATATAATATATTATGTACATTTTTTTTACACACACACACACACACACACACACCACACACACACACACACACATATATATATGCCCATATAATTCATATTATTATTATTATTATTTTTATATATACTTATTTTATTTTATTTTATTTTTAGCATATAACATATATATACACATATACATATATATATTGATTTTACTTTAAAACACACACACACACACACATATATAAATATATATATATATATTATTTTAATTTTAACATTATTGCTTAAGTTTAAGTCATCACACCAACAATCATTACAACTTTGTGGTTTGATTTTCATTTCTCTACAAGCAAAGTAGGTGTCCCCAAACGGTCAATTACCTTAACCATTCACTATCAAACAAACTCTTATATCATTTTCCCATATTACCCATCACCTCGTTGCACATATAAGGAAGTAATAAATAATGAACAATGATGGAATGATAAAGCTCAATGAATTTTTTTTATGATCCCACCCTTCTCGAATAGTAGGTCTGGTATGTTTCTAGGATAATACCAAAATCATAAGAGTTAAATCTGCAAGAAGAAATGCATCAAGATTTTCTACTCTAGTCAAGGCAAAGATAAGTGGAGAAGGATTAGATTATTATGAGGGTTTGGTTGTTTGGTTGTTATCTACAATAATTAGGTAAGCATATAAAAATTAAGTAATCATTCATCATTCATTCAAGCTCCCAATGATAAGCTGCATCTCTATTTAAGTTCACTAGTATAAAGAAGATGCTTCCCATTATCAATTGGTCAACTCATAGGAGCACTTTTACAATTCTTTCTTAAGGGTGCTAGTCTACTGAGATGTCTCCTAATATATTTTCCAAAAGGATACTTTTTACTATCAGTTAGTTAGCTTACAATAAGGTACTTTCCTAAATATTCTCTCTCAGGGTCACAAGTCTAATGAGACACTGCCTATTATCAACCAGTCAGCTCATAAGAGCACTTTTTTCGGTTGCGAGTATGTTGAGACACTTTCTATCGTTAATTAGTCAGCTCATAAAATTACTTTTCTAGATAATTTTCTCTTTTAAGGTCGCTAGTCTAGTAAGATGCTTCCTACCATAGATTAGTCAGCTTATGAGAGCACTTTTCTAAATCAACTTTCTATATAAAGCAATTGTCTTCCTTTTACAATATAAGATTACTAGTTTATAGAGTTTTTTCCTTACTCAATTTGTTCCCTAGTGGATTTAGATCCAGATGATCAACTAAATATAGTTTTTATGTCCAAGAAAAAAAAATGGTGTTTTTGTGGTATTTGTAGCCAAGTTTTTTCAAACTTTACTCCAAAGAGGGATGGCTGTAAACACCCTATTTTGCCCCCATTTAATATATATGTATATATATATAAATAGCAAGTAATATAAAATAATAATAATAAGGATAGCAATAATAATAAAATACATTTAGGTTTCTAAATTAAATTTAAAAATCTCAAAATAATAAAAACAAATAGCAAAATATTAGGTTAATATATAATTTGTGTGTAATAATAAACTAAGAAATGGGCCAGCTCAGCTGGTCCGTATGCTTGCTTGGAACGTGCAAGGGAGGCGTTGGTCCTAGGTTGAAATCCGCGAGGAGGCACTTCATGCCATTTTTTTCTTCTTTTTCCCCGAGCTGACATGTGGCAGCATGCAATTGGCCAACCCACTAATGCGCGCATCACGTGACTATCTTCTTTAGCGATCCAACGGCAGAGAAATGGAGGGGAGTGGAAATCAGAGAAAATCTGAATGGGATATAACAGTTTTTTGCTTAAATCTTTTTTGGATAAACCTAAAACAACCTCTAAACTAAAGATTTACATCAATCTTTTTTGAATTGGGAAGAAAGAGAAGAGAAAAGAACAAAACCCTACTCATGGTTTGGATCCGTGTTCATCCGCATCCGGCCCTCGACATCTATAAATAAAGGTCGATTTTGAAGAAGAGGGAGGAGGAAAAATCAAAAAGAGAGAAAAAGAAAAAAAGAAAGAGGCAAGCGCATGAAAAAATACACACGCATACCCACTGAAGTTTTTTTCCCTCTCTCTAGGTCTTCGTCGTTCGACGTCGCCAACAACCACCTAGGGCGGTTTCTGACAAAGAAAAGTTCCACCAAACAATTCCCCACCCCTAGAAGGCTCAAAACCTCCTATTTATTGACGCAAACAGCCACCAAAAAGCTATTGATGAGGAGCTTCCAACTGCTGCGATCCGATCCGACCCGACTTGAACCATATCGACCCTTTTCCAGGTTAGTGGGTTTCATCATCATTATTATTATATTATTATTATTAGTTTTTAATTGATAATAATATTAGTAAATAAAAAATATAAATAAATAAATAAAAACGATAAAAATAACAAAAATAAAAAAGATATATGTTTTAGGAATCTGTTTTCTTTTGTTGTTAACGAAAAAATTAGGTTTAAATATTTCTTTTGTGTTTCTTTTAAAATTTTCTTAATTTAAGGTATGAGTTATTCACCCAAAAAAAAAAAAATTAATGTTTTATCATCTAAAAAAAAAAAGAATTTGATAAAAATAAATAAATAAATAATAATCGGTGATTTTCAAAATTAAAGGTTTTAGTAAATTAATAAATAAAGCTTATGTTTAGATTTTTTAAAATAAATTTAAATGATAATAAACGTAAACTTAACATTTTTTCATAATTATAATTAATTAATTCACTAAAGTTTTATGAAAAGTGAACTACGACCTATTTGATCCCGAATAGCAGGTACATAGGTACCCTTATGGGACAACTCTAAAAAAATAAAAAATATATATTTTCAAATTATTATGGGTATAATCATCCTTTTTTTTATGTTTTCTTTCATGCTAAAAAAAAGACATCATAACATAAATATATTTTTTAGAAGGATAAGGTGATAACTTTAGGGTTTTAATAAAACTGCTCTCGAGTCAAGAATCTTTGGCTTTAAAAAAAAAATAAAAAAATTTCGTTGACTAGTGTTCAAATTAGAATTAATTCGCTTAATTATTTCTAATTCAATAATTTTTCCAGTTGGGTGGCGACTCCAAATAGATAATAAAAAATTCCTCGTTCAAGTTGAGGATTTGTATTAGATGACCATAGGATCTAATATGAATCGAAGTAGGAAGATAATATAAAATTTTTAAATTAGATTTGACAATAGCAAACCTTCATCATTGGTTACAAGCAAAATATCATCTACACACAACATAAGAAAACAAATTTTGCTCCCACTAACCTTCTAGTATATACATTGATCCATAATGTTTTTTTTTTTCAAAACTAAATAAAGTGATGACATCGTGAAATTTCAAATACCATTGATGGGAGGCTTGTTTTAATCCATATATGGATTTATTAAGCTTACAAACCAAATGCCATTATTACTAGTAGAGAATCCTTAAGGTTGTTTCATGTAAACCGCTTCTTCTAGATTGCCACTAAGGAAGGCCTTTTCACATCTATATCAAAATGTGTAACTAATTTTATAATTACACGAAGTGAATCTTTCTTTGATACAGGAGAAAATGTATTTGTGTAGTCGATTCCTTCCCTCTGAGTGAATCCTTTAGTAACAAGTCTACTTTATATCTCTCAATGTTACCTTGTGAGTCTTTCTTTATTTTAAAGACCCATTTGCATCTAATGGCTTTTACACCATCAGGCAGCTTAACAAGATTCCAAACTCTATTAGATGCCATCTAATCCATCTCTTCTTTCATGGCACTATACCACAAGTTTGAATTCTCAGAACTCATGGCCTATGAAAACGTCTTAGGGCCATTTTCGGCTCTAACATTGTAGTTAGACTCTTGTAGATACACAATATAGTCACTAGGAATTGCTGATTTCCTTACTTTAGTAGATTTTCTTAATGCTACATCAGCATTCTCTTGAGGAATAGGATCATGTTGTTTAGTCGGCTGTTCAACAACTTTAGAGATCTATTGAACTTTAGCATCTACTAGATCAGGATCAGCAGTTTGTAGTACCTCTAGGGCTGGCTCTTCAACACACATTTGTGTTAGAGGCGTGTTGTTAACAACAAAGATTAGCCCGCTACTTGAAGTGGCACATTGAGCATCTATATGATTTTTCCCAAAACTAGGACGTTGAGATTGATCGCTTCCACTAATCAAGTCATTCTCAAGAAATTTTGCATTTCTTGATTTCACAAACTTAATGCTATGAGATGGACAATAAAATCTATATCCCTTAGACTTTTTGGCATATCCAGTGAAATATCCACTAATAGTCCTAGGGTCTAATTTCTTCTCATATGGATTGTAGACTCTCACTTTAGACGGACATCCCTAAATGCGTACATGTTGCAAACTTGGTTTCCACCCTTTAAATAACTCAAGTGGCATCTTTTCGACAACCTTGGTTGGAACTTGATTCAATATATACGCTGTCATTTTGAGAGCTTTAGTCCATAATGAGTTAGGAAGTTCGGAGCTTGTAAGCATGCTTTGCACCATGTCCAATAATGTTCGGTTTCTTCTTTCAACTACTCCATTTTGATCTAGAGAGCCAAGTAAACTATATTGGGAAAAAATCCCATTCTCTTGAAGAAACTTTGCAAATGGATCAGTTGCTTGTTTACTCTCTATGTATCTACGATAGTACTCTCTGCCTTTATCGGATCTCACAATTTTAATTTGTTTTCCACATTGTTTATCTAGTTCAGCTTTAAATACTTTAAAAGCATCTAGTGCTTTATTCTTGTTGTTAAGCAAGTAGAGATACATGTATTGTGACTAATCATTCATGAAAGAGAAAATACTTATTACGATATGCATTCGTGTCTAGACTACAAATGTTAGTGTGTATGATTTCCAATAATTGAGAACTCCTTTTGGCACCCTTTTTTGATTTGTTAGTCTATTTTCCCTTAATACAGCTTATACAAGTCTTAAAGTCAGTGAAATCTAAAATACTAAGTATCCCATCATTCACCAACCTTTTAATTCTATCAATGGAGATATGTTTTAATCTCTGATGCCACAACATAGAGGATTCTTCATTCATAACACATTGTTTAGTGCCAACCTTTTCTTGAATGTGCATTATAGGATGGTTATCATCATTTTGTAAATTAAGTAGAAAAAGATCATCAAACAAAGTACCATATCCAATAACATCGGATTTATAAAATAAATTAAATCCAAAGTATGAAAAGTTAAAGAAATAACCATTTGACATAAGTTTGGAAACTAAAATTAAATTCCTAGAATAACTAGGGATATAAAATGTCTTTTTCAAATTCAAAATGTAACCATTACTTAAAACTAAGCTACACGTTCCAATAGCCTCTACATGTGAGGACATCTTATTACTTGAATAGATGCTACGCTCACTTCGCACTAGCTTCTACAGGTCTTTTTAAGTCCTGCAATGAATTAATCACATGGATTGTAAAACCAGAATCAATTCACCATGTGTTATGATTAACATCAATCAAATTGGATTCATAACAACAAGTGAAAGTTGAGTACCTTTCTTATCAAGTCACTACATGAACTTGGAGCATTGTTTCTTCATGTGTCCCTTCTTTTTATAGAAGAAGTACATAACCTCCTTCTTTATGTCCTTTGTAGGAGGGATTTTCCCCTTTCCCTTCCCCTTGTTTTTGGCTTGATCCTTCCTATTACTCTTTCCATGAGTAGTTAGGTTTACCCTTTCCTTCTCCTTTTCCTCCGTAAGTAGTCTGCCCTCTTCTTGAACACACATGGTTAACAACTCATTGATTGACCATTTATCTTTATATGTGTTGTAAGATATCTTAAATGGGCCATACTCTTTAGATAAAGTGTAAAGGATGTAATGAACTAGGAAGGATTCTGATAACTCAACTTCTAATGCCTTTAGTTGGGCTGCAATATCCCTCATGCGCATGATATGATCATGCACATCCTTAATGCCGGTGAGCCTCAGAGTTGAAAGCTCTATAATTAGGGTACTAGCCATTGCCTTATCTGAAGTAGCAAATTGCTTATTAATGGCCTTTAGCAGATCTTGGACCCTTTGATAATGTTTGATGGAGCTCTTTATACCAGCAGAAATTTTAGACTTTATAAACATAATTGAAAAGCGATTAGATTACTCCAATTTTTCATAAAGACTTATTATATCCGGAGTGCGGGTTTCAATTATTGCAGGAGGCTCTAGTTTCCTTATGGCATAATCAATATCCATCCATCCTAAATGAAGAGGAATCCTCTCCTTCCAAACCTTATAGTTATCCCCCTTAAGTTCAGGAACATCACATCGTATATTAGAAAAATTAACAGGTTGAATTGCTGTAATCATTAAACATATATGCTCATGTTACAAAGATTTTTTAGGTTAATTAAGACATTTCATGTTTTACCATTGTAAAATCATGCTAAAGTATGAGTAGCGACATAAAACTTGTCTGTAGGCTAAAGTTTTAATTTAATTAGATTCATTTGAAGTCTTACGATAAAACTATCAAACCATGTTCCTTTTTTTAATCCCTGTGCGTAAATTAGAAAATATAATTTGGTATTTTATCCTAATTAATCATACACAACATAATAAAAATTCCTGTGGGATAAGATGATGCTCAAACCCTAGGTATGTCAAACCTAGAACCCGACGATTGTAATTGAAATTAAATCTCAAGGAACGTCTCAAACAAGTAGAATAATGATGATCTGTTTTGTGTTGTCCCCCTCTTTGGTGATATAAAGATATTACAAAACTAAAAATAACAACCTAAGTTTCCTAACATAGCATTTGACCTTATCTTCCTATTGACTGCAACTTCTAACTAATTATACTAAAGTACAAACCAAACAAATACACTAAACATAACAAATAACCAAAATTGAAAACACTTATTCCCTTTTCGGTTCAATAAAAAAATGTATCTATTTTAAGACTTCCAAATCCTTGTATCCCTCTATGGAAATGTGAATCAAATTGGTAGGTGTTGGTTCTCCTTTCGTGTAATTTGATTCCTTAGCTTGTAGGTCCATGACTAGTCATTGTAAAGTGTCGTTCATCCTCCTAACTCTAGCTCGGGTCATTGGGCCTCTAATACCTTATAATGGATCTTGGGATTTTGGTTTCGTCCTCTTAGATGCTAGTTGATCCTCATCATTCCCTCATTCCTCGAAAAGATTTGTCCTCGAATCACCTGCATAATAAAGAGTGAGATCAGAAATATTAAAAGTTACGCTTACATTACCATAGTGACTTGGCAAGTTAATCTTGTAAGCGTTGTCATTTATGCGCTCTACGACTTGGAAAGGTCCATCTCCCCTTAGATGCAATTTGGACTTCCTCTGCTCTGCAAATCTTTCCTTTTGCAAGTGCACCTAAACCTAATCTCCTGGATGAAACAAGATTTTGACACGTCCCTTATTGGCTTGACGAGCATAGTGCTAGTTTTTCTTCTCAATGTTAGCCCGAACCTAAGTATGTAATTCCCTAACAAATTCTTCTAGATACGGCATTGACCACCATGTTTTCTTTACCCTACTTGTATTTAATGACGTATGGAAAGGTCTCGATGAACTCCAACCATTTGGCATGCCTTTTATTTAACTTCCCTTGTGTCTTCAAATACTTCAGACTCTTGTGATCAAAATGAATAATGAACTCCTTAGGCCATAAGTAATGCTGCCACATTTGCAAGGTCCTCACTAGGGCATACAACTCCTTATCATACACAGGGTAATTTAAGATAGCACTATTAAGTTTCTCATTAAAGTAGGCTATTGGTTTGGAATCCTACATTAACACACCACCAATACCTTTCCTAGAAGCATCACATTCAATCTCAAAGACTTTCTTAAAATTAGGTAATATTAACAAAGGTGTGTTAGTTAACTTACTTTTCAAAATTTGGAATACCTGGTCATGCACTTCAGTCTACCTGAATTCGGCATTCTTCTTAACAAGATCATTTAGAGGAGTAGTGATGGAATTGAAATCCCTTACAAACCTCTTGTAAAAGCTTGCTAATCCATGGAAGCTCTTGACTTCATTTACATTCTTTGGTGTTGGCCACTCTCGAATTGCCTTCACATTTTCCTCGTCCACAGCTATCCTATCTGCACCTACAACAAAACCAAGAAAAACTACACTTTCCATACAAAAAGTGCACTTCTTTAAATTAACATATAATTGGTTTTCCCTTAAAACGTTAAACACACACTGTAAATGCTAAACATGATCATCTAATGCCCTGCTATAAATTAAAATATCATCAAAATAGATGACCACAAGCTTTCCAATACAATGATGCATAACATGATTCATTACTCTCATGAAAGTGTTAGGTGCGTTTGTTAACCCGAAAGGCATTATTATCCATTCATATAATCTATGTTTAGTTTTAAATGCTATTTTCCATTCATCCCCTTCTTTCATAAGAATTTGATAATAGCCATTTTTTAGGTCAATTTTAGAAAATAAACGTGCACCATGCAATTCATCAAGCATGCCATCTAGCTTAGGGATATGATGTCTGTACTTAACTATTATTTTGTTGATTGCCCTACGGTTGACACATATGCGTTGCGTTCTATCCTTCTTTGGGATTAGGATGACGGGAACTAAATATGGGCTGAGGCTTTCTCTAACAAATCCCTTCTCCAACAATCCATCAACTTGCCTCTGAATTTCTTTGGCCTCCTTAGGATTAGTTCGGTATGCTGGCCGATTAGGAATAGATGTGCCTGGTATGAAATCAATTTAGTGCTCAATACCTCGTAGTGGTGGTAGACCTTTTGGTACTTCTTCGGGAAACAAGTCTTCATACTCCTGCAATAAAGACACCACTATACTAGGCAATAAAGGGTTAAGGTCAGTATTAGTAAAATATAAATCCTTGAACATAAGTACAAGTAGTTGTTTCTTTGCCGACATTGTACTCTTGACCTCACTTTTTCTCGCCATGTTCTCTCCTCTCTATGTTTTAGAATCTTTTCACTCATTGCTCACCAGTGTTTGTTTCTCACTTTTTCCTTTCTTCTCACTCTTCTCTTGCACACTCATGTGTTTTTCTTGGAATTCTTTTGCAATCCTCACTTGATCCTCACAAGCTTTCCTTAGTTTCTGTGGAGTTAGAACTACCTTTCTTTTGTTTAGAATAAAAGAATATTGGTTCTTGTACCCATCGTACGTTACCTTCCTATCAAATTACCATGGTCGCCCAAGTAATAAGTGATTAGCCTGTATAGGAACCATGTCACACATCACTTTATCTTTATAGCTCCCTATGAAGAACGCTATAAGAGCCTGCCTGGTCACCTTCACTTCCCCACACTCATTTAACCACTGTAATCGATATGGCCTTGGATGTTTTATAGCTTTCAACTACATCTTATCAACCAATAAAGTGCTAGCAACGTTAGTGCAGCTGCCACTATTGATGGTCAAACTACATACTTTGTTTTGTACATGACACTATGTATGAAAGATATGTTCATGTTGGATCCCTTCACCGTCCTCCTGCGGTTGAACACTGAGTACTTGCCTAGTGACATATAACTCTCCACTCATGGGTCCCTCCAAATCAACATCCTCATACTCCTCTGACGATGACACATCATCCTCCTTAGAGTTGATGCTCTCTACATCTCCATTGTCACAAATAATTATAGCCCTTTGATTTGGACACTGAGATGCAATATGTCAAAATCCCTGATACCTGAAACATTTAATATCTTTAGTTTTGGAAGATGGTTTAGTATCAGTTTTACCTTTAAACACAGCAACTGGACTCTTAGCCTTCATCTCCTCTTTAGGCTTCAAATCTATGGAATTCTTCTTCCAATTAGACTTCCATGAAGAGTTAAAAGTTGCCTCAGAACTTGAATTACTCTTATACTTCAATTGTCACTCTACCTTCATTGCCCTATGCAACAATTCTTCCATATCTAAATAATGATGTAAGTCCACCATGTCAGCAATCTCTTGGTTTAGCCCATTAATGAATCTAGCCATTGTCGCCTCATCCTCCTCCTCCACTCTGGTTTTAATCATGGCTATCTCCATTTCTTTATAATAGTCCTCTACACTCTTGGACCCTTGTGTCAATCCCTAAAATAACCTCAGTAAATCCCTATGATAATGACTAGGGATAAATCGCTTCTGCATAATAGTTTTCATCCTATCCCAAGTACCAACATGTCGCTCTCTATATCTACGCCTATTACGTACTAGCTGATCTCACCACACACTAGCATAGTTGAGAACTCAACTGCAGCCAATTTGATTTTCTTCTCCTCAGTATGGTTATGGCATTTAAATACATGATCCATCTTCCTCTCCTACTCCAAATACAACTCTGGATCATTCTTCCCGTGAAATGAGGGTATCTTCATCTTAATTCTTCCTAAGTTACTATCTCACCTCTAAGTGTTCCCTCTCTCCTTCACATAATTATACTCACCAAAATCGGTTTCCTCACCTTCTTCTATCCTAATCCCTCCCCTCATTGGTTTACTCACTCCTCGCCTAACAGTGGTACTACTAAACGGTTCCTTACTCTTTTCCATTTTATCCATCATTTCATGGATTTATTCAAGCTCAACACTCAAGATTCTCTTCATCTCCCCCATTAATGCCTTAAACATCACCCTATTCTCACCTCCAGTTGTGTTTTGTCCCGACATATCTCTACAGTCAAGAAAATAATTAGTAACACAATTTATAATATGTTTCTCACAACTCATTCATATATTGCTCTCAACTACTAATGCTCTCACAATCCACGCGTGTTTATCTCTCAACAAGAATGTCATCACACCCCACTCTTACAATTCTTTGATACAAGCTCGGATTGAAAACTCCTCAACGCAACCACTAAGGTAAAACCTATTGATTACTTGTCGGTTTGAAGTCATGGCAACAATAGAGAATAATTACAATTCTAGTTGGTATGAACAAGTACTCACTACCAATTTGGAAACACAAGTCAAAGCAATCCCTATCATGAAAATTGAAGGAATCAAAATTTGCATCAAATATGTCAATGAGTATCAATGCAATTTAGATACACAATTGGAAAGACAAAGATATGTGTTATGGAAGGAATTGGAAAGTATATTGTAACAATTGATTTGTGACTTGCCAAAACAAGAATTTATCTTGTGATTTTCGGTAATTGGATCTTTTTTGTCATGGCCAAATATGAACTTTTTTTTTTTTTTTTATACAAATTCTAAAAGATAGAATAAGAATGAATCACAACTTGAATTTTCAATGAACTAAGATAACAATGGTTGTTGTCGATCACCAATGGATTTCTTATGACCAAATTGAATTTTTTTTATACGAATTCTATGGTATGAATAAGAATATGGAATTGAACAAAAAAATAATTTAATAAAGATAGAGGTTACTTGATTCAAGAAGCCGAAGCTCTGATACCAAATGATGCACAAGCCCTAGGTATGTCAAACTTAGAACCCGACGATCGTAATTGAAATAAAATCCCAAAGAACGTCTTGAACAAGTAGAATGAAACTAGACCCTAATCAAACTTGTTGATTGAAACCTAAGTTATCAAGAGAATTTTCCCTAAGCAATTTGGTTGAAGAAGATCTGTGGAGTTCTTTCTCAAAGAACAAGAGAGGGTTTTTCTTTTCAAAGAAAAGATGTATTTTTTTTCAATATAGAACAATAATGATTTTTTTTGTGCCGTCCCCCTCTTTGGTGATATAAAGATATTACACAACAAAAAATAATAACATAAGTTTCCTAACATAGCATTTGGCCTTATCTTCTTATTGACTGCAACTTCTAACTAATTATACTAAAGTACAAACCAAACAAATATACTAAGCATAACAAATAACCAAAACCGAAAACACTTGTTCCCTTCGGTTTAATAAAAAAATGTATCTATTTTAAAAATTCCAAATCTTTGCATCCCTCCATGGAAACGTGAATCAAATTGATAGGTGTTGGTTCTCATTTCGTGTAATTTGATTCCTTAGCTTGTAGGTCCATGACTAGTCCTTGTAAAGCGTCATTCATCCTCCTAGCTCTAGCTCGGGTCATTGGGCCTCCAATACCTTGCAATGGATCTTGGGATTTTGGTTCCGTCCTCTTAGATGTTAGTTGATCCTCATCATAAGATCTATTATATTACGTATAATTAATCACAACTAATGTTTATTTTCACATGTGTTCCTATCATCCTTAATATATACAATTTTAATTAATTAAAGATGCTATGTCTATTCTTAATTAATTGAAATTATATGGATCGCATAAACATGAACTAAATCCTTAGGCTCAATTATTGCAAAAAAAGAAAAAAAGAAAAAAATGTAAGCAATAACTTATGAACTTAACTCTAACACACTTATATAATCTAAACAACATTACATGTATAATAACAAACCATAAATCATACATGTAAGTAAATAATAATATAAGCATATATCATGATAATTAAATTCATAGAAAGCTAATACGAATTAATTTACTTCAATTGATATGTAAAATTGTTTACTATACGTTATCTATATAATTAACAACAAATAATATAGATACATTAAATTATAAAAGTTTAATTTTTATTAAGTGTTGAAATCTCCATTTAAAGCCCATTACATTTATACTAAAATTGGCCAAAAGATTCACGAAAAACGGTTCAGCCTAGAATCTAGTTACTTTGATTCTTTTGTATGGAGTAAGGTAGACTTTGTTTCATTTAAGAGGGTAAGTGTTAAGTCTCACCTGGCATGGTATATATGATATGAATATTATTTTTTCAGGGTACTGAGATATATTTGTTTCTAGATTATTCATTTTTCTAATTGCAAAATGTATAATTTACAAAAAAAATATAAAGAAAGTAAGCGAAGATATGGGAGCATGAGGAATCACTCCTCCCCTCGTCCCATACATAGGGATGATCGGAGGGCAAATACCTTAATTACTATTTACTCTAATGTACAAGGAGCTCTACACCACATATCAGGCATGTGACACATGTCTCAAAGGAAGATCGAGGTTTCGTGCAGATCATATAGCTTAGGTCCAGTTAGGAGAAATCAGAACCAAGCTTAGGGGATTGGTTCGTTGGTTCTGTTTGCCCACGTGAGGTCTCTTTTTTTTTTTTTTTTTTTTTATTTAAGTTGACTTAAGTTTAAGTCATTTTCTACCTTTAGTTGGGTTACTATGACCCGAATCTAACAGGTAATTTTTTGATTTGTTTCGATCTCAAAATTAACGTTTTAAAACCTAGAACACATGGAATTTGATTTTCCATCAATTCCCAATCTTATTAAGAAAAAAAAAATCAAATTTAAACCAAACCGAAATAGAGCAAAGCAAAGATATTTTCAAAAAATTGCTCTAATATCAAATGATAGTGTACAAAATATTCCTATCATGTTTGGCAACATAATGAACATATAAGAATAAAAGCGGAAGTAAAATATAGATCGTGTACATACCTCCAGCCATTGCAAATAAAAGCACAAATTTTCTTTGTTTTAGTTTAATACTTCTAAGCCCTCTTTTGCTAAAAAATGATAGTGTACTTTTCTAAAGTGAGTGAGTAGGATTAGGGATCCAACTGAAAAATCACATCCTAAATATATCTTATACTATCATAAATTTTAACCGATGTGATCTGAGCTTAGATGCAATATTTTTTCACGTGGATATGCATGTGTAGATATGCATCAAATCGCATCTTAAATAGACCATATCTTGAATAGATTTCTTGGAAAAATCGCATAATATCTGGATGCGAATTCGGATCCGAAAAATTCTAATACAAGCAATATGCTTGAGGGCACGAATAGTATTCATGCCTTTAGTACAAATTGTATTGAAGGTGCAGACCTGATGTACACTTTCAGTTTTACAAATTTTGGAATAAAAGAAGTCGTGAGTTACGTTTGTCTCTTCAAAACCTATTTTTGGAATAATTTTTGTAATTATTATATTTCAAAATAAAAAAAAAATATTTAAGAGTATTCCCCCCAATTTTACATAGAATATCTTCTATTAAATTTTTCAACACATTGGAAAAAGGGACTTATGGTATTCTTATTTTTTCTTGTACGCCATTTCAGATTCTTATATATTAAAAGATCTATAGAAAATGTATAAGATGTCAGATATATCCAATTGCATTTATCTTCTACTTCTTATTGTAGCCTTAATTCCATCCTCAATACGTTGGTTGCATATTGAAAGATAGTAAAATACCTTTTCATTATTTTTTAAATGATAAAATGGTTTTCTAGGAAACCAAAAAATACCTGGTTGAATATATGATGACTGAATGTTTAGTTTCAAAGGCAATAATTAGATACACACATGGAGTAGATACAATGAGGCATATTTGCAATTTACTTAATAAAAAGTAAAAAAATTTGATGGATATTAGAAAAGGAGAAAATTTTATAAAACCAAACAACATTTTATTTACATTGTTTATGTATTTCTTTTTATCTCTATTTCTAGCAAATTAAGACTATAGACAAATCTTATCCTACGAGGTAGATGGTTTAGATTTGAAGAAAGCTAGGACTCCTACAAAAGGAGCATTGATGTAAGTCGTTGGCTCGGAGTGTACAAAATCAACCCTAGAATCATTATATTGGTCTTTGATATCAGGTCCTCCTACGATGGCCCCCGTTAACTGGTTGGGATTGGGGTTGTTGCTGTCGAAATACGGTGCTCCGCCTTGGCACTGGATGCGCTCGGGGTGTTGATCGACGGAAGGCAAGGAAGAGCCTCGATGATGAATTTTCTGAGGAAAAATTTTACCATATCCCACCATGTATGACATTTTCAATGGATTGCTTCCTAGTATATAGTCTACCTGCTTAAAAACATGTTTTGAATCATAACATAGCAAGGCAACTGGTATTAAACTATGTTTCACAATTTTCATGCTGCACACGAAAAGTTATAAATTAATGGAAATAGAAGAAAATAAATCGAAAATTAATATTTAATAACTTAAATAAAGAGTGGATATGGAAGGAAGCGAATGAAAATGATATAAATATTTCCACACTAGATTTGATTTCATTTTTCTTCAATTTTAAAGAGAAATATATAGAAATTGATAAAAATAAAAATAATCCATCAAAACAGTAACATCTTAATTTCACTAAAATAAAATAGGATCATTTTTGTCATTTGCAAACTTCATTTCTTTTTCTTTTTTTTTTTTTTAATTTTCTAAACCCCCCTCGGCCTCTCCGCTCCTTTCCACTTATTTCTCTTCTCAAAAAAAAAAAAAAAAAAATTGCTACACAAAGTGTTAGAAAGAGGAGAAATTGACAGAAATGGAAATGGCTATTTTGTGTCTGGGACAGATATAGGAATCAGAAGTAATGAATCATAGAGAAATATCGAATTCCATTTGTTTGGTTGGTATTACACAAAGAAATTATAAGAAAAGAGATTTTCAACCATTTCCTTCCCTTTTTATTAATTTCCATTATTAATTTGAATGGCCAAAAACAAAACTTCATTTGTTTTCTTCTATATCTTTCAATTTCCTTCGATTTCTACCCATCCAAACATACCGTCTAACTTGCAATGCAGATCGCATAGCTCATGTTCTCCAAAGAATACTATTTTTTTCCGGTTTAATTCATGAAGAACTTATTGGTACCTGACTGTTTGCTAACTGAACGAGCCTCGGTGGCTTGACGACAACATTACTGCAATTAACCGTTCGACCGTAGCGATGTAAATAGCGCGAGTAAGTGATGAGAAGAAACGAGGAAGCGGTAACACGTTGCATGTTGCTTCCTCCAGGCTTAAATAAGAGCCCACCTAAATAGTAGTAACACAAATACTCTATTAGCTTTCAAAACAATTGTCTTCACCAAATCGACGTGGTTTGATAGGATGCAAATCTAATGAAATATCATTCATCGTATACCTGGGGAATATGTGACGACTTTTGTTGGTGATTCGGGCAATACAGAGCACATGAACTTGTCTGCATTGGGCACGAAGAGATCGAAATTTGCACTGTCGTTCATTACAAGCTGCTTTTATATGATGGATACAAGTTAGACAATACTCAAGGATGTACAAGGACGAATTGGGACAGTCATTAAACGCTACTGGGAGTGAAGGTTTGATCGATAGAAACAGAAAAAAAACGTAGGTAAACTGGGAATATATTCATAAAAACCATTGGCTTTGGGAATACATTCACCAAATTGTCACAGTGCAGCTGTGAATCTTTATAATTTCTGAAAATGTGCATGTACCTTAAATCATCATAACGGTTGCAGCATATGGCTCTTTTAGTTATGAGTTTCGAGATTTAGTGAAGTTTTTAAGATATATATGCATATTTTTAAAATTATAAAAAGATGAATTATATTTTAAAAGTTAAAAGATTTACTTATATTTTATATGTAATAAAGTTCTGAAAACTTAAAATATATTTATACTTTCTTATAACTATTGAAAAATATACATTCTCTATATCATTCTATATGTAATTTTATAGTGATCATTTTCAAAAGTTAATGAAAAATATTAAAATGTACTTCAGTATATTTGGAACTACTGAATAAATGTTGTTAAGAGCACTACCTTGGACATAAGAACGTTGATACCGGCAACCTTGTTATCCCAACCAAACTCAGTAAAGCCGCCATTGATCTTGTGGACATTCTGTTCAAGATAGTCCCAGTAGCTGGATGACTTTGTTGCGCTGAACAACCAAGCTGCTGCCCAAAGTAATTCATCCTACACACAGATTGAATATGCTTTTCTTTTTTTTTTTAGCTAGTTATGTGCCCAGTTCGAACTGGCATAGATTTCCCATCTATTATTTTGGTGAACATGAGCCAAAAACTGAGTTAATATATGATGCTGACTTTAATAAGATATATGAATTTAAGGATTTGTGTAAGATTTATCAATTTTCATGTGTAAAGAGCTTTTCATCCTTTTATTAGTATACAAGTCTAAATCTGATTGGATTGGATTTATCGATAGTATATTTTAATTTTATTTTGTCTTCAGATCATTGTATCACTGATATTATCTCTATACAAGTGATGCATACAGTATACAATATATAATCAATAACATTGTAATAAAACAAATTATTAAAATAAAAAAAAAAACCAAAAAATTCTCCTACATTTGTTTCGTATCTAACTTCGTTTCAGGCATGAATGGTATGAAAATAATGGATAAAGCTTGTATTTTTTATTCATTATATACATTACAGCAATTGGTCAATGATGAGACAAGAGTGGACATGGAAATTCTATCCCTAATAGCATATCAAATTATGTAGTTATGTTATAGTCTAAACACTATTATCTTTATTAATCTAAGAAAAGAGCATAGAAAAAGTACCAAAAACCTGTTTCATAAAATAAAGACCATGTATACATTAGTTTTTCCACATTTAGTAGGATATGGTTACCTCGTAGCCACTCCAATCGCAGTAAAATGGGCAAACCCAAGGCCCTAGAGTGTCATTATAGGACCCCCGATACCTATCCGCGAATTGAAAAACCTGGACCATTTTTTCATAATTAGTGGGTTGGTCTCCCTAACTCTATGTAGAAATAGATTGTACACATGTAATTTGTAATAGTTGACAATCCTTTACATTGCAGATCATATAGATACATCATATGTAATAAGGATTTCAAAAAATTGGATGATTATGGTGGATACACAATAAGAGAATTTCTCTGTGTAAATATTTGTTGAGCATATCATATTAATGAAAATTAGAAAATGATATCTTTTTAAATCTAACCAAAGAAGATAAATATATATAGAAATTGTATCAACTGTAAAAAAATAATAAAATGTTAATGTTATTAAAGGAAATTGTTTGATATAACAAGTGAACTTAGCACAACTTCAAAAATAAAAGTATTGGGAAAATCACTAATACGTTTTTAGATGTGGATAAATCTTAAACTTTTAAAACATACTAGTATATAGGCATTTTTCAAAAGCTTTCAAAAATAAAAGGAGCTAGATTCACATCTGATTAATAAATTTAGCAATGCATTTGCAGTTATCCAAAAATAAAGGAAAAAGTGTTATATGTTAAAAGATGACAAAGCAAAAGGTAGGATTATATGGTTCACACTTCAACTAAAACCATTACCGTTTTAGCCCTATTCTTCAAGGCCGCAGCATATACACGATCAACTGGCCTAAACACTAAGGAAGAAGCAGCTAGAGCTGCTGCTATCTCAGCTGAAACTTCCGAACCCGGGAACTGCCGGCTCACGACGTAAGGTGTCCGGGGAGTGTCCATGTCCTCTGGCCTCTCCCAGCAGTTGTGATCCCTATAAGGCTCTCCAACTTGTGCAAAGACAAAACCAGGGATGCTTGTGGCTTTTAGGAAATAATCGGTTGCCCATCGGATCGCTTCAAGTGCGTGTGCATGGTCTGCTGAGGCCATGAGCTTCCCGAACTCTAGTACACCCCAAGCAAGCATTGTTGTGGAGAATGCCATAGGGAAGTTGAATTTTACATTATCACCCGCATCATAGTATCCTCCTACCAAGTCAACCTGCCTAATCGGTCAGTATATGTATAAACTCATTTTATGTTTACATATCATCTTTGGATAAAATAAAAAAAAGCATGATTATTAGATAATAAATATAGGTTATGCCATATGTCACAGAGGCGCACTTATTATGGCTAAAAAAAAAAGAATATAAACATATATATATTTTTTCTTCTGAAACTACCCTTGAGGCTTGGGCTCGACCATAATTTGATAGGACAACAAATTTTGTATTTTATCTAGTTTGAGTTCCCAATAAATTGGTTGGATCAATGGATAGGAGGAAGGTTTTAATAGTATTAATATGTTGCATGGATTGATTAATGATATGCAAATATTAATAAATTTTAATATATGACGGTTTTTGTAAAATTTTAATAATAGCTTTCTAAAAAACTATTATATATCAAAATATCGTTTGTTTTATCGATCATTTATTTATATTTATAAAATGCTAATACCGATGAATTTTTTCTCATGGATAGTCCATAAAATACAGTTTTGTTTATATACTAATTCGTCTTCAAAACTCTGTTAGTTATTGCGCAATTCAATTTGAGATCATTGTATTGTAAATCGAACCTTTGTACTTTTAATTTGCATCATTCATCATGCACATTTCAATTGCAAGCAGCATTTGCCAAACGAAGGCACTCGCTGAGGACAAACTAACGTGGGCTTTTATTGCTAACTAAATGCCAACATAGACAACGGAAGATATGGGGTTGAGAATGTTTTCCCAAATAAAAAGTACAAGGGATATATTTTCACCAAATCAGGAGCTCATTTACAAGTATATTTGACATTGTGTATCAATATGGTTAATATAAAGATTTGCATAGGATTTTTCGCTACAAAAGATTTGAGTTAGCATGTCTTTTGGCAAGCACCTTTTGACATTTGGTTATATTTTTGAGAGCAAGATGAGGCAAGGCTACCCTGCTTAGTTTAATCACATAAATGATATGAGCAAGTCGTGCTCTTATTTTGGAAAGCACCATTAAATTTCTGTGTAGACCATATCACAAGCATTGTCATGCTAAATCAACCGGTGGATTGTGGTGTAGCAATAAGAATAAATACGAATTTAACACGGAAAAGAATATTTATTAAATCTTATCTATCAATAAATATTATATATAGCATCTCACTGGATCTTTATTCTTTAATACTTAAGGTTGGTCATCAGATATTGAGAGAAAGAAAGAACAACAATAAATAAATAAGTAAAAGAAAACGTACTTTCTTGTATAAAGCTCACATGCATTTATGATGAATGTGGCAAGAAGGAAGTCACAACCTTTTCGTTATATCAACTACTCTAGTTACGTGAGAAGCAACTCACTTTTTTTGAAGGCTCAATAGTCAGATTTTTCATTTTATTGGCATGTCCTTGCGTGATGAGCGAAATTGCAGCAAATGGGAGTCTTTAGTTTTTGCATCACGAGGCAAACGGCAATGCATAATGGATCAACATTTTGGTATACGTTATGAATACGGGGTTTTAGGTGATGGGTGAGAAAATGTTTGTAAGAAAAGCGAGTATGAAATAAAAATAAAAATATCATATAAAAACGTTAACAAGGCATCTAATATCTTTGAGTCTTGACACCATGATATAAAGTATGACTCGCAATCTATTTATATTAGTAAAACTAAATTTTATGGTTTACTCCTATGAGCAAAATCCCGAGCTCGCTTCTGTCATATAATTATATGAAACCATAAAAGGCTTTCGAGTTATTAGAACACTATACATGCCCTACTACTTAGCATACAATCTTTGGTGAGCTTGATGGAGAGAGACTGAGAGAGAGAGGGGAAGGGCAAACTTACACCAACTTCATGTCCATCACGAAGAGCAGAATCCTTCCTCCAAGTCATTCTTTGTGTAGGAGGCAACTTGCCTGACCTTTGGCCTTCAAAGAAGAGAATGCTCTTGGTCAAAGCATCATCATAGTCATGACTAACTACACCTCCCATCATCATCATCACCATCAATCCTACACTTGTGAATACCCTCCTCCATTGTTGAACTAGGCTTGCCATAACAGATTTTGGTATATCTCTCGCCTTCCTCTTGATTTTTAAATTAAAAATTAAGAATTATTAATAGCGGATTCCTTTAGAGCAACAAAAATATAATTATGTGGCCTTTTCTCGTGGAGAGAGAGAGAGAGAGCAAAAGAAAACTACAAATACAAATAGCTTTATTCTATTATAGTTACATGATGTGTAAGAGATTGATATATATATATATATATATATAGAGGAAGACTTTTAAGCCCGTGTTACCACTTTTAGACCTCCGTACACGTATAATAGTCGATTGAAATCCATTGTTATTCCGAATATAAAATAGTTAAAGCAATCACAACTAAGCATATGGCCTGTGGAAACAATATATCCGGTTTCGGTAATGAGTGCTTAGATTTATACACACGTTAAGAGCTATTCAAGATAAGTTTTTTATTCACTTGTTAGATAAAAAATAAAAAAAAGCAATCCGTTATTATAATTATTAATATCACACACAAAAAAGAGATGAATAAATTTATATTACACATTTCTTAACGAATACTTTAAAAGCACACTCATATAAGTTTGTTCGATGAGTTTATGGATGTATTACTTTTTGAATTACTGATATGCATACCTCAAATCATTACGTTCCTTTGCAAAAATTACCCGTGCCATACCTGTTCATTTTAATTAATTAATTAACTAATTTGTACATTGACCAAAAGAAATAAGTCGATTTGTAAATGCCATAGGGAGGACTTCCTTTAATAATAAGATTTGCAATGTACCATATACCCAAAATGTGCGTATCATTTTACATTCACCTCCGGCCGACTTTTGACTCTAGCCACACTTAAAAAAAAAAAAGAAAAAAGAAAAAAAGGAAAGAAAGCATGAAAACTTGAGTCAAGGGTTACTTTGATTCTTTTGTATGGAGTAAGGTAGACTCTGTTTCAATTAAGAGGGTAAGTGTTAAGCCCCACCTTGCATGGTCTATATGATATGAATATTATTTTTTCAGGGTAGTGGGGTATATTTGTTTCTAGCTTATTCATATTCCTAATTGCAAAATGTATAATTTACAAAAAAAACTATAAAGAAAGTAAGTGAAGATATGGGAGCATGAGGAATCACTCCTCCCCTCGTCCCATACATAGGGATGATCGGAGGGCAGATACCTTGATTACTATTTACTTTACAATATAAGAGAGTCAATTTGTTGGTGCATTGTGATGCCTTCCTCCATGAGGACTTTTTTTTTTTTTTTTTTCTTTACAGCATATAGAAATAAACTTAGTAAAAATTTATTTTATAATTGATAAAACCTTACAACAAAATATTTGAAAACATGAAATAGCACATATTTATTAAGAAAAGATCATCGGAAATTTTGGAACATTAATCAAGATAGATAACACTTAATTTTAAAATAAGATTCTTTTCCTATCAAATATGATGAAAAAAAAAAATGATAGAGAATGCATTCTAACATTTAAGCTTGTACATTTAACATCATCCATGAATAAGTTGAACAAAAAATAACGTAATGAATTCTTTACATAGGTTATTGGATATGAAAGTAAGAAGGAAAAGGTAGAGACCAATAATTGTATATAGGTTGGCAAAAGAAATTAAAAAAAAAAGAAAAATATTCAAACTCATTATAACTTATGAAAATAAATGATGCATCATGTTGTATCATGGGGCGAGATGTTATTATTACCACTATAAGAAATAAGAACGGTTGGGACAGTATACTAGTGACAGTTTAAAAATTATTGATACTATTATTAACCTAACCTATAGCAAATAATTTAATTTTGGTAAATACTTATAGCAATAATTTTTCTTTATTTGCTTTAATAGCCTTGTACATTAGAGTCCCCTGATAAAATTTACAATATGAAATTATCATTCTATGAGAAAGTATACCCATTATTGTATTTAAATCCCCAGAAAAGAAGTAGCAGTTTAGGTGGTAGTTTTTTTTATATTGAAAATTTTCCATTGCATAGCGTTGATGACAAACCTATGTATACCTCCAATGAGATAAAATAATAATAAAAAAAGTGATAGTATCAGTTAGTAATGATGTCAATAATTTATAAACTACCAATAATGTACTGTTTGAATAGTGTTTATTTTTTATTTTTTTCATGTCATGCACTATTACCCCACGATAATTTGTTTCCAACTAAAAATTTTCTACCCTTCCCAGTACATTGCCCCGTGTTGCTTTATCGGCTTCGGGATCGTTATAATTTTTATGGCTGTACCTAACATAATGTATAATTCACTCTGCTTTAGGTGAAATCTTAAATCCATCATTATCTGAAGCTTTGTAGTGAAGCAAGTACAATTGTCTTGAAAATATATTTAATAGTATTAATATATCATATTTAGATGAAAGTATAAATATCAATAATATTTAAATATATAATAATAATATATATTTTTAAAAAAATTACTAATTATATTTTTACATATTAGAATTTTATTGATATTTATATATCATTAATCCATTCTTGATGATCGTAAACTATACGATACATTTAATTCATTAGTATGTTGGTTTAAAATTCAAACATTAAAAAATTTAAATATTCTAGTTCTAGGTAAGTAAGGAAATGCTTGGAAATAAACCCATTGTATTAGAAACAAGTAATATTACAAGAATTGTAAAAGCAAGATATAAAAGGAGAATGTATCAAGTTGGCTTTCCTTTTGTAGAAGGCTAAATTAGACTTTTCTTGGCTTTGCAGTTATGTGCCAGATGCAGGGAATATTTGGCCGGTCGGTCGTAAACATGAATGTTTTTGCGTATTATGTGATTCAACGATGAAAGATGAAGATCCTAAGCATGCAGATTACCCAAATCAGCTTCTGTAAGGTTGTTTAAGGTTTAAGTGACAACAATCGTGCCCCATCACTTTAGGGTGCTCTTCCAAGGGATATGTATCATTTTCAAATGGTGATATATTTTAGTCTACATCTCTTCTAATAATGTATTATCATAAATAATGAAACAAAAAAGAAAAAAAAAGGGGGGGGTAAAAATCGAGATATATATCAGACATGCTTCGTCCGTCATCATAACATGTGATCGGCAAAAATAGCATGAAGGAACACCATTATTTCACTATAGAGAAATTGCGCCATTGATTAAAGGGAATGTTATTATTAAGAGAAGGTAAGGGTATTAGGATCATCAATTTACTTAAAAAGCCTTAAAACACCATCTAAGATTTTCTATAGAACGCCTCTCTTTTTTCCTAGCCTCTTCATAAGTCAGTCCAGCATCCTAGTTTAAAAAGAAGAAGCAAATAGGCTTAAGTTAAATAATTAACCAAGAAATGACTTCTTTTGGCGAGTAAAAAAGAAAAAAAGAAAAAGAAAAGTAAGAAAATAGAAAAATGGAAACCTTGATCAAATTCAATAAGAGTGGTTTTTTTTTTTTTTTTTTTTCGATGATTGTAACAAGAAAAGAGAATTCAAAATGAGCAAGTCATTTTGTAATAATTTAAAATTATTGCTCGGTGGTAATGAACAAAATGCTTTCTTTTTCTTCACCTTTTTGCATCTGGTTAGCCAAAAAATCAACCACCATGTTTGCTTCTATTGACACTGCGAATAGAGTCC
Organism: Laguncularia racemosa; assembly: GCA_037954665.1. NCBI lineage: Eukaryota > Viridiplantae > Streptophyta > Magnoliopsida > Myrtales > Combretaceae > Laguncularia > Laguncularia racemosa. The sequence continues at coordinate 754,356 of JBBMOL010000188.1, forward strand.
AACACTCAATATGCAATAGTTTTCCCCAACAATACGAAACAATATTCATTAATCTGTCTTGGAAACATCTATGAAACTTAACCATCATAATTGCAATCATTCAACTTTCGTAAGTTTTATTTTAACACAAAGGCTTAGGCCCTAAAGCAAACCCCATAATTCTAATAACTATATACTCTTTTTTTTTTTTTGGGGGGGGGGGGGGGGGGATATCCCACGATCTTAAACCTTCCTCTGAATCTCTATTTTCCTTGTATTTAAATGAACCGAGTCATCTCTATTTAATTTAATCCAATTTCTATTTGGTTGCTCTATCGTTATTGATCACCTTTGCAGTGATGGACATAGAATCATGAGACTAGATGCTAAACTTATTATATTTAAATTGAAATTAAAATTATTTATATGCATTATATATATTTATAATATAATTTTATAAATAACACAATATTTTCTAATACTTAACAAGAATTTATTATCAATAAAAATATAACATCAAAATTTTTAAATAGATAATTATAAATAGAGCCAAAAAAGTAATATGATATAGATATAAGTATTCCTTAAATTTTTTTTGGCTTTACAAACATTTATCATTAGTAATGCTACAAAAATTATCAATTTCATATAATTAATTAAGTAACCAATCATTCAAGAATTCGCATTTATTTTTGTAATATTAATTATAATGAAAATACATCAAGTAATATAATTGTTATTATTTACTAATATTTCATGTAATAAGGTTGAAATATTTGCAATATTAATATAATTATTATTTATGATATACTACTAATAAATAAATAACAATTTAAGATAATTTAGTTAGTTTATTATAATTTTATAATGAACAAAATTTAATACTATTAGTTATTGTGAAAAATGAAAGAAAAAAGAAGTAAAAAAAGAATATTATTAAAGTAATAAATGCAACTTTAAAAAAGCTAAAATGACTATTATAAAAATCATTTCCAGACCTTTATATCTTATCACTAAATCACATACTATACATATACCACATATATATATAGTTTCTTATTTGTCAAAAAAGTTTTCATAATTAAATTTTTCTAAGTTTGAGAGCTGCAACCCCTTTGCCCCTACCTTCCTCCCTAAATCTGACCCCCCACATTTTTGCATTGTGAAAAGGTAATTCATTTATACTTAACCTTTTATCTTTGAAATTAAGCGCATAAAGAGTGTATTTGAGGCCTAATCGCACATAAATCAGATGTAATATCCTACAAATCATTATGCATTTATCGTTTTTGCCCTACACACAACAACGTTGCTGCAGATTGACTATCAACGGACCCAAAAGCTATAGACGAAGAAGCAGCTAGAGTGTGTGTATCCTAAAGCCTCTCCCAACAGTTGTGATATCCCATAAGACTCACCTACTTATACAAAGACTAGATCAGGAATGCTTGTGCATTTAGAAAAATAATCGATTGCTGATGCGGACATCGTGGAGGGCACAACAGCTTACACGGCCCAAGGGCACGGCCGTGTATAATTTTACCCGGGCCGTGTATCACTTACACGGGCACAGGCACGCCCAGCGACACGACCGTGTGCTCCAGTAGGATTCTCACAGAGTCATACACGGCCTAAAGGCACGACCGTGTATGAAACCGTATACTATGCTTGTCATATACACAGAAGCCCACACGGCCTAAAGGAACGGCCGTGTACTCGACCGTGTATTATGCTTGTCGCATGCCCAGAGACATACACGGCCTAGAGGCACGGCCGTGTATCAAACCGTGTACTATGCGTGTATTTTATTATTTCTTTCCACGTGTACGCTTAGATTTTCCCATTTTAGATATTTTGCGGGGACATATAAATACTCTTTTGTCAGATAGATTAGGGGACGTTTTATTATCATATTGGAATACACTTTGAGAGAGAGTTTTCTCCAATTTCCGGGTTGTGCGCAACCAGATTTACATCAAAGATCGTTTCTTTGTTGTGTGAAACCAATCCAATCTCGGATTCGTTTCGTTTCGCTTTCCGCGCTGCGTCAGTTGGTATCAGAGCAAGGTAATTTCTTGCGGGGATGTCGGCTAACGACGGTAATGACTGTGGTCGTATTCTTGACGGTGTTCGGGGTACGGAAGTCCTACGTTACGGGCAACCAATACGAAGGGCGGTAGAGGAGACCATGGGTCAGAAAATCCGGCGAGAGGAACAGCGTCGTGAGGCCCTGATCTATCGATCCAATACCAACAGTAGCAGGCAGGTTTATTGGAGACGACCAGAAGGCGATCCAAGGAACAGATCTGTTACTTATGATACGGATGATGAAGACGAGATTTTTAGTAATCTGCCTAGGAGAAGAGGCCATGGTAGCGTAAGACGATACAACAGATGTGATTACAGGTATAAAGATGAAATCTTTTCTCAATTTAAATATGTTGTATCGGAGTTTGATGGTACCGAGAGTCTGAATGAGTTTTGGGTGTGGGTAGAGGATATAGAAAGATTCTTTGACCATATGAGGGTTCCAGAAGGAATGAAGATCGAGTTAGTGGAGAGTCGTTTGTGGGGTGATGCATTGTATTGGTGGGAACGACTTCGAGGAGTAAGACGCCTTGAGGGTAAAGAACCGGTGAGGACTTGGTTTATGATGCAATACTTGTTAGAACAAAAGTTCTTTCCCCTAGATTACGAGCGAATCCTTCCTCAGAAAATTCCACAAACACCTGAGCCGATAAACTTAATTCCTAAAGTGTTTAAGGAGGAGATGTCTGAACAAGAGGCAAACTCAACCCTTAACGATCATAGTACTTTGATTGGTGATGGTGGGGGCGGTGGAAAAGCAGTTGAAGCTTACAAAATTTGTGTTGGTGAGGAAGCTATTGTAGCAGAGCCCTTGTTGAATGACGAGCCGGAGATGACGGTGACTGAAGAGTCGAAGGCTGGAGGTACTCTGAGCATAATCATTGCACCAACGAAGGAGATTAAGGATGTAGAGTTTAATGTTTTACCCAAAAACTTATACTTCAAAACAAAGGAAGCACTAGAGATGACTTATGGAGTACAAAATACAGATAAAGAAGCTCATGACATTCTCAGTTATGCATTTGAGAGTGGCATAAATACTTTGGACACTACTGAGGCTTATCCAATTCCAACGAAGAAAGAAACTCAAGGAAAAACAGGTCGTTATATTGGTAGCTGGTTAAAGTCTCAGCCACATGACAAGGCCATTGTGGTAACAAAAGTTTGTAGTTATTCAGAAAGGTCAAGCTATATTCGTGAAAATGCAAAGGTTTTACGGGTTGATGCTGCTAACATCAAAGAGAGTGTAGAAAATAGCCTTAAGAGACTTGGCACTAACGACATTGATTTGCTACAAATTCATTGGCCAGATCACTATGTTCCACTGTTTGGTGAGTACTCATATGATTTCTCAAAGTGGCGGCCAAGTGTGCCTTTTGTTGAGCAGTTATAGGCCCTACAAGATGTTATCAATGAAGGAAAGGATCGCTACATTGGTGTTTCAAATGAGGCTTCATGTGGAGTAATGGAATTTGTTCAAGCTTCTAAAGTTGAAGGGGTTCCAAAGATTGTTAGCATACAGAATAGCTATAGTTTGCTGTTAGAACCCGATTTGAAGTGGATCTAGTTGAAGTACGCCACCCGAAAATTCGCAACATAGGCCTCCTTTGTTATTCTCCATTGGGTGGTAGATCATTGACTGGAAAGTATTTGGATATCAATTCTAAAGCTGCCAATAAGAAGAGGTTGGACCTATTTTCTAGATACATAGAGAGGTACAACCGTTCCATCCATAGAACTATTGGAAGATCACCTTTTTCAGTGGCCTATACCAAGGCACCTTCTCACGCTCTGGACCTAGTTTCCTTACCCAAAGGTGAGGAGACCTACGTAGTAGCAAAGCACCTGGCGGAACAGTACCACACAGTGGCGTCGGAAATCAAAGAACAAATTGAGAAAGTGAATGAGTGATATAAGAAAGCCGCTGATAGACATAGGAAGAAGAAGTTATTCGACGTGGAAGACCTAGTGATGGTGTTCTTAAAGAAAGAGCGTTTCCCCGTGGGTACATATAGCGAGTGGCAGCCGAAGAAGTATGGGCCCTACAAAATAGTGGCCAAAATCAATGACAACGCCTATGTGGTTGGCCTTCCGGAAAGCATGAAAATCTCCCGGACCTTCAACGTGGCGGATTTGTCTCCATTTTACACGGATGACGCACCCCTTTATCTAGAAGCGAACTCGGGGTCGAGTTCTACCTTGGTGGGAGAGAATGATGCGGACATCGTGGAGGGCACAACAGCTTACACGGCCCAAGGGCACGGCCGTGTATAATTTTACTCGGGCCGTGTATCACTTACACGGGCACAGGCACGCCCAGCGACACGACCGTGTGCTCCAGTAGGATTCTTACAGAGTCATACACGGCCTAAAGGCACGGCCATGTATGAAACCGTGTACTATGTTCGTCATATACACAGAAGCTCACACGGCCTAAAGGAACGGCCGTGTACTTGACCGTGTATTATGCTTGTCGCATGCCCAGAGACATACACGGCTTAGAGGCACGGCCGTGTATCAAACCGTGTACTATGCGTGTATTTTATTATTTTTTTCCACGTGTACGCTTAGATTTTCCCCTTTTAGATATTTTACGGGGACATATAAATACTCTTTTGTCAGATAGATTAGGGGACATTTTATTATCATATTGGAATACACTTTGAGAGAGAGTTTTCTCCAATTTCCGGGTTGTGCGCAACCAGATTTACATCAAAGATCGTTTCTTTGTTGTGTAAAACCAATCCAATCTCGGATTCGTTTCGTTACGCTTTCCGCGCTGCGTCTGTTGCCCATTGAACCGCTTCAAGTGCGTGTGCTCGATCCAGACCCAAGAGTTCTCTGTATTCTAATACACTCCAAGCAAGCTTTAACAGATATTCCCAGTCACATCAATCTGTTCATATGATTGATATTAACAGATATATAAAGGAGGAAAAAAGCTATATAAAGTATACATATTTTTAATTCTTTTCCCTAAATTGTTAGGAACAATGATACGGTATGAACTCTCCTTAGTTGGCCACTTGATATATTTGTCTCTGATTTTTGAAAAGATAAGGCAAAATGATAGATAATAAATATATAGATGCATATATTTAGAAAGAACACGGCACGATATATTTAAAATAGTTGTGTATAAAATTGAATGTTCGATTAAATGATCATGTCACTAATTGGAATTTTGACACGAGTGAAAAGTTTTGGGGAAAAAAATTATTATTTATAATTGCTTGTATACTTATGAGTGAATTAAAGAAAAATAGTTTTGTGAATGGAGTAAATAAATATTGATTCAGATAAAGTGCTTAGCTTTATACCATGGTTCAAAGGAATAATGGTAAAATTATTGCATGAATTTTGAGCCCCTTTTTCCAATTTTATATATAATTTTTGAAGTTATTAAATATTATATCCATTCAAAATTTTTACTTACCAAATTTTAAATCTAAAGATTAAGGTTATTAAAAATCATTAGAATATAATTTAATATATTAGAATAAGAAATTAAACTTTTACTTATTAAATTTGATAATTGTTCTCATAATTAGCATCAAAACTTAAAGACCCTAAAATTTAGTTATATGCACTTAAAGTTGTGCAAGTGAAACGAGTCAATGCAGATTTGCTCATTTAACCCCTCCCCTTAAAAAAATAAAGTAGATTAAGATTGAAAATTTGAACTTATTTAAAAAGCAAGCTGCACTGCTCACCTACTTAGCTTGCGGGTTAAAGTGGGCCATCCCGCTGAGAGTCAAGTTAGCCATAAACCCCCAAAGTCTTTTAAAAAATGAATAGTTAATTATTCATAATTATTCATGTATAATTAATTAATTACTCTTGACACATAATTGCGTTAGAAACTTTGTTTGCCACTATATTCATTAATTAATATGGATAAAGTTATTATATATTTTCTTTACACTCTATATTTCTATTAAATTAGAATTGTAAAATAAAAGAAAATAAACTGTATTAGTAATAGAAAGTCATAACCCAAGCTACATTTAATTAATAAAAATATGAATACAAATGCAATGCTAATTATATAAAAAAGTTTATAATGATTATTTTTTTTATTAACTAGATATATTATATTTTAACGGATTAATGGATTGATCTATTTAACTCACTATATAGTTGGTATAAGTTGATGAATTGACTGATTTAGCCATTTGCATTTGAGATTATTGAATATGGATCCATAAATGATGATAGTGTCCATTAATTATTGAATGCAATCCCATTGTCAAGCAAATACCTTCCTATTTATAGTCGGGTCATTATTAATTGTCCTAGATACTAGTTAAGAAATTTAGAAAAGAAACTAATTATATGTTTCTTTGAAAAAACAGATATGTAAAAATAAATAGAATTTTTTCTAACAACTATTAAGTGCCCTTAAAGTAAACATTATTTTCCGAAACTGGAGTACACTTGTACCAGCTTCAGATTAAACACGAAGAGCAGGATCCTTTCTCCATGTCATTCTTAACGTTGGAGGAAACTTGCTGACCTTTGACCTTCATTGAAGAGGATGCTCTTGGTTAAAGCATGCCCATGGTCCTTGTTAGTTACACATCCCATCAACATCACCATCAGCCATCCCATACTCCTGAATTCTCTCCACAACCATTGAAGTACAGCTTGCCATCACTATCACAAGAGATAAGAGATACTGTACTATATGATATTTTCTCCCATCTAGTAGGGCTACGTGATTATAGGACGAATAAGATTGAAGGTTTTATTCATTTTCTATTTTATAGATCTAAATTTTTAAATTTTAAATATAAAATTTATATTATAATATTTTGAAATCTTTTTCGAATCTATACTTAATATAACTTATAAGGTACAAATTTATAATTTTTTTAAGAATATTTTTATAATATTAAAGTTTTATGAATTATATTCAACAACATAGGTATGAGATAAGAGAATGGAAGGAATAAATCAGCAAATTTTAAGGACTTCTCGTGAATAATTAGCTTAGCCTATAGCTTATAAAAAGTTGTTAAACTTACAATTTTACCTAAAATCATTAAAAGATCCATAGAATCACAATATAAAAATAAAAATTTGTACAATCTATATAAAATAACTTTTAAAAACTATAAATATATTTACTATAGTCATAAAAATATGAAATCTAAGATGGAATAATAAAGAAATTTAATATAAATTTTAGTAATAATTTACAATAAAAGTTATATACTTATAGAATAAATAAATTAGCATAAATTGTTAAGCTAATATATAAAACTAGGATATAGATAATACTAATACGAAATGAATTACAATATAAATTATAATAATAACATACAATATTAAAAAAATCATCAACTCCTTTTTATCATAAAAAGTCAAAACCATCATCAATTCTCTCTTCAAAATTACCATCAATGCCAACATCATTATTGGTACTATTATTAATAATATTCTTATATTTTGATTCCAATTTTTTTTTTAAATTGATAATATTCATATCATGGTAAAGCTAAGTTATAGTTTCCAATTTTTAACTCATTTAACTTAAATGATTAGAATCCGTAAATTCAGTTAAAAATGTAAGATTTTATTGATTTTACTTATAAACTTATAATTTTGCTGTGAATGATGATGGATTTATATAAAAACAATTTTATACTTGAGTCAACTTGAAAATACATTATAAATTCATAAACTTATAGAATCATATGGGTACAATTGTAATTTTGACAACTATACATGCTTATTTATTTATTTTTCTTTTTTAGTAGAATTTAGAACATAAAAATATAGTGTTATTTTCAAAGGTCGTTAAGAATAGTGATGTTAAGGGAAAGTGGAACCTATATCATGTATGTGCTTCCTTTATTGATAACGATATCTTACTCACTAGGTAGCCCTTTTCCGAAGTGTGAGTTATAAGGGAAGAGCTCAATCTAAAAGATTAGTATGATTGGTGGGAAAACTCACTAGTTTGATTGGTAGGAGAACTTTTTAAATTTAAGTATAACACTTAGTCTAAGGTACTATCCCATATGAAATTGTAACATTACCTTTTTCTTTTGAAAGCTAATGCCTATATTGATTTACTCTAAACTACCAACTTTGAATAGCTCACACTTTAGATGGCTCTTATCCTATTTCACCAAGTAACTTTTTCTCAAGTTGCTCCTTTTCCATGTTACCCCTTTGTCATGATCTTAAACCTAAGGGAACAGTCTAACTGAAAAGACTACTATCATAGATGAGATAATCTCTTAAATTTAAGTATGACATTCAGCCCTTTTTTTTTTTTTTTTAAAAAAAAATAGACATCTTGCATGACCCACCCTATTTGCATACCTCTAAGGCTAAATAGTCAATCCATTCTGACTCGTAGGTCAATATAGGTGAAATTTTTGACCTAACCCATCCATATATATATATATATAATATAAGATTAAGTAGGTTGGCTTGCGTGACATGCCTGATTTGTAGAGCTCTAATTGGGGTAAGTTCATGTGATCATAATACGCTAAGATATATCGCATGTTGACATGGTATAAAGATAATTAAATAAAAAAAAATTACTGCCTTAATAGGTTTTACTTCAGCGCAAATGCCTGCCGAGGTCAATAATATAATAATCCTTTTTGACTGTTTAAAGTGTGTAATAATTACTTAGAAAAAAATAAACATATTCATTTTTTCCCTCTATTTATACCCGATTCTAAATTGACCTTTGTCTCTCTTAAGAAACGAGTTTAAGTGTGTAACAAAAATATTAATTAAAGGACAATAATATATGGGATTGAAAGAGCATTAATCAACATTTTCTAGGATTAAATTTACCTGTTCCTACATTGTATATCCATCGTTAATGTCCCTTCTAATTACATAATGTAAAAATAGGCTTGTATTAGCGAAAAACCCCAAGCAAATACATTAATAATAAAATGAAAAAACAAAAGTGTTTAAATGAGGCAAAAATTTATAATTTGATATTATATAAAGGAAAATAAGGAAAGCCAAAAAATGGGTAATATTAATAAGTATCCATTTTGTAAAATAATGAGACAAGTACAGAATAGGGTTTTCTTAATTTATTTTCCTTTAAGTAGAATAGATTCCAATTCTTCTCTTATAACCTCATTCTAGTAAGTTGTTCTTGCCGCGATATGTGCAAAGAATAGATGATGGATTTATAGAAACTCCAAAAATGACGTTATGTTATATATAAGAATGAACAGGTTAGATAGGTAGAACCAAATAAGAAGATGACCGATTGACCTCTCCATTAATACTCGAGGAATTGCCTTCTAGATCAACCCTCTTGATCTATGTGGCAACCATTCCAACTCTTAATTTTTAAAACTTTTAGATTAAATGTTTTGGAACATGAAAAACTTGACCAATTGACTAATTAAAATGAGATAAGAAGAATAAGGAGATCTTAATTGAAATTAGAGCTGACAATTTGGTACAAAAGTTGTAAACTTGGACACAACATGACATAATTATAAATGAGTTTATGCATGAAAAAAATCGATATAAGATATAAACAGATTAAACCTATTTAAATATGGTAAAATTTATGTTTGGGTTTAGGTTTAACCTGTAAACTTATTTACAAATCCGTTTATTAAATAAATTTTATAAACAAGTTCAGGTTTGACCCGCAAACCTATTTAATAATAAAATAACTAATAATATATATAATACAATAACATATGTATACTGTACTTAAATATATATTATAAAACTATATAACATATATCTAAGGAAAACTTATATAACAAGTATATAATCTATATTTATGTATATAGATTATATAATTGTAAGACACACACACACACATATATAATAATAAATGTATTATGTTATAGATTATAGAACTTTATTTTATTAAACTCTTGTTATATTGTAATTTTATAATTAAGTGTTAAGATTATATCATTTTTATATGTAATTATTATTTTATGGTTGCCCATTTTTTATGTATTTATAATTATTTTATAAATTTATTTTTAATTTCTTAATCAACAAATGAGTCAAATCTAGACATGAAACACAATTCTTAAATTAGTTGGATTATGGTTTTAGGTTTTTATATACGATTAATAAATGAGTTAAGTTACGAATTAAGGCTTTTAAGATACAAACTCATTTAAATATGGACATGTGATACAGCAGGTTGACACGAATTGTCAACCCTAATTCAAATAGGCTAGGGTTCTAAATTTTGTAATTTAATGGTTATAGGATGTTTAGGAGTCAAAGGTGTGAGGAATTGGATTTTGGAAATGCAAAGATGAGTGGTGTTGTTTGTACTTGTGTTAGGATAGTGAGACTGAATTTATGAATATATGGCTAAGTTAATCATTGTGTTATGCATAGCCATATAAATGTCTATGTGTCAAGCATAGATAAGAGTATGGTGCACCGGCATCTTGGAGGAATGAGTGGGTTAGGCGCGAAGGTCATTACAGTGATTTAATGGGTTGCTGATGTGAGGTGTATCTAATATGGACAATGGGAGAGAAGGAAGTTACAATAGAGAGCTCATCGATGGAATGGGATACCAATTAGATAGTTGTAATGGATTTAATTATTAATGATTGGATAATGGCTAATAAATTTAGTATAAGATGATAAATGGTTTAAATAAATAATTTTGATCAGATTTAATTTAAAAAATCTTATAAAATTATAAATTTATAAAATTGTATAGACTACCTGTATTTACTCTTACACGTTTCATTCGTGAACTATGAATTTCCGACGGCATGTTTTGTACCATGGAAATAGCTTTCCTAATCCTAAGTTAAGAGCCAAAAGGGAAGCATGCTTGATATTTGCCTGTTTCTGCGTACAATATGTTGGCCACTTCGTTAAAAGATGGCATGTTATGATTGAACAAATGCCAATGTTGATTGAGCACAGTTAACGTAGGATGCAAAATAGCAGGAAGGCACATGGGCTATCCCGATTTTGGAGCTTGTTTGGTCATCAGCCAATGGTGCTGGATTGACGAAATTGGAACTCAGCTGTCCTCTTTCTTTCAAGATACATGTTGCTTCATACATACTTCTGGACCAGTTTACTCAACCCAAATGTAGATACATTGAATAAATCGCCCGCTAAGAATTTACGATGTATGTACCAATATATCAAGAAAAAAACTATTATAGATAGTTATAAATGTTTTTATAAATTAAAATTTTATTTTTTTCGTATTTATCACTATAGGGATCATTTAGCGTATTACTTTACTTGAAACCTCTCTCTCGATGGATACGAGAACGATTCCATCAATCTTTTTGTTCAAGCAGCTGTATCATCGTTAGTTCAGTTTGTTGGTCTAACTCAAAAAAAAAAAAAAAAAAAAAGGAAAAAATTTCACATCGGCATTCTTGGAAGAAGTTGAAAAGTGATTCATGCACATTGTTTATAAGTGTTACGTTTGACGTAGATTATTCTTTATATGTTTCCGTAGTACTTTCGACTTTTAATAATTCTGCCATTGTTACTATCCCGGATATTATGAACTAACATTGCTGGCCAAGTTTGACAAATTAATGTATGAAAGATGGCAATTACTATTATATAAGAACATAGAAAATAACACGTGTTTACTATACTTTAAGCGAACTTTTTTAACTTTAGTTACTTTAATGGTTGATTGAGTCAAGTTTGAGTCCTATAATATTTAAGTTGATTAGTTTAAGAGTTTAATTAATTAGTCCGTATTGAGTTTAAATATTAATTGGGTTTGAATTAAATTTAAATATTATAAATAATAAAAATACACTATTTAGAGAAATCAAATATAAATGAGATTAAACAAGTGATATTTGAGTTCTAACTCAATATCATATCTTTTCAATTTGACTCATTTATACCCCGATCTATTGTTGTTTTTAAGAAGTTTGAAATTTTTGTTTGAATAAGAAAAGAAAGACTTATAAAGAAGAATACTTGAGGCATGCTAGAGATTGTCCTTAAGGATAATTCACCCGATATAAAACAATGAAGGAATAGGGTGCATCCCCTAAGATTCAACAAGCCTTCCAATATTTTTTAGAAAAGAAGGAGAAAACCCGATGAGGAGATTACCTTTTTTCTCTATAGAGAAGCACACAGAAACAGAAGCTATATATTTTTTATAAGTTAGAAATGTGTCTTTTTTTATTTGAATCCATTGAGAAAGTGGAGGAACAAAATGATGTGTGGAGAAAATTGAGGAGCAACAAATAACGTACTAATTGACTTTTGTATAATTCTAAAGCTCATCAAATGAGAACCAACGAAAAGAAGTTTTGGCACTAAAGCTAACCTAAGGCTACTGGCCTAGTGCTGGTGTAGATAGAAACAACGCATCCAAAGTTTATTTTCATTTGTCCACAAAATGAAAGCCGAATTTATTAAAATAATAAAAATAACAACAGACATTTCCTTTTGAAATATAATAAAACTTACAACAATCCCCTACATATTTCAAAAAGGACAAAAACAAAACAAAATTATTAGGTTTTCTCATATAAGTATTATGCATCAAATCTGGTGTCTTTAAGACTATGAACCAAAACTAGAAAAATGAGATATAACTTACAAAATAATGGTAAACATCAATGTTTCTACAAATCAAGAATTTTATAGTAAGTTATGTTGCTCATTAATCACATATACTCCACAAATTTCTGCTATTCATCGCGGTTTTGCACTAATAGGCCATGTGTGTGCCTGGTAATTCATAAGTGCTCTAGAGATTTTGCCACAAATCTCATAGGAGTGGCCCCACTCTATACTTATATAGGTTATTCCATGAAGTGTATACTGTAGAATGCACCACCTTTAAAGGATATGGAATTTGATTAAGAGCTTTGCTCAACCGCTTCTCCTTTGTAGTTTAGCACTATGCACACCATAGGGGAACAACATTTAATAGTGCTACACAGATCAAACAATGATTTGTTATTACCCATATGAATCTATCTCATAGGATCTCCAATCACATAGGTTAGGTTACCATCATTGTTGATATCTCAACATGGCTCTAGTCCCATAACCTTTGATGTTTCACTTATTAATTTTCTCCCCGATGGTTTGGTCTGAGGATTGACCAAATTCACTTTTGACTTCATATAATCTATTGAGATAATTCCATCTTTCAACAACTGCTTTACTACATCATCTCTTAATCGAATATGTCTATTCTTTCCATTAAAAGTCTTATTCTTAGCAATAGATTTTTCCGTTTGACAATCACAATGCATAGACATAGATGGTGTAGGTTTTAAACCTAATTGAATATTTGCTAAGAAGTTTCTTAACCACTCAGCCTCATTACTAGCCAATTCTAGCGCAATAAATTCTGACTCCATAGTAGACTTAGCTATGATAGTTTGTTTGGCGAATTTCCATGAAATTGCACCACCTCCAAGGGTGAATATATAACCACTAGTGGATTTTGTCCTATCTGAATTAGAGATCTAATTGGCATCACCGTAACCTTCTAACCTAATAGGAAATCCACTATATAGGATACCATAACTCATGGTACCTTTAAGATATTTCATTAGTCTGGCTAATGCTGTCCAATGAGCATAACCAAGATTATGTGTATACTTGCTCAATCTACACACAACATACGCTATATTAGGTCTTGAAAAATTCATTAAACGCATCAGACTCCCAATTATTTGTGCATAATTAGATTGAGCAATGGTATCACCTCTATTCTTCTTTAATTAAGTGTTAACATTATAAGGGGTACTCACAGGATTGACATCCAAGTGTTCAAACTTCTTAAGAAGTTTTTCAACATAATGTTCTTGTGATAGCACGATGCTACCATTCTTCCTTATGATTTTGACACCCAAAATAACACTTGCTTCACCCATGTCTTTCATACCAAAGTTTTTCAACATAATGTTCTTGTGATAGCATGATGCTACCATTCTTCCTTATGATTTTAACACCCAAAATAACACTTGCTCCACCCATGTCTTTCATACCAAATTTAGAAGCAAGAAAAGATTTTGTTTTCTACACTACATCAAGACTAGTACCAAATATAAGCATATCATCTGCATATAGGCATATAATAATGCAATCCTTATCAACAAGTTTTGTATAAATGCATTTATCAACTTGAATAGTAGAGAAACCATCCTTTAATAAAACTTGGTCAAATTTCTCATGCCATTGTTTAGGAGCTTGTTTTAAATCATATAAAGATTTAAAAAGCTTACAAACTTTCTTTTCTTATCCTAGAACAACATAACCTTCAAGTTGCACCATATAAATTTCTTCTTCTAAATCACAATTTAAAAAGGTTGTTTTTACATCCATTTGATAATAACAAGTTTATAAATTGAAGCTAAGGCAATCAAAACTCGAATAGAAGAAATTCTAGTTATAGGAGAAAAAGTATCAAAATAGTCAACATTTTGCTTTTGAGTAAAACTTTTAGCAACTATTCTAGCTTTAAACTTGTCAACCGAACCATCCAGATTTAATTTCCTTTTAAAAGTCCATTTACAACCAATAGGCTTAGCTCTAGGAGGTAAATATACTAATTCCCATGTTTTATTTTGTAAAATAGAATCAATTTCAATTTTAATAGCTTCCTTCCAAAAAGTTGCATCAGAAGAGTAAATTGCATCTAAAAATGTTAATGGATCATTTTCAACAAGATAAGTATAAAAATCATTTCCAAAGGAATTTTCTTTCCTTTGTCTTTTACTTCTTCTTAACTCTTCATTTTCAAAACATTTCTAGAAGCATTTTCAAAAGATTGTGCATCAGGAATATTTTTTATTTTAAAGGAAAAACATGTTAAAAAAACTCAGCATATTTTGTCTCAACAATTGTATTGCAATCCAACACATTGCTTTTTAATACAAGAAATCTATATGCAGCACTATGTTCAACAAAACCAATAAACATGCAATATGATGTTTTAGAACCTAATTTTCTTTTCTTAGGATTAGGTAACATAACTTTAGCGACACACCCCCACACTTTCAAATATTTCAAATTTGGAGAATAACCTTTCCAAAGTTCATAAGGTGTTTTTCCTGTTTTCTTATAGGATATCCTATTTTGTAAATGACATGCACTTAATATGGCTTCACCCTAGAGATTTTCAGGTGCATTAGAACTTACAAGCATACAATTCATCATTTCTTGTAAAGCTCTATTTTTTCTTTCAACTACTCCATTAGATTATGGGGAATAAGGTGGAGTTATTGCATGAATCATTCCTTGTCTTTCACAATATTCATTAAGTAAAACATACTCACCGCCTCTATTTGAGCTAATTCTTTTAATTTTCTTGTTTAATTGATTCTCTACCTCCGCTTTGTATATTAAAAACATATCAAAGGCTTCATCTTCATTTCTAAACAAATAGACTTTAGTATATCTAGAAAAATCATCTATAAAAGTTACATAATATCTTTTACCTCCTCTAGTCATGGTTTGCTTCAAATCACCTACATCAGCATAAATTAAGCTTAACAATTTAGAGTCTCTAAAAACATATGCACATGTTTTCTTAGTTTGTTTAGATTCAACACATATTTCACATTTACTCATACTTGAACAATTAATATTAGAAATTAACCCAATGGATTGCATTTTCTTAATATAAGGTAAACTAACATGTCCTAATCTACTATGCCATAAATCACACGAATCAATCAAGTAAGCAGAAGAAGTACTATTTTTATTCATAACTTCAGAAACATTAAGTACAAATAGACCATGACTACAATAGCCCTTGCCAACAAAAACATTATTTTTTGTCATTACAACTTTATCTAACTCAAATGACACTTTCACTCCCACTTTTCCTAACAAAGCTACGGAAATCAGATTGGTTCGAACATTAGGAACATGCAGCACCTCATTTAGAGCTAATGTTTTGCTAGATGTGAGTTTCAGAAGAATCTTCCCTTTCCCAAGAACATGAGTAGTTCGAGAATCATTGAGATGAACAAATTCTTCTCCTTCCTCAACTTTAGTATAAGTCACAAATGCATCTTTATTTGCACAAATGTACCTAGTAGCACCAAAGTCTATGACCCATTCTTTCACACTAACTACTATGTTCACAGAACTGATTGTAGCAATTATGTCATTTGCTTGGACTAAATTTGCTTTTGGTTTAGCTAGATTATCATTTCTTCCTATCCTCTTCCTGCATTGAGGTGCATGGTGGCCAAGTTTACCACACACAAAGTAATTGCCTTTCTTCTTAAAAGTGGCATTATTGGCTTTAGGCTTCTAATTAGGTTTCTTTTTGTACCTTTTTGTATGGCTTATGTGGTTTGTGATCTACTAAATTTGCCTTACTTGCAATCTCCTCTCCTTTAGCAGCCTAGGATTCCTTTCAGTTGGTGTCCTCAATGATTATGTGAGTGATAAGGTTAGCAAGCGATAGTTGCTTGTGCTTGTGCTTGTGCTTGTGCTTGAGTTGCTGTTTGTAGTCACTCCATGAATGAGGCAGTTTTTCTATCAGCAGGCCAGCTACAAACTTCTCTTGTAGATTGATATCTTTAGACTTAAGGTCTTCTATCAGCTTGTGATACTCTTTGATCTACACTTTAATATCCTTATCCTCAACCATCTCCCACCTGTAGTATTTCCCAATAACAAACTTTTGTTTCCCGCATCTTCAGCTATGTATATGGTAATCATGGATTCCCAAATCTCCTTTGCTTCCTTTTAACAACAATAGACATCAAACAACTCATTAGAAAATGTACTTATGACAGTATGGCGACATACCTTATTTGCATGAATCTAAGACTCCACCTGGTTAGAGGACGAATCTGCAGGTTTAGGATTAGTAAGAGTTTATGCAACACCATGTATATTTAAAACCGAGAAGATGCGTTCTTGCCATATCTTAAAATTGTCTCCATCAAAGATTTCTATATTCGATATGTCTAGAAATGGCTTAGCATATGGAACTGCAGACATCATAGGGACAACACCATTTAGTGTAGATTCATGAGCAGCAACAATGATCGTTAGAAGAATAGGAGCAGATGAATCAAAGGCCTTAATGAATTATCCTTAAGATTGTTGTTTTTAAAAAGTATGAAATTGTTGTTCGAATAAGAAAAGAAAGGCTTATAAAGAAGAATGCTTGAGGCGTGCTAGGCACCGTCCTTAAGGATAATTTACCCAATATAAAACAATGAAGGAATAAGGTGTATCCCCTAGGATTCAACAAGCTTTCTAGTATTTTTTACTAGGTGGTAGGAATAGTAGGTAAGAAAAGAAGGAGAAAACCCAACGAGGAGATTGCCTTTTTTCTCTGTAGAGAAGCACACAAAAATGGAAGCTATATTTTTTTATATAAGTTGGAAATGTGTCCTTTTTTATTTGAATCCAACAAGAAAGTGGAGGAACGAAATGATGTGCAAAGAAAATTGAGGAGCAGCAAATAACGTTTTAACTAACTCTTGAATAATTTTAAAGCTCGGCAAATGAGAACTAATGGAAAGAAGTTTCGGCACCAAAGCCGACCTAAGGCTGCTGGCCTAGTGCTGACGTAGATAAAATAGTGTAGCCAGAATTTATTTTTATTTGTCTACAAAATAAAATTCAGATTTATTAAAATAATAAAAATAACAATAGACATTTTCTTTTGAAATATAATAAAACTTACAACATCTATAACCTATCTACTCTTCTAACTTCTAAGGAAGACTTATGGCCTTGCTGTAGGTCTGATGGTCCCAACCAAATCCATTACTTATGCTTCACAAGGGAGAAAAAAAAAAAACCAAAAGTTAGTGTAGAGAGGAGAATAGCTATTGACATATGTTTTACCAATCTAAAAAGATTTAGCGCTATTGTACACTCTTATAACAATTTAAGACTCAGGCAATATTTAAGACTTTTTATGAACGATATTTGGTGGAAACCTGATGCGGACATCGTAGGCCAGAAACATACACGGCCAAAAGGCATGGCCGTGTGATATATCCGGATGATTCCAAAAAACGTACACGGCTTCTTACACGGCCAAGAGACAAGGCCATGTATTCTATCAGGATCTCACCCAGAAACATGCACAGTATCCATACACGGCTAGGGGACACGACTGTGTATTATGTCAGAGATATTTCCAGAAGCTTACACGGCTAGAATGCATGGCCGTGTATATGCCAGATGACAGACGTGTATATTTATATTTATTTCCACGTGTACATATTTATTTTCCTTTTTACATGTTTACCTGAAAGGTATAAATAGATACTAGGTCATTTTAGGATTACACATTATTCAATATTGTATACACACTTTTAGAGATGAGTTTCTCTGCTTTATCGGTTGTGCGCAATCGATGTTTGTCCAAGGGATAATTCATAATTATTCTTTGTTTGTTGCGAGACCAATCCTAGAATTGGACTCGTATCGTTTTATGCTTTCCTCGTTGCGTCAGTTGGTATCAGAGCAAGGCAATTTCCTGTGGAGATGTCGGCTAACGATAGTGTTGACGGCGGTTGCGTTCTTGACCTAGATCGGGATGCGGAAGTCCTACGTTATGGGCAACCAATACGAAGGGCGGTAGAAGAGACCATGGGTTAGAAAATCCGACGAAAGGAACAACATTGTGAAGCCCTGACCTATCGATCCAATACCAAAAGTAGCAGGCAGGTTTATTGGAGACGACCAGAAGGCGATCCACGGAACAGTTCTGTTACTTATGATACGGATGATGAAGATGAGATTCTTAAAGATCTGGCTAGGAGAAGAGGCCATGATAGCATAAGACGGTACAACAGATGTAATTACAGGTATAAAGATGAAATTTTTTCTCAATTTAAATATGTTGTATCTGAGTTCGATGGTACTGGGAGTCTGAGTGAGTTTTGGGTTTGGGTTGAGGACATTGAAAGATTCTTTGACCATATGAGGATTTCAGAGGGAATGAAGATAGAGTTAGTGGAGAGTCGTTTGTGGGGTGATGCATTGTATTGGTGGGAACAACTTCGAGGAGTAAGACGCCTTGAGGGTAAAGATCCAGTAAGGACTTGGTTTATGATGCAATACTTGCTAAAACGAAAGTTCTTTCCCCTTGATTACGAGCAAATCCTTCCTCGGAAATTTTCACAAACAACTAAGCCAGTAAACTTAATTCCAAAAGTGTTTAAGGAGGAGAGGGTTGAACAAGAGGAAAACTCAACCCTTAACGATCATATTACTTTGATTGATGATGGTGGGGACAGTGGAAAAGCAATTGAAGCCTATAAAAATTGTGTTGGTGAGGAAGCTATTGTAGAGGAGCCTTTGTTGAATGACGAGCAGGTGATGATGGTTACTGGAGAGTCGAAGACTGGAGATACTCTGAGCAGATTCATTGCACCAACGAAGGAGATGAAGGATGTAGAGTTTAATGCTTTGCCCAAAAACTTATATTCCAACCCAGAGGAAGCGCTAGAGGTAATAAGTGCAATTGTTCTATTGCTTCCTATCGACATAGAAGGTGATTCTCCCATTAACACTCAAATCCATCCGGATTGTGCACAAATAAATTTAATAGAAAATTCGATGACAAGTGTTACTCTGGGGGTGGTAGATGATGTAGTGCGACTCACGATCAAGCGACGAGATAAATGGGATAAATCAAGACGATTCAAAGAGAGGGAACAACATGGAGAGCATATTCACAAGAAGAGAACTCGGGTCGAGTTCTTTGAAGGTGGGAGAGAATGATGTGGACATCGTAGGTCAGAAACATACACGGCCAGAAGGCACAGCCGTGTGATATATCCGGATGATTCCTAGAAACGTACACGGCCAAGAGACACGGCCGTGTATTCTGTCAGGATCTCACCCAGAAACATGCACGGTCTCCATACACAGCCAGGAGACACGACTGTGTATTATGTCAGAGATATTTCCAGAAGCTTACACGGCCAGAATGTACGGCCGTGTACATGTCAGATGACAGACATGTATATTTATATTTATTTCCATGTGTACATATTTATTTCCCTTTTTATATGTTTACCTAAAAGGTATAAATAGATACTAGGTCATTTTAGGGTTACGCATTATTCAATATTGTATACACACGTTTAGAGACGAGTTTCTCTACTTTATCGGTTGTGTGTAATCGAGGTTTGTCCAAGGGATAATTCATAATTATTCTTTGTTTGTTGCGAGACCAATCCTAGAATTGGACTCGTATCGTTTTACGCTTTCCTCGCTGCATCAAAACCTAAACCAATTTTTTGAAGGACTTACGGCTATCGCCTTAAAAAGACTCTATACTTATTTGCACCATGGAAATGATTTATGATTTAACTGTATTACACCGAAAATTTTAGGAGCAGATATTTTACGGAAAAAAGAAGAAGACCATGGTTGATTATAAATACTCTTATATTTTAAAATTTTATTTATCAATGTCTATAATCAAATAATCTATACAACGTATGACCCTATCCTATCCTACGTATTTAAATTCTACTTCTCTCTGCATGTTATACGGGTCCACTTAGCTGTCTAATTGCTCTGTTAAGAAATATTCTTGCTTAATACATAACGAATCGTTTGAAGGCCTTAAAAAGCCAGTTCCAATGGTGGTACATCTTTGACAAAGAAACTTCTTGATCTTCCTTTAGCTCTCAGGTTTTGGGGTTGCATTATAATATGATGCACGTCAACTCCTGAGCATTGCGTGAGTTGACTAATGTAAGTTATATCCAATATGGAAGATAGCTCTGTTATCACCTTTGCGGCCCTTTAATTGAACTTGGTTTGCATCGAAACGGGTTGAAATGAAATCTACTCACGACCTACTTAAACTCGAATACGATCCACATCTAATATGGAGAAAAGCAAGGATTCGGGAACTACGAGATTTATAACACGAACTACTAAATTTCACTACAATGTTAAAAGTTCCATGTTATTCCGCATGCAAACAAATTCGTACCAGGAATTCTTGGGACAAAGTCAAGATAATGTATGTGCACAACGTTGTTTCGAAGGATATACAGCAATTTCGTAGCAGTTACACAACAGTACAGCTTCTTCCTCGCCTTGCTCTCTCTCCTATATCGATGGTCTACAACTTAAGCAAAGACATCATAGACGCCTAAAGTCACCTGTACACAATAGTTAAAAAAGGAAATCTTTAGATTGTCTTATACCTACCTTGAAATTGCATCAATCTGCCGTGTAATTCTCCATATGTCAAACCAAATCCAGCCCATTATCCCACATTCATCCCCCTACTTAAGGAAACCTCCGATCCGTACATAAGCCTCCTCCTTCAATTACATTGATTGCTCATTTCCTCAAAAGCATATGCTAAGCAAAGGAAAACGAAAAATGTCACTCGATTCCAAATCATTTCTAGTGCTTTTCATCGTATTCTGCCTTTCTGTTGTGTTTCATCATTCATTAGCACAACCTAGTGATCCTAGTGACATTGATGGGTGGTGCAACACTACGCCCCACCCGGAACCATGTAAGTTCTTCATGAACCAGAATCACAACCAAAATGCACCAAAACAGAGTTCGGAATTTAGGAATATGATGCTGGAGGTGACCATGGGCCGTGCATTCAACGCACGGACCCAATTGTTGCTATATCGACAGAATGGCAATAACAAGAGGCAGAGATACGTATGGTCCGATTGCTTAAAACTCTATGATAATACCATACTTCAGCTGAATCGCACCCTTGAAGGTCTAGGAGGAGAAACCAGCAAGATTCATTATTCCGATTTCGACCTACAAACATGGCTAAGCACGGCCCTGACCAACATCGAGACGTGCCGAATGGGGACTCAGGATTTGGATGTGCTGAATTTCACAATGCCGGAAGCGACTGTTAATCTGTCGCAATTAATCAGCAATAGTCTGGCTGTTAATGGTAAGTTATTAGAGTTCGAAAAGCCGGTTTCGTTTTTGAATGAGGAATTTCCCAGTTGGCTCAATAATCATGAGAGGAAATTGCTGCAATCTTCATCAATTAAAGCACATCTAGTGGTTGCTAAGGACGGTTCCGGCCATTTTCGAACCGTTCAGGCAGCTCTAAATCTAGCTGCAAAGAGGAAGTACAAGACAAGGTTTGTTATACATGTGAAAAGAGGTGTTTACAGGGAAAATATAGAAGTTGGGATAAATAACAATAACATTATGTTGATTGGTGATGGTATAAGATATACCATAATCACAGCCAGCCGGAGCGTTGGTGAAGGTTACACCACCTATAGTTCTGCCACTGCTGGTAAACTTCTGCTAACTTTTTCTTTTTTTTTTCTTTCAATGGAAAACCCCGTACATAAAAAAAATTTAAATACTTAATTACATAAGGTAAGATCGTATGAATAAGTGAGTTTATAAAGTACCTTAGGATTAAGCGGGTGCCGATTTTGTAGAACAGATTTGATCCAATGGTTTTGAGGCATATGATGATGTTTGTCAACTGGTGCGTTATTCATCTTTTGTTTAGTAGTTTTTAGTAGGATTTATTTTGCCTGATAACGACTCCATGGCATGTCAATTTTTCATGGTTAATTCATTAAAAAAAATAATAATGGTTAACAATATATATAATCAATATTTTTTGTCTTTATTCCAACCCATTATAAGGTTAGAATTTTTATGACTACACGATACAAAAAAAAAAAAATCAAAATTCATAAATAGTATTTTGAAAATGTTTTATTTATGCTTAACAAATATCCTTAGCAATCTTTTGTTGACTCATTAACAAACAAAAACTGGATCATATATGTTTTGAATTTGACTAAATAAAATCAAACAATGTGCACCTCTAATCAAAGTTACTTTCATATACTAATCATTTACAATTAAAAATAATATGAATTGCTTTAGATCTCTGTTTCATCGGGTGTGTAGTATGTACATATCTTAAATTTTGTATTTTTCACATATAAAAAGACCCATTATGCTAATATTTTTAATAAAAAAATTCCTATTGCCAGAATCCATTGATATATCTTCAAGTAAAGAGCACAATCACATGCAAAAGCAGCTTAATAATCCTACATATACTTCAAGCAAACGCTTTTGCTTCAAATAATAAATTATCTACAATAAGATTGACCAATATTGCTTGAGAAAGTAGAAAGCTATCCATTGAGTGGTCTTAACACGCACGAAAGTGGAAAATTTTACGTAGATAACAATAAATTACATCCATCATGCACACTCTCTGTTTATGATTAAAAGGAACGCACGTGCTATAGAGTCATATAATAACATTTTACTGTTTATCACTTTTATAACATATATATATATATATACATATATATATATATTGGGACGCTCTTGTATGTATATGTTCAATCATTAGCTTGTGTTATGAAAAAAGCTTTACGTAACTCTTCTCTTTCATCAACAATTCCAGGAATAGACGGCCTGGGCTTCATCGCCCGTGGGATCACATTTAGGAACACGGCAGGTCCGCTGAGAGGCCAAGCCGTGGCGCTGCGATCCGCTTCCGATCTCTCCGTCTTCTACCTGTGCCGCTTCGAGGGGTACCAAGACACACTATTCGTCCACTCACAACGTCAATTCTACAGAGACTGTTACGTATACGGGACCATAGACTTCATATTTGGAAATGCAGCTGCTGTGTTCCAAAAATGTATAATTTTGGCAAGGAGGCCCTTAAAAGGCCAAGCAAATATGATCACGGCACAAGGTCGAGGTGACCCTTATCAAAACACAGGGATTACTATCCAGAACTCACGTGTCGTGGCTGCATCGGACCTGAAACCTGTGGTTCGAGCCTTCAAGACATACCTTGGTAGGCCTTGGCAAAAGTACTCGAGGACCGTGTATATGAAGACTTACTTAGACTCGTTGGTGAGTCCATTTGGTTGGTCCACATGGGACGGTTCTAATTTTGCTCTGGACACCCTCTATTATGGAGAGTATAGGAATTTCGGACCTGCTGCTTCCACAAAGTACAGAGTGAAATGGAAAGGTTACCACGTGATAACAAGTGCAAGTGAGGCATCGAAGTTCACTGTGAGCAACCTCATCGCGGGCAAATCATGGCTACCGAGGACTGGGATTCCATTTGCGTCAGGACTTTGAAATACCATATAGAGCTACAATTCTTTGTATTGATTTATTGTATATTATTTAATTATTTTGTATATTGTACATACTGTGTTATATAAATGGGTTGTGTTGCATCGGGACTCTTTGAGTATTAGCCAAGATTCTTTGACTCTATATATTGTATATAAATTAATTATTTTTGTACATTGTATTTATTATGTCATACAAATGGATTTTCTCATTTGAATGTCTAGTAAACAGTGCCTTAAGTGTGTCATCAAATGAGAATATAAAGGGCCAGGATAGGCCCGTTGTGAGAAAAAAAAAACGACTCCACTAGCCCATGGGCCATTGGGAAAAGATGAAAATCACCTTTTTTTTTTATTTCCTTACTCTGATTTTTCTTTTCTTTCTATACATATTTATTATTAAGTTATATGACATGGCAATGCTATGTCAGCTATTCCACCATATGACTATCCATATTTTACATTTGTAAAAAGTGTGGACGTTAAGTGCATTTATAATAGTTTATGTAATTTTTTAAATTTTTAATTACCTCAAATAGAAGTTTTATTATTACCTTATCATCTAATATCGTCATTTATATCATCACTACAATCCAATCGGACCTTAATGGATAGTGTCTTTGCCACCTCTTCTTACTCCTCCTCCTACTCTTCTTCTATCTGATCCTAATATTAACTTGAACTCTCTACATTTTCAATTGTTCCCATAAAAATCAAATATTTCTTATTTATCATAGTTAAGATAATCAATTGAGCCATCTCCTATATAAACTAAATTGTAGGCATATTGATATTTTAACCCACTTAACACGTCAATAAAAAGTATAAAAATTTTCATCAAATTCAGTTATTCCTCTAGGGGAAAAAAATAGATTTTGTGTAATACCTATGGTCCCATGTCATGTTTTCCATTGGGTAAGTCATTTTAATCCTTTTAATAATTTATTTATTTTGCTACAATTTTGATTTTATTTATTTTTATTTTGACCCACTTAACAAATCAATTATAACTTGGAAACTATTCATGTAATTTAATATGTGGTGTCTAGAAGATTATATTTTCTACATAACGCATAGTTTAATTTTCTTATTTAGTTATGAATTATTTGTTCATTTTCTCTATTTTTTTAAGTTACTATACAAATCCTTATTAGATTGCTAATTAGGTCTTATTTAGAGCAACACATGTGCAAATTATGGTATGTATCATCTTCATAAACATATACTACACAATCATTCAACGAAGTTTTTCCAAGAGCTTAATGGTTTTGTTGAGGTTTTGGAGCCATTGTAGTTGGAACCCAATTTGATATGTTTTGATAGTTCTAAGGTTTTGTTGAGGTTTTGGAGCCATTGTAGTTGGAACCCAATTTGATATGTTTTGATAGTTCTAAGGATGTGGTTGAGTTTTCTCTAGATTTCTTTTTCTTGTTACACTGTGTTATGTTGCTATAGTATATGGTGTTGTTTATGTTTCTAATACGATGACTTTAAACATTCCAGTTCCTACCAAGGATCAGGGAGGCACTAATAACTTAGTTTTGTCCTAACGATGAAGCTACTTCAATTGCAAGGAGAGTTTAATCCTTATTTTTTTTTTATTAAAGAATGCAATTGAGGAACTTTCTAGTATTGGAAGGATCGAATTGTGAATTCTATTCAAGAATTTGGCATGTTGCTCAAATAAATTACTTTGCTATCAAAGAAGAGTTTTTGTCAATTTGTTTTATGTATTTCCAAGTTTTTAAATGATTTATTCAATAAGAAATTTTTATTTAAATTGATAGTGCATTTATAAAAGAGATTTAATAAAGGATGTGAATAGTCTTGTCTATAAGTAAATTGTTAGATGACAAGCGATTTTATCAGCTTTAATTTCAAAATTGAATATCAAGGAAGAAACAAACTCATTAACCATTTCCTAATAAGAAAATTTTATAGAGAAAATGTTAGACAATATAAAACCTAACCAAGATTATACCATAAAATTGGTACCTCAAATCCATAAAATCACCTTTAGCTAATGCTAATACAATTAGATCAACACCAACTTCATGATTGCTTAATCAAGATATTTCTAGCAAAAGCATAAAAAATTCCACTATCTTAATCCCAAGTTCATCAAAATGGTTAGGTAAAATATTCTCGCTTTTCCAATTAGAAAGAGATTCCTATAAAAGATGATAAAAAAATTTATTACTCAAAATCTTATCCTAATAGAAAAAGAGTATTCCAAAATATTATGGAGAAAAGTCCTTTAGATATCATCATAAAACTTTATCCAAAAGATTTCAATTTTCAACTAACTGACTGAAGAAAAAATAAGATATATTATGAATTTATTCAAGTGGACATGGATAGCATAAAAATTACTCATATTAGAGAGAGAGAGAGAGAGAGAGAGAGAGAGAGAGAGAGAGAGTAAACATCTATTCTAAATGAAAAAAAAAAAATTACTTAAACAATGTAACTCACACCCATGAGCACTTAAGAATTTTACTTAGAGATTCATACCACAATCTTGTGATTATTATGATCATATAGAATTATGGGAAGTAGTTTTTGTTAGAAATTACTCTTATTTTTGGTATACACAATTTAATAAGCAAGCTAAAAATTCTCACTTATGATAAAATCGATGCTGAGGTACATAAAAACTAGATGTGAAATACTATACAAGAGAGGAGCAAATTGTAAGATACTTAGATATTATGATACTAACTATACCGGTAATCACAACATTAGAAGATTAGCTATTAGATATGCATTGAGCTTAGCATTAGGGGCATTATCACGGTGTACTAAGTGCCAATCAACATGACTCTTTCAACAACAAAACACAGCTACTAGTAGCAATGGTAGCACAAAAAGTACATTTGATATGGCTGATGAAAAATCTTCATAAACTCATTATGCAATACTATTATTTTTATGCTTGTGCAATAGAGTAAAACTAGGTGAAGGCAAAGGTAAAAAAACATAAGGCTTGTTGTCTACTTAAGTCAAGGAAAGAGAGGAAAATTATTAGTATTTGAACGTATAACATTATATAAGATAAGATTGTAAAATATAAATAAAATTGGTGTATACGTATCCTCTCATCAAATGTGTGTAATACAAAAGCAAAGACCATGGAATTTTGGGAGGCATTATTAGGGATCATAATGAAAGGTGTTTGGTTGGCTTTGCAAAAAATGCTACTCTACTATCCCTTTAGTTTTAATGCTCTTGAGACTTTATATGTCGGATGTATATAGAAACAATATAGGCCCTCCTCTTGATTAAATTTTAGGCTTGTAATGGGCAGAGCCCATATACTTCTACTATTATTTTGTGAAACTAATGAAAGAAATTTTTAAAAGAATCTACTAAAATAATATAATTTTTTTAAAAATTCATGAAATAGGATACCTAAGGAAGTAATTCCAAAAATATGTTACTTTTTGTCAATCCATAGCAAATTAGTTGTAATTCTTCACAATTGATAGTTTTTATTAAAATACCAATTGTTGTTAGTTTATAGTCTATTAGATATAATTTATGTAAAGGTTGTTGTACATAACATTTGAGTAAGATTAACATTATACATACTAAAAATTACGTATTATTTTTAAGTGTAAAATTTTGGTTTATTATTTAAATCATTTGAAAATTTTGTTATAATTAAATAATCAATAAAAAAATAATTTTAAAAAATACATGTTAATAAAAGTGTTAATATTAAATTTTATTATTTGAAAACAGTAGGTGTAATTCTTCATAGTCTTTTATTTTTTAATAAAATACCAGTATTTGTTATTAGTTTGTAATGTATTAAACATAATTTATGTAAATCTTGTAGTAAAATTATTTTGCTATTAATTCATCGTTAAAAAAGTAATTAGTAAAAATTTTGTATTAATTGTAAATATAATATCTTAGTTTATTATATTAATCTTATCATAAAATTATTTTTCTATTACTTAATCATTAAAAAAAAAGAATTAGTAAAAATTTCATATTAATTGTAAATATAATATCTTGGTTTATTATATTAATCTTGTTGTGAAATTGTTTTGCTATTAATTAATTGTTAAAAAGGTAATTTTTGAAAAAATTGTATTAATTTTAAATGATATATTTTGGTTTATTGTTTAAATTGTTATAAAATTATTTTTCTATAAATTGTAACATGTTTTGTTTTTTGTGCAAATTAGATTGAGCCTGGACCCATTGATCGATCCGTTTTGACATAGCAGGAAGGATATCATTCATAAGTTGTTTAGGATAGAGAGGTAAACGGCATGTAACTTGTTGATCACTTTATGTTCCATTGCCAATAATATAATGTTTCACTTCCTAACTTTTAGGATCAATTATGGCTTGTCATTCGATGACGCAAGTTATTACTTCGGCACGCGGAGAACATTATCCCTGTAGATCCTCAAATGAAGCCATTCTTGCAGTTAGTAGGATTTCAAGGTGTGAGTCACCTACCCTTCATACAAATAGATTAGCATATAATAATTGCCTTGGTTGAGTGGTAAAGCTTAAAGACACACACATTTCACTTACCAATGGGGGATTTTACAATCAGCCTATAAGATGTTGAGGTTCAGCTAAGTCTCTCAATTGATGATCATGTAATGATAAGGAGTAGTTCCCTAGATTGGACTACTACATGTGAGAGGTTACTCAAGGTGAGGCCAAGTCTTAGTAGTAAAGGGGCCACATTAGTATGATATGGCTTTGGGATTTGTTATGGGTTATACCAAACAATGCTAATGGAGAGCAAATTTAGTGTCATACGTGAGCATGTATTTTGCAGCTGCTTGGCAGCTTTATCTTTGCCAATAAATCCAGCTCTCTTGTACATAGCATATTCCTACCATTACTAGAGTATCTAGATGTGTCAAGGATGTATAACTGGGGGTCTACATGTTTGGCTTAGCTGTATTGCTAGTTATATGTCGCACCTTCCATGTTGGCTCATGAGATTGGATGGGCAATCATATTCTTACAGATTTGGGTATGAGATAGATTCCCACACAAAGTGCCTATGAGCTAGCACAGATTTATTATAGAGACTGGAGATCCATTAACTACATGTTGGAGGATGAAGCTGGATATGCAATATCACCCAACTCATGTTGCTGGGGCTTATCGAGATGCTCTCAATAGGCAAAATGATGAATAGGTATTTCCTCAACCATTTTTCACTTTTTCATTTCATCATGTGCATCATATACCCTGAATCTTACTTACTATCCTTTAGGTTGAGTAGGAGCCATACGTAGGCAATCTAATTCATATCCTACTACCTTTCTGTAGAGCAAGCAAACACATTTAAACTGTTTACGTGCCACTCATATCTTTCCTCATAGTCGAGTGGCATTTCCTCGATCGTGATGCTAAGCAGTTTAGGGGTTTTCAATATATTCCACAGGATGTGAACACATAGCCAGAGCTCCATCAGATTGACCTACATGGGAAGATTGATACAAATTGGCTAATATAGCATGCATCGTACATATCCTTATGGGATGAGAATCTAGCTCGATTGGTATACATAAAGGGCCTTCGTGCTAAGTAATAAAGATACAAGAATTGGTACAGATCTATCAGCTGTTGATATATAAGACGCATGGGAGCAATTTTTGGACATCTGGTAAGTACAACATCAACACTAGCTAAGTGATTCATTGTGTATCTGATAATCATTCAACTTACGGTTCGTTGTAACATATAGGCTAATATGTTTCGATAAATCCACCTATCCTCGAATCATGATACGACTGTTGCTTTTTCTAAATCATGGTCTTGAGTTCATACATAACCATGGGAGAGTAACACTATACCTATAGGCTTACCAAGATCATGCCGCAAAGGTTGAGGCAGAGCAAGCAAAATTTGCTATTGTTTGGCAACAACACTAGCCAATTACTTCACGCCATAGGACCATGAGACGTAGATGACCTCAAAATTAGGCTAAGGCATAAGAATATCTAGTATAGGATCAATAGCTCCCACTGGATGACAATGTGATAGACAACAGCTCAACCCCAATGCCTAGCATATCCGTCACACCACATCGTTATCTATCAATGGTCTTGTCCCTACACCAATTGCTCCGCAAAAGAAACACTTTGGTAAGTAACCAATGTATTAGGGTAAATCTTTGCGGTATATTACATATTGAAGTCCAATGCCTCTTAGTGACTTCGACGATGCCTTCTAGCACCATCTAACATAGTAGTCACAAACCCTTCCTGCTCTACATTCAAGGCTATCAAGAGAGTCTACAAATGCATTTTCTCGATTGGCATGACAGTTCATTAAGAGATTGAATAATAGGGGATAGGAAACTATTTTTTCTTATTTATTTCATGCATAAATCTTTCATAGAAAATTGTGATTGAAGTAAATTACTATTTGAAATTGATAAATTTATTAATATTATCTAATAATTTTTTTTATATCTATGCTTTCACATTTTTTTAAACAATTGTTTCTAAGTTTTTTTATAATTCTTTCACAAAGTTTATTTATAATTTTCTTTTCATATTTTTTATAATTTTTTTCTAATGATAAGTTTTCTTAAATTATTTTTTTTACATAAAATAAATTAAAAGTTTACATACGAATAACAATTTTTTTCATTATTTAAAAAATTAAGCTCCATGCCTTCAATTGAGCTAATACTTCACAACTTATTTTTGAAATAATTTATCTGCATCTCCTATTTTGTGAATTTAAAAAAAAATTGTCTTATTTTAGTGGATTTTTCAAAATTTTTATGCTATTATCGAAAAGGATGTGGTCACTTTTTCTATTATCAAATTACACATTTGTACCAACTAATAAAAACTAATAGAATTTAGAACCCATTGATTGAACCAATTATAAACTAATCAATATTTTATTTCATTTCGGTCGATCAAATACGAGTAGAGTTAAAAGCAAATTTATTAAGCCAACACCTAGATCAGCCGTGTGAAATCATTATTAGCGGCCTGTTTTCATGGGCTTACAGCAATCAGATCGAGTCCAATAGTTGCGGAATCTGCCACAGAAGGCAACCTGTAGACTTGTATAAAATATTAAGAAAAATAAAAGGTGAGAAACATAATGAAGAAGAGCCTTCTGATTTATTCTGCTTTATGTCCACATGCTCGTATGTAGTAGACTCAGTATATTGATTCGAGTTTAATTAGTTATCTTCTATGGAGCTAAGTTACTCTATTTCTATTGTTGCTGAAATGTCTTTTAGGAACATTGGATTTAGGAACTCAAATGTTGAAGCCAATAAAAGAAAGAGAGCCGAGAATGGGACAATAACTAGTATGTAAAGAATGTAGGGCTTCGGATCTTTTACCTAGTATGTTTGAGGAGTATTTATAGGCGAGAAGGGATGAAAATAACAGTTATTCGACCTTCCCTTAATTCCCTTTGACTCTCTTGTTCTTACAGATTTCCAGCTGTTGTTGTAGAGTTGATTGTAAGAATGAGAACGATGGTTATGACAACTGCTATCCTTTTCTCCATATCCTTGTTTGAATGTTTTCGGTGGGCCAAACTTAAGCTTGAAGGCTTAACGGGAAAAACAGACCATGAACAATTTCTAATTGATATCTTACTTTTTTATGTTTTTTTTCAATTATATAATACCATATATAAAGCATATTTAATGTGTTTTTTGTTACTCTTTCCATATATACACGATAACATATAAGAAAAATTGGTTTGAAGATAGACTAACTTCATTTGTTTTATTTATTTATTTTACTTTTACATAGATGAGCAGCAATTATATTATTAATGCAAAAAAAGAAGTTGACACCATACAATATAGGCTATGATTATTGAAGGAGAAAACACATGGTCATGGAGCGTGAAAAGAGATTCAAATTTCCCATTTCTAAAATGTGTCCTCGGAACTTGAATGCACAGCACGTAGAAATAGAACAGATCTTTAGAAGCTAGTCGGATAAATCCTTTTATGTGGAAGCACGTTGCTTCCTCCGACACAACTCCTATTGAGCCGACGCGTTGGCGCCGCCCACGGAGATCTGAAGGTCAACATATAGAAAAAGTTGAATAATCAACGGAAGATAAAGATCTACTGATGCGATTCCTTCGATGTCATTTCCACTCCATACAAGCATACCTCATTACAATAGAATTAAAAACATCTCATTGTCATAAGATCGAGCGTGATTTGGACTCTAATCAACAAGTGCATATTAAATATATAGTCTCTTTTGGTAAGCGATCCAACACTTTTTATCTTCAATGTTATAAATGATCTATTTCGATAAGAGAGGAATAATCACAAAATCACCCTCTAAGCTCCAGGTATTATTTTACATTTATGGTTATATTCTAATCAATTTTTATTTATTAAATACTACCTTATCTTTTTTGTAGATGTGAGAGTTCGTTCGATGAGTTTATAATCAAATCGAATTTTTATTTATTAAATACTATATTACCTTTTTGTAGATGTGAAAGTTCATTCGATAAATATCATATGTATACAACTTAAGTCACTTGCTTTATGTAATAAGATATAAGTGTTACGACTTAAATAACAATTCAAAGTAAGATAAGACAAGGAGATAACAAGGAGGAATAGATGGTTCCAACAAATTTACTTATTAAGTCTATTATTCATTATAATGATTTTATGATAACTATGGATTGTTAAACTTTATCATACCATCTAACTTTTCTCTCAAGAGGCTTTAGATCTCATATATTAGATTAGATTGAAAGATGTACTTTTTAGCATCAAGTTACCACGTTGCTTTAAATATTTAGGATTATAAAATTAAAATGTTTCAATTTTTTCATTTATTACTTCAATACGCACTATTGAGATTGTTGTTTCTTCTCCATAATCTTTCTTTATATTATTCTACGTGAAGTGTCATTCCAAGTTCTTACACTCTTGTTATGCAAAGCATGTGACTCACACTATTTCTCTCAGTCTCTCTCTTTATTTATTTATTGTTTTTCACCATGATGTAGTCACTGTCTCCCAAGTGCTTTGTAAGAATTTTAATCGCTTAAAGAAATTTAGTCATCCACCGCAATGGCTATTAAATTCAAAACCCCATCAGATGCGAACGGCTGAACAGTTAATTCTTTATATTATAAAAAATATAATAAACAATATGCTATTATTACAGATATAAAAGATATTTTACTCTTTATTTTAATTAATTTCTTACTTTTTTATTTATATCAACTAAATAATATAATAAATACATAATAACTATTACAATTCTATTATATTCCTGTTAATAACTATGGAACTGCTTATTTTTAAAACATAAACAACTATATACTCCAACTAAAAGCCCAATTGCACGTATTTATTGCAATATGTTAACTAATAAATATGTTTAAGAAAAAAAAAATCTCAGTCAAGAGCACTAGCTATTAGCTCAGAGGAAATATTGATTGTACGGGACATTTCATTCAACAGCTTCCTAAAAATATAAGCGATCGGATTAAGGATTGCGCCAATGAGAACAACTCCTTCATGGCTGCAGTGGAATGTACCGAGATGCAATCATGGAGATCACAAGTGTTTCAACATTGAAGACTACTTTATTCACTGAAAAAAAAAAAATGACAAAGGATAGATGACCATTCGCTAATAATTACAAGAGAGCATAGAGAAGTATGACAATTTCAATCACTAGATAACCAAAATCTACTTACAATATTCTCTTGCAACAAAATTCAAACTAAATACGAGTATAGGGAAAGGTATTCCCAGACTCCCACATGGAGTGACAAAGTGCGGCCAAGGACTAGAGGACTTTCATTTAACCCTTTATGACCGGACTAAATCACATGTAAAATCTCAGATACCTATTTATTTTAGGGACAATGTTGAAAGTACTCTAGTAGCATTTGGTTGATAGAACATAACAATACTAGATAGCATAATATATATATATATATATATAAACAAGACGGTATAATTTTATTATACCATGTTTAGTGTGTATAGTATTAAACATAGATTTTTAAAATATATTTAATTTGTGCTACACAAGGAGCATGGTAGAGTAAAATAGAATCTATCGATGATTTATGAATATGATAGAGGGTTAATTTTAAAATTTTGAAGATATATTTATTTTGTACTATGAAGTAGATTTTTGTATCATCAAATATGGTATAAATTTTTTAGTTTTGGTCTATTACCACCAAGATCCTTTTGTTCAATAACTTAGGTCAATATGCACATTAAACAATGGTCTAAAGTATTTGTTTAGTACTGTATCATAAGAATATGGCAACCAAACAATACATTTTTATATTTTGGATTTTTTTTTAATTTTAAACTTAGAGTTTGAAATTGCTAAATGTTATACCTAATCAAATTCTTACTTATCAAATTTTCCATTTTACTTCTATTTTGTATTCCTTAACGAATAAATGTTTATCATGTTATTTTATAGAGGTAGTAAATTTGATAAATAAAAATTCAATCAGGAATCACATTTATAAAATTCAAATTTCAAGTGTAAAATTCTATAAGTAAAAATTCAGTTAGATATGAGAATAGTAATTTCAAACTTTAGGAAAAAAAAAAAAGAAGGTAAGTTTCAGGTAGTGATTTTGACACTATAATTATAGAAATACCCTCAATATAAATGTAAAGGTAGCATTTCTTTTGATACAAATATATCAATGATTAGTTAATTAATATACACAAACATCTATATACATGCATAAAAAGTACATCAATATCACACATTATTTATCATTTTTCTACCATGACTAATTGTGTTTATATTCTTATATTATTTAAAATATTGTAGAAGATAGTTGTAAATACCGGGCACTTGGGAGAATCACTCTCATTTTTTTACATAATCTTAGCCTAAGCTGTTTTATTTTCTTCTGCAAAATTATAAACATTCATTTTAGAAACAAAAAGGAAAAGGCTCTCTCCTTTTTTTCTTATAGATGCTGAAACCCTCCTTTCTCTTTGTAGTATCGATGTACAATTTCTCCTTTGGAGTTCAAGGTAAGAATAATCATAATTTATATTAACTAGTGCATTTTTTAGAATTTCAATTCATTGATGGTGTAAAGTTTCGTATTAAGGGAAAAAAAGTTTTGTTTGTCAAGTGTTTTTGGTTATGTGTCATGTTTGGTGTAAAGATGTAGTTAAGTCAACTTTTTGCTTCCATTTCCATTAGTTGAAATGTTGGTACCCTAACCCCTAATTTAGAGAATTTGTAAATATTGGGATTAGGTATAAATTCTTTTCTAGGTTTATATCTATTGTTTAGATAATTAGAAATGTGATTAAGGTTTCAATTGTTCATTGTTATTGTTGTTAATCTTGTTTTTCCATTTATTTTTTTAATTTGTAATCTATGGGGTTATGTGGAATTGTGTGAAGTTGTTTATTTGAGATTTAGGAAGAGTTGGCTTTATATTTCGAAATAAAAAGAGTAGTTTCATGTGTTGTAGCATCATTTCAACGTTGGAAACTTGATTTAATTGTCTTAGATTGAGTCCTTACCAAGTGGGGGTGAACTTTGGTGAGAGAAAGCTAAGGTGGTCGGCTACATTAGCAATATGGTTGATTAGGTGCTAAAAGTGGTAAGCTACATTGAAGTTAGGGAGGACTTAGTTGATTACTTTTCCTTGCAGTTAACTAATTTGGCCCTTTTTTTGCTTTTTCGAGTTAGGTATGTTTAATATTTTATTTAATTTATTATGTATAATTATAAGATTCACATTGGAATTGCAAATCTTATAATAGTGGTATGAGACATGTGATGAACCTAGCGTGTGACACTTTCTCATGCTGTTTTTTGTTAAGGCCGGCGCCTACAAAATAATGAAGTAAAGTTAAAAGAGGAAGAAAAATAAAGATAAAAGATTTTATCTGGATTCACTCGTTAACTAAGGCTACGTCTAATAGAGGATTCCATTATAATTAGCACATCACTCTCTCGTTACTTCACATAATTACAAGCGAAAAAAAAAAGAATATATAGTAACAGCTATTTATGGGCCAAATCCCAAACTTTTAATGAACAAATATGGGTTTAAATTCTAAAAGGCCTCTGATGTTTAGGGGGCGCTGCCCCCTTAAGACCCTTGCTGGAGTAACTTCCCTGGACCTTCAACTTCCCCAAGCAAGACTTACGTGCTTTCCTGTCGTAGGAGAGTATGAACCACACCCCAACATTCTCCCACTTGGTGAATACTGTCCATACTTTTTTAAACCCAATACAGTTGTACACCATTTAAACTTTTCTACATTCACTGCTTTGGTAAAAAAATCTGCATTGTTCACCTGTATGTCAAATTTTTTCAGCACTGTAACTTTCTATTATATTTTCTCTCGAATAAAGTGATATTGTATATCAATATGCTTATTTTTTGCATGAAAATCAAGATTTTAAACAAAAAACATAGCACTTTAGCTATCACATCTAATCTTCACTCCTCCTTGTGTAAAACCAAGCTCTCTATACAATTTGCTTATCCAGATCACTTCCTTAGCAGCATGAGTAAAAGCCATGTATTCTGCTTTAGTACTAGATAAAGCAACCGTGCTCTATCTCTTGCTTATCTAACTTACAACTCTGGTCGACCTTTTGCTATCAATGTCACCTCCCCAATTAGCATCAACAAAACACTTTAATTCTAATGCTTACCGTCTTTATGAGCTTTTCATGCTTTCATAACATAACTCAAAATCAGATGTACCGTGAAGATAACGAAGCACCCTCTTTGCAACTATCCAATGCTCCTTTCCTAGATTTGACATATATCTGCTCAATACTCCCACTGCTTAAGTAATATCTAGACGAGTACATACCATGGCATACATCAAGCTCTCCACTGCGCTTACATAAGGAACTACTGCCATCTCTTCGATTTCCTCTTCAGTCTTGGGACATTGGGATGCTAATAACTTAGAACTTGTGGACATAGGAGTCTTTACTGGCTTACAATTATCATATTGAATTTTTTCAACACATCTTCAATATATTTCTTCTAACTTAACCACAACTTTCCATTCTCTCGCTCCCTTTTTATTTGGATGCTCAAGATGAAGTTTGTTGGGCTTAAGTCTTTCATCTCATACTCTTTTACCAATAGTCCATTCACAGTATTGATCATACTCATACTGTTCCCAACTAGTACCATATCATCAACATAAAAGGTTAAAATAAAAAAATCATCATCTAACCTCTTCATGTAGACATAATGATCAGCATCATAGCAAATAAAGCCAAGCTTCAAGGCATAGGAATCAAACTTCTAGTACTACATTTTTGGAGATTATTTCGAGCCATATTAAGACTTGTTCAATTTGCAGACGAAATCTTCTTTTCCCTTGACCACAAACCCGTTTGGTTGCTTCATGTAAATATCCCCCTTCAAGTCACCATGTAGGAAAGTTGTTTTTACATCAAGCTGCTCTACCTTTAGATTGTATGCAGCTGCTATAGATAAAACAAGTCTTATAGAATTTAATTTAGCAGCAGGAAAACAAATCTCATCATAATCGACTCCTTCTATCTACGAATATCCCTTCGCAACTAAACGAGCTTTATATCATTCTACATCTCCATCTATAGATATCTTCTTCTTAAATACCCACTTACAACTAATTACCTCCCGATCCATAGGTAATTTTACTAAATTCCATGTTCTATTTTCACCCAATGAGTCCATCTCATCTATCATGGCTTTCTTCCACTATTTTGCATCTTCAGCACTTCTTGCTTCCTTAACATTATTTAGATCATCACCTATAATAGCTAGAGCATAATCTTCATTACTAGCAAATAAAGTATACCTCTCAAGTGGTCTTTTCTACCTTGTAGACCTCCTTAAGGTCGGTATAGGTGGAGCTTCAACTTTAAACTCAGTATCATAATCTACAATATTATCCTCCACATCAAGCTCATCAATTTCAGAATCCGAATTTTCTATTTCAACTTATGTAGCCTCTATCTTTTCCTATAAACCAACATCTAACTCAACTGTCTATGGTTCTTCAAGAGCCTATGAAACAATCTGATTTATCGTAGATTCTCTAAATACCACATCTTTGCTATAAATGATGCGTTTAGTATCAAGATTCCACAGCTTATACACTTTAATACCATCTTTGTACCCAATGAAGATGCACTTCTCTGACTTACTTTCAAGCATATTCCCCACGTGCTTTCCTACCGTAGAAGAATATGAGTCACACCCCAATATTTTTTAGATTCAGGGGATTAATAGATCTAGTGTTTTGGTTTCTTTCCATGATATAGGATTGTATTTGTATGTAATTAGTATAATTGTTAAGATACGCATGCAATATAGCATTTATATTTGGACATAGTGTTTTACTATTAGGCTTTATAGCCTACCCATGTTTGGGAATTTGCATTTTCTAGTGTGGGTGATTATTAGGATATTAATGGCTATGATAGCTTGGAGTACAATTCATGGATTGGAGGAGGGAACAGTTATAGCATGAATAGATAAATATGACTTTTCATTGAACCTAACATAAATTCATAATTTGATAATTATTTTTTAGATATTTTATTAATTGAAGATAAATTTGAGATGTTATGAATTTTTCAGCTTTTCCTTTAAGACAACATTTGATATATCGTTGAGATGGTGAGGCAATGAGAACTTTAAAAGCTTTGAGGATTATAGATTAACCGAAGAATGAAGAGAGAAAAAAGAAGTGATTATAAGAAATCCATTACTTGTAATAAGAAGAATAATTGTTGGATAGGATTAAGGATATTATAGGATAAACATTTGAATTAAGTTTGAATAGGCGTTGAGCATTGTGGGAAGTGATGCGAATATAGGATATATTATGGCTTCAATATAATTCCATCTACTTGACTCACTATAAAATTTAATTCTTTATATAAATTTAGTCCTAAACATTTATTTTTTGGTGTATAATTTTTACATATGTCATATGATTTTTATTGTTGCATTCAAATAAAAGGTGTTTATAAAATTATAATAACCACGTAAGTCAGCGGATTAATATGTATATTGTCGGTATAAACAACCTAGTAACTATGTTCTCCGTGATCCATGTAGTTTCTTACGCTTTCTCCTAGAGGATACTCTTTATATGGCCATGTATATAGAGATTTCCATCCATCCATCCATCCATCCATCCTCGAATGGGTAAGAACTTATACGAAGATAATTATCTATATACAGTAGTAAATATGAAGACACGTATTTAAAATTTTAAGGTAAAAAACTTTGGTAGCGTTTGGTTGGCAATAAAATTCGGTACTGGATAGGACAAATTTTTTTGTCCACCGTTTGGTTGCCACCCATGACGAAAGTACTGGACAAAACCTTAATATAGTACTGGACTAAATGAGATAAATTTGTACCGTGTGTAATTCGGTACTAAAAATTCGGCACTGGACAAAACTCTATTTTTAGCGAAATTCCCAATTTAGCCTTCCTCCTTCTCCTGTTAATTAGCCCCTTCTACTTTCCTTTTCCATCTATCCGAAATTATTTACCCATCACAATGCTGCACCCAGAAGTGGACCTACGATAGCTCATCGGTGCCACTCCTTCATTGCTGCTCGTCGTGTAATCGGCCAAAAGTGCGACCATCACCGCCATCAAGTTCGTATGGTTCCATTTCTTCTCAATTTCTTCCTTCCTTTTTGAATGCATCATTATTGTTTAGGGTTCGTATGATTATCGTCATCACCTTGCTCCATCATCTAACAAATTATAACATGAAACATGTTGTCCATTAGTGCACACTAGAACACCATGCTGAGTTTTCTTGAAGGAATTTGGATATTAGTTTTACTTGGTATGCTGCAAAAGGATCACCGAAAATATTGAACTCCGCATATGGGTTGCTTGTGTAATCTGTGAACAGATTACCACGATCACCACACTGCTGAGTCTGGCAGGAGCTGCTGGAATTCGCTGGACAATAGCCAGTTGGGTTCTTTGACCTCACACCACCACCCATGACATAAATATGCTCAATGTTTTTCTTCAGACGTGGATTATTCATCAGAAAGATGGCAGCATTTGTGTGCGCTCCTATCACAAATAAAATTACAGGTCTAGCTGATATGGTTTCCATCATAACCTGCTGAGCAGTTGGCTGCCGAAGTGGAGAATATTTCCTGTTTCCCTGAATTTTATCAACTTTAGCTAACCATGTAAACAGACTGGTCATAAAAGAAAGGGAAAGCAGTTTTTTTTTTTTTTTTTTCAGTGAGATTGATGATTTCTGATTAACATAACCATGTTACATGGGTATATTGGTTTATGTTAGTATGAGGAGGTGGTTTTGTTGTTTGGAGGAATGGTGAGAAAGGGTTTAGAACCAAACTCGAGGACGGTTGTGGTGTTGTTTTTTGGCTACTGAGGACGTGTTTGATCTGCAAATTTCTCATGTGGTGTTTGATATGATGGTTGTGAAGGAGGAAGTGAGTTGGAATGCAATCATTACCAGTTGTGTTGAAGCTGGGAAGTGTGTGGAAGCATTGGAGGTTTTTATGGAAGTTTTGATGGAAAGGGTTGGATTTGATTCTATCACAATGTTGGCCGTGATTCTGTCACAATGTTGTCCTTGCGTCCAGATTTAGGTGATGGGAAGGTTGGTTATGTTATGTGGTTGTATGAAGATATGATCTATTGCTAGTGATAGTGATTAGGAACCCATGTAACAAAAGCTTCACCTCTATCATTTGTTGCTTCCAAGGTTGAGTGATCACTTCATGCATATGTATCTACATCAAATCCTCACTAAAGAAATGGAAATTCACAACTGAGATCTTAGAGTATGCTTTTGGTTGCCACAAATGTGCTGAGAACCGCTAAGTGTACATTCAAGTCATTTACAAACTCATAAGTCAACTTGATGCCTTTTACAAAGCCTTTTTTTTTTCTTTTATAATTGTGTAACTAATAAGTACTAGTATTAGGATAATATATTACGTAGGTCACAGGTGTTCCATGTCCTAAATACTCGAGATCCAAGTCAAATATAATATACAGGAACTCTCACTTCCTAGTGCCTTGGGTTGCAAACTGGAAGCAAGCATTGAATCGGAATAAAGAGTAGCAAATCGTAGTAGACTTGCCGTATCATATATGGCCTCAAATGCTGAAATTTTCAGATTAGATTATGACAAGTCAATATGTGCAAATACATTGAAACTTCTGCTTGGCTTCATGAATTTGCAAAACCATATTGATATAAAGGTTAGCT
This sequence comes from Laguncularia racemosa, assembly GCA_037954665.1. NCBI lineage: Eukaryota > Viridiplantae > Streptophyta > Magnoliopsida > Myrtales > Combretaceae > Laguncularia > Laguncularia racemosa. The sequence continues at coordinate 795,762 of JBBMOL010000188.1, forward strand.
CTGTTTCAGGAAGCTGGAACTATAACTAGCTCCTTGCTGGAGAGTTTTGCCAGGGCTACTTTCATTGGCTTCTCATCATTGTGCAGAATTCCTCATAATCAATCCTTCCATCCTATGCGCTCGAATCCTATTAGTGAGTAAAAAACCAAACATACATACCACCAAAGAAAGCGATCTTAAGTAGGAACTACTTACATTGTTTTTGTCTACCACAGCGAGTATTTCCCTCATGCTGCCTTTACATTGTTTTTGTACGCTAGTATAAGTATGCAGTGTGGAGTGTGTAGGCAATTTTTAGCAAGAAGCTTTTGCATCCTCAAGATTAAAACTGACTTCTATGGAGAATTCATGTCCCATATGTTGTGCTTTCCTCTGTATCTTAGTGGATGCATAGTTTCCTAGATTATCTAATGAGGCTACTCAATATATGCCTGGCTTCTCTTCTTTATGATACTTTATGATGCTATATGTTTTTGCTACCCTTATTGAATTTAGATTATTATGTAGCATATGATGTTGTCCATTATGTTTTGTATTATGGAAATGATCTTTAGATCCCCAACGTTACACTTATGAGTCTTTCCTTTGATATGTCATATAGATCATGGATCATCATGGATTTCTAATTTGTCTTTTTGGATGGAGAGTCTATATCAATATGCTTGCAATGGCGGCTGCTAGTTTCTATTATATGAACTTTGTTTTGCATATGAGAGTAGAGAGGGGTGTATTGAATGAGCGAGCATTAGCTAGCTATGAAATGTGTCGAGAGGTGATTGATTCCCTCATTAATGGAAGCGATACAAATTGTTTATGAGAATTAAGGATGTGTAGGAATAGTTTTGCACATCTTTGTGAACTCATTCGGGTACGAGGAGGAATACATTGTAATGGAAGAGCAACGGTTGAAGAACAAGTTGCGATTTTTGTTAACGTCCTAGCATATCATATAAAAAACAGGAGTATTCAAGTCAGATTTCGTAGATCAGGTGAGACTGTTAGTAGAAATTGCCATCAAGTGTTAGCTATTGTGTTAAGGTTACAAGATATCTTACTTGCAAAACCTAATCCAGTACTAGAAGATTGCATTGACGAATGGTGGAAATGGTTTAAGGTAATACAAAAAATCTTTTAGGTACCTTAAGTTAATTGACGATGGTCATGAGTACTTATAGTACAATATAATTTTTTTTTTTTTTGGGAACATATTAGGGTTGCCTTGGAGCAGTAGATGACACCTACATTGCAGTAACGACACCAGTTGCAGATAGACCTAGGTATCGAACAAGGAAATGGCATCTTGCAACGAATGTCATGGGTGATATGTGATCATGACATGAAATTTATCTACATATTGGCTGGCTGGGAAGGGTCTGCATCAAATTCTAGAGTATTATGTGATGCAGTCATTCGATCTAATGGATTGAGAGTTGCACCTAGTAAGCATTTTAAAAAAGAAAATTGTTTTCATTTTATCTATCCAATTGAAAATTTTCATGTAAATTTATGTAGTTATATTTCGTTATAGGTTCATATTATCTAGTGGATGGTGGATATTCCAACGCATCAGGATTCCTTTCCCCTTTTAGAGGGAGGCGTTATTACATTCAAGAGTGGGCTACAAGTCAACGTAGGCTTCAAAATTGTGAGGAATTATTTAACTATAGACATGTAAGGGCAAGAAATGTTATAGAGAGATGTTTTGAAATTTTGAAGAAACGATGAGGTATTCTAAGGAGTCCATCATTTTATCCCATCAAAATATAATATCGAATGATTCTAGCTTGTTGTCTATTACACAACTTCATTCAAATGTACATGCCACTGGACCCATTGGAGCATGCTGTAATTGAAGGTGATGAAGTTCCAATTGGAGAAAATGGAATTGATGCAATTGAAACAATAGAACCTACTGAGGCATGGACTGAGATGAGGAATACCTTAGCATAAGAGATGTACGCTGAATGGAGGGCACATCATAGGAACTAGAATGTTACTAATTGTTGTACTTTCTTTGATTATGTATCTTGGATCAGTGTCACTAGTGATTTTTCGTTAATTATTTATTATTGAAATCATTTGGTTGTCGAATTTTCAATTTTATGTTGTAATGTAAATTGAAATATTTTATCTACTGTTTGTATGCATGACTTACATTTTATTTGTTTGCTTTTTGCCTTACACTATAGATTCGTTTATAGTCATGGACAGTAGAGATAAAAAAACTAGACGTTCTTGGAGCCAAGTTGAGGAAGAAACGTTATTGATAGTACTGGAGGAGTTAGTCGTTAAAGGATATAAAGGAGAAAATGCAATTTTTAAGAATGGGGCTCATGAAGAAGCTTTAAAAAGGATGAAAAGTCAAATTCCAAAATCAATCTCAATGTTAGGCAAATTGTTAACAAAATGAAGAAGTGGTCAATAAAGCTGGCAGAGGTTGTTGACATGATAAATACTAGTAGTTTTGGGTGGGATGATGTCAAAAAATGTATTATTGTTGATAGTGATGCGGTTCTTGTTGAATACATAAAGGTAAAATCAACATTATCTTTATTTTGAAATATACTCATTTTTTTAAAGTTAATTCTTTGTTGTTATAATAACTATTTCTATTGTTTTGCAGAAACATCTGAAGGTTGCTAATCATGCCAATAAGGAATTTAAAGAGTTTGAAACACTTCAAGGGATATTTGGAAAGGATAAGGCAAATGACAAAAGGGTTGAGACACCAGCAATGTGACACAGGACTTACAAAATGAGAGTGATGATACTTTTGATGAAGACATGAAGTCAAAATAAGTATCACAATCTACTGAAGCCTCCAGCTATGCCTCACATGATTCATCTGTGCGATTGACTCGCAAGCGTCCGATGGCAAAATATACTGCAGAATTTATATCTACGTTTCAAAAGAGCATAAGTGATATTAGAAGTGATTTTGCTTTACTTACGGGCAATCCAACGGAATTAAAGGCCGATGTCTTCCAACGGGAAGTTCACGCAAGTAATCTGACAAACAGCTAAAGCTAGATGTACAGAACGTTCTTTTATGTGAAAACATTTTCTTACCTCTCATATATCTACGAGTCCTATTATATAATATCATATGGCAAGCACACCACCGCAAACCAAGCATCGAATTACGGAAATTTTGTATACGACAAACAAACAAACAGCAAGCAACACATAAAATAAAAAATTTTGGGAAAAATTGCAACTACGCTTACGAATAGATTTCATAAATTTTTAAAGTAGATTTTCATTTGTTTTAAAAATTATATATGTATTTCTAAATTGTTACTAAAATTTTAAAAACAATCCTTAACGACTTTGATAGCTATATTCAACATTTAAAATTTTATAGAGAAATGAATATATGTATTAAGAGTTTATGCAATCTTATCCTTAATAAATAATGTTAACGGTGTGCTTAGAACTACTCCTAAGATTTGAACATTCAAGCGTGTATTCACTTTCTATTTACTCGATCAAACTCTGCCAACTGTCACCATTGACCATCCCATTAGGCCATTAATAATAATACCCTATATTAAGAAGCAAGCAAGTAGCTCCTCCAAGGCTCTATATAACATCACAAACTTCGACACTAAATTAATCACGTAACAAAAACACCAATCCATAACCATGGCATCCCAACACCTAGTTCACCTGCTTGCACTATCATTCTTGTGCTTCTCTTCTTTTTTATTGCCCACTTTATCCGTATCTATACCATCTAAAGGCATCAAATGGTGGTGCAATAAAACCCCACACCCCAAACAATGCAAGCACTTCATGCAAAACTCTCCACACAAACGCGTACCGAAAAGTACCTCCGAGTTTCGAAAAATGGCAACAGAGGTTGCCATGGAGAGTGCATTCAAGGCCCAGAGCCACAACAAGTGGCTCGGACCGAAATGCCGAAACAGAAAGGAGAAAACCGCTTGGGCCGATTGCTTAATGCTCTATCAAGACACCCTTTTGGAGCTGAACAAAACCCTAGACTCCAACACCAACTGTACCGATGATGACGTTCAAACTTGGCTTAGTGCAGCCCTAACCAACCTGGACACCTGTCGAGTCGGGTTCAATGAGCTTGGGGTTCCAGATTTTGTGTTACCGCTTATGGCTAATAACGTATCACAACTTATTAGCAATGCTTTGGCTATCAATAAAAACGCGTCATCTGATCCATCAACAACCCAAACATACGAGGATGGTTTTCCCAGTTGGGTGTCTCCTAAGGACAGGAAATTATTGCAATCCTCAACTGTAGATGCGGACGTTGTGGTGGCACAAGATGGTTCCGGGAATTATCGTACAATTCAAGAAGCACTTGATGCGGCTGCCCAGAGAAGTGGCAGCGACCGTTTTGTTATATACATTAGGAGGGGAGTTTATTGGGAGAACCTTAATATAGGTAGTAGTTTGCGGAATATCATGCTTATTGGTGACGGGTTGAGGTATACTATAATATCAGGAAGCCGCAGTGTCGGTGGTGGATCCACCACCTTCAATTCCGCCACCGTTGGTAAGCCACCACAACATTCATACTTGTTTCTTATTTCTTCCCTTATAAGCATGCAAAACACACATCAACATAAGTACATTACCATCAATTTTTCACTAAAAGTCCGTGCATACCCTCGTGTAGCCGGCATTAGTGAATAGGTTGACATTTGGCATTGTGGAAAGCGGTTGCTAGCTAGCTAGAACTATACGCTCCAAATCCCTAAATAGTTAAATACTACATTCAATAGTCCAATGAGCTACGATAGAAAGTTAACATTGGACTTTAAAAGTACATATACACACTAATTAAATCATCATTAAAACTCTCAAACTACTATCGTTTATAATTTTTTGACATAGATTTTAGAGTTTATATTCTTATTTTCAAATATAGGATGAGAATGTGAAGTCTCCGTGTATGCATTTATCACTTAATTATAAGACCAAAAACAAGTTCTGATGGGAATAAAAAGTCGAGTTTTGTGGATTCTCATTTGCTTCTTTAGATCACAGTTTGCGTGTATTTAATTTTACTGATTCAAGAGCTTAAGTCAAACAAATATTTAATAAAACATAGTTTATTCTAGAATTATATGCCTTTGTAAAATATTTGTTTTTGTCCCCTTTCTAACCAAAACTCTTTTTTGAATTCTAATTCAGCTGTGACCGGAGATGGATTTATCGCTAAAGGGATTGGGTTCCGCAACACCGCCGGACCGGAGAACCACCAGGCCGTGGCACTCCGTTCGGGTTCCGATCTCTCGGTCTTTTACCGATGCTTATTTGATGGTTACCAAGACACCCTCTACCCACATTCTGAAAGACAATTCTACCGAGAATGCTACATTTACGGTACAATCGATTTCATATTTGGAAATGCTGCAGTTGTACTGCAAAACTGCATGATCTATGCAAAAAGGCCTATGGCTTCTCAAAAGAACGTAATCACGGCACAAGGCAGAACTGATCCAAACCAAAACACTGGAATTTCGATCCATAGCTCGCGTGTGATGGCTGCACCAGACCTAGTACCGGTCCTAAGTTCGTTCAAAACATTCTTGGGTCGACCATGGAAAGAGTATTCACGAACCGTCTTCATGAAATGTTATTTCGAGGCTTTGGTTGACCCGGCCGGTTGGCTTGAATGGGATGGTGATTTTGCTTTGAACACTTTGTATTATGGTGAGTATAATAACATTGGCCCAGGTGCTTCAACTAGCAACCGGGTCGATTGGAAGGGCTATCGGGTCATAACTAGCTCCACTGAAGCATCCCAATTCACTGTTGCCAATTTCATTGCTGGTCTATCATGGCTACCTGCCACCGGCATCCCATTCAAGGCCGGCATTTGAGGATGAATCTGAGTTAATCCACAATCAACAAAAAAAAAGTCATTACAAAGCAAAATTGTATTCTTTCTTTAGAAAAAAATAAAGTTACATGTGAAAGGTCCCTGATACTTGGACATTTGGATTCCTTTTATATGTACTTGATCAATAAATTGTCCGGTAGAAATTTTGTAATGACATCGTTAATATCATTTTGCTCAATATAATAAATTGATTGCTGTCTGTTGGATATGATTTTCTCTTGCTTCTTTTTCCTTTTGGTGTGTAAACTTGAGATGACAATACGAAACCCCTATTAATGTCAATTAGCCACAAAGGATCAGCCAAAGCATTGTTTTTCACTTGTTAGCTGCATTCCTAATATAATATGTCAAAGTTGATATATATTTAGATTTGATGGGTATCCCTAGCTACTCTATGTTAGACACTAAACTTCTTGTTTGTTATAATAATATAAAGTAGTACTTCAATTTGTTTGTATCTTTTACTCCCATGAGTTATTGCAATAAATGAAGCTTAGAAACAAAGCAATTTATTAAAATGTACTGGGAGTTATAAATTAGGTATAAGGAAAAAGCAATTTGCTAGAGTTAATCTAGAAAGACGAGCCCTTTAAATGAGCTTTTAAGATGGCTAAAAAAGTCCCCAAAGGTTTAGAGGTATTACAAGATGCCCCCAACAAGTTTCATGTGCATTTAAAAACGCCCTTATAGACTGTTGATCAGCTTTAGAATTTCCACGTTATGAAGCACATAGTGTCCTTAAAAGCTAGCAAGGGCTTTTCATTATCCAAAAAAAGATTAATCGGTGCTGATATGTTTTATGTTTAAATAAGTAATAGATAAATATCAATAGTATTTAAATATGTTATAATAAAAGTAGGTTTTTTTTTAAATATTACCATTAATGTTTTTACATATTAAAATTCCATTGGTATTTGCCTATTACACTAATTTATAAATGTAATCTGTTAGTACCACAAAATTTTTTCTCCTTTATTATGCTCTTATAGTTCTTTGTAATTTTATAATGTAATCTATTTTGTGTCTATATAAGTAAATGAAATTAATAATTATTTCGCAAAGATGGACTCCTTATTCAATGATTCTCCTTGGCTCCTCCGATGTATGGGAGCTAGTTTAAGATCAGAAATCACAATCCATATTAGATGAACAACTTATGCGAGAAAGGGGATAATTTGCAAATCAAATACTCTTGAAATAAGGACACAAGAAAGCGTATTTTACCATATTTTAGCGATTCCTTATAAAAAACTTACGTAAAACTTCATCCATGCAATTCTTATTGTTTCCACATATCTCACTTTCCTATTTAACAAATTAAAAGCTCAGCTAAAAGTGCTCAAGTCAACTAGCTCCTATGTTTTGGTCTTAGAATCTAAGCTCGATCCTTTAAATGATCTTGGATCGACTGCTCCTTTACATGGATCGATGGAAGTTTTCTGAACTCAAATTTCTAGACGTACCATAATGCTTTTATTTAGTCGAAGGGTATGCACTTGGTAGATCGGTTTCTTATCTCCCCTTCCTTCCAAACTTCATCCATCCCAATGTCTCAGTGGCTTTAGCCATCGTTGATCCCTTCAAAAAAAGCACCATTCCCAATTCTCGTGATTACCAATTGACTTCAATAATTGATATTCATATTCCGTAAAGAAAGAAATTCATTCCCAACAAAAAGTGTTAGATGTTCTTTTATAGTTTATGCGAATACTTGTCAAATCATCATCCAATAGATACATATTATTTATTGCCAAATATGTATCATCATCGACGAGAAAACAAACTGATCTTCCAATTATTTCAAGTTACAAATTTCTCGTACTCATAGACTTAGGGGTTCATTTGTAGTTCCTCTACCCCTTCGTTATACCAAATTTTATATGCATGTGCATGCGGGGTTATTCTTGGTGAAATGTTATGTGGCATCCTTATCTTTAGTCGTTGGATCCTTTCTAACCACCGTTGGTAATCTCTTGAATGATTGGCACCATCTCTTCATCGATGTGCCTGTTCTGTGTAGTGTAACACCCCTAAAGGAAGGGACATAGATCAATAAGTAGTGGGGTTACATGTACATATATGTAGGAAATAAGAGGAGTGGCGCAACATAAATACATAAAATTAATAGGAATTTTATCACAAAATCATTGATTCTGTAAATACCTGATATGCAACCTTCAAATATCAATTGATTCTATGAATTCCTTGATATTTGGCATCCAAATTCGATAATTTTTATAAATTCTGAAATTTGGGAGAAAATAGAGCAATGACGGCTCAAAATTTCAATAATACTCAATGAAAATCTCTACCCAATGCCCTAGGGTTTATAAATAACAGTCGGCACAAAGCTACAAAAAATAGAACATATAAAGTTTCCAAAAATAGAAACATTTAAAATTTACCAAAAATAAAAATGCCTAAAACTTAAGGACGTGTAGAAAACTAGAAAACAAATATAGGACCCAAACAATGCTCAAAACAAAAGTGTATATAAAAAGTTATAGCTAATATAAAAATTTACCAAAAATAGTAAATTTGATTGTTTAAAAGAATAAAGGAAGGAATTTGCCCTAAAAATGGCATAGCTCAATACCAAAGGTACTAAAGTCTTCGAGTTAGCTCGTTTCCTTTGAAATAAGGTCTAGAGATCAAGAAATTGCGACCGATCCAATTTTGTTTGATTTTGCCATATACCTGTTTGCTACTATCTCCACCTCATCATCCTCCCTAAGGTAGATAAAATTCGCCCTTGAATTGTCTTTATCTTTACTACCTCTAGTGTAGGGAATAAGATGCTTCACATTAAATACATTTGCAGTTTGAATGTGGCTAGGCAACTTCAATTTGTATACATTTGGATTTATCTTCTCTATGATCTCCACTGGCCCAATCTTTTTAGTTGATAGTTTGTTATACTCACCAACAGAAAACCTATCCTTAATCTCTTATGCCAAACTCTACATGTCACCTTTTTCTATCAACAGCTTCTTTATATTTGCCTATAGCCTTTTGTAAATTGTGCTGAACAGTCTTGTGAATATCCCACAGGCTATGGACAAAATCTTTTACCTTGCCATGAATCTTGCTTTGATCTGGCAATGATAGCATATCAAGAGGACTTCTAGGAACAATAGAGTAAATCCACCTAGAATTGACTAAACCCTGTACTGCGATTGACCGCATGATTATGTGCAAACTCTGACTTGACTTAGCTTTTGACCCCAACTCTTCACATGCTCTCCCACTAAACTCCTTAATAAATTTCTTAGGGACCTATTTACTACTTCAGTTTGCCCATCTGTTTGTGGGTGATAGGTACTACTAAAATTCAGTTAAGTGTTGACCATCTTTTACAAACTTTGCCAAAAATGGCTGAGAAACCTTGTATCTCTGTTAGATACAATGGTTCCAAGCAACCCATGCAATCTATATACTTCCCTAAAGTATAACTATGCAACACGGATAGCATCCATGGTCTTCTTTCAAGGAAAAAAATGCACCATTTTAGAAAATCTATCAACTACTACAAAGATGGAGTTATTACCTCGCTGGGTTCGTGGCAACCTTAAAATGAAATCCATGCTCACATCGATCTAAGGTTGCGAAGGAATTGGAAGTGACATATATAATCCTGCATTTAGGAATGTTCCTTTGGACACTTAACAGACTCTATACCTTTGTACATACTTCTCCACTTCTTTACAAATAGTTAGCCAAAAATATGATGCATGCACCAATTGAAAAGTCTTGTATCGTCCCACATGATCCTCACCATGCAATTGTTGAATAATTTGATCTCTCAAACTACAATTTAGAATACATGGTTGATTACCTCTGAGTAAAAAACCATCTTGCAGTAAGTATTCTATTCTATCACCAGCTCTAATTCTTGCTAAGATAACTAGAAAAGTAGGGGTCACCTTCAACCAACTCAACAAATGAATTAAAACGAGGTACTTTCACTTACATTCTGCTTAAAAGACTCCTGCGTCTACTTAGTACATCAGTAACCCGGTTTGTGATACCACTCTTATGTTTCATGACAAAGGTGAAACAATTTAAATAGGCTACTCATGAAACATGATGAGATGACACTTTATCCTAACTGTGCAAGTGTTTCAAAGCTTCATGGTCAGTATATAAGATAAATTCTTTGTGAAACAAATAATAACACTAGTGCTTTCAGCTTGCACTACAACATAAAATTCCACATCATACGTACTATATCTCAGCTTAGCCCCTATTAACTTCTCACTGAAATAAGCGATTGGTTTGATGTTCTAGCTTAAAACAGCTCAAATCCCCACTTTAGAGGCATCTGTATGTAACTCAAAAGATTGATGGAAATCTGGCAACACTAAAATCGGGGTTGTACTAAGATGCACTTTAATATGCTCAAAAGCCCTCTCAGCTTCATTAGTCCACAAGAATTTCCCACCATTCATACAGTTAGTGACGGGAGCCATGATACTGCTGAAATGAGGTATGAATCGCTTATAAAATGATGCTAAGCCATGGAAGCTTCGAACTTCAGTTAGTGTAGTAGGTATAGACCACTACCTAACTGCTTCCACTTTAGACTTATCCTCCTGTAAACCATCAGCAGAAATTATGTAGCTAAGGAAAAATACCTCGGTGGTCATGAAAATACACTTTTCAAAGCAACAAAGAAATTTTCCCCACGCAACACATTAAGAACATCCCGCAAGTGTTTGAGATGCTGCTCTAGATCAACACTGTAAATTAGTATGTCTTCAAAGTATACAACAATACACTTGCCAATGAATGGCTTTAAAAATTGATTCATCACCCTCATGAATGTGCTAGGTGCATTAGACAATCCAAACAGCATAACCAGCCACTCATACAACCCCTCTCGTGTCTTGAAGGTTGCCTTCTACTCTTCACCAACTCGAATACGAATCTAGTGATATCCATGCTTCAAATCCAACTTCGAGAATACCTTAGCACCACTCAACTAGTCAAGTAAATCATCTAAGCATGGAATAGGAAAACGATACCTGATAGTAATTTTATTGATGGCTCGACTATCCACACATATATGCTAGGTGCCATCCTTTTTGGGAGTCAAAAGAGTTGGAACCATGAACAGACTCAAACTCTCCCGAATTAAACCCTTCACAAGAAATTCTTCAACCTACCTCCTCAATTCCTCATGTTCTATAGGGCTCATTTGATAATGTAGTCTATTAGGCAAGGCTGCACTAAGCCTAAAATCAATCTGGTGTTAGATGTCATGTAGTGGCGGTAACCCATTTGGTAACTCATCGGGAAATATGTCTCGAAACTCCTCTACAACTGAAACTGTTACTTTAGGCACTTTAACTTCTTTCTCAATCTACTTACCCACTAAAGCAAAGACAACTTCGAAATCCTGCAACTCTTCCTCAAACTTCGCTAAAGACAGCATGTTGGAGGCATTACTCTACTTGACAAATTTAGACTTAGTAGTGTCCCTATTAGGAACCAACACAATTTTCACTCCGTTACATACAAAGCTATAAGTGTTAGCTTTCCCATCATGAGTCACACCCCTATCAAATAGCCATGGCCTCCCCAATAGCAAATGGCAAGCATCTATTGTGATAACATTACACTAAACAAAGTCCTTATATTTAGAACCAATGGAAAATGTAACCAATGCTTGTTTAGAAACACTTACCTCGCCACCTTTCTTTAGCCAAGCTAACCTATAAGGTTTTGGGTGTTGTTCAAGCTCAATACCCAACTTTTGCACAACTTTTTGTAGACACAATGTTCTCACAACTTCCTAAGTCAATCATGAATCAACATACTTTACCCAGAATAGTACAAGTAGATTGAAAAATGTTATTTTTGTGCCACTCTTCCTCTATTGCCCTGGGGGTCATACAAGATCTCCTAACTACTAAATTTTCTTTACCATCCTCCATTACAAGCTTCTGCTCAATGTATTCAGTATCGAAGATAGGTCCTTCATCACCCACAGCTTCAAACATAGATTTATCATCATTCTCCTCTTCATTTTCAACAAAAAGTGCCTTCTTCTCTATCTTCCTACATTTAGACTGCCAATGACCAGTCTCACCACACTTGAAGCACTTCACTCCATTAATGATAAGGCTACTAGTGCTCGGTTTACTAAAACACCCAGTAGTGTTATTACTTGAAGTTCCACTTCCTGTATGATTCACACCGCTATTGCTACTACCCATTACACCACTACTAAATGCATGATTCCCAAACCACCTCTACTGTTTCTCAACAATCAATGCCTTTTGGTGCACAGCTGATATACTAATAGGATAAAATAAATTGATTGTATCATGAATCTACACTCTCAAAGCCCCAATATATCTAGTAGTCAACTGATCATCCATTTCTTGAAGTTTATTCCTAACTATCAACTGGTAAAATTTAGAAGTGTAATCTTCCACTGACTCGGTACCTTGTTTAAGATTTTGCAGCCTTTGGTACATAATACACTGGAAATCATAGGGCAAAAACATTGTTCACAGTTATTTCTTCATCTTTTCCCAAGATGGGATCTTTTATTTTCCCAGCCTATTCCAAGTCAATTTTAATTGCTACCACCATGCTGTAGCTCTACCACATAATCTAGTTGTTATCAATTGCACCCATTTGTCTTCAAGAACTCCTTTGAAATCCATTATCTCATCAACTATGGTAAACCAATCCAAGAATTTCTCTAGTTAGAAGCTTCCATGAAACTTTGGTACCTTTGTCCTCATACGTAGTTCCCAACACCTCTGGTCCTTCTCTACACATAGCCTACCATGCTTACACAGTACTACATCATACTGTTAATCCTCTTCAATAGAAGAGGAGTCATCCTCGGCCACTTCAGCATCTAACATTGGATTAGGGTTTCTCACATGTCTAGGGTTAATGTTCTTATTCTGATTCTGATTACCCATTAACACACCCATCCTTTCTACCAATCGATCCACAACCCCATCCAACCGACGTTCCAACACTACATCCAATCATTTGTTAATCATCTGCCCGATTCTTCGATCTAGATCATTGCGATCGTACATTTTGTCCATTGCAACACAATGTTGATTAGCTTATCTACAGGGTGCCATTGTTACCAAGAGCGAATGTGGCTCTAATACCAACTGACACAGCATAAACACATGAAATAAATAGAAACTTTATCACAAAACCGTTGATTATGTGAATACCCGATATGCGACCTTCAAATATCAATTGATTCTATGAATTCCTTGATATTTGGCATTCAAATTCGATAATTTTTATGAATTCCAAAATTTGGGAGAGAATAAAGTGATGACAACTCAAAATTTCAATAATACTCAATGAGAATCTTTGCCCAATGCCTTAGACCATACAAATAACAGCTAGTACAAAGTTGTCAAAATAGAACATAAGAAGTTTCCAAAAATGGAAACGTGTAAAATTTACCAAAAATAAAAATGCCTAAAACTTAAGGACACGTAGAAAATTAGAAAACAAATATAACGCCACAAACGACACTCAAAATAGAAGTTTCTATAAAAAGTTATAGCTAATATAAAAAAATTACCAAAAATAGCAAATTCGATTGTTTAAAAAACTAAACGAAAGAATTTGCCCTAAAAATAGCATAGCTCAACACCAAAGGTACTGATTTCTTTTACTTAGCTTGTTTCCTTCAAAATAAAGTCAAGAGATCAAGGAATCACGACCAACCCAATTTTGTCCAATTTCGCCATGTACCTATTTGTTACTACCTCCACCTCATCATGGAGACTTTGTTCTTTTACATGGTACCATAGAAGATGAAGAAAATAGAGATTTTCTATGTCGCTTCTAATGTGGCAAGACAGATAGAGACTTACATTAAGTCTCATAGCTACGAAGCTACCACTCAAGATCTTTCATTTAAAACATTTCCCATTTTATAGCATAACCATATGTCTTACATAAGTCACTTTAGGAATTGGAGTTTCATAAGGGAATGAGGCCTCACCTCGATCAATCTGTTTGGAACGGGTCATAGGGCTCCCTTGAGACAAACTACAATTGGGTCATGAAGGATTGGTTCAATTCTGACTTTGTGAAATCGTTGGTGTTGTTAGCCGCTTCTATTAATTTTTTTTTTCTTTCACAATTTCACTTTGTAATACATGAAAGTTCGTTAATTAATGCAAATTCAAAATTTTTTATTTAGTATTCCCTCTTAGAACACATAGTTTCTTTATTTATTTGGAGAATTCACAGATATGGAAACATTACTCCTATTACAAGGAAATAAAATATTGAAAATAAATAAACTAGTATTATTACCTTTATATGAAATAATTATGAAGTAAATCAACAAAGTCGCTATAACATAAGAGCTATTGTGACATTACAATGCTAATATTTTCTATACATTATAAAATTTTATAGGTATCCTATAACTCGTGTTACAATTACAATTAGTTTCCCATAATGTGGTGCTATAATTGCATATGACACTAATGAAACCATTGTAGTCTTTCTTAAAATTCTAGAATCTTGAAAAAGGTGATTGGCATCAAACATACTAAACTTCAATAATCATAAGAAGATGTAGATGAAAAATACTTTGGCTACCTTGATTTCAATACCAATTCCATAAGGTAAAGTACTTGAAATTATAAGGTAATGCCTGGAAAATATTTTCAAAAACCTCAAATTTCTAAATAAGTTTAATGAAATTAAAAAAGAAAATTTGAAGTCAATTATGAATGAATTTACAAAATTTAGAGCCAAATTTTCGCAAAATAACCATTTCCCCCCTAGACTTGATTTAGAGTCATTAAAGTTAGCTGAAATCACTAAACAACACAATTAGGCTCATTTGGAGTCATTTTAAGTTGTTGGAAGTGATATTTTGAAGTTTAGAGATAATTTGCCAAAAATGACATTTTGGCAAAGTTGACCCTAAATTAACTTACAGACTCTAAATATGATTTCAAGACCTTGATTAGGTAATTAAAATCATCAAATCACTTGAAGACAAATTGGAAAAGGAAAATACAAATTCAAAAAATAATTATGTAATATGACTAAAATGCCCCTATACTTGGTTTTACTAAGGAATGACTAAAGTCTTGAGGGTTTTAGGCTAATTTAGGGAATAAGAATAAGGTGTTTTAATTTGAAATTAGAATGAAAATAAAATGAATAAAGAATGCCACATATGCCCAAAAGTAAGGACACTTGGCATCATAAAGTAATTGGCATAAGCCTTAAATGGTTCCCCATTCTTCTCACTAAAATAGTAAAGCTTGGAGCTTATATAAATCCCAAAATTCTAAACACTAAAACCCTAAAGCTAGTCCCAACAACACATTGTTTAGGCTACTAACTTGATAGGTTTTCTTGAGAAGTGTAGGTTTTAATCAAAATAAAGAGATTGTTAAGGGGTCAAGTAAGCTGGACGCCACTCCTTGAAAGTGAGTAAGTGCTTTCTTTTTTGTTAATTAAAGATTAAGCACCTAATCCTATGTGTAGGCACACTAATCATAAGTTTAAACACTAATCAGTGGGCTTTGCTACTAAAAATCAATTCAAAGGTAAAAAACATCACCTTTGGGAGATTGCAAGGGATGACAAAAGATGATTTTTTATTTTTTTTTGCCAAGTTTGAACTTCTTTAAGGTAAACTCAATATCATAATCAAATGGGTTATTTAGGTTATTAGAACATATTTAAATGGATGAAAAGTGAAAAACTTAATAAGTTAGATGAGACCCATTATGAATAGGAATGCAATCGAGGCAAGTCGTAATAGGAAACTCGACTTGATAAAAATCTGATAGGATTTGATTTTATAGGATTTTGGATTGAATTATAGGATTTATAAAAAAACCTGATAAAAAACCACGCGTGAATTTTTTTAAAATAGTAATTTAATTTAATAATTTGTAATCAGTAAAAGCAAGCTCCACTACTACGCAACAAAATAGCAATTCACAGCACAACATCTGCACCTCTATGGCCCATGCCTCCATGGAAGAAACGATTAAATGAACCGAAGGAGGAATGAAGAAAAGCAATTCACAAAACTGGAAGAAACATCATTACGCCAACGTCCGGTCCATGTCCATGTCCATCCAGACTTTGTAGGTCAGCAGTCAGCACATGCACAATAATAGGTGTAGGTGTAGTCTAATCCTCTCCTTTGTCTCAGTCTCTCCAGTCCAGCACAACACTCCAGCCAGTCCTCCTGCGCACCTCCTATCCTAGTCTTGAACTCCTGTGGCCTTGCCTAGCTAGTTGGGTTGCCAGTTGGGTTAACTTAACTAGTTAACTTTGAACTTAACTTAAGTGATAGACTGATAGTAACTTAGGCTAACTCACTGGCAGGCTAAGTTTAACTTACACAGTTACACTTACACTTTACAATTTACATTCATCTCGTCTCAAACGCCATTACCCTTGCAATTCCTGGTGCAACTTTGCTTTGTGAAGTGTGATTGCAACTTGCGTTTCCTTGTTTCTCCACCTCTACTGCTGAGTGCTGACTGATGACTTCACCCACCTCGATGATCCATGCTAGTCACTACTTGTTACTTGTATAAGCCACCTTTACGATTGAGGGCTGACGACTACTTATAGAAACAACCCAGAACCAGAAGGCTAGAACATATTGGAATTTGGAAACCGCTCTTTCTCTTGCCGCCGGCTTGAGCTTGATGAAAACCCCTCATTCGCTCTCTCTAGAAATCTTCCGTCTACAGTTGCAACTGTCCTGTCCATGGCCGATGCTTAAGTCACTTAGTTACTATTCTGGAAAGCTCCCATCAACAATAGCAACTGCAAGTGTCTTGTCCATGGACAACGAGCACAGCTTTGTACATCAAAACCAAAATATTATGGTAATTAAACAAGTTCAAGTGTAATAAATGAAGACAGTTATTTATTGTTCATTTATTGAATTTTTTTTAGCAATTTGTTTACAATAAAGTCATGTAATATAGGATATTGGTGTTTGAATTTAGTGGGTCATCTGTAAACATCTGTTGATACGAATAATCTCCATGATCAAGTGATTACTTAGTCTAAAAATGGGTAAGAGACTATCATATGTATTGATCCAAATTTATGCTTAGACGCTCAGTTGCTCACTGAATCCCAATATTCCTCAATCAATCTGAAGATTCCTAGTTTTACATAGAGGTTCATACTTACAAGGATTAATATCTACACAAAATATAGAAAAGTATATACTTCGTGTCATAGTCTTTATATGTGCTGAAAGAAATTAGGGAAATGGACATAATTTGCAATTTTGGATATAAAATTATCAAACACTCAATGCATGGATCATATGGCTTTGGTTCCAATAGTCATTAAGTCGATCATTAGATATTTCATCTCCTTCAGCAATATCATAGATCTTAGTTCACTAGAGCATAAGTGTATGGCATTTTTAGGGTTAGAATTTATTGAAAAATTAAGTGCTCACTTACTTGTCTTTGATTGATGGTATTTTTTTTTTTCATAATTATGATTGATTGTATATTGGTATTTGTGATACTAAAATATTTACTAAATTTATTATGCAATGTAGGGAAAATGGACATACATGAAATTGAGAAAAACATGGATGTAAATGAAGTTGAAGAAATTTTATTTCCAACTTCTAAATTTCAAAAGGAAGGTGCATTAAGAAAACTAATAGCTACATCAAGTTCTAGAGTTGCAAGCAATGCTGATGCAAGTGATATTGCTGGCAAACATAAGCTAACTTCTAGTGTGTGGAATAACATGGTGAAAAAACCAATAGTTGGGGAGGTTTTTTGTGTATGTGATCATTATAACAAAAGACTAAAAGCAAATAGTTCAAATGGAACAAAACATTTACATAACCATTTGAATAAGTTCTTGTAGAGAAAAAAAGGAGACATAAGGCAATATTTTTTATCTATTGAAAAAAGAGAAAGGGATGGTGAGAGTGGTTTAAGGATTGGAAATTGGTCATTCAATCAAGAAAAATTGAGACAGAAACTTGCCGATATGGCTTAAATTGAATTAAAGCATATACAATTAAACAATACAAACAACTCCTAATCAAATCCGGATCAACCTTCAATTATGGCATGAAACCTATATCCTTTTGTAATTCGATTTGTTAATCAATGAATCTCAACACCAAATGAGGATGTGCTCAATGGGATTAATCACACAACATAAGATCAAATGAAATTCCAATTACCAATCAACACAAAAATGGGCGTAAACTTCTTACAACAAAGGAACTTCTACACAATTGAAGAAAGGCAATCAACAATATATAGGATACAATTCCACTAAATTGATAACAATAATAGGATGGAAATTGAACCTACAATTGACGTAAAAATCAAACCCAAGAACCAATCATAATCAACACTAGATATTACACACTAGTTATGAAAAGGAAAATCAACTTAGGAATTGATATTACTCGCAATTTCTTAGGTTGCAACTCGCCACAATTCCAAGGATGAAATTGATAAGAGTCCTTATAAAAACTTAGGATGAACCTTAATTTCTCACAAAATTTGCAGCAAAGATAAGTGTATTCTCCTCCTCTAAAACCCTACTTAAGCAAGTATTTATACTTGCTCTATTTAGGGTTAAAATGGCTGAAAAATTACAACTATGCCACTAAAGGGTGGCCGGTCCTAAAACACAAATTACAATCAAATAAAATGTCCTAAAAATTACAAAATAAGTTGTTCAAAGAAATAAATTACAAGTACAAAAGATAATAATCTTCAAAGAGCTAATTTGTCGTGTCAATGTTGATCACAACGGGCCATTGGATGAGAATCTGATGATGTCCCTAATTGACCAACAGTGAAGTTCATTTGGCATCCTGTAAAGAAAGATCGTTGTAGTTGCTAGATTATCATTCAAATGTTTATTGGATAAAGAAAAAAACATGTATGCATATAAGTGATTTGGATCATCATCTAAATCAAGTTCCCTATTCATCAAGATCGTTGGGAAGATTCCTATCATCTCTTCGGGCCTCTAAAAGATTTGCCCTCAAATCTAGGGGGTCACTTCTTAGACTGAACTTAGATGCCTCTGTTGTCTTATTTTCTTGATTATTAGATGAAACAGAAGTAGTCCTGACCTACTCTTGGAATTTGTGCACCTCAAATGGAGACATAAGTACCAATACTATTCGAGACCTTCCCTTTCGAAACATGTAGGTGTTTCTGAGGCCATCATGCAACACCTTTCGATCAAACATCCAGGGTCTACCCAATAGTAAATGAAATGTATACATGGGGATCACATCACACAGGATCTCATCATGATATTTCTTCCCAACACTCACTAGCACATTTGCCCTTTGTGTAACATGCATACTACCCCGATTATCTAACAAATGCAAGTTATAAAGGCTAGGATGTGGACTAGTAGATAATTGTAATTTGTCTACCAGTGCAGCAGATATAACATTAGTGCAACTACCACTATCTATAATGAGTACACAAAGGTTACCTCTAATCCTGCAAGAAGTGTAGAATATGTTCTCCCTCTGTTTGTCCCTAGCATCAAGAGATAAAGTCAGAACCCTACGTAACATATTAATTGGTAAATACTATTCAACTGTTCCCTCATGTGTTTTAGCAACCTGATCATCATAATATTCCTACAAAGCTATAGACGGGTCTGTAGGCTTGATTGGTTCCTTCTCATCCTCATCCTCCTCACTAGTACCCTCCATAACTGTCATGACTCTCTTATTAGGACACTATGCCGCTATATGCCCAAATCCCAAGCATTTAAAACATTTAATTTGGTGAAATTTCCCATTAGTGGTCCTTGGTACACTCTACCTAACATTCGATACCGTTACCTCTTTACCCTTCCAAAGGTCATGTTCTCCCTATTTGTGCTGGGGGTAACTCTATCCACTACCCTCACTGACTCACCTACTACCTTTGGTCTGCCTGATCGACCATCAGCTCCCATGGGCTTAGTAGTAATACTGGGCCTACTATTTGTAACCCTAAATAAGTTGGATCGCCTTTGCCTCTTCACTTTCAAGGCTAGTTGTATAGCCTCATCAAGTATATTGTACCTCTGTGGCTCAACTACACACGTGATCTCATATTTCAATCCTAATACGAAGCGTGCTAAGGTTTGCTCTGGAGGCTCAACTGACCCACATCTAATCATTAGGGTTCAAACTCTAGCTCGTAGTCATCGACTGTTTTGCCTCCCCGCCTCAAAGTCTAAAGACGTATAAACAATTCCTATCTATAGTGTTCAGGAATAAACCTCTTCCTCAAAACCCTCTTCATATCCCTCTATGTCTGAATTTCAGCCTCACCATCCCTATGCCTGCTGATCACTAGATTCTTCCACCATAAGGCAGCATACCCTATGAACTCAATAGTAGCAAGTCGAACTCAAGTATTGTCATCAATTTCATATAACTCAAAGAGACCCTCTACCTTATCCTCCTAGTTCAGATAATCATTAGCTAAACCTCTGCCATCAAAAGACGGCATCTACAGCTTCACATACTCTAGTCCCCTAGGTGGTCTGAAATCCCTATTTGGGTAAGGATTAACTCCAAAATTATCATCCCTCTCCTCTCTATAGGGGTAATGACCTCCCTCCATCCTTCGGCCCAAGTTTCCTCCTCCCACTACTCCTTCCCTCTAGATATTCTGTGGAGTTACTCGAAGTAGTGCTTGAGGATTTACCACTGATGGTTGTTGCATTGTCATCCTATCAATCCTTATTGCTAATGTAGCAACAATAGTAGTAAGATCTTGGAGTTGATCTTCCAAAGTCCTTCTACCTGCAGTTTGATGACCCTGTCCTCCACCAACCTGGCTAGTGGCCTCAGTGCCAATTCCTCCGTTTACACTTTCATTCGACATGATTGTGATTGGACACTCCCACAATTTTACAACACACTCCTTCAACAACACCAATTCACAAAAACACGTTTAACAACCACACTAATACAATGAAATCTACATTGAAAGAACTTAAAAACACAATGAAATAATTCTCAGTACTTCAAGTAACGTCAAATAAATGAAGTACACACAACCACTTCCAAGTAATTAAGCATTAAATTCAACCACAAGTGTTTAAGTAATGAGTTCAATTACTTTCACACTTTAAATGTTTGTTTGAATTCAAATTCTACTACTCAAATTTTCCTTTTCTTGCCACGGTTTCACACTACTTTAATTCACAATGTGCAGCACCTCAACATATACACAAATGGACAATTCCACACTGCCACTCCTTCCCTTGCTCACGGTGCAAAAACTCTCCACCACCACTCACGCCACTTACAACACTCCTTTACACAACACATACAATATAACGCCACACATACACACCTTCTACTCACCGTGCACTTCTCCACTACTATATAATTTTCCAAACCACAACTTACAACAAAAGGCAGCTCAATTTCAAAATTCAAATGAGTTCACTAATTGCAATCTTTCCATAAATGATAAGGAGCCACTTTCAAATTTCAAATGAACACACAATTACTTCTATCACTTAATGTGTTTTTTGAAAATTCAAATAGCTTTCTTAAACCCACACACTCAATTTTGAAAATTGCACACTAAGCCCCCTTATGTCCCAAAACAATACAAACAAAATACACCTCCACTTCTTCACAAATGAAGTAACTTCAAGTTCTGAAATTTGAATCACAAGATATGCTACTACTCCTCTTCTTTTTTCACAAAAATTAACAACCAAACGGAGCTTCAACAAGACCTCAAAATTCACTTCAACAAGCAGTAAGTTCAACTCCTCAATCAAGACAATTATGCAACTTCAATCAACAACATCAAACAATTCAATTTTCACTTTTCAATTTTGGATCAAGATGTTAAATCAAGAACCCTAAAATTTCTGAAATCAAAATCAAATAGTCCCTTCTCACAACCATAAGCTCCGATACCTGTCGAGTCTAATTTTTGATTTCTCATTCCTAATCCGATCTATACTAGACCCTATGCTCATCTAATGTAGACCCTCGACTTGAGTTAGGAATTTCGTTTTATTTTGGAGTCGCCACCGAACTGTAGTTGGGAAAGATTGAATTGGGACTAATTGAGCAGACTAGTCGAGCAGACTAGTCCTAATTTGGACCACTAATCAGCATGATTTCCTCTCTTCGTTTTTGTAAAAAGAGGAGAGGGAAAACCAGAGTTTCTGAGTTTGGAGGCTAACATATTAAAACCCAAATGTTACCATCATAATCTCCTAAAATTTAAACCTTATCCGAAATGTCTTTTATTTGTTTTTGTTGTCCTTTTATTTTATTCTTGAATATCCTATTCTGAGAAAATGATTTTTATTCCTTTTTAGGGTTGTCCCAAATGGGTGCCAACGTACCTGCTATTCAGGATCAAACTTGCCGTAGTTCGCTTTTCCTAAAAAAATTTAGTGTGTTTGTGGATTTTAATTGTGAAATCTCTTTTGATTTATGTTTTTACCATCTTAGTATTTTTCTAAAAAAATCTAAGCCTAAGGTTGATAATTTGATTTTTGAAAATGATATTTTTAAGGAAAAACCAATATTGGATTTATTTAAGAAAATGATTTTTCTAAGTGATAAAAATTCCATTTTTCTATTTTTCAACTCATTTCTACTATTATAAATTTTATTGATTTTTTATTAATTTTTTATAATTTTTATAATTTTTATTAATTTTCATAATTTTTATTAATTAAATTTTTATTGAAAAATTTTCTCCTATATTTTTCATCTATCCTATTCTAAAATCTAAATTTTTATTATTATTCTTTTCTAATATTTTTATTATTTTCTTTATAAATTTTCACATTTTTATTATTTTATTATTATAATTATTATTTTTATTTTTATTATTCATCCTAAATTAAATCCTAAAAAAAAAACTAATCTAAATTCCAATATCTTTTCTATTTTTTAATTATATAACAAATAAATAACTAAAGAAATTCGAAAAATAAATAAATAAATAAAATAACTAAATAAATACATAAGAAATTAATAAATAAAAAAATAAAAAAGATTGGAAAATCTGACTTACCTGGATCCGGGTCGATGCGCAGGTCGGGTCGGGTCGAAGCGGGTCAGGTCAGGTCGATCGGACACGGCGATTGGAAATGCTCGTTGACGGCGTTCCGGCGGCCTTTCGAAGCGGGTGAGGTATCGATTCCTAGGTTTTCAGGGGTGGAGAACTCAATAGTGGCGGTGGATTTCTCCAAAAACGCCTCCTGGTGGTTGCTCAATGCTTGATCGGTGGTTGCGAGTTGAAGAACTCCAGCGAGGCTTCGATTCTCTCTTTTTTCTCTCTTTTCCTCACTTTTGATCTGTGGCTCTGCCTCTCCACTTCATCCTCTATTTATAGGTGCAAGAAATTGAGCTAGATAAGCTCGGATTTCCACCAATTGAAGCAAATCGGATTTACGTTAAAAACCCATCTCCGATTTGTGCAAATCCATTGATTTGTTGCGATTTGATTCTAATTGGATGATGTTTATCTTATTTCTGTTGAAGGTCTGTTGGATTTGTGCAAAAACTTGAATCAAAACGGTCGATATTTGGATTTTTCTCCTCGCCGGCGATCTCGGACAGAGGTTGAAGACGATCACCCGCCCGGCGCGTGCATTTGCTCCATCCAATCTATTGCTGACACTTGTCCCAAGCAGAAAAAATTTTGCAAAACGCGGATTCTGCTTCCCCCGCATTTCGAACCCCTGACCGAGCCCTCCAGTGCGCGCACCAGACCAGTTGGGCTAGCCCACTTTCGCGATTTTATTATTTTCGCAATTTGCATATATGCAATGCGATTTTTTTATTTTTTTTTATTTTTTGAAATTTCAAAAATTTGTAAAAATTATTTAACCCTTTTTATTACCATTTCTACAATTATTTTCCAAAATTGATGTATTTTTTCTATTTATTTTATTTTTTGAATATTTTTCCTATTTAAAAAAAATGTAAAAAAAATGGAAAAAATTGGAGAAAATTGGAAACTTATTGTTATTGATTATTATTTATCATTAGGGCAAAAATGGGGTATTTACAACTGCCCCTCTTTGTAGTAAATTTTGTAAAACTTAACTACAAAGACATGAAAGACGTCATTTTTGGCCTCTTAATTGAATGGATAACGCCTTGGTTTGGCTAGTTATCTGGAATTTGGTCTCTAGTAGGAAAATGCTCCATGAGCTAATAATCCCACGAGTGTTTCGTGATGGTTAGTATTGCTTAGGAAATGGTCCTAACAATTATAGAATAATGTATCATTCCAAAAAGTGCTCTATGAGCTGACTAATTGGCGATAGAAACAATCTCAAGAATTGTTTAGGAGCGTGTTATTGTAAGTGGAGTATCTGATGATAGGAAGTGTCTTATCGGACTAGCAACCTTGAAGAGAAGATTGTCTTAGGAAGCGCTCTTATGAGCTGGCCACCTGTCAACAGAAGTGTCTGACTAGACTAGCGACTGTTTGAGAAAATACCTTCGAATAGTGTTCTTATGAGCTGACTAATCGGTTATCGACAATTTGAAAAGTGCTCCTACGAGCTGACTAATTGATAGAGTCAAAAAGTGCTCCTCTGAGCTAACTAATTGATGGATTTGAAAGTGCTCTTCTAAGCTGACTGATCAATGGATTCGAAAAGTGCTATTCTGAGTTAATTGATCGATAGATTCGAAAAGTGCTCCTCTGAGCTAACTGATCGATAAATTTGAAAAGTGCTCCTCTGAGCTAATTAATCGATGGATTTGAAAAGTGCTCCTATGAGCTAACTTCGATAGCGAGAGGACATGCCTGAGAAAGGTGCCCCTATAGGCTGACGTTTTTGAAGGGTATTTGGGAAAGTGCCCCATTGTGGGCTGACTAACCTATAGCGAGAAGTGTCTTTTTAGACGCGCGACCCTGGGAAGAAATGTCTCGAAAGGTACCCCTATAGGTTGACTTTAAGACGAGATATCTAGGAAAGTGCCCCATTACAGGCTGACTAACCTTTTCAAGGGGATGCTTAGACGAGTGCCCTATTGTGGGCTGACTAATATTATGCTTTTGAACACGTTCCTACTGACTGGGTTAAATGATTTGATGTTTTCATGATATGTGGATGATAGTTATTTGTTTAATATGTTTACCAATTCATCGTAGATAGCAACCAAACAACCGAACCTTCGTGCTGGTTTACTTCTCCTTTGCTTACTCTTGCTTCAAAATAGGGTTGAAGATCTTGACGCGCTTCCTTTCTAGTGCGCATGGCTCTTTTGATGGTAATGTTATCCTACTAATGCACCAGGTTTAATGCTCAAAAGTAGGTGAAATTATATCACAAAATTTATTGAGGTTCATTATCATTTCAATGTTCATTATTCATTGGTGAAGTGGGGGGTATTGTGTTTAGGTTTGCTTGTCTTAATGAGAATTTGTTGGATTTATCGACTATTCAAAGACATTAACTTTGCTTGTATAAAAATGAAAACTGGACTCAACGAAATTTGTATTGAATATTGGCTTTCATAAACATCGGCAAAATTTCAATTCCCTTGCCTAAGGATAGTACATCTTAACAACATCTGCATTAATGGAGTCTCTCAATTCTAGACCATCCATTTGAGTCAGTATCAAAGCACCTCCTGACAATATCTTCTTCACCACATATGGACCCTCATAGTTTGGGGTAAATTTCCCTCTAGAATTTTGGGCATTCGAGATAACTTTCTTTAGCACCAGATCCCCTTCTTTGAAGCATCGAGGCCTCATTTTCTTGTTAAATGCTCGGGCCACCCTTTATTGGTAACACTGGCCATGACATAGTGCAGTGAGTCTTTTTTCATCAATCAGATTCAGTTGATCAAGCCTCTTCTTTACCCAGTCTGATTCAATTAACTGAGTTTCTGACAAAATTCTGAATGATGGTATTTCGACTTCGACTGATAGCACTGCCTCAGTACCATATACCAACAAATATGGGGTAGCCCCAATAGATGTTCTTATTGAAGTCCTATAAGCCATGAGGGCAAACGACAACATCTCGTGCCAATCTTTGTAAGTAGTTATCTTTTTTTCGATGATCTTTTTGATATTCTTGTTAGCTGCTTCTACTGCCCCGTTCATCTGAGGTCGGTACGGAGTTGAATTTCTATGGTTTATGTGGAATTGTTGACATAAACCTGTCATCGACTTGTTATTAAGATTGGTACCGTTGTCGGTGATGATGGACTCAAGAACTCCATATCAAGCTATTATGTCCCTTTTTAAGAAACGGACTATTACCCCTTTTATGACATTGGTATATGATGAAGCTTCTACCCACTTGGTGAAGTAATCAATTGCTACCAATATAAACTTGTGGCCATTGGATGTCGTTAGAGTGATTGGGTCGATTATGTCAATTCCCCACATGGAGAAAGGCCATGGTGCTAACAACAAGTGTAACTTTTTAGGTGGAGCATTTATCTGGTTTGCGTACACTTGACACAAATGACAGTGCTTAACATATTTTATGCAATCTGATTCCATGGTTAACCAATAGTATCCCAACCTCATGATTTTTCGGGCCAACATGTAGCCGTTCATATGAGGTCCACATACCCCTTCATGTACTTTTTTCATCAGTTCATATGCCTCATTTTTGTCCACACATCTTAGCAAGGTGGTATCAGACGACCTTTTGTAAAGCACAGACCTACTTAACAAGAAACGACTTGCTAACCTTTTGAGTGTTCTTTGGTCATTCTTACTAGCCATTTCAAGGTATTTGCTTTCTTGGAGGAAAGTTTTGATGTCGTGATACCAGAGCTTGTCATCTTGTGCTTTTTCAATTGCTAAACAGTAGGTGGGCCGATTTTTTATGTCTATTTACATCGGTTGGACTTCAGCTCCCCCTGTTATCTAGATCATAGATGCTAGTGTGGCGAGTGCATCTGCAAATTGATTTTGAGTTCTTGGGATGTATATGAAGGTGATTACTTCGAATTCATCGATTAGCTCTGTCAAATGCTGATGGTATGGTATCAATTTGGGGTCTTTAGTCTTGTATTCCCCTCTTGTCTGTAGTATGATAAGTGATGAATCTCCGTACACTTCTAATTCACGGATTTCCATGTGGCAAGCCATTTTGAGGCCGAGGATGCACGCCTCATATTCCGCGATATTATTGGTATATGGAAATATGAGTCTTGTTGCTGAAGGGAATTGTGTTCCGTCTGGGGATATCAACACTACCCCGATCCCATAACCGAATACATTGGCAGCTCCATCGAAGAACATCTTCCACTTGGGGTTCAGCTCTATTTCACAGTTTTCTACTGGTGCACTTTCCACTGTTATTATATTTTCATCAGGGAATTGAACTTGTGGCTCTTGGAAATTTCCCTCAACTAGGTGTTCTGCTAACTGGTCGGCTAAAGATTGCCCTTTCATTGAGTTTTGATTTATATATGTGATATCAAACTTTAATAAGAGCATTTGCCATTTAGAGATTCTCCCTATCAAAACGGGCTTTTCTACTAAGTACTTTAGAGGATCATGTCTTGTCAACAGCTCGATATGATAGTAAAGAGTGTATTGCCTTAATCGGTACATGACCCAAATTAGAGCACAGTAAGTCCTCTCTACTTCTAAATACCTCTGTTCCCCCTCTGTGAATTTCTTGCTTAAGTAATATATGGAACGCTCTCTTCTCTCTTCATCTTTTTGCCCCAACACGCATCCCATGGATTCAGGGAGTATCGTGAGGTATAAGAATAAGGGCTTCCCTTGCTTCAGGACTATCAAGACTGGAGGTTTTATGAGATAGTCTTTGATCGTCTTGAATGCTTCTTCACATCCGTCGTCCCATTCTACTGTGGCATTCTTTTTCAACAAACGGAATAGTGGCCGACACTTATCTGTGAGCTGTGAGATAAAACGAGCTATGTAATTTAACCTTCCCGGCAAACCTCTTACTTCTTTGACAGTGCGTGGGGAAGGTAGATTTAGTATAGATTTTACTTTGTCAGGGTTGATTTTAATGCCTTCCTGGCTTATAACAAACCTTAACAATTTGCCCGTTGTGACCCCGAAAGTGTACTTCTCCGGATTTAACTTGAGCTGGAAATTTCTCAATCGCTTAAACAACTTTCTCAGGATATCTGTATGGCTCTCCTCTTCTTTAAACTTAGCTATCATATCGTCAACGTATACTTCGACTTCTCGATGCATTATGTCATGAAGTATCGCGACCATGGCTCTCTGATATGTTACCCCGGCGTTTTTTAAACCAAAGGGCATGACTTTGTAACAGAAAGTTCCCCATGTTGTGTTGAAAGTCGTTTTGGTTTTATCTTCTTCGGCCATTTTTATCTGATTATATCCTGAGAAACCGTCTATGAACGAGAAAAGATGGTTTCCTGCAGTGTTGTCTACTAGAACATCAATGTGAGGTAGGGGGAAGTTATCTTTTGGCATAGCTTGGTTTAAGTCCCGGAAGTCTACGCATACGCGTACTTTTCCATTCTTTTTCATAACGGGGACTATATTCGCTACCCATTCTGGGTAATCGGACACTTCAATGAACCCTACTTCTAGCAAGTTCTTGACTTCTTCCTTGATCTTTAGTAAGATGTCAGGCCTAAATCTTCTCAATTTCTGTTTTTTAGGTTTGACATCTTCCCTCGTGGAAAGCCTATGAACTACTATTGATTGGTCCAATCCTAGCATATCACCATATGACTAGGCGAACACATCTGCATATTCCGTTAACAGCTTGGTCATCTGACACTTTTGCTCAACACTTAAACTGGTCTCGATCTTGAGGTTTTAGGTTTCTCAATGCTTCCTAGATTTACTGTCTCCACCGGCTCGTCGATTGAAATTTCGCTTTGTTCATGTTTTTGCCAATTTTCTTGTATTATTTCGTGGTCAAGGATATCGCTTCCAACAACTGACCCAGCAGCGTTGGAAACGATATCAGTGTTTTTATTTTCTACCTACGCGAAATGTCCCTGATGTTCGATGGTAGGAGATCTGGGTGAAGTAAAATGAAAGCAGATATATATAAGTAAGACAAACTGTAATTCCTTGAATTATAAAGAAGTTTCAATTGTTTAACAATCATTCTCTATCCTTGAGCTGACCTAGCGCTATCAATAGGATAACATAACCAATTATTGAGAGCTGGATGCTGTTTGGACGTGCGAGGGGTTGGACTCCCATTCCTGACGTCATCTTCGCTTATCCTTGGCTCTTGAATGATTGTTGCTTGTCTGAAAGATTGCTAGAGGGGTGGAATGCGCATCGGGGTGTTTCTTGGCTTCTCTCTCATCCTGCCTTTGACACCTCTAACTTGTGCTTCTTCCTAAGCTGTAGGAACGTACCCTAGTCCAAACGTCCCTTGCTGCCCCTCCTTAAACTGATGGCCTTCCTTGCTGGTCACCACATTCACTTCGTTGAATATCTGGAGACCACGATCTTCGAAATCATCATCCCCAATGTATGGTATAGCGGTTTCTTTGTAGATGGCATAATCCTGCTCGCCTAGCACAGTGACTATTTGCCCATTTGCAATGAATTTGACCCTCTGAAGGAGACTGGAGGGTATGGCTCCAGCAGTATGTATCCAGGGCCTTCCCAAAAGTAGGTTGAAATATCTTGGGATGTCGAGGACTTGAAAAGATATGTAGAACACTTGCGGGCCAATCTCCACTGGCAGGTTTATCTCCCCTACTATGTCTCTTTTTGACCCGTCAAAAGCCCTGACCACCGTCGAGCTGGGTTTAATATTTCTTGGATCGACCCCCAATAAGTTGAGGTAGCTAATGGGCACACATTGAGGGATGACCCGTTGTCGATGAGTACTCGGGAAATAATCGTGTCGTTACACCTTACCACTATGAATAGTGGTTTTGTATGTTGGTTTCCATCTTCTCCTAGCTCTTCATGGGAGAAAGATATCTGGTCCATGGTGAAAATAGAATCCGCCACGTGACTTATTTTGTCTGTAGCGATGCCTTATGGGACCTGAATCTGTTTGAGCACTTTGAAGAGTGCTTCCCTGTGGGGCTCAGAGGTTGTAAGGAGGCCCATGAGTGATATTTGTGCTGGAACCTTGTTTAGTTGTTCCATGATCTTATATTCACTCACTTTGACCATTTTTGTAAATGCAGCGAGCCCCTCTTCTTCTTCCTCCCCTTTCTCCGTGTTGGGCTCTTCAGTTGAGATTTTATATTTCGAGTCATATACTCTCCCAAAGCGGGTGATTCCTCCCACCATAGGGGGTCGCTCTTGCTCAAGGGTTTGATAGTCAAACGGTGCGGCCTTATACCTCTTTGCAAGTATTAGGACATTGAACACATATCTCTTCTTTAGGATTTGTATCTCAGTTGACTATCCCTCATAGCATTTTATGACTCTTGACTTTTGATTTGAATTGATCATGTTTACAGATTCCTCCCCTTCCTTTGGCGGGTTGTCCTCTTTTTCAAAATCAGACCCCCATCCGCTAGGCGGCCCATACACAGTTGGGGTGTAAGAATAGTTCACCAGGTACTCAAATCTCCCATGTGATTCTCCCAAGGTGCCGACTGTTAGGTCTCCGGCTAACCATCTCTTTTTTATATGTGACTTGGGGGTTTTCTCTGGAGCTTGACGGGAATGCCTTTTCTGCTGGTCCGTCGCCTTTTGCTTAGAGGCTTCTTTGGGAGCCGACTCTTCAAATGCGATCATATTGATGGTGGGCTTATAATTAGGCAGCTGATTGGTGTTAACATTGGGTGCTGGGGTGTTAACAAAATCCAGCTGCACAATCCCAGCGTCGATCAAATCTTGGATTTTGTGTCAGAGCCTCCAGCATCTGTCTATAGAATGCCCTCTTGGCCCATATGATAGTCACATTTGAGGCTCGGGTTGAAGTTTCTGGGCTTGTACCGGTCGTTTGGGATTTCAAAGCTGATCAAGTTATCCGCCCGCAGCAGAGCAAAGACCTGGCTGAGCGGGATCGGAATTGGGGTGAACTGTCTTAGGACTCTGGCAGCTTGGGTGTGATTTGCCGTGGAGTCCTGGGCTGGGGCACTCGTAGTCCGGAATGTCACACGAGTCCCAGCTTTGTCTGCTTTGCTGGAGTTGATTGTGCTGACGGTAGACTCCTTGGCTATGTTACCTCCCAAGGGCCTTTGTGATGGTGTGACCCTAGGAGGATCCATTGTTTGGAGTCTGCCTGTTGTGATGGCGTTTTCAATCCGGCACCCTGCAGCCATTACTTCTACAAAACTGGATGATGTCTGGCCCACCAGATGTGAGAAGTAGGTCTTGTCTAGAGTGTTGACGAATATGGATGTCAACTCTTTCTCAAAAATTAGGGTTGCTACCTTAACAGCTTGAGCTCTCCATCGCTGAGCATACTCTTTGAAAGACTCAGCATGTCTCTTTCAAAGACTTCCTAGATCAATCACTGAGGGGGCGACTTCGATATTAAACTTGTACTGGTCATAAAATGCCCAGGCAAGCCTTTCCCAGGTGTTGACCTGATTGAAATCCAAGTGGGCATACCAGACTAATGCGGGACTTGTAAGGCTATCCTGGAATGTTTAGATCATCAGTTGGTCATATTGAGCATACTTGCTCATTTTCTGGGCGTATAGCCTTGTGTGCATTTTGGGGCATCCAGTACCGTCATAATTCTCAAATTCCAGGGTCTTGAATTTATCAAGATACACCTCTTCCTCGTATGCTAGCAGATTGGTGATTCCGGCTTTCTCGAAACCGTCAGGCCCCTCTATTGTTTTCATCTTGTCGGCCAGCTGTTGGAAGAGTCCTTTTTCCATCTCTTTCTGTCTATCCTCCATCTCTTTTTTCAAGTCATCAGAGGTTGGACCCTGGTTGATTCTCGGCTCATACTCAAAGGCCAGGTTGAGGTGGGAATTAATTTCCTCATATTCTAAAGGCTGCCCCTCCACTGCCTTCCCTTTTCTAGCCCCTGAATGTTCTTCTTGAGTCGGCTGGGTAGTGCGAAGGAGGCCAATGCTTTCAGTCAGGAGGTAGACTTGTGCAGTTAACTGCTAGACCGTTTGTTCCAAGGATACGATCCTAGAGTCTAAAGCAGCGTCAGCACTTGTGTTGTTGCGGTTGTCGCCACTGTTTGCCATTTTTGTTCTTGAACGTATGCAGATTGGGCTTCTGGGAGGGTTCGGTTGTTTGGGAACTATTTTGATACCTGGCACGCATTTTTTCTTTTCAATATAATGTATGCAAATGTAATGCATGTGTCACATGGATGCTTAAAATAAAAGGGGCCAATAATTGATTGATGATGTAATATTGAAACTTTTTATTAATATTGGAAATTTTGGAGTTTGATACATAAAAAAAAAAAAAAAGAAAGAGTACAATGATAATCTATTTCCTAGCTTTCTTGGTCTTTTGTTGTGGAGACTCAAGTTTCCTGTTGATGACGGCTTCTAATTCCTTGACCCTAGCTTGGGTCTTCTCCAGCTAAGCTTCCAAGGCTTTGTTTCTTTGGTCGGATTCCTTGAATCGACCTTTCTAGATGTCCTTTTTATAATCTGCAGCTTCAAAATATACTTCCATCCGAGCCCTAACCTGCTCTAGGTAGATTTCCAACTCCGGGTTTACCTTGTGTGACTTAGGTTGGGTGACATCCGGGACCCGATATGCTCTTTCCCCTATCTGATACAACTGGTGGATCACAAACTCCCTGGTGGCTCGATGTTTGCCCACTTCGCCATCTAGCTCTCCGAGGTCTACATTTGGGCTCTCGATTCTGGCTTCCCAAAGTGCTTTGACCTCTGCCAGCTTAGCGAATTTCTCAGCTACTAGTAAGTTCGGATCTTGGTACTCGAATGTGACTGCCTCCAGCGAGGGCCGATAAACTATGTCTTGAATAGTACCGAACCGGTGGACCACTGAGTTGGGATGATAACCTATACATCCGCTGATACCGATTAGAGGCACGGCTTGAAAGTTACTGCAGGTTAAAATAACTTTGTCGCAACAACTCCATCTGGCTGTCCACAAAATGTCATCGGCACTGAAACTTCTAAGCACTTCTACCTAACTATAGCTGGTAAGGTCGTCAGGTAGCTTTATCTTCTCTATGCATGAGTCCATGAGATCCACTTGTTGAGCCAAGGTTTTCTAGACCATGTTCAACCTAAAACACTTGAGGTGGCTTACAAACCATATCAGTATAAGGTTAATATTTGAGCGGAGGATCCCGTGGCCTTTTTTCTTGACAAAGTTTAAGTTCCGGATCTGTTCAGCCAATAGAGCCGGGATGTAAGATTTTCCTTCCAGGAATTGGGCTACCAATTCTGCAACTTGGTAGTGGACATAGAAAGTTCCGGTAGGGAAAAGTATGGTGGCGAAAGCTGTCAAGATGAAAGCATTCACCCTTCTTTGTCTATAAGTCTTAGGGTCCCCACACAATAGTCTTTCTTGTCCCCATTATCTTCTCAGGCGATGAACCAGGCTTCCAACTCGTCCATCCGTATGCAGTATGCATTACAGTTTGCTAAAGCCTTGTTGACTGCTGTTTTGCGGATACCCAGGAGTCCGCTGAAAATACCGGCTGGCCCGGCCTCAAGATCTGGTACATAGACTTGGTTGGTTAGTGCTGGAGCCTGTAGCAACTGGGTGTACTCTTCTAGAGTAGGAGTAATCTCATGTGGCCCGATGAAGAAAGCCGCTGGCTCTATTTCCCATAGGTGGAGCATGGCCCGTACCAAGGGCAAGTTCATCTCCATCTTCATCAGTGAGAGGATGGGCCCTATTTTCTGTTAGATGAAGGCCTGCTCCTCTGGGTTGTATAGGGTGAACCAGTGGTCCAGTACCAATTTTGGATCTAGAGGTTTGCACACTCGGATTTCTTTACGGAGGAGGCGGTCAACTGCGGTACTAGCCATCTATTACAATAGAAATT
This sequence comes from Laguncularia racemosa, assembly GCA_037954665.1. Taxonomy (NCBI): domain Eukaryota; kingdom Viridiplantae; phylum Streptophyta; class Magnoliopsida; order Myrtales; family Combretaceae; genus Laguncularia; species Laguncularia racemosa. Next base: position 829,573 of record JBBMOL010000188.1, read on the forward strand.
TCCTAATTACAACCAGAACTATGATAACATTATAGGGAAATATATCTGAACTCCATGAACAGAACAAAATATTACATCATCAATCTATTGTCAACCCATGATGTTATGTATGCAAATAGGTAGGTTCTAACAGGTCCCCAAGCTCTATGGCCTCCCGCATTCTCGGAGAAATGGATCTCAAGCCATAACGAAGCATTGGGTGGGGTAGCCTAATCAGTCCCGAACGGTGATCATATCACTTCGCCCGAAACCTACATGCACCCCCCCCACCCCCCCCCCCCGTCTTAGGGTCTTAAGACGGTCCGGGTTTGACCGTATCTACTCACACAATTGTATGCATGCAGACTCAATAACTAAAGTAAATAGTTGAATTCTAACCTTTAGCTAAATCCCTGAAAGGTTAGCAATAATATAACAAATCAAAAAAAAACATTTTTCAGAAAGGAGCAATTTGAGGAGATTCAAGTGGCTAGCCTACTAGAGAATTTCTTCCCCAGCGGATTCGCCATCCTGTCGAGTCTAATTTTTTATTTCCCATTCCTAATCCGATCTATACTAGACCCTATGCTCATCTAATGTAGACCCTCGACTTGAGTTAGGAATTTCGTTTTATTTTGAAGTCGCCACCCAACTGTAGTTGGGAAAATTGAATTAGGACTAATTGAGCAGACTAGTCCTAATTTGGACCACTGATCAGCATGATTTCCTCTCTTTGTTTTCGTGAAAAGAGGAAAGGGAAAACCAGAGTTTCTGAATTCGGAAGCTAACCTATTAAAACCCTAAGGTTACCACCCTAATCTCCTAAAATTTAAACCTTATCCGAAATGTCTTTTATTTGTTTTTGTTGTCCTTTTATTTTATTCTTGAATATCCTATTCTAAGAAAATGATTTTTATTCCTTTTTAGGGTTGCCCCAAATAGGTGCCTACGTACCTGCTATTCAGATCAAACTTGCCGTAGTTCGCTTTTCTTGAAAAACTTTAGTGTTTTTGTGGATTTTAATTGTGAAATCTCTTTTGATTTATGTTTTTACCATCTTAGTATTTTTCTAAAAAAATCTAAGCCTAAGCTTGATAATTTGATTTTTGAAAATGATATTTTTAAGGAAAAACCAATTTTTGATTTATTTGAGAAAATGATTTTTCTAAGTGATAAAAATTCCATTTTTCTATTTTTCAACTCATTTCCACTATTATAAATTTTATTGATTTTTATTAATTTTTTATAATTTTTATATTTTTTATTAATTTTCATAATTTTTATTAATTAAATTTTTATTGAAAAATTTTCTCCTAGATTTTTCATCTATCCTATTCTAAAATCTAAATTTTTATTATTATTATTTTCTTTATAAATTTTCACATTTTTATTATTTTATTATTATAATTATTATTTTTATTTTTATTATTCATCCTAAATTAAATCCTAAAAAAAAAATCTAAATTCCAATATCTTTTCTATTTTTTAATTATATAACAAATAAATAACAAAATAAATTCGAAAAATAAATAAATAAATAAAATAACTAAATAAATACATAAGAAATTAATAAATAAAAAATAAAAAAAGATTGGAAAATCCGACTTACCTGGATCTGGGTCGGTGCGGGGGTCGGGTTAAGTCGAAGCGAGTCAGGTCGGGTCCGGGTCGATAAGACACGGCGGCTGGGGATGCTCGTTGACGGCGTTCCGGCGGCCTTTCGAAGCGGGTGAGGTGTCGATTCCTAGGTTTTCGAGGGTGGAGAACTCAACTGTGGCAGTAGATTTCTCCAAAAACACCTCCTAGAGGTTGCTCGACGCTTGATCGGTGGTCGCGGGTTAAAGAACTCCGGCGAGGCTTCGATTCTCTCTTTTCCTCACTTTTGATCCGTGGCTCTGCCTCTCCACTTCATCCTCTATTTATAGGTGCAAGAAATCGAGCTAGATAAGTTCGGATTTCCACCGATTGAAGCAAATCAGATTTGCGGTTAAAAACCCATCTCCGATTTGTGCAAATCCATGATTTGTTGAGATTTGATTCCAATTGGATGATGTTTATCTTATTTCTGTTGAAGATCTGTTGGATTTGTGCAAAAAATCGAATCAAAACGGCAGAAATTCGGATTTTTCTCCTCACCGGCGATCTCGGACGGAGGTTGAAGACGATCATGCGACCGGCGCGTGCGTTCGCTCCAGCCAATCGGCTGCTAACATGTGTCCCAGGCAGAAAAAATTTTGCAAAACGGGGATTCTGCTTCCCCCGCGTTTCGAACCCTTGACCGAGCCCTCCCATGCATGCAACAGACCAGTTGGGCTAGCCCACTTTTGCAATTTTATTATTTTCGCAAATTGCATATATGTAATGCGATTTTTTTATTTTGTTGTATTTTTTGAAATTTCAAAAATTTGTAAAAATTATTTAACCCTTTTTATTATCATTTTTGAAATTATTTTTCCAAAATTGATGTATTTTTCCTATTTATTTTATTTTTTGAATATTTTTCCTATTTTTTTTTAAAATGTAAAAAATTGGAGAAAATTGGAAACTTATTATTATTGATCATTAGGACAAAAATGAGGTGTTTAAAATACCAAATTATGATATGTCTTAAATTGAATTAAAGCATATGCAATCAAACAATACAAACAACTCCTAATCAAATCCGGATCAACCTTCAATTATGGCGTGAACCCTAAACCCTTTTTAAATTTGATTTGTTAATAAATGAATCTCAACACCAAATAAGGATGTACTCAATGGGATTAAGCACACAACATAAGATCAAATGAAATTCCAATTACCAATCAACACAAAAATGGGCGTGAACTTCTTACAACAAAGGAACTTCCACGCAATTGAAGAAAGGTAATCAACAATACAATATATAGGATACAATTCCACTAAATTGATAACAATAATAGGATGGAAATTGAACCTACAATTGATGAAAAAATCAAACCCAAGAACCAATCCTAATCAACACTAGATATTACACACTAGTTATGAAAAGGAAAATCAACTTAGGAATTGATATTACTCGCAGTTTCCTAAGTTGCAACTCACCACAATTCCAATGATGAAATTGATAAGAGTCCTTATGAAAAATTAGGATGAACCTTAATTTCTCACGAAATTTGCGGCAAAGATAAGTGTAATCTCCTCCTCTAAAACCCCACTTAAGCAAGTATTTATACTTGCTCCCTTTAGGGTTAAAATGGTTGAAAAATTACAATTGTGCCACTAAAGGGTGGCCGGTCCTAAAACACAAATTACAACAAAATAAAATGTCCCAAAAACTTACAAAATAAATTGTTCAAAGATATAAATTACAAGTATAAAAGATAATGATCTTCAAAGAGCCGATTTGTCGAGTCATTGTTGATCACAGTGGGCCATTGGATGAGAATCCAATGATGTCCCTAATTGATCAACAGTGAAGTTCATTTGGCATCCCGTGAAGAAAAATCGTTGTACTTTCTAGATTATTATTCAAATGTTTATTAGATAAAGAAAAAAAGATGTATGCATATAAGTGATTTGGATTATCATGTAAATCAAGTTCCCTGTTCATCAAGATTGCTGGGAAGATTCCTATCACTTGCAAAGGCAATTATTGTTCATCAGTATCCCATTTCCATGGTTGAACATGAGTGGTTTAAAGAGTATATCGGTAGTATTCAACCATTGGTAAATCATATCAGTTGCACCACCATGAGGAAAGAAATTATAAGCATATACAATGGGGAGAAGGAAAAATTGGGAGTAATGTTGAAAGGACTAAATTCTCAGGTTGCCATAACAATAGACATGTGGACATCTAATCAAAAAAGGGGATACATGATCGTGACGGCGCACTTTATTGACAACAATTGGAGGCTTCAAAGTCGACTGTTGAAGTAAGCTTCTTTGTTATCATGTCTTTCTTATTTTATCTACTCAAAAAGTATATTTATATATTTATGTTAACCTTATTTATATATTTATGTAGTTTTGTGTATGTTCCAACTCCGCATATAAATGAGGTACTTGCTGATTATTTGTTTGAGTCACTAATGTCATGGAGTTTGGATAGAAATTATCTATAGTCATTATAGATAATTGTTCGGCGAATTATGCCATGATCACAACTTTATTGTTGAAGCTATGAAAAGATGATCTAATTCTTTATGGGAAGGTAATTCATATGCGTTGTTGTGTACATATCTTAAACTTAATTGTTAAGGAAGGTGTGAGTGTAATAGAAAAAGCAATAGAGAATATTTGTGATGGTGTCACATTTTGGTTTGCAACACCATCACGAGTAGAGAAGTTTGGAGAGGGATTTAAGCAATTAGATATTTTGTATCGTAGAAAACTTTCTTTAGATTGCAAAACCAGATGGAACTCAACATATGATATGCTTGTCACAACAAATGGATATAAAGAAGTTTTCTACAGAGTTCAGCATATGAATAGACACTACCCATGTCTTCCAATAGATGATGATTGGGAGTTAGCAAAAGAAATTTGTAACAAGTTAGCGATATTTTATGAGGTAACTAATCTTTTTTCTAGTACTCAATATCTAACAACAAACTATTATTTTGAGAAGGTGTATGAAATTAGGGAAGCTTTGATTGAATGGAAGGACTCTATTGATGTCAATATTAGTAAAATGGCTTATAAAATGCTTGAGAAGTTTGAAAAATATTGGGGTGATGTGCATATTATTATGGCTATTTGTATTGTTTTAAATTCACACTTTAAAATGAAGGTTGTCGACTTTGTGTTTGGTAATATTTATGGGGTGAGTGCTTCTATGGAGATACAAAATGTTTGAAATACTTGTTTTCAATTGGTGCAAGAATATCAGTTTAATGCTAAATCTCATCAAGTAAGAGCACTCACATTGCCAATACTTCTTCAAGTTCTCTAACAAGCAATGATACTATTTCTACTGATTTAATAAGAAAATCAAGGTTGGTATAATACTTGCGCACCATCAATACTGATGGCTATGTAAAATTAGAGTTGGAGCATTACTTAGAAAAACCTGTGTTTCCTTGGATAGATAATTTTGATATCCTTAGCCAGTGGAAATCAAGTGGAATCAAGTATCCTACATTGTAAGAAATAGCTAGGGATATATTAGCTATTCCTGTATTGACAGTTGCTTCTTATTCGACATTTAGTACTGGTAAATGAGTAATTAGCTCACACAGAAATTGACTCAATCCAGATACAATTGAGGCATTAATGTGTACTCAAAGCCGGTTATCATATGAAATAAAAGGTAAGAGTTTAGATTACATAATATTTGCTTTTCTTTAATTATTAATAAAGCTTTTATTGCCCACTATTTGATTTATTTAACGTAATTTTTTTTCTCTTCATAAATATAGAGATAATTGAGGAAGAGGATTGAGGGTGAATTCTAGAATTATGTGGTTATAAGAGTGGGTAAGTAAAAATAGATGATTATAGCTTTTTTTTTAAGAAAAAATTAATTGTTAATATATGTTAAATTTAATTACAGGTGGAGCTTTCTAATTATGGCTATTTTATAAATATGTGAAATTTGATATTTTCTTATATATTTTTTCATCTATAAACTATTGGACTTCTTGTTTGCATATTGCACCTATATTTTTGTTCCTCTCTTAATCTTTAAGTTTAATATCTGATGTAAATTAATTTTGTTTTATGTTCTTTTTTATTTAGTTTCTTATGATTTCAGAGAAATTAACATAATGTATATTATGTTTTAATTCAATAGAATTTTATAAGATTTTGATTTCTTTCTTTTTTTTTATCACAAATAGGCTAATAATAAATTGAAGAAATGATATATGAAAATAAGTTAAAAATCACAACATTGTTTGGGTCAAGTTATGGGTTGGGTTTATGTTCTCCCTTTTGCAAACGAGGCGGCTTCGGGTTTCAGGAATATATTACACTATCGAGTCGAGTCAAGTTCGAGGATCTCTCTTCTCCATTGGGTTGGGTTTGGGTTCTATTGAACCCATCCCAAACCTGACCCATTTACATGACTAATTATGAACTGCCACCTATGATGCATGATTAAGTGCAATTTTGTTAGATTAATAGATTATGAAGATGATAAATGTGTTAGATTGATGATTAATTAATAATTGAAAAGTTTAATTTGAAATTTAAGTGAGAAATTTACATAATAAGTGAAGAACCTTGTTGCCACCTCTAATAGGTTGTAATTGGGAGTGTTTTTATGAAATAAATATGTTTTGATTGTTAAATTACGGAAAAAAGGATGATTGGTGTGATGAATTGTGGATAAGAATGAAGTTTAAGTGATGACTTCTAAGTATAAAGTGAGTTAGAAGTGAAAATGACTTGAAATTGATGAAATGATGAACAAATAGCTTAATAGAGGATGTGATTTAATTTTTTCAGCACAATATGAGAGTAATCAAAGTAAGAAATCTAGGTGAATTAGAAGTTATATGATGATTCAAAGGTTGCATGAAGTTTAGCAAGATTATAGGATGAGATAAGATGGAAATTAGATGATTTGGTCTTGAAAATTGTGGTTATTATTGCTTGTCATATTACTATGATTAAATCTGAATTTTTTTTAATTAATATGTTTACTTTGAGTTAAATTGGGTGTAGCATGTTTAATTGGTGAATGGAAGTTTGTTTGTGTGTAGAATAAGGCCTAGAGGTTGAGTTGTAATGAAATTGGGCTAGTCGATGATGTTTTGATTTTGCTAGATGTTTTCTGACATTTTGGGGCTGGTCTAAAATTCATTTAGGCTTAAATTTGAAATATAAATGATGTTTTGGACATTAGAAAGGAATAGGATTAAGCAGACTTTCGTTTGAAGTGATTTGAACCTAAATTAAATATAATATACACCTTTAATGGTAAAAAATTTGCAATCTAGTGTAATCTCAAAATTTAAGGACCCTAAAATAAATAAAATGAGTCTTAATGGGTTAAAATGAATAATGCAAGTGATAAGGGTTCAAATGGTTTTGGTTTTACTTAATTTGGGTTTTAAATAAATAAGTTATAGCTTTTTAAAGCTAAAACCTTCTAAAATGACGAATTTAAATATTAGAGTTATGATAATTAAAATAATTTGGGGCAAAACTAGCCTAATCCCAAGTCAACCTATAGGTTATCCATATGAAAATTCATAATTAATTAATTAGACCTAAATAATTTAAGAAATCAATTTGGATTAATTTAGGAATTAACTTACATGTTGTTCACTTCATGAATAAAATAAGGCTCTAATGAATAGTAATTGTTATGGAATGAAATAAAGGTGTAATAAGTTGTAAATGGATATTACGGTGCTTAGTTGGATGTAATAGAATTATTAATATGTTGTTTACTTGACAAAATTGAACAAGGAATAAACCATGAATAAAAATAAAATATCGAAAATGCCCTTATTTAGTTAAATACATCATCATTATATATATATATATAGATAGATAAGCAACCCCAATCCCAAACCTATTCTTGTAGAAACCTTAAACCCAAATGAAGAAATCAACCCTTGATCACCTTTCAATGGAATCACAACAACCATATAACAAGAAGTGCATCCGTATTGAATCTCTTCTGTCTCACAATTTCGAAATATATATGAATTCTCCTTTTACAAATTGTTTGAAGCATCTTACTTCAATGCCACCTTTGCTGGTTAATGCTTTTTCTAGTTATCTATATAGAAGAGGTGTCTTGTTTAGGTTTAAAGTTTGAAAACTTTTTAAGATTCATGATCACTATCTTTGTTGGGTACTACACTTTCTTATTTTAATTTTCGATTTCTTTGGTCTAATGTCAAGATGCAATTTGTGATACCATGTCGAGTGGTATATTTATGTTTGTTTTGAGTGTACTTGATGATTGTGCTAATCTGAATATCGAATTAGAACTAGTGTTTTAGGTCTTACTAGGTTAGAAGCACTTATGTGATTGAAACCTACATTGCTAGATTTGTTAATTGATGCTAGCTATTCTACATTTGTTGTGGTAAATGTCACCAATTTCATGCTCTAGATTTGTTAATTGATGCTAGTTATTCTACATTTGTTGTGGTAAATGTCACCGATTTCATGCTCTAGATTGGCAAAATCACTAGAAAGAGATAAAGGAGAGAGTTCTCACAATTGGCCTTTGCAATGTTTCACATAAAGGCTAGTGATTTTATGCTATTGATTAGTACTTTGTAGTTTTTATCCTCAATTTTTTTATGCCTTCTTTACTTGGTGTAAACTATGTTACCCAATTATCAAATTTCAATATATAAAATTAACACTAGAGCAAATAATATTGAAACAAAGAGAAATACGAAGTATGCAGATCTAACTATATACTGAAACTGAAACCATCTTGAATAAATTTAGGTATAGGTCTTAACAATGTAGATAGGTCAATAAGTGGTTTAAGTTTGAAAAATTAAATATATATTCCTTTGACAATAGATCTTAACAATGTAGATAGGTCTTTGTTTAAGTTTCTCTAGTTTTTGTGTTGCTTTTTTTTTTTCATCTAGTAAGCTTTTTATCTAACATTTTGACAATATATGCATACACATAACTTATCATGCCTTCACATAACTTCTTATCTCATCATGACAAACTATTAGATGGTTTGGAAAGTTGTTCCAATTCTCTATAGTACACTATCTAGAGATAGAGAATCATCATAAGTGAATCTTTAACTAAATTAGAAATTCTTACTAATGTTCTCTATTTGCTTGTAAGCTAGATGAGATCTCAAATTTATCAATGCTTCTATACGTGTATGCTTCACTATATTTTGTAAATATGTTAGAGGGATATGATAGAAACAATGTTTATAGGATGGAATATCCATGCTCATCACTAGGTATGGATCTACTTATAATGCATGTTTAACATGTAAACAAGAGATAGTACTTTACAAGTTCTTTTAATAAAAGATTGTCCAACATATGATTATTGATTGGAGTGTGGAAAAAACAGTTTTAAGATGGATTGAGAAGTTGGAATGTGAGTTGGAGAAGCATAAGGAAATAATCATAAAACTTGAGTACAAGTTACATCTTTTACAAGAAAGGAAAATGGGAGATAAACACTTGGCATTGCTACAATAACCATATGTTGTATTGTATACAATAGAAAGAACATGTATATGATGGAATATAAATGCTTAGTATGATATTCTTACATGTAAGTCGCATGTATGTTTGTCCCATATATGAGACAATTAAGCCATAAATTACTCAAGAAAAGGAATGAAATATTAAAGTTATATACAATTGTATGAAATATTTGTGTAAGTTAAAGGAAACGATAAAACACCTTTTGATAGACATATTTCCACAAGCTTATAGCCTTGCATCATCAGTAATAATTTGTTTATTGTGATTGAAATTTAACAGAAATTATTTTCTCATGTAGTAAAAAAACATATGAAGATGAGGAGAGATGGGATTAATCATGAAGATGGACAAACTAATGTCTTGAAAGTTGAATTAATTCTTCTATTACTATTGACGGTAAAAAGAGGGCCCAAAAATTATTTTAATGACTCATAAGAATCTATATTATGGAATATGGAGATCAATGACTTTCAACTCATACTAGTTGTTAATGGATATGTGAAAATTATACAGCTTCCTATAATAGCATTTGAAAACACATCAATAAATGTACATTTATGGAAATAATTTGTTTATCTTTTAATCTTGTGACAATGCCTATAAAAAAGAAATGAAATAGTAACATAAAACTATCTCCCTTTAGAATGACAACAATAATAGGCATGCTCGAATATACCAGGTAATCGAATGCCATGATGTAATAGAGAGCAACAAATGCAGTGCTTTCTTTGTATATAGATTTGTAGGAAATCAAAAGCCAAAAATTTCCTTATATTTGTGTGTGTGTGCGTGTATGTGTGTATGCGTGTATAATGTTTAAGCATCCTAACAAATGCATGCAAAACAACATAGCTAGAGAAGATATTGTAAGCAATAAGGTACCTTAGATTCTTTATTTAACAATAGCTCAATTCTATCAGATCCTTAAACTAGAACTATAATTAGTACTTACGTCTTCTTATCATGAAAATGATCAAAAACTATAACCAAAATTAGAACTAGAGTCTCTCCCCACATAGCCACTAGTGGTATTTGGATTCATAGTTTTTCGTTTCATGACATTTTTTGTTGCAAGTTTTCTTGGAAAATGTAGTAGAATGAGAAAATAGTAAGATGTAAAGAATCAAGAGACATATGTGACATTCATTCATTTCAATTTATCCAAATAGAGGACAACTGTTCCATCACTCCTTATGGCTAGGCATATAGGGAAAATTGAGAAAACTACAGTGACACTCTATTCCCATGAAGTATTCAATAGTTGCATGCAATGTCCAACAATGGCAATCTTCTACATAGTAATTATTTCTTCGGGGAAAAAAAAAACCACAAATAAAATTTCAACACTAAGTAAAAAAAAAAAATCTTTTTTTTTATAGTGTGGAAGTTCCATTCTTTCTACCATTATCGAGCCTGATTTTGAATTTTTCCTTAATTAACCCATATTAAATCTAACCCACTAAATATAAGTTATTCGACAATAAAATTAAAGAAAAACTATATTTTTAATTATTTTAAAAAAAATTAAAGTCACCACCAATCTAAGTTAGAAAATAAGATAAGTTAAGGTTAATGAGGTGAATTAACCTTAACTAGCTATTGATCCATGAATTTTTCTAAAAAAGTTTTGGAAAAATATTAACCAGAAAATCTAGACTCGAAGTTATCTTATTAAAACCTAAATGGTTACTACTTGTTATCTTTTTCAAGAAAGTAAATTAAAAGCTCGTTATCAATTTCTTTCACTATCACATATGCAAAACATAATATTTTTCATATAGAGCATGAAAAAACAAAAATCAAAACAACATGGAAAATTTTTAATTATTTTTTTATTACAAATGGATTTTCTATTCCTATTTAAAAATTAAAGAGAATAAAACTTTTGCATTAAAATTGAACTAAAAAATAGGATAAATTATTTTTATGTTTTTATATTATAAATTGAAATTTTAAAAGGATAAAATATTTTTTATATAATTTTTATATGGTAAATTGAAATTGGAAAAGAATAAAATGATTTTTTAATTTTATATGTGATTGCCCGTAGATGCCTACATACCCGCTAACTAGGATCAAAGCAACGTAGTTCTATTTTCATAAAACTTTTGTGAATTAATTAATTTTAATTATGAAAACAGGCCGAGTTTATATTTATTATCATTTTATTTTTTTTTAAGGAAAAATTCTAAACCTAAAATTTTATTTTCCAATTTTGAAAGACTAAAGACCTAACTTTTGAAAACACCAATTGAAGTTTTTTATTTCATGAAAATCATTTTTCTAGGTGAGAAAACATTTTTTTTTTCAAAATAAAACCATATCCTAGATAATAAATAATTTTTATTTTTTTTTTTATTTTTATATCTTTATATTTATAAGCTAAGTATTACTAATTATTTTAAAAAAAAACTAGTTGGGAACCTAATCGTCCCTAGGCGATGGTTATACCGCAACATCTAAGACTTACACAATAGTTTCCTCCTAATTACTTAGTTTACTAATTTTCCTAATTGATTTTTATAAGGTTTTAATATATTCTATCCTTAACTAAATTAAATAAATTAAGATAAATTTATTTAACTTAATTATTTATTTATTTATTTATTTTTTATTATTATTATTATTCTAATTTTCATGAATTAGATTTATTTTTATTTTTATCAATTAGATTTTTAAAAAATAAAATAAAATAATTTATCTAAAATAAATTAATAATAATAATAATAATACACTTACCTATGCGGCAATTAGGAGTCTTCGTCAGCGGTGCTCCAGTGGAGATTTGAGGTGGTTGAGGAGTGGTTCCCCAAGTTTTCGAGGGTGTAGAAGTCAAATTTGGTGTTATTTTCACCTAAAAGCAAGCCTAAGTGGTGGTTTAGGAGGTGGCCGACAATAGAGTCCTTCAGGTTTTGTCGATATAAGCTTCTAGAGTGCTATCAATTCACAAGACCAGCCTTTTCTCACTCCTTGTGACCTAAGGAAACTAATGGTACCTAAACCGAGGCTCGAAGTTGAGTATTGGTGGAGGAATCTTAGAGAGAAGTTTCAGCACAAATTTGAGGTTCCTAGAGAGAGAAAGTTCACTAGCCAGAGCTTATGAGTGTGTATTTTTGGTGATTTTCCCCCCCCCCCCCCCCCCCCCCTTTTGGTTTCTAGGCATTCTCATGTATTTATAGGCACATTCTATTATTTTCGATAAGTTCCAAATAGATGTGAATCAAATTTGTGATATTTTCCCAAAAACCTAAGTTTATCCTTTGATTTAATCCCTTTTTTTGCTAAAGATTGATATTAATCTTTGTTTTTAGTTGGAATTGGATTGGATTATATTGAGAAACGAATTCATTTTACATGGATTTGCTCAAATCCGCTTTCATTCTTCCTCTGTGAGCTCCGGTGTCTATCTGAGGAAGAAGATCATGTGCTTTGTGCGTGCCTTTGTCAACCAATAGATGCTACCACGTGGCAGTTGGAAAGGAAAAAAAGAAAAAAAGAAAACAGCACAAAGTGCCTCTCATGAAACTCAAACTCACAACCAACATCTCCCTCGCATGCACCTGGGCGCACATATGGACCAACTAAGCCGACCCTTTTTTCCCTTTTTTTATTGCAATCAATTTATATTTAAGCTATCGGTCCTAATTAATTTTTATTGATTTAAGATTCCCAAGCTTAATTTAGAGACCCATATTTCCATAATTTTTTTGAAAATTTTATTTTTATTATTTTTTCATTTAATTTTTACTAACTCAAACCAGGCTTTTTTTTAAATTATTACTTTTTTTTACTTATTTATTAAACAAATATAAATGGGAGGCAAAAATGGAGTGTCTACAACCATATATTCCATTAATGAAATATTATGATTTGTTAAGAAAAAGTCATCAAATGAAAACCTAATCATAACATTATCCTTGCATCATTAGTTTCCACGAAAAATTCTAAATAAACAATAGAAAATTTTCAAAAACTCATTTACATGCATGATCATAGTATAGAACTTAAGTTTAACGACTCGCCAAATCTTTGTAAGTGGCGATTAACAATCTACGGTCAATAGTAGGTTACTTCATAAGTTTTAGTGGAGAGAGAAAGAGGCTTCATTGAGCTTCTTCTAATCATGAGTTCTAATAGGGGTAGGGGGAGGAGTCCTTCATCGACCTTTGATTGAGCTTATTTTGATAGAGAAACAGGGAGAAATAGAGAGAGAGAGAAGAGGAGGAGGAGGTAAAGATGAGTAAGGTTTTCTCAATCCAATATCAATTTTTTTTTTTTAATTTGAGGCCAAAGGATGTAATATGCAAATTGGGATTGGGTTCTTTTGGGAAGAAAAAATAAAAATGAAGGATTGAATTGATATTCCTGACTTAGATTTAAGAATGGGAAAGATTAAAAATCAACTGAACACTTTAATGGCAATTCCACAAAAATAAAGGAGAGAATGGAATTGCTATTAGAGCAAAGTAAACAGAATGTTAGTAAATGAATCTTAGTAGGCTTAAAGGAATTTAAAAGAACCCAAATTGGTTCAAGGCCCAAAATTTGCTTGAACCCATTTCATCTTTAATGCCCATATCCTAAAAAGGTTCTAAAAAGTCATGAAAACCTAAATAGGCCTTAAACTCAATAAGGCAAAAAATCAACTAAAGACCTAAAATAGAATTAAAGTAAGGTGTAATAAATCTAATTGAGCCCAAGATATAATGATTAGGATCAAATGGACACAATGGACCTAGGTAATTACAATAGATTAAACTGGCCTAATTAGTCTTAAAATGGGCTTAGAAATAACAATTAGACCTAATAATTATAATTGGGCTTAAATGTATTTTGATGGTCCTAGACATCTAAATTAAGGCATAATAAATCTAAATGTGCATATTAAATGAATTAGGTTCAAATTTGATAAATTACTTCAAATAATAGAATTAATTAATTAATTAATTAGGGCTAGTGAGCCCAATTATAAACTTAATTGGGCTTACTATTCTTTAAGGACCCAAATACCCTAATTGGGCTTTAAACATATCTAAACTCAAATTTAAACAACGTAATAAACCTAAATAAATAATTCTAAAGGGTTTAGGCTAAACTAGCTAAAAGGTTAATAGGCCTTTATAACCCTTAATGGACTTATGACTAATATAAGCCCTAAATAGTCTAAATTGACTCGAGAATAACATCCAAATACTTAAAATAACTATCTGACTTAAGTTTTCTTTTTTAATGCGTAAATCCACCCTAACTTACTCAAATGGAATTTCAGACTTCAACTCAAGAACCTTTGACCTTTCTAAGTATGCAGTAACATGCATATTACTTGATAAGTTAGAAAACTTTAAATAGGACTAATAATTTACTCGACTAAGTATCCAATTGCTATTTGTGCTTGGTTACTTAAACCGGTAAGTGACACCCTCGGATCACGATCATAGTTGTGGCTATATGCCTCGAAATGACACAATAGTTTAGGTGCTTAGGTCATTTAGGAATGCCTCAATAGGTAGCTAATAAATGAAATCACATCAAATAACGGGCTATATAAATGGAGAAAAGGCATATTAAGAGTCATTCGAGGTGATAGGTCTTAACCGATGATATGATATAACTAAATTGTGATTAGTAAATACTACATAATAGTGAGGTCACTTAGATGAAGCTATTAAGTTTTAATTTTTCCAAGGTGGAGTCTGGCTACTCCTCGTCAACCCCCAATTGCCATTGTAGTGGAATCAAACCTTAAGTTCCTTATCGTCTTGTCTGGAGTCATGAATACTCTCATGTTGATTATTTACTTTAAATAAGATAAATAAACTATATGATTGTTTATTAAATTAGTATGTAAGCTAGTTTGACAACTATATGTGTGTGTTTGCAATACTGTGTACTAGATTTTTTGGCTTACTTTTCTTTTTTAGGTGAGGACTATTTAATAGATCTCCTTTACAATTCAATGGTTTTTTACTCTGAGAAGTACATAAACGAGTATAAGGACTCAAATCTTAAGGACTATTATTATTATAGGAGTTGTTGTGGCTCCATATCCTATTTACCTATGTCTATATTCTACCGGTCCCTTGATGTGCCTAAAAAGGGATTAAGCACATGCAAATTAAACCAAATAACAATCCCTAAATGACTAAGACAATTCGGTTCAAGGTGAAGCAATTGTAGCGTGACCCTAATTGCAATATATGGTCCGAATGATGTATTACATGAAATGGATCAACACAATAGTATATTCCTCAATGATGATCACAAATTATACTTCAAAACTCACGTGATTACTACTCAAAATCCACAAGAAAATAACCATGATCCCCCTTCCACAACAAATACTTTCACGGTTCGACAATGTGTAAAAATGAGGAATATTAATCAAGTATAACAAAAACTCAAGTTAGCACAATAATTCGAATAATTATGAATCAAATATGACTAAGAAATATTCCAATTCAACCCTAAATATTACACACTAGAGAAGAAAAGAAATCACAACAAATTGAAATTGATATAACTCACAATTTCAACTGTTACACTCGCCACAATCTCAACTCTTGGGATTGAAATTGATAAGAGGAAATTTGAACTAGGAAACCCTAATTCTCTCATGTGAAAATGAGTGTTTGTTCTGAAAAATTGGCCTCCTAAAAACCCTACTTAAGTAAGTATTTATACTTGCTCCCTTTAGAGTTAGAAAGTACACAAAATTACAATTATGCCACTTTTAGGGTGGCCGGTCCTAAATGAGAATTACAAACAAAATGAAAGTATCCTAAAAGAAATTACAACATAAAATAGTCCACAAAAATGAAAAAAATATAAAAGAAATTAGTCTTCAAGATGCCGGTCTTTAAGGTACTTTCGAATTGAGCCCCGATGAAGATCCCGACTCACTCAAAAGTATAGGTAATTTGGTTCCTTATAGGACTGATAAGTGAGCCTGCTGGAATGCATAACAATTATAAGCTAGGAATGAAGAAAATAAATTAGCTTCCTTAGGATTGGGTTTTTCATGTAAGATTCTCAAAACTAAGTTGTGTAGACCCTTAGCTCGGGCCCTGGTGATAGGTCCTGTAGGAGTTTGATTCCTATCATCTCCTCGAGTTTCTGGAAGATTTGCCTTCAAATCTGATAGGTCTTCATGCATGTCGTCTGATAAGTACGGTGATAGATCTGCAACATTAAAGGTTGCCGATCCTCCATACTCTCTTGGTAACTCTATCCGGTAGGCGTTGTTGTTGATGTGCTTTAAAACCCTGAATGGTCCGCCTAATTTGGGAGACAGCTTCTATGACTTCTTATGTGGAAACCTATCCCTACTAAGATTAATCCAAACTAAGTCACCTGGATTATAAAGATGAGTTCTTCTGTGTCTGTTTCCCTAGATTTTCTACTGTTCCTGGGTCTTCTAAAGGCGTTCAGTTGTTCTATCATGAATGTACTGAATTTGCCTGGCTCGGTCAACTCCACTAAGACTCTCTTCCTTTGTTGCTGGTCCTGTTATAAAATCTAATGGAATAGAAGGATTATAGCCATAAACAACTTCAAATGGAGACTTACTGGTTAAACTATGAGTAGACCTATTGTAAGCGAACTCAACAATAGGAAGACACAAGTCCCAATCGGTAAGATTCTTACCAACTGTTGCTCTGAGTAGATTCCCAAGCGTACGGTTAACAACTTCTATTTGTCCATCTGTCTGTGGATGGCAAGAGGTATTGTACATAAGCTTAGTACCTAGTCTTTTCCATAATGTCTTCCAAAAGAAACTAAGAAACTTAGTATCTCTATCTAACACTATGCTATGTAAGACTCCATGTAATTTGACAATTTCCTACACAAAAATGTTAGCAATAAAAAGGGCATCATCTGTTTTGTGATAAGGCACAAAATGTGACATTTTACTGAACTTGTCAACAACCACCATAATAGAGTCTTTTCCCCTTTGTGTTCTAGGTAACCCCAACACAAAATCCATACTGATATCAGTCTAGGGTTTATCCGGTGTAGGCAAAGGCATGTAATCACCTTATACACCTTTCTTCCCTTTAGATCTCTTACAAATACCACACCTTTCTAATACCTTATGGACATCCTTTATCATACCCTTCCAATAGAAATTTTCCCTCAATATGGCTAGGGTTCTCTTCTCACCAAATTGTCCAGACAATCCACCTGCATATGCTTCCTTCACCAATAACTCCCTCACAGATCCAGAAGGAATACATAGTTTTCCTGATTTATATAGAAACCTCTCAATCACACAATAACCATCATGCATCTTGCCCCCATAACACCTCTCCATAACAATTTTGAATTCCTCATCACATATATACTATTCTTTCAATAATTCAAAACCTTGCAGTTTTGACTGAAGAGAAGTGATAAGTACATACCGTCGTGATAAAGCATCAGTAACAATATTCTGATTACTCTTCTTGTACTTTATCACATAAGCAAAACCTCCAAAAACTCCACTCACTTAACTTGGCGTTTAGACAAATTCTGCTGTCCCTTGAATTTTTTCAAAGATTCATGATCTGTATAAATAATAAACTCTCTCGAGATGACATAATGCTACCACGTCATGAGAGCCCTTACTAAGGAATAAAATTCCTTATCATATATAGAATAGTTTAAAGTTGCACTACTCAACTTCTCACTAAAATATGCTATGGGTCTCTTTTCCTGCATTAGTACAGCACCAATTCCTATCCCAGAAGCATCACATTCCAACTTAAAAACTTTGTCAAATTAGGTAAAGCCAATAATGGAGCACAAGTGAGTTTTTCTTTTGCCTCTTCAAAACTCCTTTAGACCCTTTCACTCTAGATGAAAGGTACATTCTTTTTAGTTAGTTCTGCGAGATGACTGACAATACTACTGAAATTATGGACAAAGCGTCTATAAAAAGATGTAAGTCCATGAAAACTTCTTACTTTAGTAATTGAGGTAGGTGTTGGCCATTCCCTGATTGCCTTCACTTTCTCCTCATCTACCCTAACACCTAAACCAGATACAACAAAACCCAAAAATGTTACCTCAGTTTGGTAAAAAGAACACTTTTGGAGATTTGCAAATAGTTGTTGTGCCCTCAATATTGAGAATACTGCCCGAAGATGCTCCACATGTTGTTCTAGGTTTTTATTGTAGATCAGAATATCATTAAAATAAACAACAACAAATTTTCCTAGAAATTATTTCAAAACATGATTCATCAACCTCATAAATGTACTAGGAGCATTACTCAAACCAAAGGGCATAACCAACCACTCGTACAGTCCATGACGTGTTTTGAAAGCGGTTTTCCATTTGTTCCCCTCTCTCGTCCGAATTTGGTGATATCTGCTTTTAATATCTACTTTGGAGAAAACCTGTGAACCATGCAACTCATCTAACATATCATCAAGTCTAGGAATAGGATACATGTATTTGATGGTGATTTTGTTAATGGCTCTACTATCGATACACATTCTCCAAGTACCATCCTTCTGAGGAACAAAAAGAGAGGGAACAGCACATGGGATGAGACTCTCTCTCACAAATCCCCACTCAACCAACTCATCCACCTGGCACTTCAATTCCCTAGCCTCCTCAGGATTCATGCGATATGCAGGTCAGTTCGGTAATACTGAATCGGGCATAAGATCAATAGCATGCTCTATCCCTCTCAAAGGTGGTAAGCCTGCTAGCAAATCATCAGGAAAAATGTCAGTATACTCATTTAATACTTGAGAAACTGCTGAAGGTAGAGATTGTGGTTCCTATACCCCTAGTGTACATCTCAATTGAAGCAAGTATACTAGAGTCTTTTCTGTAACTAGCCTCTCCATTTCACCCTGTCCCATCAATAATACCTTATTTTCCTCAAAATCATTACACTGTACTGAAGACTTTTTAACCTCTAATGGCCTATTGATCTATTGTTGAACCTTTTAGACCTCTAAAGGTGACATTGGATTCAGAATAACGCGTTTGCCTTCCTTCTAGAACACATAAGTATTCTTGAAGCCATCATACAAGACCCACCTATCATATAACCAAGGCCTGCCAAGCAATATATGGGATGCACACATAGGCAAGATACCACACTCAATCTCATCTCAATATTTATCCCCTACACTGAATGGTACCCTAGCTCTTTAGTCACATGCAAACTCCCCTTATCACTAAGCCAATGCAATTTATATGGTTTAGGATATGGAGTGGTGGTAAGTCTTAGCTTCGATACTAACGATGCGGCTACTACATTGGTACAACTACCACCATCAACTATAAGGACACACAAATTTTCTTGTACCCTACAAGAAGTATGGAACAAATTTTCCCTTTGTTCTTCATCCTTAATAGCAAATGTAGTCAATTTTCGGTACAATACATTAGCATATTGAAACATCTCACTAGACATTGTTGTGTTTAAATTCAACACCACAATAATAATCTTCACACCTTCCACGGCTCAAGTACACAACTACTCTTAAGTAGATAGAATTTAAATTCAACTCTAAGTGCTTAAGTAACTAGTTCAATTACTTTCACACTTTAATGACTTATTTGAATTTTAAATTCTATTACCCAACCTTTCTTTTCTTATTTTGATTTCACACTACATTCAACCACAATGTGCAGTACCTTAATAAATACAAAATCCACTGCCACTCTACTACTCTTACTCACGGTTCCACCAATTCATGCCACCAACAACTATTCACTAAATTACACACACCAAATGCACATACTTTTCACTAAATTTTACAAAACACAACACCTCATACACACTCCTTTTACACACATTGTAGCACACACATACACACTCTTCTACACTTCAACTTCTCCACTTCTATTCAAATTGCAAACCGCAACTTCAACAACAAAGGCAGCTCAAATTTCAAATTCGAAATGAGCTCAATAAATGCAAGATTCCACAAATGATAAGAAGCTATTTCAAATTCAAATGACACACAATTAACTATGACTTAATGTGTGTTTTGAAATGTCAAATTAACTTCTTAATGTACACTTCAATTCTGATTTCAAATCTGAAAATGACAATTGTGATTCCTCCAATTTCCGAAAATGCACAGACTACACAATTCCACTTCACAATTGCAACCCTTCCACAATTGGTAAGAAGTAATTTTCAAATTCAAATAACCATACATTAACTTCTTCAATCTTAATTTTTGTTTTGAAAATCAAATAATTTCCAATTCTTCCACACTACTCAAATCTGGAAATGCTCAACCACTCCTCTAATTTTCCAAAATAAACAATGTAAGAATCACAATTTTTCTCCCTACACAATTGCACTTTCGAAATTGCATTCAAAATGCACTACTTTCCTCATCCTCCACGGTGAAGTCCACAACATAGAAGCTTCAACAAGTAATCAAAACTCACTCCAACATCTAGCAAATTCAACTTCTACTCAAGACAATTCACGCCACTTCAAACAACTATAACAACAATTTCAATTTACTCCCAATTTCGGAATTGAAGATATAAGAACATGAACCCTAAATTTCCGAAATTCAAAATCAAATAACCCTTCTTGCAACCTCAAGCTCTAGTACCAAATTATGATGTGCCTAAAAGGGGATTAAGCACATGTAAATTAAACCAAATAACAATCCTTAAATGACTAGGACAATTCGGTTCAAGGTGAAGCAATTATACCGTGACCCTAATTGCAATATATGGTCCGAATGATGTATTGCATGAAATGGATCAACACAATAGTATATTCCTCAATGATGATAACAAATTATACTTTAAAACCCACGTGATTAATATTCAAAATCCACAAGAAAATAATCGTGATCCCCCTTCCACAACAAATATTTTCACGGTTCCACAATGTGTAAAAATGAGGAATATCAATCAAGTATAACAAGAACTCAAATTAGCACAATAATTCAAATAATTATGAATCAAATCTAACCAAGAAATGTTCCAATTCAACCCTAGATATTACACACTAGAGAAGAAAAGAAATCACAACAAATTGAAATTGATATAACTCATAATTTCAAGTGTTACACTTGCCACAATCTCAACTCTTGAGATTGAAATTGATAAGAGAAAATTTGAACTAGGAAACCCTAATTCTCTCACGTGAAAATGAGTGTTTGTTTTGAAAAATTGGCCTCCCAAAAACCCTACTTAAGCAACTATTTATACTTGCTCCCTTTAGGGTTAGAAAGTACACAAAATTACAACTATACCGCTTTTAGGGTGGATGGTCCTAAATGAGAATTACAAACAAAATGAAAATGTCCTAAAAGAAATTACAACATAAAATAGTCCACGTAAATGAAAAATATATAAAAGAAATTGGTCTTCAAGATGTCGGTCTTCGAGTACTTTCGAATTGAGCCTCGATGAAGATCCCGACTCACTTAAAAGTATAGGTGATTTGGCACCTTGTAGGACTGATAAGTGAACCTGCTAAAATGCATAACAATTATAAGGTAAGAATGAAGAAAATAAATTAGCTTCCTCATGATTGGGTTTCTCATGTAAGATTCTCAAAACTAAGTTGTATAGACCCTTAACTCGGTCCTTGGTGATAGATCCTATAGGAGTCTAATTCCTATCATCCCTTAAGTCATAAGATTTAGTAAGCTAACTCATACTATCCATTGTGTTTTCTAAACTTGAAAAGCCTCCCAATTTTATTTATTTATTTTTTACAAAATCAAATGAACTATCAAATGTTTCAAAATCTAATTAATAATTTTAAGGTTCTAAAATTGGTTTAGAAACCCACTTAATAATTATAAGCTTACATGTTCTACTTGATAAAGTATGTAGTGAACTGTCATCACCTTAAATAATTAGGAACATGACATATTTATAGTTACTTTGTACTGTAATCAATATTACCATCTCTTTTTTATAATAGTTAATATATCGATTAGATATAAGTATTTGTCACTTCTGTTTTCCATAAATTTTCTCATCATTTAACCCACTTCATCTTAGTCACTTTCTTAAACTTTAGCATTAGTCAATTCTTTTTTAGTGATATAAAATGTTCAAAAAACAAAAAAGTTTGACAATATAGAGCAAATCAAGGGATTGGAGAAAATACATGGAAGATAGGTCGATGCTCACTTACAAATAACTGATAAAAGCACCGTGAAAGGTGATAATAATACTAATTTAATACATATTTAACTCGAAATATTTTCCATACATTCCACCATAAAATTTATATGCACCATATAGCACCAAAAGTAAAATCAATGTTTCATTAGACTAATCCCCATCCTTTTCTTTCTCTAATCCTTAACACATGCATTCTACTTCAAGTCAATCACCTATTTCGATATTTTAGGATTTTAAGAATGACGATTGAATAAGGACCACATAGAGAGGTGCTAATGTTTATTGCAATAGCTATGCTACATAATACTTGTAAAATCTAAAAATGTGTGGAAAATATTAACAAAGGAGATTATTTTAAGAGAAGTGGAAAAAATATTCATAAATCTTAATATAATGGCTATGCAGCAAAGTCTGTATGTGTGAAAGAATGCTTGAGTGAGGCATTATTTGTAGGAAAAGGGAGAGTAGGAGGGGTAAGATTTCTTTAGTGCATGAAATCAATTGCATTGGATTTAGTTGTCTTTAGCAACCTTCTCCACCATATTTTTCATGTTGAAACGACATTACATTACAATTTGCAATGCTTAGAATTTTAATTTTATTAATAGTGTCGATGAACCCCAAGGGACATGATGCATCACGAATGCCAAATGGGCTAGAACCGATATAGATAGTCAATGATGTAAGCATGGGTCAAACACGACCCATCTGCATGTCTAATTGAGTAACTCTTATTAATTCAAGGTCCTCATAAAACCTATGCACTTTTATACTATTGTGCATATAAAACTATAGGGAATGAGCAAACTAACACTTAGTTAATATATGGAAGTTTAGAATTGCACATATATAAAAGGTTAACTAGGGTTGCCAAAACAATTATTACATGAAATGCATATACAATCATATGAACATCCTCATTTGTTGTGTTGATTTAGGGGTTTATATATTATAACATTATGTACCAGTTTATGGAATCAATTAATTTTTATTTATTTATCCATCTTAGATACTAATTATTATATCTATATTTACATCATTAACTTAAATTGCTTATACTTCTTTTACAGATAACATAATGAAATTTAAAAATTCAATTCAACTACCTCATATGGGGATATCCAAAAGAGAAGTTGTTGAAAGAAAGGCAT
The DNA here is from genome assembly GCA_037954665.1 of Laguncularia racemosa. Classification (NCBI taxonomy): domain Eukaryota; kingdom Viridiplantae; phylum Streptophyta; class Magnoliopsida; order Myrtales; family Combretaceae; genus Laguncularia; species Laguncularia racemosa. The sequence continues at coordinate 852,941 of JBBMOL010000188.1, forward strand.
TGGGGGCTCCAAATTCATTTTTTCATTTTGAAATATTAGTTTTTAATTGGTTCTCATAAATTTTCATAAATGCATATTTGGGATAATTATAAATATACCCTTTAAATAATTTGTTAAATGCAGATAAACTTCCTAAACATTCAAAGTGTAGTGGTTTTATTTCTCCATAACTTTTAAAAATATGCAAATAATGCCTAAATCATTGGTAAAACCCCATAAATTTTGGGCTTTAGTGATGATTTTAGAGTTATTTACATATTTCCAAAAGTCATAGGATGTGAAAATGCACTCTGAAAGTTTAGCAAACTTATTTGCACCTAACTAAGATTTTAGGGAGTGTATGTAAAATTTGTTTAAAAATTTCATTGTCAAGTTTCATTTGTTTATGGAACTATAATCGTTAGATAACTTTTGGGCTTTAATGATGGTTTTAGAGTTATGTACACATTTCCAAAAGTCACAAGAAGTGAAAACGTACTCTAAAAGTCTAGCAAGCTTATTTGCACTTAACCAATATTTTAGGGAGTGTATTTACAATTTGTTCTAAAATTTCACAGTCAAGTTTCATTTCTTTATGAAACTGTAATCATCAAATTACTTACTTGGTCGTTAAACATAAACTTTTCAAATATTGTGTTAGTATTTTATAGTAAGAAGAGATTATATCAATATTACTACTTGAACTTTGTCTATTTTTTCAATATTACACCAAAAGTTTAAAATTAAGAAAGGAAAATTTGAAGTTGATTAAGAAAGGATTCACAAAATTATGGCCAAAAATTTCCAAAATGACCCTCTACCCTTAAGCTCGGTTTTATTGAAAATAGTTCCAAAACAATCTAGTAACCCTAAATAAAATTTCAAAATCCTAATTAAGTGAATAAAACCATTAAAGATTTTAGACTAAGGAATAACTAAAGCCTTGAACTTGGAATGAAAATTAAAAAAAAAAAAAAAAAGAATGCCATATGTACCCTAAAGTAGGGACACTTGGTAAGCTAGCAAAAAAGAAAAAGAAAAAGAAAAAACCCTTATAGTCCTCCCCTTCTTTTTCTTAAACCGTGGCATTTTTCCCATCCAATAAAACCTCCCCAAACTAGACATGAGAGCAACAAACCCCATCCCTCTTCACTCCCCCTTCTTCTTCTTCTTCTTTTTTAAGGTAAACTCTTAACCAAAACCCAAATCCTCTTAGAACACCTTATTTACAGTCTAATTTCCCCACAAATCTAGTTGTTTTTATACAAGTTTTAAGTGAAAAATTAAGTGAAGACTTTAGTTGAGGGGCTCTTTGGTCATAGTGGAAGTGAAGATTAAGGTGAGCGGGTGATTTAAATTATGGAAGTAAGTTTTAGTATAATTACCTTATGTTTAGGCACTAATTAGTGATACCAATGTAAGGAGATTGTAAGGAATCATTTGAAGATCAAGAAAACCCTATCTTTGAGGCTTGAGTGTGGATGGCAAAGAGGGTTCTATTTTTCCAAGTTTGATCTTCATTAAGGTAAGATCAATACTAAGCTCAAATGAGTTATTTAAGATTATTAGAAGTGATTTAACAAGGTGTTTAAGTGATTGATTGAATCTTGACAAGTTTTGCATGAAAACCCTCATGAATCACTGCCTTCTATAATGCATATTGGATACTTTTTGATGATTTTAGATGTTGATATATGTTTTAGCATGCTAAATAAGATGTTGAGTGTTAGATTTGATGATAAAAATGAGGCTTGATGCATGATAATGTGCAAAATGTAAATGGGTGTGTGTTGTCGCCACATTAGAAATGAAATTAGGAATTAATTTTTAACCAAAATTTGATTTGGATGATAAAATACATTAATTTGATTATTAAAGTATGAGTATGAAGATTTAGGAGTAACTTAGGTGATGGATTTGATGTATTTGGCAAGCTAGAAGTTGGATTTGATGATATGGATGAGTTGATGAATAAACTAGTTAATTTGATTGATAACTTATAAATTTCCAGCATGTTCACATATAATTGAGGTGATAAATTAGATTGAATTTAAATGTATATGATGAATAATAGGTTTGGAAAAGTTTAGGAGTAGTTTATGATGAAATTGTGAATTGATTTATCTTCAAATTATGAATTTTTTTTTATTTTTGAATCAATATGTTTAATGCTGGAAAATTCATGACTTATTATGTTAATTGAGTAAATTTGTGTGAAATATGTTTATTTGATAAATAGAAGTTTGTTTGGAAGCAAAGTGAAGCCTAGAAGTTGAATTATGTTGAAAGGGCTAGATAGGATGAATTGTATTGAGTTGGACATTTTCCGATGTAAATGGGCAATTCTAGTATTCTTTTGGGCTTAAATTTGAAATGTAAATAATGATTTGGATACTAGAAAGGAATAAGATCCTTTGGTTTGGAGTGAATTAAATTTAAATTAGATAAAATATAGACCTTTAAAGTTGCAGTTGCATAACCCAATGTAATTTGGAGATTCAAGAGCCCTAAAAGGAATAAAGTGAAGATTTTGTGTTAAAATAGATAATGGAAGTAACAAGGGTTCAAATAGTTTTGGTTTCACTTAATTTAAGCTTAAAATAAATAAGTTATGCCCATTTAAAATTAAAGCTTTTAAAAGTGATGAACTAAAACTTGACATTTATTTGATCTAATTAACTCGAGCCAAAGTTGGCCTAATCTCAAGTCAACCCATCTATATAAGCCTACTTGCCCTTATGAGTGGCCCATATGGTTAAACATAATAAAATTAATCAAGCTTGATTAATTTGACTATCCTAAATGAACCAAGATAAAAATAACTTAATAAAATGGACTTAAATGACCAATGGATACAAAATCTAAAATTTAATTGAGCCCATTCCTCCATTAAAGTTTATACCCTAAATGGGCCTTATCACAATAAAGAACCTAAATCAAGCCACAAACTACATTAAGGCACAAATTGAATTAAACACATAAAATGGGCTAGACTTAAACTTAATATAATATAATGAGCTTATATGACTCTAAAAGAATCCAAATGGGTCAAAGACCCAAAACATACTTGGATCCATTCACCTTTAAAACCAATATTCTAAATGGACCCTAACAAGTCAAAAAGCTTAAACGGGCCTTAAGCCCAATGAAACCATAAATCAACTAAAGGCTTAAAATGGAATTAAAATTTGGCGTAATAATTAATTAGGCCTAAGACATAATAAATGTGGTCTAAAATAAACTCAGTATTAATAATTAGACTTAGGTAGTTTAATTAAGGTTATAGCTAGAGAGCCTAATTCCAAACATGATTAGATCTACTACCTTTTGAGGGTCCAAAATATGCTAATTAAGCCATAAACATATCTAGACTCAAATCTAAGAACTTGATAGGCCTAAGTCAATAAGCCCTAAATAACCAAAGCTAAATTAACTAAAAGGCTAATTAGGCATATGTAAACTTTAACTATGCCTATAATTAAAATGGGCCTTAAATAAACTAAACTGAACCTTTGAATAGCATTCAAATGCTTAGAATAAAATGTTGACTTAAATTTTCTCTTTAGTGCATAAAATTGCTCAACTTACTCAATTGGAAATTCAGACTTCAATTCAAGAATCTTTAACCTTTCTAGGTACACAGTAACATGCATGTTAGTAGCTAAGTTGGAAAATATAAATTAAACTAAAATATCTACTTATGCTTGGTTACTTAAGCTATCAAGTGACATCCTTGAATTAGAATTATGGTTGTGGTCATATACCTCTAAATGATACAATAGATTAAGCACTCAAGCCATCGAGGAATAGCTTGATAGGTATTAATAAGTGAAATCGCGTCAAATAATGGGTACTATAAGCGAAGAAAAGCTATATGGAGAGTCATCCAATGTTATGGGACTTGGTGGACAATACAATATAGTTAGACTATAATAAGTGAGAACCATATAATGATGAGGTCATTTAGACGAGGCTACTTAGGTTTCAATTTTGGTGACATGGGATTTAGTTGCTCTCATCAACCCACGATTGCCACTATAGTGGAATCGAACCCCAAGTCTCCCGTTGTGTTATCCCAAGCCATGAGCACTCTCATATTGGTTGTTTTCTTTAAATAAGATAATAAATAAATCAGGTATGATTGTTTGTTGCATTAATTCGTAGGCCTATTTAACATCTATGTGTATGCTTACATTATCATACCCTTATGGCTCACTCTTTATTTCTTTTTTAGGTGAGAACTATCTAACAAATCTATTATGAATTACTAAGTTTTGGCTTTAAGAAGGAGTAAGGGGATGAGTTCACAAGCATGGATTACAAGAACTATTTTTAATTTCCTGTTTTGATAATTATTTATATTTTGGTATTGTATTTATACTTTATAGGAATTGTCTCTAACTCCATGGCTTGTTTACCTATGTTTATAATTTTTGTGAGCCCCTAAGGCCCTAGGAACTTAGATTCTATCTCATGCTATTCATCGTGTTTTCCAAACTTAATGAACCTTTAAATGATTTCAAAACCAACAAATCATCAAATATTTTTAAATTTTAATTAATGATTTCAAGGTTCTAAAATTAATTTAAAAACTTATTTAGTAATTGTAACCTTATATATTCTACTTAAGTAGGTACATGATGAATCGTCATTGCCATAGAAAATTAGAGGCATGACAATTGCTAAATGCCACACTCAATCAAACTTTTACTTTTCAAATTATATCAATGAAGCTTGAGTATGCTAAGTTTTATGCATAATTGAACTTCTACTCACATTTACTACCTCCATAAAATGACATAATAAATAGTCATTGGTCCAATAGTATAAGTTAGAGATAAAATAATAAATTTGAAAAAAAAAAAGATCGATTATGAGATCTAGCAACTTAAAAATTTAAGTGTAAGATTAAAAAAACACTTAAAATCTATATTTTGATTATTATTTTTTTACCAATAAGAATTTGGATCATTTTACATGTTATGATTCATTTTATTTACGGTAAATTAAAAAAATGTAACAAGTATTTTTGTTTATTTGCAAAGAAGTTATCTATGTGTTTGGTTTTTTTAATAAAGAGGTGATTTGTGTTTTTAATTTTACATCAATAATAAGTAATAACATGTGTCAATGTTCTATTGGCAAGCAACCAATTGCTTAGTTTATTCTTCATTTTATATATATTTATTTTTTTCCTTTTTTATGTAATTTTTTATTTTTATTAAATTATACAATTTACTTATATAAATTTATTTAATTAATTATTTATAGAATAGTAGAAGATTGGAGTGTGTTATTGTTTGTTATTGATATAAAATTAAAAAAAATACACATCAACTTTTTATAATTTACCGTTTTATTTACTTTGCATTAAATTTCAACTAAAATCCTGTGATTATGTTTTGTTTATTTTGGAGTGTTTGTTCAAACTATTACAAGCAACGTTATATAGTTTTATGATATTTATTTTAGTATCTCACAATTATCTTTTAAGGTCATCCTTTACGACAAGGCCATATCGTCCAGTTTTCAAATTTAGCAATATTGTTTTTGGTGATTTTTGTTTCTTATTTTGTAAAGTTTTGTTTATTTATGTTCATGTTTTTCAGTACTTGTTAAGCCATTTTTTATTACATTTCATCTATCAACCTCGTTTCTTTGTTCTGATGATTATTCATGTGTCTTCGATTCCTTAAACGTATGGAATTTCATTTTTGGTAAATGATATATTGATATGCAAAAATACTATTTTTGTGGCTCCTTTAAATTAAGTTTGTAAATGTGCCAAGTCAAGATAAGAAAATATTAAGCCTAAACTTAAATTTAATTGAACTTAAAATTTTAAGCTTAAACTTAAATCAAAATAGCACTCAATGAGGTCAAACTCAACTTGATTGAGTTCATTAGGAACTACAAATTGTATATTTATTTTAGTTAAAATAATACCATTACCCAAAACTCAATTTAAACTCAACTAACATGTAAACTTGACTTAAGCACAACTAAGCTCGCAAGCTAGTGAGCCAAATATGATTAATCTCGAGCTTGATCTAGTAAACTAATTTAGTAGTTTGAGCCCCATCTAACTTCAATGCTAATGAGTTGGATTCAATTAAATATCAAGATGAATTTGAGTAGTTTGTGAATAAATTAACTTATTTAGACCTCATACTAAACTATATTTATTTCACTGAAAACATAATCTAGGGTGTAAAAAAAAACAACTCCTGAACAAGAGGAAGTTTATGTGGAAATTGGAATATTACACAATAATTATATATTCTTCATCATTTGGACTTCAACTTTTTGACCTCTTTAGTTGTTCTTGTTTCTTTTTTTTTTTTTTTTGCGTTCTCATGGCTATTATCGTCGCTTTTATTTGAAGATGACATATTAACAAAACGCCATTATGCTGTGTAATTATTTGCTTCCCGGACCAAGGGTCGAGATAAATGGGAAACCTTGAAATGGAGAGAAACGTAGATGGGTCATAGTAATAATCAGAATCACACTTGCCACCCAGGTCAATATTCATGATATAGCCCTTGAACGTGTGCAAGCAAAAAGTCTAATAAGTAATGCTTTTGGAATAATTTCATTTCGGCTCTTATGATTAGTTATAATTCTAATCGTATTTTGAAAGGACTGATTTGATTATATAGATAAATAATATTTCAATATTAAGAAATATTTGCAATTACTCATAATAATTTTCTCAACACGTGAATGTGGTTTATATGTCATATTCTTATTTATTCTTGTATATCACTGCACCTTACATAAGAATATCAATCTTAATGAATTTTTTTTTGTCCCCTGATTTTAAGTGTCTTTTAACAACTTTTGTAAAACTTTGGTTGAATGCCTTTCATAATTCATTTTCAAGTATATATATACATTAGGAGGATATCTTTCCAAGCAACTATATCTTACAAACCAGGAAAATAAATCTTCCTCTACTAAAATATACAATACAAAATATACATGCCATATTTACAAACTAAGTCACGAAACAAATATCTAAGTATTCACAGCTGTGTTACACGGCCGTGCCTTTTAGCCGTGTATCAGGTCGTGTATGCTTCTGGCAGCTACCTGACACAATACACGACCGTGCCTTCTAGGCGTGTATCCGGCCGTGTATGCTTCTGGCTGCTACCTGACACAATACACGGCCGTGCCTTCTGTCCGTGTATCCGGCCGTGTATGTTTCTGGAAGTTATCTGATACAATACACAGTCGTGCCTTCTGACCGTGTATCCGGTCGTGTATGTTTCTGAGCTTCCAAACCTTCTTGTTTGATATCCCCCTTCAAATTGATGAGGACTGATCAAGAAGCATCAATTTGCCAACAAGAAATTGATGATGCTGCCGAGAAAGAGCCTTAGTAAATATATCAGCCGTTTGAAGATCCGAAGATATATGCGGAAGAGAAATAACACCATTATCATAAGCTTCTCGAATAGAATGACAGTCCACTTCAATATGTTTCGTACGCTCATGAAAAACAAGATTAGCAGTAATCTGAACAGCACTAGTATTATCGACATGAAGAGAGGTAGACCCAAGTTGAGGAAAACCAACCTCAACCAACAATCCTCGAAGCCAAATAATCTCAGAGCAAGCAGACGACATAGCACGATATTCGGACTCAGTAGAAGACTTAGACACACGATCTTGTTTCTTACTCTTCCAAGAAATTAAAGAGTTACCAAGAAACATACACTAACCAGTAATAGAGTGACGTGTATCAGAACAACCAGCCCAATCAGCATCACTATATGTGGTTAAGTGAATGGGAGACTCCGCACAAAAGAACAAACCCCGATGAGAAGTCCCTTTTAAATACCGAACAATACGGCGAACTGCTGCTAAATGAAGATGTGTAGGTGCCTGCATAAATTGACTAACTTGTTGTACAGCAAATGAAATATAAGGACGTGTAATAGTCAGATAATTGAGACTTCCAACAAGTTGTCTATATAGAGATGGATCAGATAGAAAGTCACCATCATGTCGTTGATATTTAACATTCACTTCCAAAGGAGTATCAACAGAACGTCCCTCTTGGAGACCAGCTAAAGCAATAAGTTCCTCAGTATATTTATGTTGATGAAGAAAAATACCAGCAAAAGAAGAATGAACCTCAAGACCTAAGAAATAAGTTAACGAGCCCAAATCTTTCATATGAAAAGAAGCTTGAAGTCGTTCTTGTAACTGAAACATTAATTGAGTATCAGATCCTGTGATAACAATATCATCAACATAGACTAACAACAAGACAATTCCCTTGTCAGTCTTGCACAGGAATAATGAAGAATCATACTGACTTTGAATAAAAAGAGAAGCTAAGAAGAGTATTACGAAACTTCTCAAACCAGGCCCGTAGAGCTTGTTTCAAGCCGTATAGAGACCGTTTGAACTTACAAACATCAGGTGAGGGTGTGGAAAACAATCCTAGAGGAGGAGTCATATAGATATCTTCCTTGGGGTCTCCATGCAAAAATGCATTCTTAACATCCATCTGTCGTAAGAACCATCCTTTAGATGCAGCAATAGATAGAATAAGCCGAACAGTTGTCATCTTAGCCACAAGTGCAAAGGTCTCTTCATAATCAATGCCATATTCCTGTCGATTGCCAAGAGCTACCAACCTTGCCTTATATCTGTCGAGGGAACCATCAGATCGAATCTTAAGAGAGTAAACCCATTTACAACTAATGGGTTTAAAACCAGCAGGACAGGAAACAATATCCCAAGTGTGATTATCTTGAAGTGCTTGAAGTTCCTCTTGCATGGCTTTTATCCAGCAAGGTTGTTTAGCAGCCTGAGAATAAGAGGTAGGAATGGTAGTATTAGTTACAATTGCAGAATAGCCGTATCTATCTGGAAGACGAGTATGCCGAGTTGATCATCGAAGAATCATTGAAACATTTTCAGGAGCAGGGTCGGAAAGAACAAGTCCAGGCTTAAACCGTTTATCAAAATAAGAGTCATCAAAGTGAGGAAGCACAACAATATCGGATGTCAAAAAATGTTGCTGAAAATAGTATTCATGTTCAAAGAAAATCACATCCCGAGAGATATGCCATCGATTATTTATCGAATCATAACACACAAAACCTTTATGATTAGAACTGTAACCCATAAAGCCACATCGAACAGACTGGGCTGATAACTTATGACGTTCATGAGTAGGTAAATAAACGAAATAAACACATCCGAAGGTATGTAGCATATGATAATTAGGATGTTTACCAAACACTCGTTGATAGGGAGAATCAAACTTCAATTGTTGAGATGGTAAGCGATTAATCAAATAAACAGCGGTAGATAAAGCTTTGGTCTAAAACTTAGCTGGAACAGAAGATTCTAACAACAATGTGCGCACCATATCTAACAAATGTCGATTTTTCCATTCGACAACTCCATTCTGCTGAGGTGTATAAGGACATGAGCGTTGTGAAACAATACCCTTGGTATGAAGAAATGCTTGAAACTCATGAGACATATATTCACCACCATTATCAGACCGTAAGATTTTAATACAAGTGGAAAACTGAGTCTCAATATATGTCACAAAGGTTTGAAACACAGTAAACACGTCTGCTTTGGAATGCAAAAAATAAATCCATGTAAATCGACTATAATCGTCAATAAATGTCACAAAATATTTATACTGATCATGTGAAATGATTGGTGCAATTCCCCAAACATCACTATGAATAATGTCAAAACATTTATTGGCATGACTACCCAAAACAGGAAAAGGCAATGTCTTACTTTTGCCCAGTTTACAAAAAGAACAATCAACTAATAAAATCTTATCTATGGAACCGAGAACACCTCTTTGCAACAAATGATTCAAAACAACATTATTTGGATGACCTAAGCGTTTATGCCAAATGCCAACCTTATTGTCAACAACTGAAGAAGTTAATGACAAAATCCGAGGAACAGTAAATTGTAATGGAAATAACCTGCACACTTTAGACCCCCTCGCTATCACCTTCCCTGACACTTGATCCTGCACAGTACAACCATCACGAGAAAAGTGGACATCATAGTTATTATCCACCATTTGCCCAACAGAAAGTAAGTTGGTAAATAATTTAGGAGAAACCAAGACATGTCGAAAGGAGGAGCTAATATCACCAACTGTCGTAATAGGAATATTATTTCCATCAGCAACTTGAATGTGTTGAGTACCAGTATATGGATGTTGATTATGCAATAAATCAGATGTGCCAGTCATATGATTTGTGGCCCCGGAATCAACAAATCAAGGAACAGAATTAGTAGTCTTACCTTTCCCTTGAAGACCAACAGCAAAGAAGGCAGAAAGGATCATCTGTTGAACCATATCTGGTGTGAGAACAGATTGCTTGTTGCTAGCAATTGTGGATATTGAACCAGGATTGCAAGAGTCGGATACCACAGCATGAAAAGCTTGTGACCTTTTATTTTGAGGCCTTGTAGGACACTCCTTAATAATATGTCCTTTTTGCTTGCAATAATTATAGAACTTCTTACTACAATGCCGGGCAATATGACCAAATTCTTTGCAGCTGTAACACTGCATTGTTCCCTTTCCTCAGGTCTGAGCAGCATATGCAACATTAACTATTCCAGATGATCCACCAGTTGCACCAATAGCGGCTTGTGTTGCCAATCTTTATTCCTCGCGCAGCAATTCCCCAAAACATACATCCAAACAGGGCACTAGATCTCTATTCAGTAACCCAGCCCAAGCGGTTTCAAATTCAAGTCTGAGCTTCATCAAGAACTGATCACAACAACTCACTTTATGAACAGCCTGAAGACTAGCCAAACTCTTCCTTTGACACCTTAGCATAGATAATACCAGAATATTCGCTCCATAAATTAAGGAATCCAAAATAATATTGTTCAATCGAGATATTACCTTGACTATAATTACTCATATCAAGTTCCAATTGGAAACGTCTTGCAGTATTATCTTGATTGTAGACGCGCTTCAAGTATTCCCACATTTCTTTTGCTATGCCAAAGAATTGTACGTTGTTCACCATGTGAGCCTCAATAGATCCCAAAATCCAAGAAACAATCTGTGCATCTTTTGCCTCCCATTGACCACGATCTTTTGACTCTGTAGGAGCCGGAAAAGACCCATCAATGTGACCCCAAAGCTCCTTCCCTTTCAAAAATATCTTGAACTGAAATTCCCATGCAACATAATTCTTTCCCCTAAATCTAATAGCTAAGATTTCATGTGTTTTCTCAGAAGACATCCTAAACCGAATTGTCACTCACAACTTGATTATCAAAACTTGTTGATTGGAATTAATCAACCTAAAGCCAAAAAATAAAACAACCAAGAACAAACCAGCAATTCCAAGACTAAAAAGAGAACTATGGATTTAGCGCAATACTCAATTGTGTGGCTCTGATACCATAACAACTTTTGTAAAACTTTGGCTGAATGCCTTTCATAATTCATGTTCAAGTATATATATACATTAGGAGGATATCTTTCCAAGCAACTATATCTTACAAACTAGGAAAATAAATCTTCCTCTACTAAAATATACAATAAAAAATATACATGCCATATTTACAAACTAAGTCACGAAACAAATATCTAAGTATTCACGGTCGTGTTACACGGCCGTGCCTTTTATGTGTCCGTGTTATTAGCTTATGCTTGGCAGCTGCCTGACACAATACACGGTCGTGCCTTCTAGCCGTGTATGCTTCTACCTGCTACCTGACACAATACACGGCCGTGCCTTCTATCCGTGTATGCGGCCGTGTATGTTTCTGAAAGTTATTTGATACAATACACGGTCGTGCCTTCTTATCGTGTATCCGGCCGTGTATGTTTCTGAGCTTCCAGACCTTCTTGTTTGATATCTTTACCTTTATTTCTATTAGTTTCTGTGGTGTCATCAAAATCGTAATTTTTATGGTATGTTTAGTGTCTTTTTGGTTTATATTTTTTTTGTTCTTTTGTACCGTACTCATAATGTTCTTAAATCATTTGTTTATTAAAATAAAATACAAATAAGATGGAGTATATATATATATACTCTTTTTACAATATTAAATGCTCAATAAATTTTTATGAACATATATTTATTTACCATTTATTTAATTTAGTTTTATCCAATAAAAAATCAAATAAAGTCTTCTTCTTTTTTCAATAAATAAATTATTTCTTAATTTCCTTACCCTTGAAAATACGTTAGCCTTTGCTTCATAACTCTTGTTCCTCAAATACTACGTTCACTACAACTATGAGAAAATGCAAAAAAAGACAATTCTATAACTTATTTAAATACTCCATTTTCAGAACTAATTATTGGGGTACATGAAATTTAATATCTTCTAAATTTTTTATTAAAATTTAACATAAAAATTACAAAGTACATATTTTATTGGAATGCTAAAAGGATAGATAATATAGCTTACAATTTTTTAATCTATTTCTATGGGGTGGGTAATAAATACTATCACCATCCTATCGATATAAGTAAAAGTGAGCGAATACATGATAAATAAGATACGGGGCTCTACTTGTACTCTATTCTATAAGGTATATGCTCTTAAATTTTAAAATTGAAACTTATGATATTACACCATGAAACTACTTTAGCACTTATATTTATATCTTATGAAATATGTAAATTTTACTCTTTTTTTCTATATCTTTTAAGTTTATATAATATTAAAAAAAGTAATCTAATATAATAATACCACTTTTTATATACAAATTCTATGTAAATTCAATGTTTATAATCATAATTCATTGAAGTATTAATGGAGTTGATGGACGGTATAAACACACATGATTTAAGTCACTCGCTTATGTACATGACTTGACTAAATTTTAACATAAATATAAAAGAATTAAGTTATTAAATTAACGTAAAAGATTTAACTAAATTTTGATATCAAATGTAGAAAACTTATTATATAATCATTCCTCATCCGTGCCCTTTATGCAACCGTCCATCCCTAATGAAAGATAAATTTTTTCCAACATCTTTTTCCGACACGTGATACCATTGTAGAGGTGACAATTCTCATACTAATCGCCTCCTTGTTTTTCATGAGATTCTTACTCCGATTGAGAGAGAAGAAAAGCGATTTTAATTTCAATGGTCATTATGGAGACCATACCATTCCAGGGGAGATTTGTCTGACGACATGATTAGGTGATTTGATAGATACAGCGAATTCAAAGATTCCATCGACAGGGGATGGTAACCAAACGCTGGTCGGGAGCTTCTTCAGGTCTTTCCCCTTGCTCTTATCATTTGAAAGTTCAAAACCTATACATAGGTGAACTGTGAAAGCTCAACCAGAAAATACTGTACAACAACTTATCATTTGAAAGATCAAAACCTATACATAGGTGAACTTTGAAAGCTTGATAAGATAATACTGTACTACAGCAAACGTTTGCCACACTGCAATCAAACCTATGTTAGTATACTTGATGCAACAATCATCTTATACTGGATTTTATTTTATACATATGTATAAGGAATTGTAGTATTAGTATTGATTATATAGTAGAATACATGATATATTTATACAGTAGGATTTGAGTTTGTAAGCTTATTAAATTAGTAAAAAAATTATTTTATCCTTATACATTAGTGATACAATTAATAAATAATAATATATCATCTCAATCTCCTGATACTAAAGTTAGCATAAGATTGACACAAATATAAAGAAACATTATTCTACCCTTATACATTAGTGATATAGTTAATAGATAATAATATGTCATCTCAATCTCATAATACTAAAGTTAGTATAAGATTGACACAAATAAAAAAAAAAAAAAAAAAAAACATTATTGTAAGCAAGTTTTTAGTAAAAATGCAATGTAAGAAATAAGAACTTATTTAAAAGTAATTACTCAAATATAAAATGATAATTAATATTCATATTTTTAATATAATCATATTGGATGGGATCGTTAAACAAATAAACAGATTTACGATTACCACAACACAAAATGATGAGATACTAAATAAAAACTCTTACCTCACGAGAAAGATAATAAATCCAAGTAAATTCTATAACATTATATGTAAAAAGCTCGATATTCGACTATGGTGGAACTTCGCAAACATTGTAGGCTGCTTGGCATTTTCTGGTGAGAAAATAGCGGACAGGACAAATGAGAAAGAAACCATGTGATGGACAGTATTTTTTTTCTTTTTTGCTTTTTTTTTTTTTTTTGGCCTTTTTTCCGTAAAAGTGGTGACGGACAGTATTTGTAAGAAACACGTGTGTCTTGACTTGAATGGCACTGAACCTTCGAAAAAATCAGAGTAAAGGTTCAGCTACTTTTGGAGTATGGACCTAACGGGGGACCACCTTATAGGACCAGTGTAATGTAGGACCATAGAAAGGTACCAGCTTGTCCAAAACCCACCTCACAAGTTGCGAGCTTAATAATAGTGGCTAGCCCACGCCGGACCACAAGCCGCCACGTTCAGGCACCCAGAGGCCCATCATTCCTCCTCCCTCACTTGGGACCCACTTTCCACCACGTGTTCCAACTCTTCCGCTTGGCTTCTGGTTCTGGCTCAGCTCACCGGTCACCTGTACATACGAACCTTAACCTACGAGTTTCAAGTTATGAATTAGAAGACATTAGCTTGTCTTTCGGAAGATTGGTACTTTCTCAATTTATCTAATTGTATATAGTGAATTGATAAATTATAAATAAATCCCTTATATTTTTATTATGTGTAGTTAGTAACTTATATTCAAAATTGAACATTTAGATTCTAGAATCTTTCAAAAAAATGCTTTTTGGTCTAGTAATGATCATCATCCCTTAATATAATTAAAATAGATTTTAGTTTTTTTTTTTTAATCTTTTAAAGGATATAATTGTCAAATAGGATCAAAAGCACACTTTTATGGTATATTTTGGATGATTTCATAAATATAAAATAGAATAATTATTCATTTTATACAAATATATTCTTATGTTTAGTTGTAGGTATTCTATAGAATTAGTATTATTGTAAAATGAAGAATTACAATTCTTTTATAAGAATAGTTATCCTGTATTCTTTTATGATATATTATTTTCAAATTTATTTATGAAATTTCAAAGGATTTATAAAGACTAAATATTATTTCTTTATTTTATTCCTTAAAAATAAAAATTATATTCCTACCTAATTCTATTCTATAAATCAAATGATACCTTGAGATAGAATCATTTAATTTTAAAGATAAAAATTTTGAGCATAGATAGAATAAACATAAGACATCTACTCACAATCTATCCTGATTAATTTTAAAAATTATGATAAATTTTTTATTTTAGATCATTAACAAATATCTCAAAAGCATGTTCAATAGAGCCATAAATGCTTATGAGTTTTGATAATTTGTTGAAGTGTCGCTTTCTTCACGATATACTTGGTGGATTGCTGGGTCCAACACCATCGAATCAAGGAAAGCCCCACTCAATAAAGTAAGTTAACAAGTGGCTAATTGATGACAAATTTCTCGGACCACTTGTAAATATTGTAGTTTTTTTATTTTATAAATATTATATTAGTAATAATTATTTTAAAAATAAATTTTAAAAGTATAGATTCAATTTGTTACTTCTTCTTTTTTCAAAATTTGTAAAATACTACATAATATTTTTGTCAAATCGAGCATACACCTTTAATTTTACAAATTTTGAAAAAAAAAAGAAATTAAAAACCAAATCTATGTCTTTAAAACCTATTTTTAAAATAATTATTATGAATATAATATTTTAAAAAAAAATTAAAAACTACAATACTTATGAACGCTCCCCCAAATCGCCACCAATGCAATTCACTTTTACTCATTCTTGTAAACATTTTCCCAGTGTTTAGTTTAATGTCTTTTATTAAAATCAATTTAGATTATAACCTTCCGTTTGAATATTGGTTACGAGATTTGCCAAAGCTACATTCATAATTATATGCTACATCTTATCATCGTAAAAATAAATAAATGTTTCAAAACATAAAAATAGTATATATTACCTAAGCGACATGTAATGATAATTGATAGCTTTCATTTAAACTTTTTTCATTAGATTTAAACTTGTGCTATATAGTCATATTAAATGTTCACGGATCCCTTATTCCGAAAACCATTTGTAAAACTATACTTACAATTACGACTCATTTACACCTATAAAAATTCCACCGAATAAAAGTTACAGAGATTGCAAATGCATCCCAAAGCTATATTGTTCGAGCATGGATAAATCCATAAAACTTTTAATGTATATTTTCGTTTTCTATGATTATATATATAATTATGAAAAAACGAATATATATATATATATATATAAACCATTACTGATTATCCAAAACCATCATATAATAGTTATGAAATTTTAACAACGATACATCGAGATACATCCATATTTCAAAATGTTAAGAGGCAAGGAAATTATATTTTAAAAGTTTGGACTTTCTGACGAGACATAACGAACATTTTCAAAGAGTACTTACGATGATCCTCGAAATCTTTTAATTATGGGAATTCAAAACCAGAAGGGAACAGGCTTGAACAGCGAACTTTGTTCTTGAAACGGAGCTTTCCGCTGTTGGCCGTGAACGGAGTAATAATATATATAATAAAATCTAAAATCTTAGTCTAACAAGCTAAGAACCATGGTCCATGATGGCTGTTTAGGGAGTGGAAGTGAAGCGTATCGGTTACGAGCATCTAAAGTAAGTTCTACATATAACAAAAGCGGCGTTGTCGCAATCATTGCTCTATGGGTTTTTGGTCTGGCGTACGAATTGAAACGGGACGCAATTTTTATTCCCCTTTATTTATTTATTGCCACAAGTGGGACAAACTTAAAAAGGGCGCTGCTATGGAAGTAGTCAAGGTACATCTATGGAGTGTTTTACATCATAAAACAAATCACAAAAATACACTACCAATGTTATATTGATGTAACTACAATCTCCCATATAAAAAATCCATCTTATATGTGTGAGCTTTCAATCTTCAATTATTCTTTGATCGTTTTTCTTCAAAAAGGTATATAGATCTTGGGATTACAAACCCATAATAGGTACATAGAAATTATTATGTGCCAAATAACATCAAAAGCGTTGGTTTTAGAGGATGGGAAGTCTAATATTTTTATTTTGCTTGGAGAACTAATTAGATTGTTATGAACGGAGCACACTTTAGAAGAATTGATCTATAAATGGGCCATCCTACTAAGAATAATAAAAGTATTTTTGCATGCTCATAACAAAGCGAGTTTTCAAAAAAAAAAAAAAAAAAACTGCTCAAGTTTCACTGCTTTTATAATAATATGATATTTGTATTTATTTTTATAGAAAAGAAAATCCCTAAGTTATTAGAATTGAAATTCGTATTTGACCAGAACAGCAACTCAAATGTGTGAAATTATCGAAAAGAACATTAAGCAAGTTCATCGTTAACTCATTTCTTTTGTCAGTCTCTTAGTCCTTAACTCTCATCAAGACTTCAATTGAACTCAATCATTTTTGCAATTTGTTTCCTCTCAAGCATAAATCAAGCTTCCATTAGTTTAGGAATTCAAGCAACAAAGCTTTTGAGTTATATTTTTTATTATCCTCTCAACATCCTAATGATTGATGAAAACAATACAATACTTTCCAAACAAAATTAAAACTAATATTTTAGGTGCTATTATTTGCTACAATATCTTAATGGAATTATTAAACGCCTTCTATATTTGGAGAATGAAAATGGGAATATGTACTTTTTGAGCACATGTTATGTTAGTTTTTCATGAAGTATGTTATCAACCTTTCTAAAAATATGAAATTTCTATTTTAGCATTTATCAAGTGGCTAAAGCAACGTACAAACAATCTAATAAAAATGAATTGCCTACTGTTAACTGCGCATCGATTCGAGTTTTTGAAGTTATCCGGTTTTAAACCAATATTTTTTACTAATATATTTGAAAGTTATATTGCTTTTACAATCTTTTGACTCCGCAAACCAACAAGTTTTTAAAGGATGTATAAAGTGCATGTTTTTCCAATATATTGATGGATATTAATTTGAAATATCAAAGTACTTAGATCTTGATTTCTTGGCTATCTTTTTCTTTTTCCTTTAATTACATAAAGGCATCGGATATATCCACATTGCTATTATTATTATTATTATTCTTTTATTTTGTCTAAACTTTACTCTTTTGCAATTTAGTGATCGTACTATATTTTATTTGATTTTTTGTGCCTCTATTAGTGGAGAAGTTAGTTCATGTGAGTTACTTTTTTAAGACCTTGAGTACATATGGTGTGATGTGTTATCCATGTGGATGAGCAAGATGATGACGTGGATATTTGAGGGAAAATGCTATTTTTTATTTTTTATTTCTTAAATAAAGTTTGAAATTTTGAAAAATTAAAAGGAGTGAAATTCAAAAATTTAAGAAAAAGAAGAAAAACTAACCAATCGACAATTTGAAAAAAAAATTAACTTATGATTTTTCTTAAATATTTTTTTTTTTTGGAAAATTAAAAGACAATCATTTTTTGTCAAAAATTTCAACTATGTATATCTTTTGTATACAATATGCAGCAAATTTTATATCATCGGAAAGTTTATGACAAGAAATTTTATTTAAAATAAATTCAATACCTGTCAAGGACTTCCTGGACTAGGTAAACTTTATAGACAGTCATAATATGAAAATAGGATGTTGTTACCCTCAAAAGGAGAATTTTCTGACGATATAAAATTTATTAAAGTTGAATTGTATACATAAGTTATGCCTAGTTAAAACTTCAAACACAAAAATAATTTTCTTTTAAATTGAAATCTATTGATTAATAAAAATAAAACTTAACATTTTTACAAATTAATAAATGATTAGAATATTTTCTCATTTTCCAATTTCTTACTATGGTTTATTATCTTTCATAATTTTAATATTTTTACAAAATAAAAAAGAAATGGGTGTTAAAACAACGTATATATACGATAGTTTTAAAAAAAAAAATAGTGGGCGCTGACATTCCTAGTAATGGAGACATCACTAATGTAACCAAAGTTAGGAAAAGAAAACTAAAATTTAGGCATCTAGTTGCCAAAATTGAATGTACAAGTTTCTGTTTTCTCCATCTCCTTTTCCTTTTTATGTTCGAAATTGTATATGATTGTTTAAAAATCTTCAATTTACAACCATCAATCAAAATTCTCTAAAACGTATCATGTTGGTTCTAATTGCAATTCTATCATTGTTCCATACAATTGGCCTTAGATGGTATAAGCTTTGCTACTATGCTTGTGAATTTTTTTAATCCAGATAATTAAATCAAAGGGCACCCATTAACATAATATGGTGACATAGGGATGTGCGTGTCGCAGTCATAAGATCCTTAAACAATCCCTTTATTTCGTACTTTATCGGGATTCAGATGGGGGTTCGATTTTAATCACCATGACATGTGGGTGAAGTAATAATCTTGTTAAACTAAAAAGTTTCAGGTCTTGGAGATGTATAATTTTTAGAATTATAACAGTAATTATGAAACCGAACAACCTAATTAATTAGGCCTATCATATGTAACCAAGGCATATATATATATATATATATAGGAGAAGTAAGTATCACACCTATTACACCTTGTGCTTTATATGTGACATTAATTGGTTATTAGAACATCATCATCACCATTTTACATTACGATTAAGCCTTCATGTAGAGGGTGGAAGATGGTAGGGACAAGGAATTTGAGTTCAAGCTAAAAGGACCCCTAATGCCTATTTAAATAACAATATGTGATAGAGGTGATATTTATAAATTAGTCGAGTCTATAAAGATTTAATAATATATAACTAAATAAGTAGTACGCATCAATTAAAGCTAATATTTTAGTATATATTAATTATATATCATATAATGTTATATATTCTTTTATCAGGTTTATAAATACCCATCTATGAAACTATTTTCCGTATGTAAGCAAGAGAGGTGAGAGAGTTGTCTGTCTCAAACATATTCTGGGAGGTGTGCTGATCAAATAATTAAAGCATCACAGCGCAACAACACGACCCAACTAACATGGTCCTCGTATAAATAAAAGCAGAAGAAGCTCATTTGGGCTGTGCTGTTGGTTCCTCTCATTGCAGTTTCTTTCATTTTCTACTTCTTTCTATCTTGTCAAACCACGGAGAGAGAGGGAGGGAGGGGAGGGAGATTTCATTCTAGAATTTGTATGATATTATTTGTTGGGGTCTCTATCGGTTGCGGTTAGAGGTTGCAGGGCCACGGGACGTCACCGAGTCACTCTCTCTCTTATTCATTCTTACCTTGAGCCATTATTTGCGCCAATTTTCCTTCCTGGAAATTAGAAATGAAAAAAGCTTTCCCAGCAATTTTGCTCAAAGGCGATAGCGAGAGCAATCATAACATATTATAGCGAAAGACAAATATAAGACAAGGACTAAGATACAACCTTTCTTACATATATACCCAATACCATGTCGTTAGGGTTATTGGAGGTCATCATAGTTTAACCCTAGCTAGCCAGTTATCTATATTACGTCCTTGTTCAAGCTTGCTTAGCTGCAGTTGCTTGCTTTGTCTTTGGTGTTCTGTTGACTCTCTCCTCGGGATCGGATCCGACAACAAGACGACAGTCTTGAAGCGTGCGAAGACATTACGAACAGTTCCCGAGGTATATTATCATCAAAAGCCATAATTACTTCTTTGATATCGTGCTTTGACCGAGTCAGAGGCATCATCAAGTTCTATGTTCTATCAGCAACAAAGTTGATTCTGCCCTTCAGATCACGGTACAATCTGGTCTCTGCAAATTTACCACCTAGGTATATACTCTCTTTCACTCTTGTATGATCCTATTCACAAGTAAATTAAGTGAGATTGATCTTGATTCTCTATATTTGTAGAGTATGTTTACATTTTTTGAGTCAATTTGACTATAGCTGGTAGGGTTAGCAGCATATCATATCTAGAGTGAAATATCTGCTATAGTCATTTTGGCTAGCGGATTAGCAGTAATGGATGTCAAGAAGGTTTCTTCTTCGTTTACGCTAGGAGGGATTACTTCTTTTGGAGTTAGTTTTGGAAACTCTAATTGCATTTTATCAGCAGATCTTTACATAGACAACTAATTTAAACGGACAGGGTTGGTTGTTTTTAATTTATTGTTGGTCCTATGTTAATATATGTAGATATAACTTTGCTTTCCTATCTGAATAAACCATTGTAGATCATTAACTATTTGGAAAAAAACACTAAATTTGGTGGGTCTTGATAATGAGTGCAATAATATCTAGAGGAGAAAGGGGGGAAAAGCTCATGCACCATGTATATTGAAGTGTTGTATGTAACTATGAATGAATTTCTAATATATATTAAATAAAGTACAAAGTGGATTTAAAATAACTTTTGTAAGTGTTTTTAAAAGAAAATTGCTATATACATGCTAGAAACTTATGGATTTGGATCATCTTCATTTACATTGTATTAATTTATCTACTTTAAATACTATTACGTATAATCAATACTTGAAATCATAAAAAAAAAAAAGATGACATTATAATAAAATCACAGTATAGTTAAAAAAAAATAGTTAATCTTAACTATTAATTTGTAAATAGATGTAAAATTAAAGAATAAAAATGGAGAGAATCAATTTTTGAAACTTATTAATAGTTACCAACCATTCATCTACACTCATGGGTATGACGCCTATTTAAGCATTTTTAGAGAAAGAGAGCTTGCTTTCCTTTAATACATCCGCTTCGATTCATTTTTCCAAGCATATCTCTAAAAAGGCAGATATACCTTTGAAAATGTGGAATCAAGTAATTAATGTGTTTTCACTTTTTATTCAACCACCATACCATTGTCTTAATCTGTTTAGTCATTTGTTTATGCAAGCATAAGGGTATGTAATCAGCGAAACATATTCATAACTTTTCTGCTGCCAGTCGAGATGAGCATGCCAACAAGTAAACCTAAGATTATCCTAATGTCTAATTGAAAGAAATTACAAAAATAAGCTCTATGATCTTTTATATATTTGGCCGAACTCATCTTAGATAAATTCTAGAATCATGCGAGTTCACCGTATATTTGTTTGAGTTTGGTGGCGTTTGTTTGTGAAGCCCCAGCATGAGTATTCCCAGCAACTTTAGATGAAATTAACAAATAGAATTTTTGTAATGGTTTTACGCAACATGCATACTCCTCTATCTAATGAAATCGAGGCTTCGTTAGAAGTGAAAGTACATTATGACGTGGTGAGCAAGAATATATTAAAATTTGATATGTGAAGTATTTATAATCATCGTGGTAGTTATCCTAGTATCTTACCAAATTTTTATCGGATATTGCTTTAGAAAGATCAAGCTCTTATATATATATATATATATAGGATCGTTTGAGATGAGACGTGTGCTCGGAGTAATATCTCTAGGACGAGCTAGTTCTTTAGCTTGAAAATTTAACTTGTATTGTAATGATGAGAGATGAGTTTAATGATGAGAGATAAGTTTCCTCTCTTCTTTTTTTCACACTTTAACTTCGCGTGGTTGCACCAAAAGGAGGCTTATGATGTGCATGCAATAAGTCATTAACTTGATTTGAAATTCCGACTATTTCGTAAGACAATATGATAACATAATATTAGTACCATATTGTTGTTTGATTGAAGCATGATGAGTCCGAAAACAAAAACATCGATGTAAGTCTAAATTTCGACCCTTTTTCCCATAAATACGAGGAAATAGTAACGTTCTAAGTGTCTGAACTTTCTTTTCTTTTTTTTTTTTTTTTTTTTTGGTGTTGATGTCCGCACTTTGATTATTTTCATCATAATGCTTCAACATATCTTACTATGTCAGGCTGGTTGTTTTAATGTTGCATCCTTACACTCAGACTCTCTCTCTCTCTCTCTCTCTTTTGGAAACAGTATGTCAGTAGTTCTAGTAGACAAACAATCAAATATAACAGAAACACCAACTTGATGCGTTCGGTTCAATTGAGGAACCAAAATAAAAATATAATTAAAGTTTCGGCATCAAAATCTATTTAATGCCTTGCTACCTCTTGAACAGTATGCTAATATATGAAAATCCATATGAGAACGTGTATATTAGTTGCCTCTGAAATTTTGGATTTTTTTATCTAATAATTTTTAGGGTAAATTACAACAACAGTCCTTAAAAACAATCAAACGCCTTGCAAAATTTTGACATCGGAAAGTTTCTCCTCCAATAAAATAGGAGGCTAGTGAAGTTGATAGCCTTTCTTATGGTTTATTGCAACTTAGAGTTTCTCTGGGCAGCTAGCTAGATCAATGTGAAACCAGGTTGATGCAAAAGTTGTTTTCACCAAGTGGCATGTGTGTGATTTGAGGTTAGAACCATCAATAATGTGGTATCCTTAATTTTTCATGCAGGATCTAAAGTGGAGAAAAATATGAATACGTTTTCACGTGTTCCACCTGGATTTCGATTCCATCCCACTGATGAAGAGCTTGTTGATTACTACCTTAGGAAAAAGGTGACTTCGAGAAGGATTGATCTAGATGTCATCAAGGATGTTGATCTTTACAAAATCGAGCCATGGGACCTTCAAGGTAATATTTGCTAACCAGCTGGCATACGCAATTATTTATTCATTGAAATGAAAAAACCTAAACCGAGGATGAAATGGAATTATTAGCACTCAAAATTTAATCAAGTTTTTCAATTTTTAAGTAAAAGTGAACCGAATGCTGGATATTTATATCAAAATTGTTTATATCCATACATATTTAGAAAAATATTATAATTGAGAAAATTAATCTTACAACAATGCAAACATATAAAAACGTAACTATAAGTAATGTAAGTTGTGTTTTCAAATAAATTTAGATGATGTAAACGACTCATTTAAAATATAAAGGACTTGATTAAAATTTAATAAAAGAACTTTTCATATTCTTTTTATCTCCGTAGTAAAAGGATCACTAAATGCTTCAAGTTAAATGTGAACAGAACTATGCCGACTCGGAACCGATGAGCAGAACGAATGGTATTTTTTCAGCCATAAGGACAAGAAGTATCCAACAGGAACTCGAACAAATAGAGCCACAGCAGCAGGGTTCTGGAAGGCCACAGGAAGGGACAAAGCTATTTATGCTAAGCAAGACCTAATTGGTATGAGAAAAACCCTAGTCTTTTACAAAGGTCGAGCCCCCAATGGACAAAAATCAGACTGGATCATGCATGAGTATCGTCTTGAAACAGAAGAGAATGGAGCTCCTCAGGCAAGAAATCTCCCGATTAGCTAGATTAACTATATATTTGCTTCGTAAAATTAATTTTTCTTTTGCGCATTGCTATTCTTTCGTTGTTTTTTTGTTTTTTTGTTTTTTTTTTTTATGAATATATCTTTCGTTGTTATCATAATTAAATTATAAGAAATATGGAATCTACTAAACTACAGTACCTATTGACTAAAAAATAGCTAGGACATGGATACCATGTATATAAAATTAGGTACATCTTTTATTAGCTTCTTAATATATAAAATAATGAAACCCATATACAATCTAGTTATTCTATCTACAATCTTTAGTATTTTATGTGTTCAAAAATAAATAGAAGACAAACCAAATTCAAAATACATACAATTACACTTACTTTATATTTCTAACTATTCTCTTCTCACCAAAGGAAACTGAGATTATTTAGTCCCATGTAAGCACATATATATTGAAAATACATGCATTAGTCAAACTATTGTAACTGAACCACAATTAGAATTTATTGGTACAGTCCATATAAGCTAGCCGGTTAACTCTTGCATCATCAATTGTATAATTAATAATATTAGGCACATTTTTCATTAGCTTTTGAATATGTGAGATATTGCGTCATGTATATGGAAAAACAGAACTGCCCCCATTTTCTATATAACAAAAAATAAATGAAATATTTATATGTTTATTATACAACCTGCCTAATCTTTTTACATTTATATTGTATTGGGTATAAAAATCTATGAAGGCAAGAGGGATTGGATTGCCCCTTTCCCTCCACACCCACCTATAAAAAAGGAGTAATAGAGGACAAACATAAACAAAATACACGTCACTTGACTAAGAATTATGTGAATAATTTATTAGTCAGAAAAAGTAAAATGAAAATGGATTATCTCAATTTTCATCATCTCAATTTCTCAAATTGTGAATTTATGCTTTAGATTGTTAAAAAATTTTAAAGGTCTTATGATATCATTGTGATGTCATCAATTTTCTTGTGATCTTAACTGTTTATTATAAATTAAGGAAAATTAAGATAAAAGTAAATTGAGATATTCAAATCCAAGTATAAAATACATCACAAGGTCAAGGGGTTCTTATAACAACTTAATGAACCTAGTTTTCCGAAATAGTTAATTATGTTAAAATTTATTTATTTTTTCATATCGTTAAGTATTTACTATGTGAAATATTACTCTTAATGGATTTAGTTTTTCTTTATCAAAAAAGAAAAAAAAATCTAGACGACAAAAATATTCGTCATGACTCTTTTGTGTTACTAAAACAGGAAGAAGGATGGGTGGTATGTAGGGTGTTCAAGAAAAGGTTAACAACCATACGCAAGGCAAGTGACCATGAATCTCCATGCTGGTACGATGATCAATCGACATTATTCATGCCTGCCCTAGACTCACCAAAGCAAAACCCTGATCCGAATCTCCTACCTTACAACCACCACCTATCTTATGCCTGCAAAAGAGAGCTTGATCATCATCAATTGCCCTACAACATCCATCCTCAACAACTTCTCCAGCTGCCCCTCTTGGACACTCCTTCATCAGCAGCTACCCTAAGCTGCAATTCCATGTCCAGTCTTGGCCTGAACGTCAACCATGTCCCGAGCACCGACAGTTTGCAATCATTATATGGGAGCAGCAACAACAACAACAATGGTGAGCAAGCATCAGTTGATCCAGTGACTGATTGGCGGGTCTTTGACAAGTTTGTTGCTTCGCAGCTAAGTCAAGGGGATGTTCCTAAGGAAAATAGTACCTACGCACGAGCAACACCCAACATGCTTCTAATAGGAGGCAATCTGCACTCAAGTGATTTAGCTTCAACACAGCTAAACAAGGAAATGATGATGCAGGAGAGCGACTTGGTACCACCGTCGTCATCGTCGGTAACATCTGGTTGCCAGATTGAATTGTGGAAGTGATGAAAGACTATGGTACATATATACTGATGTTCACACTATATAGGATATTCATTTTAGATAAAAAAAAAAAAAAGGGGGGGGGGGAGATGTGTGACCCAACTTCTTGTACAGTATTATAGTAAAAACAATGGACAAGTATAATCGGTATCCCATTCTAGATAGCCGTGGTTTGTCCCTAGTAGTATTATAAAATCAATGTGTTATGTCAAAATGTAGTGAAGAAGGGGACAGGTTTATAGTTAGACGATAAGAATGTCTGTAGCTTTATTTGTATATCTGAAAAGGCTCTTCATTGTGTAGTCTGTGTTGCAGCAGCCGCATGTGAGCTGTAGAATGTCGTATGACCATTTAGTAATAGAATGGACGGAGTTTTTTTAAACAATGGCATGGTTACAAATACGAATGAGCTTAATTTACATTTATTCATCATGTTTTTCCATGGGCCAATATTATGAAAGTGTGAGCATGGCTTGAATTTATTACTTTTTTATTGCTGCGATTTAAGGATTTGAGAGTCAGTGAAACCGTCGTCTGATAGGAGTAATCTTATGTGTTATTTCAGTAGAACGAAAAAGAGATAGCAATCGAACAAGCAAGCCGAAACAGTTTGGGTTGAGTCAATCCATGTCGTGCGAATTGCCTTTTCTATAGTTTTATGGTTTTATGTTTTGTTTTGGAGAAAAAATATAAATTTAATTCTTAAAGCTTGTCATCTTTTTTGTTTCAGTCCTCGATTATTTACTTTTTATATTTAAATTCTTTATATTTGTAAACAAATTATTTTAATGAAAGCATTAATTTTTTTTATTACAAAATGATACTCAAAACGATCTAATTATTTAAAATAATAATAATATTTAAGTAAATTTAAAAGAAAAAAAGATAAAAAATTCAAAAAAATATACAAACTAAGTTAAAATTAAGATAATAATATGTATGTGTGTGTGTATATATATATATATATATATATATTTTATTTAAGTATATTAATTAAAAATTTTCAAAAAAAGTAAAAAGGATTAAAAATTTTAAAAAAAAAATCCAACCACCTCAAGGCCAAGGGGTGGCCAATGGCCACCTTTTTTGTGTGTGTTTGGGGGGGGGGGGGGGGGGGGGGGGAAGGGGAGTAGGCTTGGGGTGTTATCACGCAAGCCTCACAGGTAGTGCAAGCTACCTTTTAGCCTTAAGGTGGCCAAAACATCCAATTCATGCAAAGCAAATTGCAACCCAATTCAAAGGAGGGTTATGCGGCCCACTAGCGATCGTGAGTGGCCAACCAACTGAGTTGGTTTTGGTGAGCCAAGTTTGATTTCTACCGCAATGGTAGGTAACCACCTATGGCTATCATTGAGTCACGCAATTAACTTTTTGAAGTGGCTCATGACCTACTCTCCATTTCAAGTTAATATCTGACCACCAATCCTAACACCAACCCTCCCCCTCCTTGCCCAAGTGGCCACTAGCCCTTAATGGTTGAATTTCCCCATTTTCTTTTAAGTTCTTACTTTTTTAATAATTTTTCAAATTTTTATTTTTTTCAATTATTTACTTAAATAATATATGTATATGTTATATTATTATGCAACTTTTATTTATTTTACAGTTTTTTATTTTTTATTTTTCTAAATTTTTTCATATTTTTTAAATAATTTACTTAAATAATATATATTTTATCTTTTTTCAATTAAATTAATTATTTCAACCAATTAGATAATGCCACATGTTATTCTCTAATTACAAAAAATTAACTCCCTTATTAAAAAAGAAAAAAAAACTCACTTGCAAACATTAGAAACTCTAAAACAAAAAATAAAAGGTTTAAAATTAAATAGAATAACTGGTAAAGGTTATAAACTAAATTTCTACTTTTCTTCTTATTTTTCGTATCTTATATTGTTAGCTTTCACATTGCTCTAATATAGACTTACAAAAATGTATTTATGATTTACTATAGAATTAGCTCAACTTCATTAGAGTTTTGAGAGAGTTTGGGTGAGAATGAATCTTTTGGTATGAATAGAGGACATTGGCTCTAGGTAAGATTTTGTTGAGAGAGATAGATTGTTATGTCTATAACTCAATGGAGTCTTGTTTCGTTGGTTTTTCCAATCTCAGTTACGATTTTTTATACTACTTGCTTATACTTTTTTGCTTTAGCCAATTTTCCTTCACTCGTGATTATATTAAGGTTTTTCGAGTTAAAAATCGTTGTGCAAAAGCTTCCAATACCGGCTATTTTTTCCCTTTTATCCCAACAATAACCCATCACTAATAGAAGGAGTCCTTAAACAGGTAATTATATAATTTAAGATTATAAGGAATACTAATATTTTTCTTATTATTCTTCAACCAATTAATCTTTTTTTTTTCTTTTTTCAAGTTTCTACACTTGATGTTAATATTTAATAGTTCAACTTGGAAAATGGTCATAGGTTTTTATCTATATTTTGCGTCAATGTAAAAGTAGATGGTCTTCTATTCGGTTAGAGAACTAATTAACTATCCAGCCCCATTTCTTATCAAATAACTATTATGTTATTTAGTTGTATTTTAAGTTTGTAATAATAATTTCTTAAGGAATTCTTTAGTACAAAAAATGTTGAATAGCATTAATTACTCAAATTTATAGATAACAATTCTAATTAAAATCAAAATTAATAAATGACAATCTTATTACTTTTTTATTTTATTTATTAGTAATGATTATTATATTATAGTTTTATTCCATTCAAATAAGTAAACATGCAATTAAGTAGTAACGTTTTGACATAAGGTTCTTACTCTTATGAAAGAATACGGATTTAAGTTTGAGAAAAATAAATAATAAAACCAAAACTGAAAAACGACAAAAGTAATGTAGGGAGAGAACTTGAACATCACTTATATTTAGATGCATTTTACTTTTACTTACTTATAGATCAAACAAAAACGATTGATCTTTGGGAGAGACGTGACTTGTAGGGAAAGATTTTCCTAGTAAAGTGAATATAAACTTCATCATATTTTCATTTTAGTCGTAGAAGGCACTCCATGTCACCCAAGTATTATTATGGTGGATTGTCCCAAAAGTTTGCCCTAGATGGGACAGATAAAGTGTATAATTATGATGCTGGCGTACGTAAAGCTAGTGTTTCTACGTAGCTGTGGCTATTGAGCAAAATTGCATTATTTTTTATAAATAGGACAATAATATTATTAATGAATTGGATATGTACGTAAATACTGCTATTTTATGTGTTGTAAAATCAATGGAGGGACAAGCATAGTTAGAGGATTGATTCCTCGACTGCCTAACTATTTTCGTATTCAAGGGGCCGCTGCCGTCGTGACGATCTTATGTTTATACAAAAGCAGGAGTAGCGGCTAAGAGACGCCGGACATGGACAGCAGAAACCCTCTTCCGTGAGGCGTTGGAGGAGCAAAGTGGAGCTAGCAATTTTATTAGATTGATTACCTTTTCCCGGTATGAACTTCACGAAGAAGTATCAAGTATGCGAACAGAGGAAGGAAATATACTATATGAAATGGTAGGTATGATTAATAATGGAAAGAAATGAATGAGGTGGTGGTCCTAAATTAACCGTAATTAAGAAGTTGTAATTGGTAATTATTACAAAAGAAAGGGTAATTCCAGAAATGTTATCTTTCAGTAGCACAATTACAATCTAGGATTTTTCTTTTTGTCTTATGGTTGGTGCTATTTGGCACTACATTTTACGAGTCTAAAAAACACTTTTTTATCTTCATAAAATTGATCAAAAGCATGGACATAGAAAAATACAAAAATTCCTTCCTTTTGGCTGTCAACTATAATACATGAGCCATGCATTAATATTTTCCTTTTCTTTATTTAATAAGAAAAAGTTTGGTACATATATATATATATATATATATATATATATATATATATAAGAGACAGATAAAAAAAAAAAAAAAAAAAAAAGAGATGTCTTGAAATAAATACCTTTACAATCATTTCATTTCTTGTCCTAACATAATTGTAATATTAGAACAAAAAGGAAAGCAATGATTCTATAAAATAGAACGATATTATGCCTTTTCAATCTTAAGGAGAAAGTTTTCGACCTCCATTTGATAATTTACACTATAGCTTGAGACTTCTTGCTTAGCAATTTCTAATCCAATTTGAGTGCAAATTTTGGTTAATGACTTATAAATGGTTTTAGTATAAATGGTCTAAAACCTTAAATCAAATTGATTTAAACCAAACTTTTTTTTTAAACTATTACTAAACTAAATAGAATGATTCAATTCGAAGTAATGAAATAAATAAAGTACATTTTATATTTTGGTTTGATCCAAAAAGATATATTGCATCCATTTAAATCATGCCACCCTACATGAAACAATTATGATATCTAACTAAGAAAAATATTAATAGGTATCTTAGAAATATTTGTTAAAATATTAAATAAAAAAAATTCTGCTTCGACTTTAACAGGTGTCCCACGATGAAAGTTTATGCCAGAAATTGAAATTTTGGGGGATGCAATTGCATTTTTTAAATCAAAACGAAGTACGAACACATATGGAAATTGGAATCTGACGCTGCTATAATAACTTCTTTCGATTCATTTTCAACAACATAACTAGGTTATGTAAGCTTTGACCGGGCTGGGTCGGTCTGGACAATTTAGGCCTCTGCTTCTTGCTCTGGCCTGCCCAAGCCATATATGCAAATCGCAGCCCAGAAAATGAATAGAGTCCGGTTCTTTTGCATGAGCTTCAGGCGATCTTCCAACTATATTCTACACTCTATAGCAATGAATATCAGATATATTTAATTTTATTATTAAAAGAAAAATCGCATCAAAGGTCTTAGAACAAATCGATTTTAAAACTTTAAAATATCGTATAATCAAGTTCAAATTCATTATGTAGTACTAATTCTACATATTTTAATAATTTAAATTTTTTATAATTTGAGTGTTTGGATTTAGATAATACTCCTCCAATTTAACATTGATCCTATGGTTTTGGTTTCTATTGATTTGCCATTCTTATCACAGTGGTGCAGAAGCATACATGAAACAAGCTTTCAAGTTTCATGTAATTGGCCAAAAATCAAGCTTTAAAGTAATAGCGCGTCAGGAAGCGTCCATGGAAGTGTAACCTTGACATATCTATACAGTAAAAAGATGCATATCTGATCCAAATGTGCCTATTTAAAAATAAGAGTTTTGCAATTATTTAATGCGCATATGATGCTTATTATTTGGCAAGCTGGCTATAAAATTTTAAAATACATTTTAAAAGACATGGAGTCTAGTAATAAGTTGATTTCACTTAATAACAAAGATCACACAATGCCTTAATTTCAAAAACTATCTTAACCAACTCGATTGATTACCCAAAAAGCATGCAACCTTACAAACTTTTTTGAAATGAGACGATACAACATTAGGCTGCCCCACCAAGAAACAAAAATTGGAATAATATGACTAGAATGGTATCATCAATTACATCATCTCCTCCAATGGGAAAGGATGAATGAATGCAGAATTCATTCGCCATATCTTGAGCGATGCAGTGACATTAATTCCAGTTGCATTGTTGAACAGGTACAATTTTGCAGCTCCATAGATCGCCTGCGTTGGATATACTCGCGATGTGATCACTGTTCTCCCACCTTGAGCAAAGCTCTCAACAATGGAATGATCGACCTGTGAGAAAACACTAATGAGTTAAAAACATTGCAGGTTATTAAAGGAATAAACTCGCGAAATTTTGAGAGCTGGGGAAGGATGAAGGCAGTGACTGCTCCGTTTAAATTGATGTAATCTAGTCACTGGTTTTTGGTTTTACATGAATAAATTTGTATGTCTGAATTGATTTTATCCTTATTTAGAAAAATCCATGATTTGAAAATGATACCGAAATAGAACAAAGACGAGTAAAGAATGGTGAAACGAATAAAGGCATGATGAGTTATAAGCTTACCAGTAACCTCATTGTAAGTTTCTCATCATCCAGCACGGCAACTGGCCCTCCATACACCCTTTTGAAGACCTCATTAGCCAAGGATGACCTGCATCAATTGAATAAGGCAATACATGATAAAAGTGATTAGTACTCCCAGTTAGTGTGATATGTTTCAAGAAGCACAAAACGAGCTTTTTCTATTCTTGGAATACACGAGCAATCAGTTGCCAGTCTACCCTGGTGTCGGTATCAAATATGGTATCAGAACCAGCTATTTATCAAAGTGATGTGAAGTGTCTCGTGTTGTTTAACTTTAACCTCCTACTATACAAACCAGAATTTAAAACGGAATATACATTGCTGAGCGCGTAAGCAAAAGATTTGAAAATCGGTGCAAACCTCGATTCATCAGCACAGAAATGTGTAAAGAAGCTGCCATTGGTTGATTTATAGAGACGGAAGTAAATTGCTGTCAACTCCGACATGGATTCATCCGCAAGTACTAAAAGACCAAAAGGTCCTAGACTGGTCCTGTTCTCTGCCTCCCGGCATTGTAAATCCAATACAGGAACTGCTTCAAGTGCCTCCAAAGCTGTGCTATCTATTTCAAATTCCGCACTTATATCAAGCTGCCAACAATCCGTGGAAAACAATAGATAACTCTTAGTATCAATTCAATGGTGATAGTCTCTGCCTCCATGATCAAGCACTAACGAAGCTAATTATCCCCGCATGCTAATATTCAAATCTATTGATTAGAGCTTACGCCATTGACCGAGGATTACGTCAATAGCATTTACCTGTGTGGCCGTGCCGATATCGACAGACACAACTGATCCTGCTTCAACAGCAACATCTTCAAACTCTGTGCTATTCAATCTCAGGCTCTCCACCTCTTCAACAGGCCATTGGATAATATTTCCTTGGGTTTTGTTATCATATATGACGGTCCTTGGAATCGTCTGCACAAAACAGAATCGATAAGATTACTGGTTATACAATTCCTATCTTTAGGAGTCTACAGAGTGGGGTAATTGCAGGATAGAAATCCGTGTTGGTGGGTCGTATATATGCCTCATTACAGATTCGTATCAATACTCAAAAATAAAATTGAGTAGAGATCACAGCTAATTAGCTCATATCGACATTTACCTGGACTGATGCCCATCCCTTAGCGAGATCATCACCTTCAGTATCAGTTTCATTAATCCAACCCCACAAAATTCTCCTTTCCTTGTTCTGGTCATAAAATGTCTTGGAAGCATAATACCTCCCATAATCCACCTGTAATCCGATACCCACGTCGATTTCCGGGTCATCGGGTGTCCACGTGAGACTCACCGGGTCATATGCCCCTATTGCATAATAATCCTTCTTCAAATCATCCAAACTAGCCTTCAGGACGTGCTTAACACCTGGCCCAGTTACTGACGTGTCCAGCCCCTTGGTGCTGTTGATCGAAACCGGGTAAAAGTCAACGCACTCCCACATGCCCGTACCATTCACTGCATGCAAAACATGGTCCACCAGCTCGTACGAGGTGAAGTTGGTCGTTTCGTAGACAAATGCAAACCCGGTTGTATTAACCTTGGAGCCAATAACAACAAGCCACGTGCCATTCGGTCCCCTAAAAGCCGTTGTGGGGTCTCTGAACTCGTCGGTCTCGATTCCGGGTGGCGGTACGATGACTGGGTTAGCCGGGTACTTGACCCAATGGAGCAATAGCGGGTCGGATGAATTGGCCGGATAAGCGAGATTTTGGACTTGGATCGAGGCATTGGTGTCCCCTGTGTAGAGCATGCGGATCTGGCCGTCCGGGTGGAGTGTGGCCGAGCCGGTCCATACCCCGTTGATGTCGAACCAGTGGTCCGGGACCATGGCCAAGGGTAGATACAGCCAATGAACGAGGTCACGTGATACGGCATGGCCCCACGTGATGTTGCCCCACACGGCTGAATCCGGGTTGTATTGATAGAATAGATGGTACCATCCCATATGGAACAGCGGGCCTGCATTGTGTGTAATTCATTTACCAAAGGTCAAATTTAGAGGCAAAAATTAAATTGTTCATTTCATAAATCAAAAGAGCTTCTGCCAAAAAATAAATAAATCAATCAATCAAAAGAGCCACCGATTTCTCTCTAACATATCAAATTAGCAGGTGTATTAAGAGACTGAGAAACATTGATTAGTCCAAGAATTCTGCTCCTAATTAATATGGATAGCACATTTTTATAACGTGAAATGCTGTTTATTATGATTAGTAACTTATAAAAGCCAAAAAAATTGTAATTTGTGAAAATTTTTATTCATGACTTATGGTAGTTTCTCAAAATAGCTTACCAAAGCCCCAATTTTTATTTGCCTATGCAAATGGTACATCACTTCATGTGGCATATGCAAACTGAAGAGTCTTTTTTTAGTTTGTTCTATGTTAGTCAATGTAGATAATTATGAAAATGTTCTTAGAATAAGTATTAGCTCTCTCTAGGATAAAAACTTTCCCCTTCGATCATATGGTATTATTTTATGTACTTGTGTGGCATTTTGGGATTTTTTTTGTAAATAAATGTTTTCCTAACTATTTATATATATATATATATATATATTTGTTACAATCAAAATTATACAACTGCCAAACAATATTGTAATAGTATCAATGGATTATAGATATTGTGGTGACAAGAATAATCATAAATGATGATGATGATAAGGCCATTAATGTTGATCGCTAACAACTATGAAAAATATTAATAGAAAATAAAAAAATGACGACTTTTTCTTTTTAAAATATAAAACATTTTTCTTATTTTCTATTGATATTTTTCATGATAATTAATTATTACCACTAACCATTTGTGACCTTTATCTTTCACCATTAGCAAGTAACAGGCAGTTAAAATTCATTAGTAGCTACAACTTCTTAAAATTGATATAATAATATTTGACTCTAAAAAAGGTCTGGTTCATAAAACAAACACAACAAATGCCCCTATAAACCTAATGTCAAAGATTACAAATGGTATTGACTCCTCCTAGACATTGCCTTAAGTATCAAGAATATGATTATCAATATGCATAAAAAGGGGATTGAGCATATAGATTACTATTAAACAATTACGTATGGATGGGCAACATGTTCTAAGTCGACATCCTTGGCATGCCTCTCGTGCTGAATTTTAGGTGAGGAAGCTAACTACATGTGAATCGCAACTCAGCCACGTTTTTGCTTAATAATTTGAATTGATATGGACCGAGGATGTTTGACCATGAGGCTACGTGTTTAAGAGGGAAACTAAAATGAGAGGTGACTTGGGAGTAGGGTAATAAAAATATAGGGTTACGTGTGAATCTCCCTTAAAAATAATGCCGGGGTTCGATTAGCACAAGCAAAGAAGGAAAAAAGAGAAAAAGCTTAAGCTACGACGAAACGACAAGCTTTCGACAATTGGGTGGCGGGTGAAGTGCCAAAATGCCAACTACAAGTCAAAGAAGTCTGGGCGTTGTTGTTCTTACCACAGCTGTAAACTAGTGGCCTCAAACACAGGGAGAGTATCTATCATCTAATCATGCAGGACCATCTTCCGTGGGAAAAAGATGGGAATTCAAACTTGTTCCAATTTCTATCTCTCATAAGAATATTGACAGCATTTAAAAGAAATCACTTAACCTGATAATGTAAGATATATATATATAATTACCATAAACAGCTCTTAACAATATCTCATATCACATGTTTACATGATTCTTTTAGTTTGTCCTATGTCCACATCTCCTTATTTTGTGGGTGGAGTGCATTGAAAAGCTCTACACGTTTGATATATAATTAAGATATATGGATTCTCTATTTTATTTTCTTCATTTACATCAACTTAAGATTAATGGTTGAACTACCTTATAATATTATTGTAACATAAATCTTCTTTCTTATAAGTTTAATTATTTAATATATGATTTAATATCTAAAGAAAATAAATTAATAAAAATTAAGTGAATATAAATCATATTAACTGGTTATATGGAATGTATGACCCCCGATATTAGAAAGGTCCTGTCCTGTCCTCTTTCCAGTTATGGTGCAATGATTAAGCCATAGCTATACATGGCACATTGTTGTAGTACGGCCATGCATACAACTTTATTAGACTTCATAGAAATTGGGAGAAGGAAAGAAAGAAAGAAAAAGCTAAATTAATAAATGTTGAAGTTCTTAAGCCATTCCTGAAAAGAGCCATAATTGCCTAACCCAATTCTTGTCCTTTTCTTATGTATATAAATATGACAATATTTGGAAAAGGGCGGATTGGACAGGACAGTTGTGTACATTGTGGCTAGATATATCCTGTGTAAGATCCACCTAAACGTCAAAAGGACGTGCTAAGCTGCTAAACAAAATTGGAGATCTACCATTTGTACTTCAATATATCGAAACGGTTAGGTAGGATATTAGAATCCTTCTGGATTGACAAGTAATTATATAGATATATTAGTTATGACACCATACTTAACAGCATTTTGTTTTTAAAAATTACTATAAATAATGATGGATAAAAATCGTGACACGTCATATTTTTACTGTTCCTATCCACCCCTAACCACTTCAAATGGCATGTTAATCCTACTAAAACATACCACACAAAGTTAGGCCATAATTAAAGTAGTAACCAAAACCTAGATATTATAGAAGAGTTCTATGCAGATTTTGTAATCAAACATTTTACTGGACAAAATGAAAAATAAATCCAGTCATGTGTTCTGAAGGCTTATCATGACACGATGGACAATTGAGCAGTTGGGATTGGTCCATTACTATGAGTCTTAAAATAAGGGCATACCTAGCAACCCTTTTTACTTCCATTCTTCTTACTCAGTCTATTGGGTCACCAATAATTTCCACAACTACCTGACATCTCACTCTAGAACAATCACCCATATCTGTGTTGCATGGTGACCACAGCCCCATCCTATTAAGCAACAACTGGGTGGCCCCACAATTTTAAGCAGCAAACCCTTATTTTTCCAATTCATTTGGAAGCATCCAAGGCAAATTATAGAGCCACTGGCTTATTAAGGCATTGGCCATTTTGGAGTACGGTACTTAGGTAGACCTAGTTTTATATTATGGATCTGCCATATATTTCCATCCGTCTAGATTTCTGAAGTAAATTATATATCTATTGTTATCATAACATAAACTCTTTATACTAGGGTTGTAAAATGCTTAGTGATAGGTGTTAATGTATAAAATTTTGATACATCATCTTCCACACTGGATAATCCATCATGATTGGTTATAAAAACTTTCACCACTTTTTATCAATAGCTCACCACAAAGTATGCAATCTACGTGATGGATGAATTACAATGAAATATTTCTCGATTAAATAAGTAATCATATAGGACCACTACATAAGATGAAATAGGTAATCCCCTATAAGCAAGTATGCTAATAGGAACCATTTAACATCTTTTCTTGCCGTTTCTACCTACAATACAATTGATAAATATATTACCCGTTCTATTGTCTTCTGTAATTATAGGATATTGTTTAGTACACTATGTACCTAAAGTCGTGCTTGTGTAGCATATATTACTGTAGAGATAATATAAACAAAATTTACCACGATAGGAAATCATATAGAGGAGTTTGTAGGAACGTACCGTCTGGATCTGAAGTAGAAACGTGCCAAATCCCATCATACGAACACCAACAAATGAGAAATGAAAATAAACAATTCAGATTTCCTTTCAAAATTAGAAGCTAAAAGGAAAAACAAAAAAAAATAACAAAATAACAAGATGATTTTGGTAATTAATAATCAAACATTGGATAAGAATTATATAAGATAAATATGTTTGCCTTGTTTATAAATATACTAATAATAATTATATATATTTAAATTTTTTATAAAAATAGACAAATAAAACTTAGTTATTATTAAAACCGAAAACAAAAGGTTATAAATTGACCTAAAATAAATAGAAGACCTGATATCAAGTAAAATTTTATTTGTTAAGTAAATATTAGAAAACATTAACAAAAGTGTTAAACAAAAGGTTGTACCTACCATTCATCCAATTCTTTTCTGGTTGAAAATGGTAAGCAGTTCTTTGCCAAGAAAACATAGCATTTGTCCAGTTGTATGAACTCTCATCAGAAAGTGATGGGTATGACTTTGCCGAAACGCCTTCAGCTACCCCTCTTGGAAGTACCTCATAATTACCCGAATATGACGACTGCACTTCTTGTGGAGATACAGAAGGCTCATGGCTTTGGTTGTTCATGATAAGCCCCACCAATGACATTAGGAACATCACTGAAGCTATAACCGCCACGAAACCACTTAGCCGTCGTCGGTGGTTGTTCCTCGGAGCGCCGATGGCGGAATGGCCATCCTCTGGTAAAAGGGTGTATGGTGCATTATTACTGGTATCAGGCATTGTGTGGAAATGGTTAGATGTAACCATTTGGGGATGGGTTTGTGTACTTTGTCTCAATGAGAACGTGAATGTGTATTGGCCTCTTATAATGTTGCGTATGAATGTGCGCGCTTGTGTGTGTGTGTGTGAGAGAGAGAGAAGAGAGCTTATTACAGCCTCATTTAACCGATCCCAATTCTCACTGTACCTAACCGAACAACGGACTGCAGCATAGGAATGTGGGATGGTTTATTCGATAACAATGCAAATTTCTCTCGGTAGTATAATGAGCCGGATTTTCTTTTTTTTGTTTTTCCCTGGTTATTTGTTTTGTTTTTTTTATGGAAAGAGAGGTGCGAAGGGCAAATGATTATAGCGTTCACTTTTAAATATATTACTTTTATAAAAAATTATGTAAATATTATATTTAAAATAATTATTTTTAAAATATGTTTCAAAATCGCGAATATAATTTATGACTTTAGTATTACAAAAATCTTTAAAACTAAAAGCATAAACTAAGTCTGCACCTTTAGTGAAATCCTTTTTTTTTTAAACATTTCGATGGATCGAAACATAACAATTTGACTCTTATAAAAATAGCAAACGACAATGTTATTTGATCATAGTTATAGTACATTCAAATCAGTTTTTTCTTATATATTATGAACTTCATAAATCTAAACAAGCAAAAAGTTATGACCTTTCAAAGTTAGAAAAAAAAAAAAAAAAACTAATGCAATTTGCTTTTTAAACTTCAAAAAATCATAATTTTTTACTCATTTGAAATTACGAAGTCTATAATATATAAAAAAAAAAAAGACTAATTTAAATATACTATAACTGGGATTAAACTGTGTTATCATTTGATATTTTTACATAGGTTAAATTGCTATATTTTCCATGTATAGAAGTGTTAAAAAAAAAGAAGTTAAACTAAAGACACAAACGTGGTTCATGCCTTCTAGCAAATTGCTTGAAAGCACAAATGTACTAAAGTTAGCTAAAAGGTTTGTAAGGAGTTTAAAACCCAATCTTTAGCGTGAGGTAGGATCTTTCCAATTGCTCACATACATAGTGGTAGTAAACAAAGCAAAGTTTATGAAACAGAGTAGGAGAAAGACAGAAGAGTAGTTATCTGATAAGGCTAGAGTGGTATCAAGGAAGAAGCCAGCCTCTGGTACAACTTACTTAGATAAAGGGAAGAGACCTATGGTATACCAGGCCAAACCTATGGTTTTTACACCTAAGCCTATTCAGACAAAACCTATACGACCTACCTTACCTCCACCTCCACCAATAGGAGTAGGACAGAGATGTCCCCGATGTATGGGTGATAAGTGTTGAAAGAACCTTATTTATAGTATTTATTAAATATAATTTTTTATAAATTTTGTGTAAATTTATCAAGAAAAAGATACTTAAGTGCTTAATATTT
Source organism: Laguncularia racemosa (assembly GCA_037954665.1). Lineage (NCBI taxonomy): Eukaryota > Viridiplantae > Streptophyta > Magnoliopsida > Myrtales > Combretaceae > Laguncularia > Laguncularia racemosa. The sequence continues at coordinate 892,973 of JBBMOL010000188.1, forward strand.
GATTTCAAGGTTTAAATAGTGCAATTTAAATATTTAAAGAAGATTCGAGCGAAAACGAGATTAAATCTAGCAAAATTTAAAAAAAAAAATGATTTTCATGTGTACATAACCTTCAACATGATCGTACTGGAGAGCAAAAAGCGATCAGAATGCATCATGAAATTGTACCGTAACTGCTACACAAGTGGTGTAGAGAGTAGTGCTAAAGTAGAAAATCTTCTTAAAGAAGAAACTATAAGAATTCCGAAGTGTACAACCCCCAGCATAGTCGTACAGGAGGTCGTACAAAACCTAAAACACCATAATTTCACTTTTTTTTAGAGTACACGGCCTTGAGCATGGGCATGCACTAGGTCATGCATGCTACCCTATTTTTTATACTATAAATACTCACTTTATTATGAAAAGTAGGGATCTAGATTTATTTTTTCTCACAGCCATTCTAAAAACCTTAAAAGAGCAAAATTACAAATCCAAAAGGAGAAACCATTGAAGCATCATCGGAAATCACAAAACGTCTACGAGAGTTTATTCTTTTTATCCTGAATTATTATTACTTCTCTAGATTTCTCGTGATTACTATAAATTCCATGGAGGAGTAGATCTATCTACCATACATCTTGTGAAACTCTAAACTATGTAATTGAATTGTTTATTAATTAATGAAAAGTTTATACATTTGTATCTATTCATATATTTTAACTATTATGTGATTAATTTATTTGCACAAATTGATTGCATGTCTGATTCTTATTAGATGAAGAGATGTCTCATTTAATATGATAGATCTTTATGAATAAAAAGATTGCATGTTTTACCTAGATGTAAGAAAACTTCAATTTTCTGCATAAAGATTTATTTTTATTTCTTTTTTCTACAATTCTAAACCAAGATTCATGCACAATAACACAATGGGAAAGGGAAATATTCAACTAGGATATGATTAACTGTTTACCGTTTAGTAAACCTAAATTATGTCATCGAGTAGTACTAAACTTAATTGTTGATACTTGATAATGATAGTTAAGCAAAAGCTAGCTATGGGACTGCTCCTCCAAATACGTGTTTACCTTATTTATTAAATATGTTTGATAGTGTATTTAGTTTAAAGAATTTAAAGGTTATCTAACTAAAATGTGTATGTTACTTGTGCTTAGCCCGACCTAGAGGCTTGTAGTAGTAGATCCCTAGAGGATAACCTAATAATCGGTATATGATATTGCTCCTAATGAAGTCCCATACCAAAATTATTTAGGATTGATTTAAGGTTAGCTAGGGCCCATAGTGGCAGTTCTTAACCTAAGGATATATATATATAGCTCATCTTTTTTTTTTTCAATTGTAGGTGGGTATAACGAATATGATGAGTATAGAAACGTATGTTAATATTACCAAGACAAGAATGAGGGAGATTACTATTATTATAAAGATGATCAATGAAAGAGTATCTAAAATATTTTGAAAATTTTAAAGATGTTAAATTAGGAACTTAGAGTCTGTTTAGATGTTTTCACTTTTGACTACTTATTTTTTATAACAAAAGTTTAAAAGTGTAACTGAATTGGAGATTGTTGGTTATCTTTAATTAACAGTTGTTGAAATGACTCACGTGAGTCATTTATGTATATTATTGGAGTTACAAATATTTTATGCATAGTGGAGTTAAACAAGTTTGAAGTTGCAAGGGTAATAGAGAGCCTTAGTGTATCATTACTCGATAATGACACGTGACAGGCTATAACATTCCAAGTTTTAAGGCATAACATATGAAAATACCAATTAGGGAAAAGAAAACTCTATTTGTATTATATCAAGTCCATGCTAAGCTTTATCTCTATAAACATTCTCAAACTAAGATGTATTATTTAGTTAAGTTGTGGTTCTTATCAAATCAAGAATCATGTAATGCTTAGATACTTTAATTAGTGAATTTTTTATTGTTATATAAATCCATGGTTTATTTGGATCTTATATGGGCTGGATGTGTGATGTCATCATTTTAAATTTTAGGTATAGATATTTATTTATATAGAAGTGATTATATTTAAATAATATGTTCTTTTGTTGCACTAACACCATAAAGGAATTACTTAAATAATATAATATTATATTATATTAAAAGTTTTATCTTTGCTTATTATTTTTTCAAGTTAAGTTTTTTTTTTTTTCGCTAACTGCTATTACAACTATTGAAGAAGGAGGAAATCAAATTTAATCCATACTATTTAATGATCAATATTCACAGTATTAAATTATAAAGGCCTTGGCTATCAAATAATACTTGTTACACATGCAACAATTGCACCACCTATTCTTACATGTGGCATGAACATGAAAGGTATACTTGTTGATGGATAGAAATCTTTTGTTGGAACATTGCATGTATAAGTGAAATTCCTCAATAAATTATTCAAACTCAAGGGCATAATCGTTACATTGGCCCTTAGGCTTCTTTAAAAAAGAGAGCTAACTCCTCTTTATTTCTTTACACAACCTCTTAACTCACACAAGGAAGCCTTACATCTTTCTTTCTCTCCATACTCCTTATCGGCCCCAACACAACACACCAACTACAACTCCCTCATTGTCGCTCATCATCACATCCTCCTTGCTATGATTAGAGGATTGTTCTCTCTCCAATGATTGTAACTTAGTTCTTAACAACTTGTGACCAATAATTAATGGTTAAGAATAAAAAAATTCTAACAATAATCCATTTGGTGTAGTGGAGCTAAGATTCTATGATTCTCTCCTAAAGAACATGTAAAGATGTGTTAATAAATCAATGCATCTACAATTCACATGTTATAAATAAAGGAATCTTAACCAAGTGTATTTTCTAAAAGGAATCGCTTTAAGTAGCAATTGACTCGAACAACCTTACCCATTCCACTCCATTCCACATTTTCTCCTCTCGTTAAGGTTAATAAAATTGTTGTTTCTCTTTTAATCCTATACTCCAAGGAACATGATCATATTGTGGCATAGACAAAACCCTAGGCTTGTTAAGGTTTATGTGTGAATTGATTATTATTATAGATTGCAAGATTTTGGTTGTTTCATGGAAATCACCTTAGACATTTAACTCACCTTTAGCATTGAAGATCTTAAGGCTTATAAACATTGATACTTATATGTATGTGGAGAATTACTTAAAAGATTAAGGAATTCTATGGAATTTCTCACTTTATAGGAGATAAGTCATTGAAAAAGCTAAGAAAAGGGTCATAAGAAACACCTTTTAAACCTAACAAGCACAACAAGAAAAGGCAAAGACAACCCCTAAAGAAAGTCAAGTTAACTGGCCCTTAAAAATTGAAAAGGTTGACTGCCCCTTTTTGAGGCAATGGAATGTCCCCTTTGCTTGATTGACCAACCCTTCCCTATAGTCAACTACCTACTCCCATATGACCTTAGCCAAACACCTAACCCTTCTGTGAACCTAATCGATTACCCTACCTCATTAGTTGACTAACTAACCTTTTTAGTACTCAATACAAACCCAATAGACTTAAGGCAATGGAGAAACTAAACCTTAGCCTTAGGATTCTAAAATTTCCATGTACTTATATAGATATAATCTATTATATGTGGCATTTAGGTGAGGATTATAAATACAATAAATGTCAAAAATTTGAGTTAATACCAAATACATGACAACTATTATGGGATGCATGTGCTTGTAAGTTATATGAAATTGGCTAATAACTATTTGTCTTAATATTGCGTGTAATTATATGTGTGTAGCCCATGCTAAGATTTGTGAATGGACAATCATGTAGATCAATCTCAATAGTTTGGATTGAGCCTATATTGAACAAAGTGTCTAGGGTTCATAGTGAACAAATATATAATAAGATATTGTACTTAGGGTTCTTTGTATTTGAAAGAGTGAAAATTAAAAGGATATAGACAATCTACTATTCAATATGACACATAATAGTAAAACGAACTAGTTGGGATTAAATCCTATAATCAATATGACTTGAAATCATAGGAAATAATCGACTGTCAAAGAAATTCCAATTAACACCTGAAGATATAAATAACGAGACATTAATGGGACCCGACACAATATAGGATCATAAAAACATGTGTTCACTATAACCTATTGCTAGATTGATAAGAACAATATAAATGGAAGTAAGAACTCCTAATCTATTATAGAAAAGTAACAATGTCTCAAAAGTAAATTCTGAAATTACAACTAAAGCCTTATTTAGACTCATAAAACCCTAGGTAACTAAAAGGACCAAAAGGGACATAACTTATAAAGACTAAAATGAAACTAAATAAAAGTAATAGAAAGATAAAAAGAATAAAAAATATAAAAAAAAAGATGTCAAAACACTGAAAATATAATAAAACTCAAATTTAGATACACACCTAAATTAAAATAATATAAAATAGCATTGGAAAAGAAAAGGTAGTTGAGCCACAAAGGTTAATTAACCTTAACCTAATTGACTGTAGATCAGTTTATAACTATTCCAAGTTGAATCAGTCTTCTTCCTTCATCCAAGGTCGATCAACCTTGGTTGCTTTATGTAGCTCCATTCAATTTTCTCAAATTGCCTTTACCTTTATGTTTACGTCGTGATTTTCACATTAAATAAATGGACTAGGTTTTTGTGGCCTTAGAACGAATGAATTTGACAATGATGTCATTAGTTAGGCCTTTGGGACATGACTCATGCTATGATGGGTCATCAATATGAGGAAACTACAACAAATACAAGTTAGTTGAGCAGAGATGAAGCCAACATGATGAATTGGTGGAATGGAACACTAATTTAAATCTTGTAGACAGATTATACTCTTGATGGTATGATACGCGTACTAAATTATATATGAAGTGATTTCTGCATCTAATGATGTTGAGCAATGTAGATCATATGACCCTTTGCAAAAGTTTATGTTGTTTATGATTTCACCTATGTATTGAGGAGTCTAAGATACTCCCAAATCCTAAGACACTAAGATGTTATTGATTGTTAGGCTTTAATAAATAACTTGATGAACCTTGTTTGCTACATTTAGTGATTATGCGCTTGCATGCAGATTGATGGATGTTTGTGTGTGATGTAGTGGTTACATGTTGAGTTTCATAACTTGTCCTTGTAGAATTTAAATAATTCAAATGCAAATAACTATGCTAATTCGTATGATGAGTTAGGATTTTGACTTATACCAAGGAAAATGGGACATGCATTAGATAGTTGGATTCGGATGATGAGTAGAATGATCATTAGAAAGATTGACAGTTGATTTATGTCAAATATCAGTAGTTTGACTTTTTAGATGAAATGTTGTAGACAAATTCTATTGTTTCTTTTGTTATTTGGCATTTCCTACTAATCATTCGATACATTCCTATAAGCTAAGAAAAAAGTTTTCAATTTGCAAATAGATTTAATTCATTAGATCACTATAAACTACAAGCACATATAGTATTGATGAAATAAACTAAAAGAAATGCGGATTCAAATGGAAACATTGCAATTTTATGGATCTTTTCTCTCAAAAATCAAAATATAACTCAAACAAAAAATGAGTTAATACTCGATCAAAGATAGTAAAGTTAATGCTCTAAAACTCCATCATCCGTCTCGAGATTACATATTCCTCATCCTAACCACTTAATCCTAAGTTCTCCTTGCAAGGGCCATTCACACATTACTCTTCTAAGGTTACGTGTAGCATAAAGCTTACATAGTACACACATGACAACATCAATTAGAACCACACATCTACATAGGATATGCAAATATTGACAACAAAATATTTATTCAATTAAATTTAGTTAGCATCATTTATACTATGTTCAAAATTATTATTTGAAAAATTACTAGCAAAATTTTATAGAAATGCTTATATAGAACGATCTGATACGTCATTACATGAGCAAAGGAAAGAAAGTGCCTTTCCATGAATAATAATAATAATAATAATAAGTTCAGAAGTGCCTGCCGATTGTCGATAACTGGAGAACGCAATTGCAATTTGTAGTAGAAAGAATCCCTCCATCTCATCAATACTGTATGGTATAAAGTACTCGACATTTATCTAAACTTAAAAGGGAAAATTAAAAAATAGGATAAATTATAAATATACAATCTTATTTTTATTTTATATACACTTAGCTCTCTTATCTTAACCTCCAATCTTTAAATAATATATATTTAAACCTTAGATGCTTATTTTGAAGTTTAAATATACCTTTTTTAGAAGATTTTAAATGTAAAGGCATAATATCACAAATAAGAGGTCTAAGTGTATATAAATAAATATAAAAGGGTACATTCACAACTAATTTTTTCTTTTAATATTAGGATGGAAGAATAATAATTAAAATCAAAAGTTTCAGTAAATAAATAAATATTCATATGTAATTGATAATAAAATAAAAGCTCGGTGTAAATTATTCTATTTGTATATGATTGAATCACATCATTTTATTGGATTGATTTTGCTTACTTTTAGATTTTAATATTTTTGTCAACTATATCTTTTATAAAAATTGGAAAAGATATTTTTTTTATTCCATCGAGAAATAAATATTCATATCACACATATATGGAAACCATGATATTTTGAACTTGATTAAAAAATATAAATCATAGAACGTAGATCTCTAGCCTTTAATTGTTCAGGCATTAATTATCTCATAATAAACTCTGAATTCTAATTCTCTTTTTTATTATTAAATTATTCATTTATTTACTATGACTTTTGATTCTAGTTATTATTCTTCCTTCCTAATATTATACAAAAAATTTTGAATTATAAATACATTTTCCTTATATTTGCTTATGTGCACTTAGGCTCCTTATATTTGACTTCGTGTGTTTACACCTTCAAATCTTTAACAAATGTGCATTTTGACCTCTCAAAATAGAAATCTAGAGGTTTAAATGCACTTTTTTGAAAGATTTTAGGACATAAATACACAAACTTAAAGACAGAAGAGTTAAGTGCCCTTGAAGTAAATAAAAGAAAGTGTATTTACAATTTACCCTTAAAATTACAGTGCTTAAGTTACTGATATGGTACATCTAAACTTTTTAAACTTTTGAAGTGTGGCTTCATATAACTTTTGAAAATATATAAATAATCTTCAAATTGACACTAAATCTCCAATATCATTGCTATATGTGATTTTGTTAGCAACAGATTTATAAACTAGAAGATTTTTGTATTTTTTTCAAAAGTTATAAAAGGATAAAATTATATTTTAAAAATTAAGAATTTATTTACACCTAACTAATAATTTAAGATGTATATTTATAATTATCCCTAATCCTACCAATATTTTATAATTTTTTCCATCGGAGATCACCATGTGGCTTGAAATGCCTTCTAAGGTATACTTTCATGGCAATGTAATGACGTGTGTAGTTTATTTCAAAATGTGATTCAAGTGTCAAATATCATTATTCGGCCATTGATTTTACGTACATTTTCTTGGCATGATCTTTTATTGTATTCAAATTTGATTTTACAATCTCTAGTGACTATTCAAATCTTAGCAGTCCCAGTTGATAAAGACTCGAAAATAAATACTGCAACCTATTCAGAAACTTCCTGAAGGACGAAAATGTGCATACATGGGAAATAAAATCAAATAGTCTTTTGGTCTAAATGAGAAAAATAGGAAACCCTACCCTAAGTATTCCTCCAAATAAGCCTTTGAGATTAGAAACCCTCCAACTTTTGCTGTGAATTCCAACTGAGGAAGAGCTAAGGAGCTAAATACAACCTAACTTTAAAGTTTTTGTTGTTGTTAAATTAAGGTTAGTTAATATTGAATTGAAAGAATAAGATTTAGAAATATTAGTTACTAAACTCTTTCAGTAGTGTAAAACTCATAATCAATGCAATTAGAAAGATCGAATTAAGTCTTATAATCACGAATTTAGCTTTAGAGAATTCAAAATCAAGAATTTAGGAAGAGGAGAAATGAAGGTTTAATGAGTTAGCGGATGAGTATTTTCGAGTGGTATGTGAAAAAAAAAATCAAATTTCAATAGGTGAATAAAGGCGGTGATTTGTATTAGTAAGTTATATTTATATTTTCATTTCAAGTTGAAATTGTGCCATTGCTGCATGAAGTTGAATAAATATCACAAATAATTATTTGCAATATAATTATGTCCATTTATAACATGATTATATATCTTTTATTATATATCGTGTTATATATTATATTTTTTTTATAATTGTATTGATTTTATACTTATGTCACTATATCATATCTAGAATTATCAACCCTACATGTGGGTAATTATTACCTCTCAATTATTTGTCCTTTTTTTTCTTTTTTTTCTTTTTTGCTTAGTTTTAGAATGTTAATGTATCTTTTCTGTACTTGCATGCATAATATTCATCTGAACTCGGTTATCGCAAGGACTTAGGGGTCGTATGACAACAAGGACTGTGTGTACAGGCTGAAACAGACTACTGCAGAGGCCAGTCCTATGTTAATAAATCAAAGCTAAATGCACGAGGAGACGCTAGCCGCCGGAGTTGTTGCTTGGTGTAGGCCATGGATCACGGCGGAAGTTGGAGGTTTCTAAAATGTCAAGGCTTAATTAGATGAATCAAAACGGGTTAACTAGTTTAATCTATTTGTACAACTCGTTTAACTTAAAAATATAAATTTAATAAAAAAGAAAAAAGGCGTGGGTATCGAATCAAACACCTGTATAAGTATAATGCTTTATTCCTATTTGCATAAAGTTCCAAACGAGAATAACGTTACACCAAGTAAAGTATATGGTTATGTATTCGAAGATTCAACGTTGTTCTCTGTTCCAGCAGTCCAACACCACGACAACAAAAAGAAAAGAGGCGACAGCCGTCACGTTATCAAGGTTTTTGTTTTCTTCTACTACGTCACACGTCAGTTAAATTAAATAACCTTAGCATGTAAAAGACATGTTCAAATTGGTGCAGATGAGATCTAACCTTTGATCCCAACTAAACCTAAACCGTCACACATGCATGCCTAGTCTTCATTGGTAGTTACAGTTTGATTGGTAGCTACAATTGCTTGTTAGCTTTGCATGCATGAGGTAGAAAAAATGGAACGGTTGGTGGTACTCGAATCGGTACAACGGTTAGGTTTATTGAATCGAGAGATTGTATTGAAGAATACTAGGCTGCCTAAGAATCAAAATTAGGGCTTTTCAAGACGGTTGAAATTAAACTGCTCCAGCCAAGCATGACTAGTGTTCCTTGATGTTACACTTCTGATCTCAACCGGTTCATTTATAATAATCTATGAGAAACAAGACAGCAACCAAAGTTGATAGTACGGATAAATAATATATATAGAGGAAAATATGGCTTGAATTACTTAAATTAATGCGACCTTGAAGGGGATCAAATTTCAATTATACTAGATTGGCGGAGGTCGGCTAATCATTTGAAGTGATGAAAAAATTCAGATCATCAAGTTCAAATTCAGGACAATTTAAAGAATTTTTTATTTGAATATTTTGATAATATCTGCCAAATCTTACCCTTTTCCTACTGATTTGTATATTCACCAAGCCCCCTAAAACACTTCAGGGCTTATACATCTCTTCCAAGCCCATTGGAAGCTCATGAAAGCCTTTTGACGTTTCCTTCTTTTTTTTTTTTTTTTTTTTTTTTTTTGCTAAGAGCTTACTACTTGTTTTTTGATAATCAAAATGATGTGATGGTGGTTATGGATACGAGGTTTCAAATGGAATAGTCACTTGAGTATCAAGTGAGTTTCACAACTAGACATTGTTATAGAATAAGGAGGAAACTTTTGATTTTACATGTAGAAAAAGGACAAAGTCTTGAGAAAAAAGGAGTGTGAGACCTCACTATTTCAACATTTTCACAATAAAGAAGAATGGGATAGCTACTAGAATGTGTAGGGCTACCTAACAAGAAACTCTAAAACTTATGACTTAAGTATTCAATAAACCATAATTTGCAAGTAAATAACATTAATACCAAATAAATAAACAAGTATACATATATACACACATGTAATAAGAAAGGAACACTTTAATCCTTCGATAGATAAAAATTGAAGTATCAAACTCCAATTTAACTTGCCAATAATTGTAGCGTATATAAGAATGATCATATCCTATATAAAAGATAATACTAATAAGACATCTATATTTATTTTAAGGGATGCCATCTTAAATACAATATAAGATACATTACTCTATAATTAAAACTCAATTTATAGAAACAACAGCAACAAAAACAATAACATTGGTAAGTTATAACAATAACAAGTGACAACGACAACAACAATAGTCAACATTTACAATTATAATTAAAGACTCAAAACTCATCCCAACAATAGTTGATAGAACATAAATGGAAATCCTAAAATACCTAATATTATTTTCATGAATGACAACTAAATATAAGAAATTCTTGAAAAAAGGGTATAAAAGTGTTAATATGATTCTTCACCAACCCAATAACAAATATGACATTGCTAATTCAAGCTGTAAATCTGTCATATAACATACAAACAGAAATAATACTATTATTAGATACAATAATTTTGTTAATAAAAATATAAGCCATGGACTTACGGAATTCACAATCCTATACTGTAAGCAACGTTCTCTATGATGACTAAAAATTTTGAAAGGAATGATAATAATAATAATAATAACTAGCCACACGCTACCCACATGAATTTTTGTACATTTCTTATGATATTTGCAATAGACAAACAGGTAAAAATAGCCCAACTTGGAAGCCCAAATCCAATCTCATGCAGCCCGAACTCCAAATGGTGCCCCTCCTGGTGGCTGAAAGCTTCTAGAAATATATTGCTACATGCATTTCGATTTCTTATTATTCAGTAGCTAGCATTGACAAAATAAATTAAAAATGGAATTCTTTAAACTGATGTAGTAAAGTATAGAAATGATAAAGACATATATATATATATATATACATATATTCCAGCATAAATAATCAAGTGACGCAGCGCGGAAAGCGAAACGAAACGAATCCTAATATGGATTAATTTCACCACAACAAATAAACACTCTTTGATGCAAATCTGGTTGCGCACAACCGGGAAAAGGGAGAAAATTCTCTCACGAAATGTATTTGATAATAAAACAAAATATAACCCTAACATGTCTGATAAAAGAGTATTTATACTTCCCCGTAAAATACCTAAAAGAGGAAAATCTAAACGTACACGTGGAAATAAATAATAATATACGCATCTGGGATCTATCGCATACACGGCCGTGTCTCTAGCCGTGTCTTAACCCGTGTCAGCTTCTGTGAAAGTCCTGCAGGCCGTGTCCCAAGCCGTGCCCGGAACCGTGTCAGCCTCTGTGGAAAGCCCTGCTGGAACACACGGTCATGTCTCAAGCCGTGCCCAGAACCGTGTCAGCCTCTGTGGAAAGTCTTGCTGGAACACACGACCGTGTCCCAAGCTGTGCCCGGAACCGTGTCAGCCTCTGTCCTCCACTATGTCCGCCCGTGTGTCTCCATCATTCTCCCCCACTAATGGAGAACTCGACCCCGAGTTCTCATCCGGATATAAAGGTGTATCATCGGGGTGAAAAGGTGATAAATCCGCAACATTAAAAGTGCAGGAGATATTCATATCTTCCGGGAGTTGTACAACATATGCGTTGTCATTTATCTTATGTACAACTTCATAGGGTCCGTACTTCTTGGGTTGAAGTTTCCCATATTTCCCTACAGGGAAATGCTCTTTTCGAAGGTAAACCATTACCTGATCGCCCACTGCAAAGAGCTTCTTCTGTCTATGCTTATCTGCATCCCCTTTGTATCGTGTATTGGACTCCTCTATCTTTCGTTTAACTTCCTCAGTAGTGGCTTGGTGTTGTTCTGCCATATGTTTAGCCGCCACATCACCCACCATGTCCTTGGGTAATTTGAGCAAGTCCAGCGCATGTTGTGGTGTCTTGGTGTATACCACCGAGAATGGTGACCTCCCAATAGTTCGGTGGACGGAACTATTGTAAGCGAATTCAGCCTAAGCCAATGCTTGATCCCACTGTCCCGGCTTCTCACAGCAGATGCTTCTGATGAGGTTTCCGAGGGTCCTGTTAGTTACCTCGGTCTGACCATCGGTTTGAGGATGAGCGGTGCTGCTGTAATTCAATGATGAATCAAATATATACTAAAGAGTCCTCCAAAAATGACTGAGGAATTTACTATCCCTGTCGAAAGTAATGGACTTTGGTACTCCATGCAACCGCACTACTTCCTTGAAGAACAGTCGCGCAATAGCCCGTGCATCTGCGGTCTTCCTACAGGGAATGAAATGAACCATCTTGGAAAACCTGTCAACTACAACAAACACGGAGTCAGCACCTCGTTGGGTACGAGGCAAACCCAGTATAAAATCCATCAATAGGTCCTCCCAAATGTTTGATGGTACGGGAAGAGGAGTATATAGGCTCGTGTTTTGGGATTGCCCCTTAGACACTTGGCAAATGTAGCACCTTTCCACAATCCGATACACATCTCTTCTTATCCGAGGCCAAAAGTATCTTTCAGTGACTGCGGCTAAGGTCTTATCTCTACCCATATGTCCCGCCAGTCCTCCACCATGCAGATCTCGGATAAGCTTTTCCCGTAAGGAAGTTTCAGGAATGCACAGCTGATTCCCTTTCATCAAATACCCCTCATGGATATGATAGTCGTCACACGGTTCCCTGTTGGTACACTTAATCCAAGTGTCCTTAAAGTCGCTATCATTTTCATACAATTCCCTTAGCTTCTCAAACCCAACAATGTCTGCACTCAAAGTAAGTAGGACATTCGCTCTTCTACTCAGGGCGTCTGCAACCTTGTTTTGCACACCTGACTTGTGCATCAACCTGAAAGGAAATCTCTGCAAGAACTCAATCCATCTGGCGTGCATATCCTTACTAATTCGGGTCTGACCACTCAAGTGTTTAAGAGCCCCACAATCCGAATACAAAATGAACTCTTTCCCAACCAAATAGTGCTCCCACACTTTAAGGGCCCTCACCACGGCGTAGAACTCCTTATCATATGTAGACCAAGTCCTCCTTGCTTCGCACAACTTTTCACTGTAAAAAGCTATTGGTCTTATCTCTTGTGATAGTACTGCACCAACTCCAACCCCATTGACATCGCAATCCACCTCGAACAATTTCTCAAAGTCCGGTAGCGCTAGTACAGGAGCGCTGCACAATCTCTGTTTTAAGTTCATGAAGCTCGATTCAGATTTTTCGCTCCATTGGAACTTTCCCTTCTTCAAGCATTCAGTCAGGGGGGCAGCAACAGTACTAAAATGCCTAATGAATCTTCTGTAGAAACTAGCTAGGTCAAGGAAACTTCTCAATTCTGTAACAGTTCTAGGAACAGGTCATTCTCTAATCGCCTTCACCTTCTCATCATCCACCATCACTCCTTCACTACTAACCACAAACCCAAGGAACAACAGTCGCCTTGACATAAACGTACACTTTTTAAGATTAGCGAACAACTTGTTCACCTTTAGTGCAGATAACACACACTTTAGATGCTCCAAATGTTCTTCCTCAGATTTACTAAATATTATAATATCGTCAAAGTACACTACAAGGAAACGACCATTGAAAGGTTGCAATACTTGATTCATTACCCTCATGAAGGTGCTCGGTGCGTTACTCAACCCAAATGGCATCACTAGCCACTCATACAGCCCTTCCTTGGTCTTAAACGTCGTCTTCCACTCATCTCCGGGACGGATCCGAATCTAGTGATATCCACTCCGCAAGTCTATCTTGGAGAAGATAGTGGCGCCACTCAAACGGTCCAACATATCCTCGATGCGGGGTATAGGGAATTTATACCCTATGGTAATCTTGTTGATAGCTCAGCTATCAACACACATCCTCCAGCTCCCATCTTTCTTGGGAGTTAATAACACTGGAACCGCACATGGGCTTAAGCTATCCCGGATGAACCTTTTGTCCAAAAGCTCTTGGACCTTCTCCTGTTGAATCCCGGCTTCCTTGGGACTCATTCTGTAATGCGGGAGGTTTGGGAGACTAGCCCCGGGCACCAGGTCTATCTAGTGTTGAATGTCCCTCAGAGGGGGTAGCCCCTCGGGTAGGTTGTCTCGAATCACTTCCTTAAACTCCTCAAGAAGATCCTTCACTGCCCCTGGCACTTCTCCATCCAGTTTCTCCCCTCCTTCGGTCACACCTTTCACGATGAGGGCGTGCACCACTCGCGACTCCCTTAAGTCCTCCATCACTTCCTTCTCAGATTGAGTGACAGTTAAGAATGAACGACTCTCAACCTTCTTTCCTTTAGCACGTCCTTCCCTCTTCAATGGCAACAAGGTGTACTTCACACCCTCCTTCTCCAACCTGTAGACATTTTCTTTGCCCGCATGTTGCGCGTCCACATCAAATTGCCATGGTCTCCCGAACAAGATGTGGCAAGCATCCATGTCTACAATGTTGCAGAATGCTTCATCGCGGTACTTCCCTATTGAGAAAGGTACCCTATATCTCTCTTTAACTTCAATTTTTTCGACGGCCTTGATCCAGCCAATAGTGTACAGATTCGGGTGCTTCTCGATAGGCAGCTGCAGTTGTTTCACAACCTCCATTCCTATGATGTTCTCACAACTGCCACTGTCTACTATTAGCTCAAGCAACTTTCCCATGATAGTACACCATGTACGAAACAACTGGTGTCTCTGCGTGATCTCTTCTTGCTTCGGGGTGAGCATCATGCGCCGAATTACATATGTTGGTTCCGCTGTTTCTTCTTCTTCCTCATAATATTCTCCCTCTCCATCGGGCTCGCAGCAGATCTCCTCAACATCTTCCCTATCAGGGATGTTGATGCTCTTCCTCGCTGGACATTCGTTTGACCGATGACCCGGTTGGTTGCATCGGAAACATTTGCCCAATATAGGTTTGGCATAGGGATTGTTCTGTCTTTGAGCTCCCTTCTACTCCATTGGCTTCTTCCCCTCACTTTTCTCTTCCCTCCTGGACATGTCCTCAGTTGGTTTATAGGGTATAGTCCTACTCTTCTCAGATACCGGCCGACTACCACCTACAGCTTTGCCTACATATCCCTTCCGTCCTCCTCCATATCTACTCCATTGTTCCTGCAACACAAGTTCAGCTCGGAGAGCCAAGTTCTTTGCTTCTATAAGGGTTCTCACCATCATAACCCCAATCTTGTCTTTAATTTGGAGCTTCAGTCCTTCTACATACCTTGCAACTTGCTGACCTTCGCTTTCCCTCAAATCATTCCGCTCCGCCAACCTCATGAACTCCGTCGTATACTCATGCACGGAGCGTTGTCCCTGGCGGTACCGCTGATATTGTTGGAACAATATTTGCTCATAATCCGGCGGGAGGAAATCATGTTGCAGCAACTACTTCATGTGATACCATGATCTCACCGGGTGTTTTCCTTCCCTCTGCCTCCTACTTTGTAGCCTCTCCCACCATGCCGAGGTGCCACTCTTCAACCTGCATGCCACCAACCTTACACGACGGTCCTCGGGGATCTCCATGTAATCGAAGAACCGGTCCACTTCCGCAAGCCAATCAAGGAAGCCTTTGATGTTGAGGCTGCCATCAAACCATGGGATGTCGACCTTCAAACGATAGTCTCCCCCATCCCCTTGATCATAACCTCCATGGTTCCTCCTGTAATCACCTTCTCTAGGGTGGTTTCCATGATGAGCCATTCGATGACCACCACGCCCTTGACGTGGCCTACTCCCGTACATGTCATCATTTTCTTTACTAGACTCTTCACTCTCCACACGTCCCCACCTGTTCTCAATGATAGGTCGGATCACG
Organism: Laguncularia racemosa; assembly: GCA_037954665.1. Taxonomy (NCBI): domain Eukaryota; kingdom Viridiplantae; phylum Streptophyta; class Magnoliopsida; order Myrtales; family Combretaceae; genus Laguncularia; species Laguncularia racemosa. The sequence goes on from JBBMOL010000188.1 coordinate 908,818, forward strand.
CGTCCCCCGAATTCCTCCACCGCACGTGGTGGATTTCTGCCAGCGCTTCCAACCCTATTGGGGTCTACCACCAGAGCATCGAAATGCTCGATCAGTTCATCAAGGCACCGTTCCATACGCCCGACCTTCTGATGCATTGTGTCGAATTCTGCCCCTGGAACCCATTGATGGTTCCCTTAGAACCCATTGATGAAACCTCGCTTCTTGAACACCGTCAAGAACACGACCGCTATCATCGCCTTGATGAGTTGACATCTCCACAGGAAATAGCCTTGCTCTGATACCAACTGACACAGCGCGGAAAGCGAAACGAAACGAATCCGAATATGGATTAGTTTCACCACAACAAAGAAATACTCTTTGATGCAAATCTGGTTGCGCACAATCGGGAAAAGGGAGAAAATTCTCTCACGAAATGTATTTGATAATAAAACAAAACGTAACCCTAACATGTCTGACAAAAGAATATTTATACTTCCCCGTAAAATACATAAAAGGGAAAAATCTAAACGTACACGTGGAAATAAATAATAATATACGCGTCTGTGATCTATCGCATACACGGTCGTGTCTCTAGCCGTATCTTAACCCGTGTAAGCTTCTGTGAAAGTCCTGCAGGCCGTGTCTCAAGCCGTGCCCGGAACCGTGTCAGCCTCTGTGGAAAGCCCTGCTGGAACACACGGTCGTGTCTCAAGCCGTGCCCGAAACCGTGTCAGCCTCTGTCCTCCACTATGTCCGCCCGTGTGTCTCCATCATCAAGCCTCTAGAAGAACGCACATGTTTTAATTTTGTATTATAGGGTGATTATATGCACATGCATACCAAAACCATGTATGGAAAAATAGTCCTTATTTACAGCACTACTTGTGTCTTGATTAAAATAATGATTTGGAAAAATTCATGATGCTTTTACAACAAGTATATTAATTATTGAAAGTTTACATCATAAGGTTATCGTAATTGAATTGTAAAGTATGAGTACAGATTTTTATCAACCGGGTTCTTGGGAGATTTTTTTTTTAAATACCACTTTATTTTTTATTATTTAGTAGACTACAATATAACCAAATGAAAAAAAGAAAAAAACAAAAGAAGAAGAAGAAACAGAAAAATGACACATTCTTATATCCCCGTTATGCCGCCATGAAGGCATAATTTCCTTTGTAATAATTAATGTATACTTTCTTATTATTAATTTTTGGTAATAGAAGTAAAACAAACAAAAATTTGAGGAAACCCATTAGATATACAATTTCACCAAGGAGAATTGAATCACATTTAATAATAAGACTTTAACCGATGTGTTGAAAAGTTGTTCCAAGTCTAAGCATGGATTGGAAAATACTAGAAGGGAACTAAATGGTGAATTGTATTTAGACAACAATGGTGGACTAATAGGGAAATAAAATAAGCTAGAGAGTTAAACATAGAGAAACTGATCAAAATTAATTATGTACTTGGCTAATCATGAATCAAGTTTAAAAAAAAAATTATTGATGACCCTAAACCTACTTGACCTTGACTTATAAAAGATAATGGTGCTTAAGACATGAGTAATAACTAAACCCACTTTAGAATTAGGTTTTAATCTTGCAACCCTAACTAAATAGAAGGAACATAAGTGGCTAATAATTACTTTATCAACGTAGGTAGAGGCTTCAAGTGAAGAGGATCTTATGTTTTTTCTAAACCCAATTTGTACAATTACTCTTGGATCAATTCAATTAAATAATTTAACCCCTTATATGCACCATATGTACATACGTAGATTTGAATGCATGAGCTTGCACGTTGAAAATAATATCATATATAAACCTATAATTATATATACATGAACGTACCCAAATGTGAAAGTGTGCATGTTAAATAATTACCAAGATTAAAAGTGATATTAAATGTGTACCTATAACTATATTTATTTATATACATGTGTCTAACGAGTAAGAGTATACATATATAGATAATCAAAAACAAATATGAGACATACATACAGAATACCTCTAAGTATGAATGTAATAAGTCTAGAAATCCCTAACATTTCAATAAATTAAATGACTATGCCTCTCAATTAATAAATTATGCTTAACTTACAGATTAATTTACATAAACAACTAAGTATATAGAATAAGGAAAATCTTTTCAACCCAATAGATTAACCTATACTTAGCAAACCTCAAAAACTCATTAGTTAGCCAAGTTAGTCACTTAAGTCAACTGAGCTCAACAAAAAAACCTAGCCAATTAAGCTCAAATTACCTCAGTTATAATTATTGGATAACTAAGTCATATTTATCAACCTAGGTGGTCTAGATCCTAAGCTCAAGTACTCCACAATCAATTACTTACTAGAGGACTCTTTCAATCATGAGGCATTATGGACAAGTGAGCTACCCTCTATGATTATTATGTTTACTTGTGCTTGTAGTGTAGTTGACTTAGTTATAAATTTAGTATAAATAAAATTAGACCAATGCATAGGGGAATATATAGGGATACATGTATGTGCTTGTGTATTTGTTTGATTGTATGTTACATGCTAAATATGTATATTTTCTTAGATCGAAAACTTGGTCATGATGTTTTGTATTCTTATACTTGCTAAGTGTGATCAAATTGGTGACTACCTGAATAAATACGAACCTAATTATATCCTACTTAAAATTAAATGGTTATACAATGTATTCATTGTATAAATGCGAAAGGTTGTCAACACTATGCGCTAGTAGATAGGAGCATTAAGGTATTAGCTTATTTGGGGACGATTATGGTGTTGTTTAGACCCTATGGAATGCCTACTCTGACCTATGAAATCTCTTGGTATTGGGAAGTGTCATCCTTTGCTTGAAGCCAAGCCATGGGGATTCAACACCTAAAGGTGCGATCAACCATTTGGTGGTCACACAATCATGTCTCTCTTTTTTTATTAGAAAATGATAATAATAATAATAAGAGAAATACAGCAAACATCCTCTTGGTATCGATATGATGTACTTTCTTTTAAATAAAATATTAAAATAAAGAGAGATAGTAACACTAGAGGTTGACAATGATTTATCCTTAGTGGATAGATAAACTTTCCAACCTATAGTTATAAAGGGGATAAACTCTTGACCTTATATGGATATCAGTTTCCGTATAGGCTGTTGCATTCATATTAATGTATGATAACTTGCTTGTTTTATGCTTGTAGTGCATAATATAAGGGGAGAACCTCACTAAGCGCTTGTGACTTAGTACCCTATAGTTTCCTTTTTGCAAGTCACTTAGAAGTTTAGGACAGATTAAGATCTATGTGAAGAGTGTTTTTCCTATACAAAGATGTATCTAATATGCTTGGGTATAGAAGCTAATTAGTGTGTCTATAGTCTCAGCAATCTTATCATTTGGTAGGAAATGCCAACTTTTTGTGGTCTTAAGAGAAAATGCCATTCAAAGTGAAGTATATAATTGTAGCCTTATTCATTTGCTTATATCAACAAGCATTGTAATTGATATGTAAACAAGTTGATCCATATTAGTTAGAATCTTGTGCACTTTGATCATGAGATGGTTGTTGAGCAATTGATATACATGCTAAACAACAACTTATAGGGATACCATTACTAGGGCCCACTTGAGAGCATGACACTACCCCATGGAACACAATTTATCTGATCTTTAAATTGTTGTTAAATAATAAAGTATGATTGAGTATTTATAAACTTTTGCCCCTAGTGTTATTTATCAAATCATCCCCATAATCAACATGTGAGATGAAGTTGCTCTAGAGTTCTTTGATACTATGAACCCAAAGCCACTAGCCATCATTATTGAGTGCATGAGCTTACTTGGAGGCAAACAAACCAGTACAACAATCCCTATTCAAAGCTTATCAAGTCATATCTAACTAATTCATCCCAAATACAAATTAGACTCCCTAGGTTTTGTCACTTAAGCCAAGTCAAGCTTGAATTAATAGTGAGCTTAGTATAATATTCAATTGTAACTAATTAAATTATTTATATTTTACTTTCAAATTAAAATTCTTTCAATAAAGTTTAAGTATTTTAGACATCAATTATGTAATATGACTATAACTAGAACATTGCTTGGCTCATACATGCTGTAAATCTGCTTCACTACAACCAAATGCACTCACATAGTCGAAGATTTTACTTTGTGGGCACAATTATATATTTATTTACATACACACATATTCATATTTTGTATGTCGCTTTTTAGGCTTGCTATAATAAATGAAATACAATGGTATCATGTGTCGCTTGTTTTGATGAATTAATGCTTCTCATCCATAGTTTTGTTATCTCAATACCATACATTTAGCTATCACTGACAAGTAAAAGAAAGAAAGCAAGGAATCACCAGCTATCACCTTCCTTCTTTTATATTCTGGAAAGGAAACCTGAGCATTACCATGATGGTCGTTGTTTTTTTAGTAAGCAACCGAAGTTTTATATAATTTTTTAACAAAGTATTTTAAAAGTTTTAAATATAGAAAAACAAAAAAAAAAAAAAGATAATTCATATTGTGTCACACGAACTGATCCGGACAAAGATTTATTAAGATGAAACTTTAAATGAACATAATATTGAATGACCTGACCGTCTATACACTATATTAAAAGAATAAAATAAAAAATACATTTGATAATTATAATGGTTTTATAAATTTTACATATAACTAAGCTTTATATATAATATAATTTAAACCCATTAAATCTATAGGGGTTGTGGCCCATGTACGTCTTCTTGGTTGGACCAAACCGACCACATCCAAGAACATGATCTCGCAAGATTTTCGAAGAAAAATATATTCTTCAATTGACATATTTTGATTTTGATTTTCTTCTTCTTCTTCTTCTTTTGGGGGGTGTGGTTTCCTTGGAAAAAGAAAGGGAATAGAATTAGTCTCATTTACAGACAAGTCTTGATATAAAATGTAGAGACAAAATTGCGAAATTCACATGACAATCACAATACGACTCCGGACTCCATGTGTGATTCGAATGTAGCATGATTCAACGCAATAATAAAACAAAATTATCTAAATTTATAAACCTTCTTGTTGTTTTTTATACAGATTGGAATATTCCATGGTATGTATAATCGTGCGCAATCCAACAATCTTTTTATTAAAAAAAAAGGTATAATTTTCATATAAGCTATTTAATTTTTCAGGAAAAAAAAAACAAATTATTTGGTAGTTTCAATGAATTAAACAATTTTATGTGATAAATTCATAATGGATATTATGCGAATCAACTAATCTGTAATATATATAAATGAGAAATTGATATATAATAAAATAAAATAAAAAATAAAATATAAATATACTTTTAAAACCATTCCATAAACTCCTAAAGGTTCCTTTGCACCTTCATTACATTATGTCTTATACTATTGCTAAAACTTCTAAAATTGTCACCAAAAGCCCCATAATACTGAAGGTTTAGTGGCCATAGAGATGGCTTGGTAGGTATATGTATATGTTTTAAAAGTTATGGGGATTCACTACATTATATCCTTACATTATTAGAGTTATTTTTTGTGGGGATTCACTACCTAAAAGCCCTATAATAGCAAGGGTTCAGAGGCTATAAAGATGTTTTGGTAAGTATATGTATATGTTTAGAAAGTAATAGGAAACACCCTTTCAATGTTTATAAGTCCTAAGCTCACATTATTAGAGTTACTTTTGGTGGGGATTGCTACCTCAAAAATCTAAATGACAAAATAATTTCATGAGGATGATTATAAATGGATCTTTAAAACTATTAGTTATATATGTATAGACTAACTCTAAAAGGTGGTTTAAACTCTGTAACTTTTAAAAAATATGTACATACCTCTCAAATTAAGGGCCAACAAATATGATTTTGGAATATGTTTACAATTCTCCAAATTTCTCCCTTTATGTGCCAATTGGTTTAAATCATCAATTTATTATATCGCTGCCATCCTTTAAATGGATTTTCCTTTCTTTCGTTTTTTTTTTTTTTAATTTCCAAGAGAACTCCAAGTACAATATTTAACTAGAACAGTAAGAAAGAATTATAGTTGAGTTTATGACAATTACAACACTCAATTTAAGTCTTCTCACTTCCAATTGAACTATTTTTCTATCTTTTCTATATGTTGGATTTTTAGACACTACTATGAACTTACGTTGTATGATATAAAGTTAAGGTAATGTAGTAAAATGAAAGACATAAAAATGGCCCTAAAAGTAGCCTTGAAGTTTGGTTTAAATGAATGTACTCAATAATTCCACTTGATAAAGTGAAGGATTAAAATATTGTGGGCTAGATAGGCCTATTCGGCTTTACATGGAAACCTTAATTCGCCTATTTTAAAAAATATATATATCTATACATATGCTAGTTCCCCTCTCTAATCCCCATACACTATTCTAGGCTTTGTGCCTCTGCCACATGTTCATCTCTAAAAAACAAAATCTGCTAGGAGATCTATAGGAATTTTCAAGATTTTGCCATGCCTTTTTTAATGCAATATTTAGCTTAAAAGTTGAAGATTTTGCCATGCTCCTTTTAATGCAATACTTAGTTTAAAAGTTAAATCAACCTCAATATCAAATATCATGATATTAAAACTATACTTAATAAATTACTTGAATAACTAGAACTCTTGTCCTAGAATCAAACTTTAAGGTACCGTTTGGTTACTGGTACTGGACAGTACTAAAAAAGAAGGACTGGACAAAAAATATTTTTGTACCACGTTTGGTTTGTTTAGTACTGGACAAGGATTTTTGTGCTGTCTAGTGTTTGGATTGCAAAGTACTGAATTGGACATAGTAAATTTGACAGTTTTGCCCTTTTTAATTACTAGAGAAGGCTTTTGTGTTATGTAGTGTTTGAAATTACAAAGTACTGAACTGGACAGAGTAAAATTGACAATTTTTCCCTTTTATTTATATCATAGTTATTTATATATATTTGATATTATTATAAAAAAAATGACTCGAAGGTTTAATATATTATATTAAATATTATAGGAAAAAGAATTTCGTTTTATTTTTGGAGTCGACACCTAACTGTTGTTGGGAAAGATTGAATTAAGACTAATGGAGCGGATTAGTCATAATTTGGACCATTAGTCGTCGTGATTTCCTCTTCTCGTTTTTTTGTGAAAAGAGGAAAGGGGAAAACCGGAGTTTCTAAGTTTAGAGGCTAACCTATTAAAACCCTAAGGTTACCACCTAATCTCCTAAAATTTACTTTATCTCAAAATATCTTTTATTTTATTTTTGTCGTCTTTTATTGTGTTTTTAAGTGAATTATGCTAGGAAAATATTTTTTATTCCTTTTTTAGGGTTGTCCCAAATGGGTGCCTACATACCTGCTATTTAGGATCAAATAAACTGTAGTTCGCTTTTAATTATGAAATTTCATAATTAAAATTCACAAACACACTAAAGTTTTTCAAGAAAAGCGAACTACAGTTTATTTGATCCTGAATAGCAGGTATGTAGGCACCCATTTGGGACAACCCTAAAAAAGGAATAAAAAATATTTTCCTAGCATAATTCACTTAAAAACACAATAAAAGACGACAAAAATAAAATAAAAGATATTTTGAGATAAAGTAAATTTTAGGAGATTATGTGGTAACCTTAGGGTTTTAATAGGTTAGCCTCTAAACTTAGAAACTCCGGTTTTCCCCTTTCCTCTTTTCACAAAAAAACGAGAAGAGGAAATCACGACGACTAATGGTTCAAATTAGGACTAATCCGCTCCATTAGTCTTAATTCAATCTTTCCCAACAACAGTTAGGTATCGACTCCAAAAATAAAACGAAATTCTTTTTCCTATAATATTTAATATAATATATTAAACCTTCAAGTCATTTTTTTTATAATAATATCAAATATATATAAATAACTATGATATAAATAAAAGGGAAAAATTGTCAATTTTACTCTGTCCAGTTCAGTATTTTGTAATTTCAAACACTACATAACACAAAAGCCTTATCTAGTAATTAAAAAGGGCAAAACTGTCAAATTTACTATGTCCAGTCCAGTACTTTGCAATCCAAACACTAGACAGCACAAAAATCCTTGTCCAGTACTAAACAAACCAAACGTGGTACAAAAATATTTTTTGTCCAGTCCTTCTTTTTTAGTACTGTCCAGTACTCTTGTTCTGTCCAGTACCAGTAACCAAACGGTACCTAAGTTACAAAGGCATAGGTTGGTTTCATTCCTTGCGAGCAATACTAGAACGAAGCTAAATACCTGGCAAAGCAAATTACAGCTACGACTATGAGGAGTAAACAGCTTATCATACTTCTCAAGTTAAAAATCAGAAAGCTATTGCTCCTGTAGATATCTCACTGAATGAATCAGAACAAGGACATTACAGACAAAATGTTTTTCTGTTATATACATACAAAGACATGAATAAATAATCAGATCTTCATATGCTCCCTTCGGGAGAAGCTGCTAAAAAAAAAGAAAGAATGATAACAGAACATGAAAATCATATACATTTCGACTATAATGCCAACCATTGACGGAGAGAAAGGAATTTACATTAGTAGAAAACAGCTTCAAGATTAGTCAAGTGTCGACTATATGTGGACGAACCTCCTTTCTATTGTCTTCTCTAAGATACTTGAAATATAACTTTTCTCCTACTTAATGTATATTTAAGTTGTTGTTAGCTATGTCATAGGGCACTCGATGCCTTCGATGATACCAATGACTTCAGAAACTCCATCACCTGCACCAAGGAAAAACAGCAAAGGCTCCTTACTTAGTTGCATGACTAAAACTGAAAAAGAACAAAGGGGTAAATCGCATCGATCATTCCTTCATAACTCTTGAGTTTATAGACATCATCGATTTGTTTTTAACTATACACTCAAATTCCTCTCATATAGTATCGCACACCTTGACAAGTTTCATTCGTATATATAGTTTTGTAATGACCCTGAAACCCTCGTGATGAGTTTTCAGAGTCACATGCATACTCGCATGTGGAACCCATGTATAACAGCCACGAACATAAGAACCGAGGAAATTTATACAACTCCAAAAGTTTTCAATGGAAAATGTGCAATTAATCAAACCAGAAAGAGTGACAACTCCATAAGAAAAAACTCCATACCTCTGGTGGATCCTTAAGAGAATAAGACGCACTGCTTTCTTTCGGTTTTGAAGATACCAAAATGCCAAAACCTCGATTTCCTTCCCTCAACACCTATCAAGGATTTATTAATTCACTCGTGAGGAAAAATGAGAAAGAAAAATATTAAGAATCAAGAGAAAACACCAAGAGATCTCCATTGCTATAGATATAAACCTTAAATGCGTCTTCATCAGTCTTATCGTCACCAACATATATTGGAAGAACATCTTCACGGTTACTCAGCCCTATTTATTCAATGTAACAATTAGTTAGGAAAAATCACTTGGCCTGTATAAAAACATGTATAACTCAGAAAAGGGAGCCGGAAAGTACCAAGTGACTCGAGCAAGAACATGACGGCTTTCCCCTTGTCCCAGTTTATCACAGGCCTAACCTCCAGAACCTAAAATAAGACAAAGCGACATGTTAATAACTATGGAGATAAATCATGGCATAAGCAGTCGCAGAAATCAATCGCAAAGAGGATAAATATCCCTTATATCTAACATACCTTCCTCCCGTAGGTTATCCGTAAACGCGGATAGTCCTTCAGGATATTACTGACGCAATTTCCAACCGAGTTCCAATGCTGAAAAGAGCAAAGCATCCCGCTCAGCAGAGATTATATACTTCTTTAAAAAGCATAGGCGAGGTCACCTCATGAATTTCCAACGAGTATGAAAAGGAGCAGAGTAAGGTACCAATATTTGAGGCTTACCTTCTGATCAACATTCCGGTAGTGTACAGAAACGCAGAACTTATTGTTCTCTACTTTTGCACCATCAAAAACTTTTGTAGCTTCAACAAGAGTGTCATACACCTAATCATGAAGACGAAGATAAGCCAGAGCTTGAAACTTGTGCTAAAATGCATACCAGCTGACTCACAGAAAACACAAACCTTGTCGATTGTCGGTAAGAATTCACTCGCTGGCTGGAATAGGTTGACGTCATTCCCCTGCATCTGAAATATAAAGAAGAGGTGAATACAAGACATCCGCTGTTTATCTTTATAGCTGTTCAATCAACTGAATGAGAATCAGAGAATGGGCCAAGATGATGCAAAATAGTAATTCAAATGGCAGGCGTCTTGCACCTGTTTGTCAGTAGACTTTATAGAGTTTGGGTGGTCCTCAGACGATGAGTGCCTAACTGGCCCCATAATATCCATGCCATGGCTACCAGCGTAGAAGAGTTCTGTCAGCCGAACAAATTCAAATACCTGATCAAATCGTCAACCAAGGCAATGAGTTAAAACAAAGTCTAGCATTAAGAGCAAATAAAATTTACTTGTAGCAATTGACAGCTCATATAATAATACCTTGTCTCGGCTTCTTCCGCTGATAATTGCAGTTGGGAAGCATTTTGCTGCCATTCTCACAGCACTTCTCATCTGTAAGTTCATAAAGTAGTCAGCTAAAATTTTGAAAACAAAAGGACCTCCCCGATAAAAACTACCTTCTTGTAAATGTCCTTACATAATCAGACATGAAAGCACAGTCGGGATTGTCCACGATAGGAGAAAGGGTACCATCATAATCCAGAAACAACACTATTCTCTTTCCCTTTGCACAAGTGGTTATGCGGTCAAAAGACACTAATGCTGATGGATACTCGTCCTGCAAGTAGGCAAAAGAATAATATTTTAAAGACTGCTCTGCAAACCAATCAAAAGACAACTCATAGGACCAAATGAAATGTAAAATACCTTCCAAAATTTGTAGGCAATATCAGGATCAGTAGCCGCAAGCTCACTTTCAGCTTCCTTTGTTATCATCTTAGGTGGAGGAGATGACGCTGCCATTGCATCCAGCCATCCATTTGAACGGCCATCATCACGTACGCCAGTCTTTTTTCTAGGTACCGTTACATAAAACCCAGGAGAGAAGACAGCAGCTGTAGCTGAGCATTGAAAAAGGTTTGGACGAAAGCCTAGTCTTGACTTGTTCATTTGAGCAGTTTCAGCTAAAACAGGAGACGTAGTACCAGATTTTAAGTCCATTTGATCCAGCTCTTTTGGAAATTTAAGCTGAGATAAAATTCCTTATAAAAGATCAAATCTCTCGTTCTTTTGCTTTTCAATCAGCAATTATGACAATGAAGCTCCTTCTTCAATGATTTTTTTCTTATTGACATTCAACAGAAAGCTTTATATCTTTTACAACAAGATGATGTTGCCGCAACTTTTTCTGCAAAAAGAAAATAAATAAAATTATTCCATGATCAGAGTATAGAACGGTTTCATCTATCAGACTACCAAAAATAAATCTTCAAGAATATATTACTAAATGACACCTTCGTATCTTGATAATTGGTCAATGGTTTCAATACAGACGATTGATATCATGAGCACTGAAGAGTACAAGCAGATGCATATAGCTTTAATGAAAATGATGATCCTACAATCACTTCAAAGAAGCTGCAGGACCCGAATTTCTAGCAGCGAAAGCATACCGCTCTTCTTACAATATTCAACTACCCGAATCTCTAGAAAACCATATAATAAATAGTGACAATAGAAATCCAGGATTTAAATTTTTATTTCTTAAAACTATATGTTTGCCATCGAGGTAAAACCATATTAAACAGAAAAAATCAAACCGTATTCACTCGTCGAACTGTTGTTCATTTCTCTTTGTAGGTTGAGAATATACCTGTCTCGAAATAAAAGCCAAAACGTATGTCACTTGTACTTTTTAACGCGACTAACGCTGTGTTTGGATGGGTGGAAATAAGTAGAAATCTAAGGAAACCGGTGGAAATTGCAGGGAAACTGTGTTTAGCAATTTCAAGAAACGTGGAAGTGAGTAGAGATTGACAAAAGGAAGAGAAAGGAAAGAAATTATTGCTTTTGTTCGTTGTTTGGAATCATAGGATGGAAATGGAAGGAAATAGGAACATTTCCACTCTTTTTTTTTTCTTTTTTGTTTTCTCTATATTTGGAAAGAAAACAAAATAGCCCAAGAATGGAAATATTTTCACTCTTTTCCGCCCATTTCTTCCCATTTTCACCCGTCATTAAAATTGCCAAACATTGAGAGCCACATAATAAATAAAATCAACAAGAACCATATAACAAGATACAGGATGAAGCTAAGTCCCAACAACGATTGAACGGGGACAAACGCGTCGATCGTGTTCTCTAAATCCATCTTACAATACATATTTCTATAAAGAATGTCAATTGCTACAGATAGAACTGCACAAGGCTCTACCTTAATAACGAGGAAAAACAGGTTCTACATCATTGGTGGAAGTGCAACTATTTGTTAAAAAGTGCTTTCTAGGGCCATTAATGGATGCTAATGGCACTAGTTAACATACCAAGAAAAGAAGTTTTCATCTTTTCGATGCTGATTATAAATTTTACAAGAAAGAAGTCCATCAAAAGCAACAAAAGTTTCAGCTTTTCGGCAATTTCGGAATATGACCCCTGAACCCCCTTAAACATTTTCGATTTTTCATATCAACTAACACCCGGAAATGGGATTCGATTCAACCGGCAGACTTTTACAATTAAGTTCTGACTTTGACAAAACAGGGCATAACATGTTAAATGCATCATTGAGACCGTTATACGTTCAATTTTCTTAAATAACCAACAAAGAAAAAGAAAAAGAAAAGGTAAAACCTTGGAAACAACAAAACAATAAAAAAGAATCAAATTCCAAGAAACCACGAGCTAGACTTCATATTCGTAATGGCATGATAAACAATTCCAATCCAAAACAATGTCAAAGTCATCTCAAAGGAGCTTTCAATGACATTTCCCGCGAAAACGGGCTTCCGATAACTCATTTGGATTGATTTCAGAAAAGAAAATCATTTCTAACGAAACACGCATGAGCAATGCAGTAACAGAAAGAAACAACCCGACAGATTCAAGAACAACGTAGCAATTAATGTACGAGAAGGATAGTGACGAACCAGTATAATGATGTTGGAAACAAAACAGAGATTCTTCGTATTTATTTGTCTTAGGAAAGCAATGAAAGACGAATGCGTATATAAAGACACACGGAGAGAGAGAGAATGATAAGAGCAATGGGAATGAGGGAGAAAGTGAGAGGAAAGAAGAAGGGAGAATCGAGTCGAAGACTTCAATTTATAAGAATAAAGAGAGCTTTCGGGCTTCCTTTTTTAAAACTAAACCGAAAATTCATTTTCCAGCCACTAGTAAAATCCCCACACCCTCCACAATATTCGCAACTTCTCGAGCGTGCACAACACGGATGTAGCAGCCTTTGCAGCTTTGGTTTTGGTGGTACCAAGTTTTCTCTCCTATCTTTATATCTTTTTTCCCTTTTTGTCTTTTGTCTTTTTCTTACCAATTCTATTTTAGGGATTCAATACACAATTAATATTCCCGATCAATTTAAAAATCATTTTATACCATTTTTTAATATTTTTTTATGCTAACATTTCTTATGAAATAACAACTAAATAAAAAAAGGTGAATTTTGTATTTAATATCTTGATAATTAAATTCAAAATAATGATTAATACTTTTTATAAATAATACTTGAATGAAAATTTTATCTTTTGATTTAGTGGCATATATATTATAAATTTATTTTATACGTATTAGTTTAACAGCATAATTCTATTAACGAATACTCTTAATGACTGGAGAAAGAGCTATATATAGTATTTTATTTTATAAAAATGTTCTATATAATGATTTGATGTAGAATATTCTTAGAAATTTTTATAAAACGGGCAAAGGAAAACTTGCTACACAACCTTTCTGAACCTGGACACTTCATCTAGGGAGTTCCCCTTGATGTCGGTTTTGACTATTGCTCTCGATTGTGCTCAAAGCTCTTAGATACATGCATTCTTGTTGACCTACTTTTATTGTAATTTACTAATATAGTCCCTTTTACACCCAAAAAGAAAAAAAAAAAAAGAAATGAAAAGAAAGAAGTAAATTAAGTTGCTATTCTAGCAACAAGTAAACTAAATATATATAAATTAAGTAATGATCTACATTTTTTTATGTATTATTTATTTTGATATAATATATCTTATGATTTAATAGGAATATTTTTCCTCATCAGAGTTTCAACAATCTCTATATTCATCACATGCAATAAAAATTTAATAACTAAAGCTTTTTTATATAATATTTGAAGGATATCATTATTTCTTATATTCTCATTAATATCTTTATATAAGTTTTAATAAATAATATTTATTAAGTTGAAAGATTAATAAATCCCCTACACCATAGCATCAAAATACATCAATAATTAGACTTCTTTTATATTGTACTTTGGTATCACGGATTGCGTGTCTGACCCAAGGTTACGAGTTCAAAACTCTGAAAAAATCCTGGTTTACTTTTTACGACGCATATCATATTAAAACTAGCACGGTCGACCTCGTGGTTTGATAAAATAAACGAAAAATGAAAATCAACCTTTCGGACGCAAACCTGAACTTTGACTTGGTAGTATCCACGAGCAGAACAGTGCGTGTAGTACACGATTGTTTTACGAATTGCGATTCCGTTTCCATAACTGAAAAAGGTGAAACCAAAAGTTGCTTCTCTTTTGGCAAGAAAAAGAAAAATTATTTTAAAATATATATATTACGTGAGCCCACGTATGCAATGACACGTGGAATCCAAAGTCTGCGTCGAAACCGTGTGAGGACACCTCTGCTTGACCACATGTTGACGTGGCCACGTTTGAATGGGCCCACACCTTTAACGCCAGAAAATGTCTCGTCGTTGTCGTTGCCAGTTGGTAAGTCGTCGGTGACTGACTGGACATCGCGCCCCCGGGAAACTAAACTCCCCAACCCAACTGAATTAACTTTTATTTTTTCCAAAATTGTACTAATTTTTTGGATCGTTAATCTAAGATGAAATTAGAAATTTTTAGTTGTAAAATATATATATATATGAAAGACGAGATTCATTTTTCTCTTTTTATTAGAGAATTTTGAGAGAGAGAAAATCACATATTTTAATCCTCCCTTTTTATTGAATCCATTAAAAGAAAATAGCTTGAATTTTGTGTTATTTTAATACATCTATTAGATTTTCTATTCTGATATTATGATAATATTGTATACTTAAAATAGATATCAAAATGTTAAAAGATGAAATATTTCACTTAAAATCTTGATAACCTAATCAAATATATCTCTAATATCTACGAATATGTTTTGTCTCAACATTAATATTCTCCATCTCTTATACTAATACTTTCCCACTATTTTACCAAAATCTTATAATTTGGATGACCTAATATATGAATACCATCTTCTCTCAAATTCTCCCTATCCGGTTGCAATGGTCCGAAGACCCTTTTTTTTTTTCTTCTTCTTCTTTTTGGTGGGTGTGCACAAAGCAGAAGTTACGAGCAATAGGAGTTGTCCTTAGCAATTCTTCAACAAGTTCGACTTGTAACTACGTCATCATTTGGTTGGACACCACACCGATGCCAAATTATCTATTCGATGGTTCAAGCTACTACGCGCCACCAATTTATTTTCATTAAAAAAAAATTAAAATGATATGGTCGGTTCCAACTTGTAATATTTAAATAAGTATTCGGTTAGTCTACGCCTAATGTAATGTTTGCGTAGCCTAGAGGTTCATTAGACGTAAGAACTATCTATTAATAAGGTAAATAATTAGGTTAGTCAATCTATTGGGTATGATTTGATTTGATTTATTTTAAGTTTTTAATTAAATCAAAATATAAAACATGGTTCAATTTTATATTGTTTTATACAAAATTATATGGTCCGGTCTAGGATATTCTATAAACCAGAAACTTTGGTTTTATAATAGCATGTATTAGTATTATATAAAAAATTATTGAAGCTAGTATTTATGTGGTTGAAGAATATCAAATATATCTTGATAATTAAATTTATTTATACATATAATGTCAACTTTGAGCTAACTTGTGTACATAACCAAATAACCTATAATCATAAATATCAAATAAATATACACTTCAAATAAGCAAACATAAATTTGTTTTAAAGTACTATATAATAGCAAAAGAATTTTCTTAATTACAAGTGAAGTATTATCCTTTTCTTTTTTTTAAAAAAAAAAAGGGGGTTTAGTTTAGTATTTAGTATTTTAGTTTTCATTCGGTTTATCCATATGACTTAACTAAAATTTTTTTAATTTAGTTTGATTTAAAAATTTTATAAATCAAATTAGAAAAGAACATATATTTTCGATTCAACTAGGTTGGTCTTTTCTAGTGTATGTGTTTTTTTTTTTTTTTGGAAAATTATAAATACACCTTTATATATTTTTATTATATATACTTGATCCTCTTGTCTTTAAAATTAAATACTTAAATGTCAAATTTTTAAATATATATATACTTTTTTACTTTTGAATGATCATTTTATTCTTAATTTTAATATTTTTTTTACTAATTAATTTTTTTTTAAGTAAAACTGGATCTAAGAAGACGATATGATTTATTAGCTAAAATTCAAAAAGGTGGAGTTTAACGAATGTTTATAACAGAAACCTAGACAAAACATTTCCTTTTTTCTTTTCTTTTTTTTCCGAATTATAATTTCAAAATAATTATAAGCACTATCATTAAAGGCAGACAGTAGGCATTGTCAAGGCCATGCAATTGCCCACCAGAATTCTTGAAACAGAAAGCAACATGTCTAGATTCTCTTGTGGCGACAGGCTACACAAGAGCCACAATATTTGATGACTTGGCAAGGTGTATGGGCCCAAGTGCGCGCTTAGCCTATCGGATGCCCTCGTGGCAAAGGGGTTGAAATCGGCTTCACGTGGGTGGATAGCCTTACTTCCTTTGGATTCTTTCTTAAACTCGGATTTTCTAACTTAAAAATAAAATAAAATAAACTTGAAGTCAGACAATTATGTCAACATAACATCCCAACCATATTATGCCGATACATGATGGTTCAATGCTATGCTATTTATACAGTTGAGAGATAAATGAACAGACAACGGAAATAAATTTTAAGGAATTGATTTAAAAAAAATAAGAAAAATAACTTTAGGTATCGTTTCCATTGTGTTTGCCAAACATAGTATAAAGTGGGACCGGAGGGAATTTGGTTTTTTTGAGGCTGACAGTCTGGAGCCAATACTTTGAGGTTATTTCGCCAAACGTACCGACCTGGTCTCATCGCGGAATGTAGTTAGCGCTTTCGGTAAACTATTGTTTATATTTTTTTTGTATTATAATTTTATTAATATTTATATATTATTGATTTATTTACGTGATATATTAATATCATTAAAATTTATGTTTAGGACGACTTTTATAACCAACATTTAAACTTGCATTGAAAAATATTCAGAAATGGCTTTTCAAACAAGTTCTTAGAATTACAAATTTTCGCCAGTTGCCACAATAACTCCTAGCTCTAAGTGACAAGTACTTTTCTTTAAGATGGGTATATTTGCAATTTCATTTTCCTAGAACCAGTATATATTTGTAATTTGATATTTTATTTAGAGAAACAACTCATGAATTACTCAAGTTTATAACTTGATTCGACGTTTACTTAAATTCAATTCGATTTTTCTTTCAATCAATCTTGAACTCAAGTTATTTGAATAATTAATCAAGTTAAGATCGAATTTTATAATATTGGGCTTAATTTTCTTATAAGTTTAATTAAATTTGAATTAAATATAAATATTAATTAAGCTTGGATATTTATTAATAAAGATACTTTTATAAAAATTTATATTTAAACAAGATTAATAAAGTCGAGTTTAAGCTTGTTAAGTATTACTTTAAGTTGAGTTTAAACTCGAAATTTTAAACTCGATCAAATTCAAATACATCCAAGCCGAGTTTAACTCCAACTAAAATTTAAGCTCAACATTATATCATTTCGATACAATTTGTTTATAGCATAAGTTTACATCATCAACCACCACATAAGATTCATGGAGTGTTCAAATCAAATTAGTGCTGTATAGTCTGAAAGTGACTTCCGTGAGAATCAAACTTAAATTCTGATGCAATTAACCAGGACCTTTGATAACACTTCTTGGCGAATCTCGATTTTGTCAAAAGAGAAATATCTAAATAATACGGTCATAGTGGAAAGAATCTTTTGTGTGTTAGAAAATTAATTCACATTATTAAAGACCACAAGGAATCAAGTTTACAAATATTATTAAAAGCCATTAGTTTAGTATAAATAAATTCCTAAAGTTTCAAAACATGACTTAAACTTTGCATAATTTTAGAATAATGCATGCATATCTCTAAATTATGATTAAAAATCTCACAATTATTGATAAAATTAGACCTATAAATATTAATAATTTTTATAAATTTAACTAGAATTTAAGATATATATACATATTTTTAATAGTTACTAAAAAAATTATCTAATTTAAAATTTAAGAGTCTATCCATACACAACTAATAGTTTTCAAAAATATATTTTCATTATATAACAATTTCCTTTGCTGCTTCTCATGAACTTTTGAGAAGTTTCGCTATTCTTGTTCCTTTTGGGATTGTCCATGGAAAAGGTAAAAGGATGCTTCTCCATGTGATGTATTTTCAATAAAATAAAAAAGCTTGTTGACTAAGCAACTTGTCTAATTTATCTATCATTTCCATGCAACCAAACCGAAGACCTTGACCTTGATGTGCACGTGTTGATATAATAATAATGTCTGGTCTAGTTATCGTGAAGCATTATTACTCTTTCCATTTTCATATAAACGTAACATGCGCAATACAACCTTAATAATTAAACTCATACAACAGGAACAACCCCTCCCCTAAGTTTTGTTAATGAATTCCTTAAATAGACTAAGTTAAATATTAGAATCAGTGTCTGTTGTTCACATGGGAAATGGAGATGAGTGAGATTAACCCATTAATAAAGGCAGGTACCGCTTGAGAAGCAAACACAAAGATTTGCTTTACATAATAATTAGAAAGTGGTATAAGATAAGGCTATAAGCAAGTTAAGCTGTCGAACTTAAGTTTGAGTTTAATTTAAAAACTATTCTCGACAAATTTTAATTCAACTCGATTGAATTAGTTTTAAATTCGTTTTCATTTGAGGTAAAAATAGTTTTTTTTCTTCTAGCTTAAATTATAGGAATATTTCCAAAATTATTACATAAATGTTGAGGGTTTTTAAATTTTATATCTAAAATGTAAAGTTGAAAAACTATTATGTTCAATCAAGATTTCGCTAGTCAAGTAATAAGACTCACTATCTCTTCGATTTAAATATTGCAAAACTCATCTCCTACTCAACTATCTTCTAATCCAACTCAAATAAATATTGATGAAAACTTACAATTTTAAACCGTAAACATATGGTCAATGGAATTACAACCCTTTTTTTTTTTGTAAGCAATGGCTAAATTCGAACATAATTCTTAGTTTTCTATGGAGATGGAGCTTTGGTTTTGAAGATGGAAAAAGGTTTTCTATTGAAAAAAAAAAAACTTTTTTTAAGTATATTCAACACATTAGTTAATAAGTTTAAACGAGAAAAGAAAAGAAAATTGTTGTAAAGTTAGGTTGCTGTTAGGATTAGTATTGGAATAAATCATTTATCAATGACTTAAAAAGAAGATTCTAATTTAGTGTTAGATTGGATTGTTTGGTTTTTATTTGTATTTAATTTTATATATAATATATATTTATTTAAAAACTAGTATTTAAATAAACTATTTGATTTATTTCTATTTTAAAATAAAATTTAGGATATATATATAATTATATCTTTATTTTTTTTTCAATATAATTTTAACCAAATACTCATACTCAAATATATATAAAATGGATACCGAATAAATAAAAATAATATAAACTAAATAAACTTTCAATTCGTAAATTAATCTTTAATGTTAAACTTTTTTTAAAAAAAGTCCCAAAATGTCCGGCAATACTAACAATGGTCCGTGGGTTTAAACTTGGGAGCACCAATGCCTTTGGGGAGTCGTGCAAAGTGGGGCAATCCGAGCTGGAGGCACGGGTTAATTGTTAAATGGTCAAAGATGCCGCCAATAGAAAAAGAGAAAAGACAAATGGAAGAAAACGGGGAACTGTTAAAACTCAGTATTCAAAAAAAAAGATTGGGACTTTTCCTTTAGTGTATGGCATCATTGTATTAGGGAGTTTAAAGGTCAGCTGTTAGGTCTCTCCTTTTAGGTCCTACCCTACCTACACTCATGGTAGGTAGGCCTTTTCCTGGTGTCTCCATTCCTCAACTCCACGCCGTCAGTCGTCGTTGACTAACTTCGTTGAGTTGGGCAAGCATTGCTATACGACCCTTTTAATAACAAGGTATGCACCTGCCTAGATTGTGGTAACAAAAAATAACTTCTTATCCACTTTAATTAAAAAAACTATAAAATTATGAACTCATATAATTATATAATTGATTTACAGTTTTAACAAATATGGGTAAGAAATTATTTTTTTATTTTTAAATATTTATAATTATTCATTATATTCAAATGGTATAAATATAATCTTATAACGAGGTAAGCTGAATGCAAACTCTCACTCTTTTTTTCTCGTAGCTATAATAGGTCGTAGGTAGCTAAAAAACTTGCAAGTTATTTTTAAGTTTCGTTTTTCTTGTGAGCATTTTACAATCTCACTCTTGCTTTCTTAATTGTTTACTTTATCAGTACTTGGGGCAGACGTATGGTATGACGTTACGAGAATCGGATCCTTCGTGTGTTTTTCAGTGGAACAACATCATTGTACCCACCGGTATCTTTCCCTTTCTCTTAAGATCGGCACGCTAAATGATGCGTGCACAATGCTAAAAATGGGGCTCTTAAAAGAATAGACTAATTAAACGTTATAAGAGGTTACTTTAGTTTATTTAAATAATTTATTTCCCTTTTTGGTCAACAAATACATTTTAATTCTAAAAAAAAAAAACAAAAGAAAAAGTTATTATTTTGATTCACTCCAACCATACATCTTAAACAATGCTTAAAGCAGCTTAGTGTAGAACCCCTAACTATTCAAAAAGGGTTCAATTGGTAAGGAGTTTGAAATAAATTATTTTAAATATAGTTTGATTTGATTTGACCCTTGAATCCAGTTAAGTCAAATATAAATAGACTTATTCAAAAATATACATATATATATATATATATTAAATCATTGTTAAAACTCAAAAATCGTTACTAATAGCATTGTAAATAGCTATTGATACAGCAATAATCTATTGACATTAAAAACAGTTTGATATTCGCATGTTTTCAATATTAAGAGGGAGTAAAAACATGATATAGGGATTTATGAGGTCTATCGGTATTTAATTAATAGGTTTTTTTTTTTAGTATATTTACAAATTCTCTAAGAAATAATAGTCTATGGACATTTCATAAACAAGTACCTTATACTCATTAAAAAACACAAACAAAATAAGTTTATATATTTTTCTTTTTCCAAATTTACACCAATAATTGTATTATAGAATCATATTTCCTTAAAAACCTTTTGACAAAACAAACAAATAAATTTTACGGTGTCCCCGAGTGTAGAATTGTTATAAAATAGTAGAGTACTTATTTCGCTAAGTGCCTTTTTGACGTTCACATGATGCCTTTTTAGTTTGTTGAACTAAGTAATCTTTTTCGTCGACAAATTGCATTAGATATTTGTTTCTTTATTTTGATGGACGAATTGGTTTTTAATTTAGAGGGTCAAGATTGTATTTTTTTTAATTATATTGAGGGGTTTTTTGAGAAAAATAAAAGCAACTTTTATTATTAAATCACTATTCATAGGTTTGACTAATTAATGGATATTATTTGAATTCCTATTACAGCTTAAAATATAATTAAACCTTGTAATAGCTTTTTATAAAGGATAAATATTTGTTGTCCTTAATTCTATATCTTGAGTATGTCTTGACTAATCATATACACACTTTATTTGATATAATAAATTTCTATATTTAAATATTAATTTATTGTTTGAATGTGTACTTGTGATTAGTGGAACATGCTTGAGACTAGAAATTAGCAACCACAAATATTTATTCTTTTATAAAAAATAAAAAGTGAACCGAATTACTATTATAATGAAGCAAGTGGGCATTAATATTTAACTTATTTATTTATTTAATCCAAACTTTTAACTTTTAGTTAGACGATCGCTTTTGATTGAAAAAGCCAGTGACGTTGAATTCAACTTGAGGTAAGGAAAATACCATGTAATTTACGCTTGTCCCCTTGTGTAGACTGTTTCAGTCTTATTAACTGAATCAAAATATGTGTGCGAGCCATCAGCTACAGCTAGGATTGATCCGTCAAGTAGGAAGTGGTAAAAAAATAAAATAAAATACAATAAAAAAAATAAGCCTATAAGTTTATCCGAATCAAATAAGATGAGCAAATTGTTTAAGTCGAGTAAAGTTTAAATTCGAGATACTCGAATAGTTATATATTAATATTATAATAATTAAAAAATAAATATTTTTAAAATAAATCAAACTAAAACAAATGGAATGAGTTAAGCTTGAGTATTAAAGTTTTAAGTTAAGCTCAAACTTGAACTTGAGCTCAAATTATATTGTTACGAATCAAACTCATTTGCAATCTTAAAGTAGGCATCCATCAATGAATAGTTCTGACGCATATGTAAATTGGAGTGAGCAGTGATGAAAGATTGACTTTGAAAATGATTTGTCTTAATTTAAGTAGAAAAAGATGATTAGTTTTCATGTGTTTGCAAATGAGTGATTAGTGTGGCTTCCTTGCCTCTGTTTGAGTGCATAAAGCAGATGTGAAATGTAGTGACAACGATTTGTAGAACGAGTTGCTATTTCATATATTGGATATTGAACGTGCATTTCGTAATACAAGGAGTGTATTTAGAAGGGTGTCAAAGGGGTCGAAGTAGACAAACGAAAAGGGCCGGTTCGACTCATTGGTTCGGACCCCTTGAACCGGCTGGCTTAACCATCATATATGGATAAGGAAAAAAAAAACACAAAAGTTAAAGAAGAAAGCATGCTGACATTAGGAGATTTCAAAACAGGAAAAAGAGTAGTGATGGAAAAAATCAAGGCTGCAACTCCGTGAACTTTAGGAAGAAAAAGAAAGAAAAAAAGAAGACGAACATGTAAATTTGATGGAAGAAAACATACACAGGACAACAAGGACAAAAATAGTGAAAACAGATAGAAGTTTTAAACAATTGGAGCACATTTTGAAAAAATAATATTCACATAGAATCATAAGATTGCAGGCAAAAAGCAATAAATTAGAGCTATCGGTGGAGAAAAGGAGAAATCTAAATGCATAAATCTCACCTAGGTAATAAGCTTGTAGGCGTATCATAAGTATAGCGTATAGGTATTCAAATTTCAAATTTGAATATTGCAAGAGAGCATAACAATTTAAACGGGTTGTTAAATATTCTATAAATGCATGCTGCAGTTTCACAAGCATAATTCTGCATGCAAAAAATTTACACTCACTCTTGTGCTTTTATATTCTATTTTCTACTTATTTTCTATTTTCTATGCTCTTATCTTTTAAATAATTTTTGTTATATATATTGCGAACTGTTGAATATATTCTATCTTCTCATTTACCTATATCAGTATTTTCTACTTATCCTAATTTTAAAAAATGGCAAGTTTTTTGTACGATTTAGGTTCTTTTAAAAGGGATCATTGGAGATAAGTGGAAATATGTTCAAGAGACACCTGAACAATATTTTGAAGTGGATGATTACGATATCCACGACTTCACTAACGAGTAGTTGGAAGATTTAGTGATGCCACCCTAGGCTTTAATCAGAGCCTTCCGATGGACAAAGCCAACCGCTACCATGAGAGGGCAGTGAGGAGGAGGCAGAAGGAGAAGGGGAAAATGATGTCTAAGAAGTGCTGAAGAAGAAATACCGAGCCACTTATGTAGCCTATTTGGTTCCATGGGTAAGCCACTTGCACCACTTAAATCAGACATTTTTATTAAACATTTTTGTAAAATTGCAAAGGAAGATAGGAGCACTCATGTTTATTGTAACCACCGCCAATCAACTTACGCATGGAAAAAGGGAGAAGGGTATGACACTCTCAATAGGCACATGCCATCAAAGCGCCACACAGAGTTTAGTATAAATAAGTCGCAACAACAAATTTCTCAATCAATAGGATCACAAAGAGGGGGCCTATTTCGACATTCTGCTAATAGGCAATAGGTTCTACTCACAAAATACTTAGCGAAATGTAACCTATCATGGAGTTACACATCTTCCAAGCCCCAGTTGGAGTACAAGCGAGAAGTATTGAATCCAAGCTCACGTAGTTACGATCTAAAAACGATATAAAAAAACCATCATAAAACTGTATCACAATGATAAACGTAAATAAACCACTCTTTTAAATTTTTTTGAGATGCATCTTTCTATTTGTGCAAATATATAGATCGATCAATAGCAGGAAGATTCATACATCGAAGTTATATGCCACTAAATAAACAATGCATGGTAGGTACAAAAAAAGACTAATAGTACTAAGGGTATTCAATGAATACCATACGACACAAAATATTTTTCGTATTATAAGTATTATTTTAGGTAACTATAGTTTGAAAAAAAAATATATATGTTTTCAATTAGTTTTGACAACACGGTCACTAACATGGCATACATTGACAAACTTTAAGCTTTATGTAAACTCATGCTATGTGGGATATTTTTCTACATTTGATATGCCCACCACGTTTTAAATCTTTGCGTTAAAAATAATATGAACTATTTAGATTTTAAAATGTCCATAATAAGACAACTAGTTTGTTTTTTAATTGACCGTTTTTCCATAAATAAAGTATGGCGAAGATTTGTATTGAAAATGAAATACGATCGAAAAAATTTAAAAGGGATGTTAAGCATAGGTGCAATTCCACATATCAATTTTTTGAAAGTAAGGTTGCTTATAAAGATGCATTATGTTCTTTTGCTATCATGAATGTCCTAGACATTCTACTGCACCCCATTGAATGAGATGTATACAGTAGAATGTTGAATGTTTTAAGATTTTTTCATGAGTGTACAATAGCACTTTCTCAAGTGTACCAACCTACTATTCTTTTTTTTTTCTTATGAATGTCGTGAACATAATGTTAATGCTGCTTGAAGCCCGAAGCGATCCTTTTCTTTAGGTAGCTATTAATGACATGGCAGAAAAGTGGTTACAGTATTATAGATAAATTCTAGCAATTTTTCTTGTTGCTTCTATTTTAGATTCTTGGTGTAAAAAAGACATTATTATACTATCTTAATTTGTATTATTCCATTATTGATACCTTCTTCAACACAAAAGACACCTATGTTGTTATCACTATGCAAAAATCACGCTAAGCAGTCCAAGTAATAGAAAAATTACATTCTAACTTTTTTACTGCATTTAGTTGTCAAGCTTCCTGAACTCTCTCACCATCCTTGACCACATGGTACCACACATGGTCATACCCTCCCCACGCAACGAATGATGCTGCAAAAATTAAGCAATATCGTTCTGAATCAAGTGAGTACACTAAACTTAACAATTACTTCAATACACACTTTAATTAGTAAATAGTATTACGATTTCAACATCTTGACTAGTGGATGAGTCATAGGAAGACATATTTGATCCTCTCTCAAATGACTTGTTAGGTTTTGGCTGCTCTCGCATCAATAGTAGCTATTAAACAAACTTTCAGCACAAAGGGCTTTATCTTATCTCAGTGATGATTAAGACCATCACTCATCAATGTTGAGGTATTGATTTGTGTGGAGGATTGGTCAAAGTAAGGAGTTGAACACAAGAGTCATACAGGACATCTAGTAAATAAGATGAATACTTCATAATTTTGTCCTATAGGAAAGAAGCTCCACTAGTTCGGATTTTGATGTTGGGAAATAAGCTAAATAATTTTGTAAAATAGTACTACTACCTTATTTATTTTTTGTACTAGGTTAGAGACATTTTATAAAGGGAGTAATACTCCTTTGTTTATTTATGTTATTTACTTACAAAGTCTTATTTCATGTATAAAAGGTAAGGTCAAATGTTTCCCTCTTTTTTGTAATTTGTTTATTCAATCAATACACCCACAATACAAATCGTATATTGCCTTGGTGAATTAAATTTCGATGTTAATAAATTTAAGAAAAAAAAACTACTAAAAAATATATCATGGATAAGTAACAAGATAATTTAAAGAATATGAAAAATATATAATAAAAAAAACAAGGATGAAAATTTAACAACAATCCAAAAAAAAAGGAAAAAAATTGCAAGGTCGATTCACTAGTTGAACCACCCTGTAAACCACCGAGTTAAGGGAATCGGCTTAACCCCAAGTCGGATTCTGATTCTCCCTCAAGTTAGTCTATGACCCAGTAGGTC
The DNA here is from genome assembly GCA_037954665.1 of Laguncularia racemosa. NCBI lineage: Eukaryota > Viridiplantae > Streptophyta > Magnoliopsida > Myrtales > Combretaceae > Laguncularia > Laguncularia racemosa. Next base: position 935,357 of record JBBMOL010000188.1, read on the forward strand.
TAGGTTGATTTTATCCATCCCTATGTCTAGGTTAGGTCTTAAGATTAGAAAAAAAATTAATTATAATTTTTTTTAAATACAAGAAATTATATATATGATATGTATTTTTTAAGAATAATTATTAATAATGTAATATATAATTTAGTGGTAAGTATAAAAGTTTTTATAATAAAAGTCATGGGCTCAATTCTCATTGTAATCATTTTACTTTTTCTTAAATTGTATTTATTGCTTTAATAGCATTCTCTTCTACTTCACTCTCTCTCTCTCTCTTCTCTTTTTAAACATTATTATAAATAAAAACTAAAAATTATCTTAAATTACTATTTATTTATTTGTAATATGTCATAAATAATAATTAAATTAATACTACAAATATTTCAATCTTATTACATAAAATATTAATAAATAATAACAATTATATTACTTGATATATTTTTCTTACAATTAATATTTTAAATATAAATTGGATTTTTGAATAATCGATTACCTAATTAATCATATAAATTAATAATTTTTATAGTATTACTAATGATACAATTTTGTAAAGTATTATTTAAAATATATATATATATACTTATATTTACATCATACTACTCTTTTAATTATGATAACTGCCCCCTCTCCCTCCAATTGTTTCTACGTTTGCCCTGCATAATACTACTAAATTAATAAGTTGAAGAAAAAAGGAAAAAAAAAAGAATGCTCTTTACCTTTTTCAAATTGGATAACATACCTCAGAGGAAAAAATGCACGAAAGATATAGTGGTGTATTTGATATGTGAAAATAAATTTCAAAATAATTTTTTTTATGATTATTAATTAAAATTATCTATTTAATATTTAATATTATTATAATATTTAATAATTAAGATTTTTTTTTATAAATATTTATTATAAATTTTTAATATTATAAATATAAATATTTATTCATTTTGATTATAATTTATTTTATTTCATTTTATGCCATTCATATCTATCAAACTTATATAAGATTTTTTTTTTTATAATTAAAAAGCGATATAGCATACACGTTAACATTTTCCTTTTATGGATCCGTCTAATGCGAGCGTGAGTCATTATGAAAACTTGAAAATATTACAGACAGTAATATTAATGAAAACATGGGATTTCTGGTATAATACTTGGAAATATTGATTTTAAATATCCCATGAGGACACGTTAGCAGACTTTTGTATATTTTGCCAGTTCGACATGCTTGCTTTAAGAACAAGTCATTATATTATTTTCAAAAGTAAAAAAACTTATTTATCATGAGCCGATTGTGTCGTCATTACGTGCTGACGACGTTTTCATTTCAAAAACTGGTTTAATCAATCGCTAGTTTAATTTATATTAGACAGATTTTTAGAGTAACACAACATTATTAAAGCAACGATTTTTTTTTTCTAAATGAAAATAAGTTAGTGATGACATAGTTTTAGAGTTTTTTAATATAATTTTATAATTTAAAATTTAAAAAACATTCATATTTTTGTACGGTGAAAACGTAAATATTTAGCTATTATTATATGGTTATTTTAGATATTTTACATACATATATCTCAATAGTACCACCTCAAAAGTATGATATTAAAAACACATGTTGTATGCACAAAAAGAGAAAAACTCAAGCGTAGTAACATATAAGAATAGTTCATTAAAGTTTTTATAATCTAATATCATGAACACTAGTTTCCTTAATAGATGGTCAGGTCAAAATCTCTCCTTCTTCAAAAAGTTGTAATATTTAGCAGGATAAGAAAAGAGAAAGAGAGAAAAGAGAATAGCTTCAATAGTTTAGAACTTAGATTGTAAATGAATCAAATCAAGCTACATACTATCGTGCACAAGCTTGAACTTAGTTTAAAATTTCATAATTTGACTTCAACATGAAGTTTCAAAGCTTGAGCTCTGTAAAGTTTATGATTTTGAGATTAAGCATGACTCGAGTTGATACAAAATAAACTTGAGTTTGATTCAATCAAATTCATTTATATTTAATTTATTAAAGAAATACTTATTAATAAAATAATACTAATATGCAAACTCAACTTAAGGAGACTAACATTTAAACTTAGCTTGTGCTCGATTATACGAGCTAATTAAATTAAATATTGCAAAACTTGAGTTAAACTCAATAAACTACTAAAATAGATTAAGTTGACATGCAATTCGAATTTTTGAAAACAAAAAAATCCAATCGAGTTTGAGAAGCTCACAAATAATCACCCATTTATATCCCTAATTTGTTTAAAGTTTGAAGGAGGATGGAGGGATTTTCATTCTCATGTCACTTTCGTGGTTGGTGTCAAGCAACGTATTTAAAAGCAAAAAATATCATGTGAAATAATTATCAATATCCTCACGTCCAAATCAATCCTGTAAAATGCACATTGGGACACCATCGCTAAATGCAATTCATATAATAAGAAATAAGAATCTCTTTTCCATCAATAATTGCTTTTAATAGTGCACGTTTTTCTTATTTGGTGAAAGAGATGAAAGCTTCTTTTTTCAATTTTTTTTCTTAAAATAAAAAAGGGATCAATACTTGTTTTTTGTGTTCACTTTTATTTTTATACTAACAACTTTGATATGGCAACTCTAGCTTAGATTTGTAACTCTTTTTAATAAATTATTATTATCAACCAATTAAATTTCAAAACACAAAGACTTAGTTTCTCCTAATTACATAGACTAACTATCACAATTGAATCCCCAGAGTCTTTGCTTGGATCTCTCATACTCACCAATACGCTGTAAGTGCATAATTTACAAACTCATAAAGCCAAATGCTAATGACCCTATATAGAAATATAATTTGAACAATTAAGAAACTTCAAGATAAAAGATAAAACAAGTCTAGATACAATAGGTTCGGTTGAAGAACATCTTACATCGATCAACTCTTAACCATTAAAGTCAACTAATCTATCCCATCAGTTGATTGAAAGTACCCTTTTAGTCGATCAGCCTATGCTATTCCATCAGTCAAATTGCCTACGCCAATGTCTATGCTCATTCACGCATAATCTGTAATGCTCAGACTAATAGGCCTTTCTTCAATCATGTAGTCTAAATATTTTTTAATTAGTGTTAAATGTTATTTACAACTTGATTATAAACTAATATCAATTCTCCACCATAATCTATGTGAAACTATATTTTACATAGGATATTATAATCTCTTCTTCTTAAATACATAACATTTTCGTAAAACCTTATAATTAAGCTTAATTCTTCTCCTTCTCAGTTGTCTCATAATAGAACACTTACTAATGGGGGATTAGCTAGATACCATTGTAATGTCACTAGCTAAAAATAATTAATAATTAACCTAATAAATATTAATGAGTCTTTTTCAATCACTTGAGGTAAAAGTCATTATATTAATATGTTATTTATTACTTAACTATATAAATCAATGTAACAAGAATAGAAGATTTGGTGATGAATTGAATTATTACATTCATTGTTGTGATGGACTATAAATATATACACATTGTCGACCACATCTTTTCCTAAAATAATGCTACAAATACGACAACATATCCCTAATTATTCTCCTATACAAATCATCTAAATATTTCAAGGATAATTACAAAACAACTTACATATAATTTCCTAATACTCCCCCTCAAGTTAGAGAGTGTAAATCAAGAGCTCTCAACTTGTTACATAAAAACTCGAACTGCTCTCTGCCAAGAGCTTTTGTAAAAATGTCTGCCAACTGCATCTTTGTAGAGACATAACAAGGACGAATCACCCAGCCTGTAATTTTTCCCGAACTATATGGCAATCAATCTCAATGTGTTTTATACGTTCGTGGAAAACTAGGTTAGCAGCAATGTGTAAGGCCACCTGATTATCACAAAACAACGAAGCCGGTTTATGCAATTCAACCTTCAAATCTCGAAGTATATACCTCAACCATGTTAACTCCAGACAAGTGTTTGCCATAGCCTTGTATTCGGCTTCTGCTGACGACCGTGAAACATCGCCTGTTTCTTTTACTTCCAAGAGATGAGTGATGACCCGAGCAAAATACAATAGCCAGAAACAGAACGTCTAGTAGTACAGCATCCTCCCCAATCTGAATCACAATAGGCACTGAGTGTTAAATTATTTTCAGATGGTAAAAACAAACCCTGACCTGGCGACTATTTAATGTAACGGAGAACTTGCAGTGCTGCTTCCCAATGCGGTTTTCGAGGCATGCTTATGAACTGGCTTAGTGTACGTACTGAATACACTATGTCTGGTCTGGTAACTGTCAAATATATTAATCTCCCAACTAGTCTCCGATACTTGCTCGGATCATGAAGAACTTCGCCATCTTCATCTGTCAATTTTAAATTTTGTTCCATTGGGAACCTTTCCGGCTTCACGCCTGATAATCCTGTGTCTTGTAAAATGTCTAAGGCATATTTTCTTTGAGACATAAAGATACCTTTCTTTGAATGAGAGAATTTTATTCCCAGAAAGTATTTTAACTCACCAAGATCTTTGATAAGAAAATGCTTGAGCAGATGACTTTTGAGTAACTTGATCTCATGCAGATCATTACCCGTTAACATGATATCATCAACATAAATAAGAATGGTAGTGAACTTTTTACCTTGAGACTTAGTAAAAAGTGAATAATCCACCCGTGACTATATGTAGCCTGCCGATTTAATAGTACTTGCAAAAGTGAAAAACCAATTGCGAGATGCTTTTTTCAAACCATAGATAGACTTCCGAAGCCAACATACCAGATTCTCCCCCTGTCGGCGAAGGCCAGGAGGTGGAGTCATATACACCTCTTCGTGCAAAGTTCCGTGAAGGAACGCATTGTGTACATCAAGCTGATGGATATACCAATTTCGGGAAGCTGCGACTGTTAACAAACAACGGAGAGTGGTGAGTTTTGCAGTTGGAGAAAAAGTCTGCTGATAATCCATACCTTCAATCTGTGTGTACCCCTTTGCAACTAAACGTGCTTTATAGCGCTCAATTGTCCCATCCGAATGGTATTTAATCTTGTAAACCCACCGACAGCCTATTGGTTTGTGCCCTGGAGGAAGGGGAACCGACCGCCATGTGTTGTTTTGTTCTAGAGCCTGAAGTTCGGCGGACATGGCTTAGCGCCAAAGAGGATCACGGTCGGCTTGTTCGAACGAGGTGGGTTCAGAGTGTGCTGTCAAGAGAGCTAAAAAGGCACGATGATTTGGAGAAAAACGAAAAATAGATAAATGAGAGGAGAGAGGATACCTTATACCGTGACAAGAACTAGGTTGCGTCGAAGAGAGATTAGCCTGGGAAAACATGTCGTAGTCTTTCTGCCATACTGGTGGTTGGGTAGAGCGGGTGGAACGACGGAGAGGTGGTGCATCAATGGAGGTGGACGATGGAGAAGATGGGTGGCGTGTGGCAGAAGGTGATGGAGAGATTGTAGGTGATGAGGATGGTGGGGATGGTAAGGGTTCGGGTAAAGCAGTATGAGGTGAAAGTAGAATGAAGTCAGTATCCTGATGAGGCATGGGAAGCGTGATATTGGGAGAGGAATTTGAAGAAAATATCGGCGGAGGATTCTCTGGTGAGTTGTCGAAGGAAACATGTGGAGGGAAAAGGAAACTTGGTGTGGAAGTTTGAGGAGATTGGGGATGAGAATGGAAAGGGAATACATATTCCCTAAAATAAACATCTCTGCTAACCGAGATTTTCTTTATGGTTAAGTCAAAAATTTTATACCCTTTTTGGCCATGTGGATATCCCATGAAAACACAAACAGAGGCTCGAGGGTCAAATTTTTGTTTAGGGTGAACGTTGGTCGCGTAACACTCACAACCAAAGACACGCAAATGTGTAAGAGAAGGAGGCCGGTTATATAAGACCTCGAAAGGGGACTTATTGGACAGTAAAGGTGTTGGGATTCGGTTTATGAGGTAAACTGCCGTTAAAACACACTCCCCCCAAAATTCAAGTGGAACATTTGATTGAAACATAAGAGAACAAGCAACATTTAAAATGTGTCGATGCTTGCGTTCTACAACTCCGTTTTGTTGCGGAGTATAGATGCAAGAAGTTTGGAGCTCAATTCCTTTATTTTGAAGAAAAGTGCGAATGGGAATAAATTCTGTGCCATTATCCACCCTTATTGTTTGAATGTTTGTTTGAAACTGAGTTTTGACAAATTGTACAAAATTGATTAACAAAGATTGTGTCTCTGATTTATGAGATATGAGAAAAATCCATGTGCAGCGTGAAAAACCATCGACAATTGTGAGAAAATAGCGCAAACCAGTGTGAGTAGGAATTCTATGAGGGCCCTAGACATCACAGTGCAAAAGAGAAAATGGAAATTTTGTTGTTATTGAACTTTCGGGAAAAGGCAAGTGTGTCTGCTTGGCATCGGACAAATAGTACAATTATTCTCTAATTCTTTATGATCTGAAGGAAGTAAATGTGACAGTAATTTAAAACGAGAAAAGGAAGGATGACCCAGGCGTAAATGCCATAAGTCAGACGGTTGAGAAACATGGAAAACAGCCGATTTATCCTCTAATGGAAGCATGTAGTATAGGCTACCACGTTGTCTACCCGAGCCAATCGTCTTCCCCGAAACCAAGTCTTGCACAATACAATAGTCAGGAAAGAAGAGAATGCAACAATTCAGATCTTTCATTAGCTTACTGGCTGAAACCTAATTCAAATTGAATGATGGAACGCATAGGACATTTTTAAGTATCAATTTTGGATTAAAAACAACAGTGCCTGTGTGTTTGATTTGTGATATAGCACCATTAGGTAAATTGACATTTGTGGAATTGGAAGGCTTGGGTTCGGTTAACAGAGATGGGTGGGAAGTGATGTGATCGGTGGCGCCAGAGTCCAAAATCCAAGAACTTGTACTACTAGAATTAATAGACACAAGAGTCGATGGAATCAAACCTGCAGCATTAGCGTATGCATCAACATTACCAGAATTATTGTGATTCAGGGCATTGATTGCCTGTGCCAATTGTTGAATTTGTTCTGCAGTGAATCCCTGCACTCCGCCAGAAGAAGTAGAAATAGCTTGGGATTCCGCCGCATTTGCTGCTGGTTGGTTCCGTTGCCCTTTAAATTGTCTCGGCTTATTATTGTTCCCGTTCTTCAACTGGCATCTATCATCGGTGTGACCCCTTTTACCACAAAACTTACAATAAAATTTGAGAGTCCGGCATTCATCTATGGTATGCCCAGATCGATTGCAATGATCACACGTTTTTTGTTTTGGACTTCCTCCTTTTCCCGGGACTGTGGCTGCAATGGAGAAATTTTCGGTAGGCTCAGAAGAAACTTGTCGCTGCATCTCTTCTTGGACAATCAAGGAGTATGCTTAACGGACATTGGGTAATGGTGACATCATCAATATATTGGATCTTACTGCCTTGTACGACTCATTCAACCCCATGAGAAATTGCATAAGGCGATCTTCTTCCCTTTGATCAAGATGTGCTTGACGTTGGTTGCAAGTCAGAGAGCTACGGTATGTCTCGAGCTCGTCCCATAAAGCCTTGATCTTTGTAAAATATGCGGCCACTGTCATTGTTCCTTACGATATGGTCGCAATTGAATTCTGTATTTGAAAAACGGCAGGGGCGTTCTTCTGTGAAAACTGGTCGTGCAAATCAATCCACACTTCACGCGCTGTTTTGGCATAAATGATCCCCTCGGCAATGTCTGATTCAACAGCATGAGCCAGCCAAGAAAGTATCATGTTGTTGCATTGTTTCCATTGTTCAAACAAAAAAGGATTCTTCTCCTGCGATGGCTCTTCGACAGTGCCGTCAACAAAACAGATTTTCTTCTTCGCGGTGAGAGCATGAATAACCACTTTGCTCCAAGATTGGTAGTTGATGCCGTTCAATTTGATGGGAACCAAGACATGGCCTGGTTGATCTGAATGATGAATGTAGAAAGGGTGTGACGGATCGATGGCAGTGACGTTCGACTTGGACCCGGAATCTTTCGCGTTGTCTGCCATGGCTACGTTGATGTTTTAGAAAGTATGGAAAGTTTGATAATCAAGAGCACCAGGAACCTTGCTCTGATACCATAACAAGAATAGAAGATTTGGTGATGAATTGGATTATTACATTCATTGCTGTGATGGACTACAAATATATACACATTGTCGACCACATCTTTTCCTAAAATAATGCTACAAATACGGCAATATATCCCTAATTATTATCCTATACAAATCATCTAAATATTTCAAGGATAATTATAAAACAACTGACATATAATTTCCTAATACAATGCCAATTGTTTTTCACAATTCATGTGGAACTACATCACATAGGTATCCCAAAATTCAAGTTTTGTAAAAAATTAACACATATTTTAACATGTTATATATATATATATATATTTACTGTTTCATAGAATGGTCCGTGATAGAAAAAAAAAGAAAATTATGATGTGACAAATGCAAAATTAGATGCGAATTCATAATGCTAGACGTTAAAGTAGCATTTCAATAATTTCACAGATCAAATGATTTTTTTTTTTGGGTAGTAATAAATTTCGTGAACAAGCTTTTCTTGTTTTTCTTTTTCCTTTTTGTGATAATTACTAATATTTATTGGTTTATTACCTAATGTAATCATAAATTCCACATTTCAAGTGTTCAAATATATTTATCTTTGCATCTATTTTTTTTTTCAGATAATCAAGGATAATTATGTCAATATAACTCAAGAAATGGCAAAAGAACAGCTTAAGTTGCAAAATTAGTAAGGGCCAAGTCCCTTGATTTAATCATTTTTAGATCTAGCTGCGTGGAGCTGCTAGTGAATAAAAATAGTGTAAAAAAAGAAGAAAAAAAAGAAAAAAGGAAAACAAAGAACAACGTGAGATGTTTCATATTGGGGACAATAATATAAGTAGATAGGGCGACAAAATCAGCCACCGGCAACTTGGGCCACGAAAGCTCCTTAAAACTGTCGCGATGCGCAAACAGAAGTACTCGTCAATTCGATGCATATGGCCTACGCTTTCATTTCAATTTTGTGGCCATGCCATGCATCCCCCTTTGTCCCCACAACCCTCGATATGACTTTAACAAACAACTTCCAATACCCGATGTAATTTAATAATGATTAAGGTTTTGACTTAAAAAATGTTGAGAGTATCCCATTTGAATCTCATAAGAAGCTAAATAAGAAAATATTTCTCTTTTCATATTTTCCCTAAATAATATTATGGATTACGCTATTTTTTACTCGACATGTCATATCGTGTTGTAATGTGTCTTTGTTTGTCAAAAGTCTGGCTCTTCAGTTGAAGATTGGGCTGCATTACCTATAAGCCCTAGTTGGCTTTACACGCTTTACAGCTTTAGACCCTCTAAACGAAGTCTCTCATTCCAAACGTGTGATGACAAATTCCCCTAATACTTTAATTTGGTCCTTTAGTATACACTAACGGGGCAAAATAATTACTATCTCCATAAAAGTGTAAATAAATCAAGATAATTCATAAGTTATTTTAACTCGATTTGATATTTGCTTAGCCTTGGTTCAATTATGATCAAGCCAAGCTCAATTCAAACTATTTTAGATAAATTATTGAATCGAAAACAAATTTAAATCTATTTAACTACAGTTAACTTGTGGACTTAATTAAGCTTAAATTAAACTCAAATTTGTATCTAACTTAATTGAATACAAACCAACTTCAACCTTCAATATATAGTTAATAAAAAGGAATATAAACTTTCCTAGATATTTAAGTGTAAATGACTCTAATCAAAGCAAACTTATAATTGTTATAATACTTCGAATCAATCTCGAGCTCAAAAACTTAAACCCGATCAAACTTTTAAATTTCATGTCATGCTAAATACTGTTCAGCTCGATTAGGTTCTTTTTCACCCTACCCGAAGAATTGACTCCTTTTTTTTTCACTCTCTCTCTCTCTCTCTTTGCCGGTAGAGGGAACTGAAATGAGAACATAAAAAAGATATCAAGATTGGAAGTGGCTTATTAGAGGTTCTGATGGGCCCATTAAATGAACCAAGCCACGTCTGGCCTTTTCTGGACTTGTAATGGCAGGTTGGCTTTGGCCTTGGACGGGATCAAACGACAATCTACACTTTCATTAAAAAATTTTAAAAATCAAACTTTTGACTTTTGGAAACAAGTGCTATAATGTTTCCAAAACATAAGTGCTTTTAAAACATAGATTAATTCTTCGGTTTCGTATTCTGTAAAGCCAGTTATCTACAAATAGTTTTATTTATTTATTTTTCCTTAGATAGGTGTGAAAGAATAGATGTTTCTAATAATGTAAGAGATCCCATATGAACAAAACCCAAGTTAATTACAAAGAACAACTTTGAAGAGCATATTTAGAAGTTACATTCAAGTTGTAATTTGTCAACTTATTTCTACATCCTTTTTGTCCCATCTAAATTTTAACATGACCAGCTAAGAGCATTACAAGAACTCCTAGATATTGGAAATTCTATTGTGGAAAATTATTAAGCAAGAAAGCATCGAGTGAGTTCATCCATAAAAATCAATAATGTTATATCGATTTACAAGATATTTGTTAATAATATAAAAATAAAAATAAAATAAAAATTTTTATGCTTCCTAATAATATTAATTACATTATTTGCAAAAAAAAAAAAGATAAGTACATAAAAATATAAAAAAAAATTATTTGACATCTTAATAAGTACTTCATAAACACTTATTAAGATTTTCCTTATGAAAAAAGCATCTACTATACACCTAGAAGCAAGAATCCATATATGCTATTTAATACTATCCTAGAGACAACTTTTTTTTTTCTTCACCCCCATCCACACATGGTATATACATCTCAAAGTTCCAGCAAAATGGCTCAACCCATGAGACAGATTCAATAACTAGACTCATCATTTGGAGATCCAGGAGTAAAATGAATTGCAATCTGATAGAATAAGTCATGCTAGGCAAACCATGCAGACTGAGGCTGTGGTGGCCTCACTCTCCATATATATCCACAACACTCTTGAAAAGCAAAACTTAGCTCAAGTGTGGACGAACTTCTACAGCTGAATTACCAAAGCACGCCACGCATAGGGTAATGTTAGTTTCCTCTAGTTTTGGCCATTTTTTATCACCAACACAATCACCATCATCAGCACCATTCGAGGATTGAGAAAAGTCCTGTTACTACCCATAACTTAAAAGATTTTCGAAATTTATACCTAAAAAGTTTCTAAATTGCTGATCTCAGTTATTTTCTCTTCAAATTAACATTTGCATTTCATTTTTTTTCAAGGCTCATCAATGCTCTACCCCATGCCACCCGTTAGCTACTACCAATCCCAGTACCGATTAACAAAACTATATTAATCAATTATAAATAGTAACTTTTGCAAAAGCTTCTATAGCCCATAAGGTATTCTCACTATAGAAAGGGCTCCAATCTCCTTCCCCCATCCCCCATCTATATTATAAAAATTTTAAGTAGTATCTCAAACACTAAAAAAAGAACTAAATAAGCAATATCTATTTGCTTGTTTTATAGAAATTTTGAAAACTATATACACTTTCTCATGATTATTTTTGTAATTTTAATCAAAAGTGCAATCGAGCTTATTGTATTGATAATAATTACTTTCAAAAGTCACCATTGTTTATTTCCACAGACTTCAACTGATCAATCATAATACAAATATTCAAAACCAAAGAATTGTATTATTCACCTATTCTAACATTATTCTACGGCCTCATCAATAGCACCATTAGTGACATCATTCCGCTAACATCGAAGTTCTTGGAAAAAAAGAGCACTAAACCTTGTGGCACATTTACATTTTAGAGTATAATTGATAGGGAATTAAAAAGTTAATTATGAGAATAACTATTACCCAAATTGCACTAGATTTTTTCATACCGGTATATACTTCTATCACGCTAGGTTGACTTTATAAATGGTGAAACAAAATAGTTTTTCCTCTTATACAAATCCATTTCTATATTTAATTGACAGAATAACTATTTTATGAAATTGCTATTACTGTGAAATAAATAGTTACAAATCTTTTACAAGCTATTTTCTAATATTTTTAAGCATATTTCCAAATCTATGTGTGAGAACTTAAACTAACCATAAAAATAGCTGTTATTTATATATTTCATTAATTAAAAAATCATAATTTTATTCTTACCATATTCCATTCCCCATATCAAACATACAACTCTAAATTTCTACTGCAATGAATATTTAATTTTATATTTATTGCATATTATTAATTACCGTATTGAGTTATAAATATTACTAAAAATACAAATGTGCCCCAATTTAATGTTTTAGAACATTACCAAAAGTTATTAAACTTTGCTTATCCTAACTTTCCTTACCATAAGTTACCAAAAGTTACTAAAAATATCTTTATGTGTATGTGTATAACATATATACATTATCATGATGTATGCATCAATACATATGGGTAATGTTTAGTTGTTATCATTTTATACTTTGAATTAAATAAAATTCTTAGTCCTTTATTTGGTTTATATAGTAAATTAAGTCATTGGGCAAAACAAACTTCAACAAAACCTAAAAAAATTGTACCATATATGTTATAATTAGAGGTGGGCAAAAAAATTGATCAAAATGCAAATCAGACTAAACTGAATTGAACCAAATTGTCTATTAGATTCGAATTTTCTTTTTAAGTTCAAAAAAATTATGAATTAAATCAAACCATTTTTTTTATGTTTGAAAAAATTATAAACTAAACTAAATCGTTTCAAACCAAATCAAATCATAAAAAGTAAAGAAAAAATGTTAGTAAAAATCTAAAAATATATATGACTAAAATAGAGGATTCCATATTACTTACTCGATTCTTTTTTTTTATTTGGTTTTTATCAAGTAACTTATTTTTTTTATTTTTGTATTTTTTTCCTATTAACTAATATGAAAACTATAATTATCTTAAGAGAGACTACAAAATCTTATTAAATATATTGAATGGTATTAAAGATGGTAAACGATATTGAATAAATGATAATAAATTAAAATTTTATTAAGTCAAGTATTATTTTTCATAACTTATTGATTTCTATATACAAAAACATTAATAACACGTGTAAAAACGGTTTGAACCGTGAGCCGAATTCGACCAAAACATTTTTTTTAAGTTCAAAAAAATTATGAACCAAATAATATGATTATGTTCGATTTAGGGGGAAAAAAAAAAAGAACCTGAATATATGGCTTAGTTCTATTCGATAGACAAATTCATACTAAACTAAACCACGCTCACTCCTACTTAAGATATAAAAATTTATTTCACTAGAAAAAAAAAAGTACATTCGCAAATCCCCAAAAATAATCTTATATCATTATTATTCTTTTTGTTATTAAATCAACACTAGTGCTTTTTTGGTAAGTTCACATATTGGCGCTAAAAATAAGTCTATATTATCACAAATTTTTTTGTCCTGTACTACATAAATTAAATATGATACAAGAGAATTGTACTATGCTATTCTTATACAATGCGGTCTTGTTCTCTCTATGCTGTTAATTTTGCCAACCAAACGTTATCATAATATATGTATAAAATTGGGCATGATAATTACATTACTTGATCTTTTTATTTAATATGGAATATGAGTAAAAAAATACCAACTTATAAATGGTAACAACTATTCCTAATAGAGAGCAAATAGAAAAGTTATTAAGAATAAAAATTCACTACTTAATTTTCAAGTAAATAAGGTAATAAAAAACAATATGAGAATAGTTATTCTATTTACTCTTTATTACTTGCAAGTAAATGGGTTATAAAACATCGACTCTCATTCTCTTTATTTTCAATACCTTCACCCCCTTTTTTTATTTCACTCTTAGGTACAATAGCCTTCATATTATACTAGACTCTCTTCTTAATTCACATATTCGTTAAGTGCACTTTTATATTTTATCTTAGTGTCAAATTCATCACACTCGTATAGTCTCACTGTTGCATATCAATCTTTCCTCAATCCCTAAAATAACATACTATAATGCCTTGTAAATGTATCTTCATTTTATCCTTTTAACTTGCTTATCATATAATGTTTTAGTAGGGAATTTATAAGATAAATTTGAGTAGTAAGTTAAGCTCATTTGAGGGAGTGTCCTTAATTCTTTTGTTTTTTATAGTGTATATGCAACTATGGTCTCTTTATTATTATTATTTTTCTCTTAAGATATTGCATCAAATTTTATAAGTAGAAATTATAGTGCTAGATATTCATTTTGTGCATTGTGAAATGTGACAAAACAAATGTGTGTTTTTTAAAGCGATTTGAACAAACTAAATAGAATCAAATTGCATTTAAAGTAATTTTATTAACTAGGAATTGGATTGAACAAAACCATAAGCATCCCCAAAAAGTGTAATCTCATGGAAATAACATTAAATAAGATATGATCCAATTCATGGGGTTGTTTTATTCTAAAAATAGAAAGTTCGAAAGAATAAAAAAAGAGAGAACTAAGGGATGATTGTAAATACATCTCTCAAACTTTGCTTATGTGCAAATGGATTCTTTAAAGTCTCAAAGTATGACTTTATATCTCCATAATTTTTACAAATATGCAAATAATCTCTCAATCATTGCCTCTAAAATTGTTGTTAAAAACTATAAATAGCTAAAGCATAAGATGTATGTGCACATCTTTAAAAGTGATAGGGAACCTCAGTAGTCTATTCCCCTCTTACTAATAGTTTAGAAAGTGTATTTACAATTTAATTAAGCATCAATAGAAAAATAAGAAGTTGAAATTGATCAATATATTTATCAAAAACAAAATGAATAAATAAATAAATAAAGTAGAAGTAGTGTTGTATATTCAAAAGAGGCTCATCTCCTTGATTCTGTGATGCAAAAATTCTCTTCTCATCAAGTACTTTCCTCTTTGGCCTATGGAGATAAAATGTAGGATTTGTACCAAAAGTGAATTGCAAAAGAAAGAGTTAGGATAACTAATGATATAAGATAGAATGGGAAAAAAATTAATATAATTGAAAAGAATTGTCTTTTATGTGTAGTTCCCTTGCTTTTTTCCTATATGCCTCAAAAGTCACTAGGACTAATTAAGGTATATTTTCATGTTTCAACTAAAAACTTCTTTTTTTTTAATCATGACGTAGACCAAATTACAATGACATACTTTAGAAATCCAAACTATGTGATTGAATAAGTCATCCTCCATCTACTGTAAGTCAGATGACTCCGTCTCTTCCCCTTTCCTCATACTTTAATTAATTTAATAATTTCTTAAGTCAACCAAGCAAAATAATAGCATGTTGTATCCAATTTTCATTTACCAAATGATGGATGGCTAAATTCCATGAAAGAAATTCTTGAAATTGGCTTCTACAAGTAGAATTTCAAATTGCAGACCAAACAACACCATAAGGTTTTTGTTTAGGTTATGATCCAATTAAACAAACTCTTTTTTTTTTTCTATTCATGTAAATGATTTAGCAAAACATCAAGTCTTGAAATTTTATCAAATATATAATCAAATCTTTGAACTTTAGTTATGAACAATGCTGTGCAATTTTACATTTGTTCAAAAGAGAGATGATCTTTTATATTGTAATAAATTGAAAATATTAGTAATAATATTTCTAATTAAACTTCAAGTTCTTATAGAAACCTTGAATTAAGATTTGATAAACTTTTAGCTTGTTTTAGTGATAGTTCCCGTTAATAAGCCAATGGAGATTTTCTTCCTTTAAGAAGTATAAAGAAGAAGCATAAATGGCTTAAGAACATGTAATTAATAGCAAAAAACCTACTCTCTCATCATCCTTTGATTTTGATTAACAATATAAACAAGTCAAATTAAGTCATAACAATATAATATTAAGTTTGACTTGATCTCAATTGAAATTAAATTTTAAATTAAACTCAACTTGAAAATTTAGAGTTTTAACTCAACTCAGGTTTGGCTAAGTTTAGAATTTAACTTTAGACTCGACTCAAAATGACATTCAACGAGTTGGGTGTAACTCAATTAAATTCCTTTAAGCTCATATTATTCATTATTTTAATTCTAATTAAAATTACACCAATACTTAATGCAAAGTCAATTAATACTTAAATTTGAATCGAGCTCAATTAGACTAATAAGTCTATTAAGATAAATATAATGAAGTTTGAGCTTAACTTAAAATTAAGAGTAAGCTCGAACTTGAATTTAAGCAATTCGACTATAATTGAGTTGATCAAATTGAATTAAAGTAGTTTAAGAATAGACTTTTCCCATAAATGTAAATCCATCTTCTAGGCAGTTGCAATGCGGTCGGATGCTCCTTTTAGCTTTGACTTGGATTGTCCAAGGAACCGAGCTCTTGAAGCCACTGATTTTTGCAACTGTCGGCTCCAACATGATTCTTGACTGGTTTGGGGCCGGATGTTGCTGAGAATGAGACGTTGTTTGGTGTTTTTAGCCCTTAGTTTAATTTTTGTCCCACTAGATCATAAGGCATTGTCAGTTAAAATTTTTTATTAAATAAATGTAAAAATTTTCTTGGACATGATTAGTGAATACCTAGTAAAATAAGAGTAAAAAAAAATTAATTAAACTAATCTATAAATCAAACAAAACATAACCAAATATATATATAGTTTGCAAAAATTTCAATTTAATGGTTAATTTAAAGGATAATTTGAATTAAATTACAAAATTTAAAAAAATAATAATTGTTTATTTAAAGTTATTTTTTTTATAGCTTAACACTTAAAAAACATTTTACTTTAAGCACTTCATCGGCAACTCGGGGATCTTCATGGTTGAAGGGGTCCTGAGTCGGCTTACTGCTTCAACAAGAAGAGAGATTCTTATTCCCTCCTCCCAATCACCGACAGCAATACGATTTCCCCATCCATCAATTCCAAAATCTAGTAGGGTTTACATTTTCATTCAAAAACCCTAAACCATCCAAGCACAGTAGAATATTAAACAGTGTCACTGCAATGGGGATAATAAGAAGCAGTTTCTCGTTCATGGCAGGAACAGTATGCGGCATATACATAGCTCAAAACTACAACGTTCCCAGCGTGAAGAAGCTTGCTAACACCGCTATTTTCATGGCCAAGCTCTTCGAGGAAAGATACCGCAAGCCCAGCAGTGATTCCAGTAACCCCCCGGTGATCCTCGCAGTCAGAGATAATTGATTTCTTTACCTTTCTTCCTTTCTTTCTTTTTTTCTTTTTTTTTTTCTCAGAATTGATAGTACTCCATTCTAGCACCATTGAAGGTTAAAGAAAGAAACTTTTTATGCATTTTTAACATTCATTGTACACTTTATAAAGAAAAGTGCATGAAATATTCTCTCCGATTGATGATACTTATTGTTAAATTTAGGAAAATTTTGACATTTTCGGTTATAATAGAATGATCCTTTTTTTTTTCTGGTTATATTATTCTGTGTGATACTGCAATTCTGGTTGTTATTTTTACTGTTGAACTTCATTTGTGACGATATAATTTGGCTTGGGTGAGTTTGTTTTGCGGGAAGCTTTTTTCGGTTATTTTCTTAGTTCAATTTATCAATTGATTTGGCCTATATGAACCATTGAATTGTTAAATCAGCTAAGAAAAATCTCAGATTGAAGGATGTAGATGTCTGAAAAGAATAATTGCTAGTATCATTTGTACAAAGGACTGATTTGATGCAATACTGATGGAGAAATTTCGCTGTATCAACATTTTATTTCTTAAGGGGCACAAGTGTGCTATTTATTGAAATTGGGATGTTGCGCGATTTTAGTAGTTTGTAGATGGTGTAGTGTATAGCTTAACCTTTTTGTATTTCTTACGGTGTACTTTTCACAACTATCCAATATTGTGTGGTGTACTGGAATTGTAGATGTGGTTTAACAGCCTCGGAAAATGCCAGATGGAAAATGAAAGAAAGTTTTGTTCTTTCTAGAAATGGAAATAATCCATTGCCATTTTGCGTGGTGGTCAAGCACCATTAACATCCATTTACTAGTTACTGCAAACTACAACTTTTAACACAAATGAAGTGGCTTTGGTAGGTAGAGCACCAGCCTTAATATCCGAAGGTTGATTTTATCAATCTTGCATTGTTCTCATGATGGTTATTGTGCTATAACTTCATGCTGCTAATCATTTCTTATTTAATATATGTAAAGATTTTGTTCCAAGAACAGTTGAAAAAAATCTTAAAAACATTTCCTTGAAACAATGACAATCTTAATTCTTAAAAACATTTTCTTCAATCTCATCACTTCCTTAGTTGAGATTATATAAGAATTTTTTGAGAAAACATTACAAAGAACATGCACTTAATGAAAATCCAAATAACTGGGTGGGATGCATAGTTTAGTGCAATTTTCAAGTGGCAACAGGATGAAGTTGACTGCTAAGTGCTAATAGCTTAATACTGCTTTGGTGCTAGAGCTAGTTATGTACAATACCCTAGAAGAAAAACTGTGGTCCAAGTCAATAAAGAGAAGCATGTTCACCATAAAATGGCCAGCTGACAGTCAACTTATGTTCTGGTTGAAGCTGAAGTCATCATCCTTCTGGATCTGGATTATTGTAATAGGTAGAGCAACTATTGAAGTATTGCTCAGGTTTAATCTTTGTTTTGAGCCTATGGATGGAGAATCAGCTGAAAACTTATACTAGGATTTTAGATTTAGACCCAAGGGTGTTGTGGCTTTTGAGATGGTTGGCTACAGGCCTATCTGAGTTTCGGTGCCTATAAATACAGTGGGCATCACTTGAGAATACAGGTTGCTGCTTTTGGTGGTTAGGACACTGTTGTCACGTATGGAGAATTTTTGAACTGCTACTGAGTCCATGGGCAAACAATAGATGACATGGCAAACCATCTTAATAGCCCTAGATGAAAAGCAGTTTTTGAACCCTTCGAAGCAATTAGAATAGCACAGAATTTGATCTCCTTCAAATGTGCCGAAAGAGAATACACAGGTGGCTTAGTCGCATGCAGAAAAAATCGAACTTATCTCAAAAGTCAAAAGAATATGCAGGTGACTATTGACAAGGATTTGCATGATTTAGATTCTTTAGATTTTGCCAGCTCTTTTAGTATATCATAGTAACCTACACTAGACATTGATGACATGAAAACTACACAATATATTATAACTATATTTGTTGCATTCCTTCTGGTGGTTAGCTAAATAAATTTGTACATCCACTTTGTTTTTATCCCAGAACTAGAATATTTCAGTCTGTCCCGGGCATTCTCAGGTGTAATTCGTATATTATTATATTGCAGAATTGACTGTGCATTCAGTAGTAAAGATTGAATCATTGGACATTCATGATAGCCTTACACAATAAGTGATTGCAAATGATATGCAGTGATTTAACTGGGAACAATCTTGATGTAGGGAGTGCAGGACTGAAGTTATGAAGTTGGATCCTTAATAGTGCTTGAATTCTTGGGGTATGTGAGAGGGGCATAGAAGGATTAGGTAGTCATTGTGATAGCTACTGGAGATAGGATATCCTCAACACCTGATGAGCATAGTCATCTGCTGATAGTTTTATTGTGATAATGCTAGCAAAATTGGTGTGTGAGATGGCAGGTGGAGTGAATGGTAGTGGTATGTGCTGAAGGGGTGGCATTTGCAATTTGAGAAAATACATTACATAGTTCATAACGTAACAGGTGTTATAATATATGGAAAATTAGTTGTATATTTATGTATGCAATATATATAGCATAAGGTTTATAGTAGGTTAGAGCTTATCATGTGTGATATATGACATAGGTTTACTTGCAGAAGATATCGTGAAAAGCTATATTTTACTGAAGAGATTAGAGAACCTAAATGTGGGTTTTAGCAAAGGTATGTAGTTGAAAGACTTATGATAAGATCCTATTGACAGCAATGTACTTGGAAAATGACATGGCAAAGAAAACTCTGTGTCTTCTGGAAAGAAAAGGAGGTGAACTTATGCTGTTAGATTGTCGTCAATTATGCACAAGATGTTTGCGATCAGCTTCTTAGACAGGATAAGATTCGACAGTGGACATGTGAAGCTACTGTATTTTGTAGTCCACGAGATGATGCTAAATTTGTCACTGAAAAATCTTCAAAAGAATGCGTAAATCTGGGTTCTTCTGTCTAATTGCATTGTTGAAAAGCATTTTCAGTATCATATTATATCAGCTTTAGAATTCTTCGATTATAGCTCTTTTAACACCTTATATATTGTCCCTAATCATGAGCACTAGGGTTTGAATGAATACCAAAGAGCTTCAAAAAAGCTTTAGGGGGAAGAAGGAACTTATGCCTAGAATGGTTCCCGCTTGCTTGAACGCAACGAATAATGGTTTTCTTTTCCTTGTTTGGGCAGAAGAGATAAGCTTTGGCCCGTTTCTTGGTTTTTTTCGGCCTTCCTCTCAAGGTTGGTGATTTGTATATGAAGGAAAATACTTGTATGGACAAATTGCAGGGTATATGGTATCCGAACAACACAATGATAGACATTAGTTGCAAGTGCTGACACCTAGGTTATATGTCAAGGCCATTTGTGTCCTAAGTTTTTAGTCTTTTCTGTGCACGGATGTATTGAAGAAATTTCCTTCATCCATGTATCGTTTACACCATCTGTGGAATACATGTTTGTGCAACCGGCCAAATGATAATTTTTTGCTTCTGCATTATCATACAGGATCTCTTTTTCCAGTTGATTAGAAGTATACAATATTACAATGTTTCCCTTCTTGAAACTCTCCTTTCCTTTAGTTCAATTGCCATTTTTGTTTTAATAAGTTCATACATTTGAATATAACTAATAAGCTTTGATCCTGGATTACCTATTATTTAGTTGTAGTATAGTGAAAATAGGCTCACCAGCCCTGCCAAAACTAGTGCAACTACTTTTTCTTTCAATCAAATATCCATCATCTGAAATGAATATCAATTAAAAGTCACAATCCCTTTGTATTTGGAGACCTTTAATTCAATAATCATTCTTTATTCGTGGTTCCATTGTGACAAAATACATAAGATACAACAAGGCATTGCATGTGCAGCGAGTCCCGCCAGGCAACATTAAGAGAATGACCCTTGTTTTTCCCCAACTTGTAATTCTTCAATCCTATTAATCTAGCGATGGTCCAAGTGAAAATAAGCCTTCTCCCTGTCATCCCCCTTGTCTTCGATGCAGATGCAAGGGGCTTTCAACTGTACAGAGGCTAGTAACAGGGGCAGTGGTCACATGGCTCTATCATTATTCACACTGAAAGTTGCTTGGATGAATCATGCCTTCAAAGCTATCCTCTTACACTTTAAACCGCATAATCTCCGGCAGGAGATGTTGATGCAGTTTCTTCTTTTGTCTTTGACATCTCTATCTTGGCAGCGACTTCAGCAACCACAAGCTTAGTAAGAAGAAGCCCTGCAATCAAAGCTGCACCCATCAACATTGTAAAAACTCCATTCCAGCCCTTTGCAGATATATAACCGGTCAGGAAAGGTCCGATTGTGGCTCCCACAGAGCCGGTTCCATCTATGATTGCTGTAACGGTAGCCAATGCTCTTGAGTTCCCTCTTAAAGAACTGTGCGTTCCCAAATCAGCTGAGACAGCTGTCGTTATGAGAGTACATGGCCCGTTCACAAACATACCGGTGATTAAGGTGAGAGCAATGTTGATGGCCAAGGAAACATGGCCATAGGTCCTGTAGAAGAATAGTGCAGGTATAACACTATACATGAAGCTTGCTGCTGTTATGGCTCTAGCATTGAGCCAGTCGGAGATATAGCCAGCTAGGATGCCTCCAATCACTCCTCCAATATCAAACAATGTAGACAAGTTTGCTGCTGCTCCACTGGACAAATATTCGCCATCTATAGCTGCAGGAATAAAAGATTTATTAGGGATCCAATGATATTTCAGCTTTTATGACTACTCTCATTTAAATCAGACACTCAAAACCGATGAACTCCTTTTTGAAAGAAGTGAAACTAATGATGTCATGATCTCGGTTCAGTCCAGACATTACTTCGGAAAATCCGGTTCATGTCATGCTAGTAACTAGTGAGTAAATTAAATACAATTATGAAAAAGCCTGTATATTCTACTATTTATGAAAGAACAAATTTCCTTAATAGTCCTAGCACTGAAAGATATCATCCGCCTGGCATACCTGCATGGTTAATATAGAAAGGAAGCCAATAAAGGAATGTATAAGCGACCAATTTAGCAAAGAAGAGGCACACAGCATACGGCGCAACTCCAGGAATCTTCCACGCTTCGATGAACTCGACAGCTTTCTCATTATCCTTCGATTGGGAAGTCAACAACGGTTCCGTCACCTCTTCTCCATTTTTCTTGGGAGATTCCAACTCATCTATTTCCCATTCGGCTCCGACCAGTTCAGGGCTAACAGGCAGAAACAGGAAAACTACTAAACCGACGAATGCCATGATCAGACCAGGCACAACAAAGGACCAACCCCATCCGTAGCTCAACAAAGCAGAAGCTATCAATGAACCCGAAATATTCCCAATTGAAGTATGAGCATTCCATATGCCCATAATAAGCCCTCTCTTACTCTTGCCAAACCAGTTACCAACCACCGCCACAACCGAAGGCCACCCAGTTGACTGGAACAAACCAGTAAGCATTTGGATAACCAGGAAATAATAAAGGTTATGTACATTTCCCCAGTATCCGGCTCCGAACAATGAAGTGAACAATCCAGTTCCGACCATTCCTATCGTCAAGAACACTCTCAGGTTCATCCTATCACCTAAATGTCCAGAGAAATAGGTTCCTAGAGCATATACTGCTAGGAAAGCTACATCAAGTTCACCGAGCAACGCGGTTCCATCAGATCCATTAAAAGGTGCCCATCCGCTTCCTAATATCCAAGAAAACGGCCCCTTTCGGATGTATTACGAAAATACATTGGCTCCAAGGGACAGATTTCAAGCCTACGTCTGTTTGGGGATCAAGAGCACTTTTAACTACACTCATGATTTTCCGAGTCGTGTGATAGCTTGTGTAGGCTAAGAATGTACAACCAAGACGATGGCCTGGTGGGTTTTGAAAGTAACATCTCTTTTCTTTATATGCTCAACGAAACGAATCCCAACTGGCTTGTCACGAACATTTTCTGATACCGTTCCGTATAACGAACCCATGTCTGAGAGTTTACTGTGCTGAGTGGAGGAAGAAGATGTTTAGCTTCCTCTTAGAGGCAAAACGGAAGGATCTGGAAAGGAAAACATAATTGAAATCAGTACACTTACTGAATATGAACAAAACAAATCTAGAAATATACAAAAATATTAAGTACAGGATACAATTTGAAAAATACATTAATCAGTATAGAAACTCTTATTCTATCTTCAGAGGAAACCGATCATCATTATGATCTGATACCATTTCAGATACTTTCTTGAGGATCGTAAAGCTTTTATTATAATAAATATAAGAAAAGGTCTGGAAAAACATTTTTCGCGAATCAAAGATGACTGTAATAGTCATCTTCTTTATAATATTTATGAGAACCTGACAAAAAAACCCGAATTTACGCCCTTCCAATGACAGAAACTGGAAAAATTCCAGCTTATAGGACGCATGGAGGATAGTAATGCAAAAAAAGTAAAGAAAAAGGACCTGTCTTTCTGGAAATCTTAACAAATTAATGAAAGATTTAACAACAGCTGCCCATTTATATTCAGCAAGTCAATGAACTAACAGCCCATTTCTCTGCTTTTGCTTTCACCGAAAACACAATACAGAAACCATTAAGACCACATACTGTGTAAACCCAAAAGAAGAAAAAAGGAAAAGCACCTTCAATAGGACCACGAAATGATTGTACGGTCGAATAATAATAAAAAAAAAAAAGCAAATACATGGGCTTTATTCTTTGGGAAAAAAAAAAAAAATACATGGGCTTTATTGAAGAACATAACTATCATGATGGGATTATAAAGTCATTATCTGACAGGATGGTATTAGAATAAGTTATCAAATGATAACTTAAAAACAAGTGGATCACCATTAGATTTTTATCCTACCATCTTCATTTTAAAATCTTAACCATCATATTTTTATTTTAATAATTTCCTGTGACCATTAAAATAGCTATAGAAATTCATGCGGTAGTATTTCAACGATGAGAGTGATAGACACTAAATTCGTTGATAAGACAGTAAAATAAACCCACACACACCTCAGTAAGATGCTTAAAGCTTGACTTTGTCCATGTTGTACTTGCCTTCAAACAACACGCCCACCTCAATGGTTTTGCTTTAGCAGTGAATTGAATATTTATTAACTCTGGAAATGCAGTTGTTTTAAGGAGGAGAAGAAGAAGAAGAGCTTACTGCTTACACATACACATACACACCCTTTGTGTTGGCTTTGAATGGAAGTAGATGGCTGGAGGAGTGAAGAAGTAGTAGAAGAGTATTTATTGACTCATATTACAGTTTACAGTGCGCAAAGGCTATCCCTGTACGAATTAAAACGTCCGTTTTCCTTGTTTTATGAAATACCGGATTTACTCCTACTAGGTTTCCTATTCTTGTCATGAATTGTTGTTTGGGTGGGTGGGTGGGGGGCAATGTTCGGTGAAATTTAGGATCGGAATACATCAACCATGTGTGTGTTCTGTGTTTGGGAGAATATTCTAACCGAAAAAGAGAATGCCAGTTTGGTATGTAAGTGATCATGCTACGTTATACACCCCGAGTTGGGTTTTAAGCATTCTCACAGCTAGATCAGCATCAGCTCCCAAGGACCCAAAAAGCATAGACAACACCATGAAGAATCAAAAGCAAAAGCATAAGCATGTTATATACCAACTCGGTCATGTAGGAGTCCATGATACTCATCAAGGGTTAAGAAAAAAAAAGTAACTTTTTATACCTTCCAACGTCAATTACACACTTTATGGAAAGGCGAGTGTTTTTAATAAGTATACCCAAAATACTTGTTAAGAACTAGCACTATTCTTCTAGAGATGATGGTTTTCCTCTAACCCATCCACGTATTATACATTTGAAAGTTTTTTTACATTCATATAAACACATAAACATAGAAGCCAATGCCTGCCAAATTACAGAGGATTTATTGCCTCTCTCAAACTCTAGAGGGGTTTTCCTATCTCTTACATGACCAAAATATAACAAGTCTCTTGTCTATAGCATTAAACATCTCAAAGTTCCAGTAAAAAGACTTGCGAAAATGAATTGCCATTCTGTGCGCCAAGAAAAACTAGGATATTTACTTGTGAAAGAGTAAATTTTGCAATCAGAATTATAGAATACATAAGCTGCTTCGAGCAGAGCTAATCTAGAGGAAAATACAGAAATGAAGTTACACATGATAAAAGGAACTTTCTCCTAAGCAAAACAGTCGGTTTAATAGACTACTTCTAAGTTCCTAGAATGAGCACCGTGTTACAGCATTCCGCCTATTAAACTTCTTCAAGTGAATATAGGAGTGTGATCCCTGATATGGAATCAAATCCAAAGATAGGATCTGGCTTGTCATAAAATAACTCATCCTAGGCAAACCATGTGCACTGAAGCTGAAAGTTCCCCACTCCCCATATATATCCTTAAGACTATTGAAAAGCAACACTTAGCATAAAGTATGGAGAAACTTTCATGGCTTAGTTAACAAAGTATACCACATAGAGGGTATTGTAATTTCCTCTACTTTTAGACCATTTTTATCATGAACACTATCACCATAAGCACCACCCACAGATTGGGAAGGGTCTTGTTGCCAACCCGAACATTGAAAGCTTTTGTAACTCATAACCAAAAATGTAAAGGTTTCTGAATTTTTGTTAATTTTTACAATTTCGCCCCTCTTTTTTTTTTCTTCAAATTAACATCAGTGTCTCATCCCTCCTTAGACTGATCAATGCTCTGTGCCATACCATCCATCAGCTGATACCAATTCCTGTATTAGCTAACAAAACTATGTTAGCAATTATAAATACTAACTTTGCAAAGGCTTAGGCTTCTGATGGCCCGTATGGTATTTTCACTATCAAACGGGCAAACTCTCCTTTCTCTACCTAAATTACAATGGTTTAAATATCAATAAAAGTTTTATACACATAATAGTGGGATTACGTACTTAAATATTGTAGTTTTAAAAAAAAACTATGTAAATATTATACCCGTAATAATTATTTCTAAAATAGGTTTATAAAAAAGTAAACATCATTTATGACTTTAAGATTAAAAAAAAAATTAACTAAAAGACACAAATCGGGTATGTGCCTTCAACATAAATTTTCCTAAAAGTGCAAATGAGGTCTTGCCTTTAGTTTTCTTTTTGTTTTTATATTTTAGCACATTAAAGACATGAATGCCATCTACACCCTCAAGCATATTGCTTGTCTATGCCTTTAGTTCTTTTTTTTTTCTCTCTCTCTAAACTTCATCAATCAAAACATAGCAAATTGCAACACCATTTTATCTTAACTATAATATATTCAAATCAATCTTTTTTATATATATATTATGAGCTCCGTAGCTCCAAACAAATAAAAAGTTATGACCATTTAAAGTTGGAATAGCAAATCGTATAAGGTTAAGTTTTTTTTTTTTTCAATTTTGAAACGTCATAACTTTTTTCTCATTTAGTATTATGAAATTCATAATATATAAAAAAAGACTTATTTGAATATACTATAACTAAGATCAAATGGCATTACTATTTGCTATTTTTATAAGTGTCAAATTGTTATGTTTTGATTGCCAAAGTATAAAAAAAGAAAAAACCTAAAGGCGTAGAGGGCATAGATGTCATCAGCGCCTTCAATATGCCGAAATGTAAAAACAAAAAATACACTAAAGGGGCGAATGATATCAGTGCCTTTAGTACAATTTCTATTGAATGTGCAAATCGTTAAAACTTTTTTTAACCCTAAAGTCACAAACAGCGTTTGCATCTTTAAAACTTATTTGAGGAATAATTATTGCGGATATAATATTTATGTAATTTTTTTAAATAAAAATATTTAAGTTTGTAACCCCATAATAGTGGAATTGATAAAACATCAAAATTTTATTAGTATTTATATTATATATAATAAAAGGTATGTGATAGCCAATAATTTTTCTCACTCTAGATACTTAAAAAAAAAACACTAAATAAGCAATTTCTATCTACTTGGTTGAATTATACATTTTCATGTGATTATTTTTATCATTTTTATTAAAAATATAACTAAGCTTATTTGTCAAGTCTTTGTAATCTAATGATATAAACACTAATTTCTAAGTTGAATGAATCATGTTCAAATCCTTCTCTCCATTGTAATCATCAAAGGAAGAAAAAAACATTTAACTTTATATTGTGATATAATATCAAGTTAACAAAACCGATATTATAAATAGTAAGCTTCAATGCCTTAAAAAAAAATATCAAAAAACAAATATGGCGCCAAACAAACACACCTAAAGTACATTGCAAAGTTCAAGACGCATATTTTACAAAAAAAAAAAACAAAAAAACAAAAAAAAAAAGTAGTTTCACGAAGTATATGACAATTGAAAATGACATTCCATGTATGATCCAAATAATAATTATTTTTAAAAATCACCATCTTTTATTTCCTCAAACTTTAACTAATTAATTATAACTTACAAAATCAAAACTCTTAATTAAATTCAACCATTCCAATTAATGATTATTTTACGTTTTCATTGGTAAAATCGTCTGGAGACTATTGAATTCTCTCCTATGTCAATCACAGGGTCCATGGTTGTATCGTAGAAGTTCTCCATAAATCATGGTTTTTCCATTCACCCTTTCATAGATTTCAACAATGAAATTATAAAATGGAGTTCACATCGATGGAACATCCATGAGTCATTCAATAAAACAAAATCACTCGTTAACACTTATGTGCCTCAAAATCACATCCATCTGATCATTAGGCTCTATAGTTTCCACCAAGCAATATGTTGACAGAATACTTCTCATTTATTGACTCTTCTTAAGAGTATTGTTAATCATATTTATTAGTGACACTAATCTATTGATGGAAGGCAAGTATAGCTATTAAATTTTGTAATATAGTATATTAAATATGAATATCATTCCACATGAATTAAGAATAATAATACTAACTTAGACCCTATTATCTAATCGGTAAATTATAGAAATTGATTGATCTAAAACCTATAACCGAATATTAAATAATGAACTAAGATTTCATTGAAAGATAGAAAAGCAAAGTAAATTAGAATTAACTTCAAGGTGATAAAAGTAGTATTTAGATTTTGTTTCCCACAAGAATTATTGTGTAACATTAACAAGAATTATTCAAATCATTCTTAAATTTCATTGATCGGGAGAATTTCTAATTTAGTTTAATAACTTTTCCAAACTTATTAGCCATAATCTTAAAATTACATATTTGAATATCTTTGCAATGGTATAATTCAAAAGTCGCATTAAAACAATAAATTCTTATAACCAAATTATTTAAATCTAGAAGAATTATGTAACTTATCTCTAAGATTATATTAATTTTCTTCAAATATGCTAAATCTAATTTCATATTAGATTTCTCAATCCTAATATATAATATCAAATAGATAGAATAATACTCTAAAAATATTAATCTAAACAAAATCAAGAATACATGTATGAATCAAGAAATATAAGAATTCATTGAATGATAGAAATTCCAGTCACATAATAAACCTAGAATCTACAAGTTTAGATATTCAGAAAATTTAAGTACTAATAATGTTGAAAAAAGAACTCCTCAATGGTGTATAAACATTCATCATTAAGGAAATCAATTAAAACTAAGAAAAAACCCTAAATTCTTAAAGTATAAAGAAATAGCCTTATAGTCTCTCTAAAAACCCTAAAACAAATAAAATATAACTTCTCTTCTCCTCTTGGTCGAGTCTCCCTTTTCCTTTATATAGTGAGCATCAAAAACTCTGTATCTTAAGCCAACACGCTGTCCAACACAGTCGTGCTTCAGGTCATGTCAAATTCACCGATCAAAATCTTGTAAAATTGGATGTTACAACAGGAACGATCATGTTTAGGTCGTGTTTAAATCGTGCTTTAAAATTAATTATCTCAAAGAGATACACAATCAACACATACAGGCATGTCTAGCCAACTCTCTATTTTATGCTTCAAATTTAACACATTTTCAACATAGTCATGTCTAGGTCGTGTCTAGTTTTAAAACTTCATAACTTCTTCTATTTTGCCCTAAATTGAGTAAAATTGGATTCTTTTTCTTCCTTTTCAATTCAACTATCCAACAAAAGCCCTCAAATTAAAATATTACTCAATTAATATTCAAGTTCTTCAAAAACATGCCAAAATTAAGGAAAAAACACATTATATCTTACTATATATATATATATATATATAATTAAGCACTTATCATCTATCTTATCTCTAGGAAGCAGTTATAATATAGTGGAGTCAATTTTAAGTTGTTATTAGTGTAGCAAATTTTTAAGAGTCTTATCTTCAACTTTAGTCTTATTTAAAAATCTATCCAATGTATTGTTTGCTTCAATTTTTTTCACATTTTTATTAGTAAGGTTTGCTTCTCCTCTAATTTATTCCAATTTGTCTTCTCTATCACTTTTTTCTTTTAAGTTAACAATGGTATCAGAGCCTTATTCAAAAAGGCACCATTTCAATCACATTCAAATGGTCACAAATGAGAACTTTGTTCAACCTTTAATTCTTCACTTTGATGGGTGTCATTATGATCATTGGAGTATGTTGATGGAGAATTGTCTGAAGTCTAGAGACTATTGGATCGTTGCAGAGGCTAGAGTTCCTAAGCTAGCTATATGTGTAATGGGTCGTTTATTCGATCGTATCAAATTATAAATTTATTAACTCAAAGAAATCTAATGACCTAGTTAGGCAAAGTGCACTTATCTAATATAGTATAGATCACAACAGGTGTCATCCTTAAGGATCTTAGAAATAAGTTTAGTATTACCGTTTTTCTGCTATCTAGTCTAAATTTTAAAGTGAGATTAATAAATTAAATTACTAATTAATTAATTTGATAACCTTAAGATTAATTATAATCACTGTAATAAATAAATTCAATCACAAAGGCGTATTCTTTATCTTGATCCATTATAAACCCTAGCTTTCTTATAATAAGATTTTGATTAATTAATTATTTATGCTTTGCACTTTAAGAATTCTCAATTAAACTAATTACTCCTTCAAGTTAATTAATTAATAATCTTATACGGGATAGTGGAGACTTTTCCCTCACTATCACCTTATAAGATTTCATTAAGCTCATAACTCCTAAATAAAGATTAAATCTTTATGTAGAAAATTGAAGTCTTCCTACCTCTAAGTAAAACATACAATCCTTTTATTCATGAAGATTTATCCTATTACATGAGATCTCTCTCTATGTAACAAGAATCATACATGTAATCAATTCACACGTATAAATTAATTACACAATAGTAAAACACATAAATAAATACAAAGACATAAACTTTTAATTAATCAATAAGTAATTCAATCACATGATTTGGAGTTTCACAAGATGTAAGGTATATAAATCTACTCCTCCATAGAATCTACAGTAATAACAAGAAATCTAGATAAGTAATAATGATTCATGATAAAAGAATAAACTCACGTGATCATTTTGTGATTTTCGATGATGCCCTAGCAATTTTGCTCTCTAAATGCGTGATTTTGCTCTCGTTGGATTTTTAAGGTGGCTATGAGAAAAAATAAAATAAGATTCCTAATTTTCGTAATAAAGCAAGTATTCATAGTGTAAGAAATATTGTAGCATGCACGGCTTGGTGCACGCTCATACTCGAGGCTATGTACTCTAGAAAAATGTAAAATCTTGACATTCCAAGTTCTGCACGATCGTGCTCGGGGTTGTGCACTCTGGAATTCTTGCATTTTCTTTTCTGGGCAGATTTCTTACTTTAGTACGACTTTTTGCACCACTTGTGTAATGATCAGAGCACAATTTTACGATGCATTCTAATCACTTTTTGCTCTCCAGCACTAGCATCATCATGGTCATGCTGAAGGTTGTGCACACGTAAAAATCACTTTTCCCATATTTTGCCAGATTTTACCTCGTTTTTGCTCGAATCTTCTTTAAATCTTTAATTTGCACTCTTTAAACCCCGAAATCAAATATTAAGCGCTTAAGCATCTTTTTCTTACTAAATTTACATAAAATTCATAAAAAATCATATTCGATAAATACTTTAAATAAGGCTCTTTTAACACTTATCAAGGTGCAGGTGACGCACAAAAGAAAGAAGCAGATAACTTGGTGTTGAAGGATTTGAAAGCCAAAAATTACCTTTTACAAGCCATTAATAGAGTTGTGCTTGAAACTGTCTTACACAAGGAAACAACAAAGCAAATTTAGGATTCTTTAAAGAAGAAATACCAAGGGAATGTTAGAGCCAAAAGGTAGCAGTTACAAAGTCTTAAGGCTGAGTTTGAGACTTTACAAATGAAACTAGTGGAGTCCATTTCAAATTACTTCTCTAAGATCATGGTAATTACAAGCAAGCTCAAAATTCCTTGTGACAAGATTAAAGATGTCACAATCATCGAAAAGGTGCTGAGGTCCTTGACAACAAAATTTAATTTTATTGTCACAACCATAGAGGAGTCACATAATATAGATGAGATGACCAACGATGAGTTGCAAAACTCATTGCAAATTCATGTGCAGAAAATTAAAAAGTAAGAGAAGGAGGAGTAGTTGTTGCAAGCTCAAACATAGGCTTTCCAAGTCTCAACAAAGCTAGGTACATTAGATAAAGGTAAAGGTGCATAGAAAGGGAAAGGTGGTAAGGAATCTAAAGGAAATCAAAGAAGAAGATCATAAGAGAAGCAGAAAGTTAGAAGTAAGAAAGGAAAATCCAAAGCACATATTGAGTGCTTTCAGTGTAACAAATTTGGTCATTACAAGTTAGAATGTAAGACTAATCTAAGCAAAGGCAAAAAAATCCAATTATGTTGAGTAAGTGGAGAAGGAGGTTGAAATATCTATGCTGAAGGTGCGCCATGCCAAAGAGAAAATTTCTAAGAACATATGGTACTTATATACCAATTGTAGCAATCATATGTTTAGAGATAAAAAAGCTTTTGCTAAGCTTGATGAAATTTTTACTGATATAGTCAAGTTTGGTGATAATTCAACAGTTGAAGTCAAAGGAAAAGGTAAAGTTAGTATTCAGACAAAGATAGGTTATGTACAATCTATCTTAAATGTTCTGTATATGCCTAATTTGAAAACGAATTTACTCAGTATTGGACAACTCTAAGAGAGGGACTACGAAATTGTGATTAAAAATGGATTGTGTAAGGTTGAAGATGCTGAACTTGGATTGATTGCACAAGAAAAAATGATTGGCAATAGGATGTTTCCCATTTATTTGCAGACCTTGAAACTTAATTGTCTAGTAACTAAACAAAGCGACTTGGCTTGGCTTTGGCACAACTGATATGGTTATTTACACTTTGGAGGATTATATCAATTGCAACAGAAGAAGTTTGTTAAAGGACTTCCTAAATTTGACATGCCTTCAAATGTTTGTGAAAAGTGCATTCTTAGCAAGCAACATAGAGATGCATTTCCAAAAGGGAAGGCTTAGAGAGCTCAGCATATACTAGAATTAATTCATACAGATCTTTGTGGACTAATTACTCCTACATCTAATGGAGGTAAACGGTACTTTATAACATTCATTGATGATTTTCGTCGCAAGAATTGTTGTTATTTTTTGCATAACAAGTTAAAAGCATTTAAAGAATTTAAAAGGTTCAAGATGTTAGTCGAAAAAGAATACAATAATTTCATTAAAATGTTGTGATCAGGTAAGGGAGGAGAGTTCAACTACAATAAGTTCATAAAATATTGTGTGAAGAATGGCATCAAAAGACAACTCACAACTCCATATAGTCCTCAACAAAATGGAGTTAGTGAAAGGAAGAACAGAACAATGCTTGATATAATGAAAAGCTTATTAAAGAAATTTGAGTTACCAAAAACCTTTAGGCCTAATGTTGTTGCTTAGAGCAATCATGTGTTGAATAGAAGTCCATCTAGTGCACTTAACAAGACTCCTAAAGAGGTATGAACTAGAATTAAATTAGTTGTGCATTATTTTAGAATTTTTTTGTTATGTAGCATATGCATACATAGTTGATCAACAACGAAGCAAATTAGGAGACAAAGGAGATAAATGTGTTTTGCTAGGGATAAGTGACGAATCCAAGGCTTACAAGCTTTATAATCCTGCAACAAAGAAGTTGATCGCTAGCAGAGATGTGGTGTTCAATGAAAATAAGTTTTGGCCATGGAATTCACCAAAGGAGATGCCAAAGACTATTCTTAATGATGAGATTGATGAAGTGGTTTCTAAACCAATTGCATCTCAACAGCACATGTAGCAGGAAATTGGAGTTTCCTCTAGACCACAACACAACAAAAGAAGACCTACTTGGATAGAAGATTATGAGGTAGTAGGTGCTCCTAATTAGAGCCAGGAATACAAGCTAAATGGGTCGGCTTGCCCCGACCCACCCGCGGGCCAGCTCGCAGTGGCTCACAAGAGTTGCGGGTTACAAAAATTGGCCCATCTCGCCCCGCGGGCCAATGCGAGCTCACTCGCTCGACCCGTGAATTTATTTTTTTTTTTAGTATTTTTTTATTAAAGTGTATTATGTAGGACATGCAAGATGAATTTTTTTATTTTTTTTAGATAAACCTTTTTTTTTCAAGTATAATTTATATTACATATGTTAAAAAAAAGTGTTGAAAATTATTTAAATTAGTGTTTCCACTCGCACAAGATTTTTTTTTTTTTTTGCGGGTCGGCTGGCAAACCTCGCACCCGCAGGAACTTGCCCGCCCCGCATTTTTTTGCAGGCGGGGCAAGTCAACCCACGGACCCGCCCCGCAATTACCAGCTCTATTCTTAATGTCAAAACTAAACAAGTCTCACAAGTTGCTTTATTCGCATATTGTGATCTAATTTTATTTGAAGATGCTGTGAAAGAAGAAAAATGGCAACATGCCATAGCAGAGGAGCGAAAGGCTATTGAAAAAAATGACAAATGGGAGCTTATTGATTTGCCAAAAGGTGAGAAGGCTATTAGAGTTAAGTAGGTCTATAAGACTAAAAGAAAGTCGAATGGAGAAATCAATAAGTATAAGGCTCATCTAGTTATGAATGGCTACAAGTAAGAGTTTAGAGTGGATTATACAAAAGTATTTGCCCTTGTAGCAAGGTTAGATATAGTTTGAATGGTGATTGCATTGGCTGCTCAAAAGCTTAGGCTATTTATCAATTGGATGTCAAATCAACCTTTTTGCATAGAGATCTAAATGAACAGGTATTTGTTCAACACCTCCTAGATTTATTATATCTGATCAAAAACCAAAAGTGTATAAATTGAAAAAGGCTCTCTATAGATTAAAACAAATTCCTAGAGCTTGGTATAGTCGCATTGATGCCTACCTTTCTAAGAAGGGTTTTCAAATGTCCTTTTGAACATATTTTATATGTGAAGCATGTTAATGGCATGATGGTAGTAGTATGTTTGTACATGGATGACTTAATGTACACTAAAAGTGATATTAATATGCTGAATGACTTCAAAAATTCCATGAAGCAAGAATTTGACACGTTAGATCTAGGAACATTACACCATTTCCTTTAATCTTGAAGTGTCACAAGTAGAGAGTGGAATCTTTGTTTATCAAAAGAGGTATATCTTGGATGTTCTTGACAAATTTGATACAAAGAATTGTAATTTTGCGTTAACACCAATGGAGAAAAGTGTAAAATTGGTGAAAGATTCAGGAGATGGAGCTATAAATAGTACTTTGTTTAAACAAATTGTGGGCAGCTTAATGTATATCACTATTAGTTGACTAGACATAATGCAAAGTGTTAGTGTGATTAGCGGGTGCATGGAGAAACCCAAAGCAACAACATTTGTTTGCAGCTAAGAGGATCTTGAGATATTTAAAGGGGATTGCAAATTATGGTTTGTTTTATGAAAAATGTGATAAAATGAGTTAATGGGTTATGTAGATCGTGATTTTGTAGGAGACTTAGATGATAGGAAGAGTACTACAGGATATGTTTTCAAGTTGGGAACAGGGGCTGTTTCATGGAGCTCAAAGAAGCAATCTATAGTGACGCTTTCTTCAGCTGAGGCAGAATCTGTGGCAACAACTTCAATTTCTTGTCAAGTTGTTTGGATGCGAAGGATACTAAAGGAAATGAAGATGGAATAGAAAGGAGCAACGAATATGTATTGTGACAACAACTCAGGCATTAAACTTTAAAAAAAATCTTGTTTTTCATGGAAGGACTAAACATATCCATGTTAGATTTCACTTCTTACGAGAGTTAGTGAAAGATGGTAATATAGAATTGATCTACAACAACACCGAAGATCAAGCGTCTGATATGTTCACTAAACCCCTCAAGACAGCTTCACTCTACACGTTAAGAAGGATCATTGATGTGTGTAGTAATAAAGATGTATTAGAATCAAGGGAGGGTTATTAGTCTTACTCTAAACCAAAACTAAATAACTAGTCCAGTTTAAGGGAGGGAATGTTAGCAAAATATTTCTTATTTATTGAGTCTTTTTAGAAGTATTGTTAATCATGTTTGTTAGTGACATTGGTCTATCTTATCTCTAGAAAGCAGTTATGATATAGTGGAGTCAGTTTTAAATTGTTATTAGTATAGCAAATTTTTAGGAGTCTTATATTCAGCTCTATTCTTATTTAAAAATCTATCTAATATATTGTTTGCATCATTTTTTCACATTTTTACCAGTAAGGTTTGCTTCTCCTCTAATTTATTCTAGTTTGTCTTCTCTCTCTTTTTCCAATTAAGTTAACACGATAACCTTTTTCCTTCTTCTTCTTATTTTTCTTTGAGTTTTCTCTCTTTTTCCTCCTCCTTCTCTTTATTCTCCTTTGCTTGTATCTCCTCTTAACTGTCCTTCTAGTCCTTTCTCCTCAATCCCAGCCGTCATTTATAGTTTCTCCCTTTGTTTAGGTTCAAAGCATTTAATTTTTTGTTCAAATCAATAATATAGATATCTAAACTCGATCCAAACTCAATTAAAACTTTAATTTAATTAGGTTAAATATTATTTAGTTTGAGTTTGATCTAAATGACTAATTATGCCCAAGGTGAACTCTAATGTAAATATCAAATTAAGTAAGATTGGCTCATTTACACTTCCTCATAAACTTAAGTGCAGATTGTTGCACCGAGATGCTCCTCCTTGATTTGACTTGTTAGTTGCCAGGGAATTCACAAGCACTGCAAGGGGAGCTACATATATAATGAATAGCTTACGAGTAAGTTTGGTATTGATTTCGGGCCAATAATTTCCTAATATTTTTCTTTTTCTTATTTATTCTTACCAAATTTATGGGTCTGGGCTGGCTGAGATGGATTTGCGGCCAGTACCTAAGGATCATGTTGAGAATGAAACGTTGAGTGGTGGGTTTCGGGCCATGAATCCAGTTGCTCTTAGCCCTTAGTTTTCAGGTAATGCTATAATTGAGCTCTCCTGGAGTTGGATCTCACGTTTCAAAACAAAGACTCTTGTTAGGCCCACTATTCTACTTAGGGAACTGCTACAAGAATGAAATACACCATGTGTTAATACCAATGTATCCTTTTGTTTTTTTCTTTGTACCATGAGTCTCTTTGCCCGTCTCTGGAATTCATGTTTGCACAACTGGTCGAATGACTACCAACTGACGAGGGATAAGCTTCTGCATTATCGTTCAGAATCTCTTTTTCAAGTTGATAAGAAGAATTCAATGTTTCCCTTCTTGAAACTCTGCATCCTTGTACTTCAATTGCCTCTTTTTCTGATTTTCGTATATTTGAATGATATAACTTGTAAGCTTTGATCCTGGGTTACCTACATTTGCTTGTAGTATAGTGAACATAGGCTCACCAGCCTTGCCAGAACTAGTGCAACTACTTTTCCTTTAAACCAAATATCTATCATTCGAGATGAATATCAAATAAAAAGATGCGATCCTTGAATTTTTTTTTTCCCGTGAAATGAAAATTTTGATTCAACGATCATTTTTGGTTGGTGGTTTCATCGTTTTCGTCTATTTGACTTACAATACATAAGATACAATGGGGCACTGTGCATGCAGCAAGCCGCCCCGACAAGCAGCATTGAGAGGAAGACCCTTGTTTCCCCAACTTACAATTCTTCGATCTTACTAAATCCTGGAGAAGGACCAAGTAAAAATAAGTCTTCTCCCCTTCAACCCTCTTCGTCTTTGATGCCAAAGTGTGGGGCTTTCAGCTCTTCAGAGGCTATTAACAGGAGCTGTGCTGATATTGCTTTATTATTATCACACTGAAAGTTCCGTGATCAAATCATGCCACAAAGCTATCCCGTTCCACTTCTAAACGCCATAATCTCCTGCAAGAGATGTCGATGCAGTCCCTTCTTTCATCTTTGACATCTCTATTTTGGCAGCCACTTCAGCAGCCACAAGCTTAGTGAGAAGAAGCCCTGCGATCAAAGCTGCACCCATCAACATTGTAAAAACTCCATTCCAGCTCTTTGCAGAAATGTAACCAGTCAGGAGAGGTCCGACCGCAGCTCCCACAGAGCCTGTTCCATCTATGATTGCTGTAACAGTAGCCAACGCTCGTGAATTCCCTTTCAAAGAACTGTGAGTTCCCAAATCAGCTGAGACAGCCGTTGTTATAAGAGCATATGGTCCATTAACGAGCATGCCAGTGATTAACATGAGAGCAATATTGATGGCCAAGGAAACATGGCCATAGTTCCTGTAGAAGAATAGTGCAGGTATAGCACAATACATAAAGCTTGCTGCTGTTATGGCTCTAGCATTGAGCCGGTCAGAAATGTGGCCAGCTAGAATGCCTCCAATCACTCCTCCAATGTCGAACAATGTAGACAAGTTTCCCGCTGCTCCACTGGACAGATATTTACCATCTATAGCTGCAAGAACAAAAGATTTATTAGGGATCTCACTGATATTTTAGCTTCTACAGCTACTATCATCAATATCAGACATTCAATACAGGTGGACTCTTTTCGAAAGCATTAAACCAATGGTGGTAAAATATTGGTTCAATAGACATTGCTTTGGAAAGATGATTAATATTATACTAGCAACTGATAAGTGATTTAAGTAGAATTATCAATGTATGTCTAATAATTATGCAACCAAAAATTTTTATAATCCTAACACTGAAAGATATCAACCGCTGAGCATACCTGCATGGCTAATATAGAAAGGAAGCCAATAAAGGAATGTATAAGCGACCAATTTTGCGAAGAAGAGGCAAAGAGCAAATGGTGCAACTCCAGGAATCTTCCACGCTTCTATGAACCCAACAGCTTTCTCATTATTCTCTGATCGGGAAGTCAACAATGGTTCCTTCACCTCTTCTCCTTCTTTCTTGGGAGAATCCAACTCATCTGTTTCCCTTTCAGCTCCAACCAGTTCAGGGCTAACAGGCAGAAACAGGAAAACTACTAAACCAACGAGTGCCATGATTAGGCCAGGCACAACAAAGGACCAACCCCATCCGTAGCTCAACAAAGCCGAGGCTATCAAAGAACCCGAAATATTCCCAATTGAAGTATGAGCATTCCATATGCCCATGATAAGCCCTCTCTTACTCTTGCCAAACCAATTACCAACCACCGCTACAACAGAAGGCCACCCAGTTGACTGGAACAAACCGGTAAGCATTTGAATCACCAGGAAATAATAAAAGTTATGTGAATTTCCCCAGTATCCAGCTCCAAACAGCGAAGTGAACAATCCAGTTCCGACCATTCCTATCGTCAAGAACACTCTCAAGTTCATCCTATCTCCTAAATGTCCAGAGAAGTACATTCCTAGAGCATATACTGCTAGGAAAGCTACATCAAGTTCACCGAGCAGTGACGTTCCATCAGATCCATTGAAAGGTGCCCATCCACTTCCTAATAGCCAAGAAAACGGCCGTCTTTCGGGTGTATTACGAAGTACATTGCCGTCCAAGGGACAGATTTCAAGCTTACATCTGTGTGGGGATCAAGAGCACTTTTAACTACACTCGCAATTTTCCGGGTCGCATGGTAGCATGTGTAGGCTAAGAATGTAACAACCAAGACAATGGCTTGGTGGGTTCTGAATGAAAGAGCTCTTTTCTTTTTATGCTCAACGAGACGAATCCCAAGTGGCTTGTCACCACCATTTTCCTGTACCGGTTCAGATAGTGAGCCCATGTATGAAGATTTTACTATGATAAGTAAGGAAGAAGACGTTTAGCTTGCTCTTAGAGGCAAAACGGAAGGATCTGGAAAGGAAAACGTAATCGAAAACATCAGTTTAATGAACAACACTTATTAAATATGAACAAAACAAATCTAAGTAATGTACAAAGTTAATCAGCACCAGATACAATTTGAAAAATTCATTACTCAGTATAGAAATTCTCATTCTAAAACTGATCATCGCTATGATATGTAAACATTTCAGATATCTTTGTGAGAATTGGAAAGCATTAATTACAACAAATATGGGAAAAGACCGAAAAAAAAAAAAACACTTTCCGCGAATCAAAGACGATTCTAATAGTAATCTTCTTTATAATATTTAGGAGAACCCGATGAAAAAAATACCCGAATTGCCTATAATCGACACCCTTAGATGCACAGAAGCTCGAAAATTCCAGCTTGTGGGACGCATGAAGGA
Organism: Laguncularia racemosa; assembly: GCA_037954665.1. Lineage (NCBI taxonomy): Eukaryota > Viridiplantae > Streptophyta > Magnoliopsida > Myrtales > Combretaceae > Laguncularia > Laguncularia racemosa. The sequence goes on from JBBMOL010000188.1 coordinate 975,190, forward strand.
TGAAAACGCACAAAATAGTAATGCAAAAAAAATGAAGAAAAAGAACCTCTCTTGCTGGAAATCTAATCAAGTTCATGAAAGATTTAACAGCAGCAGCCTGTTTATATTCAGCAAGTCAACGAACACACACCCATTTATTTGCTTTTGCTTTTAACGAAAACCCAATACAGAAATCATTGAGACCACACATGGTGCGAGCCAAAAGAAGAAAAAAAGAAAAAGATATTTAATAAAGGCAGCGGAATGATTGTACGGTCAAATGGGATAAACAAGGGAAAAGCGGGGGGGGGTGTGGGGGGGGAGAGAGAGGGGCAAAAAGCAAAAACATGGGTTGTATTGAAGAACATAAACATCAAGTCGGGACCATTAGAAGAGCTATAGAAATTAATACAGTATAATTTGAAAGGCTGAATTTAGCGATAAGACTGTAAAATAACCCACATACATACCTCCTCTGTATGATGTTTTTCAAGCTCGACTTTGTCAATGTCGTACTTGCTGTCAAACAACACGCCCTCCCTAAATGGTGTTGCTTTAGCAGTGTATTGAGTATAAGTCAATTCAGGTAATGCAGTTGCTTCAAGGAAGGGAAGAAGAAGAGGAGAAGAAGAGGAAAAGCATATAACACTCTTTCGTGTTTGGCTTTGAATGGTAGCTAGAGGGGGAAGAGAAGAAGAGTATTTATTTTATTCCCTCCCATTCACAGCAAGTTAACAGCACGAGAACGCAATCTCATCATACGTATCGGAATTTTTTTATTACATTTTTCTATTCACTGTATTTTTCGAAATGCCGGTTTTACCCCTACTCGGTTACCTGTTCTTTTCATGAATTATTGTGGTGGTGGGCATCCCAAGGATAGGGGTAAATTTGTCAAAATGACGGATGTGCCCCCACCACTTCCCCCTTGGAAAATGCATGCCGACAGGGCAAGTTGACCAGGAAAATGGAGGACGTGGCCACAACCCACTAGGTTTTTGGTGAAATTTAGGCGTGGATTACATTAATCATGTGTGTATATGTATGTATGAGACCCTGTTTTGTTTCTGAAACAAAGGGGAATATTCTATTATGTAAAAGGGTATTAGTTGTGGTATGCGAATATGCTACGTTATATTCCCTAGTTGGTTATTGGATTTTACTATTTAGATATATAAATATATATATAGTCTAGGCAATGTCAAATGATAGAGGGCTTTATCTAGGGGTAAATTGCAAGTAAGAGAGAATATGCTACATCATATTCTTTAGTTGGATCATTTAAACCCTATTTCTCCATGATTGAATGCCTCCTATTGTATTAACGCTTAAAAAGGGTAAGTTCTTATCATATTTTTTATAGAACTTGAGTCTAAAGTTTAGTTTTCGTAATAGTTTTTGGTCGATTTGTATCGACTTCTTGAAACATATCACTTATATTGCACTTCTAATAGGTCGATCAAAAAGTTTAAAATATCTTTATTTGAAGAATCTCTTTGAAAAGCTTTGGTAATTTATGTCTCCCATTTATGATGACAAGAAAATAATTTTTTGTTTGTTCGAGTTTTATTTGATAATTAATAAAATATAAGTCGGATAATACAAGTATAGGAATTTACCTTTTTGGGTGCATTTAACCATAGATAACTTTACGTGGTCTTGTCATGAGGAATTTCAATAGAATCATGACCCACTTTAATTTATTATCAACTAATTTAAAATGAGACATCTGAATCTATATTAGGTATGATTAAACTTCATAATTTTTATAGCTTTAAACATAATAAGGATTCGGTGAAAATATTTTAACACTTATTAAAGGATACAATTACCTCAAAATTAGTGCATTTAAGTTTGTGTTGAATGCATTTATTAATTTAAATATACTAAAAAATTAGTACAATTAATATGTTAACAATATGTATTTATAAATTGTTATGAATGTAGGTAAATATTATAATTTAATTATATAAACTACAATAAAGTTTTATGTAATGGCTTTTCTTAAAATAATTTATAATTTAAAAATAGCTATAATTTTTAAAAATATAAAAGTATAATATTATAACCGTAAACATTTTGTTATTTTATAGTAAATCATATAAATAATGTATCCATTAAAAAAATCTTTCAGGATCATATGTATAAAAATATATTAGTTTTTGTGCCTTAAAGTCTTAAAATGTGTCCTATCCTATTTGACTCTTCTGTTCTAGGAGGAATAATAAAATAATAAAAACCAAATACTAGAAAGTAGAAAAAGAAAAATAAAAATTAATAATCAGAAGTAATTTTAAATTAGGGAAAGGAAAACGTTAAAACCATAAAGCACATACATGAGGCTACCCCTTCCATAACGAGTGGTCCAAAATACTCGAATAGCTGTACTCCTATGTACAAGCACCTAGTTTGTGTGACCCCGCGATGACGAGTTGATGATGAATAGCAATTAACCTTCAATGGTGAGTGATGTAATTCATTAGGTTAATGGATTGTTCCCAACTTCTCATACTATAATTTAAATCAAAGCTGCCCATATATTCACCATAACCGGCTCAATGGTGATTGATGTTTTTGAGGATGAAGCTATGAAAGGACAAAAGTGAATATTGTCTCCGTCTAATTTACTGGATTAATTGGACCCTTGCAGACGATTGTAACAAATGTGGTAGCATTTTGGATAGTGCTAGGAATGCAGGACAAATCTGGGTAGGTCAGGAAAATTGGTTCTTAAGATGTGTAAGCTATTTTAACTCGTTACGTGTGGCTCGCATGTTTGGATGGGCCATTTTGCTATAAGCGTAAGTTGCCTCGTAGGCCTGCACAATAACTAAAGAAATTAAAAATTTCAAAAAAAAAAAACAAATTAAAACACATGCCATATGAGAAATGGAATTTGTATTTTCTGTCCATGGATTAGTATCATTTTTTAATCTATTTTCATATGCTTTGCTAAATGTCAACAGGCTAACATCATCACTAATTAGCAAGATCGATCACTAGGACTCCTTTATGATTAAGAAATAGTAAATTCTTTTAACTTTTTAATTTGAAAAAAAAATATAATTGGATAAAAAATTATAAAAATAAGTTTATGTCAATCATTTTTTTTAAAGAAGTATATTTTTAATTATTAATATTTTATAAATTTTTTTTATCTATCTTGAACGTGCATTAACTTTCGATTAACCTTAAACTAATTGGTCAATATGGTTTTAACCAAGATAGTTAGGGTATTCTTAATTTTTTCTAACCCATTTTCTTACTTTTTAATTATTATGTTTTTATTTTGTACTATTTTATATTATGTTATATTATATTATTATATATATTTAATATTATTAAGGCCATGAAATTATCCGAATAATACTTTTTTTTTCCAAAGATTGAATACCTTGCTTCTAATGCTTTACATCAAATCAAATCTAATTTAAACTAACTTAAAAATAAGCTAACCTAATTTTTGTATTAAATGGATAAAACCTTAACTAATAATGAAGAATTGAGGAATATGGAAGAAAAAAAAGAGTTGACATTACCTTAAAACCAAATAAATTAAATAATTAAAAAAATGAGATGTGAAAAACCAAAAAAAAAAAGAGTCAATGAAAATGACTTTATAATTTTGTAATGTTGAAAAAAGTAACTTTGCATACAAGGTAGGTCAGCCCACAAGGCAAGGTGGGCTATTGTGGGCTAGCTCACTTTGACTTGCGAACCGATGTGGGTCAGGGTAGACTAGCTCATTCAACCCACTTTCCTAACTTTAATCTTGGGGCCAATCTATAGACTCCTTCATATTATCTTTAGGACCATCTTATTTATTGACCTATGACAAAGGTAATGTTTATATGAGAAATCTTTTATTGTCATTTACAATTGGGAAAAGAAAAATTTTTAAATTTATATTTAAGTCTTAAATATCTATAAATAATGTTAATTGAGTCCTAAAAATGTATTCTAAAAAATTAACAATCATACTTATTTAGCTTTTTATAGAGAAAGCATTTAAGATTTATGTGTATATTTAAAAAAAATGTAGTATCCATTTATGACAAGTCGAAAAAAATTTCAAGGTTTTTAAGCATATCTTTGAAAAATTCAAAAATTATTGACAAAAATCCAAGAGTTTTAAAATTCTGCATAACTTTTCCCTCTTCAGTTTCACCTTGTGCATTATCTTCAATTTTCTTAACTTCCGATGTTTCTTAAACTACCTTCAATCATAAGAATTTCATTTAAGATTTCTATATGACACATCAACATCTTAAAAACTTTTCTCATTTAAAGATTTTTTTACTTTATCCCTAAAACTCTTAAAAAAAGTTTCTTAACATATACTAATATTTATGAAACCTAAAATATAAAAAATATATTTAGATATATATATATATTGTCTAGGCGATGTATATTTATTTATTAAAATTGTGTTATATTATATTCCCTAGTTGGTTATTGGATTTTACTATTTAGATATATAAATATATATATAGTCTAGGCGATGTCAAATGATAGAGGATTTTATCTAGGGGTAAGTTGCAAGTAAGAGAGAATATGCTACATCATATTCTGTAGTTGGAGTAAGAGAGAATATGCTAAGTCATATTCTTTAGTTGGAACATTTAAACCCTATTTCCCCATGATTGAATGCCTCCCATTGTATTAACACTTAAAAAAGGTAAGTTCTTATCAAATTTCTATTGAACTTAGGTCTAAAGGTTAGTTTTTGGTTGATTTGTATCGACTTCTCGAGACATATCATCTATATCAAGCTTTTAATAGGTCGATAAAAAAGTTAAAATGTTTTTATTGTCTCCCATTTAAAGTTATAAGAAAACACTTTTCTGTTTGTTCGAGTTTTGTTTTGACAATTAATAAAATATAAGTCGAATAATACAAGTATAGGAATTTACCTTTTTGAGTGCATTTAACCATGGACAGCTTTATGTTGTCTTGTCACGAGGAATTTCAATAGAATCAAGACCCACTTTAATTTATTATCAACTAAATTTAAAATGAGTCACCTGAATCTATATTAGGTGTGATTAAACTTCATAATTTTTATAACTTTAAACATAACAAAGATTCAATGAAAATGTTTTAACACTTATTAATGGATACAATTACTTTAAAATTGGTGCATTTAAGTTTGTGTTGAATGCATTTATTAATTTAAATTTGCTAAAAAATCAGTACAATTAATATGTTAACAATATGTATTTATAAATTGTTATGAATGTAGACAAATATTATAATTTAATTATATAAAATACAACACAATAAAGTTTTATTTAATGGATTTTTTTGAAATAATTTATAATTTAAAAATAGCTTTAATCTTAAAAAATATAAGAGTATAACATCACGACTATAAATATTTTATTGCTTTGCATTAAATCATATAAATGGTGTATCCATTAAATAAAATCTTTCAGGATCGTATATATAAAAATATATTAGTTTTTGTGCCTTAAAATCTTTAAAATGTGTCCTATCCTATTTGACTCTTTTGTCCTTGGAGGAATAATAAAAACCAAATACTAGAAAGTAGAAAAAGAAAAATTAATAATCAGAAGTAAAATTTAAATCAGGGGAAGGAAAACGTTAAAACCATAAAGCACATCCATGAGGCTACCCCTTCCATAATGAGTGGTAATTAAGTGATTTATACAAGTATTTCCCTTCATAGCACTATAGTTACTTTCTCTGTCGTCGTATTTATGCTGAAACATAGATATGCAATACCTCTAAAACACTTAGGATATCTCATATTGGCATAAGTACGTACGTCTTTGGGGATTACACTTCTTTTATTTTTATGTGGTATTTTCATTTATGTATTCACATACAACATTATATTATTATATTTTATTATTATTTTTTCTTTGCTCTCGTAAGGATATAAATAAGATAAATCTACTTATAAACTATTTGAATTTAACTCGATTGTGAGTTCAAACTTGAGTTGTTCAAATGGTTTATCAAGTTAAGCTCAAATTTTATAATACTTAAAGTTATTAATTGTGAGTATAATAAACTCAAATCAAATTTAAATATTAATTGAATCCAAATAAAGTTTAAATTAGTAACGTTTCTTTAAGATTATGGAGCCAAAATGAATTGAATCGTTCGAACTTGAGCTTACAATCAAGTTTCAAATTTGAATTTAAATCAAATTGTTTCGCTGGACTGATTTGTAGTCGTATTTGACAGGAGGAAGCTTCATATGCCTTGGAGATAGAAAAGCTTCATCATGTGTAGTAGTAGTAGCTTCCTACCGTACTATCCTTCGATTGGCGATTAAACTCTTCCTATATTGTATAACTTATGATCCTAATTTGTTAACGTCTAAAATATTGAGTAAAGTAATTGTGTCCTATTCTTGCACTTGTTATGGAATATGTAGATCTAGGGTTTTGATGGAACTTCAAGTTTTTTATGTTTCTTCAATTCAAGGTAAATTTTTATGGTTTCAACTATGTGCATGGATTCAGGGTTTCATTGTGCAAACATTTTTTGACTTTGTTCAACTTGTGAGAAATATTATCTTCTTTTTTTTTTAATTCATCTTTTGAGTTTAAGTTACAGGGGTAGCTTGAGTGGAGTTTTATTAGCTAAGATCATTGTAACCTACAAGTATGAACACTAATTCTCAATTGGATGAATTATGTTTAATTCTTCTGTCTTTCAAAGTTGTAATATGATGGTAATGAAAAAAAAAAAAAGCAAAAGAAAAGAAAAAGAGTGGGTTTTTATTAGGGTTGGGTTATGTTGCCATTTCTCTATTATTTTCTTGCTAAAAGCGCATGTTAATATCCTTTTTGAACTTAATGAACCATATATGCTTCATCTATCATTATTGTAATATTGAGATAATGTCATTTTTTATTTATACTACATTTAATAACGTATTAATATCTTATTTACATTTGGACTCAACGGCTTGTGTTTTTGCAAGTTGGAAAATATATATATATATATATATATATAACCATATAATTCTACATTCAAAATCTAAAATACAATTTTATAGGACGAACTCAACACAGGGTTCACTGGCTCACAGTTTTCTCAAAGATTACCTCATCTTCGTGGATGATTGTCTTCCTCCCTTCTCTGTAGAAATCCCACCTTCAAAACCTGAAGTTGCTGGTTTTTGAGTCTTAAATTTGACAAGCAACATTCAAAACCATCATAATAAAAAAGAATAAATAATGATTTTTGTCTGCTTGCTCATAAATCCATCAGAAGGGTATTTTCGTCACTTCACTATTATTAAATCCAGAATTCATCGACAGAGCACAATTTCTATTTTCCCGTAGGGTAGGGTTCTTATCGTCATTTCATGAAAACCGCCCCCCTTTAATTATTCAAAAACCATGGCTGAGTTAAGCATATTCGCATATTTAAGGGTATATTCGAAAAGAACAATTCCATGCCACCAAGTATCTTTTATATTATATAAAAAGAGTGATTTGTTTTGGTGTAACCCGTAAAATTCCTCGGTTAATCTGTTTATCTAAACAAAGGAAAAAAAATTAACGAAAAGATGTGGTAACATTCCATAAATTCTATATATTATTCTTTTTTATATTTTTAAAATTAAAAAAATTAATCTTTTATTACGTTATTATTAATTTCATGTATAAAAAAATTACATAAGGAATAAAAAACTTCGATATAAATTTAAAAAAAAATAAATAAAAAGTTTTAATACTACAAAAACGAGATGAGTACTATTAAGTACTAAAGCGATATATATAAAGAACCTCTATCATATAGGTTATTAATATACCACATTAGCGAAATCTATTAAAATTATAATAGCAACAATCCGATACCTCTATTCGGATTGAGATGAATCTAAATCGGGACAGCGGAGAGCTAGCAAGTAGCAACATCGGTTTGGCCCGCCAATTGCAGCTGACGTGGGAACAACAAGTGGACTGTATCTAGTGGGACGATGGTGGGACATGACAACGTTACACGTGTTTCGAACTGTTGGTCTAGCGCAAAATGATTGTCCGCGTCGAGAGGAACAGGACATGAGAAGCCACAAGGACCAAGGAAACTTCCCGCAATTGGCGTTTTGAGTATAATTAATGGATGCTGGGAGGACTTCGGGCCCCGGCAAAGTTATGGCTCATGTATGTTCCCATTTGATTGAGCAGGATTCGCGTACAGGGATGTTTCAATTCTATTTCTTAGCCAATCGTTGATGTTTCACTTTCAACTGTCCTTTAATTTATATTTGATGGTTCTTTGTGATATCTTTGTTTTGATTTTTTTTTTTTATATCTCATAACAATAAATTATAATAGGATTTGAGCCACCAATGAACATTGAATGATTTACTTCATTATAAATAACAGCAATCTGGATTCTATAAAATTAATCGAGATCTAATGGTACCAAATTCTTGTACAAGTCGCTAATTATTAAATTTTTTTATGCTTTTACTTTGAGAAAAATGCAGGCGAAAGTTGGAAATAAGAGTAGGAGATAACTTTTTTTTTTTTGGTAAGGTGTGCCTGCATTTTTTGAAGAAGTTCTAATATATTTTTAGTTCCCATCGCTTTGATATTAATTCATACTTCTCGTTATTTAAATAAGTTATAATTATTGTAATTAGATCCGATTTTACTTGGCTAATTGAATGGGTCCAACTGTGACCCTTGGCATAGAACAGGCCAATTTGAGCCAAAAAAATTGGATTGATGAAGACCATTCAAACTTGGTTGCAATTAGACCGCAATTTAAATGACCCAGACAAGTTCCACAAGTCATAATGCACATGACTTTTTATAAAATATTGAAATGGAAAAAAAAAAAAAAAGTAACATTACACAAAAGGCAATATGGTAAAATATTAGTTACTCATAACATATAGGTAAAGATCAAAAAGTATATATTCTAAAATTAATCATGTTCATACTTGGTATCATTAAAAATATAATAAACCATTGATAGGGCTTGAAACTAAGAGATGATGATGATGAGTTAATGATCTTTGATCAAAGCACTAATCTTAATATATAATTAGTTTTTTTTATATATATTTGTGGTTTATTGTAAATTCATGGATTTATTTAAATAAATAACTTATTGAGTTGTATCTATTATTTCCATTTAAATTAGTGTAGATTGGACCAAGTTTTGGTTTTTTTAATTATATGATTTTATTGAACTTGATATTATATATATAAGCAAAATATAGATGATGTTTTATAAAAGCTAATCATCCAATTTCAACCTAGTTCAATCCTAATTCAACTCTTCAATCTTTAATCTCTTATCTTATTTGGATCAAAGCTTGATTCAAGTTTAACTTCTTTGGTAATAATCTGACTCGCACAATTCTATGGATGTACTTTCTTTTAAATAGTTAAGTCTAATTATTGAAATCTAGATTTTTTTCTTAAAAAAAAATGATAAAGTTTTGTGCAGTTTACATGAGAGCTTTAATAAAATAATAATCAAAGTGCACGACGATTGAGAAATATGATTCCATCACTTTCCGTTTTGGTAAGAGAAAAGAATCCGATTTTTATCATTCTGTTTGCATATTTCCTTCAAGCACTTTTAAAAAATAAATTACTTGTAAAAACAAAATTAATAATTCAAGATGTTCACGTATTACAATTTTAATTGTATCTTAAATACAATAATAGTTGTTCATAAATCATGTCATGAATACCTTCTTATATATTTTATGTTGATTATAGTAAAGTGGTCAAGTTGTTTGACCGTTTGTTGTCAAGGCATCCATTTAATCAATAACACTAGGTACCATAGTTACCGGCTTAATATTGCGTCTTTCTGCTCTTATGGCAATTTGCAAAGAGCTAGTTCCTCCTAATTCTCTTATATGATTTCTTTTGTTATACATACTACGTTCTATGTTTTGAAGTTCATTTTTGATATATGAATTCTTCATACGAGGCAAGTATAAAGCATATTTTAAATCTTAAAAGATAAACCAGACATCTAAACAATTTATTTTCTTACAAGACTTGGAGAGAGAGAGAGATTTAAAGAGTTATGATATTTAAGAAAGCACACTCTTTATTTTTTGGTAAGACTTGATCTACCTTCTAATTACAGAAGTTACTCTAATTTATGGTAAGACGAATGATACATAACTTATCTTACATAGTGGATATTCTCCAATAGAGATTAAAGTAGACACAAACTAAAGCAAATAATAAATATTCTCTAACAATGGTTAAAGTAGACATGAACTAAAAGCAAATAGTCAATATTCATTAACAAAGACTAAAGTAGATGCAAACTAAAGCAAACAATGAAGATTCCTTTAAATCTAATGGAATGGAGAGAAATTACTTTCTAGCAAGAAGTCTGAATCACTGTTGTCGCATTTTGCGTCCAACCATGTGGGTACTTCATTATGTGTTCTTTCATCATATATTTTAGAAAAATCCTTGTTGAGGTCCTAGCTATCTTGATATGGATCAAGAGCAGGTTTTGGATAAGATTGTCTTAACTCATCTTAGTTTTGTGGATGATTGCCTACCTCCATATTTTGGACTTATCCATGAGAATAGTATTGAGCCAATGCTTGTTCTCTTTGTGGCCTTATTTTTTCATAATCATGGTTGTAATCCCATGGGACTTTCTTCTCGTAAGCTCCTAACAAGATTTCTTTTAAAATTACTAGGTTTGCTATACAAATTCTTCTTTGGAGTTCTCGATACTGAGGATCATTTTCCTTAATATTAAAGAGAAATCCTCCTAACACTACGTGATTTGGGATACGATGATATGAGAACCTTTTAACTTTAATCCATTTTTTTCATAATTGAATGATTAATCTAAGGTCCTCCTTGTTGAATCTTGGATGTTTTTCTTCCATGTTTTCAACCTATGTTCGAATCATGATTTCCCAAGTGTACAAAGGTTAAAACTAACTAAGTAATTCTCCCAAATGCGATGTTGTTCTACCTCTCTTAGTTTCAATGTTGGATAGAAACCCCAATGCTTTAGTCGCTGGGATTTGAATAGCTATGGTATAATAATGTAATAGATATCGATAAAACCATTTTAATTCTTTGGGAAATGGTTCTTCAAAATGGAATACATGCGGATGGATGAATGGGTAATTTGGATAAAGTTCAAATGGTCCGAGATTTAATCCCCCAAGTCAATTGAACACTAGAAACCGGTATTCCCATATTTTAGCTTTGTTGCCTTTAAGGAAGTTACCTCTAATTATAAGTTCTACCATTTCTAAAGGTGTTGTTTTGTAAGGATACTTAGGTTTATACACCACTAGATTTGGTGATGAAGATGTCATTAAAGATAAAGAGTTTGCTATGGAGGATCCAGATGTGGCATTTGATGATGTAGCCTCTGATTTTTGTGAAGGTGAAGGCCTTCCCCATGCGAAGCTCTCAAAAGGTGAGAAGTCATTAGAATTGCAAGAGGGTCTATATATGGCTATTATCTGGTTTGCTTTACCCTTGGCTTAGAGATAGTTAAATTCTAGTTATGCACGAATATCACTTGGAGATGCATGAATATCACCTAAAGGTGAATCCTGGGGTAGAGGCTAACTCGATGGACTAATCTACGTTCTATTAAAACTTATGAATTATTGCATCCTTTTTATTGAAACCTATAGACTCATCAAAGCTTGATGATTTTGTTGAGGTATGGAGAGAAAATCTGCAATTGAGTTTTTCTATCTCGGAATGTACTTGACCTCGTATGAATATTTGGAAAACCATTCTTGCCATCTTAAGAGTTGTGGATGTGGTACGGTTTTCTACTTAAATTTGAGCATCTTTGGGAAAGAGCTCATATCCATTTCTGTCTTAAAGTGAGAACCCATCAAGTAGCATTCAAACTTATGCATAACATTTTTTATTGTAAGAATCTCCTTAAAGGTAGAGTGATAATAGATTTCAGAATCTTTGAACCATTCACTCATATAGCTACTAGAGCCGAGAATGTGGGCCAAATGAGTTGTTCTTCCCCGATTCGCATCGACCCATAGGTCGTCGCAAGCTAGCCTGCAGTGGCTCGCAAGACTTGTGGGTTACCAAAATCGATCCGCCCCGCCCTGCCCCACGAGCCATTGTAGGCTGGCCCGCGACGACCTGCAATTTTTTTTTTTTTTTTAGAGATTTAGAGTGTATTATGTAGAAGTAGGATATGCTAGATGAATTTTTTTGTTTTTTTTAGATAAACCTTTTTTTTCTTTGCAAGTATAATTTATATTACATATGTTAGGAAAAAAACTGTTGAAAATTGTTTAAATTAGTGTTTCTCAATTCCCACATCTAAATAAATTAGGTACATTGCAAATTTGCAAATTGCAATTGCTCAAATTTTCCATTCACTTTCCTTATACAACTTCAATTTATATGTACTTACTCTTAAATCTTATTCTCATACGATAGAAAAGAAAACAACCTAAAACGACAATAAAGCAATTATAGCAATTATTATAAAGTACTTTTCACTAATTATATAAGAAAACAAAGACAATAATGAATGAGATAAAATCACATATATAAATCAATCACCGCATTAGTCATCACTATCATCATCATCAATAACCAAATTAGAGTCTCCCTTTGATGAAGTAGTCCCACTCCCATTTTGTTTTCTTCTTGATCTACAATTTACGACATTACACATATAATTAAAGATTGTTCTAAGTGCAAAGATAACACTATAATCACTCTAATACTTATCGAACTTCTGTTTCATTCTAATAGACATCTCCCTTATGACATGATCTTCACTACTTAAATTTTCATTCAGCAAACATTCAACCCTCCATACTTGCAAAAAATGGTGGTTTGATGTTGGATATGATGATCATGACATCAAATTGGTGATACTATGAAATAGGCTCAGAAACTTGCATATCTTTTCTGCTCTTTCGCACTTATCAATGGTTGGACAATATTTATAATGACGATCATTCAATTGAAAGCAAGAAAAAGCACATCGATACTTGAGTGCGCTATGAAGCATAAGATAAGTGGAATTCTATTTAGTAGTTACATCTAAGCGCAAACCAAGATTCGTATCAATGTTGCCAACCTGTTCAACACACTCCAACAAGTGTTTCATTCTACTCTTAGAGCCATTCACATACTTGACACTTTCCCTTACTTTATGCAATGTTTCACTACTTACAGTCAATCATTCTTTAACGATCAAATAAAAAATATGAGCACAACATCTAATATGAAAAAACTCACCACTACATAACAAACTATGCTGTAAGTTCAATTGTTTTTTCAGAAAATCTTGCATACAATCATTTACAGATGCATTATTCAATGTAAGGGAGAATATCTTCCTATCTATGCCCCAATCTTTCAAAAATTCAAATACTTTTTTTGACTACTCAAACCTTAAGTGAGGAGGGGGCATTTTATAAAAAGCAAGAATTTTATTATTCAATTTCCAATTGTCATCTACATAATGCCCAGTCAAACAAATATATCCCTTACTAGTGGAAGCAATCTGATGGGTGTCGAGTCCAACAAAAATAAAACCTACTCCTAGACAATTATATGATTTGCATATAGTGGTGAGTAGGGTTGAATCCACAGAGATTGGTAAAGATATTTTTATTCAAATACAACAATAAGGAAAAGAAAAATGGGGGGTTTTGTTTGTGAATCAAATAAAGTAAAGCAAGGTAAGAAAATCAAATATTGATAAAAAGCCTAGCCAAAGGAATCAAGATAGTTTAATTCTAGGAATTGATCATTGATGCAAATATCTTCTATCCTTAGTTCTAGATAAATTGGTTATGGTTATTAACAAGCTCTAACAACCTATCTCTCCTTACTTTCTCGATAACCTCCAACAAGCGCTTCGAATTATTTCCCTTATTGATTAGACAATCCCCCAGACAAGCGCTTAGGATTTAATTTATCAATAGCATTAAAATCTAGAGAGACCACCAATTCATGCCAGTAGATTATAAGATAACCTATTTAAACATGATCATATACCTCCATAACATGAATTCGATCATCTATTCTTATAACCGAACATGTTATCGTGTCACTAAGACTAGAACAATCAAACAATTACGGATTTGACGTGCTAGTTGACAATATATTATCTTGCTAATTAAGTAGAAGAGCTCTATTCATACCAATCAACAAAATAATAATGACAAAACAATCAGAAGATATATGAATACCCAAAAACAAAGAATAGAATAAATACAAGTCAATTAGACCTCACAATTCGTGGAGAATTAAACATCTATGACCCTTTGGCTAGAAAAGTAGTTTAGCCACTCATGTTCATAAGAAAAACGAAAATAAAAAGTAAAGACATAATAAACCCGGATAGCTTGCTCTGCCTCCGGCCTTCCTTCTTGTTTCCCAGATCAAAGGTAAAAAGTTTGAAAGAAAGATTAAAGATTGTCTTAACCCTCTAGGGTTGGTTCTATTTATAATGTTTGAGGGATAGCATGTGATCTTTTGCTAGCAAGATACGAAGATATCTTTCCTTTTCCAAGTAGATTTTGAGAAGTGAAGATTCGTCCGCTTGGCACGCCTTACAACACGGCCGTGTGTCAAGCCGTGCCACCCTCTGTGCTTATTCTTCAAGTTTTCATCCATGCCCAGTGTGTACCACGGTCCAAAACACGGCCAGATTTACAACCGTGCCATGCTCTGCCTATGTTCAACACGTCTTCATCTTCGTCTAGAGTGTGCCACGGTCTACACCACGGTTAGATTTCAAGCCGTGTCTTCATCTGGTTGATGTTACACACTTTCTTCTCCTTGGCACACCTAAGTTCCACCACGGCTCCCAACACGATTTGGTCCACGGCTTCCACCACGGCCGTTCCTTAGGCCGTGTCTCTCTCTGTTGAAAGTCCATATTGTCTCCTTCTTGTACAGTGTGTAACACGGTTGGAACCTTGGTCGTGCCTCAAACCGTGCTAATGCTTTGGTGGATACATGCTCATGTGCTTTCCTCCGGTGGTGTAATTCGTTGTCTTGATCCAAGATGTAGATGACTTCTCTAATATACTTGAATTAGCATCCTCAACTACATTTAACCTGATTTATCACCATAATTAGAATTAAGTACCATTTCCTTATGATTTCTATAAAATCAATAATAATTTAACACAATTTATACTATAAGGATTGAGTATAAAATGGCTCTATCACAATCCATACATCAGAAGTCAAACATACTTTCCTTGGAATTTTTTGCAAAATGTGTTTCAAATTCTTCTTTTGAGTCAAATATAAATTTCAAACATTTGATGTAGCAATTTTTCTACTAATTGGCTTATAATCAGGATTATATAGCCTTATGAACTGTGCGATCTTCCTATAGTCAACAAATGAAAATGGCAGATCGTGTTCAATAATAGCCATAGCCATTACCTCACGAGCAAATTTATGATCTAGTTTTCTTGATCTTAACTTGTCAGCATGATCAATTATCATATCACTAACATCATTATATCTAGGAATTTGACTCAAACGACACTTTTCTCTATGTCAATATAAAGATGAAGTTCCTTATGAATGTGTTCCAATAACATATTTCTTCCCACATGCTTTACACTTAGCCCTATTTTTACCATCCTTCATAATACCAATTTTTGTAAATATTTCCCAAACTTGAGAAGAAAAGCTACCTACTAGAGCCTTCTTACCTGCATGTTCTTCAGATTGAGAAGATCCTGGTTGTAGATTATCGTTATGCCCACCAACTTCGGACACATCATCTACATTAATAGGTTCCATTGCAGTCTCATTACTTGGAGGATCCATTATGTAAATATAGAAAAGTAGTAGTACACTTATTTATAAAATATAAATATAGTCACTCCACCAGCCTCCACATCGGCATCATCCAAGCCATGACCGGCGACCACATGGCTACACCACACTCCACACCATCCAAGCTACGGCCAGTGGCCAAACAACTACACTCTAAGCCACGACCGGCGGCCACACTACACTCTCCAAGTCACCGACATCACCCCCACTCCACACGGCTACACCGCACTGCACCACACCACACTCTCCATTGGACCGTCGTTACCCCACACGGCCACACCACACCGCACCACACTCTCCATTGGATTGCCGTCACCTCACACGACCACACCACACCACAACTAACACCACACTCTCCATTCTCTAAGCCACCAATATCACCCCCACCCTACACGACTACACCCACACCACACCTAACACTACACTTTCCATTCTCTAAGCCACTAGCGTCACCTTTACCCCACACGGCCATACGCACACCGCACCACACCACATGTCTACACTCTCCAAGCTACCGGTGTCACCCCACACACCCACACCACACCCTACTCTCTAATAAAAGTAAAAGGACAAAATCTATTGCTTTACCTTAATTAACGTTTAAAGAGGATAGTGGCATAAAGGAAATGGAATAGGCGATCGGCGGTCAGCAGAGTGGAAATCTCGAACTGTGACTCCGTGAGGGCTAAGGACAACTAAAGAAGAAAGAGTGGAAGAAGAGAGGAAGACATAAACTGAAGTGGAAGAGGACGAGGAGTGGAAGTGGAAAACTCGAAGGCGAATAGTGAGTGTTAAATTCAATTTAAGTTTGTTCGAGTGTGGAGTGTGAGTGTCTATCTACTGTGCGTGTCCGAGTCCGAGTGTGGAGTCAGGAGTGTGAGTGTCTGTTTGCCGTGCCGTGTACATGTGCTTGCTCCTCCTCTCTTCGCTAAAGTCTTCAGTTGTTGCGAGCTACTGTCTCGTCAGTTGTCAGTCGGTGTTGGCGTTGTCTCGTCAGTCGTCACACTTGCACTGTCACACAGCAATTTTTTTTTTTTTGCGGGTCAGCAGGCCAACCAGCGCCTGTGCGAACTTACCCACCCTGCCCCGCGGGCACGGCCCAAAATGGCCCGTAGCTTGAGCGGGCTAAAATTTTTTGCCCGCCTCGCAATTTTTTGCGAGCTTTGTGGGCTAACCCACGAGCCCACCTTGCAATTACCAGCTCTAATAGCTATAAACATGCCTTTTTCCTTTATTCTGGTCTAAGAGAACAACTCCCCAATACTTGTCACTAGTTTTAGTTTAAAGGATAAGTTCCCCTTTTGAAGGAATTTTGAGTGATGGTAGATTCAGTAACTTTTCTTTTAATATTTGGACACCTTCAGTTTGGTGTTCTCCTCATCATTGGTGATTCTTCTTCAACATCTTAGAGAGGTGAGCCTAGAGATTTTTGGGACAAAATCTTTGAGATAATTTACAATGCCTAAAAATTGTTGAATTTGCTTGGTGGTGAAATTAGAGTTAAGAAATTTAAGTAACTCTTGCATAATAGATGGTTCAAGCTAATAGCAACTATCTTTAATTTTCATTCCCAAGAATTCTATCTCAATCTAAGCTATCTTCATTTTTCTTTCTACTAACATTACTACATTTAACATAAGTATCTCATAAATTTTTGCTAGTAATTCAACATATGTTTCTTTATCTGAGCTATATAAAGTATGCCATCTATGTAGATGACTACATGATCAATAATCAGCTCAAAAAATCTTATCATAGCCTTTCAAAAGAATGAAGGGGCAGTCTCAAGCCCAAATGGTAATACCTTCCATTGATAACGGTGATTTGAAATGCAGAATTCTATCTTGTGCCTATCATTGAAATGAATTCTAAGTTGCTAAAAACCTGCCTTTATATTAAATTTGGAGAATATCTTGGCTTTAGCAATGTTTTAGAAGACAATATTCTTATTTGAAATAGGGAATTTATCATCTTGGACAAAATAATTTAGAGGCTAAAAGTTGATTACAAGTCTTAGTTTACCTCCAACTTACTCAGATTGTTTATTCACCTAGCATACTTCACACGCTTACTGTGAATATGAAGGTTCAATTAACCCTTGCTAAAGCAATTCTTCGCATTCATGCTCAGCTAGCTTAAAGTGTTCAGGATTCATTCCTGAATGGCTCGCTTTAGTATGGTTGATATCTTCATTTCTTTTAAAAAGAATTTTCACAAAAAATTCTTCATTCTACCGCAAAGGTCACATGCATTTATTGAGAAATTCTGTATGGTTCTCCATACAAGCTTTTGCTTTTAGCTTCTCGGTGAATTCTCGAATGGTGGCTCCTTGAATAGTGTAAAGTCGGGAGACTTTTGTATAAGGTTTAAAATATTTTTTTAAGTCTTATTCCTTCAGCGTGAATTTTGAGCCTTGGTAACTGTTAGAGGATATCCCATCCAACCATAATGTCCTTGTCGGGAAGTGGTGATCTATGGATTGGTGATTTGATTAAGCATCCTAGAAAGAATTGGATCTTAATGAGCATACTTCTCAAGTATAGCTTAAATTCTTCATTTGAGGCTGTAACAAAAGTTCTATTGTATGGCTTCTAAAGTCTTTCAAGCAATAGACTGAAATTAAGAATACTTTCCACAACTCTCGTATTAATAAATTCTATCACCTGGATAGGGCTATCAAACTTATTAGTGATGATTTAAATAGGGACGTGTGGAGTTTGAAAAATGCTCTTGATTTTTGGCCTTCTTTCTTCTGTCAGTTCTCTAGAGTTTGAGAAGTCTAGGTTGGAGGATGGCGAACACACTTGAAGCAAGAAGAGCATTTTTCTTATAGGTTCTTCTTCTTCTTTTGAAAACAATGACTCCAAATCTTCTTCATCATCAATTTCAATTCCAGTCTAATAATATATTGATTGGTTCATTTTTTGTGATCCTTTCAATTAACATTATTTAGTATAATGTCCCATCTTTTTGCAAATGAAGCATTAAGGGGATTTCTTCCCCTTTTGGGTTTTTTTTTTTCCTAAAGTGTTTCCATTTTTTTTCCTCCTCTTTTTGGGCTTTTAGGATTTTGTAGTTAGAAACCTTCTATGACGCTTCTTTTTTCTAGTAAAACAACTGTATTCCTTACTAGAATTTTTGCACTTGATCTACAAGTCATTATTTTTACACATTTTGTTAAGGATTTGTCCTCCCTTGAGATAATCTTTGAATAACTATCTCTTTTCACACATGTCACCTATTACTAAGTGCACAACTTGTTGAATTTCTCCAACAGAAATGTCTACAATCCTTTAGTTCCTTGATTTGAAGAATTTTTCTATCCCTTTGGAAAGAGATTTACGGATAAAAGATAGGAATATCGATTTGAGAGTTGGGTTTGCTCCAAGTTGATAGAATAACTGCACCATTTTTTTGTAGTGTAGATCTAATTCCTTTTTTTTTTTTCTATAAAAATAATAGCTTCTCTTAAAGAATTTCTTTTGTTTTGCTTCTTTCGAATCTTCCAAGTTTCCTATTAGGATTTTGATCACATGGTTAACGTCTGTCTGATCTAAGCAAACATATTAATTCATGGGATGTACTGAGTTTCACCAATCTTTCAATATCCTCATAAATCTAGCAACTAACTCAAATCGTATTTCAAAATAATTTTTACTCATTACAAATTTCGTAATCAATTAAGCATGAAACTCTTGTAGCCTCTCAAGCCACTTAAAGTAGGGAATATCATCAATAGTAAATACATATTTGTACTAGATGATTTCCTTATGGATGTTGTGGGTTTTGGATCAGATGTTTTTTTATCTTATCTCTTCTTCCTCTCCCCTTATCATAAGGATAGGATTTATTAAATCTCGTTCCTCTATATTTGATCCTAAGTATTATTTTGAATTGGAAGACAATCGGCTATTATTTGTGGAGCTTTCTCTACCTTGTTCAGTATTAGATTTTTCAGGTGAACTTTCTTCAGTTGATTCACTTGGATTATTCGTTGGGCTTTCCAATTTTAGATTCAACCATCACTATTTTTGGGTTTGGATTAAGTTGAAGCTCATTAAAGACCTCAAGAGCATCTAGAACCTCGTGGGTTGTTACCATGATGACGTTCGAGTGTTTAGGCCCTTGACCTGAGCCATAATCATCATTTTCACTACTCAGGTCTTGAGGAGTTAGAGAGTTAGTTTTCCTCTTGTATTTGGAGGAAGATTCTTCTCCAATTCTTTTTCCTAACTCTTTCTCCTTTTTCCCTTAATTTTATCCCTCGTTTCTACTATGATCTTTTTTCTTGGAGACTTTTGAGTTTTTGGAATAAAATGTGAGAATCTAAAAGTTTTAGGCTAGCTTTCAATGTTTACCCCAAGAGTAAACATATCAAAGGTAGAAGGCACACCTTTTTGTTTTTTGTTTTGCCTCTAGTATGCATATATATTTTTGCAGCTTTTTGCTTTCTAACTCTTTTAGTTCAATGAAGTAAAAAAGAGAGATGCCGAGAGTAGGCATAGAATATTTGACTTCCTCTATCTGCTTTTGAAGTATGGATATCCTTCTAGATGTTTCATCAACTATTTTTTTCTATAGAGGATAATTTGGAATGCATACTTTCAACATTGCTTTCAATCTTTCTTAACATCTAATTTTGTGCTGGGGTATTATCAGTTTGCCAATTGAGAATAGTTTTTGCTACGCTACTCTTCTTTTTAATGTCATGAGAATCCCTTTCAATTGGATTCCTTTAGGGATATTCCTATACTTAATGTGTTTGTATTTTTCCAGAAGAGGAAATTCATCTTCCTTCTAGTTCCCTCCAATCACGTAGATTCTCCTAGGTGGAGTTCCTACTTCATTATTTTCCCCCTTTAATGAAGATTCGGTGTTGAAGATGTCTTAGTTAAGCTTTTCAATGTCTCCTTCTTCTTCAAAGGAAGTGTTTGAGAATAAATCCGTAAGAACCCATTTGTCAGTAAATTTGGATATTGATTGAGTGTACATGGATGGATTAGATTTAAAAGCTTCTAAGGAAGACTCCCCTTTCCTCTTCTTGGGTACCTAGATTCTTTTTGGTACCTTAGCTATTAGATTTCTCCTTGTAATCATACTTTCTCTAAGAGACTTAGGAGCTAAATGACATTTAACTTATTTGACTTTGGTTCTTCAATATTTAACTCAATCTTTTTAAGTCCCATAAAGATATCATAAAGGGATTATTGGAGAGGATGATGCCAAGACACTTCATCATCATTGTCGTTATCATAATCAAAGTTAGATTCTTTTGATGGTTTCTTGGGAGAATCACTATAAGAAATCATATATTGCCATTTTTATAATCTTGTCCAAGAGGTCACATGGTATGATCCCCTTCCTGATACCTTTTTCCAGAAAATGGAGTTTGATCACTTCTTCCTTTTCTTTTTTCTTTGATTTTTCACCATCATCATCAGAGAAGTCTCTTTGTACATAACAATCATTACATGGATATTATGAATTGAAGAATTCATGTCTATTGAACGGGTCTTTGACAAAGCAAATAGGTTCTCCTTCTTTTGTTAAGGATTTGATGATCTACTATATTGTTCTGTTTGACTCAAGGTTAGCCAAATACTCACCTGCTGGCTAACAAATGGCTTGAATAGGTTATATCATAAGCATAGTGGAGAAGATAGATGGTGTTTTCTTCTCCTTTTCTTCATCCTTCTTAAAACTAATAGTAACAGTGCCATCCTTTTTCTTGATGAAGATTGAACTAGTGGACTCGATAAGAATAGTGTTTCGATATAGCTTGTTGTAGCTCGTTACCTATATGTAAGGTACGAGCTTAAAGAGTTCTCCTCTTTCGAGTTGCCTTTGAGCATGTACCATTGTTAGTACATGATTAGTGTCTATAAAGATGAAGAGGGTGTCTCTTTCTTCCTCTAATAGGGCCAAATCCAATGTATGGTTTTGAATCATAGAAGCCATCTAGTAGTGAAGTGTGGCTGATAGGGATCTGTTTGTCATCAACTCTCTAGGTATTTGGACTTGGATCTTTAATGTTTCAAACAGTTTTTTTCCTTAAAGGAATGCAATAATTGGGAAACAGTGTCACACATACCGTTTTTGTATCCAGTGTTGACTCTATTGTCCCTATGCATGCTTGTTCGTATATCAAATATCTTGAGTATAGAATAGCCATTTGAGTAACTATGGGCATTCCCTTTTGACCATAAAAGGTTAAAGCCAATCTCATGACTCCAAAATCGAAGTGAATGTATCTTTGTGCAAGCCATTAAGCCAGTAATTTAAGAGGAATTTATAGAGTGACAAATTGTTCCTCCTTCGCAACCTTCAAAAGGCATTGGTCAAACTTTGTGAATTGATTATATTCTTTAACTCTTGAAGACTGAGGTTTAATGAGGGATTTTATAGATGAGAGGACATTTTGATGTGGTTTGGTCAAAGTTAAGTACGGATTTACAAGGGGTAGTGAGATACTGTCTATTCTTTGATTATCAAGATAGGTTATTTTATATAGACTACTGATTTTATTGGCACAAGAGGTTTTAAATGGATTATCATAGCTTAAGTCGAGGGTTGTCATTTGGTGTTTAGTGTATCTAAGGTACCGGTGTCGCTTGTAATGTTTTCCTAACTGTTCATAGTTCTAATATACTCTCTCTCCTCCTCTTAAAGAGAAGAAATTGTTTGGTTTTGATATGAAGTGGGGCTTATTATGCAAGATTCAAATGTTGTAAATCATTATAATCTATAAACTAGATAAATTTCTATTTCATGGTTTAAATCATTTTTACACGTATTATTAATTTTATTCTATATATAAGTAAATAAGTTATGAAAATTTATATTTGACATAAAAAAGATTTAATTTATTATCATTTATTCGATATCATTCATCATTTAATTTAAGGGGGTTTTTATTATTATTTAAGGTGATTATAGTTTTTATATTAGTTAATAATAATAATATAAAAATAAAAAACAGTAAGTTACTTGACAAAAACTGAATAAGAGGAAAAATTAAATAAGCAACCTAAATTTTTTTTTTAATTATATATTCTTTAGATTTTTATCGCAATTTTCTTTTTCTTTACTTTTATAGTTCGGTTTGTAGTTTTTTTAACCTTAAAAAAATTGATCAATTCGGTTCTTAAGTTTTTTGAGCTTAAAAATATGATTTGAACATAATTTACAATTCGATTTGTTTTGGTCTAGTTTGGTTCGTGGTTTGTTTAGTTTTTTTTGCCCACCCTACTAGGTGGTGGATTTCTTTTCATAACATACTCATAAATTAGCCAAGTTTGATTTGATATTTACTTAAATTTGATTTGAGAATAGTGGAGTTAAGCCTATACTTAAACTACTTTAGTATTTGATTTAGTTAAGTTTGAACTTCATCATATTTAACTCAACTAACTATCAAACTTTCTTGGACTCTAGTCAAATATAAATATTAGTAGAGTTTGAGGCAAGTTTAAATATTAATATTATTATACTTGTTAAAAAAATTTTGATGAATAGAACTTAAATAATCTTAATCGAATTAATTTAAGTTTGTTAAGTATCGCTTTGAGTCGAGCTTAAATTTAAAATTATAAACTCAATTGAATTTAAGTTTTAGAATTTTAAATCAAATTTAAATTCAAGCTCAATACTATATCATTTTCATTCGATTCATTTACAAGTTTAATTTATATAGTCGAATTTGGGATTAAGGAAGGAAATGTTTGATGGCATGTTTACTTAGGGAGATGGCTATTTCATTCCCTTCTTTTCCTTATAAGGCCCCAATTACATTATTTACTTGGTGGTAATCAAAATTCTTAAGAAAGTGCAATTCATGAAAATAAAGAATGGCTATTTTTAGTCTATACATTAGAATAGCAATTCTAAAATTTTTAACTTACAATTATGAAAAAAATAACCTCAAATAATAGAAGAAAATTACAAACTTTGCCCTTAAACAAAACACATCGTTATTATGTCATCCTAGTGCATTCGAATGGAGATAGCCTAATCACGGAGCTAGGAAGGGAGGCGTCGTCGTTGCAAGGTGAATCGAGGTCCGATCGGTGAAGAAAAAGGTGTAACTCTATAGCCTAACATATTTGAACTTTCGAGATTTGTCCACTTGGCAACTAATCTACACTATGTCGGTGCTCCATCGACATCGTGGCCTTTACGGGATGTCAGGCACCATTATCACGGATCTCCATCGGCAATTAGGAGTTTGGATCTCCCTTGCGGTTGTCATTGCTGAGATTAGGTATTAGATGTCCATCGCGGCTGTTGCGTTGGGATTAGGCGTTCGGATCTCCATCGGCCATCATCCAAATCTCGCTAGAGTTGTGTGTCTCTCCACCGTCCCTTTCTTACACGTCTACATGGGGTTTTCTTGCATTGGAGGGTATTTTATTATTTCTATTTATTATTCCACCATTTATTCGTTTTTTATTCTTTAAATAAATAATTATTTCCAATTCCATTACATTTAAGTAATATTATTGAATTAATTTATGTCTATTTTATTCCTTATAATATTTATTCTATTATAGATTTATTCTATTTAGTGAAGTAAATGAAGTCTGAGTATTTTATAATCCGGTTAGTATTACATGTACCTTTTTTGCATTGCTAACTTTTGTATAATGAGATAAGACTTGGATTATGTATCTCTGTGAAGGAAAAAAAATAGAAAAATGAAAGTTGAGGAAAGTGTAAAAAAAATTAAAAACATTACTCATGTTTTTGCAAATGGAATCTAGGTTGAGTTGCTCTTTTGATTCTTATCTCCTTATAAAATGTAAACTTCAAATATATAATAATAATAATAATAAAATATAAATTGATGAAAGAAGTAATTGCTATTATGAATATTTTTAACTTATGTAACAATGAAACTATTATAGTTACTATTGTTTTTTTGCTTTATTTATTTCTCTCGATTCATTATCGGTTATTACGTATCTTTTATCATATCATTTTTATTTTTTACGTTTTTTTTTTAAGTTTTTATTTATTATTTTAAGAGAATTGTTTCAATATTTAATTATTTATATTAAATTTTATTATTAATATATAAATTAATTATGATATGAAAAACTCAATCAATCCCACCATAAATACAAATAAAAATATAACAAATTCCACACAAACAATCAAAATGACACCAAAAGCAAGTTGTATCCACCTGCATTTCTAAACCATAGCATAAGTTTCGAAACCATATCAAATTTCTTCTATATTAAATTTTATCATATAAATCTCGCAAACTCTTTTAATTATAAATTCCAAATTTTAATATTAAATGTAAGCGATATGACTACATTAGCTAACAATCTAGCATTAACTAAGTGGCAACTATAAAGTAACGAGCCTGCAGATTGTATTAGTTTTCAGCTAGCTATTGCAAGTTCCATTTCTATTAGTATGCAGAGAAATTATCAATTTTAAAATTTTAATTAGTTGAAATGCTTTATTTTGACATCATAATACTTTGTTATTATCAAGACCCTTTTGGATCAAAATAATTTTGAAATTAAATAAATCCCAGTTCAAAAAAACCCAAACTCAAACCTCAAACCTGCTACATCAGAAGGTAGCAGCAGCCTTCAATCTCCTCGGCTCTGAGAAATCAACTCCACAAAATTTTAAAATATGAAAACCCAAAAAGAGAAAGAGAATGACAAGAGATCAATGCTATCCATAGCGAACCACAGTAACAGTGGGAGTAGTGACGAACCGGACGATGCAGGCAGTGATCAATCCCCCACTGGCGGCGGCGGTGGGGATAGTGCCGGTGGTGGAAGAGGAGGTTCCTCTTCTTCCACTCTTCCTACGATTAAATTATCATCATCTTCTCGTAATGCTTCATCTAAGTACGACTTCGTCAAGGTCTAGAATTATCTTCGAAACTGAGTTAGTTTCTTTTGCTTAGGTTTAAGATCCAAGAATCGAAAGACTTTTGTTTTGATTTTTTTTTTTTTTTAAATTTCAGGTAAAGGTGTGGTTAGGAGATAATTGCGATCACTATTATGTCCTCTCGCGATTCCTTCTCAGTAGAATGTTGACCGTCACTAAGGTTTGATTCAATCTCACTCCAATGCACGATCTTTTACTCAATCAGGTCGCATTTGCTTCGCGGTAAATAGTTTTAGTTCGTTTTCTTTATATTACTAATTATAATTTAGTCTGTTACTTTGTAATTGCCAAAATGCGGTGGCATTTGGTGCTATTGTCAAATACTATAAGGAAAATCGTACTCCGTCCGAAGGCAAAAGGCTGTATCCAAATATTTGTTTGTTTGGCACAGTAAAGCAGATAGGACAAGTCGCAATGAAAATGATTTACTTGCTCGGAGCAATATTTTGGTACAATCCGTTTGGAATGTGTATAATCACTCATGATACAATCAGCTATTTTGCTAATTAATGGGGTTTTAGTGGTTTGTGCAAATGGAAGGTGATGTTAGGGTTTAGTGGTTGATAGGCAGTGGTAGTGGATAAATGTTCATTTGTGATAAAAATAATCATGACTTAAGCAAAATGGATGTTTCTTTTTCAGAGATTATTTTTGTCATTTCATGGAAATGATTTCCATTCTTCAATGTACCTCGCATTTTCCAATTGTAGAACATTTTTTCATTAGTCAAATTAATAGCTTATCTTATAAAGGAGTGAATTCTTCTGGATTGTGGACAGGCTTTTTGGGAGTCAGTCTTAGGGATGTTTTGGTTGGTGTATTTTGATGCATTTCATATATTTTACCATGTCAATTAATGATTATTGATTTTGTGAAATGAAATTGAAGATTACTTGAATTGATTGGGACAATGAGGATATCCATATAATTGATTGTTGTGGTTTTCTTTGGTTTCAGATCCCAAATCATGTTGCTATTAAAATTGCTCTTGAGCTCAAGAAGCTGCTTATAGACAACAGCCTCTTGGATGTGTAAGTTTGACTTTTAACTCATTCACATGCACATATGCATGTGTGCTTGTTGGATACACTCTTTAGCTAGTATTTTTTAGTAGTCATGAATTAGTGACTGTGCTCATCTGCTTGTACCTTCCAGCTCGCAGTTGGACTTGGAAGCCAATCTCTTTAAGGTATGTCAAGTTCGCTCATTGATTCAAATATGTGAAAAGTAGATTTTTAAATGACTCAATGGCATCATTTTCCTCTCTATCTAGTTATATATAAAAGTTGGGTTGAGCATGCTGATGAGAAATTCTGTTTCCATATGGCATTAGTTGAGTGCACCAAAATTTAAGCATGAAATAATGCAAATTAGCACTCTAGCAGGATAATGATTGCATGAAAATCTTATTCCTGTTGACATTGTGGATGAAAATATAATATCACGGAGAACTGCAGACAATGCGATATTCTCTCTTAGGAAAAAGCAGGCAGGAATGTTACTGTTTTTACTTGGAAATTAAATTTTAGAAAGGAATTCCTCCAGAGCTTTATATTGTCTCAGTTGTTTTTTTGGTGATACAACTTTAAACTGGTTGCATTCTTACTGCACCTTTGTAGCTCATGGAGCGGCGAGGGTATGGGGAAGAATATATCAACCGCTACAAAATGATGACCAGGTAGTTACTTTGACTGGTCTTTAAGTGTTATCATTAGTTGATGCTCTCATTATCTGTGATCCTGCCATTGCCCACTTGCAATTATTCGAACATTGGCTGCTTAAGATCCAAAAATCATTTTGAAGCTTACTGTGGAAACTACTGTCTTACTATGTTAAACTTCTTCACCTTGCTTAATTTTGTTGTCTTCCTTTTTTATGATCCGTTTCAAATTTGGGTAGCTTATCTGAGTTATGACACGCAAAAAATGAATGTTCATTGGAGATTGGGAATGTAAATGTCATCACCATGGTTAGGGATTTTTTTTTTGGGGGGGGGTTGGGGGGTGGGGGGCTGGGGGTGGTGTGGTGGAGATGTGGATAGGTTTGGAGATCCATTGATATGAAAGTTGAGAAGAAATATAGTCCACTATACAAGTACATAGAAAAAGGAGAATATAATGAAGGCGGTAGCTCAAAAGTGTTCCTCTCTTGCCAAACACGATAGATTGTAGAAGAGGTGTCTTGCCAAACATAATAGATCATAGTTGAGCAAGCTTTCTTCCTAGCAGATGTTAACTCTGTGTAATGCCCATGAAAAAAAACTTAAATAGTCACTAGCCAATCCAAGTGTATTTGCTGGCCAATTGAGTTCAGCACCGGTTTTTTTCCCATAGAACTCTGATGAAGTGACATGTGAAGAAGAGGTGATCGTGGGATTTCTCAAAATTGTTTCACATAGAGTGGGGATTCTGCTCGACAATGTTACATAAAAAAAGCTTGTTCAAAGTGTAGAGTTTCTGGATTGCCACAAGCCAAAGAATAAAAGCATGTCTTGGAATGCATTCATTATGCAACGCATATTCCAAGGGATGTGAGGGGAGCCTGAAGATCTAAGCTGTCTTCCTTAACTGACAGAGGCTTATTTGGTTGTACTCTCCAGACCAAGCAATCTGCAGATTCCGATTCAGGGTCATAAGTTGGCCTTGGGACTTCATCGATTGAGTCTTGAGCTTCCAGTTAGCCATAATCAATTATGGTCTGTAAATAATGAAAAAGTCTTGTTTCTTTAGGCTACCCAGATTCATAAACTCTCCTTTCTAACATCCAATGTATTTATGGGCCCTGGGGATGCCAATCTTCAGATCAGTTAGATATCTTATTCCAATTGTTGTATCCTCCATTCAAGGAGATGTTGAGCTTTTTCCCTTGATTGATGGATTTTCCTCCAACTCCATGATGTATCAGCAGGGCTTTTAACATGCCAGAAATTTTTTCCTTTTAAGAATTTCACTTGGAACGTAACTAGGCCAAGGAGAATCTTCGTCACCAGAGCAAAGCGACCAAATAAATGGTAATTGAGCAGTTCTATTCCATTCAATAATATCTACAAGGCCGAGGGTTTTGCATATATCTTCTCAAGCCTATTCTCATCCTTACCATTCCATTAAGAATCTGTTCATCTTCAAATTAGTCTCCTTCTAAACACTCTTAGGCAGCACAAAGATTAATGACCAATGTACTTGAAGTGAAAAAAGAATACTTTTGATTGATCATACCCTACTAGCGTAAGATAGAAATGCTTGTCCAATGACTGATTGGAGAACCATCTATTTATTAAGTTCATGCAAGTTGTCTTTAGCGGGTTTTAAAGAGAGAATGGGTAGTCCAAGGTATTTCATAGGGGAGATTCCCCAAAAAAAAACTCCAGGAGCTGTACTATGTGTTGTGATTGTTATCATTTGTCCCACTAAGGAAGATTTGACTCTTGGACGCATTGTCCTTCAATCCTGGTGGACTTTCAAACTCCACAAGATCTTCCTTAATCAAGGAAATGGGTTCTAATTCTCCTTTAACAAAAATGAAAAGATGATTGACAAAACATATATGGGTTAATTTATCATTCTACAATTTCACTAAAACTCGAATCTCCTATTTGATACTTTGTCTTTCATTAAGTAAGAAAAAACTTCCATAACCAAGAATAAGAGGTAGGGAGATAGTGGTTCTCCTTGTCTATGACCTTTAGAGCTTGGGAAAAATCCTACAAGTGCATTATTAAGGTTAATTAAGAATCTAGGAGATGTGACCCACTGCATGACCTAACTCACGAATTGAGTGGGAAGGTGAAGGGAAATCAAAAGTTGATTAAGGCTCAATTTAGATTGTCTATTTTTTGTTTATATCTAATCTGTGTCTGTTTAAAATGGGATGTTTGGGTAATTTTTTGATCTGTTTCTATTTTAACAGGGATTTAGTTTTTTAATAAAGGTATACGTGTAATCTTACCATTGCCTTTACTTTTTTTTTTCTCCATTTGTTTTGAACTAAATACTCAAATTCGAGTAGATATCAAATAGATGCCAAACTAACAAGAAAAAGATAAGCCAAACACACCTTAAGAAAATTCCAATTGACTGTGCCATAGCCTTAATTAAATCAACTTTTATTTCACACCTAGGCTCTTATATGACTTATGATAACTCATAATTAACCTTTTAAAGACCAAGGTGTTACAACAATATGTCTACCCTTGATGAAAACAGTTTGTTCTTTCCCTGCCAAGATAGGGAAGAGGGGTTTAAGACATTTCTAAGATTGTTGAGGTACATTCGTAAAGGGTATTGCAACAAGACATGGGTCTAAACTTGGTTAAGGAAGAAGGATTTGCACATTTGGGAACAAGAGTGATAGATGTGCAGTTAAGAGCTTTCATAAACTTTCCTAAGACAAAGAAGTCTTTGATTGCAAGTGTCGCTTCTCATCTAACAATCTCCCAGCACTTTTTGAAAAATTTTGCATTGAATTTAACTAGACAAACTAATTTTTACTTCTTCAGGGCATACTGGCTTAACAAGGTCTCCCCAATGATCGAGTTCTCATGCCTTTATGGAGTAGATTGAAGCTTGTCCATACAATCAATAAGCCTTATAGATTCACTTAATAAGTTATTAAAGAAACTGATTTTTTCCTTCTCTATATCTTCTGGCTTTGTGAGTAGAGAGCCATTGAACTTTCTAAGGGATTTGATAGAATTCTTGTTCTCATGTTGTATTTGTAAGGAGCGAAAATGAAGAAGGAATTTCGTTGCCTAAATCCAACTAATTTACTCTTGATTTCTGCCATGAAAAACTCTCTTTAGCTGCACTCAAGAGGTAGAACTTATCAAAAGCCTTCTTTTCTTTTCCCCAACCTTCAGCACTTACTAAAGGCTGGCTTTCTTCTTAGATTTTCTGCAGCTCTTCCTTTGCCCTTGTCACTCTAGATTGAAGGTTGAGGAGTCAGTTTTGTTAAAATTTCCTTAGTTCACTCTTGAGCAATTTGAGCTTAGTAGACACAAAACATAGCTGTACCTTCCACTTGGCAATTCCAAGCTTCCTCCATAATCTCCTTGAACTTTGGTTGTTTACTCTAGAAGTTAAAGAATCGAAAAGGAACTCTCTTTGGAGGATCGAGGTGCACATTCACCACTACAGGGCTGTGATCAGACTATCCTGGAGTAGCTTCTGTGTGGGTATACTTTATGATCCATTCATCATTCACAAGAGCCCTATCCAACTTCCTAAGAGCAGGTCTTCCATTTTTATTAGTGGACCAGGTGTGGGATAGAGCATTAAGCTTGATGTCATCAACATTTGCTCCATAACACCACTGTTAAAGTCATACATTCCACTTGTGAACCATTCCAATTTTTGTTACATACTAGACACTGTTTTTACAGATTTTATGCATGCTTTTCCGAGGTCTTGGTATCAGCACCCTCTTTGCTTATTGGAAAAAGAATATGTGCTTTCTTCCTTGCATGCTACCAATACTGATTCTGTTGGCAATAGGTACTAGAATGGCTTTCCTATGCTCTGCCAATTACTATATTTCATCTGCTAATTAAGATAGTTATATCCTAAGGTATGTCATGCATTAGCAAGCACTAAATGGAGGTCTGCATTAATAGACCTTTATTTTTTGGTTTTAGGATTGTAAGGAGTAAGGATTAGGTTTGTGTACTTACATGGATAGCATTTTCTTTCCTCTTCAGATTTCACCATCAAAGAGTGCCTTTGGTAATTCTCGTGTGTGGAACAGCCTGTGTTGGTAAATCTACCATTGCTACCCAACTTGCACAACGGCTTAATTTGCCAAATGTCTTACAGGTGATAATTCTTCCCCTTCATCATTATAGTGGAATTGCATCATGCAATGCTCTAATGCATGCTTTTTATGATGCAGACGGATATGGTCTATGAACTATTGCGCACATCGACGGAGTATGTCATTCATTTGCACTAATTAGTCTGCAAGCATAGTGTATGAACTGTTTTATGGATTAGTTGGCAGGGGAAAAAAAAAAAAAACTGCTCTATGGATTTGCTTTTTTCTGACCATAGTAGATGCTCTAGCCATTGCTTGAAATGCTTTAGGCATAACACAGGATGATGCTTATGACAGGTTTTCCTCTTTCAAATGAGGCTCTGAGAGTTTTTTCCTCCCTAATTCTACTTTTACTCAAAATGGCATAGAATGTTGCCACTTTTTTGAAACACTGGTTGCATTAATCATTCTTAAAACGATCCATTAGATTAGGGTAAGAGAAATGAAATCTCCATTTTAAAGGAGCAACCTAGTTGAAATACTTTATTAAATTACTTCTGCATGTTTTACTCTCAAACAAATTTAAATGTGTCTTTTCTATTACTGGATCCTACTTTTGGATGATAGATGCCGGTTTCTAATTCATTTTGCTCCAGCAGTGATACTTAGATACCATATGATCAGGTATCATATGAGTAGGCTCCACAGAACCCTTGTTTGGTTGATAGAAAAATCTTTATTTGATGGAGTGCAATCATATTCCACTCTAGAACATCCAATATCCACTGAAAAATTCCATGTTAATGTCAATATTAGGTGCCTTTTGTTTTAAGGAAAGTCACTGTAATTGGAAATGATTCTTGAAATGATATGTTTTCATGTGTTATGGTTTTGCTAATGGGAATGTGCTGAAAAGAGTTTTCTGATGTTTCACATGAATTTTATGTAAAATGCAGCCGTACCTAGATAAAGTGTCATTAGCATATTATGACAAATACATTATGCCAAGCCTTTTATATAAAAGTAAAACTATGAAACGTGGTTGAACTTTTTACATTTATGCTCACAACCCATTAATCTTATTTTTATAATTTCTTCAAGAAAGTGTCTTGAATTTTTCTTCTCTTTTTGTCTAAATTCTTTTCCTGTTTAAGATGTAATTTATAAGTCAATTTTAGTGAAAATCAAATAGAAATCACTTTCTTGGAGTTAGAAGACTTGTGGAGACTAATCTGGGACACCACTTTCCTTTAGCTTAATAAATAAAACAAAATAGGGAAATTGTTTTCTGGAGATTATTTTTTCTTGAAACAAATGGGGCCTTAATATGCTCTAAACATGTTGGGTAAAGTATCAAACATTTGTTATTGGTCCATTGTCCTTTAACACAATTGTCCATAGTACTTGACATTCCATCCTACCTTTTTCCCATTGTGTTGGTGATAATCTGTCTCCACGGGAGTGTTAATGAATCTAAAAGGATTGCTCTATTGTACTTCACTAGATAATCCATGTAAAGCAGCAAGGCGTAGGTTTCATATGTTTTCTACTTCCCTTGTTGGTGAGGGTAGGCCAAAGAGTGCTGTTATGGATTTTGTCATATAGAGGGTACCTTTTAGTCATAGAATTATGTTTTTCATTTACTTGTTATTTCTCTCTTGCACTTGTGTTGTCTCATTTTATCTAATTTGCTGGTTTCTCTCTTTATATATCTGATACAGTGCACCACTAGCTTCTACTCCTGTGTGGGCTCGAAATTTTAATTCCTCAGAGGAACTGATCACAGAATTTTGTCGAGAATGCAGAGTAGTCCGAAAAGGTTTTTTTTTTTCAACTGAGATTATAGTAGGGAAATAACCTGAATAGTTTCTTGAAGCGGGTGGAAAGCAGGTCCGCTTTGTAATTTCTTTGGACAATAGTGCTTTCAATCAATTCCTTAATGCATGCTCGATCTTGTTTCCAGGTCTTGCTGGTGATCTGAAGAAAGCAATGAAAGATGGTAAACCCATTATAATTGAGGTAAGGTTTGTGAAATATACTCTAGTAATTTGTTCCTCAAATTTGTTTGTTAACCTTTTGCTTGTATCTACTTGGCTGTCAGCGTATTGCTCTGCTGTTATTGTTAATTCAGTTGCATGTATTTTAAGCCTTTGCTTTGGTGATATCCAGATTTTATGGTTGAAAGAGAATGCGCTATGAAGTGCTTGATTTTTTGGGTTGTGTGCAGTGTGTGTGACTTGGCCATTTAGAGATCCACCGTTTCCTACTCTTGCTATAATCTGCTTTTGCAAATTTTCAATTTTGGTATTCAGATCTAAATTGTAAATATTATCTTGTCTGTAATCTAGGAGATGTCATTGACTAATGTACATCTTGCTTCTTTATATCATTTACTCAGTGTTGTCTGTGTGGACCTAGAAGTAACTTTTCTAAGAATCTTATATATGAGTTTTTGGTAAAGCTATACTTATATACCTTCTTTTACATAAATGCTGGGTCATTCATTGAATCCCATTGCCTAGAACTGATTCATCCAGTGGATTCAAACTAAAGCCTCTCTTGAAAAATATACGAAATGTGAAGGAATCACAAACAACTTATCTAAAATTTTAGCTTGTTGGTAAGTGTGTGGTTTTATTTTATATTTATAACTTAACAATAACGTTAATGTTTATGTCAGGAGATTTTTCAGGCTTCCTAACTTGATTTCTTGCTGTGTGGTATTTAAACCAATAGGGTATACATCTGGATCCAAGCATATATTTAATGGATAATGAAAGCAAGTTGCCTGCTAATAACGTGCCAGAAAAAAGTGGAGAGGCTAGTGAGGTACCTGCGGTGTCGGATAAAGTTAGTGGAGCACCCATAGAAAATAATCATGACAATGATAGAAGTCATCATGAGAACAGGAGCTGTTCCCCTAGGAATTCAACTTCAGAGGGTGAAATACGTGCTGACCAAATGACTCAAGTTTCAGATTCTGTGGAAAGTCTTGGTATTGCGGATAAAGTCTCCAGCCGTCAAGGTTTTTCCTCTCTCCCTTTTTTACCTTTTCTTTTAGGAGTATAGTAATTTATTTCATTACAGAACAAGTGAACTCTAACATTGTGATTACTTGGTCAATCTTGAAAACAACGGCATTTTTTACGTACTACTTTTTTCTACTAATAAGCTCCTTATATTGGTTTGTGAACTTTGCAGGTGTTCCTGCTAAAGGCCCAGGGGATGATGGAAGTAGTGCTGTCAAAAAAGAAAAGTCCGGTAGTGAGCCTATAATTGTAGCCTATAGTTTTAAGGATGGCTGAATTTGATCACAAGGTGGGCTGATGAGGATGTGTTGTTTAATCATCATTATTCTTGATGTCAGAGTTTTATTTATTTATTTATTTTTTGTCTTTATTCTAATGCTCCTGTCTGCAGGCTTTGCTGGAGGAATGGATCTTAACACGTTCATTTGATGATAAATGTCCTATTCAGGTACAATTGACAATCATAGTCTAGTTTTGACCTTCGGTAGAAGAGTGGAGTGCATTGTTTACAAAACTTTGAATGCGTTTATTGCAAGTACAATAATTCCGTTGTCATTCAATTACTTGTCAATGTCAATTATTTTCTTTTGCTGAAGAGAATGTATGAAAGTGCCTTATGGCTGATATGATAGATGGCTGATGGGCTGCTGGTAATATGTTAAATATAGAGGTTATGGAGGAAAAGTGAAATGTGCAATTGCGTGGTTTTGCTGACTGTTCTGTATTTTTTTTAATAGATGTGATGGAGATCAATCTTGTTATATGTATAAGAAATTGTGCGGTAGCCTTTGAAAGTCACTCATGTCATTCTCGGTTGTAAGTCCATGTAAAACATGATCAAGAAGTAGCAACAATTTACATTTACAAAAAGGTGACATTTTGGGCCTGGCCGAACTTGCATTTTTATCAATTGATTGGTTATTGCTTACTCATCTAGGGCCTTCATTGAATGATTGAGTTGGTTTGGTCCACTGGTGATGAAGAAATTTGGTCTTTTCAGTGGATATAACTGTCGTAGTCATAGCTTACCAGTGTACATTAAAACATGATTATTAACTTTGTAGATTTTTTGGTGGTATCTAGTTCATTGAGAATTTTCAGAGACAATCTTGTATTTCTGCTGGCTTCGTATCATTTTTTTTTTAAATGGTCACTTTATTGGCAGAAACCACATTTAATGTACTTTTGTGCATCATGCTGATGGGGTTTAGTTTCTACTGAACTTGATTTATTATGGACTTTTTTATTTATTTCTGGTAATGGTGGTTTTTCCCCCCTTTTTCCGGTTGCATGTCTACTTGATTTCTCCTTTTTTTTCTGTACCTTTGGTCTCCTTGGTTTAGTTGCTCTGTGTTGCTTGAATGACATGCATATATATATGAATTTCCAAAAAAAAAAACCTCATGAAACTCAAATTTGACTCTCTCTCTCTCTCTCTCTTCCCAGGAAAAGGATAGGCTGATAAGCAACTTAAAGACAATTAAAGGCTATCTTTGCTCATTTGAGTCACAGGTGTGGTAATTACCAGCGGCAAAGAAGTTAGCAACTATGATATTTGAGATTCCTACTCTTCTAATATTACCATAAGTTTCTCCTAAATTCATGGGGGCCATGTCATATAATAGTAGCTGCTAAGCTTGTTAAGTCTCTGGGATCTGCATAATAGAATGAAAAGGATGAATGAGAATGCTAGTTATTGATCCTGTTTTGGATAGTTTACCTGTGTTTTGTCTATTGGTGCACTTCGGGTTGTCACTCTAGGGACAGCACGTGCTTTCTTCTCCTAAATTCATCTGGCCCTGATATATAAACATAATTGCTAATCTTGTTAGTCTCTCTGACCTGCAATGATATCATTCTGATCTTCTTGGCTAAGTGGATGTGCAGGTCACTTTTGTAAATTTATGACCCATTTACTTTGTTGAATAGAATAGGTTGTAATGGAATAGCTATTACTGAGAAATGGAATAATAGTAAATTGATATAATGATATTTATTAGATGTAATTGAATTGGGATTACAATTGTTTACTTAAGGGAATAAAAGAAGGAATAAGGATGAAATAATAAATGGAATGACGAAAATACCCTTGAATGTTGATAGATAACAACATTGAAAAAAAAAAAAAATCCTAAATGCAACAACAGTAAATGACGCCTTATAGTACTGCAGAAAGGGAAGATAACTTCTATTAGTGGACGCGGAAGACAACGGCGGTGGAGAGACGTCTAGCTCTGGCAAGACGACGACGATCGATGCTTTCCTTGGTGAGATGCGGAAGATAACTTCTGTCACACGATTGATGCTTTCCCAAGCGATGACGATGCAAAGTGAACAGGTCTCCACTTTCTCCTATGATGACGACAATGACGATGATGATGATGCAAAGCGAATAGATCTCCCTTCTCTATAAATTTCCCATTTCTCAGAACTCAGCCTTCCTTTCTTGCATATCTAGAATCTACAGTTAGGGCAAATGGGGAAGAAGAAATGGGTCACTCCACTAAATTGGAATTCCAATGCTTTTGATAAGGAATAACTATTCACCGATTTTAGTAATGGCAATTCATCTCCGAATCCCTATTCCGTGTTCCTAATGAAGTAAACATTGTAATCCCTATTCGTGTGGAATAGGGCCGTAATAGAATTTCTATTACAGCATAGTAAATGGGCATTAGATTTACTTGTTCTCAAAGTAAGAGTGATAGCATTCTTCAGCAACTTAAACATAGTGATGCTGACCCTAAAACCTTTCCTTTGGTATAGGATCACAGTGATGTCATTCTTGCTTTATATTATCATTTCTTACCTTTTCAAGGTCATTAGCTGCTGTTTGGCCACAGTTTTGCATAGAAGATTTATGTTCAACATTTCTGACACTGCATTTGTCCCTTTTCTTTATTCAAATAGGGTATGACAGTTGTTAATATATCAGCAACAACATTCCCACAAACTTTAGATTGGCTGCACAACTATCTTTTACAGGTATGAGAAGCTCTATCCTTCAAATACATCATAGTGCTTAGTTCCACTTTTGAATTGTTCAGTACTGAAAAACTGAGGTTGCACAGCTTCATGACATTTTTTTTGGATGACTTCAGATTATTTATTTATTTTTTCATTTATAAAAAGGAAATTAAAAAGATAGGAATGCCAGTAACTTGTATATCTTTGTTTAATCTGATCTTATCACGATGTCCTGTAATTTGTCCACCATCATGGCCTTTTTTTTGCAAAATTTTGTAATTATTCCTTATGTCCACGACATCTGCTTTTGTAATTATTTCTTCTACATGTCCTTGGACTTGGCAACTCTTCTTCTTCTTCTTCTTTTATATACTTAACATGGTTGCATGGAGTGTTCTAAGTATGGTTTTAAAATTATGTTGTACTCTTAGCTTACCAAAAAAATTATGCAATACTCTAGAAGCCATGGTGTAAAGGGTTACATGTTCCTGGATTAGTGGAGCCTTATAAGTTTTAATGCCTATTGTGGAATCTGTCTGACCATTCAGGGTATGATAGATTACAAGATTTGAAGGGTTTCAATGCTTCAACCTAACTGAGAGTGTTATTTATACCAAAAGGGAAATAGTTAATTTCAGGAAATCCATCTGGTTTGATGACTTATTTCCGTATCAAAAATGACTCATGAGCTATTCTTAGTCATATTTTTAGGTTTAGATGGCTTTCAAGCTTGTTAGACTTGAGGAGTGATGGATCTAGTGCAGAAGTTCTAGTTGGGCAGATTTTTCTCTCAATTATTAATGTTCTCTAGTAACTTTTTACTCTTGAAATTCAGTGTATTGAGCAGAATGTATCATTAGCATCCAGCAAAAATGGTCAGAAGGTTGCAGAAAGTACAATAAAGAAGAGATCTGCTTGAGCATGCCAGAGGTATACATGCCTTCAACATTCACTAGTTTTTGGTGCTTGTCAGTTTACATTTAAACAAATCATCTGGAAGTCTTGTTTAATCAATCTGTTAGCTGCAGATAATTGTCCATGCAATTGGCATGATAAGCTTCTTCATGTTTATAAATCTAAGTCAAGTCTTTAAAGGTCTGATGTCGGTTGTTAGCTTGCTATGGCCTCACAACAGGTGCTGCCAATAAATTGTGTATCTTTTTCCAATCTGGTCTTATCACAACGTCCTGTAGTTTATCCATTGTCATGGCATTTTTTTGCAGGTTTTTATAATTATCTATTCTATGCATTGGCATCTGCATTTATATGGACAATCTGGAGAAAGGACTTAGGCTCTCTGCAAGCCAGTTTATACCAAGGATTGGGAAATTATCTTAACAAGAAGTTCAACTAATTATGAACTTTCAGAGGAGCTTGTCTATGATGAAACTGCTTATGAAGCTTGCTACCATTTCCTGGGTACCCATCAAGATATCCTCATTGATGAAATCAAAATGTCATCTCTCCTTCCATAGGACCAGACTCATGTTCAGGGATCAGATCATCCTTCCAATGTAAGAGGTGGATGGTACTTTTTTCTTATTTCCTTTTGGTAGGAAGGGTTGGTTTGGGAAATGAAGAGTAACTTGAGCAGCTTTTTCGTGGGGTTTATTTTCTGTGTACATTATAACTTTGCGTTTCAACTTGTAGTCCATGGACAGAGGATATATAAAAACAAGAAGCAAAATCTAAAGCCCACCAGATGGATGCAAGTCTTTTGTGCTGGTGTGCATTCTTTACCATCCTATGACCTATATAGCTATAATTTATTAGCGTATGATCCATATTCACTTATCACGTTTATGAAGTCTTCTTAGATGCACCCTGTCCATGGTGCACTAAGCATGTGGGCCATTAGATCTCCGGGATCCATACCTTTTCTGATGGGGTCTGGGTCTCGCAAATCCATTGACCAATAATGTAGGAAGAAAATTTCCATATCTAGGAGGCTTGAAATATGCGAGTTCTGCACAAATTATAATTTGAGGCTTCTATGTTTGTAATATGATCGGTTAATTTCTAAAATCAGTTTAGGATTTCATTTAAATGACTCCCGACAGTGAATTACATAATTTTTGAGCGGAAAAATTTTGAGGTGGAAACTCTGTTACTTGTATGACTGTTTGCGAGCATAGCCGGCGACCTTTGTTGCAGGTATATGCTTTTTGTTGGTTGTTTTGGAAAACCTTGTTTATCGTATGCCTTTAAGAGTAGGCGGACTCCAAGCAGATGGGTTCTCCTACGCTGTGCAAAATACTCTCAGGATATATTATTTCTTTATATAGAGAAATGGAGTTTCATCCATTTGAAGCTTAATAGATATTAATTACACATTTACCGAGCTAACAAAGATATTAATTACACATCGTACACATTTTTACCAAAAAAATGAAAAAAAAAAAGAGGTAAGGGCAGGACACGGTTATATGGAAAGGACCATCAGCAGTCCTGTATAGGGGAAGAATCCTATATCCCATAAAATGAGGAGGAGTCCCAAGTACTATGACTAGACATAATGCCATGCTGGGGATATATGGAACTCACTAAAACAATCACATGAAACAGCCATAGGCCATGAAGTACTAAACCAACAGTATAGGGGGAGCGTGTGTGTGACAGCCAAGGTGGTGGTGGTGGCGGCAATCCCTCTAAAGAAAAACCAAAACCGACGGATGGAAAGAAGGGGAGGTGAGCAGCTGCCATTCACGTCGTTTTATCAAATAAAGCAGGTCGGAGAAGATGAACGGATGTGGATATGGAAGGAGAGAACGCTGCTTAGCAGGGCTTTCTATGGTCATAAAACCTTCTATCCCCCACTGCTTGAAGCAAAAGCTCAAGTCTAAACACCCTCCTCAATATGCTTATGGTAGCTGTCCTGATAAATAAAATTGTTGTAAGAGCAGATTTTGAATTTTTGATCGTCTCCTGTTGTACACGGTAAAAGATTGAAGGCAGTGACACTCCAATTGTTAAATTATTGAGAGATCCCTGAACTTTTAAGATACTATATTTATATGCTTAAAAAATATTAACACCGATAGACTTCTTCAATAAGTATCAAGTTAATATTTTTACCTTGGTATATAATTATAATTATTTTTAAAGGCAATTTTTATAGCCAACTTGACCTATATTGGATGATGAAAAGTAAAATAAAATTCTCAAATCAGATAATGAATTAGTCCTTAAATAATTACAAGCGTGCCTAAATCGGATTGCACAATAGGAAAAAAATTCGCATTGCCAATTTTTTAAGGGATGCAATTGTAGTATTTTGAGAAATTTGGGATTTTTCTGTAATTTTCTTTTGGATGGTGTAATTTGCCCATAATTAAGTTGTACATAAAAGGTGCATGCAAGTTTTTTTCTAGAATAAGTTTTTGTTACTATAGGTAATTCAGTAAAAATATTTGATTGTCTTAACGAAAAATGGATGTAGGTAATGGTTATTGTAAGATATGATAGATTCATAAAATTGATGTTCATGTATGCTTTTTTGATTCATTCTAACTATTATAGCGGTAAAAATATATACCATGATAATAGTTTTCCCTTTTTTTTCCATTTCAGTGTGTTAGTGACCATTAAAAGGGATGTTACATGTACATGATTATGAAAGTCATAAATCATGGTTGAAACTTAGAAACATCGAATCGCAGAAATTAAAGATGATAAAATATAGGATGCTTATACTGCACGTTTGATATTTTAAAAAAACGTGGTAATAACATTTCTCATAAAAAGGTCAACTTTTATATATATTTTCATACACTTACTTTTTATAAAGTGCATCCATTCATAAAAATATAGATTTTTTGATTAATATTTTGAAAACACCCATTAGGGACCCTTTAAATAAATATACACTTATCGTCAGTCAGTATGTAATGTAAAATCAGATCTCATCATCCCATAGATCTTGGATAGTCTTGTATGGGCTGGTGGTTGCATTAACATAACACTCTCCTCTCATAATCTTCCTTTCCTCCAGTTCATCAATCTCGAGGAGGTCAACGTCATCCAATCTCAGATCAAATGCCCCCATGTTCTCTTTGATTCTATTTTTATTGAAGCTCTTCACTATCACGCTAGCTCCTTTTGACATTCCCCATTGAAGAGCAACCTACGATGACATATACAAGAAGTAAGGAATCCGTGCTGTGTCAATCAAACTTCGTTGACAGTTGTATGAGTAAAAATATTACTCAATCTTATCATTTTAGCTGTGTTGGACAAATAATAGATACTGCATGTGCCATGTGCATATTGATGACACTAGATTCAACAATTCACAGATCCCTCCTCCTATTCTGGAAACACTTTCCATTCTTAAGTTACGATATTTTCCTTGTTTGAAATAACATATTTAAACGGTAGCACTTTAGGCTATAGAGATATGGATTTTGAAATGGTGCAATACATACCACCCAATCATATATCTTGAAAATAAGAAATCTTGCCATCCATACATCCTGTTATGGGAATACCTTTTACACATTTCATACCGTTTTAAATAGTGCGAAAGGATGTTATATATAAAATAAACCATGGATGAAGGATGTATTGAGAAAAAAGAGCTTGTCATAGTTCAAAAACATGTAGATAAAAATTATAAATAAACCTGAGCGGGCGTGGCATGGTGTTTGATGGCTATGGATTGAAGAATGGGATTGTCTACGACAGCAGTTGATCCCCATGCATTGCCTGGCCCACCAAGTGGTGAATAAGCGCTGACGTGGATCTTGTTCTCCCTGCAAACCTCTCTCAGTTTCCTTTGCCTCCACATTGGATGCATTTCCACCTTTTTATAATATCAAGTTTAATAATTAATCAAAACTATCTTACTGAAATTTCTCATACCACATAATTAATACTAACACATGTTGCATGTCACGGGTGCCCAATTGAGAGGTAAATAATCATGTTAAAAATATATAGGATAGTTTTTTATTATTATTATTATTTAAATCATTGAAGGTTATCAAGTAATAATCGACACATGTTATTACATTACATAGCCATACCAACTCATTTATTTTTCTTAATTTATCTTGATAATATGTTTTCTAAATTATGTAAGATTTTTAAAGTGTTCTTGCGCTTTAACATTAGATAAATGTATTACAAATATTTGAATGACAGGAGCGAAATCCAAAAGAATCGATTTTTTTTTTCTTTTTTGAATCTATATGAATTCTAGAGTGAAGATATTCAAATAAGTTTCGTTTGTTATTTTTATTAAATAATAAATATAAAACTATACAGCATTTATTTGCTTTTAGATGAGTTACTATTTTATTATTATTATTATTATTTTCCCATATTCCCTAAAAACAGATTATTTATTTTGTATCCGGTGGATAGAATAGAAAAAAGAGAGGCTTTTGGTTCTAGACAAGTATGCTGCTCAGATTCTCGTTCATTGAATCACCACCAGATTTGATAATGTCTTTTTTTCTAACTAAAAGTATCGAATATAATCTTCCTTTGACTTTAAAAATTTGCTTTAATATGTGACGATCGATATTTAATTCAGTCCATAAAGTGGGGTAAAAAAAAAATGCAAGTTTCATGCCTTCCATCGTTTTTATTTTTATTGTTTATTACCAAACAAAAAAAGAAGGGTAAATAATTATCGATAACGAGTTAAAAATAATGAAATATATGCTTGTTTTATAGACTTACAAGAGGCATAATCTCCTTTAAATGTTCTAACATTTTAAGCTAAGATCTTAACCGCTAAAGATCAACAATTTGAAAATTTTCTGTGTATACAAAACTTAATTCCAAGATGACATCCCTAGTTTGACATACCCTTTTAATTTGTTTATTATCAGCTTGACCTTTACACACTTTCAAACATTTCTCATGAAATAATTTATAATTCTAATTCCAGCAAACAACAATATATAAATCCCTTCCATATGGCCTACCTGTTGACTTACGAGGATAAAATATTAAGGCGTCATCCAATGAGGCGAGGGTATCATATAGACTATAATTATTCATTAATCAAGCTTTCTGGTAGGAAATTAATTATACGATTTTTCGAGTCATAATTTCAAAATCACAAACACATGTTGAACTTAGCCTTCCCGACTTGGACTCTCTGGGTTAATCCATTTCTTAATAAATAATGCTCTTTTATTCTTAATAAGTCCCTATTTGGAAGTCCTTCATATAAGCTTCGATTAAATTTATTAACTCTATACTAATGTCCAAATTCAATCTAAGTACTGAATATTTTAACTAATCTATTTAAGTCATTCATGTTTGTATGTTCATATCAAGTAAGTCAAGAAATGCTATCGAAAGGATTTACTTAGGACAACAATGTAAACATGATGGATCTTAATGATTCATCGAACCCTCGTAATACTAAATATTCTTCTGGCGTTAACATAAAATATTTAAACCATTCACTCAAGATATAAAAAAGTCAATGAAGAATATGGCACGTAACCTATGAATATATGGCTGTGAGTGGTGGTACCTGATTTACAGAGGGATGTACAGAAGCAAAATCTAAGAGCCCCTCAATCTTTTTGCTG
This sequence comes from Laguncularia racemosa, assembly GCA_037954665.1. NCBI lineage: Eukaryota > Viridiplantae > Streptophyta > Magnoliopsida > Myrtales > Combretaceae > Laguncularia > Laguncularia racemosa. The sequence continues at coordinate 1,019,182 of JBBMOL010000188.1, forward strand.
GAGAAATTGCTAACACCGATGGAACGACATAACCCCATGTCCAGACATCTCTCCATTCCTCTCCACGTACCTTCCAAGTCTAGCTCTTCAAATTCATCTTCTTTTGGGACTGGTTCTAATACCCATGGCTTCAACTTCACTGGCCAGTGCACCAGGTACAAGTCCAAGGATTCCATCCTCAATTTCCTATACAAGAGTATATTATTGCCATTAATTTTTTATTAATCTTAACGGGTTTTTTAAAATACTTATTAAAGATGTAAAGTAGATACCTATGGTGCTTTTAAAAATTAACTGTACAATTCTTAAGATGCATACAGAGACGCAAATAAAGTTTCTTCATCAAACCTAGTAACAAGTGCTCTAGGTACATATATTTGTTGACATTTTTCTTAATCGTTCAGGAAAACTAAAAGTCAAATAATATATATGGAAAGATCTATGATGTTTCTTAACTACTGTTTGAAAGAGGAGCGCACATTGGAATCGATGAAAAACAAGGAATTCCTCATACACAAATTTTCTGGATTATGTAGCTAGCTAGGTCTTGGTGTATATCCTAGCCCTAGACCTCTAGCGGAAGATTATAAGATCATACGATGAGATTAAGAAACAAAAATAATAATGTTACTATCGAAGAGATACAGTTAATGCTGTGTAACTACTTGAGATATTGTGAAAAATAAGTAAATAGGCTTTTGCGCACATTTATACACGTTTGAAAGGGGATTATGTCCTCGCTTGTGGACAAAAAACCCATGTATTATTTACTTTTTTCTTATTACATTTCGTTTATTGCTATATAATTTATTAGGTATAAGTGATAACTGATTATATTTTATTAATGAAAATATTTGTTTCGGGAACTTTTAATGAAATAATAAATATCTATAAATTTGTTTATATCGAGTTTAGATATTTTTCGAAAATTAGGGTGCTTACTCTAAAGTTTGCTTGAGAGCTGATACTGGATCGTGATGGTCACTACCCCACAATTTGGATGTGACAAATATTTCTTCTCTATTTACTGCCCTTCTTTCTATTTCCTCACTTAGTGCACTCCCAATTGATGCCTCCGAACCATAAATCTTAGCTGTGTCGAAGTGTCTATATCCCATCTACAACAGAAGACCAAATATGAAAGCAACAATGTCAATTTTTTTCGCCAGTAATTGAACGACAAACATATGATAATTCTTATCCACACCTGCACATGGATGTGCATCTGTTGTCAAGGAAAACAATGGGGGTCATTTCGAGATTATGCAACTCTAACAACTCTTACCATTCTTGATATAATACATAGAAAAGATGGGTATATATGCTGTTCAATTTGTTAACATATGATAAATGTTCTTTAACACATGGGAAAATTTTCCAATGCGTCTTAAGAAGTATAGAAGTGGTTGATAGAGTTAAATGATTTTGTATACATGAATTGAGCGACAAAATAAATGATAAAAGGAAAAAAAAAAAGAAGAGAAGAAAACAAGAAAATGATGGTTAGCAGATATTTTAATGGAGACTGTATTTATATAGTAATAAGTTTTGATTAATATGTTCTATTTTATGTATATGTTCAATGACTATATGTGTGCTCTTGCCTATTTTTATAGTGCACTAGACCAAAGTTTTTCTATGTATCCTTGTTTTTATTTTCTTTATTTACATAATATCGTATATGATGAATCTTTAAGGAGACATGGGAGTTTTAATTTATACTGATGACATAAATTCGGATTAGTTTTTACCTCGAGAGCAGTGTGAATGGCCATTTCTGTTGTTTTTCTATCACTTGGATATGCATAAGTACCAAATCCAAGTACTGGAATTGCAATGCCGCTATTCAGACGTACTCTATCACTCCTCATCTCTCCTTCTCTCTCTCTCTCTCCCTGTGTTTTCTTAGATGTATTAAAGAGGCAAGGCAACAACACACGTTGAACCGCCCCCCTGGCAACTTAGGATATATATAGTTGCAAAGTCAACTTTGGTACAGCTGTTGTTGTGAGGGCACTTCACCAAAGAGAATACCTAGGCTATTATTTTAATGATTTGAGAAGGCAAAAGAAAGAGGTTTCTGAAGTTTGCATGTCGAAGGGCTCATCAAGTTGACTTAATTTAACTAAACCAGTATCTCAAAACAATAATTGGGTTGTTTTTTTTTTTTTATAAATTATTATTTAAGGATAATTTATGGTGATATATACACTCTAAAAAGTATTGAAATAACACAAGCATCTCGAACTCAAAATATGCAATACTGCATATCCCTTGTTAGAGTTGACGAGTGGGATTGAAAAAACATATTTAAACAACAATCGGGCTAATGAAACGAGGGACACAACTATAATAAGGATTGCATTTTTTGAATTAAGGACATCTAAAATACTTCTATGCACGATTTATCCTATGTTCAATAACTCATTGAAAATCTTTGCTTATATGGAAACATGTTTTATGTTCCTATTATCTGTCAAGTTTTTAAATTCTTTCCATACCTATGATATATTTGTAATACGACGTGTCTTTCAAATGTCAATGTAAAAATGAAATAACACTATTAATATGTTGAAATATAAATCATGTTTCACTCGTGAATAAAAGCTAAAACTCTATTAGTCAATTAGCATCTATGCTTTTCATTTTCTTTGTCTAGTCTCTTTTTGAAAATTTTATAAGAGAAGTAGAAGAGAATCCAAAGGATGTCAAATTAGAATTTATATGATTATCATTATATTTATTTATTCTACTTTAAAATGAAGTCATCATACATGCATTAGTACAAGAAATACAAGATACGTAACAATTGCTTGTTAGAGACAAATTAAGGTCATACTAGCTAAATTATCAAATTATTACTATTATTTTATTTTTATTTATTTGTTTATTTTGCTAAAGCTTCAAAGTCAACTATTTGTTAGACGTAATGAAGGTGACAAATACCCTCTCAGAAGTGCAAATCGGTCAATGGGTTTTTTTATTTCTTTTTTCACAAATAATTTATTGGGTTACGCTTCCTTCACGACGTTTGGCAAGATGACATTTTCATGAAAGTCAAATAGTCGAATGATGAATACATCGCCTTTCCTTGGACGCGGCATTCCATCTATCGTTTTGGTTTTGGTGTATGGCCGTAGAAGGAGTTTTTTGTGTGGAGAAAACCCCGGGGTAGTACTGAATGGATGGATGGCTTTGATTGACCTTTGTACGAAGAGACTTGTGTAGAGATAGTAAGATTGTTATGCATGGCTTAAGATATAGGGGAGGGGATGTAGTCATGCATTGCAACAGCATTAAGGGCAAGCGCTGAAGTGAATGGCACTAAGGGCAAGTGTTAAGGCCAAATACAAATTGATTATTTCTTTGATAGTCTTATGAATTACTAAATTAATCATTTTAGTTCATTTAATAAATTGATACGTTATATCTAACCAATGATTCATTTATATTCTCTTTAATTTTAAATACAAAATATATCAAAAAATTCAAAAAAAATTCTTTTTTTTTTATATAATAGTTTAACCCTAAATAAGAATGTAACTCATCAATCGATTATGTTGTAGATTGATCCTCCATTTGGTTCACATCAATTCTTCTTGTACACCTATGTAATACCACAAGTGTACCTGTCCACAAGTTGAAATGAAGCTTACCAAACCCAATTAATCTTTAGTGTTTCTTGGTAAGGCAAAATTGCTAACATTTGTTTATCTAACTAAGGGATCTATTGTGCCATCAAAAGAAAGAGATTTTATTTTCAAGTATAGCGGAGAATGACGGTGGGGGTCACTTGAAAAGTTTAAATCTGTTCGAATAGGAAAAAAAAAAAAAGGATAATTTTCAAAACTACCTTGACTAACTATCATAAATAAGATGGAGATATAAAATTACACAATCGAAACAATATCTTTATTCTCTATATGTCCGTCGGGAAGGAACATTGTGTTGGAGTAAGCATACGCTGTACATGCTTCCTTGGATATTTCTTAATATTTTACTAAATGTTTGTGATATACATCGATCTTCACATGTACTAGCGAATATGTGAACTTCAAGAAAATGATTACAGTTTCAATAAAGAAGCAATGGCAAAATCAAAATGATTTTCCATCCAAATCGAAATTCAAATCTTCTGGCTTCATACTATAAGACCATATATTGTAGATTTTGTGTAAGAATGAATAGATTATATATAATACTACTGCTGGGCGTTGGGTGATAAAATCTTTTGCTAATGATTGTATTTCTGATACTTTGCATTCGCATCCGATTCAATCAAATTACGATTTGCTAAGACAGGATTAAAAAAATAAACTCCAAGTGATTGCAATACCAAGCTAACTATGAAGATCCCAACAAGGGCATGATACGGATCTGTTTCTTGTCCATTAATTATTAATTAGTATAGTTGGCATTGTTGCTTAGAGGATATGGCTTTAATGTTAAGGACCTTCATTGGTGTCATTAAGGTAGCTAATACTATATCCTTGGAGATTTTGATTTATCTAGAATATATATATTCGCACATTGAAATACAAACACTTATAATACTTCTAATTAATTGGATCGGGATTTAAAGACTCAATTCGTAAATATGGACATATCTCTTTCATAGAGATGGATGGTACTCTAACGAGAAAAAAAAATCCGAAGACAAAGAAGAAAAAATTGAATAACTAAATTAGAAATCAAGACTTGGATGCGGCTTTTATTTTTTACGAAGAGATGATTGCGGATCTTTGAATCTGAATTAACTTCATCTCTTATTGTAGTTTGTACAATACAGAGATTTTTTTTAAGACCATGTGCAATGCTAAGGACCCCATTTTGGATTTTTAAGGACTCTACATTTGGGTTTCTAACTGCTAGTTAACATTTTAAGAATCATTCCTTTGAAAAGACCTCGTCACTTTATCTTTATACTCTTAAATAGAGTTCCTTGATATTTTTTAAAGTTACCTAACTTCACCTTTTTCTTAACTTTTATAAAAAAAAAAATTAAAAATTATTTTATAATAATTTTTTGAAACAAAAAAAAGTATTAAAACTTCTCTCCATCCTTTAATAACCCTAAAAAGCAAGTTCTTAATCTAGGTTTTGTTGTCAAGGATTAGGGATAGGAATGATTTACTTTATCCCTAAAATTCTTAAATAAAGGTGATTAAATTTTATTTATATTATTTAAGGTGCTCCCAATATAATTTTTAACTAAAACAACAAAGAAAAAAGAAAAATTATTTTTAAGAGTCAAAGGATCTTGACTTTTATAGAAACCTTTTCTTATTTCGAAAAAGACCACAAAAATTAAATTCTTGATATAGATTATTTTGTGAAGCACCCTATATTATACATGCTCTAAAGCACCTTAACTTACTATCATAAATAAAATGGAAATATAAAATTACAATATCCAAACACATCTTTATTCCCTTTTTGTCATTCGGGAAGGAACAATAGTGTTGGAGAAAGCATAGGCTGGACATGCTTCCTTTGGATATTCCTTAGTATTTTAGCAAATGTTTTCGATATATAACATCGATCTTTACGTGTACTAGAACTTTGTCGACTTCGAGAATATGTTTATATCCGAGAAATGATTACAGTTTCAAGAAGGAAGCATCGGTAAAATCAACATGATTTTTCATCGAAATCGAAATCCAAATCTTCTGGATCCATATTATATGGTTGATTTTTGTGTAAGAATATGTAAAAAATGGGATACTACTGTTGGGTGTCGGTTAATAATAATCTTTGCCAGTGATTGTATTTATGATGCTTGAATTGGTAGTATCCGATTCAATCCAAATCGAATCATTTGCTACAAAGTCTAAGACAGCATTAAAAAAAATAAAGTCCAACTGATTAACCAAGAGCAGTACAAAGCTAACCGATACGGATCCGTATCTTGTTCATTAATTATTCTTTAGTAGAGATAGCATCATTGCTTTGAGGATATGACTTTAAATGTAAGGACCTTGGCACGATGCCATTAAGGTACAACATCGGCATGGGTGGAAGTGGAACCGGAACCGTCTCGGAATTGGCCTCGGATTTGCTGGGCACGGGTTCCCAACATGGGGAATTGGAACCGGAACCGTGGGCATGGTACACGGGCCAGTTTTATGGAATTGAGAAGTCCCGGATCAATTCCATACCCATGGGTCAAGTTTTTTTTTTTTTTAAAAAAAAAAATTATAACAGAAATTAATTTAAAATTTTTAAATAAAAAAATTATAAGTCCAAAATTCTTAATAATTTTTTTGTAATGAATTTATATTTATTAATATAGATTTACATCCGAGTGGAATTATTATTTAATAATATAGGATAAAAGTTTACAAAGAATTTCCATCTCACATTATTAAAAAATAAAAATTTTCTTTTAGTGAAACCTATAAATATCCAACAAGATATATTTTATGATATTTATGACAATACGTTTAATATTATAATATTATGAATGAGAATTAATTATTTCTATTTCAAGTATATTTAGTTTAATTTTTTAATATTAATTTTATTTTATGATATATATTTTAATTTTTTCTTCATTTCTTTTTTTGGTTGACTCAGTAGACCATCGAATCCACAAGTCTAATGGCTTGAATTGCCATAGACCCGAGGACCCTCAGGGTTCGCATACAAGTCTAGAATCTACTGTACGTGATGGGCTCTAGGCCAGGTTCGTTTTAGATCTAGCCCATGACCTTGTCTAGCTATAAATTGTATACATATTTCTTTATATTTTCTATATGTGAGCTAGACTTTCTATCTTTAAAATTAGGCAAACCATAAATTAACGTGAGTTTAGGTTCCTATATAACCATTCTACCTACCATTGATGAGAACTAATAGCATGTGAAACAAATATAAGGGGCATTTACAATTTACTCAAATAAATAATTACAAAGTTTATTTTATCTTGAGATAATGACTACATACTTTTAGTTATTAATGTTCATTTTTTTCTATTTAAATTATTCATATTTTTCTTCCATTTGAATCCTTAATATTTTTAAAGTTTTATAAAAATATAACTTTCATCAAATTTAATAAATTTTTCTATCATATGTGACACATGTTAACTTCAAATTGGTCCATAATAATTAAATAAATAAAATGATAATGTTAAATATATTTATTTATATAATGTAAAAAAACAATATTAAATATATTTAATAAGATTATATAATTAAAAAAAACATAAAATAAATAAATAAAAGCAAGAAAAAAATTGAACAAAATTGTGTATACCCTAACCACCTTATTCAACTAGTTTAAAGCCAATTAGAAACTAATACATACCTAAGATAGATAGATAATTAATATATTTAATGAAATTATTATTTTTATAAGGTTTTGAAAATATCGAGAACTTAATAAAAAAAAAGTAGAAAAAAAAAGTTAAAACTCATAAAAAAATTAGTGACAATTGAGAATTACAAGTATATATATATATATTTGAAGCTAATTTGAAAACGATATTAAATCGAGATGGAATGTAATTTCACCGAAAGAGCACCCCTCCCAATGTCCCACATCTTCATAGAGATTGCAATCACTATCAAAACCTTAGGATTAGAGTTCATCGTTCTTGGAGGAGCACAAAAATTGTGAGTTATCGAAGTCATGAAAATCTAGTTTTAGTACATTAGATAATCCTTCTTGAGCCAAGCTCATTTCTCCAATTTGCTTATACTTTCATTACACACGATACAAAATCCTATTGCCTGCTCTCGGTGTAAACAAAACCTTTTCTCCCCCTTCCGTAGTAAAGATGTTTATTTATTCAAGAGAAGATACATGGTACGATAGTCATATATATGGGCCTAAGTATCAAATAAAATAAAATGGATAAACTGTTTTTACCTCGAACATAGAAAATCTATTATAGGACTAGATGAATCTCTTATAAGGAGAAAACAGTTGAGTATGTTTTGAATTTACATGGGTGCCACCCTTGGATATTGTGAATATGCTTGTCTCCAGATATTCACCGATTGAAGCCGTTGCATCAAATATGTTTAATTTCTTGTTTTTTATTGGGTGCAGTCTAAAGCTATTTTCTGTGTTAGGTTACTTTAGATTCCATTTCTGTAATTCTTTGTTAGGTTATATTCGCTTTGCATGAGATATAGGTCATCAATAAAACAAAACATCTCCAACTTATTATGTTTAGAATGTAGGTTTGAAGATACAAAGGTCGAAGCTATCTTTTAAGCGATGATAAATTAGAGCACATGAACAAATAGTTAAGTTGATGACGATTTTGCTACTATAGATTGATACATATCTTAAAAAGGTGGAAGCTCTAGAAGGCAAATAGAGGAATCCGGGTATGATCTATTCTCACCGCGAGTGGATGGGCGAGAGGTAAAGGATATCATAATCTAGAATGATATTCAGCAGTCAAATTCATTCAAAAGCTACTTAAGTTCAGTTAAGTAAAAACTTAAGTTCGATTTGATATTAGTTGGGTTGAGCTAGAATTCAAACTACTCGACCAAGTTATAGAGTTGAGCTCAAACTTTATAATATTTAGCTTGATTATGTTTGAGTTTGATAAGTTTACAAATTTAAGTTAAATTTTAAAATTATTTGAGTTTGAATGTTAATATTATTTTTATTTAAAGAAAAAAATATTATAAAAATTAAATCTAAATAAACTTAATTAAGTTAAACTTAAGCTTAAAATTACAAGCTCGATCGAATTCAGATTTAAACTGATTACCATATCATCTTGACTCGATTCACTTATAGTCTTAGTTGATGACATGTTATCCGTTAGAAATGTGTTCCACATCTGATGAATTAGTTATAGATTAATAGGCCTATGCATGGTGGTTTTGAATAAATTGGCAATAGGCATAGGGTGGAGAATGAATGCTGATATAGGTGGATGCAAGATCAGACTACATGATAAAATGGATATGCACTTTGTCAGATGTAAAGCATGAATCCTGGTTACAAGTGAATAGTGAAATGTAGTTATATGGAGACTTCAGTAGTGATCTATTATTGGTTATGAAAAGGAATTGTTTTTGGTAACTTGTTCCCAGTGGATTGTGGTTTGTGGATTCGTGCTAGATGGCAATTCCGAAGTGGAGGATCCTATTGGTGATGGCGTTAATGGCCATGTAGGAGAAATGCATGTTGGCAAATTCAAGTATTTACCTGATAGCATAGCCAAATTCAATTTAAAAAACCAATTCCTTGATAGAAAAAAAAAAGTGTTTTTATTTTATTATTTTTAGTGACAATTTTGGATTTAATTGTAGCAAAATAGTAGTGTTTTTCTTACATGAGCATGAAATCTTTTTGTGCTTCATCTGGTTTCAAAAGAGGAAGTTATGAAGTAATATGATAATAGAAGTGTCAAAAGAGGAAGAATTAGAAGTGTCAGAAGAGGATGAATCAAAAGCATAGAAAAGGACAGTCTGAATCTAAACTAAAAGACAAAAGTCATTTGAAAACAGTGCTAGTTATGTTTAAAATAAGTCAAATGCCTTCAAAACCTATCCAGAGAAGTTGGAAGATAGGATTCTTAGTTACAATTTAATTTTAAAACTCCATAACTTTATACTTTTAAAGACTTACAAAATCTATAATATGTTGATAAAAAATAATTTAAGTTTACTTTGAACTAAACTAAGTTCTTACTGTATTATTTGGGTGTATTTTCATTATATACTAAAATATCTAAGAATCTTGTGTAAATTAAAAAAATATATTTTGATTAATTTAATTTCTTATTATATTTTTATTCAATTTCTTTATAAGTTTTAAGGTTTTTAATCTATATATTCTTCTTAAATAATGTCTTCAATGATAACCATCGGGTTATTATCAATAAAAAAAAAAAAAACTTTCACCCTAATACTTTGTGTTTTACGCTTCATGTTGCTCCATAATTAGTGTGCCCTGACTAGAATTGATCGGAAACTGATTTAGTAACGTGTCAGTTTTAACTTTTGAGTAAATGTTGATTCTACCTAAGGTCTTTCCTACTAACAGATGGTACCTAAAATTACTGCACATTGCAAGGCAGATCATGAATACTAATCCCATTAAGTTCTAAGTAATTATTTCGGAACTCAATAGATGGAAAAGTTACATATTGGGTGTGTCGTATCATCATGCAGATAATTTAGGGCAACCTAATAAAAATTCAAAGAGAGCAGGGTCAACTAAAGCACATTAGTCTCAACTATGCTATCACTAGATAAAATGTAGAAAACCTAATGTGTGGCCAAGCCATCACTAGACCAAGCAAGTCTTCTGGCCAGCATAGATTACACATGCAAACTAGGTGGATTGCAAGATTCTTCAAAGGGGTTGCCCTTGCTGTTACCTGATAACTTAATGAATCATGCCTCAGTTGCCATGAATCTTTACTACCAAGCAGAGGAAAGGAACCGGATGGAATTTGATTTCAAGAACTTGGTTCTCGTTGTCACAACTGATCCCAGGAAGTCAATCTTATTTTCTTTTCTTTTCTTTTTTCAATGACCAATTTGTAAAAACATTTTGTGCTAATTTCTTAAGCTTTTGTTTGTTGAGGCCATAGTAACTGCATCTACGCGTAATCCACTAACAACATCGATCTAGCGCCATGTGTGTAATTCAGCAAGTTTGATTATTGGTTGTGAAATTGCAGCTGGACTAGTTAATCATATTCGCCGACTTAGATCAGTCTGATGATATGCCATTGTTTGTGAGCATATGTAGAAGAGGATATAGCCTATATTAGCATCATTTGAATGGATTCACTTATGACCATCTTATATTGTCCTATATATTCGATCATTTCACAAATATAAGAATAGTTTTTCTCGATAGTAATAGATTTATTTGGATAACCAGATAATAATAACTTAGTAATAAGAAGATCATGTTGAAGGAAACGCCATATCATTCATATTATTCTCGATGGAAATTCTCCGGGTTCTCATTATGTTCACTCATTATTGCTTTGTAGAGTTTCTAGTATTGTGGGTGTTTTTAATATTTCTTGTATTGTTGGTGTTTGTGAAGGACAATGGTGGTTAACAAGTTGGTCTCCACAGCTTGCACCAAATGTTGTTGATAGAAAATCTCCTGGGTTCATAAAGGATGTATAGGGGACTAAATTGGTTCAACTCGTATTCTACAAAAGAATAAATGTAGAATCAAGTCAATTGACTGTAAATGAAGATTTCAATCAACAATATCATAGTCGAGAATTGAGGGGATTAGAATCCTTTACTGGGGAAACATTAGTAACCTTTTATAAATGAAATTAGCTATTAGGATTGTGATATGTGTATGAAGATACATGTCAATTGAATATTCTAGAATACTTATACAGAAAATATTGCCCGCTGCTTGCCAAGAAATATTCTAATGAGGTGCACCCTATCATGATCGTAGGCTTTATCGGCTGAACAAGCACTTAGAAGCCTAAGACGGAAGTCTACTTATAACACATATTATTGAAGTTGATTTTCAGTTGTCTGAATATATTTGGTTTTTAAGTTCAATCAGCGGTTTGCTAACATGATGGAGACAGGGACACACGGCCTGAACACACGGCCGTGCTATAAATGATGGATACTGGGGACACACGGCCGTGCATATAGACCGTGTATCCAATTCAGAGCCACAGACGTATACACGGCTTCCTTACACGGCTAGGAGACAACCGTGCTTCGCGACCGTGTCCTCAGTCAGATTTCCACAGAAGTATACACGGCCCCACACACGGCCGTGTATCGTGACCGTGTATAGCGATCGTGTATCCGATCAGAGTATCCCACAGAGGCTGACACGGTTCCGGGCACGGCTTGGGACACGGCTTACGGAACTTTCACAGAATCATACACGGCTTCGAGGCACAGTCGTGTATGAGACCGTGTACTAGGCTTGTCACTTGCCCAGAAACATACACGGCCTGGAGGCACGGCCGTATATGCGACAATTTATAGACGTGTATTTTATTATTTATTTCCACGTGTACGCTTATATTTTCCCCTTTTAGATATTTTAAGGGGCCATATAAATACTCTTTTGTCAGATAGATTAGGGTTACGTTTTAATATACATTTGAATACACTTTGAGAGAGAGTTTTCTCCAATTTCCAGGTTGTGCGCAACCTAATTTGCATCAAAGCGTGTGTCTTTGTTGTGTGAAACCAATCCAATTTCGGATTCGTTTCGTTTTAGCTTCCGCGCTGCGTCAGTTGGTATCAGAGCAAGGTTATTTCCTGCGGAGATGTCGGCTAACGACGGTATTGATGGCGGTCGTGTTCTTGACGGTGTTCAAGATGCGAGGTTTCAAGGGAACCATCAATGGGTTCCTAGGGCAGAGTTCGACGCAATGCATCAGAAGGTCGGGCGTATGGAACGGCGCCTTGATGAACTGATCGAGCGTTTCGATGCTCTGGTGGTTGACCCCAATAGGGTTGGAGGCGTTGGCAGAAATCCACCACGTGCGGTGGAGGAATTCGGGGGACGCGTGATCCGACCTGTCGTTGAGAACAGGTGGGGGCGTGTGGAGAGTGAAGAGTCCAGCGAAGAGAGTGATGATACGTACGGAAGTAGACCGCGGCGAGAACGTGGTGGAAGAGGCGGTGGTCATCGGATGGCTCCTCATGGAAACTATCCTAGAGAAGTTGATCATAGGAGGAACCGTGGGGGTTATGATCACGGGGATGGCGGAGACTACTGGTTGAAGGTTGATATTCCTCGGTTCGATGGTAGTCTCAACATCGAAGGCGTCCTGGATTGGTTGGCGGAAGTGGACCGGTTCTTCGACTACATGGAAATTCCCAAGGATCGTCGGGTAAGGCTGGTGGCGTGCCGGTTGAAGAGTGGTGCTTCGGCATGGTGGGAGAGATTGCAAAGTAGGAGGCAGCGGGAAGGAAGGCACCCGGTAAGGTCATGGTATCGCATGAAGCAGCTGCTGCAACATGACTTCCTTCCGCCGGATTACGAGCAGATATTGTTCCAACAATATCAGCGGTGCCGCCAAGGACAACGTTCCGTGCATGAGTATACGGCGGAGTTCATGAGGCTGGCGGAACGGAATGATTTGAGGGAGAGCGAGGGTCAGCAAGTTGCGAGGTATGTAGAAGGACTAAAATTACAAATCAAAGATAAGATTGGGGTGACGATGGTGAGAACCCTCGTTGAAGCAAAGAACTTGGCTCTCCGAGCCGAGCTTGTGTTGCAGGAGCAAGGGAGTAGATACGGGGGAGGACGGAAAGGGTATGTAGGCGAAGCTACAGGTGGTGGTAGCCGACCAATACTTGAGAAAAGTCGAGTTACACCATACAAACCAACGGAGGACATGTCTCGGAGGGAGGAGAAAAGTGAGGGGAAGAAGCCGATGGAGCCGAAAGGAGTTCAAAGACAGAACAATCCCTATGCCAGATGCAACCAACCGGGTCATCGATCAAACGAATGCCCAGCGAGGAAGAGCGTCAACATCCTCGATAGGGAAGATGATGAGGAAATTTGCTGTGAGCCCGATGGAGAGGGAGAGTACTATGAGGAAGAAGAAGAAGTAGCGGAGCCATCATATGTAATTCGGCGTTTGATGCTCACTCCAAAGCAGGAAGAGTTCACGCAGAGGCACCAATTGTTTCGTACACGGTGTACGATCATGGGAAAGCTATTTGAGTTGATAGTAGACAGCGGCAGTTGCGAGAACATCATAGGAAGGGAGGTTGTAACATAACTGCAGCTGCCCGTTGAGAAGCACCCGAATCTTTATACTATTGGCTGGATCAAGGCCGCCGAGAAAATTGAAGTTAAGGAGAGATGCAGGGTACCTTTCTCAATAGGGAAGTACCGTGATGAAGCATTCTGCAACATTATAGACATGGATGCTTGCCACATCTTGTTTGGGAGGCCATGGCAGTTTGACGTGGACGCGCAACATGCGGGAAAAGAAAATGTCTACCGGTTGGAGAAGGAGGGTGTGAAGTACACCTTATTACCATTGAAGAGGGAAGGGTGTGCTAAAGGGAAGAAGGTTGAGAGTCGCTCATTCTTAACTGTCACTCAATCCGAGAAGGAAGTGATGGATGACTTGAAGGAATCGCGAGTAGTACACGCCCTCATCGTGAAAGGAGTGACCGAAGGAGGGGAGGAACTTGATAGAGAAGTGCCAGGGGCGGTGAAGGATCTTCTTGAAGAGTTCAAGGAAGTGATCCCAGACGACCTACCCGAGGGACTACCTCCTTTGAGGGATATTCAACACCAGATTGACCTGGTGCCCGGGGCTAGTCTCCAAAACCTCCCGCATTACAGAATGAGTCCCAAGGAAGCCGGGATTCTCCAGGAGAAGGTCCAAGAGCTTTTGGACAAAGGTTTCATCCGAGATAGCCTAAGCCCATGTGCGGTTCCGGCATTGTTAACTCCCAAGAAAGATGGGAGTTGGAGGATGTGTGTTGATAGCCGAGCTATCAACAAGATTACCATAGGGTATAAATTCCCTATACCCCGCATTGAGGATATGTTGGACCGTTTGAGTGGCGCTACTATTTTCTCCAAGATAGACTTGCGGAGTGGATATCACCAGATTCGAATCCGTCCTGGAGACGAGTGGAAAACGGCGTTTAAGACCAAGGAGGGGCTGTATGAGTGGCTAGTGATGCCATTTGGGCTGAGTAACGCACCAAGCACCTTCATGAGAGTAATGAACCAGGTATTGAAACCTTTCAATGGTCGTTTTCTTGTAGTGTACTTTGACGATATTCTGATATACAGTAAATCCGAAGAAGAACACTTAGAACATCTAAGGTGTGTGTTATCTACATTAAAGGCGAATAAGTTGTTCGCTAATCTTAAAAAGTGCACCTTTATGTCAAGAGGACTGTTATTCCTGGGGTTTGTTGTTAGTAGTGAGGGAGTGATGGTAGATGACGAGAAAGTAAAAGCAATTAGGGAATGGCCTGTTCCAAGAACCGTAACGGAATTGAGAAGCTTCCTCGGCTTAGCCAGTTTCTACAGAAGGTTCAGATAAGCATAGACGGCAGAAGCTCTTTGCAGTTGGCGATCAGGTAATGGTTTACCTTCAGAAGGAGCGATTCCCTGTAGGGAAGTATGGGAAACTTCAATCCAGGAAGTACGGTCCCTATGAAGTTGTACGCAAGATCAATGACAACGCATATGTTGTACAACTCCCAAAAGATATGAATATATCTTGCACTTTCAATGTAGCGGACTTGTCACCTTTTCATGTCGATGATACTCCTCTATATCCGGATGAGAACTCGGGGTCGAGTTCTCCATTGGTGGGGGAGAATGATGGAGACAGGGGACACACGGCCTGAACACACGGCTCGTGCTATAAATGATGGATACTAGGGACACACGGCCGTGCATATAGACCGTGTATCCAATTCAGAGCCACAGACGTATACACGGCTTCCTTACACGGCTAGGAGACAACCGTGCTTCGCGACTGTGTCCTCAGTCAGATTTCCACAGAAGTATACACGGCCCCACACACGGTCGTGTATCATGACCGTGTATAACGATCGTGTATCCGATCAGAGTATCCCACAGAGGCTGACACGGTTCCGGGCACGGCTTGGGACACGGCTTGCGGAACTTTCACAGAATCATACACGGACTTCGAGGCACGGCCGTATATGAGACCGTGTACTAGGCTTGTCACTTGCCCAGAAACATACACAGCCTGGAGGCACGGTCGTGTATGCGACAATTTATAGACGTGTATTTTATTATTTATTTCCACGTGTACGCTTAGATTTTCCCTTTTAGATATTTTACGGGGCCATATAAATACTCTTTTGTCAGATAGATTAGTGTTACGTTTTAATATACATTTGAATACACTTTGAGAGAGAGTTTTTTCCAATTTCCGGGTTGTGCGCAACCTAATTTGCATCAAAGCGTGTGTCTTTGTTGTGTGAAACCAATCCAATTTCGGATTCGTTTCGTTTTAGCTTCCGCGCTGCGTCATAACATGCCGTCGAGCATTGAATGGTTCGTTCCTAGATTATGACCAAACTTGTCTAAGGACAAATTTTCATTTATCCCTATCCCAGAATAGAGTTTCTTCACCATAGCCGATAGAAAAATATACGCTTGCCTTTACCAATATAGATATATACATATATTCGGATACCATATTTTTATAGTCGAATATTGAACAAATTCTTCAATCTATTACTTAATTTGCATACTGGCCTAAGTTACTATATAAAAAGGTCCTTGAATATTAGATTGAAATTAGTAAATTTAAATTATACATTTAGTGGTATAAAAAATTATTTTACAAAAGAAAAAAATAATTATATATTTAAAACTTAAAAAATAACTCTATCTATCTTTATGTTTGACATGGAAATTTACTAAGAATGGAGAAACAGCTTACGCTAGCATAATACAATGAATAAAAAAAATAGTGATATATAAAACGCCGTTTAAAAAGAAAAGAATAATAGACTCCTTTTGAATTCTGCCCATGCAATGCAACTCCATCGTCTACGCTATGAGAAGCGAAGTCCCATTAGGGTTCGGCGCGAAGATG
Source organism: Laguncularia racemosa (assembly GCA_037954665.1). Classification (NCBI taxonomy): domain Eukaryota; kingdom Viridiplantae; phylum Streptophyta; class Magnoliopsida; order Myrtales; family Combretaceae; genus Laguncularia; species Laguncularia racemosa. The sequence continues at coordinate 1,035,728 of JBBMOL010000188.1, forward strand.
ATTGCTCTCTAGATGTCGAAAGCACCCTGTTCCGTTGCGGGCAAACACCCACTGAAAGCGGTCCCTTTCTTCGTTCTAATGCCGTGCAAGTACTTTACAGTCTCGTAATGGCTAGAAAGGTCTTTTTAACATCGTCAATATTGCTCTATAATTGAAACTTGAAATCCACCATTTCGATGGGTTCTCTTGTGTTTTTTGTGTGAGAGACTTCAAGAGTTATCGATATAGTGTGTACTACAACTTTTCTTCCGAAGAGCAGATCATAGGAAATTACTTTTTGATCTTGGAATAGGTGGAAATCCGTTTTAATATAACGATAATTGTAGGATCAAATGTTTTTAAGATTATTATAAAATTAAATATATATACTATTAAACTGTTTAAAACCTTAATATTGTCTATAAAAGGGTGATAAAACGATCTTTATGTATATTTTCTTAAAAAAGTAAAAACCTATGAAAGTACGTTTTTTATTTTGGAGTGTATATACTCACACTTCCATCATTAATTTTGGGCAATAATTTGCCATATCGAATGCTCTATATGCCCCAAAATGGAAAAAAAGCTTTGACAATCTTGAGACCACTAGAAAGCTAAACATTTTTAATACAACCGAAGAAATTTCAGTTCCCAACCTTTCAAATAACTCTTTAGTGTTAAAGAAAGACATTCTTAGAATATATTTAATCCTAAGGATCCAATAAGATCTTTAAATTTACTACATTAGTATTTTAAAAAATTCCTTCCATTTAAAAATCTCTCTTTAAACTTCTCAAAAGGGCATATGTAAGGTTTATTTACATTATTTACAGGATCATTTTATCGAATTAAAATAAATTTAGCCAGTAAATGATAGAGACGAAAGAGATCAGAAGTAAACTTTTTAACAGAAGTTTACAGCAAGGAGCACTTGTTTTATGAAAAACCCTTGCTTATGACTAAGTACCACAAAAGAGGGTCCTTCGTATGGAAGAGGGGTGAAAAATACCCTCACATTAAACATGCTCTTAGTAGCAGGCTATTGCGAGCTTAATGTTAAGCGCAAAGTGAAAAAAAAAATGCTGCCATATGTTTCCATGATAAAACGCATGGAATGATGAAAATTTCATTATTTATAATGGCATGATGCATAGATCTTCCATATTATTAGGTACATACACTCCAGATCAAGTTCCTCTAATTATCTAGCACACCAAAACTTATTCAGTTTGCATCCATTTATTTGCCTCTCCATCTCCCCATGCCTATTGGACCAGGAAAGAAAACACAGAACTAGCGCCTGTGCAAAATGAATTGAGCCCCAAACTGTGGATGCATACTTAAGATATTTAAAGGAGCATGGGCATAAGATGGGGAAAACTCGAATGAATAGCGCTGCAACATCATTGCGATTGCCAGTTTCGCTTGTGTCAAGGCAAAATTTTGGCCAATGCACATTCTTGGACCCCAAATGAATGGGACAAATATAACAAGGTTCCTTGTTGCCTTTGAAACCCCACTTGCAAATCTCTCTGGGTTGAACTCTTTCGCGTCGTCGCCCCATAATTCTTTATCATGGTGGATTAGAACAACAGGAAGTGATATCTCAACTCCAGCTGGTATTGTCAAATCGCCTAGCTTAGTTTCCCTTACCACTGTCCGAGATAGTTGGGGAACAGGTGGATATAACCTGAGAACCTCGTATAATATCATATTAACCTGTGGAAAAGCAATTTGTATTATAGTTCATTACAAAAGTGTTCTTGTCGCAACTACTAATATGCCGATTACAGAATGTTTTAAGGAAGACTATACGGATTATTTCTCAAAACTTTTAAAATTATATGGACTTTCCGTTTTGTTAAAGCTTGACACTTAATCTTATTAGAATAAGCATGGACCTCATCTTCTTTGGTAATTAGACTATCATGTATAAAATGGGTTGACATAGATGATCACTGGGTGATTTATTCATATATTTAATTAATTAAATTAACTAAAATTAAAAAATAATTAAAACAAAATACAATATATAAAAACAGAAAATTTAAAAGAAAAAGAAAATAAATGGATAGTCGGTAATAGCTTAAACAACTTTTTCCTTTTTTAATTTTCTTTTTTAATTTCCTGGCTTTCTAAAATATATTTTCTACCTTCTTTCTCCTTTTTTTTTCTTTTTTGAATTTTCTACTTTTGTTCTCTGCTTTCTGTAATTATTTTTTATAAATTTCTGTTAATTTAATCAATTAAATATATGAATGAATTGCTTGATAATCATCCAGGTTAGCTCATTTTACACATAGCAAGCTAGTTAGTAAAGAAAATGGAGCTTATGCTTATTTCAAAAGTGCTAAGTACCAATTAAAAAAAAAAGAGTTTCCTATAATTTTGAAAATTTCTGATGGATATTCACATAATTCACCCATATGTTGAGGTGTATGTTGCCTAGTAAAAAGATGGTTTGCTGTATTATGCTTTGCAGGAAGAGTAATTAACTTACGATCTTAAGGTGAGTCAAGCCATCGAAGTCTGGCTCGTTGCTTCCAAAGACTCGTAGAACCTCTTCTCTTGCGCGGGCTTGCCACTCAGGATGCATGCACAGTGAAACCATAGTCCAAACAAGCAATACCGATGTTGTGTCCCGTCCAGCAAAGTAGAAAAATTTGCACTCCGATATTACATCTTCAAGTGTCATAACGACGTCCTTCTCGCCTTTATTGGGTTCTTCAGTTTCCTTCATGTTGTAGTCCACTAAGACGCGAAGAAAGTCATCTTTTGTTGCTTCCCCTGCTTTCATTGCCTTCACTCTCTTATTAATGATCCCTTGAATCACCGATTCTAATTCTTTATTTACGCTCTTCATCCTCCTGTTCGTTTCTGTTGGTAGCAATCTTCAAACACAAGGACGCATACGAGACAATAATATTATAAATTTTTAAAGAATAAAACATTAGATACTAAATTATTTAAATTTGGAAGTAGAAACACTTATTCTTTTTCCTTCCTTACTATACTATGGTATAGATAAACTTTTACCTCCAACCAGGAATGCTATACATGGGTGTTCTCACAATCTTTATAGCGAGAGCAAGTTGTGAAGCTTGTAGTAGCAAGACTTTCTTCCCTTCTTCGAAGCTACTTCCAAACGCAGCACGAGAGATGGTTTCCAAGGTTAGATCCTTTAGATGAGGCCAAACATCTATCTCACGCGATTCTCCTACAGGGACCGACTTGTCCCATTTGGTGAGCATTTCGTTACAGCTCATATGGAATGCAGGAAATATCAGCTACAAAATTCAGAAATCAATGATAAAAATTAGCTTTCATGTAAATATAAAAGTCGAAGTCGATGCTTGTACATTCTACGAACTATCCTTTAACCTTAAGCTTCTCTAAATGGAATGCGGGGCGGATGATCCTCCTGTGTTTTGCCCATTTTTCGCCGTCGTAGTTTGCAAGTCCTGATGCTATGAGCCTTAGTAATGGATTCACCTTTAGCCTCTCGAAGTCACCTATATTGTTGAATACTGTCTTCAGTCGTTCAGGATCCATGATGTGAATTCGAGGAATTGGGCCATACCATATAAATGATTCCTTGCCTGCAGTTTTTAAGCAATCTTACTGAGATATATATATATAGAACAAGTATAGGTTATCACCGTATTTCTCTTATCATCATACTAAATAATGGAGGGATATATAAGATTTCATTACAATTAATATAAATTATTTTCATAAAATTATTACTGATTATTATACATTATGAATACTATAAATGTTTCGTGTAAGTTGTATAATGTATTAATAGATGATAACCATCATGTTACTTTATATATTAAATTATTTTTCATAATAAATATTTTTCAATTAATGTTTTCTATTCAGTAATAGAAAACATTGTGAATACACTTATTAAATAAATCGTGTTATATACAGAAGTGGGCCTAAGGGGTCGGTAGCAGCCCTAGTCTCCCAAGCTTGGTTTAAATATATTATAAAAAGGAAACTATATATTTTTTATGAAGCAAAACTCAATAAAAAATTATAGACAACAAATTGGTTAGATGTATAGTATTGTTCATATGTTGCATTTGAATCTCATAAAATTATTATTTTTTAATTATATTTATTTTATGTTACTCAAATAGTATTCTTTTTGTATTTTTTTCTTTATTTTTTTATAATAATTAATAACATTAAGTATGATTTATTAAAAACTATAAATAGCATTCTCAATTATTTTCTCAACAATTTAAAATTTTCTTTTTTATTTGCATATTAAATAATATTGGAATGTACTACTAAAAAAAATGGTAAGTTTGGCTCCAACTATTTAGTCTAAGCCCACCCCTAATTGTATATATAAGATATACACTATTTTACAAATATATTTTATATTGATTTATATAAGATAAGTTCCACTTATTGATTACATTAGTATGTGTGCATCCCTAAATAGAGACCTAGGGAGGTACAATGCACAATATTTTTTATTTAAAAGAGTCTACATAAACATTGGAAATTTTAAATCTTTATATACTTCAGAACTCGCATTTTGTAAACATAAGTTAAATTTTAAATCTCATATCGGTTATTATGAACAAGACATGTGTGACAAGCTATTTTGCAAAAAGAATCAAATAACATATTTTAAAGAGAGTATGGCTTTGGATTAATTGGACAAAAAGTATGTAGATGTTCTTAAAATCATAATTAATTATCCCGGCAAGTCTAAATGCATTGGTGTTTACAAAACGTATAATCAATTATGAAAAGATAAAAAATATATTTTTTTAGTGTAATAACTATTGTTTTGAGTAGGGATAAGTGGGTACAAAGTAAATAGAATGTGGGGCTCTATTCGTACCCTACATTATAAGGTATAGGTCCTTAAATTTTGGAATCGAAATTTACCCTAATAAGCTAATAGCACCCTGAAACCTGTACCTTATAGGATATCCTTAAAATCTATAAATTTTACAATTTTTCTTATAAATTTCAAGTTAATATAATATTAAAAAATAATTTATATATTATATTATAAATGTTTCATAATTAAAACCTATGGAATCTATAGCAAAATATGTGAAATTAGGATGAGAGGAAAGTAATCTTTTTTACCATCATTATTTATAAATTGGAAAGAATAGAAAACTTAAAATGAGAAATGCAATATTAGGTTGAGCCATTTAGACTTATTAACCGATGAGCTTAAGCTCCTTTTTTTTTCTTTTTCTTTTTACTAAGATATTTATTAGCCAAAAAATGTAATATTGTCGAATATTATTCATTTATTAATATTATTTAATAATTTTTTATAGAATAGATATAGAGTATACTAAAACCTGCATCTTATGTATCATAGAGTACAGGTTCTAGAATAAATACTACGGGTAGGAAAACTTTATACTCGTATCCTACCTTATGAAAATAGGTTTTGAAAGTATGTACCAGTAACCTATTTCGTAATCCTTAATATTCACCTAAAATCTATCCGATAAAATAAGGTACAAATTGATACTTTGTATAATAAAATTATCCACTTACTCTAAGTTTTAAGTGATTTGTAATTGAGATTCCTTTTAGAATATTGTAATATTTATATATAATATAAGTTTTATATATGAAAATGGTTCTTTTAGAATCAAATGAATTGAGTATCACTAATAATAGATATCACAATAAGAGCATGCTTCTATAGTTCAACTACAAAGAAACTAAAAGTTGATAGCTTAGCTCTGCACCGTCGTTAGTCACGCACACCATTGATTAGACAGATACATGGAGTAGACCTACCATATTTCTCGATGTGTTGAACATCATAGGGCAACAGACGTCGTGCGAAATCGTCTGAGAGTTTGATTGGCTTGGATATTGCTTCCCTCGAAACCGTGTCAAGCTCCTTCAGGTCGCCAACCAGAAAACGATAAGGGTTTCCCACAAACCCTTGGGCTCTGAGGATTCTCTCCTTTTTCCTTGGCTTCAACCACAGCTGATTTAGCGCTTTCCATGCCCATATGATCAGGATCGCAACTACAAAGGTTATGGCTATAGCTTTAGGGAGAAGTTGTGTTTCCATTTCGGGGAGACAGCAAGGATAGAGAGAGAAGCTTAGGAGGAGTATGCTCAAACAACTATTTTCTCACATATATATATATATATATATTGGCAAACGGACACTTGAACAAATTAAAAACGGCTGGTTCCACACATTGAGGAATTCAAAAAATTAATACTGTGTTTGATAGGAGTGACAACGGTGGAAAGCTAAGAAAATATGGAAGGAAATCTGTGAAAATTTTATATTTGGATATTTAAATAAAATTGAAGAAAAGAAAGAAATTGATGAAAATATTTTCATTTTACGGTCAATTTATTTCTTTTCACTTTTGGAAAGAAATCCATGGAAATAAGTATACCATAACAATATGAAATAGGAGAGATTTTAGTCGACAACTCATTCTATTTTCTTCCAATTTTCGTTTTAATTATTCAAACAAGAATAAAAACTATATTTCTTTTCATTCTCATTCTTCTTCTTTTTTTCCCTTCTTGCTTATTTATGCTCATTTTCGTGGGAATTGAACCTGGTTTGGTTTGCTAAATTCGCTCGGGTCAAACAAGTGTTAGATGTACTTTTTTAGGCTGCTGATTATTACCGCCAAACCTTGAAGGGCAGTTGGAGAATTGCATAGCTGATGTGTAACATTTAAAGATTCATTCGTATTATATAATACGTGTTATGCACGTATAATATATAAATATTTTATTGATATTTAAGTATATATATATATATATATATATATATTAATAATTTTTTTTCCTTCTAAAAATATGCAAGAACTAAAAAATGAAAAAAATTTAATATTGACTACAATTAAATGTATACACGAAATACAAATATAATTTTAAAAGCTCTTACCCTTTTTATATTCCATTTTTTATAGTATTATTAATATATTTCTATAATTTTTTTTTGTCAAATTTGATATGATTTTAAAAGCGTAACCTTTTATATTTTGTTAAAATATATTAATCTAAATTTTCTGAAACAAATCCACTAGTAAAAGAAATATTTTTGTAATTGCTATAAACTTAACATGATATATAATTTTCAAATTTTATAATATTTTATTACTTTATTATACATTCATAAATACCAATTTTAGTTTATTTTCTCAACTTAGATGATACACTATAAGGAGAGTAACCAATATTTCATTAGAATGTTTTTGAATAATACTTAAAAACTTTCAATTACAATTACATTTTTATTTTCCCAAAAAAGAACAAATAATCATAACTCAAATTTATTGTTTCATTATATTGTTTTGTTTTTATTTTTTATTTATTTGCGCATTACGTGGGTTTTAACTAATTATTTATATTATAAAGCCCAATCTAAAAGTAATTAATATTAAGCCAACATGTGACTAATTGATCTTTTCTAAACTTACTCTAAAGATCTTGCTATTATTTCCCTCTCACAATTCATGTGAGGGTTTTTTTTTTTGTTCACTCACTTGCATATCCCCTTTTAAATGTGTCATATCTTTACTTCTTCATCTTAAAATTGAGTCCAAATATCCTCACCCCGGTTTGTCTTGAATTGCACAGCTATTGAAAGGAGATCAGCTGTGACACATTGTAATGCTCAACTCAAAAAACAGTCAATAATGAAATCAACACATGACAAATGGATCTTTTCGACCATGAGTCCAAACTTCTTGACTAGTGATTCAAAACTTCCTGGCTAGTGTCAATTTGATTTTTACTATCTTAGCCGTATGAACTACTATTATTTTCCTTCTACAATATATTTTAGACTTCTTTACTCACTTAGGATATCGCATATATGGTGATTACACAACTCGATATGCTTTATTTCCCTATCAAATATTAGACTTTTTGTCATGATTTTGATATTTGAGTTTGGAAAATTCTTTCACGTGAGATTTCTAGCGTCAGTATATATACTTCACTTCAGATGATAATAAAGATACCGCTTTTGCTTCTTTAATGTCCAGGGAATAATTTTAATTCCATGTAAAATCCGTACCAAACATTTATTTTGCCATCATCAACTTATCCTGCTTAATAGCTATATGTATATTCAATGAGTTTTAAACCTTTTGTTTGACATAATATGGTTTCCATAAATGTTTGCTATATTATAAAACATCACTATCTTTGGCTGCTGTATAATGTAATTTACTTGGACCCTACGTGGGTTTTGAAATTCAACCGACTAGATAGAGATTATATGATCTTGCATTTATCAAGTAAAATAGACACTCGAGTAAATTTCTGTACATGTTCATATCAACTTTTGGGGGCTCCATAATCTAATTCTAGTTTTTCATTTTTTGCAGCTTTGAGCTTACAATAACCCATCTGGAATCCTTCTAGATATCGGATCTTGTTATCATTATCAATCAATTTAACACAATGCCCAATTGAGCGACCAATGTACAATTCTTAGCCTGACTTTAAGAATATACATGTTCTTTTTGTTTTTTCGATTCTACATTATTAAGAATAAAAGACGAGTGCTTGATACATAAGAAAGGGATCGCGTATAGGATTTCAACATGGATCACTCTCCATACATACCGTGCTTCTGAAGGATTTGAAAATAAATAGTTGGAGGATTTATCCACCTTTTATTCCATATTTGGAGCTATCTAGGGCAACACAAAGAGGATCATAAGTCTAAAAAAAGAAACAAAGAACGAAGGAAGGAAGGGTTGAGCTAGAATTTGAGCTACTTGACTAGGTTATTGAGTCGAGCTCAGACTTTATAATGTTTGAGTTTCACAAGTTCATAAGTCTAATCAAATTTGAGTTAAATTTTAAAATTATTTAAGTTTGAATGTTAATATTATTTTTATTTGGAAAGAAAAACTTATATAATTTAAACCCAAACAAACTTAATTAAATCAAGCTAAAGCTTAAATTGAGCTCAAGTTCAAATTTAGTATCATATCATCTTGATTAGTGAAACACCGTTTCTCCAATCTCTAGAATTCGAGAAAAAGGATCCTTTAATGAGGAGGAATGGCTGAGTATTTATAGACTCTTGGGCTAATGACATCCGTTAAATCACTTTAGTAATCAATAGGTGAGATGGAGTATGCTCAATTTAGGGTTATCTTAATAAGTTTACCATAAGGTTAAGACCAGTAACCTTTCTCATAAGTACATAAGCCTACCTGAGAAAAGTTAGATGCGGATGGACCGATCCAACAATCCTTGTTCTGAGACCACTAAGCTAATTCTCCCTGAGTCATCCCAATAATTGAACCGGATTCATTAAGCCTTGTTACCTAGAACACCTTTCAAGAGTATCATGTCAGGGGAGCCACTACAAAGAAGTTACGAGAGTTATGAAGGAAACTTCGAGCTCATATTGCTTATGAGTTGAGAACGAAATTGAACTCTATGAGATCAAATCTCCTGTTGTTCCTCAATAACTCAATGGTAGAGCAGTCGGCTGTTAATTGACTTGTTGTAGGTTCGAATCCTACTTAGGGAGATTTGATTATTCCAAATTTCATAATGAAGGGGTTCGCTTTGATCGTTAAGAGTAAGTAACCCCCCTTTGTTCCCTGTGTCTTTGTTTTTATTGCATTCTATCTCATCATATCACATTCTGTTCTTCAATATTTGAGAATCACTGTCAATATCTTGGTGTAGGTCCGGGATAACCCCTTGTTCCATAGTCTTGGGGCTATTTACAGCTAGCCTACTAAGAATTCTCATATATACTAGCAAGTGCACCAAAGATGTAGTTATCGATTCCCCCAAGAGGCCACAATTACTGTGAGCAAACATATTAATGACAAGGAACGCATTTTTACTATGCTACTAATACTTTTATTTGCTATGCTATTTTGACCAAGCCTAGCTGAGAAAGAGTTATGAGGCATAAAACAAAAAAAAAATGTGGAATTTATTTTATTTTTTAGCCCAATGATAAATAAAAAGAAAGCCATTTCATTTCGACAAAAATATGCATAAAACATCACTATTAATGTTTCTATTTTTTTGTTTGTATAGACCCTTCACCCTAAATAGATGTCAAACCAATAATAATAATAATAATAATAATAATAAAGCCAAGCACACCCTAAATTGAACATTTCTTTTTGGATCAAGGGGGCAATCTAAACAAAATTAAAAAAGAAAAAAGAAAAACCTAATTGAACAATTAGCAATAAAAAATTATTTTTCATTTATAACAAATAAAAGTCTTTTATTGTATTAAATTATTTAAAAGAAATTATTTTATGCTCATTAAAATGCTTATGCATTTGACTTTAATAACTATAAGTTATGAATTAACTCAAAGTTTAGTCTATATTGACTTTTCATCTATATAAAACTAGTTCTCAAGACACATTTAAAATTACTTTCTTGTACATACAAATATAAGACATTTCACAGTTTATTTTCGATAAATCCCACTAAAATATATTAATAACTATAGTGTCATTTAAAGTGATAATCGACCATCAACACTAAATACATAAAGCCTGCACATACATGCCTTAATGGATCCAAAGAGCAATTCAAAGAGGATTCATTGTATTAGTTCTTGCGTATGAGTCAAGCACCATATTGTGGATGGAGAGTTATCACCGTTGCTGGAGCATTACATGGAGAAAGCTCGAATGAGTAGCGTTACGAAAAATCATTGCTACTGCCAATTTTGCTTCTACCATAGCAAATGTCTATCGAATCCGTATTCTAGGATTCTATTAAAGTCTTTCCAACTTAGTGATATGGACTTTTTTCTCCTAAGTAGAAAAATTAAATTTGATTTCCCCTTTTCCCATTGAAAAAGAGATATGTACTTTAAGACACCAACTAAATGAAATAAGATTTGTGTGTCATATTCCATCTACAATCCATTCATATCCTCATTAATTTCTAGTACAAATATATTAGAAAATCCCATAAAAATCCTTTTTTTAATCAATTTAACTCTAAATCCAAATCTAAATCCTTAATTGATTACATTCTATATAGATCCTTCATTTGGTTTACATCATTTTTTTTTTTTTTTGGTATTAGAGTTGCAAAGCAATGTAATATACATTAAAAGATATCCATGGAAAGTTTCATTCCTTGTTTTGTTGGATTTCAAAATAAGGTTAAAGACTATGGTTTAAAAAAATGTTGGTTGTTGTTTGAGATGAAGCTTGAAAATTATTTGTGGTTGTGTTGGTTGATCCACAGGTGGTGTAAAATTTAAGTGCAATTTGATTGGACATAAATTATGTTGGGTCACTATGTTGTAAGTCTTGTAAAATTGTTTTAACTTTGTTGTTAGATAGTGATTTTGAGTGATTAGTGAAGTAATAGGAGATGCCATTAACTTGCAACAAAGGGTAGTGACTATTAGCATCTAATGGTGGTAGAAACTTAAGAAGGATGACAAAGGAAACAAAATATGGGATTAGTCAAGTTCTTGACCAACAAGTTGTAATGGAGAGTAAAGAGACTATAATTAATGATAAAATCACACCTACGATTAAGACCCAATCCCATGGATCTAGTAAGGATTATGTTATCATTTATGGTTTCCAACACATGCATGCCATGAATAGATTCTATTATTATGCACCATTACAAATTTAACATGATCAATATGTTCAAATAAGCTCAATTGATAGATTGCATGACAAGAGGAAAGAAATAAAACCTGTATTGTAACTCTATGTTTAGTTTAATTGGAATTGAGTGTGTGTAGTTTAACTTTGTAGGTTGGTCTTAGATCTAGGAGAGCATGTGAAGCAAGTATGTAATGAGATTCAAGAATGAATCTTCTTTAAGAAAGGGAGTATGATAGGTTTCACATCCAATAATCACAATCCTAGATGGCCTAAGGGAATCCCAAAGGGCTCCAAGTCAATTAGGTAGGTCTCAAGGTCAATCATGGAGGCCTTTAAGTCAATGAATGACTAAAGTCGACTAAAGGTAGGATCTTGATCAACTAGCCCTACCTCTATTCAACCACCCGATAGTGAGGTGTCTATTTTTATTTATTTATTAGCTTTTTTTAATTTATCATTTAATACTTTCCCCACTATGTAATTACTAAGGCGTGTTTTTTTAACCTATAAAAGACTTGATACATTATAGAATAGGAAATTCTGACTTTGATAATTCATATACTACGAATTTAGTGAGACTTCTTCATTCTATGTCTTTGTCATTCTTTTCATCAATTGTGGCAAATACAAACTATAATCATCAATTTCTTGTAAGATTGTGTCATAAATATGGTTATTGAGATATGTACACCATATCAAATCCTTTTGACAAATCAATTTTTTTTTTTATAATAAGTTATGTCGGCCATCAAATCAAGCATCATATTTTGTTTTATTGATTGCTACGATTCTTTCATATCATCTTCAATTCTTCCATTAGTTTGACCCTAAATACAAATCTAATTCAATGATCCAAACGATCCTCAATTTGAGTCACATCAGTTCTTCTCTTACATCCGTATAATGCCACAAGAGTATACCTCACCCACAAAAGATGAAATGAATCTTACCCTATTCAATCACTTTTTGGTAATCCAAATTCTATGGACAAGGAGAAATTGCCCACATGTACTCATCCAATTGAGAAACCTATTATGTGGGGGTTTGTGAAAGTCCATTCGAGGATAGTGTGTAAGGATGGTGGGATCAATTCGCTGGTAACTCCGTGTTGCCTCAAGAGTGGGTCTTCCTTCATGCAATAACACTTGGGCGGTTGCTCACACGCCTCAACATGCGGAATCCTAGATATAAGAGCAATAAAAGGCAACTAATTTTGGAAAATGTTGAATCTATTGGCATAAAACAGAATGGTAATTATCCAAAGATCCTTAACTGACTGCCATAATTGAGATGGAAGGTATAAAGTCACACAAATCGAAAGATGTCCTTTCTTCTCTATTATTCATTCGGAAAGGAACACCATATTGGACATGCTTCATTTGGATATTCCTTAATATTTTACTAAATGTTTGGGATACACATCGATCTTCACTTGTACTAGAAATTTTCTGAACTTTGAGAATATATATCCGATAAATTATAGTTTCAAGAAAGAAGCATTCGTAAAATCAACATGATTTTGCATGCAAATCGAAATCCACATCTTTTGGATCCAACGAAATCGTAGATTTTTGTGTAAGAATGTGTAGATTATAGGATACTGCAGTTGGTTGTTGGGCAATAATAATAATAATCTTTGCCAGTGATTGTATTTATGGTACTTGTATTGGTAGTATCCGATCATCTGCTACAAAATCTAAGACAGCATTAAAAAAATAAAGTCCAACTGATTAACCAAGAGCAGTACAAAGCTAACCGATACGGATCCGTATCTTGTTCATTAATTATTATTTAGTATTGTTGGCATCATTGCTTTGAGGTCATGACTCTAGTGTTAAGAACCTCAGTATGGTGTCATTAGGGTAATTAAAAGAGTATGTTTATGAAATTACACAGGAGCCACCCTTAGATTGTGAATATGCGTATCTCCATACATTTGGTTGATTGAAGCCTTTGCATCAAGTACTTTTAATTTCTTGTTTTGTACTGTGTGCAGCCCAAAACTACTCTATGAAGTTCATTCTTTTATAATCGTTTGAATTACTATTTCTTGACATCGAATTATTTTTGGAATTTCACTTGTATAACTTTACACACGCACACATATAGAGAGAGTAGGTGTATAGAAACCGAGAAAGACTAATCGCTCGATGATAGAAAGGAAACCAGTTGTGCCGTTATACTAACAAATCTTCTTGGTTTCTTCTGTGTTTTTTTTTTTTTTTTAACCCAGTATTTTTCGCATTTTATTTTAATAAAAACACCCGAAGGCAAACACAATATACAAAATGAAAAGAACTGAGAATAGTTAGCTAATCCCATTAAACCGAAACTCGAAATTTGGACCTGGCGCTTGACACAGAGAACTTGATACCCCTGTCGCCTTATCTTCTGTCTTTCGATATTTGAAGTTTATTATATGACAAGTGAGCAAGGCTAGGAGAAAAGTAGTAGCGATGCAACGGAACATATTTGGGTCATACCAGAAGAAACCCTATAGCCTGACTATCATATCAAATGTCATAGAATCTCTTAACATATGCTCAATTATCAATCAATAAGATTACAAGATTTAGACTTTTATGTAATGAATATCGTTGAAAATTAATGACCTCAAATGTAATGATAAAAAACAACTTAATGTTGTTTTCATACAATAAGAAAATTCCAGATCATAATTGACAGGCACATATCTTGGAAGATCCTCACTATTCATTTATGTGCAAGAAGCTGTCTTTTTTCATCAGGCAGGGTTCGTCAAGCATAAGATTTTATGCTGAGTACTGTACAAAGTATTAAATTAAAGCTATACCTAATTGATATTCTACAGAAAAATAACCTAAAAGGCATGTATCAATTTTAATACTTCGCAATATCTGATTCACTTACAACCCTGACGAAGAGGGAAGGAGCAAACACCAAAGCAATTGCCATTAACCCTGAGGTTTTTCAATTAAGGCTAAAGATTTCAGAAAGGGTCGGTGGAGTCTTCACAAAGAATCAAAGATCTTTTTTAATGGTATGGCAAGCACTCCATAATTTGTGCAAACTCAGGTAAAGAGATGATTTCTGAACCTTTCATCCTTGAATGCAGAGTATGGCGTACAGTTTTATCATTGGTTTTGAAAAGAACAAATAAAACTAATTTCCTATCTAGTGATGGCTCATATTACACAAAGGACACAAGATGGACATCATCGATTGGAGAAAACACAAAGGGGACACCATTTTAGGATAAAACAACGTTATACAAGCATAGGCACATACCACCTTCCATTAAATGTGCACAAACAGTTTGCTAAAAACTTCAGTTACATGCACACTACTTTTGGACGGTGTCAAAAATATGAAATGTGCACCTTCCTGATACAAAAAACTACATTGCAATCCAAATTGTTAAGAACATGACCCACACTATTGACCGCTTACAACCATTTAAAATATAAATATTACAAAAACTGAACCCTTAAGAAGTTTCCCTGTTAAGACGTTAGACAACATGGTTAAGACTACACGGTACAAACTTCCAACAAAAAAGTTGCAATCACCTATTCTGCTTCGATGCCACTGTCCTCTGAACTGTAGAAACACCATCCACAAATTTTGTTCTGAAAAGGACATTGGCATTGTTGAACATGCCTTCCTTTAAAGACACAACAATGAACTGCAAATGAAAAACCAAAAATTAAAATTAGAGACAAGGATTGTGAGTACTAAGTAGAGGGTCTTGTGGGGTTCAAATCCCCCTTCTCCCATGACCGACTCAAAAGGGGAGAACTTTTTCCCTGTTTGGTGTGGTCAAGACAGCAGACAGGCAGCAATGGGATATATGCATGGGCCTTTTGTCAAAGCAAATGGCCGTCCTTATAATATGAAAAGAATTTCAGTTCTAAACTCTTAAAGTCTCTAAGTGTAAGGAGTCCTAAGCTGCAAACATCATATTACAATTTTATGGAAGATATCCTAGATATTGAATTTAAGAGCTTCAACCCAATGCTTTACTTCGTAATAATCATCATGAAAACTACCTTCACCTCTGAGTACTGTGATTGATAGTTAAATTCAAGTCAATCATGTTCCTCTAAACAGCATGCATACCTGGGAGTGTGGAAAGTGAGCTTTTATCATTCGCCCTATGTTTTGAGTGTGGCTTAAATCAAGGGCTGCATCAACCTGTAAAGCCAGCTTGTGGTTTGAATAAAAAGCAGTTCTTCAATATAAAAAGAAAACTATGAGCAAAATGAAGCAGAGCAAGCATATTATGATGTTAAGATCAAACTAATCTGGAGATTTCATTGTACATTTACATTTCAGAACATCATCTAGCTTATGGATTAAGCCTTTGTGCTGCCATGTGACAATTATAAAATGAAACCAAGAAATTATAGGGAGTCAAACTTGGAATTTCATTTTTCTAACATGAAAGTCTCATGTGGATCTCTTTCAACAGGCCTGAATTTTGAGATAAATTGGCCACAGCTCAATTCATATGTCCCATAGTGTCATGATAAGTGCAGGAGATTAAAGCTTGAATCCTATGTCATTATTTCACTCCCTAATGGGTGAGCGCATTTAATTACTCACATGAAGAGAAAGTGTTCAGTTGTACTTGAAGTGCAAAATTCTAAATATAAAGTAAATCTATGTCTACAAGCTTTAACTTGAGTAATTTGGCCTTAGGATATGGTCAAATTTCACACAATCAGAATATGTGAAAGCAACTTTTCCAATAACTACTATCAGCTCTTATTAGCCTTGTCAAATATCACATGGCCAGAAGAAAATTTATATATACCTCATCTAGTATGTAAAGTGGAGCAGGTTTAAAGAGAAGCAGTGCCAGGATCAATGAAAGTGCAAGTAGAGACCGTTGACCACCACTCAATTCTGACAGGGATTGTTTCCAAACACCCCCGAATGCAACACGAACCTCAAGTCCATCCAAAAAGCTGCATCCTTCAGGAGGCTCCAACTTCGCTGTTGTGCCAGGTAACAGTGTAGAAAATATTGATCCAAAGTCACTGGAAAATATGTTATTTTATAGTTATTGTAGAGAGAAGATAATAAATCAAAAATGAATTTAAGTGACAATAAAGTAAACATGAAAATGCATCATACTTGTTAACTTTCACCCACGTTACTTTCAGGGTTTCCTTCTTCTTCTCATCAAGTTCCTCGATCACCTTCTTTATTTTTGATTTATCATTCTGTTCAAGGATGAGTAATTGTCAGAACCACATTTAAGTGTAGCCTGTCATTACTAAGAACAGAGAAAAGCCAACCTCGATGATGTTTTTCTTTGACATTAAGCCATTATATTCATCTTCTGCTTTCTCGAACATTGCCATGACCTTCTTGTTAACCCTTTTTTCAAGCCTTTGGACACAAAAAGGAGAAAATGCAATTAATTTTGTGCAAATACACATAGCCCAATGGGATCTTCAGGTAAAGGAGACCATCAAAAACAGAAAAAAGTAACAATGATTGTTTACCCAGACTGCTGAGCTTGTAGCTTTTCAAGATCTTCCCTTTCTTTACGTGGATCACGGGAGTTAAAATCATAATCCGTTCCACTTCGTCCAAAAAGTTGCCTTTCAGCTGCAATCCATGCATGCTTTTCTATCATTTTCTCCACCTTAAGAGTACAATCTTTCTGCTCCATTTCCATTCGCTTTACCTGTTAAAGAACCTTTTGACTGTAAGCATCCATAAAAACCACTTCAGAAATATTTCTAACTATAATACCTCATTTTCCATTCTTTTCTTCTGAAGACTCATGTCGCTAAGTGAGGCTTGAATTTGATGTTGCTCCTTCACAATGCAGCTGATCTGGGAGTCACACTCTTTCATCTTCATTCGGATTTGATCTAGCTCTAGTTGTGCTTGTTCATGATTTTTCCGAACAGAGGCAACCTGCATGACTAACACCTATATTATAGCTGCTGATGTAAGAAAGGTCCAAAGACATGTATATGTTTAAGGTTTACCTTAGATTTGTGCTCCTCTACTTCTGAAGCTAGAGCATCAATTTGACTTCCTAAAGAGGCTAATTGACTCTCTAATGAAGTGCGTTCTTGAATTACAGCTTCCATCTCCATATTTAGCCTCTCAATTTCATTTTCATGGTCCTGTTATAAAGGGAAATAGTAAATATTTACATAGCTCTGAGGATATAGTGAAAAGGAATTCCTACACTACAGTTTTTTGGCAGATAGACACAAAAAAAATCTTCTAATAGTGAGAAAGTGTCTACAGACATATCACCTTAGAAATGCAGGCATCATTTTTAATCAAAAAGAGGGTGGTTTGCCAATGAAAATGAAAAATGCATAAGATGAAAGGCATCAAAACAATTTTAGGTCTTCTAAACATTGACGCAAATAGTAAGTGACAAATGGCAAATTGCCATATATTTAAGCGTGGCATGACAGGAGTATTAATTATTCAACTCAACAGGAACATTAGCAGAAGAACATGATCAAAACCAAAATTTGTGACCCAGCATCATTTGCAAAGTGGCAATGATAAAATAATAAAATTAATCCCCTGAATCATGGCATCAGACCCAGCATCACATGATTTAAAATTTCAACACCCTGGACAGTATGCCAAACCTAAAGCATGAATCGCAGACACATTAGATTAGCTTATGCCCAGCATGCCTTACCTGCTGAACTATGTTGAGAATTCTGTAAAGTAAAATCGATATATACCTTGAGGCCCTTTGATGCCGACTGCATCTGGGATTTTATTGAGTTGATACTTTTTTGCAATTCTTTGAGCCGACCCTCCCTATTGTTTGTATGCTCTTTGATAGATTTTTCAAGAGATGTCACTGTAGCAATGCATAGATCATGCAGAAGCTGCTTTTCTTTTACAGCAACTTTGGTTTCTTCAAGATCCTGCTCAATCTTCTTCACCATTTCACCAAGCTAAGCCCACATGAAATATTAAATTATTAGGTCAAATTGGCAATGCATTGACCAAATTAACAAGAATGTATTATATATAGGGGTAAAGAAGAACACCTTATGATGCTCATTCTGCTCAGCTCTGCCCTGGAATAGGGAGAGATCATAAGACTTCAACTCCATTTGTGATTTAAGATCCAGAAACTTTTTTTGAAGAGGCACAAGGTCGGAAATCTGCACTTCCATTATATAGACCCAGCATGAAACAAATAAGCCTGTAGTTGTAATTACTGGATGTGAAAAGTGATCACACTTGCAACGTAACTGAAAGGTCATTTTTCTATCCTTATGCAAGGCCAGGGACGATGTTATATTGAGTCTAACGGAACACTAGCTGAAAAGCTAATAACCAAAAGGGCATGCACATCAAATTCAAAGACCACAGTATCTTGGAGGAACAAAAGCCCAGTTCAAAGTCTACCTTAGCTTCAATCTCAGATAGTTTTTTTTTATGTATTGCCAGCTCAGATTCAGCCTCAGCCAACTGATGAAGTTGTCTTAACAAATCACCTCCACCCCTGCAACAACAGATAGTCAAGTTTGACAGCCATAAATTTGCAATCCTTCGACAAACTTTCACCATGAAAACAAAATGGTACTGGATGAATCAATAGCACATAAACTGAACAATGGAGAGAATAAGATTAAGTAATTTACTTGCGACTACCACCGGTTAAAAGTCCACTCGGTTGAAATACATCACCCTCAAGAGTCACGCTGGGAACAGAAATTGCCTTATTAAAGGCAACCTACCAAACAAGGAAACATTTTAAAATGGCATTAAATGTATGTCAACATACAAGCTCCAGTGCAAAATTGTTAAAGCACCAGAAGTAAAGGGAACAAAAATTATGCTGCTATTATATCCATGAATTGAATTAGAACAAAGATGAAATGAGCCTAATCCAACACGCCTCACAATTGGAGAATCAAACATGTACCTCTTTCGCAGCATTGGTAGTTTTGCAAACATACGTCAATCCAAAAACATACTCCATGCCAGGCTGCAAAGTAGGTCAATGTTTAAGAAGAAATGAGTTTGAACAATGTAACATGATAAGTGAGCTTAGCAAACCAATACCTTCAAATCCTTGTCATACTCAACAAAGGAAAGAGCCAGGTTTGCATTATCTTTGCCTACCTGAAAATACAACATATAGTATCAACACAAATTTTTCCCAGGAAGCATCACACTGAATAAATATGTCTAAAATGTCTAACCAACTTGGCAGCAGCATGTTGAACTTTAGCAGGTACAGTATGAGATTGTATTTTGTTCAATGGAATGATAGTTACTCTTCTCTGAAGATTTCCATTCTGAAGGAGTTGTTTTCCTGTAGTTTCTGTGTCCACAACAATATTAAACAATTTTCCACCTGCTGCAACCTGCAAGGTCATTCAATTACAACTCAACCTCAAGGATGTAAGCATCAAGCAATATAATTAGAAAGAACGCAGCGCCAACTAATTGCCACTATGCATTACCCACCTCTAATGCAGTCATTGTTGAGCTATCCTTCACTCTGATAAGTTTTGCAACGCAACCTTTCACCTTGGACCGATCAAAATTCTTGACAGGGTCACGATATGTGAACTGTACATTTGATAATTGAGCTGAAAGAATCCTTATCTCATCTTTGAACTTTTGCACCAACTCTAACTCAGATGCACGGTCCTGAAGGTTTTCCATAATCGCATATAAGTCATGTTATTATAGGATTATTTTTTCTTTTCTTTAAAGTAAAAAATAACTGTTTTTTTTTAATCTTATTACTACGGGACATTTTCCCATTCCTCTAAAAAGTAAAAAATCCATGCAGAAACATAGATACCTTCTGCAGAGCTTCCATCTGACCCTCTTTATAGGGAAGTGCATCTAGGGCACTTTGAACATTTGCAATATCCTTTTCTCTAACTTTGAGTTCGTTCTCCACTGCAACAGCTTCATCACGTTTAGACATCAACTGATTCTTCTTCTCTTTAAGCTCTTTTTCACAGTGATTTATCTTTGTTTTCAACTGCTTCAATTCTGTTTCAGCACTCCCAGCAGCAACCTTTGCATCAGCAAGTTGATCTTCTAGGCACTTTTCCTCATTTCCACTGCTCTTTCCAGCCAGTACACCCTACACATGAAGTATCGCACTTCACCATCAACTGTAGTTCCTCAAATAATAAAAAAGTATACTTCCATAATAATTATTAAAAAAAAAAAAAGGAGAAAAAATATCTCACATTGTAATCACTTTCTTTCTCATCCAAGCTCTTTGAGAGTTCCTCATACCTCTTCCTCAATCCCATTGACCTTTCTTCAGCCTTTCTGACAGCAGCAGAACTTTTTTCCACTGATCTCTTCAAATCTTCAATGTTACCAAGAATCTACCATGCGAGAAATTAAAGAGGCCCCTTAGGGTTGGATGAATAGTAGAAGCACAGAAAAAAGAGGAGGCTTCCACTGCCATGCAAATAATATAATGCAACACACAAAACCTTGTGAAGAAGAAAAAATGAATTTGAATGTGTGCAACCAATTCACCTTTTCTGCATTCTTTTTTTCACTCTGGAGAGTATCCTCCTTGTTAGTGAGAACAGAAACCTCCCGCACAAGATCCTGTGCAAGAGCATCTACTTTATCTGACAATGCTTTCGCCTCCCCACCCATACTAGCTTCTTTTTGAGCCATTAGATCAGCTACTTTCTTCTCCATTTCCACCAATTTAATTTGCAGATTTGCCGCATTTTCATCTAGCTCAGATATCTTGGTCTTTATTTGCTCCACTCCTGACACTGCATCGTCTTTCGTGATCTCTGCTTGAACAAATTCATAAGCAATGCAAAACCTCTTAAGCCGATCGAGTTCAGCATTGCCATTAGCCCATTGCATATATTGCATCCTTTCCTTCCTTAACTTCTCCAAAGCAGGCAAAATTTCTTGGTCAAGAAGTTTATTTATCTCATCAACCTTAGCCTGCTTCTTCTCAAGTGTTTTAAGGGCTGCCTCTTTCTTAGTCTCGTACATTCTTGTCCCAGCAGCCTCCTCAAGCATAGATAAAATCTCAGGAGGCTTCATATTCAAAACCTTTGTGATGCGCCCTTGCATGATGAGGAAGTGGGGGTTATTAACATTAAGTTGCACAGAGTGAAAGAGATTTTGGACTTGACTAGGCTGAGCAAGCTTCCCATTAATCAAATATTTGTTTCTTCCACCAACCACTATCTGTAGCATAAGGAAGTGCATGCTCATATAAATAGCTTTCATAATTTACATGACTTACAAAATATGTTATGCATGATACTGGTTCCACGGCAGTCAACAACCATCATTGGTTGCACCAAATCGATAATCTTACATTAGCTTCCAGGAAAAAATTATACACACACACACACACATATATATATATAGATATATAGATATAATGTCATTTTCATTAAGAAGCACATCTTCATTTTGGAGTAATTCAAGCAACATGCTCAAGTGAAATCAATTGGAGAAATGAATCAGTAGAAGTGAGACAATATCGGTATGAATAATAGCAGGTTCCACAGCATTCAACAACCATCTGTGGTTGCACCTAATTGATAATCTTACATTGGCTTCCAGAAAAAAATTATATATATATACATATATATATAATATGTCTTTTTCATTAAGAAGCATGTCTTCATTTTGGGGTAATTCAAGCAACATGCTCAAGTGAAATCAATTGGAGAAATGAATCGGTAGTAGTGAGACAGTATTGGCATGAATAATAGCAAGAAAGACGAACAAAAATTTGACACATGCTGGCATTTATCAGGCACCCATGATTTTTTTCTTGCAGAAAACTTGCTAGACTCACCAATCATCATCCCAATTGTCTTATCACAATGACTGAATCTTCTTCCATCGATTGATCAATACAACCACACAGTTAAGCATCAGTTAAAAATGAAAATTGATGCAGCAATATATCCAGTCATAAAAGGCTCATTATCACCAGACATAAGTGACACATGCACTGGTTGTACAGTCTTTCTATATAAAAGTACAAATGAACAGGGCACATTGCATGATCACCCTAAAAACAGGACTCTGAAATTACACGACACCCCCAATTTCTTTAATTGTACAAATACACCGCCTATCTTAGTTGTCATACCTCTAATAAGTTTCCCAAATACATTGTTCCCCCCACATCAGTTCTATAACTGAAGACCTTGAGAATTTCCGTAAAGGTGGACATCATGTGTACAAGTGTACCATCAAACAAATTGAGGGTCTCCTTATATTTCAAAGTTTTCAAGGTGGTCGGTATTATTTAACTAATGGGATTATGAAAGAGTGAAAATAGTGGCTATTACTATCTAGCACCACCACCTTGGATTTCATCGCAATGTGCATGACAAATATTAAATTGTATCAAAACTGCCAGAACATACAAATAAATGCATTCCTCAAAACAAAAGCACTTTTAACATAAAAAAAAAAAAACGCAGATTGATCTATAGTACACATCAAACAAATAATTAAACATAAATTCAACTTCACCCGAATACGAGACCCTCACAAATTCACAAAAACCCTAAAAGCACAAGGATATACCTGTCGTGTGACAGTGATCTCAGAGTGGTCCTCGTACCCAAGTGGACTCCGGGACCGATCGGAGTTATCAAAGACTATAGATACAGTAGCTTTAGTAATACCAGCTTGGCCTTGCTTGTAAACAAGCTCCTGGAGATTAGAAGCCCTAACCTGCTGCAAGTTGGTGATTCCCAAAACGAAGCAAATAGAATCAAGAATATTGGATTTACCGGAGCCATTAAGCCCGGTGATAGCATTGAAGAAGGGATCGAAACCGGGGACGACGGTACGTGTTGCGTAGGATTTGAATCCTTCCAAGCAGATTTCCCTAATATACATAGCGGAATGGAGTGCTTGAAATTGGACAAGAGTAGGAAACCCTAATTGAGCTGATTAGGGATTTGGTGCAAAAAAATTAGGATTGGATTGAAACGAGTTGTGGTGAAACATTTGCAGTGAGAGACTGCAGGCAGAGTGAAGTGAAGCGAAATGGAATTCAAATGTTGAAGGAAGGAGACAAGTCGCAAGGAAGAGAATTAGGCGGGAAGAATTCAACTTAAACGTTTTATGAATTAGGCTTTGAGCCCAAAGCTCGGGCCTGAGGATCCAATGGGCTTTGCTGAGACCTTCTCGGATCTCCGAAGAATTTCCTCGGTTTAATGTAATCGTGCGTTTTATGTCTCGGAAAATGTTTTTATTGTTTGCACCATATCATCGGTGTTTAATATATACGCTATAGTAAAACAATGATTATAAGTATTTATATATTTACCATATTGTACAGCTTGTGTTAAATTATAAAGAGAGCGATATATATTTAGGGAAATGCATCCTCTTAATTTTTATTTTATCAATTTTTTTTCAATTTACAAATTAATAGTTTACATTGTCTAAATATTCAAAACAGCTTTTGATGTCATTATGGTAATAGCTTTTTTCTTTTGATCTTGACTATTGATTAATCATGACAATATCTTAAGAGATTTAATTAAAGGAAATTGAGAGGATCCAAATCCTATATTTAGTTTTTTATATTTACTTATTTTTTTATTTGAATTCTAAATATATAATTTTTTAAATTTCATTTGAGTACTTAAAATTTTCAAATTTTTACAAAACTTTCATCAACACCGTTAAATTTTCATCCACCTTTGATATGTGCTAGTTCCTGATTAACCATGAGTTATTATCAAGGGTTTAGATGATTTTTGAAACCTTTATTTATTTATTTACCTTTTATTATATTATGTTATTATATATATTACATATTTTATTATATTATGCAATTAAATATATCTAAATATTGCCATACTTGATATTCGAACTTCATTTATTTCTATAATTAATTACTAAAAGTTTAAAAATATCTATTTACTGCCTAAAAACTTTTTTAGATCATTTACAAATTATTGAATTAACTCTATTTTAGTGGTTAATTGCAAAAATAGAAAAGGTTCAAACAATTAATTGCAAAAAAGAGCAAAGTGTAGATAGTTATTTGAAAAAATAATAAAGTTAATCTATTAAATTAATATTTTAAAACTTCAATTAGTTTTATTACAAAAATGAGTAAAATGCATGTACCAAATGTAACATTTATCTTAAATATTATTATATTAAAAAATTGATTATTGTAGACCAATAAAAAATTATCATGTGTTAAGGTTGTAATGTGATTTATGTTATGCTTGGCAGATTTGTGGAGAGATGAAATGAGTGGAAATAAGTGGAAATCAAAAGAAATGAGAGGAAAAGAAAAGAAACATGATTTCCACTTTTTGTTTAGAAATTTAGAAAGGAAATGGAAGGAAACTTTTTTATTGGCAATATTTGGTTTCCATTATATAAAGGAAATGGGTTATTTAAGGGACTATATTACTCTTATTTTTATTTAGTAAACTTAAATAGTGGGGTTGTTTTTGTAATTTCAAATTACTTCCACCAATTTCCCCAACTTTATCTCTAAATTTGGAAAGAAATATTTAGCCTTTAAAAGTGGAAAACTTTCCACCATTTTCCTTCTATTTCCTTTTATTTCCACCTCTGTCTCAACTTACCAAACACAAAATTTCCACTCCTTTCCCTCCATTTCACTTGATTTCTACTAAACTAAACTAAACATAGTGTTAAGAAAGTTAATAAAAGTCTTATTTTTGTAAAACTTTGACAATATTGGGGATTTAAATAGAAGAAAAAAAATAATGACTTTAAGAACAAAGTAAGTAAACGTAGATGACTAAATGTATACTTTTTTCTAGCACTTGAATTGCAAGGTGATTTTAGATAAATTGCAAATTCATCCCTTTATAATTTCTCTATATAAATTTAGCTTCCTTATTTTAAAAATCAAGCATTTATACCACCATATAAAAAAAAAAAAGTGCCTTGTAGTCCCATAATTACCAATGTGCCTCATATAAAACAAACATTATCATTTTTTAGGCAAAATGGCTATACAAGTGGTTGTACTTTTAAAATTAGACAGAATTGTATCTATCGTTGAAAAATATAAAATTAAGTGCTAAGAAGTTTGAAATATAAAGGATTTAGTGTCTCCATTCATTCATGAAAGTAACAAACGTTAAAAAACTGTGTCATAGCATTACCTATGGAAATATTTTACACATGAATAGGTTGAAAATTACTTAAATAACCTGTAATAAATACAAATACTTCTTTTGTCGAAACAAAAGTTTCCCTCCTCTATTATAACAGGTCCTCTCATAATTTATTGTCATTTCCTTCTAGAATTAAAACACTACAACTACTACATGAAATGTGAAATAGGCAAATAATAAACAAAAAATTATTCCAAACTTTAACAAATAAGCATAAGATTTATGCAATATTTATGATTGACAACCACTCAATTGTAGATAAGCAGAGGCAAGACAGTAGAGCAATAAGTGTTGTTTTTTTCCTTCACTTCCATTCGTTTAAGTGTATGCCAGGAATTGTAGAATGAAGAAGGAAAACAAGAATAGGTGTTGCAGTGTTTATGCACAAGAATAATCTATCACAACACGTGGGAGGAAACCAAGTTATCAACTAAAAAAGGTATGTGTTTTCACCTCTAATTCATGGCCGCATAATGTTTCACTGAGTTGAGGTGGTCCTTACTATTTAAATGTGAATAGAAATGGGATATCATAATGCTTAGTGAACATTTTTATAGTTGAATCCATTAATTAAGATAATGATTGCCAATAAGTTATATGATGCATGTTGTGAGGTTATATGAAATTGTCCGATTGTGCTTTGGTTTTGTCTAGGTGAATAATAAAGCAATGGTCTCATGTTAATATTCGGTTAAATCATTTTCATTACACATTTATTGTACAAATATTTTTTTTTTATTGTTTATGGCCTCACATTTATGTCATCCCCTTTGTCTAGTTTTATAGTAAACAAATGACAAAGAGGCCCATATGTATGCATTATGAAGGTAAATTTGTGAAGAACCCATTTGGTGTTGCATATGTTTTTGGAAGATGTGATATTATATGGGGATAAAATTGTTGAGTTCACTTAGAA
Source organism: Laguncularia racemosa (assembly GCA_037954665.1). Taxonomy (NCBI): domain Eukaryota; kingdom Viridiplantae; phylum Streptophyta; class Magnoliopsida; order Myrtales; family Combretaceae; genus Laguncularia; species Laguncularia racemosa. The sequence goes on from JBBMOL010000188.1 coordinate 1,062,388, forward strand.
CTTTTTAAAGCAAAGTTCATCACAAAACTCGGATGCAATGATATAAAGGTGTTTAGATATCACACTCCCGATACATCCTTAGTTTATGGTTTAAGAATGTCGAACGACGAGACTAGCAATACTAAAATGCTAAACTTATTGTGGAGCTACGGAAGCATTGAAGTGTACATGCAACATGGTGATAAGGTCGGTGGTTCTTTAAGAATTAGAGGGTCTTCTAGTGTTACTAATGAATATGCGAGTGTTGACTTTTAGATGGCTTGTGAAAGGAGTGATAATAGGACCTAGTTGATACAAAAGATGAAGACTTAGAAAGTTCAGATGATCAAGTGTTCTTTAGTGAGGCTGAGTTCGATGAGGAGCTAGTAGATGCAAGGATAAGTATGAAAGAGTTCAAGAGAGGGTTGTGGCTAAAGAAGACATAGAATAGTAGTATGTCAACTGAAAGGGTTATTAGATTAAATGAGTTAAATGTTAATGACAAGTCAAACAGTGATTATGGATCAGATAGGGTAAATTACAACTTTGTATCGGATGGAGAAGATGAGGATAAAGTGGAGTATGTTAGGAAAAAGAACAACTTCGAAGTGTTTAATCCCAATGCAAAGGAAGTGCAATTTGTAATTAGAATGGCTTTTGAGAGTGTAAATGAATTTAAGGATGCATTGATAAGACATACAATAATTGAACAAAAAGAGTTTATGTATGCAAGAAACATGCGTAGGAAAAGTAAAGTGAAGTGTGCAAGGGATGATTGTCCTTGGATGTTGTATGCATCTTTTGACAAAGCAACTCATTCATTCCGCTGAAAGACATGTAATAATCACCATATATGTGGAATTTCTTCACAAATAAGTGTGTGAAGAGTAATTTGTTAGCAAAATTATTTGTGCCCACGGTATGTGCATTACCCTATATAAAGATGTTAGACTTGAAGACATTGATAAGAGAGCATATGGGGGTTAACATAACAATGGTTCAATGTCACAAAACCAGGGAAAAGGTTCTAGAAGTTCTAATGGGCTCTTACACGAAGGAATATGCAGTGTTGTGAGACTACTTAAAGAAATTACACCACAAGAATCCCAGTTCAACTATTACAATGTAGGTCTAGAGAGATGAGGATAGTGGGAAAGCAAAGTTTGATAGATTTTATATATGTTTTAGTAGGTTTAAAGAGAGGCTTTTAGCTATTTGTAGGCAAGTAATTGAGCTTGACACTATTTCCTAAAAAGAGCTTGCAAAGGAGAGTTGTTATCTACTATAAGGAGAGATGCTAATAATTAGATGTATCCACTTACTTGGGTAGTAGTAAAATTCGAGAGTAAGGATACATAGTTATAGTTTTTGCATGCATTGATTAAAGATCTTGACGCAAAAGAAAATGATGATCGTAGGTAGACATTTATCATTAACCAACAAAAGGTAAAGTAATCAAATAAATATGATTCCATGTTGGTTTATCTTTTATGTGATGTGTATATATAATGCATGCAACTGATATCTTTGTTCTTATTTATTTTTTTCTAGGATCTATTACTAACTATGAAAGACCTTCTTCCCAATGCATAACATAGGATAGGTGTAAAGCACATATATGTAAATTGGGCTAAAAAAAAATACCATAGTGCCTTTTTCAAGAAGCTATTTCGATCCATGGCAAAAGCCACCATAATCTTGGACTTTAATGCTCTGTTGAAGCGGTTGGAAGGTGTTGATAAGCAAGCTTAGCTAGATTTAAACATAAATGATCCAAGGCATTGGTTTAAGGTCTTCTTTAGAACGGATGTGTGTTGTGACATTGTCAACAACAATTTATATGAGACATTCAATGGCAAGATTTTAGAAGCTTGATATAAATTCATTGTCACTATGTTAGAGGACATTCGTCTTTATGTGAAGGACAGAATCGAAAAACAACAAGAAGAATATGTAAAATAGACTTGGAAGATTTGTTCAAGGATTACATTTAAGCTCAATAATAATAAGCAAAAGTGAAGATGATGTTAGATATTATTCGATAGACAATTAGAGTGCGAGATTTAATATAATGAGTAGATGTGTTTGGTAGACTTGGATAAGCAAACTTGTCTATGTCAAGAATGAGACTAACTAGGATCCCATGTTGCCATGCCACTTGTGCAATTATCAATTTAGGTCATGATCCAACAGATTACATTAATGAGTGTTACAGCAAAGAGATATTTGGGAAGATCTACATCTACACCATTACATTGGCTAGAGGTGAGAAGTTTTGGAAGAAAGCTGAAGTTTTAGGCCTTAAGCCATTGCCTAAGCACTCAATGAGAGGAGGACTACAAAAGAACAGGAGCAAAGAAGAGCTAGAAAATTCAAACACAAAAAATTGTCATGATGAGTAAGGTCTATGACATGCACTCCATGTAAACAAAGTGGACACAACTATAAAGGGTGTTGTTTGGATGAAGGTTCTTTATCTTGCCAGCTTTAGCAAGCAATGTGCTTCCTTGTCAACCTTAATTATAGCTAGTTCTTTTGTTAAATGAAAGCTAACTGTGTTGTATTTCTCGTAGTGTATGAAATGTGGTGAGGAGTATAGAGAAGCCTAGCATTATGCCTATGACCATAGTGAGTCTGTTTTGTTGGTTAAATTTTCTTTCCCTATTGGTTTCCTCCTTAATTAACGGATTAGATAGTTTATTTTGTTGGCTAAATTATCTTTCCTTGTTTGTTTCCTCCCTGATTGAAGGATTGGATTATAGGTTTTCCCAAAGTTGAGGCAATGGAGAAGATTTTTCAGACGTGTATGACACCATTTGAGCATACTTTGAGAGCACACCATTTCTAATCGAAGAGGACCAACATCACCACTAGTAGGAATAGACGATGATGCCCAATGTTAGTGATGGTGACAAAGGCATGCATAAAGTATATGGAGATGTTAGTGATGGTGCAGATGATGCAAATAACAATATACAAAAGGAAAACACAATCAAGAGAAAGAGCTCTTAACTAATGATGACATTGTGCTAAAACTATAGGGAAAAGAATAAGCGAAAGGAAAGGAATTCTGATAAAGTAGTGGTCATTGATTGAAGATGTGTTTTTTAAGTTAAGTTTTTAGGTGGTTATGATTAAGATAGATTAATTTTTAGGTTCATTAGCCAACAACAATTGAATATTATACATCTGCTTTAGATAATTAAGATGGTTGGATTAGTACTTGTAGTTAGGTCGTTTTTTTTGTCCTTTTTCTTTTTTTATTTATTATTACTTCTTATGCACTACTGGTGTATGGATTAAGCTTCTGTAAAGGTTTTATAATTTGAACCATCTTTATATTAATATATGTATCAAATGGGACTTCATTCTCAACAGCTTCTATTGTTTTTCCTCAATTTCTTCTTCATTGTGTCTTAATATATGCAGTATACGAACGAGAGTAAAGGTTAGGCTTTGTTTATTTATTGAGGTGAAGGCATAGGTACGTTGACTTAGTTTGTGCTGGGTTGAGGAGGACCTATCCGACCTATAGAAAGAATTGGTCAGCCTCAATGTTCCGAGACTAAAAGTTATTATGTCCACTAAGTTGCAAGATGACTCGTATGAGCCACTAAAGATAAGAAGCAGGATATTCGAGCCAAAATGATAGTAAAAGGCTATATATTATCAGTCGAGTCACGATGGATAATCTTTTTACTCGGAAAGTCAACTTGGAATCTAAGGAAGGTGAAAAGGCTTGATGTGGATGCGTCCATCCTTTCATCTTTCAATTTTTAAATTATGTCTACATGTGTAAACCCCTGCATTTAATGCAATAAGCCATGTAGCGTACTGGGTCTTGAGCTATTCATGGGGGTGAAATAATCTCAACCATTTATTTTGTCAAGGCGATCTTAGATAATATGGGAAAATGGATGTGTGCTTTGTAATTGCCTATAAAGGCATTAAAACTATTGTCTCAAGGGTGGTTCTATCTGTCCAATCGACCTGGGGTGAAGTTGATGGACGGGTTGGTGTCTTTGGTGCGCGATTGGAAGGAAAAATTCATTGTGGTCGAAACGTCTGAGGCACTAGACTTTTAGGTTCATTGGTTGAACCCACTCCACACCAAGCCTATCAAATTGATGGCGTTTGATAAGCATAGATTTGAGATCCTTCTTCGAGTTCTCAAGAAGAATGGGAGGTCATTTGATGACCCCAGCTTAATGTGGGTATTCTGAGGTATAGGTATGAAAACACTTGAAGGCTCTAGCATTGGAGGCGACATTGGTGGGAACACGAGAGAAAATTAAGGTAAAGGTAAGGGTCGAAGTCCGAGATGGGGTTGGCTCGATGGTGAATTTATAGGTTGTAGCTTGAAGACTTCTTCATGAGATTTATATAGTAATTTTTAATTCAATTGTTTATTTGCTAATGTAGACATCCCATTTTTGCCTCTCATATAGTTTTTTTTTAAATAAATAAAAGTGATAAAAAATAATAGTAATAAAAAAGAGCTTGATTTATGAATTAGTAAAAATAAAAAAATAATAACAAATAACAAAATAATAATAATAATAATAATAAAATTTTCATCAAAATTAAGGAAATATGAGCCTCTAAATTAAGCTTGAAAACCTCAAATTAATAAAAATTAATTGGGACCAATTGCTTAAATACAAATTGATTGCAATAATGGACTGAGAAATGGGCTAACTTAATTGGTCCATGTGAGCACCTAGGTGTATGCAAAAAGGACGTTGGTCATGAGTTTGAATCCCTTACACAATAGAATGGGATTTTGTTTTTTTTTTTTTCTTTAAAACAAGCTACCATGTGGCAGCGCCTTATTGGCCAGGGAAATCACGTGCATTGCATGTGATCTTCTTCTTCCCCAAGTGAATCATTACAGCAAAGGAAACAAAAGAAAAAAAAAAGCATTCCTATTTGATTTTTTAAAAAACAAACTAATGGATTTAGTTGTATCTAAAGGATTTATATAAATATTTAGATAAAAACAAATCTAAATCGATTAAATAGAAGGTTTATTCATGTTCATCCCCAAATCTAATCCGTATCAAAACGAGGCTTATCAAACTCATTCGTGTGTGTTTATAAACATAATGGATCCTTACGAATTTGAGACACACATGAGAATTAATCAATAAACACTCCTCAACTTCAACCGACCTCTTTCTTTCTCTATAATACCTAAATTTGCATCACCTCCTTCTCTTTAAGGTTTAAGCCACCACACACAATCTTGAAACAAACTAATAAAATCAACAAGTTCTTGAGGGTCCATAGATTCATAAAATTCCAAGCTTTTTGCTTGATTTCATCTTAAGAGAGTGGATTAAGAAACCCCCACCTCATCGGCCACCTTCCAAACACCACCACAAGCAAAACCACCACTGCCATTCCATTCCCCATGCTCGAAAATCTTCGATTTGACCTATTCACGACCTCCAATGACCCAAGTTCCACTCAAACTAAGCTCTAGCAACAACTGCCCCTTCACCGCAGTTCACACACATAACTCATGTGAAGCCTAACTCGGATCTTCCTAAAGCTTCGACTTGCAATCCAACTCGGATCCAACCCGTAACCACCGTGATAGAAACAAAGTTGACTCGTATGATTAGACATCGAGCTAACCCACGACTAGACTTGTGCAACCCGACTCAACCTACATCGACCCGTGCACCAAACTTGAACCGACCTGTATCCAAGTAAGTGGCATTATTATTCTTACTATTAATTTAGTTTAGGTGAATAAGTTTATTTATTTTTGTTAAAATTTAATTGATAAAAAATAAAAAAATATGATTAATAAAAATTAGGGTAGATAATAATAATAATGATGATGATGATGATGATGATGATGATGATATGAATGTAATAACTTTATTTTAATTAATTTAATTTAGAAAAAATTATTAAATTGAATAATTAGTAAGAACCATTGTGTAGGCCTTAGATGTTGCAGTGTAATTTTCGCTTAAGAACGATTAGGTTCCAAAATTTTTTTTAATAATTAGTAATACTTAATCTATAAGTATAAAGATATAAAAATTAAAAAGAAAAACAAAAGATTGTTTATTATCTTGAACATGGTTTTATTATGAAAAATACAAAAAATACTTTCTCACTTAGAAAAATGATTTTCATGAAATAAAAACTCTAATTGGCATTTTCAAAAGTTAGGTCTTTAGTATTTCAAAATTGAGAAATAAAAGTTGAGATTTAGAATTTTTCCTTTAAAAAAATTAAAATAATAATAAATGTAAACTCGACCTATTTTCATAATTCAAATTAATTAATCCACTAAAGTTTTATAAAAAATAGAACTACGTTGATTTGATCCTGATTAGCAGATACGTAGGCACTTACTGGGCAACCACATATAAAATAATAAAAATACCTTTTACTCTTTCATCCAATTTCAATTAACAATATAAAAAATTTACAAAAAAAAAATATTTTATTCTTTTAAAATTTCAATTTACAATATAAAAACATAAAAATATGCCATATTATTTTTAATTCGATTTTAATTCAAGTAGAGATGCAAAGGTTTTTATTCTCTTCTATTTCATTTTAAAATCAGAATAGAAAATTTATAATAAAAAATGATTAAAATTTTTTTCATACTTTACATGGAAACATTATGTCTTGTACATAAGATGGTGAAGGAAATTTATAAAAAGCTTTTAATTTATTTTCTTGAATAAGATAACAAATTATAACCATTTAGGTTTTAATAGGATAGCCTTCAGTCCAGATTCATTGGTTAATATTTTTCCAAAAGTGTTTTATTTTAGAAAAATTTATAGACCAATAGCTAGTTAAGATTAATTTACCCCATTGTCCTTAACTTACCTTATTTTCCAACTTAGGTTGGTGGCGACTCCAATTTTTTTAAGATAATTAAAAATATAGTTTTTCCTTAATTTTACTGTTTAATAACTTGTATTAAGTGGGTTAGACTTACTATGGGTTAATTAAGGAAAAATCCAAAATCAGACTCGATAGCTAATAATGTGTTTTTCCTTGCAAAAGTGGTACCGTTCAGGAGGGCTCATTTATCTAACCTTTTTGCTTGGTAAGTAGGATGTGGCAGACCTAAGCCTCAAGATAAAAGGAGGGCTAGAGCAATAACCCCTACTACTAAGAGACCTTTCATAGGTAGAATTATGATTTAGGACACCAAGACTCCTCAACAAACCAACCTAGCCATAGCTGCACTAGAGAGCATGAGATGGTCTTTAGCTAATGACTCAAGATGACACATAGCGGGCCTTGGAGTGGGGTGATGTGGCAACATCAAAGTATGGCCGTTCCAAGGAAGTGGTTTCTATCTCGAAAAATGCAGAAACTTAATTTATCGCTTATGAGGGGAACCGAAATGCAATCATACGTGTTAACAAAAACATCGCTATGACATCTAGTTGCCATAGGAAGAGCATTGAGGAAGTAGTGATCCCTCAAGGCTTCTTAACCCTTTGCACTTTCGGTGCTCCATAATCCGTCGTGGCATTGGGCTTGAAAAGGAGAATAGATCAGTGAGACTTATTTGAGGGGATCCCAAGTCCTTAGGAAAGAGGTGAAGTGAAAGTCTTGGCGATAGGAATGTCAGCTTCCAATATTCACTCCTTCTTCTCCATGTGTCTCGCTAAGGTATAAGTATAGAATTCTTCCTCTTTTATTCTTTTCTACTTATTCTTACTACATTTTTTTTAATTTTTTTTTTTTTGTGTGCAGATTGTAAAGGCCACATATGAGGTTCTTTTTGCTTGCGCTAAGAGAAAACATTAAGTACGTGAATGAACATTTGAGTCTAGTAATTACTTCGAGCTATTCTCGCGATAATATGAACAATATGACTTCTAATTTCACAAGCGAATGGTGGTGGAGGTTGAATTGAAGGAAGCTTAGGAGAAGCTTAAGGCAATGAAGGAAGACTGTTGTCATAAGGTTGTTAAGGTTGAGGAGATGGCATAAAGGAGAGTCTTCGACTTGCCCAAGGCTCAGCGGGAATTTAAAGATGCAAATAACCGACACAACTCTCCGAAGGAGGAGGTCATGGGTTTGTAGGGCAAGAGTCCTACCTCACGTCAAAGCTACAATAGGAGAAGACAATTACTGTAGACATGAAACAAAATCTTGATTTGGGCTAACAATGTTTCAACCAGAGTAACGCAGAGTTGGCCTGGCTAAAAATGCGGGTCTATGATCTCAAAGAGCTCATGGCCAATTGAGATGCAAGGATTTGTGAGCTAAAGGAATGGGAGAGGATAATCGGGGACAAGTATTACGAAGAGATCCGATCATTTGATGACTATGCTAATGAATTGGTTTGAGTTATAGAGGGGGCCTAAAGGATCATGAAGCACTAGATTCAAGAATGAGATTCAGCATTTGATCTCTCATGACTTACAGAAAAAAAATGCAAGAGTCTAATACACCTCCAGAGGAGAGGGAGGAGCTTGACAAGACCGTGATTGAGGAAAGAAGATAGATGTTGGATGAAGACTTGCCTCAATCGTCGACAGTGGCACCTAACACAGATCCTCCTCTTTCACCTTTTGCTAACAAGATGGAAAGATTTCCCCTCCATTTGTAGAAGAAGAAATGCCTCCATTTCCTCTTCTCGTTGAAGAAGTTTCTCCTCCACTCGAGCCTATATTGTCCTCGACCCTAGCAGAGGAACTTATAGGATAGCTACTTTTAATGTTTTCCTTTCTTTTTTTTTAAAAAAATTGTATAATGGTTGAAATGCCAGCTAAAGGCTTTGTATATAAAAGTGATCAATGAAATGGTTTTCACATATATTTGTCTTATATTGCCTTTTTCTTTATAGTTTAGACTATGTTAATTTTAATTTGTCCTCATTTATGTATTTTAATGCAAATTTTGTTGTCGAAGTGTAACTGGTTAAAGCATTTAGCCCAAATTGTTTTAATGCAAATTACGTAAATGAAAGTATAATTAGTCAAAATGATTAGTGTAGGTTGCATTCTTTTGGGCGATGTATCCCAGTTGTTTAGATGTTAGGTCTGCTTGGTTAAGATACGCTCTTAACCTATGTTATGTATCCTAGGCCCTAATGTATAAAGGTCACCAAGCTCTTTTAAGTGGGATATCTTAAAATAGAAATTGGAATTCTAAGATATGGATATTTTAAGGCAATAAGTTCAACCTTGGCATTCTTGTTCAATTGGAAAACATAAGTTAATATCATGCTGATATGCCATGTATACTGTACTTGGCTAATCTCTATTCAAATATTCAATAAATTATACCCCTTCAAAGAAAGGTCTTTAAAAAAAAAAAATTGAGATAGCTACTTGCTAAAACTATTGCACAACTCACTAAACTTCTTTGCTTGCAAAAACCTATGTAAATTCAGCTCCAAATGTCTAGAAAGAGTTTCATAAGGCTAGTTGCAGTTGATACGATTCCAAAGATCAGCAATAGAGTGTCTAATGGAAGAACAAAAACACAAAAGGCAGTTAAACTTATTGTATAGCTTATGCATTTTAGTTAGTAATTACCAACAACTAATCATTTAGCTAATCTTTCTTAATCATGTATGCATAATCACTCACTTTTATGTAACCAAATATTTTGAGCTATAAGCATATTTGAACAAATTGACTATAAAATGTGATCAACCAAGTACAATAAAATGTTTTTGGGCCTTTGCCTAAAAATCTGTTATTGTCATCCATAAATACAACTAGCTGCCCTACAATAGAAGTAAAAAATGGCATAATGACATTTTTAACCAATTACAAAGTGCATCATCAATTTTGTAGAAATATGAAAATTACTTCTCTTGATAATGAACTTTTTACAGCAAATATTGCTCTCTTTTTCTCCCCATTAATCAATAATTGCAAATGAAGGTTCCTGTTTTTATTAGTTCCATCTCTCTTACTCTCTGTCAAAGATTTAACAAATATTATTCCATAAGATCTATTTTCTTTTTTTTTTTTTTCGGTTTTTGTAAGAGCTTGGCTAGTATGTTGAGTATAGCTTCAATGCGCCAGTCAACTAAATGTATGGAAAGATTGTAGTTCAATATGACAACTCAAAATTGTACTAAGGATTTATTTAATTGTAAAAACATGATAGCAACAATTGAATAATATATATGAGTATTGGCAATTTCTATTATCAAATGACAACAACAAAGTTCTTTTATTTTATTCATAGCCATTTGGCTCAACATTACATTACACACAGAAGACATTTACAACCATTATAGGTGGTCAACCTACAAAAAAATAAATAAACTAAACACTACACCTACAACACAACTATCTTTACAATTACACATATACATGACAATAGCCACCAAGATAGTAAAGAAACTAACCTATTTCACATTTTCCCACCCAACAATAACTAGTTCATGTTGCAATTACCTCTATACACCATGAGAATTCTGCCCTTGTGCAGGTTAAGACTAAAAAAGATGATTTATCACTTCTTTTGCTTGATTTGAAAACATAAGGTCATATTACCTAAAAAACCTACATCCACCATTCCCAATATTATGCACATTTGGAAAAAGCGTTGACCTGGATTATCACGAGTCCATGATGTCAACAATAGACATGGCATCGCACACACACACCAAGGGTTTTAGTCGTTGCCTTCTTCATTCATTTTGTTGAATGATCTTCCAAGTGATGAAAATTGCTTGCTTTGACTCCCACTTTGGCTCGATTTGCTGTCCATGACGTCTACACCAAGTTGTTTTTTTTATTCTCCATTTTGATCGAAAAATTAAGTTCACTACTATCAAATTGCAATATCTAAAGTTAAGGTATCGAAATAGATGATGAATAAAGTATATCTATTAATTGGGGCATAAAGCTTACACTTTACTCTTGTACCTACGCATGTTCATGCAGAATAGATTTTATTTTATTTTATATGCTCATGTGCAAAATGAACTAATACCTATTAATCATATCATCCATAGTTAACGTCTATTTATTCATGATGGTAGAATATGTTAATTTAAGACATTGGAATCAATAATATTTACATTTTCCAATATTGATTTGCAAAAACATATTCTTTAGACACTTAATTACCAACTTGTAAAACTATAGATACTTCAACAGCCGTTTTTTTCGCATTCTTTTATGAGAGTAAAATAATAAGATAAAATATAAAAATACGGTAGCGTTTGGTTGGCATTGGAATCTGGCACTAGACTGGACAAAATTTTTTGTCCTCCGTTTGGTTGCCATCCTTGAAGCAAGTACTGGACTAAACACGAATATGGTACTGGACTAAACCAGATATATTAGTACCGTGTATAATTCAGGACAAAAAATTCGGCACTGGACTACAACTCAATTTTTGCAAAATTCCGAAATTGCCCCTCAATGATCTCGTTTTACTTTCCCTTCTGTCTTTGTTCTGCAAAATTTTGTACTTCAATTTCCGTCACTTTCTTCCTTCTTGGTTCTGCAATTTTTTCTCCCATCGTGCAACTGCTTCGGAGGAGGAACAACGACAGCTCATCAGCGCTGGTCCTTCCACCATTAGGTTTGTATGCTTCCATCTCTTCTCAAATCCTTCCTTCCTTTACAATGTTCGTCGCATGCTTGTTGGATTTTGCCGTGTGGTTGTCGGTGGTCCTTCTTTGTCGATTGTCATATGTTCCTCGCATGCTTCTTGCTTAGGGGGGGTTTAGCTGGTTAATCAGGTTGCTTAAGGGATAGGGTTTAGGTTAATGGATTTTGATTTAGGTTTTAGGGTTAGGGTTTAGGTTAATGTTCCTCGCAGCTGGTTATTCACTAAATCGTTGATATGGACTATAAAGCGAAAAATTGCTCTAGTCAAGCATAACGTGGTGAGATGCTCCATTGTCCAGCAGCTAAGAAGGGGTGGTGGTGTTGTCGAGAACTACATGATTAGCTCATGGTTGCTAAGGTGTAGATGTGCCTTGAAGATAAGGTGTCATGGATTGTTGATTAGTGACAAGCCGAAACATCCAACATCGTTTGGCAGGTGAGGAAAGCTCCTGGAGTGAACCTGGTAGAGGTTAACAACATGGTCGAAGAATTTGCATCTGGCAATGATTCAAAGCCATTTTAAAGGGATGTAAAATTGATCCTAGAGTTGTTGGTTCAGTAGTGGTGTGGGACATTCCAGCTCTAACAACTCCTTCCAGCTGCAGTTTCGGATAAATTGATGGTTGCACTGTCAATAGCAGCTGAAGATTCAATGTAACATTGTCCTTGAACCATGCAAAAATTAAGTAAAACCTCCATTCCTTGAACCATGTCCTGCAATAACTAATTACCAAAGAATATACATCCAGTAACTAGTCAACTACTCAACCAATTTAATGTAGACAGTAGGAGAACAAATATTTACCAGCATCATCCTAGCTTAACTTAAAAGTGTGCAGAGATTCATATACAACTCCTTAGAAACCTTGGATTGAAATGTGCCTAGAATATAAATACTCAAATTTACTCCATTTGCATTTTTTAGCGCCTCGGCTAGTTCGGGATGGGGTGGGAGGTAGAGGAGAGATGTTGGAGGTTAGAGGAGTAGCAGTGTTCTGTTTTTTTTTTTTTTTAGGGGGGGGGGGGGGGGGGGGGGGGTGGGGGTGGGCGTTGTAATGTATGTTGGAGGCTTGGTATGGTGGTTTCAATGTGTAGAGTGTAGATGGGTGGTGGTTGTTTCGGAGTGGTAAAGTACCAAGTCCATCGTCTTTCCAAAGTTGAAATGTCGCATCTTAAACCAACATGAACAACATCCTACGACGTAGGAAGAAGTCCACCGATGTGGAGGTCCAATGTTAAGCTTAGGCTTCTTCAACAACTTCTGGAATTTTAACTCGTGAGGTGGATCCTTTCCTAGTTGGAGGGAATAAACGGAGATGCAATGGTGAGTTGGCATTTAGGTAGACCTGCACAGTCTCCAACTTGGAAGCTTTCTAGAGATGTCTTTTCCTCAATCTCCATCTTAGGTACTAAACAATGGGAATCTAATAAGCTCTACCACCAAATATTGTTGGCACTTCAAGGGCTCGTAGTTCTAGAGCAGATGATAGACTTAAATTTGCATAGGTAGTTCATAGACGTAGGATGTGGGTGAATTTAAGTTTACATAGCTTTCTTACGGATGCTGGAACTGTTTTCACTTGTGTTAATTGTTTCATTGAGATTTGCTATAACAGTGGAACCACTAAGGATGGATCTATTATTTACCCTTCATTCTATTCTCTCCTTGGATTGAATATTTCTTGACAGCTTGCATCTCATTTTTTTCTATCAAGAAGAGGTACGTAGGTAGTTCATAGACGTAAATTTGCAAATCTTTCCACCTAAAGCACAAATGTATCTTGTGGATCTTTTTGCACTATATGCATAATTCGTTGTCATCACGAAGAAATTACACTACAATTGTCTTTCCCTGCATCTGCTTTGATTCTTACCTTGGAATTATAAGGTCAAGTACCAGTAGTAGACCTGAGAAGATGTGCTTAGAAGATACAAAGCCTACTTTAAGAGCATTAACTCATCCCAATTAACATATATACACTCAATGGACCACTCGGCCATTCTGACTTTATTGATATTATGTAGCATATGATGTTGTCCATTATGTTTTGTATTATGAAAATGATCTTTGGATCCCCAACGTTACACTTATAGGTCTTTCCTTTGATATTTCATATAGATCATGGATCAGCATGGATTTCTGATTTGTCTTCTTGGATGGAGAGTCTATATCAATATGCTTACAATGGCAGCAGCTAGTTTCTATTATATAAACTTTGTTTTGAATAAGAGAGTAGAGAGGGCTGTATTGAATGAGCGAGCAATAACTAGATATGAAACACGACGAGAGGTGATTGATTCACTCATTAATGGGAGTGATACAAATTGTTTATGGGAGTTAAGGATGTGTAGGAATAGTTTTGCACATCTTTGTGAACTCATTAGGGTACGAGGGGGAATGTGTTGTAATGGAAGAGCAACGGTTGAAGAACAAGTTGCGATTTTTCTAAACATCCTTGCACATCATACAAAAATATAGGAGTATTCAAGTTAGATTTCGTAGATCAGGTGAGACTGTTAGTAGAAATTGCCATCAAGTGTTAGCTGCTGTGTTAAGGTTACAAGATATCCTACTTGCAAAACCCAACCCAGTACCAGAAGATTGCATTGACGAACGGTGGAAATGGTTTAAGGTAATACAAAAAATCTTTTTTGTACCTTCAGTTAATCAACGATGGTCATGATTACTTATATTACAATACAAATTTATTTTTGTTTCTTTGGGAACATATTAGGGTTGCCTTGGAGCATTAGATGGTACATACATTGCAATTACGACACTAGTTGCAGATAGACCTAGGTATCGAACAAGGAAAAGGCATCTTGCAACGAATGTCATGGGTGTATGTGATCGTGACATGAAATTTATCTACATATTGGCTGGCTGGGAAGGATCTACATCAGATTCTAGAGTATTACGTGATGCAGTCATTCGATCTAATGGATTGAGAGTTGCACCTGGTAAGCATTTTAAAAAAGAAAAATGTTTTCATTTTATCTATCCAGTTGAAATTTTTCATGTAAATTTATGTGGTTACATTTCATTGTAAGTTCATATTATCTAGTGGATGGTGGATATTTCAATGCACCAGGATTCCTTTCCCCTTTTAGAGGGAGGCGTTATCACATTCAAGAGTGGGCTACAAGTCAACGTAGGCCTCAAAATCGTGAGGAATTATTTAACTATAGACATGCAAGGGCAAGAAATGTTGTTGAGAGATGTTTTGGAATTTTGAAGAAACGATGGGGTATTCTAAGGAGTCCATCATTTTATCTTATCAAAATACAATGTCGAATGATTCTAGCTTGTTGTCTATTACATAACTTCATTCGAATGTACATGCCACTAGACCCATTCGAGCACGCAGTAATTGAAGGAGATGAAGTTCCAATTAGAGAAAATGGAATTGATGCAATTGAAACAGTAGAACCTACTGATGCATGGACTGAGATGAGGAATACCTTAGCACAAGAGATGTACGATGAATGGAGGGCCCGCCATAGGAACTAGAATGTCACTGATTGTTGTACTTTCTTTGATTATGTATCTTGAATCAGTGTCAGTACTGATTTTTCGTTATTTTTATATTATTGAAATCATTTGGTTGTCCAATTTTCAATTTTATGTTGTAATGTAACTTGAAATATTCTATCCACTGTTTGTATGCATGAATTACATTTTATTTGTTTGGTTTTTGCCTTACACTATGGATTCGTTTACCGTCATGGATAGTAGAGATAAAAAAACTAGGCGTTCTTGGAGCCAAGTTGAGGAAGATACGTTATTGATGGTGCTGGAGGAGTTAGTTGTTGAATGATACAAAGGAGAAAATGGCATCTTTAAGAATGGGGCACATGAAGAAGCTTTAAAAAGAATGAAAAGCCACATTTCAGAAATCAATCTCAATGTCAGGCAAATTGTTAACAAAATGAAGAGGTGGTCAATGAAACTGGCAGAGGTTGTTGACATGATAAATACTAGTGGATTTGGGTGGGATGATGCAAAAAAATGTGTTATTGTTGATAATGATGCAGTTCTTGCTGAATACATAGAGGTAAAATCAACATTATGTTTATTTTGAAATAAGCTCATTTTTTATACGTTAATTCTTTGTTGTTATAATAACTATTTCTATTGTTTTGTAGAAACATCCGAAGGTTGCTAATCATGCCAACAAGGAATTTAAAGAGTTTGAAAAACTTCAAGGAATTTTTGGAAAGGATAGAGCAACTGGCAAAAGGGCTGAAACACCAGCAGATGTGATACAGGACTTGCAAAATGAGGGTGAGGATACTTTTGATGAAGAAATGGAGTCAGAACAAGTGCCACAGTCTACTGAAGCCTCTAGCTATGCCTCACGTGATCCATCTGTGCGATCGACTCGCAAGCGTCCAATGGCAGAATATGCTGCAGAATTTATATCTACGTTTTAACAGAGCATTAGAGATGTTAGGAGTGATTTTACTTTACTTACAGGAAAAATTACTAATCCTCCTAGGGACGATATTGTTGCAGAGTTGAAAATGTTAGGATTGTCAGAAAATGAAGAGTTGGATGTTCTTATGCAAATGGCGATAAATCCACAGTATGAGAAGTTTTTTTTGAGGCTCGAAGGAGAACAACGCCTAACATTTGTTAGGCGAATTATTGGTTGATGTAAAACATGTTTGTAGTATTTATGTAATTGAGACTTCTTTCATTGGTTTTGTATTATCGAACCTCTCTACCCTGGTTTAGTATCTTGTATGGTTAAACCGGTTTTTGGATTTTGTAGAAGTTGTAACCTCATGTATCTCCTACAACAGAGTTGGCAGGTTTTCTATCAGATGTAGTTGGCAGGTCATAATCATAGAAACTACTTTGACAATTGAAACGTATGATTATTATCTTATCTATATCATTTATGCCTTATTCTTATGAAATATAAAAGTGATTGATGTTCTAATCTAATCGATCTAATTTGTGGATGGATTTTCTAATTTTCAGGTCTTTCAATGACTTGTTTAAAGTGGTTGATGGATATGTGGATGGTTCAGTGTAAAAGTGTTTCATGTTTTCAGTGACATATTCAGAATTATAAATAATGTATTATTTCATTAAATATAATATATTTCCTATAATATTTAATATTATATATTAAACCTTCAAATTTTTTTTTATAATAATATGAAATATATAAAAATAACTATGATATAAGTAAAAAAAGGGCAAAATTGTCAATTTTACTTTGTCCAGTCCAGTACTTTGTAATTTTAAACACTGACAGCACAAAAGTTTTCTCTAGGGCAAAACAGTCAAATTATCTATGTTCAGTCCAATACTTTGCAATCAAAACACTGGACAGCACAAAAATCCTTATTCAATACTGAACAAACCAAACGTGGTACAAAAATTTTTTTTATTCAGTCCTTCTTTTTTAGTAATGTCCAGTACTTCTTGTTCTGTCCAGTACAAATAATCATATGGTAGCTACATTTTTTTAATGATGGGGTTAAAAGCACGTAATTTCAAATTAGCCTGTAATTTTCCGCAGCGGCCCATTCTCAATCCCAATTCTCCCACCTTTTCCTGATCCTATGAGGTAAAGTGAAGTCATCCTCCATCTCGCTGGGACTTGGGAATGAACCCCTGCTCCAACAGAACACGATCTTGCCCATCTAAGATACCTTTTTATCTTTGCAATGGTGTCCATGCCCAAAACCCTCTCCACCTTTCTCTCTCCTCTACCTCTACCTCTCCCTCACCCCAGCAAGGCCAAAGCCCACAAAACCATCCCTTTCACTCCCTTACGCTGTTCCCAAACAAGACAGCCACAACAAGCTCCCCATGTCGAAGAGCCCGACGGAACAGGGGCGGCTTCTCCCACTCGCGGAGAGCTGCTCTTGGTACGCCAACAATCCCTTGAAGCTGCTAAAACTGTCATCAAACAGAGTGCACCTAAGAAGAAAAAGAAAGATAAAGTCAAGGTCTTGAGGCCTGACCCGGGTCTTGCTTCTTGCTATGGCTGTGGAGCTCCGTTGCAGATATCCGAATCGGATGCTCCTGGTTACGTTGACCCGGATACTTATAACTTGGTACTACTTCCACTTTTCGTTCATGTTAGTAATTGCCGTATTCAGCCTTGTGCATTAACATTTTGAAAACCTGCAGTTGAAAAATGGATTGAAAAATGCTTAACGATTAGTGCTTTAAGTGTATTTTTCCCTATTATATGCTACTTCCGTATTAAATTTGGTATTTTGGGTTATGTTGACTTGCATTGTAATCATTGATATAATTAAGATGCAGATGTTAGCAACAATTCCCAAACGTGCTTTTACCTCCGAAACTTTTGAAAAGCCGCATTTGCCCTTACCTAATCGCTGCTAAAGCTTAGTCTTTGCTAAAACTAATACAAAGTAGTGATTATTTGACACTTTACGCAGTTACGGGTATAAATGCATCCTTCAGTTCTGAGTAAGCATAATTTGGAAGCAGTTTCGGGAGATATATGTACTCTTTTAGAAGTTTTCAGTAGGTAAAGGTATTCTTTAGAAGTTTAAAGTTTACCGTTCTTCATAACTGACCAATAGTTTGGGGGAAAATTCAATTTCTACTTTATGGTTTGATCATTCATCTTCAATTTTGTTATTAAAGTAACGCAAATACATGGTTCATCACGTTAGCAAAACATATTGAAAGGCATATGGCTTTGTTCAAATGAAATTCTAGTGTGTATATTAGTGTTTTGTGTGAGTCTGATGCTGAATTTTAACACTTTGTATGTTGGGAGTGCAGAAGAAGAAGCACCATCAGCTTAGGACTGTTCTCTGTGGAAGGTGCCGGCTTTTAACGCATGGTCACATGATAACTGCTGTTGGTGGTAATGGGGGATATTCTGGTGGGAAACAGTTTGTTTCAGCTGAAGAACTACGGGAGAAGCTCTCTCACTTGCGTCATGAGAAAGCTCTCATTGTCAAACTGGTCAGTGCTTGAAATGGATTATTCAATACCATTTTTAAAATTTCTATTACTTGCTGCTAGACAGCATAGCTTTGAAGTCGTAGGTGCAGAAGAAAACTATTTTTTACTTTAATTGTTTTTTCTTGGGTGGCGGTTGTGTGGGCCCAACTGGTATTCTTTTAGTTTAATTGTTGTTATATAAGTTTTTCATTTTTTGGGATAACTGGGTCAAGATCCATATTAAAGTGGATGACAATTCTATCTAAATTATGAACTTTTGTGAAAATCAGGCAAGATTCACTTGATTTGAATGGAAACTGACATGACATAGTCTCTCAATATTTTGATGAACATATGCTTCATTAATGATTACATAGTTTTATATGTTGGATCCAAGTTCTTGAATTAGGATGCAGTTTTCATATGATGACTCATATATTTCTTTAATTTTTCTCTTGATGCAGGTTGATATTGTGGACTTCAATGGCAGTTTTTTGGCTCGTGTACGGGATCTTGTTGGGGCTAATCCCATAATATTAGTTGTGACAAAGGTAAGGTTTACATAGTTCAGAATGTCCAAAATGCCCATTTAGTTGCTTACATTGCAATTTCTTGGTATCTACTAGATAGATCTCCTTCCGAAAGGGACTGACCTTAACTGTATTGGTGATTGGGTTGTGGAGGCTACTACAAAGAAAAAACTTAAGTAAGTATAAACATATTCAGACAGGCTTGTTTCGTCTAACATTAAATTCTATCAATATATTTAGGCCAAAGGTGACAGTATTACTACCTTTAAGTTAACCAATATGACCACTTGTTCATTTTTGTTGCAATTTCTCAGTGGATCCTGTTGCTGGATTTTTGTTTCAAGAGTGTTCATATCTCAAGTTGACATTTTTGTATTTTGCAGTGTTCTCAGTGTGCATCTTACAAGTGCAAAGTCTTCGGTGGGAATTGCTGCTGTTGTTTCAGAGATTCAGAAGGAGAAGAAGGTTCTCTTCATACTTTAATGCATGCTTCACTTTTAGAAGTCATTTTCTCATGCATTGATTCATCATATGATTCCTGTAGAAACTTATATTGTCATCCTGATGAGTTTGTTCTGAATCATGTTCTTCTTTCATGAGTTATAGTTAAATAGATACCAAATGCTGAGATGCACCAATTTCATTACCTGGTTATGCTTATTTTTCTGTCCATCTCTTGATTCTTCTCTTTCTGTTGCAGGGAAGGGACGTGTACATCCTGGTTAGTCCAGTTCTGACTTCAAAGCATTCTGATAACATCCAGTGTATAGTCATAAGAATGATATTTCAATTGATTTCAGTGTAGACTGCAGATTATGTGAATGGGAGGTTTCAAAGGTCAAACTGCAATATGTCAAGCTTTTCTTTCGAAGCTTTCAAATATTCTTTTAATAGCCAAAATAACCCTATTCATTTTGTTACATATCTCGGTTTGCCTATACATCCTTCTACCTATGCAAGAAATTTCACACCGATTATGTATTCCATGAGTCAAGTAAACTACCAATAAGCAGAAGATTTTGCACAGAAAGATTCTTAATGAAGTGAGAATTTCCTACTCGTTATGTTTTGAGATCTTAATCTTTTGGTCTAGTACTTCAAGTTTGAGTAAGAATGCATTTCATCAGATATATATTACTTACTATTGGTTTTTACTTGATTGTCAAAGATTGAGATCATTTATGCTCATACTTTGCTTCATTCATGTCTGATTTTGCATTCCAAGTTGATATACAGCATGCTGCTGAGTCTCTGAATTATAATACCAAGTTGGCTTAACTGAAGTCAGGCTGGTATTTTCTGCAGGGATCAGCTAATGTTGGGAAATCTGCCTTTATCAGTGCCTTGTTGAGTAAGTTCTTATCTTTTATATTGCCAACTGTAATTTTAATGATGACATATATCATATATATATCTTTAGCATGAACTTTTGTTTCACTAAATGGTATGAAATGCAGGTCAAACCATTTGTTTGACCTGAATACAGTCTATTTCCTTTTAATTTGGTTAATTTGCTTCTATGCTCTTGGAGTCCAGTATAATATTAATGTTATGGATGAGTACAATTGAATAGAGCTTCATATACTGAGCTACCATGTGTTAAGGTAATAGCCCAATTGGAGAGTGGCCTAGTGATTGGGGTGTAAGCCTTGATATGCCATCAATGATACTGAGTGTGAATTACCCAAAGAAATAGAGTATGAAAAATTACCCTTAGTGCACCCAGGATTACTTGGTACTGGATATGGCTGAAGTGGGTATGGTAAATTCACTAACGTCTGGTGCAGCATATGGGCCTTACCATTTTCAGGTTCCTTGTCATGAAAAAATGGTCCAATGATGAGATCTGATTGTAGGTTTTTTCTCTTAATGTTTTTCATTTCCTTGCGTAAAATGATATGACACGATAAAACACTGAAGAAAAGTTATAAAATAGCATGTTTCTCAATACTTGATGTCAGCTATGATTGATGATGGCTGGAGATTTCCAATAGCTAGTGGTCATTGGTGGCAGTCCTGCAAAAATATTAGCCACTTTTCTAGGGGATGAAATCTTTTATAGTATCTTTCCATTAAATGAAATTGTTCTCTATGGCTCTTTCCATAAGGCCTTGCTTGGTTTATTAGGATTTTGATTCCACTGTTTGCTAATGAAGGTAAACTAGAAATCCGATTGCACAAGGAGTCCTAATTCTAAAAATCCATGAAATCCAATTTCCTTTGTTGCTTCATAATTATGATTGCAATTCCTAAAGCACCTTACCTCTTCTAATAAAATTATCGCTTTATTTTCTTTTCAAAATCCATTCTTTCTCTCTGTCACTCTCTCCCTTCCATCTTCTTTTCTATAAATTCCAAACGATGGAATGGTAATCAAATTCCTAAGAATTGGATTCTAGAAATTGGATTTCAGGATTAGAGACCAAATGAAGCCTAATTTCATCCATTGACTAACAGATTTTTGGCAATTCAAACACTGGATACTATGAAAGTATTTCCTATAAAACATTTTTCAACCCCTTTATTCTTCTTCTTTTCTTTCATTTTTTTTTGGGCAACTCAACCCCTTGATTCTTCCTTTTGACCGACCAGGGTTGATGGCACAAAAGGATCCAGTTGCTGCAGCAGCTCGAAAATATAAACCTGTAGAATCGGCTGTCCCAGGAACAACTTTAGGTGCAATACAAATTGATGCTTTCCCAGGGGGAGGGGTATATTCAATTCACTTGTTTGCTATTTCTCCTCATGCTTATGCTGTGCATAACTGATGATGATGTACTATTTTCTGCCAACTTTTCTTTAGAAATTATATGACACCCCTGGAGTCCATCTCCACCATAGGCAAGCAGCGGTTGTTCACATTGAAGATCTGCCTGTCCTCGCTCCACAAAGTCGCCTCAGGGGTCAACCTGTATGTTCACTCGTCCTTGGAATAGCACTTAACATTCCGGATGTTTTCTGAGTGTAATATGTGAACATCACCTATTCAGGTGAAAGGCCAACTAAAATCCAGTGGCTTGAGTGGGCTTTCGATATTTTGGGGAGGTCTTGTTAGAATTGATATCTTGAAGGTGCATCGCGTATCACATTTACTCGCTATTTAAAGCATAGGTTGATGGATCCTTGAGAAATTGACTTCATTCTTCCTTTTTAGGTGCTGCCAGAGACAAATTTGACATTCTATGGGCCAAAGACACTGCCAATTCATGTTATACCAACTCCTAGAGCAGACGAATTTTACAAGGTAACTTGTTAGGATAAATTCAACATCTTGAAACTTCCATCTCCATCATTATCATCGTCCAAAATGAACACTGTTAAGACTTTGCATTAAATTGGTTGTGTGTACGAAGGTGATTGTTCACGGTGATAATACTTCCTATATAAGGAAAGCTTGAAGCCTATGGTTGCAGCTGGCATGTATCAATGAAAACTCATTTGAACAAGTTGGGTTTACTGGTTTCATCAAATTCAGGTTGATGCAGCTTACAATCATTGAATGCACGCTAATTTATTCCCTCCAAGCTTTTTTCCTCTCTATGGGGTCTAAACAATATCGTCTTTGTCTGTCATGGCTTGAAGTGATAACTTAAATATTTATCACTATGAAGTATTGGATGTTTTGCAATTGAAGAAAAATACTTGTGCTTGCTTACTGCAGGCAAATGTTGGTGTTCTGCTAACTCCTCCAACTGGTAAGGAAAAGGCAGGTGAATGGAAAGGCCTTGAGACAGAGCACTGGCTTCAAATTAAATTTGAAGATTTGGAAAGGTACAATTTCTTCTTTTTTTTTTTCCCTTTTAAATTTAAAGTAAAAATTGTAATGTCTTGCCCCGTATGGACAATATTCTAGGCAGCTATAATTAGCTCGATTCTACTTTTTCCACATAATGCATCATGGAAAAATGAGTCATTGTCAATGGCAGTTGAAAACTCGCTGATTATACTTGTCAATAGCATTAGTATGAGTAAACCGTGGTTATGTTTCCTTTTACTTGTTTTGCCAGGCCTGCTTGTGACATTGCTATATCTGGTCTCGGATGGATTTCTGTAGTACCAGCAGGAAATTCATTCGGAATTTCAGATGAACTTACAACCAAAGAGCTCCATTTGTCTGTCCATGTCCCTAAGCCCGTGGAGATTTTTGTCAGACCCCCATTGCCAGTGGGAACAAGCGGAGCAGAGTGGTATCAATATCCAGATTTGACTGAGGAAGAAGAGGAAGTTAGACCAAAATGGAATTTCTGACAGTTGTTCCTGTAATTTGCTTTGTCCATATTCAAAAGAGTTGATTTCCGAACAGTGGTCTCGAGTATGATGATCTGTGGCACGAATAGTACAGGCTTGGAGAGTTTATAAGCTCTGGTGCATTCCATGGCCACAGTAAATAGAGCAACTCACACCCTCCTTTTAGTTTGAAACTAAACAGTCAACGTGGCCTCCGGCGGGTTCGATGGTATCATAATTCAACTGAAATTGGGATGTATAAAAGGAGAAACTTGCACTGAAAGTAACATTGGCAGAACAAATACCCTGAAGGACATTTTCGGATCATGTCCGGATCTGTTGACGTTTTAAGTTGGCTTTGGACATGAACTCACTGCAAAACTTGACTGTAGCTTGATCACAAGGTCTGATCTTTGAGCTCAATTTTAGCTTGTAGCGATACTCGATTAAGTTTGTTTGTATTGAAATGATTACTAGTCTTTTTTTTTTTTTTGGTTTTACAAAAACTAGTCAATTAAGATATTTGTATTCCTTATTTCATCGAAATGCAACTTATAGGTCTTTCTTCAGGGGATGCAAGTTCTTGCAAGATTCTACAGTCATGAAAAATTTCCATTTTATATTACCATTCACCGTCCCACATACCCAATAATCTAACATTTTTTAAGGTTCCATTCATTTCTCACATTTTCGTCAAGGGTAGATAATCCATAAAAACATCATGAAAGATGCAGTCTTTCCTGATAAAAGTTCGTCAAGTTTTTAGCCTTATTTACCTTATATCTAATTTTAGACATAAAACTATGAAGATGGTGTGGATTACCTATTAAAAGGTATTTGGTGATCGAGCTTTCAATGTTTCTCTCTTATCTTTGTTATTTCTATTTCTATTCAATATTTTTTATTCTTATTTATTTTGATAATTTTTGGAAAAATTCGATCAAAACTTAGTCTACCCTTCCTCTTTAGCTTCTAATCAGTTTTATTATTATTATTTATTTCCTTACAAAAATAAAACCTAATAAACAATGAAATAAATTCATAAGGAAACTAAAAACTTGATAGATTGAATTGTGCATTCGATAGAGCTGATTGACTTAGAGATATGTGTGAGTTTGCTGCTTTTAGGCAAATTAATTCTTTAAAAAAGGTTCCGTCCAAAGTAAAACCAAAAATATCATGGTAAAATTGTATTTTGAAATTGTGATTTTTAATTATAACAAAATTGTATGTTGAATATTTGATTTCCAATATTGCAAAATTGCATGTTTAACATGTGATTTTTGCTCCATAATTCCATTTGCTATGTCCTTGAAAAAGAGTATATTATAACATCTACTAATTAGAAATCTATAATTAGAAATCGTAGTTAAGTTGTGATTTTACAGTGATATTTTTGGATTTATTTTAATTAGAATTCTTTTTTAAGCATTGGTTTGTCTAAGAATGGCAATCTCACACATATCTCCATTTACTTACGGACCTAGTGAACCGAATTTAAGCTTGCTGGGAATTTTTTGGCCGAACGTATGCCGTTGTCAGTTGTCTACTTTATTAGGCTATCTTTATCCATGGAGTTGTGGTACATAGGCTTAGACTGAAAACCTCCTCATGGATTTCCTTAACGAATAAACTTAGGTCCTTAATGAAGCACTTGTCCTTAATTAAGAATTTACTTAGTTTTGATATTCATTATGTTATTTATTACTTGTCTGAACTATTTATATAAAAATAATCATTGCTAAAGAACCTCATTATACAACCTCACAAATAAAGTTAAGAGATCTCTAAAGGAGAGAATTTCTTAAATACTTAGTGTGTTACCTTAAGGATTGCATAAAGGCCCTTAGAGACCTTAGTGTCTAAGTTGTTTATCCTAGTTCTTTTTATGATTTTATATCCTGATTTACTAGGTTTTATTTATTTTATAAATAGATAAGCATATGATGACTTGAATTAATGAGTTAAATTGAATATGAATAATTAATTTACTGTTTTATTGGAATGCATGTGATATTGTGATGACTTTTTTTCTTTCATTTGGTTTAAAAATTCCTAGTTAATATTGATTTGGTACTTAATACACGAACCAAACTTTTGCAAGTCCTGAACAAGCATGTTGGTATAAATGAATCCATCTTTCCCTATGTTCTCTTTCCTAAATTAAGATTGAAAAATAAATTAGCTAGTAAAACTTTTTTCAAAGAAAGTGATACTAAGAAAAGTGGCAAGATTCTTAAATCTAAAAAACATAAAATTAATTGGGTGCCAAAAAAATTTAAAATATAAAAAGAAAGTGAATGTGGCGTATATTCATAGAGAAATCCATGCCCGATGAACAAACCCATAAGTGGGTAGCTGCAAATCATAAATGTTAAATACAAAATGAATCAAACATAAGACAAGTGTGCTGTATTTGAATTAGAGCTTTCTAGAGGTATTTGGTATTGGAAACTCCTAAACGTATTCAATCATTTATTTGAAATGGCATTGCTCGATATAAATAGAACACGTGGGATGACACACAACGAATACACCAGTACTTTAGCCAATATCTTAATATTTTACAATCTAAGGAACATATAGACCGTCTAGCACGATCAAGGCCTCAATTCTAATGATTCAACCATTTGGATCAGCGTCATTACTATGTTCATAGTCATGTTAACCATGTTGTTTATCGCCTTTATACGTGCAAAATGCTGTAATGAGAACCATCAGATGGCCTGCTTAAATATGCCTAGCTCA
This sequence comes from Laguncularia racemosa, assembly GCA_037954665.1. NCBI lineage: Eukaryota > Viridiplantae > Streptophyta > Magnoliopsida > Myrtales > Combretaceae > Laguncularia > Laguncularia racemosa. The sequence continues at coordinate 1,088,397 of JBBMOL010000188.1, forward strand.
TCCGGCCCAATCACATCGTTGAAATGGCCTGCTTAAATATGCCTAACTTTCTACCATTTTGACGAATAACTTAAATCCTCTATGATATTGAGGACAGGACAGTATTGTCAAATATTGCTCTATCGTATATACACACCATATTGAGAGTGTGAGAATGTCATCGGAGGAAATCTCTCCCTCTTTCTCTCGTCTCTCTTTCTCATTAGTTGCAGATGTGAATAATAATTCGAACGGAATTAGGAAGTAGTAAAACTGTCAGTTTGTCATTACCAGCTTAATTAATCCTTCCCAAGATTCTAGCAACTGATCAAGGTAAACTACCGAATGTTATAGACCGAATAACGCTATCTGCTTTTTCATTGACCCATTCTAGTGACCGCAGCATGCAGCCTCATGTCACCATTAAAGATGGAAATACAAAGGCATTTTACAAAAGGCTAACGCTATATTCGGCTGCAAAAAAGTCACGACCAATGACTGCTTGATTGAGAATAATGGTCATCAGATCAATCAAACAGGGCAACTAGTCTAGACTCACACGACGTATTTTACATACAAGATTTGCCGAAGGAAGATCCAGCTGGTCTCCAGAATCTGATTTCAGAAGGTCTTTTAGCTGATCCCGTGGGGTTGAAAAACAAGTTTGGAAGGTGGAAAGAACCGGAGGTATAGGCATCGAGAGAGCTGAAAGGACATTACTCAAGTACTCAATGTCTGTTGCTAGCTGCTGAGCACCATGATCTGTTATATACTGAATTCCTCGCAACTGCTCCATGAAAAGTGCGGTGGCTCCCTCAGCAACCTTTTCAAGAGACACAGAATAGAGCCAAATTTATATCAGTTCATCCATAAACAATGGTATTTATTTATTTTCACAAGCAATGATAAAAATGGTGCAACCATCAGAAAACTTTAGAGAGGGCTTGCACCTGAATATTTATTTATAGTTTCTCAAAATTAGCATTTCTCGCAACAATAAAGGTAGGCGGGTTCCAGACCCATCAGTTCCAACATGGGTCACCACCCCACCTCCCCCTGCAGGCTGTTCCAGATTCCATCAATGCTGGAACCATAACAAGTCCAAGACCGGCTATGGGGCAGGTCAAACCAGACCAGCACAAGGTCCAATATATTTTCAAAAAGTGGGGATCAAGAGAAGACAGGTGAATGTTCTTGTTTAATGTAAAATCATACGATTGTAAAGCCTCCCTACACCCCATAAAGAGCATTAAACAATCATCAGCCAGAATCCAACCATGAGCAATTCATCCAAGTATCAACAATCTTTGATATAGAATTTTAGTTATGGGTTATCTAGATATACTAGGTCCTTTATACAGATGGATAAGGGTTGAGAATGGTAAACAACCAAACTTCCAAGAAAGAAATACCTTGAACATCCATTCAGTGGCAAAGATCTGAGCTTCTTCACTGCTGGTATCACCATTGGAGATTCCCTCTGCCAGTGGCTCCAGTTGCTGAGGCAGGGTAAGAAGATACTCACCAACACTAGTCACATATGACTGTGGATATGCGCTGAATGTTGGAAGACGGAATGCACTTTGTTCCTCAACTGAGGACCATATAGGCAGCTGAGATACATCACTCAGTCGTTGTCTTACTTTAGATATGAGGACGTCATAAACTAGTTCATTGACTGTATCGGCAAATGCTGAGACTCTCTGAGATGCATGTGGAAGAGCATGGAATCGGGGATCTTTGGACTACATTGACATAAAACAAGAAATTACTCTTCACGAAAAATTTAACACAATAAAAGGATCTGAGCATTCAGGAAATTGAGCAGCCATATCATCACAGAACTGCAAATAAAAGAATAAACCATATATAAGGTTGATGAGTGCCATGACCAGTGTTGATCAACTATTGGCATGAGGATGATTGGGCTAGAGATGGGTCTGGACATAGTTGGGAGATGCTGTGATGTCTAAATTACCTCACAAGTTGATGTGTTTCTGCAGTTAATGATCTGAGAATTTTGCATGGGCACAAATGCATGTAATTGTTTTCAGATCATCACATGAAGAAATGCATCAATTTGTGAGGTAATTTAGGCATTGTATTATTTATTAATTTGTGTTAAAATTTGGAACACATGAACACATAAAAGTGCCCTAAGTATGTGTATCGTGCAGCTCATCTGTGTGTGTGTGTGGCTAAGCTGTCATCCCAATATGTGTGAGGAAGGAATTTGTGATTAAGGTTGCTCAGCAATTGACATTTTAGGAGGTTTTATCTTTGCCAATAAGGAGGGCCTCATCAAAATAATAGGTTTACACAGAGGGCCTAGAGAAGGCTCACTCATCACTGATCTAATTCGTCTATTGTGAAAGGTGTGATGGTCTAGCCAGTAAATTTCCTCGTTGACATCAGGATCTCTTCCACTTGAAGATGCTATGTTAAAATGTCAATGAAATATGGATTTCAAACATCTCCGGATTATTACATATTTACCTGGTCTAAAAGGCTGAAAAGTTTGCGTGCTTTCTCAGGTGCATCAATGAGACGAATAGCTGCCACATCTAAGGCAGCTCTTCCAGCTGATGGGTGTTCAACATTCTCCTCACTGCCAACAGTGTGCCAATGGCTTTTGTCCGGTACAGCAAGAGACAAGCTTGTGCTCAATCTAGCCAGAGTAGCTCTCAACGAAGCTTCAAACACAGAAGATCTGCTTGTTAAACAATCTGCCACAGTGAGGATCTGCAGAGCCCCCTGGACAATGGACCATTCCTCCTCATTTGAGATCAGATCAGCTTTTCTAGAACTTTGATTCGTGTCCTTTTTATCTGAGCCTGTTTCCTTCTTTGAAACCATGTTAGAAACGTTATCCACACCACAGACAGCCCGTAATGATTTCAGTGTCTCTTGCAAGGCAGCAAGGTATTGCAACATTATATCATCTAGAGCAAGAATCAATTCATCAGCTTCAGACCCACCAGTAAATCCAACACACCTCTCGACAGCTGCTTCCAGAAGCACAATAACTTGGGGAATAGACTCCTCCATTCTCCTAACTGTCTCACTGAGTTCAACTCCTTGGGCCCCTATGCCACGAGCAACTGCGCCTCTTAAATCCACATCAGAGATCTCACTGGAGAGGATAGCACGTTCCATCTGTCCATACCTGGATAGTACACATATCATTAAGAGGACATTGTATTTAAGGAAAATAGTGAAAACAGCTAGACACCAAGATGCAGATATGTAATTCAGAGAAACTAAAAAGGTTTCCAAGAATGTGTGCCCAAACATTGTATTCCAAGGACCCTGACTAGAATATTTGGGGAGTTAAAGAGGTTGGAGATTGGCATCAAAAGATGCTGGAAGCCATATGACTCATTGACCCTACATATGCAACAAAGTTTACACTACACACACACACACACACAGATAACACATTTATGGTCACATAGGAAAAATATGAATATGATCTCCCAACAAACATGATTTTCTAGACCATGTGCATTAGTACAAAGTCAATGCATTTTCATCAAGATTTATGGGACTGATAGGGTATTCCCATTTTAGCCGAAAACTTTAGTATGTCCAACACTGGATTCATTAAACTGCACCAAATAATTGAGAACTGAGTACTAAGTAGACTGATTTCAAACCCCTTTAATTCCTTATGTGAAGTTGAACCTATTTAAAATTCAGTGCCTGGGCTCTAAATGTCAAAAAACAGGATGCTTCATTCCCCTTCAACACTCTGACAATTAGATAGTTAAAATACAATTCCTAGAATATTTGGTTTAAGGCAAATGGGGCTTTTTACCCAAAAAAAGTCAAATGGGCCTTAAGTCAAAATGAAGTTACTTATTTGCAGATAACAGATTTCAGGAGCTCAGCTCAGAGAGGTTAGAGCTCCAAAAGTTAAACAATTTCCTTGGATCAGTTTATTCTTCTGAATAATTATATGAACATTTTTCTTATGCAAAGAAAGTAAACTACACATATCCGTTTGTCAATATATTTCAAACTAAATCCATGTAGTCATTGAATCAAAGGTATAAAGAGATTGGCATTGATTAGGCAGCTCATGTGATCATCGTGTTAAGATATGAACAAGTAACCACCCTTGACATTTTACTACTGTTTCCTAATCTCTAAACCCTGGAATTATAAGATATCCAAATGGAGATTGTAATGATTTCAAATATGAACATATACAAATGTATTGCTGATACAGTCACAGTCCTCTCCGTCTTCCTCTGAAATACTTATCTTCATCAGTTTTATCTGAAAATTCATTTCCACTACGACCCTACACAAGATTCTGAAGCTGTTGTGCATAAGGGACAAGCATGAAAGCAGAGTACTGAATATACTGCTGTTCCAGCTACCTGCATGTGGAGAATTTTACTATCCAACAATTGTTTTACCTTTCTGGACAAGGGGGCACAGCTTAGACTAAAGACCCCATAAGGAGACAACATTATTTAAGTAGAACACAAACACATGAACTTTTTGTCTGCAATCCTAATTATTGTGCCTCATCTTTTGTACCCTATTGAAGAAACAAAATCACGACCATGCACATGTTGAGTAAAAATCTTTGAAATCAATAACATAAAAAAAAATATAAGGACTTTAATTACTTACTTTTGCTTGAAAGATTCATAAGGAAGATATACAGCCTTCATGGAATCCATTAAAGTGTTGATATCAGATTCTGAAAATAGATGCTGAACATTCCTTGCAAAAGTCCCAGTCACATTATGCAACTCAATCAAGGCCTCAAGATGCTTGGACTGAACCCGAATACCCTTAGGCATATCTCCAGATAAAATATCTAACAAACCTGAATTTAGGTAAACAAACAAAGTATCCAAGCAACTATCAAACATGAACTTCCTACCAATGCCTGTTTCTAATCCAAGAATATGACAGTCAGGAAAAGAAGGCTGACCTTTGCCCAGTGCTTTTGTTTCAGGAACAACATCTCCAGTTGCAAGGTTGATTCGAGAAGTAAAGCTTACTCCTATAACTGCCATCGTCTCTGTCAGTAGCTTGGGAACAAGGCTCTTGTAATCATCAGGAAAAGCAACCATACACCTGAGAATCAACAATAAAGGCACAGTTCTCACATGTGGACTAGTCAGCCATACAAAACATTTAAAGTTCAAGTATTAAGGTAACTGTAATTGCAAAGTATGAAACTCCATTTACTGAAATCGCATCTCTAACTGAAATGCTATGACATTAAAGAACACAATCCCACATGAAAGAAACTAACAGAAGAGGCAAAAGATTGCAGCAGAACCATTCAAAAGTCAAGAATATGCTGTCAGATCTGCAAACAAGACTATGCTAGTAGAATCAAATAAACTTTGTATTTCTTGGAACTTGCCACAAATCATGAAGCAATGCCAAACTAAGTAAGTTAGTGACACCTAAAATTTCATATGCCAATATCAGCAGAATTGAAGTGAAAAGTATTGCCAAATAGGAGTAATACCACTTCCATTCTTGTTCAAGATAAAGAAGCAACTCATCGTAGAAACTCGGCATCCAGCTGGAAAAAGAAAACCCTTGTAGGCCTGATTGTAACTCGCCGCCACTTGATATCTTTTCCACTTCATTATTATCACTAGCAAGCCTACTAGCCTGTTGCCTCAAGTCGAAATCCTCCCAAAGCTTCTTTATGGGCTTTATATGGACTTTTGTATAATGAAGCTCTAAAGATTTAAATCTTCCAATGCGGATTAAAATTCCACGTAAATCTCGAGCAACATCAACCTGAAAAACTTTTAGTGTGAGTATACATGATAACAATTTGATACCTTATCAGTTGCTGGACTAACATGTGTGTAGTCTTTGCTCCATGAATGTCCTATGTGACTAAACATTACTGACAATAAGGAGCCTACCTTCCGGTTAGAAAATGCATCTGTTAGACGGGGCTGCACCATTGCATCCAACCTATCCTCTAAGACCTCAAGTTGCTTCCTCACATTAGCAAACTCAGCCACCTAGGAGAAACAATTAAGCAAAAAGTTCAGAACTAGAAACTAATTAGCCTCTAATATATACCAGTATGATTGCTCTAGTGGCCAACATACCTCTCCAACAGCAGACAGGCAATGTCTCATGGTAGCCAAAGTTTCAGCAGCTTTTGGAAGATCCCCACTGGCAAAGACATCCTCAACTGTGGAACTTAATTGAGCTAATCCAGCAGCATCCTGTGAAAAAGAAAAGGAAAAGAAATGTTGAAGTAAAAGCTATATTCCTCTAAACTATGCTGATAGTGATAGCACTGAAACCCCTTAACCTGCAGAGTTGCATAGGCAGCCTCCATTCTCTGCTTGACAGTGTCAACTTTAGCTAGCGCAGCAATGGATTCAGCTGAGGATCCCTCTGCCTAATTAAAAAAGCAAGGGATCATTAGAAACACCTTGCTAGTCAAAAGGATCAGATTGCTGCTGAATGAAACATGATTTCAAAGTTATTGCATGTCCTGATAGTTTCAGGAAAAAGCCAAAAAATATGACTAAATTGAATTTATGCTATTGCCAAATCTATACTGTTCTCAAATTCTGGGGAGACGAATTTTGATATACATTAGAATACCTCAATGTTGGCGTATAGATTTGTTCTTCCTATAACGAAATAGTTCTTAATCCATCACCGCAAAATCAAAATAAAAAGCTAACAGATACTAATTTTAATTTCACGACAATGAGATCGTCATTCCATAATTAAATCCATCCACAAACATAACCTAAACTGGAATTCCTTAACAGATTTAACAACTTCAATCTCCTCTATTCATCTTCACTACTTAATTCCTCAATAGATTAAGAGAATAAATAAAAATTACAATGGAGCTATTAGATACTAATTTTAGTTTCACAACCATGAGACCAAAATTGCTAGTTAATTGAACTCCTTGCATTCAAACAAAACCTAATTGAATTCATCAATCTTCAACACTTAAAACTAAACAAAATCCATTACACAAGAATAAGAAATATTCTTAGCAAACTCAATTCATTTCATACTGAAAAAACAAAGAAAAAGAACTTACTTTGCGAAGCTTCTGGAGGATTCCGGAGACAGAAGAGCGTAATGAAAAGGCGTCATCACGGAGACGGAGCACATCGCGCGTGGCACGTGGGACACGAAGGAGGGCCGAAGCGCTCTGGTCCTCGAGAGAAGCCGCGATCTCTTCCGACATCATCTGGAGCTTCATTTCGAGATCAACTAGATGCTTATCGAGAGAGTCTTGTGGATGACGAGCTTGAGTCGCGGAGTTAATCCATTTCTTCGGATCGAATTTCTCGTCCGAGAATGGACCCAGATCCACCATCATTTTTAGTTTATAATACCTCTATATGAATACTTATTCGTCGGACTCGCGATTCGTTTCACTCGCTCAGTTGGATCAGTAGTTAGGAATCGACTTCATTTCGATGGTTCTTCTTCTTCTTCCGCTCTCTTTCCCTCCCTCTCCCTGTTTAACGGCTCCTCTTGTATTCACAGTAACAGTCTGGGAGAATGCTTTGCCTGATTTGATTTCGACCCCTGTTTACTTCTTATTTACGTTTTCACCCACTGTATTGATTTTTTTCTTTTTTTTACCTTTTTTGCCCAAGCCCACCCGCTTGACTTTCAAGGAGTACCAGCGGACTGTGAACGAGTGGGTAAAACATAAATAATTATTTAATTAAAATACCCCTTATCTATATTATTAAAGTTCTAGACACCTTTTTAGTGTTGTTAGGTTTTACTTTTCTGATTTTTTGACTAATAAAATTAATTCATCGAACCATACATACATTGTACAATTTGAGAAATGTATGAGTTTACCTCTTTGAGGTAAACTATTTTTTAAAAAATGGTTCTAAGAAAAGCATTTTTCAAAATATCGTTACGAAATTACATATTGGGATTGTGATTTTCATTGGTTATGAATTGCAGGTTGGCACTGGGATTTACATTCCAAAATGCATCATTCCATTTAAATGTAAATCACATGTTGATACTGCGATTCACATTCCAAAATGATGTAAATCGCTATAACTTATGATTTACACCAACTGAAATCATAGTCCCAACTTGCGATTCAATCACCCCCTATAAATCTCCGCTTGTAGACACAACATCATTTTCTCATTGATTTCCTCCATTTTCTTTCTAAAACACGGTTTTTGGCTTGGAAATTGTAGTTGTGTTGCTCTAACTCACGATTTCGATCTACATTAGGTAAGTATCATCTATTAAGTTCAAAATTTCGATGTAAATTTGTTTGCTTTAATATAACACTTTTACACTCCATTGTTGTTTCTCTCTCTGAATATAAAATGTGTTATTTTTAATTTTGTACTAGGTAAAAGTTAAGGTGGAAAGTATTCTTGAAAGCGTACTTGAAAGTGACATTATTTCATATCAATTAGTGGAGAATTTGTACCATTGAGGTCAGTTTTAGATTTTTTTCTCAACATGTAAAATTTTCCATAATTGTTAAATTTTGTTCCAATTTGTAGTATTTGCAATAATTTTGTAGATTTTGTTATGATTTATAAGAGTTACCCCAATTTTATGAATTCTACCATAATTTGTATAATTTAGCCCAATTTTGAGGACTTTGCCCTAATTTGTTGGATTTGCCCAAATTTTATGTAATTTACCCTAATTTGTAAAATTTATTCCAATTTTGAGGGTTTTGCCCTAATTTGTATGATTTACTCAAATTTTATGCAATTTGCCCTAATTTGTAGAATTCGTTCCAATTTTGTGAATTTTTCCCTAATTTTATTAAATTTTCCATAATTTGTAGAATTTATTCCAAATTTGTGGATTTTTTCATAATATGTAAAATTTGCCTTAATTTTGTGGATTTTGCCCTAACTTGAAGAATTTAACCCAATTTTATAAATTACTTTAATTTGTAAGTCTTCCCTTAATTTGTAGATTTTGCTCTAATTTTTAGTAATTGGGTTGTGTAATTGGAATTTTATGAAGTCAATGTTCATATGGAGGTGTTAGTAGGTTTACACTAAAGATTTATAAGTTCATATAATATTTGGTATAAAAATGAGGTAGAGGAGGTTCATATCATATGAAGTTGGTTTTGGCTTATATATTGTTTGATGCTACAATTAGCTAGTAGTGGAGATGGTAGATTTTGTGAGATTTGCGATATTTACCCATGGGAATATCATGCATGGTGAAGTTAGAGCATATTATGATAGGAGGCCTCTTAAGAAAATTAAAATAAAGATAGATGCAACCATTAAAATTGATCTTACTCCCCATTAAGTGGAGGTGTTCCATAAGCAACCGACAATTTTTAACTCAAGTTCTGTTTGGCCACAATATTCTTTGATCCCAATCACAGATGATGATGATGTAGAGGTTTTTGTTGAATTTGCTTAAGCTGCAAGTCAAATGTTCATTCAAGAGCCGTTTGTTAAGTTAGAAGGTAATCCTATCTTCACTCAAGGTAAAATCGTAGTTAATGAGACTATAATGTCTCCTCCCCACAGGGTCAAGAATGCATGAATGCCGTGGCTACATTTGAACAAAACGATGATTTTAATGAGAATTATACAAAAGACATTGACATGGATTTAACTATTGGAGATATTCTTGGGAGGGAGATCAAAGAGGTTCATAATGACGTGTGTTGATTAAGAAGAAGCTGTAAATGAGGAGGATGAAATTGGTATGCCTTGCATAAATATTGATTTTGACACATCTGATGATCATTTACCTCTAGTGTCCCTATAAGTTTCCATCGTACACATTGTTGTGCCTAACTCTCCAATGGTTGATTCCATAGCTTCGTCCTTTGAGCATCTTATTCCATTCTTTTATAGGGGGGATGGTGGTGATGGGTACATAACATTTGAGGAGAGTGCTATATCTTTAGATGATTTAAGCTTTGGTAATGAGTTGAAGAAAGGAATGCGGTTTGTCAAGAAGTTTGATTTGATATTCGTAGTGAAGTCATACCATATAAAGCATTACCATAATTATCATGTCGACGAGTTTGATAGGAAAGTGTGGCATGTTATCTGCATAGAGAGTGATAGGATGTAAATGGCGACTTCGTGCATGCAAAAAAGGTATGGATAGAGATTTTGTTATTACCATTGCTGAAGGGATTGCACACATGTATTAATTCCATCTTGAATCAAGACCATTTACGGTTGGACTCAAGCTTCATGGCATATTATTTCTTGGGTTAGGTCAAGAATGAACCCAATGTAGGTTTCTATGCTGAAACAAAATATCCATGACACGTTCGAGTATTTAATAACAAGGAGGTGAGCATGGGGTGGTAAAAGGAGGGTAATTGAAGCTGTATATAGTGATTGGGATAGATCATACATAGAGTTACGTAAACTATTAAATGCCATTTAGATGAGTAACCCAGGTTCGCATGTTGAGTGGAGTGGTTAACCAATTGTGATAGAAGGTAAATTGATCTTTCGGAGAGTGTTATGGACTTTTGGTCCATGCGTTGAAGCATTTTAATACTATAGGTTAGTTGTTAATACTGATGGAACCTTTTGTTATAGAAAATATGACCACAAATTTCTAATTGCATGTAGTATAGACGGTGCTAATTGTATAGTCCCATTAACATTTGCATTGGTAGACAAAGAATTGTTTGCATCTTGGTTATGGTTTTTAGAGTTATTGAAGGAACACGTTGTCGGTTATTACCATGATCGGCAAATGATATGTCTCATATTTAACCGACATGCAGGAATAGTCGAGCTGGTTAAGCATCTCGATGTTAGATGGCAGCTCCCCTTTGCGCATTAGTGGTTATGTATTCGACAAGTGGAAAGTAATTTCAATACGAAGTGCAAAAGTGCCCCACTTAAAAAAGCTTATCATGGCAGCATGTTTGAAGGCGTAGGAGAAGAAGTTCAAATTTTACATGGAGGAATTGAGAAAAAGAAATGAAGCTGCACCTAACTATTTCGCTCACATCTTTAAAGAAAGATGGACTTGAGTGTATGATAGGGGGTTTAGATATGAGTTTATGACCACTAACCTCTATGAGTGCTATAACGCCACCTTGAAGGATGTAAGGTGTTTACCTATATTAGCTTTAGTTTTGAAAATCTTATATAATTGTGTTGGGTATTGGGAATAACGATGTGACAAAACTAGTGAAGGGTTTGCTAAAGGGAAGGTGTTTACACCATGGGCTATAGAGAAAATTTAGAAATGGGGCTTAGTTGCCAATTGCCACAGGGTCATTAACTTTGATAGAATGAATAGAGTTTTTGAGGTTATTATAGATGCAAGAAGAACGAGATATGGGATTGCAGGCGGCAACAGTTATATTGTGAACTTAATGAGAGATGAATTCACTTATAACAAGTGGTAGACTAAAAAAATTCCTTGTTTGCATACTTTTGCTACTATATCATATGTTCGTGTAGATGGTATGCAGCATGTGGCCAAGTGGTATTATTGGACACATTAAACCCTCGTATATCGTGCTAGCTTTAATCCTTTTGGGGATAGTAGTAGGTTGCTAGACGTGCAGACTCCTTTCATTCATCTAGATGTTAATCTTACCCAATGTAAAGGCAGCTTTGATTGAAATGGTACCATAATGAAATGGATCTTAGGGAGCCACCATCTAAGAATGTGTGTGGTTTCTATCAGAAGGAGGGGCACAATAGAAGAAGTTACCCCAAATGAAGGGGAAGATAAGGTTCATGCTCACTAATCATCACAATATTTATTAACAATTCATATGTAACTCTTTTTTTTGTAATTGAAAAGAAATTAAAATTGTTTTATAACTTTGAAAATGACTTACTTTTATTGTCCTTATGTAGATGAATTTAGGCTAGTGGATAGATTGCCCTCACACTATAGCTTAATTATCACTCGAGGTTCTTTAGGGGGGGGGGGGGGGTCCACTTTCGTTACATTATAGACTAAGAGTCACATTATCTGGACAATTGTATTTTTTTTTTTTTCATTTTCAGGAGGATACTTGGTTGGTATGTTGTCAATGGGAGGCCTCTTTAAAGACCTTAGACGAGAGATTGCACTTCGACCAGTGCCTTATGCTTTATTTGTAGCACGTTAGCTTTCATAGGGTGTCTTAGCTTGCTTTTATATAGTTGGATTAACATCTCATTACAACTCTTGTGGAGAGGTGGAGATTGGAGATGCACACGTTTCATATGCCACATGGGGGTGACCTTACAGGATGTGATGGTGCAGTACGGTTTGCCTATTGATGGGCATATAGTCACCGGTATCACTAGCTTGCATTGGGCAGATGAGTGTGAGCACCTACTTGGCGTTAGGCTTTGTCCTCATGATATCTCTAGGGGACTACTTAAGATGTCTTGGTTAAAGAATTCTTTCAGGGGGGCTATTGGATAACATAGACAATTTATCCATTATGCAGTACACACATGCATACATCTTCTAGCTAATTGGTAGAATCATCTTTGCAGATAAATCTTTTAGCCTAGTCCATTTGATTTTTTTGCCACTTTTAAAGGATTTTCAAGTGGCAGGTTTGTTAATGGGGGGGGGGGGGGGTTCTAATTAGTTGCTTGTAAATTATGACTTTGAATTTTCTTTGCAATCACAATAGATATTTAAATGCATGAAAATAAAAGAGTAGAGTAAGAATAGTTTGCATAATAATTTATAGAGGTTCCGCTTCAAGTGTATGTCCTCTCTTCTAGCTTCAAGCTGAGGACTCGGTATTCCACATCGGTATGTTTCACTATATCCAATTACAAAAGTAGATTTACAAATAGTGATCACAATTTACTTTGTTAAACTTCAAGTTATCATTTAGCTATTTCTGAAATCGGAGCCTATTTGTAATCTAGCTCTCACAAAAATTATTAAAATCAATGAGAAATAAAGAAAATATAATCCTCACTAAGTTTGGTATAAAATGAAATGTAACAATATATATATTATATATATATATATATATATATATTTATTTTATTTAAGAGAATACTGATTTTTTTTTTCTTTGTGTTCTGTTCTGTTCTTCTTGGATGTTGAGGATATATTTTTCCTAATTACCCAATAGCTACAAAGGATAAGTTGGACATTGAATCCATTTCGGATATTTTGTTGAAGATCATAACTCATCTTCAAATTCAAAAATCAGTTCCATGTTGTTATCGAAATGCTTGGATAATTTCAATAGTTGACTTCATATCCCTTAAAAATGGAAACGTATCTTGATTGTTATCCTTTATGAATGTTTTTTTGCTCCTGAAGCGTGGTTTTGAGTATAAATCTTCATCAAACATACTTTGTTTCGTCAAGTCAAGACCAACATGAAATTTTAATTTTTAAATTGATTATAATTTTAAATCCCTTGGATATATTAACCAACTACGTAGAACATTTTGAATGTATTACCTAAATACATTTAACTTTAGAGTTAGTCCTTCAAGTTGATTAAATCTTTAAATATAAACTCATCCTGTAACATGCTATTCATTTTTATAGATAAGTTAATGTAATAGGTTTACTCTTTAAGTCAGTCTTGAGTTACCTTTTGACTAAAAGCTTGAGAGTCATGTAGCAAGTCTACTTTTCTAAGTTAGGCTTTGAGTTACCTTCTAACTAAAAACTTGAGATGAAAACTTTTCTTCTGAGAGATTAAATTGAATTACATGTGTATTATTTATCTGCACACCTAATAACTTAGTTAGTAATCTCTTAATTTTTTGTTATCATCAAAATTATTATCAAGAGAACTTAATATTCTCCTCATTTTTTATGATAACAAAACCCTTTATAAACGAAAATATTTAAAACTTTTCGGATTCCATTTTCACACATATTTTCCTCAAATATTTCTCCCCTTTTTTGTTATCAGCACAAAAATAAAAAAAAATAAGAAAAGTAACATAACAAATATTAACATCCAACAATGTAGCAGCAACATATAGTAGATTTTTCATTAAAAGCAAATGTAGCAATAAAACAGATATCAAGATAGTTTGAACAATACAAATATCAATTAATTTTTCTTTGTAGTAGTTTTCTTAACAGATTTTCTAGCACATCTTTTAAATCTTCCAGACTTTCTTAGAGTAGGAGTATCTTCAAGTTGTTGAGAATGAAGTTTGTTGAAATTCAGAGGTTGATAAAGAATAATTTACATATTTGTTACTATTCATTTGGATTCTTTGGAGAAACAGTTTGAGCTTAAGGTGATGATGGTTTGATATTTGAGGTAGCAGGAGAAGTTGGTGCAGAGTTTTGATCTTGTTCTACATTAGCTTGTGAAGTAGGAAGATTCTATCTAGGAGAGGATGATTTAATTGGTTCAGGGGATGATCTAATGGATGAAGGATTAGTCTCAAGATATTTTGAATTAGGTTTTTCAAAACCTTTTAGTGCATCTAGTACTGATTTTTGAAGTTCTTTCCTCATTTTAGCAAACCTTGTCTCCATCAGATCAATAAAGTCAGCATTAAAGTTAAGTCTTGAAGATTCTCCAGGTGGTTTACTAGGAACACTTTCTAGGTTACTTTCTGACTCATCATCCCTCATTTCCTTCATTGATTGTAAATTTTCCTCCGGTTCTAACATCATACTTTTTCTTCTTCTTCTTCTTCTTCTCCTTCATAACTTCCTTTCCTGCTTTCTTATAAGTTATGTTTGCATCCTCTTTAGATTGTTTAGAACTCTCTGAATCATTTTTTGAGTTCAATGAAAACTCCCCCTCAGAGATTGCCTTTATCTTCTTCTAATCAAACTTAACCTTACTAAATTTTGGATGTTTATATCATGCCCCATCTTTTGAAAAACAATTTTTTTTCTTTCACCAAAACGTTCATATGTTTCAAATTTATTTCACCAATCCTTTTCAGTCTAATTGGTGACTTAGTTTTGTTAGGTTAACTAAGTTTCTTGAAATTGAACATTTTCATCAAAAGTTTCCATATGGTTTGTATCCTCTTATCTTCTACATGTGCTTCAATATCTTACTTGGCATATCAATTTTCAACTTCTTTTTAATTGCTAGGATTACTACTGCCTCTTCTTTAGAAATTGTTGTTTTACTTCTATTCTTTGGCAACATGTAATCTGTAACAACTTTATGCCAAAATCTCACTAACAATTCAAATTTTATAGCTTTTTCTACAAAATTTCTTGCTCCATCATTGATTTCCTTAAAAATCTCTTTTTTAGTAGGATTGATCGGCATTTCATCATCCTTTTCATCTTTCATTTTAAAGCATTTAATGAAATTTTTCCTACTAATCTTTACAGATTTTCCTGAAATTCGTGATTTCAAAACCGAATCTTCCAATATTTCCAAATTATCATAAAACTCTCTTGCTAAATCTCCATCTACATTATGCGTCAAATTACATAGATTTTACACCATATCCTATCCAACCAATGATCCTAATAAAAGCCATTATCTCTAAAAAATTTGAAATCCATAAAAGAACATTCCAATACTTGTTTGAAGTTCTTTTCAATTTCTTTGGTTGAGGGCTGTTGGATGTTAATTTGGAAGAGGATTTTCTCTTCTTTGTTCTTTTCTTCTTTTTTCAGCTATGTTTCCTTTTCTTTAGATTCTTCAAAGTTAATTTTAGTGTCAAAATCTAATGATGTGTCATCATTCCTAGAAAAAATTTCCCATAGACTCATTTTCATTAGCTATTTCTTCATTATCACTTTCCTCCTTATCAAACATCTCCTCAATAGGGTCGCACATTTTCTTTAACCTTATTTCTCTCCTTTTCTAGTTATAAAGATACCATATTCTCATAATTAAATGATTTGTCCCTAATTGTGATGATTTCTTTGTTTTTCTTGAACTTGACACCCTTAAACGCTATCTTGGAGCCATTTTAGGGTTTGGAATTTTGAAATTGAACAGTGTTTCAATTTCCTTTTTGAAATTCAATTGCGAAGATGTCTAGAGTTTGATTGTTTTCAAGTTATAGTGATTGAAAGGGAGAAGGGTTACTCTCTTAATCAGTTTTTGATTTGAAAGAATTGGGAAAAGTGCTTCAACAGCTATGTAAATATGTTAATTTGCTCGTTTTTCGAAAATAAAGTATATTTTTTTTGCCCTTATTCGTATTTAAAACACGTACAAAAAAGTATAAAATAAAATAAATACATTAAAAAGAATTACACATATCAATTTCATTTCTCAAAAATTCAAATATATTTTTATCTAAAGGTTTTTTTTTTTTAAATATCTAAATATTGATTTTAAGTAGAAATGAATTCAATATTAATATTTTCATTTGCAATATGATCCTTAATAAAATGATGTCTAATTTCTATATGTTTTGATCTTGAATGATGCACATGATTTTTTATTAAATTTATAACACTTGTATTATCACATTTTATAATATTTTTATAAATTAATCCCTAATCTTGTAATTGTTGTTTTATCCAAATAATTTGTGCACAACAATTTTCAATTGAGATATATTTAGCTTCTACTATTAATAGAGCAACCAAATTTTATTTCTTAAAAGACCAAGAAACCAATTTATCTCATAAGAATTGACAAATACCGAAGTACGTTTTCTATCTACTTTGCATCCTGCATAATTAACATTTGAGTATCCAATTAATTCAAAACTTTGATTTTTGGGATACTAGATTCCTAATTTTGTAGTGTATGCAATATACTTGAAAATTCTTTAATAGCTTTTAAATGTGTTTCAGTTAGATTACTTTAAAACCTTACACAAATATAAACAAAAAACAGAATATCTAGTTTGGATGTAGCCAAATACAGAAGCGAACTAATTAAACTTCTATATTATTTCTCATTGATTTTCTTACCTTGAGAATTAAGATCTAACCTAGTAGATGAACTCATTAGGGTAGCTACTTCCTTTAAATTTTCATATCCAAACTTTTTCAATATCTACCTAGTATATTTCTCTTGATGAATAAAAATTCTTTCTTTTGTTTGCTTAATTTGTGGACCTAAGAAGAAGTTTAACTCACTCATCATTGACATTTCAAATTCTGCTTGCATAAGCTTCGCAAACTCTTGACAATATTTTCTATTAGTTGATCCAAATATTATGTCATCTACATGAAATTGTACAACTAATATATTATTATCATAGTGTTTCAAGAATAAAGTTGTGTCAATGGTAACTCTTTGATAACCACTAGAGATAAGATACTCATTGAGTCTCTCATACTAAGTTCTTGGTGTTTGTTTTAGTTTATACAAAGCTTTTCTTAGTTTAAAAACATACTCAGGCTTGAAAGGATCTTCAAATCTAGGAGGTTGTTCAACATACGCTTCTTCTTTGATATAACTATTCAAGAAAGCACTTTTCACATCTATCTGGAACAAATTAAATCTTTAAAATAAGCATAAGCAAGTAGGAGTTATACAGCTTTAAGCCTAGCAATAGGAGCATAAATTTCATCACAGTCTATGCCTTCCTCTTGTGAATATCTTTTAGTTGTAAGCTTAGCTTTATTTCTAACAATCTTTCTATTTTCATCTAGTTTATTTTTAAAAACCCATTTAGTGCCTATTATCAATTTATTTTGTGGTTTAGGTATTAGATTACAAACATTATTTCTTTGGAATTGACTTAATTCTTCTTGCATTGCATTGATCCAATTACTATCATTTAATGCTTCATCAATATTATTTGGCTCAAATTCATACAACAAGGCAAAATGATTTCAAGTTCTTGCAACTTAGATCTAGTTTTCATTCTTGACTCTATATTACTAATAATTAAATTAGGGGGATGAGATGATTTATACTTCCAGGTTTTTGAACTTTTAGGTTTACCTTCTAGATTACCTTCTGAACTACTGTTTGAATTACCTTTTGCTTTAGGATCTCAGTTATTAGATTTTAAGATTTCATCAGATGGTTCTTCCTTTTTTCTTATATCAGATTTAGACTTATTATTCTTATCTTCCTTCATAGGCATTAGTACTTCATCATCATTAGAATCATCTTTCACTTCATCAAGAAATTGTACATTGATGGATTCTTCAACTACTCTTATAGTTTTATTAAAAACACGATACACTTTATTATTTTGTGAATATCCTAAAAAGATTGCATCATCTAATTGTTCATTAAATTTTCCAAGGTTATTTGCGTTCTTTTTTCACAAAACATGTACATCCAAACACATGCAAGTATGAAGAAGATGGTCTTTTACCACAGGATAGTTCATATGAAGTTTTTGTAGTAGTAGGTTTAACATACACTCTATTCATTATATAGCAAGCAATTGCAACAGCCTTTTCCCAAAAGTATTCAGCTATTTTACTTTCATTTAACATAGAACGTATCATTTCTTGTATGGTTCTATTTTTTTTTTCTTTCAACTACCTCATTTTGTCGAGATGTATAAGGTGTTGAAAAATTATGATTTATTCCATGTTCTTTACAAAATGTTACAAACAAAGCATTGTCAAACTTTTTGCCATGATCGGTTTTTAAAGAAACAATAGAATATCCTTTCTCATTTTGTATTTGTTTAGCAAAACTTTTAAACATATCAAAAGTACCAAACTTATGTTTTAGAAATAATACCCACATATATCTTGAAAAATCATCAACAATCACAAGTCCAAATTTATTTCCTCCTAGACTTAAGGTTCTTTTAGGTCGAAACAAATCAAGATATAACAATTCAAATGGTCTTTCTATAGAAATCATATTTTTTTACTTTTATGTGTAATTGAAATCATTTTGTTCTTTAAACAGGTTGTACATTTAATATCATACTTCAGGCTAATTCTAGAAAAACCAATAACAAGATTCTTTTTAGAAAGTTTTTCTAGTTGATTAAAATTCACGTGTCCAAGCTTTTTATCCTTGACATGTATATTTTCATTCATAGTTAGAAAGCAACACTCATTATTCATATCAGAGGGTGTAATTAGATATATGTTCCTTATCTTAAATCCTTCAAACAATTTTACTCCTTCAGTGTTATAAGCATAACATTTACTCTTTTCAAAGATCATCTTATAACCTCTATCACATGATTGATTTATGCTTAAAAGATTATGTTTTAGTCTTTTCACTAAAGAAAAATTTGCAATTGAATATGGAGAATGACCAATTGTACCTGTTCCTATAATTTTACCTCTATCATCATCTCCAAATCTTACATATTCTTTTTCTTTCCACATTATGCTAGTGAATAAAGATGTATCTCCTATCATATGGCTTGAACACTTACTGCCCAGATACCAGGTGCATTTTATTTTTATTCCTTATCTCGGAAATCATACAAAAAAGTGATCAAACCCTTTTAGGATCCCAAACCAGTTTGGGTCCTTGATAAGTCAAGCTCTTCTTTTATTGTTTCTTAACTTGATGTGTACTGAGCCTATTTCTTTTATAAAAGCAATACTTTTCTGTGTCCTATTTTATTGCAAAGAAACATGCATAAGAAGATGTATTATACCTTTGATTTACCTAATAGAGATAGTTTTGCTTTAGATACCAATGATCATGTCCATAGCTGACCTGTAGTCTCTAAGGTATCCTCTGAGTGGATACTTATGTTGTTGAGGATACTGTTTGAAGTATTCTCTGTTGCTACTATTCAATTTTTTTTAATAGGTTCTTTATCTTTAATAAGTTGAACATTCACAATTCACTTTCTTTAATGAACACAGTCTTTTTCATATCATTAGATGAGCTGCCATGTTTAAATCCAAGTCCATGTTTAACACTCATAGGTCTTTGACTACTTATGATCATGTTTGGTTTTTTATCACTTTCATTAAATTTATTGAATTTTTTTTTTTTTTATTGTTTGTGACAGATCTTTGATTCTAACTTTTAAGTTTTTAATTTCATCATTCAAAACACTATTTTCTTTTCTTAACACATTAGAACTATAAAGCAATTTTTCATTATCATTCTTAAGAATGTCATTTTTGTTTACAAGTAGTTTGTTTGTTTGGCTTAACACATCCTTTTCATTTTTCAAAGCCTTATTTTCTGATTCTAACTTAGATATCTTTCATTTTCCTTTTTAAGAGCTTTTAACAACATTTTCATCTTAGCATACATTTCATTATCTGATACATTAGCTTTGGATTCGAGATTTACCTTAGATGTAGCCATTAAACACAGATTGGCTTCTTCCTCATCTTCACTTGCAGTTTCTGAGTTAGCTTCTGACTCATCTAGGTCACTTTAAGTTGCCATCATTGGTTGGCTTTTCTTCTTGAATTTTTCCATTTTCTTTATAAGAACTGGGCACTTGTATTTCATATGTTTAGGTTTCTTACATTCATAACATGTGATTTCTTTATTCTCTTCTTTCTCCTTAAAATTCTTTCCTACATCATATTTGTTATATTTACTAAATTTTTAAAATTTTTTACCTTTCCTTTTCATTAGCTTGTTAAATCTTTTTGCAAGCATACTTATATCTTCATCGTCATCTTTGTCTTTGTTAGAATCGAATTCTTCAGCAACTATTTTCTTTACTTTGAATGCGATTGCTTTTGTGCTATTGTTGGATTCTTCAATTATGTTTAGATGGGACTCATATGCCATTAGTTTCTCCCTTAATTGACTAAGTGTGAGCTTGTTCAAATCTTATGCTTCTTCTATAACACTCTTCTTTGCATCCCATGATTTTGGTAAGATCCACAATACTTTCCTAACAAGATCAAAATCTTTTATTTTCTTTCCAGGAGAAATTAGTTCATTAGTTATAACAGTAAAACAATTGAAAGCATCTTTAATTTTCTCATCATATTTAATTTTAAATAATTCATATCTCTATAGTAAAGCATTAATTTTTGTTTCCTTAATCATATTAGTTCCTTCAATGTTTTAGACAGTGTATCCTATATTTCTTTAGCTGTGTCGCATGAAGCAATCAAATAAAATTTAGATGGTGCTATAGTAGTGAGAAGCATATTCTTAACCTTATTATTTTGCTCGATTAGTTTCAATTCAGCCTTTATGAACTCAGTATCATTTGTTCTTATCACTTGATTGTCTCTAATGTCGATCACTTGCCATGAAGCATAGTCATTAGCCTTAATATAAGTGGACATGTGCATTTTCTAGTATAAAGTAATTCGTGTCATCAAAGTATAGAGCTTGATTGATTGTAACATTATTCTCAGTCATGATAAAATGGATCACTCAATTTAATAAAAGAGACCTGCTTTCATACCAATTGTTGGTCCTAAAGAGCAACTAAGAGAGGGCGTGGGTGGTGAAAAAAAAAAAAAAACTTTCTTAAAAATCAGCTCTCACAAAAATTATCAAAATCAATGAGGAATGAAGAAAATGTAATTCTCATTAAGTTCGGTACAAAATGAAATGTAACAAAACATACATATATATATATATATATATATATTATAGGAAATGCTGATTTTTTTTTTCTTTGTGTTTTGTCCTGTTCTTCTTAGATGCTGAGGATATATTTTTCTTGATAACTTAACGGCTACAAAGGATAAGATGGACATTGAATTTGTTCTACGTATTTTGCTAAAGATCATAACTCATCTTCAAATTCAAAAATCAATTCCATGCTGTTATTGAAGTGCTTGGATAATTTTAACAGTTGACTTCATATCCCTTAAAAATAAAAATGTATCTCGACTGTTATCCTTTTTGAATATTTTTTGCTCCTCAAGCATGGTTTTGAATATAAATCTTCATCAAACATACTTTGCTTCATCAAGTTAGGACTAACATTAAATTTTAATCTTTAAGCTTATTATAATTTTAAATTCCTTGGATATATTAACCAACTATGTGAAACATTTTGAATGTATTACCCAAATACATTCAAGTTTGGAGTTGAGACTTCAAGTTGATTAAATCTTCACATATAAACTCATCTTATAATATGCTGTTTGTTTATGCAGTTAAGTTAGTGCAGTAGGTTTACTCTTTGAGTTAGCCTCTGAGTTACCTTCTAACTAAAAGCTTGAGAATAATACAATAAGTTTACTTTCCGAGTCAATTTCTAAGTTACCTTCTAACTAAAAACTTGAGATGAAAACTTTTCTTCTAAGAGATTAAATTGAATTATGTATGTATTATTTATCTACATACTTAATAACTTAGTTAGTAATCTCTTAGCTGTTTGTTATTATCAAAACTATTATCAAGGGAACTTAACAAGGGCAATACAATTGGGTGGCAGCATGCGTAGCTTGGTTGTATAGATTCCTGTGCTGTGCTGTTGACACACCTATGTAGGAGATTGGAGGAGCTATGATTCTTCTGTAGATTTAGGCTTGAGATAGGTTTCCACACATCACTTTGATTCAGCGCTAGGTCTACATTCCCTATAATGCTCCTTTGGCACGTCGCCGGCATGCTGTGTTTGATGTCACACAAATTGCAACTCATGTTCTTGTGTAATATTAAGACGTTTTGGATCGATAAATGCTTGAGAAAGTATAATACATTAGTCGATTTAACATTTTTTACTTTACTTGTTTGTTGTTCACTAAATAACTTCATTTCTTGTATGCCATATACATATAGGAACTTGGAGTAGCTTCCCCTTTCTTGTTAGGAAGGGAGTGATATTTGGCGTGCTAGGGTGCCTTTGATTTGCTTTCATATTGTAGAGTGGCACCATCCTAATTGAGTAGTGCGTTGATTTGGTAGGATTTAGAGGATACTACAGTAGTGTGACACATCTCCTTCCTCTATAGGATGATTTTAATGGGAAAATCGATGAGTATTGGAGGAGGAAACATGCAGTCTACATCCAGTAATGGGAGGAGCAATGATTCTCTATTATTTAGTTAGAGTTCATCGACATGTTGCCAGGTGGGGCAGATCCCAAGTATTACCCTTGGTACTAGAGTGTCACATGATGGTACATCGGTTGCATTAGAGCCATGCTTGGTGCCCTGGTAAGTTGCTTTAACCATATCATTGCACTTTTATGTTTTCTACAATGTATTATTAACATACTCGACTTTCTATGTAGTCGGATTGCTTCGCTCGCATGAAGGTGGTGGATTCCCTAGAAAAAGCTTGAGCTGTAGTAGTGTTGGGAGGCATCTCCTTTAAGGCCATGGTGGTGTTATATTATTCTCTCCGGATCACAAGAGCACCATTAGGAGATGCCTCCACCTCGTGCTACCTGAGTGAGAGGATGGGTTCATGGTAGGGATTGTTGTCAGCAGGTAGTGCAAGATCGATCTCTTAGTTTTCCTATAGATGCCCTACCCTCTCAATACTCATTAGCGGCTCATCCTTCCCTATATTACAATGATCTAACATTCATTGTTGATCCAATAGAGTTTTATACACTTGATATCGATATATTGTATATGGGGGAAAGACTCATGCAAATAAATCTTTGGTATATTTCATGGGATGAGCCACCATTCCATGTCAAGACCCATCTCAACATCGGAGAACCTAGCAGCTCTTTTCAAATTGGAGAGAGTTCGACATGATATAGATGTAAACATTATGAGAGACAATGTTAGAGAAGGGATTAGACATATATTTGACTATGTAATAATACACTACTTTTTCCATTTTCCTAGAATGTATATGTATTTCTAGTTTCATTTGCTTTAGTTATGTAATTATGCTTGTACAGTTTGAACGAATTGATGAAATCATTTTGTTTTCTTGATTGATTTATGTTATGAACTTCATAATTGTCACAAGTTTATCCTCTTGACAAGTTCACTGTGTTATATAGACTTTAATATTTTTCATGGACTAAAAAAATTATTAAGGACTTTTTTTTATAGCTACATGATGTCATAGGTTTGAAACTTTTTTAGAATTAGATCACTCATTTTCATAGGAACTTGTTTCACCAAATCCCAACTCCATTAAATAGGGGAATAATAAATTTCACCTAATTGTATGAAAATCGCATGTTGAACATGCAACCTCTTTGGAATTGTAGGTTGGGACTGCAGTTTCCAAATATAAAAAAATCACAAGTTGGGACTATGATTTTGAAAGGGTATTTTGGAAAATACTTTGCCCATAACTTTTTTTTTTAAAAAATAGTGTGCCTCAAAGAGGTAAACTTACACATTTCTTGCACAATTTGGTGTTAATCCACTCTCTCTCTCTCTCTCTCTCTCTCTCTCTCTCTCTCTCTCCCTCATTACAACTATAAAAAAGTGTTTGTATAATCTAAACTTCATCACCAACAACGAAGAAAGCCAAATCATAGAAAAACATCTATGTTTTATTATTTATGTTCCATTAACTTAATATCTTATAAAGATTTTATCAATAAATAGTTATGTAATAACATTTTTAAAATTTAAATTAAAAAATTATAAATTTTTAAAACATTTTTATCAAATTTCATAACTTAAAAATATTATAAATGGTTAGAATAAATATTTAACTTTTAATTTCATAACTATTTTGTATTTTTTAACACCTATCTTAACGGTATAATATTTCCTTAACATTTTTATTAATAATTTTCAATGTATTTATTTTTACACCTGCAGCACAGGTGCATTGTTTGCTAGTTCATTAAAAAAGAACTAGTTATTTAAAGTGTTTAATAGGTTTTGATATCTCATATTAATAGTTTTTAAAATAGAATAGCCATTTAGGGTGGTTATGTATGTGTTGATGAATAAAAGATAGGGAGTTTGTAGATGAGTCTACCTATTTTATCAACTTCCTTCATTAAAATTGTGACACATAAGAAAGTGGTTCTATATGCAAGTTTCAGAATATGGACCACATTTTTATGTTTCAAATCTGGAGAGTTACTAAAGATGGATAAACTTATAACTACTACATTTCACATTATGTGCAGTCTTCTTTGGTTAAAAACAATGAGCACCCATGGGATGGGGCCAACATCCATAATAATTACGACAATATCATTATGTAATTACTTAACATCATATCATTTCCCTCATACTTGTCTTATATTAACATAACGATTAATATTACATTTAATATATGAACTTTGTCAATTATTTAAAGTTTAAAAATAAAAACTTTTTAAAGTCATTTATAATATTTAGACATGGTAGTTAATTATAAAAATAAGTAAAATTTAGATAGTTTAACGTAAGAAGGAGCACAATTCAAGTAGTTAATTACAAAAATAGGCAAAGTTCAAATAAAAATTAATATTTTGAAATTTCAAGTAATTATTTGTAAAAACGTGTGGATGAAAGTTTGAAATTGTAGAAATTTTTCTTGGAAAACAACTAATATAAATAAGATAAACATTATACCATTTATTTGGAAATATGTTTCATATTCTATATTTTCATCAATTACTTTTTTTTTTTCATCAATATGTCTTCGTTTTTATAAATTTATACCAATATATTTACCACTAATATTCACAAATTAATTACAATAAATTTTAATCCTATCAATGTAACAAAAACATTTCATCACAATTAAATATTGATTTTAAAATTTCGTTAATTTCCTTCCATTTTTTGTGTTGTATGATAAACAACCATAAATTATTGGTATTCTTTATTCTACCTTTATTTATATCATTAAATTCTTCCTTTTAATTGACATTAATAATCATTAAAATTGAATCAAGTTGTCTTAAGCTATCAATTGATATTTTTTTATTAAAAAACTTATTATTCCCTTGAATTCCATATAAACCAAATTGAACTTTTCATGTTTACTTTCAAAAGTAATGGAAGAAAAGAGAATATAAAAGATAAGAGCTTCTAAATTACATTAAACTAGGTAAAACCCATATTATACACGGTTTAGAGTATGCTTATTAGCAAAAATATAAATTTATTTAAAATATTGACAATATATGTTTATAAATTGATGTAAACATAAATATGGGATAAATATTATTATTCAAATGAGTGAAAATATAATAGATATTATAGTTTTTGTGATTATGATTATTTTATATGAAATGATGCGTTTTAAACATTACCTTTATGCAAGTTGTATTTTTGTTTTTTTTTTTTGGGTTAAATTATTTAAATATTATAACTATTCAAAAAGTTACACCATTTGCACGTATCCATCTCTTGAATAAAAACTTTTAAAATTATATATGTAAAAACAATTAGTGTCTTTTAAAAAAATTCTAATTAATAACATACTGTCTAAAAAGGTATAAAAATTTTTTTTTTCAAAATTATACATTATAATGGATTTAATAAAAAAAATTATAAAATTATATTAATGATACCATAAAAAAAGGTAGAATAATAAAAAAAAGTAAGATCTTTCAAAACAAAATGTTATAATAAGATATCAATTCCTACTTTTTTGAAATTTGATTTCATAATTGAAAATTTAGGTATTAGACGGATCGATGGCAATAAAAGTTTGGAGTAAAAATAACATTATTTGGATTTTTTTAAATAACCATACATTTACTGGCTCAATTGGTTCAATTTGATACTTTTAATTCAATTTCTTTTTGCTGCTGCAGGACCAGGACCGCGTTTCTCCTCTGGAGAGCTCAGACGGTGGTCCGATCCTGGGGGTTGGGTCGAAGGAGCTTAGTAAGTACCCCATTAAAATATCCATGTTTATGTTGGATGATTTTTTTAGTAAAATAAAACAATTAAAGAAAAAAAAACATTATAAATACCAAAGAGGATAAGGCAATAAAAGGAAAAATAAAATATTATAAATACTAAAGAGGACTATTCAATTTAATATTATAAATTATTTTATTATTTTTGTTGATGACTCAATTTTGCAACCATTCCAGGAGTCGAGGTCCCCATCCATTCAATAGGAAAAGGCAACCCGATAGATAAAGTGTTCTCGTGATATTTACATTGCATGTTAGTATTATTTTGATTATTGTTATCATAATTTATTTATCAAATACTCCCTCTAGTCTCTGTTACATGTAGATGAAATGAGAGGAATTGATTTTCTAATCATGGCTTTAGAAGATTTATACAGGATATGTACATGACAATTATGTGGAGCTTATTAAAGATTTAATATATTTTTATTCTTTTTGGAGATTGAATTAGTTTTTTTTTGTTAGTATTATTATCAATATTAGTTTTTAGAATTATTTTATTAGTTAGTGAATTTGGACAATAAAAAAAAAATTTAAGATAAAATCAACCGTAAATAACATCAATTGACTAAATTTCAATATTTTCTTGCTTAATCAATTGTAAGCAATATCAATTGAGTCAACAAAAATCCTTGCTATCTTTAATTATGCATCATATTAATTGAAGATCATCAAAACCTTAGTTTAATTTAGTTTATAATGCATAATATCTATAAATCTAAATTATCTACATCCTTTTTAATTTTTATTTATATTTATAAGCACAAAAAAAGCATAAAAAAATAAAATTCAAAAACTAAAAAGTACCAATTTCTTAATGATTTGTTTGAAACCCTAACGCCAACAATGGATGCGAAACCTTATCATATCATGCATATTCCATTTAATATTTTTCTTTAGTTTGTTATTGTTATTGTAATTGATTTTAATGATTTCGTTTTTTTTTTTTAACGATCTATAGGCATAAACATACATATTACTATGACCCTAAGGTAAGAAACATTATAATAAGTACTTGTTTGGTATATTTTTATTTAATAAGATTGATTACATAAGTCATATAATAATATTTTTTGCTTTACATTATATCTCATGTTCGAATGTTTTTTAGTTTCGCAAAATAGTGTACTATTTCTATAAATTTAACTTCCTAGGAAAATAAAGCTTAGATTAACTTATTTTAAAGTTTATCATAACACCTTGTCTAATTTTTAATGACTAGTTGTAGAGTTCGAGCAATTTTAAAGGAACATTTTTATTAGTCGAAGGTTCTACTTGACAGAATCAATTTTTCGTCGAAAACTTTAGGCGCTAATCCTAGGAATAGTTAATAATATCTTAGTAATTATAATTAATGGTTAAGATTGTAAAAAAAAAAATGACGTTATTTTGTTTATTTATTTTGCCAACTACAAATACAACTAATGTCACGCTCTTGCAAGGTTTAGTCAATTTGTAACAACCCGTCACAATTATTCAACCTCTACTGTGCAATTGTGAAGCACCTTAAACCAATACAAATCAACTTGTTAAATCATAATAATTAACTAATCGAATGCTCTGGAATTTCTTTATCTCAAATAAAACATGTTTCTGTATCTCAACGAAACATTATATATGTCTTAGAAGAGAGCCTCATCTAGGTCCCATACAAAATAAATACAACTAGATCCCTTGGGATCAGATTAAATATTTATAAATTTTCAAGTCTCTGAGTCTATCAAATTATATAAGATATTCTCACAATCTCTCCATCTTACCCCTATTCTCAAAGTTTTGCCACGATTTACATACCTTAGGATGTCCTTTAGAATTAGAATTGCATCTGCAAAGCAAAATTGTAGAAGAGTGAGCTAATAGCCTAGTGAGATAGGAGTGCAATATCTCGATACTGTTTATAAGCATAAAAAATTTCAAACAAGTTTTCAAATCATATGCCATGCATGGACAATTATATGAATGCAACATCACACATGGTCTTCTGGTAACTAGTGTGAAGTTTAGAGTTTATGCCCCCCTTAACCTTGGGTTAGGATTTGGATCTTACCATCAGTGCCCAGATCTTATACTTAATTGATTATTCTTATCTCTTTATTAAATATTGTTTCTTAATGTTAATGTTATAAGCTCAAGTATTACTCACACACTAAGCAATAAACACCTCAAGGCAAAGCGGACTTGAAACTGTTAAGGCACAATATCCCTAATCACTTACTTCGCACTTAGTAGAACAGTAATCCTTCTGATTACTTTTAATGCGCTTTGTAGTAGTGATGGCCTTTGATCATGCAATGTCTCGTCCAATGCTATGTTAAGTTTCATTTAAGTCGACATAATTAATTTAATATTTCGAAGTGATCATACAAGAATCAAACACACACAAGATTTAGTCACATCAAAGACAGATACGAACACAATTATTTAATTTAAATCATAAAACAACATCTACAGTATCAAAAAATTTAGATTACCAAATATTGGATTTTATCCGAAGTCACTAATCAACATTTGTTCCTTTTCCTTGCCGAGTTCAACTTCATTGTAGGAAATTCAATGGCTCGCTAGACTTCGTCTCGTGCACAACCTAATCACACAACAATCGCACATCTTACTTCCTTGCTCGCACACATTCTTCACACTATCTTACGTACGTGTCCTCGATTTGTATGATACGTACGGATAGCGGCAACCATCTAAGACACCATATACGATATACACCAACCATTGAAACAAAGGCACTCTTGTCCACAACCACACACACTAGCATTCATGCACAAGCACACACTCTCGCATATACACATAGAGCTAACATGCACTCATGCATGTACACACTTAAACTGCACACACTTACGCACATAACATACCCTGCTGCACTCACACATGCTCATACACACAATCCTCTTGCACACACACACACACCCATTCACCCACACCAGTACATATGCACACACATACACGCATATACAAACCAGACACACTCCCTCATCAAACCAACACTCATGCCCCCATCAGATCACACAACACGCGCAAGCAGACCAATAAACACATTAACACTAGTACATGTATATAAACGCGCACATACGCCAACACTCTTCCTGCACAATGCACCAGTACACATGATGCGCTCGCCTACACCACCCCCTACACACATCATTCACACACATACAACATCCACACATCATCATCTTACCTAGTAACTACAACTCGGCTCCTTCACTAAATATCATCCTATACCTCCTATACACGTATCATACACCAACATTGACACACACATACACACATATACAATCACCATTTCTGCAGCACACATACACCCAAACACATGTACACGACAATAATCATGTGCACTTGCAATTTATGCACGCGGCAACACACATTTCTATGTGCAATACCCCACAACATACATCACTCCACACACACAATAGGACATAATTAGATCCTAAAATAGAACCATATATTTCAAGGAAATACATAAAATTATCTACATATTTATATGAATAACAACATATTACACACAAATAACAGTATATCACGGAATTCCTACTTACTTAGGTTTTATTTCCGATTACTCGTAGTAATTTTCGCGTATATTTGCGAGGAAATTTTCTTCTCCTAAAAACACGAGAAAAACACACTATTACATGTTATTTAAGACTAGAATCATTTTATCTAGTGTATTTCTAGTTATTTTAATTATTTTCTGAGCTAAATCCTATTTTTATACATATATTAAAATTATATTTAAATTTCAAAAATAAAACTTTTTTCGCACAAAACTAGTCTAGTTTCATAGAACTTACCTCGAGGATTGCGTTGGTGGTCCTGATTTATGATTTGGAGGTCGAACGTGGAAGTTACAATTTTTTTTCTTCACGTTTTCCTTTTTTTCCCCCCTTCTTCTCCCTATTTCATCTCGTTTTATCCTCTCTCTCTCGCTTTTTCTTTTGGAGTTTGGTGGGTCATGGTATATATATATATATACACGTGTGGTAATTTACGTGAACTTAGTAACTTTAATGTTTTATTATGAAATTTTATGACTAACCTAATTAAATTATTTTGAGCATGAATATCTACTCAGAATTTTTATTTGATAATCATAAGTTGTGATTTTAATTTATTTTATTATTTATTTAATAATTTTTTATGGTTCGCTTTTCATATGATTATTTTCTGTAAATAAATTTATACGGAGTATGTTTAAGACTTTTAGTACGATCTTTTAACTATTCTAATGTTATTCGTATTTAAATTTTTGCGGATTTTACAACTAAGGCTTATGTTAATACCATTGGGCTATAAGGCCATTAGCAAAAATAATAATAATAATATCACAAGATAATTAAAAAATCTAAATAATCTTAATCTTTGATATGTAAATTGATATAAATTAAGCATATAAAAATGAAGAGGATCCATTTCCGAAAGAAAACTATTGAACACAAGAAATTACAATGTTAACTTTGAATAGTTATACAAAATGTATTTTGGAAAACTCAAAATTAAAAAAAAAATGTAGCATTAAAAACACAATTAAACTTTAATATTGTAGATGCTTTTATCCTTTCCATCACAAGAAAACATAAAAGGACATATTTTTCTTCTTTATACTGTGAGAATGGCTCTATGCATCATCATTAAGTACTTATACAAGCGACGAACAGGCCAAAAATGCTCATTCCCCCGATCTAGTTTAATATGAATTTTTTTGGCGGAAACTTTTCACTCTTTTGCATCCACTTATCCAATTCATGCCTACAACTACCCCAATGACAAATCCACTAGCGTATCCCATAGAAACAATTATCCAGTTGATTTCAATCCAAGTCCCTGAAGCATGATTCTTTTCTAATGATGGTGGAGGTGATGCTTCAATAATATTTCCACATTTCCTCGATACGGGGAGTCCACAAAGATCGGGGTTTCCGATATATGAGCTATTCTCAAAGGTCCAAAACTGTTTGCACTGACATATAGGGCTTGTTAGTTGATTAAAAGATACATCGAAAGATCAAAGTGTCGTAAGATCCGTTAACTGTTGAGGAATTTCACCGGAAAGCTTGTTATGAGAAAGATCCAAAGATTCCAAATTTGTCAAACCATTCAAGCTGAGAGGAATTGGTCCTATGAGCGTATAATTGGAAAGATTAAGAAAGTGTAGGCCCTTATGATTTGCAATGGATTTTGGAATCTCTCCTGCAAAGTAGATGTTAGAAAGATCAATCCCCATAAGGGACTCTGGAATTTTCTAGTATTCTACAGTTATGCCTTTATTGGCCACTGTAACTGTATAGTAGTAACCTCCGAGATCATAAGAAGCATATGGCATTGCCTGATCTTCCTTATCAACACCAACTTTCATTGCTTTCCAACCTTCAAAGTACTGAGCTGATAGGTGGCCAATGAAGTTATTATTTGAAAGTTCGATGATATTCAATTTAGGAAACTTGTAACCACCTGATGGTTTATGTATGATTCCAAGAAATCTATTAGAGCACAAAATGAGCACGCTTAAGGTTCGAAGCTTGCCCAACCAAAATGGGAAAACATCAATATGATCCTGTTATTTCCAAGATTGAGGAATTCCAAAATTGTGCAATATTTCAAATCTCTTGGCATCGACCCCTCCAACCGATTGTAACTCATGTCGATCATCACTAAATCGCATCTATTTTTTCCCACTTCAGGGATTGGTCCATGTAAGCCATTGTTGTGCAGATTTAATACAGATAGACTACCCAGTCCAACCAAGTTACTCAGACATTGTGGAATCATACCACTTAAGTTATTGTTACCTGAATCGAAGTGTTGGATCCTTAATCCAACATTGGCCTTATATGTGAAATGATTATGTGTTGCGGGTTGTCATATAAAATTAAACTCAATTAAAAGTGATCAATAAAATTTGGATATTTGAGTTTTAATATATCTAATAGGATATGACCCTTTTTATGTGTAGAGACCTTATGGGTAGTTTCTATTTTTATGATGGGCTAAAATAGAAAATACCAAAAAGGTAACATATAGTTATCTATATAAATAGTGGTTATGGTCCTTAGGTCATACGTACACACCTTTCTTGTCTTTTTGAATCCCATCGTCAAATAGACTATAGAGAGAAAACAAAAGGGATATCTCAAAGAAAACGTATAGATTTGGAAGGCCAACCGCACAATCTAAGAATCGTGGATCGCAATGGATTTAGGTATGCTTTCGCATATGTATTGTTTAATTCTTAATGATCAAACATGAAAAGATCTAGGATTTTATTTGTGATGATTTTCACAAATTGGTTAATCAAGATTCAACAATTGATATCAGAGCCTACATTATTTGATTATTAGGAATTACTTTTGTAATTTTTTATAAGGTGTTATTATCCCCAATTCTGGAGATTAGGTTTTGGACAAACATTAAAATATGTAAACGTCTTAAATCGATTCCGATCATTCATGTTATCGGATATGTTATCGTAATAATTTCCTCGCAATTTTTTTTGCATCAAAATCAATGGCCATTGTCATGTTCAATATTGTCTCCATGAACAGTATTTAGGAACAACATGATTCCGATATGTTATCGGATCTCTCCACGATGATTTTGCTTTCCGTGATTGTAATTCACCATAGTGAATTAAGGTTTTCTTCACGGTCCGTCTTCGAACGAATTAGGAACCGCATCAATAACGATGCATCACGTTGCTTCCTCCACGGCCAAACTCTTCCGTATACATGGTCTCGACCCATAGTTATACACGGTCGTGTACTTAAACCATGTAAGATTCTGTTAGTTTTTAGGCCAACATACACGACCGTGCCTTCAACCGTGTACTCAAACCGTGTAAGTTTCTGTTAGTTTTTTGGCCAACATACACGACCGTGCCTTCAGTCGTGTATTCAAACCGTGTAAGTTTCTATTAGTTTTTTAGGCTAACATACACGGCCGTGCCCTCAGTCGTGTACTCAAACTGTGTAAGTTTCTGTTAGTTTTTTAACCCAACATACATGGTCGTGCCTTCAACCGTGTACTCAAATAAATATTCATAATCACTTATAGATTGGTATTTATGTACGCCAATTTTCTTTTGAACTCTAATTTTAATGTTTGAGTTATTGAGTCATGTTTGGATATGGGTACTTAGACCTAATAAGTTTTAACTAAAATTAGAGTTGCCTTTGACTCAATGTTTGATATAATTTTAAATTTGAATATTGGTATGTTTATATGTATTTTGAGATGAATTAATTGAAGCAACATACTGCCAAAGTGGTCCCTCTTGCAGAAATTAATTTATTTCAAAATATAAAAGGTTGTGTGCTTACAACTTCTGTGAATTTTTAATCGACCCAAAGGAAGGTTAATGTTTAACAGAATTGGAAGTGCACCTGTGGTAATAAACTCGTGATGATTATTTAGTTTTACATGTGAATAATAAATCGGCCCAAAGGAAGCTTTATTGTTTGATATGTTCTTATTGTTAGTGTTTGATTACTACGCCAAGATACCACTTAGTAGTTAATGTTTTGTCAAAAGATGAAATATTAATGGGCTACCCGGTATTTTGAGATGGGGTTTACCTTCATTTGAATTTATTATTATTTTGTTGTAAAACCTATGTAAGCTTGTATATTTGTTTGTTGTTCTTATTCAGCTATGAATAATCCTGCTAATATTACTGCCAACATCAATTCCATTCCTATGCTAAATGGCACTAACTTCAAGTTGTGGAAAGATAATCTATTGATAGTACTTGGAGTTATGGATCTTGACCTTGCGTTAAGGACTGATTCTCTTTCACCTATTACTGATAAAAGTACCTCTGATGACAAGAGGGAGATGGAAAAGTGGGAGAAATCAAACTGCATGTATATGATGATCATGAAGAAGACCATTCCAAAAGCATTTAGAGGTACAATATCTGATAAGATAACTAAGGCTAAGGAGTTCCTTGATGAAATTGAGAAAAGGTTTGCTAAGAATGAAAAGGTAGAAATAAGTACACTCCTAGCAAACCTAATCTCAATGAAGTACAAAGGCAAGGGCAATATTAGGGAGTACATCATGAAGATGTCTCATCTTGCTTCCAAGCTAAGAGCACTCAAGCTAGACCTCACAGAGGACTTACTAGTGCATTTGGTTTTGATTTCTCTTCCAGCACAGTTTAGTCAGTTTAAAGTGAGCTATAATTGGAAGAAAGAGACTTAGTCTCTGAATGAGCTCATCTCACACTGTGTTCAAGAAGAAGAAAGGCTAAAGCAAGATAAGATTGAGAGTGCTCACCTAGCCTTAACCCCTAAGAATAGGAATAAGGATAATAAAAGGAAAAGGGATAAAAATGCTACAAATATGGCACCTTAGAAGACACAACCAAAGAAGTCGGATGCATCAAATGGTATTGGTTGTCACTTCTGTGGAGCTGTAGGGCATTATAAGAAGTAGTGCACCAATTATCATGCTTGGCGTGCTAAGAAAGGTACACTTCTTAATTTGGTTTGTTTTGAGGTTAATTTAACTTCGGTACCCATAGACACTTGGTGGATAGATTCTGGTGCAACAACTCACATCAGTGTGTCTATGCAAGGTAGCCTACATTGCTGAAAACCAAGTGATGGTAAAAGATACATCTATGTGGGTAACGACAAGATAGTTGAAGTTGAAGCAATTGGGAAGTTTAGATTATTATTAAAGACTGGATTTTATTTGGATCTTAATGAAACATTCATTGTACCGTCATTTAGTCGGAATTTGATTTCTGTTTCTACTTTGGACAAATTTGGTTATTCTTATTCATTTGGGAATAAGAAATTTAGTTTGTTTCATGATTCAAAATTAGTTAGATCTAGTTCTCTATCTATTTATGATAATCTTTACTTGATTGATATTATTGCTTCATTTAATGAATCCCTGCAAGTAAGTACACAAGGTATAAAGAGAAAATTAACTAATGAAAATTCAGCTACATTATGGCACAAAAGATTAGGTCATATCTCCAAACAGAGAATGGAGAGACTTATGTCAGATGAAATACTAAACCCCTTGGATTTTATAGATTTTGATGATTGTATTAACTATATAAAGGGGAAACAAACCAATAAAAGGAGATTTGAAGCCAATAGGATCTTAGACGTCTTAGAACTTATACATACAGATATTTGTGGGCCATTCCCTACAGTTGCTTGGAATGGTCAACAATATTTTATAACGTTCATAGACGATTTCTCATGATATGACTATCTTTATCTCATTCATGAAAAGTCACAGTCCTTGGATATGTTTAAAAATTATAAGGATAAAGTTGAGAACCAACTCAACAAAAGGTTAAAAGCATTAGATTTGATCGTGGTGGCGAATACTACGGTAGATATGATGGTTTAGGTGAACAACGTCCAGGACCTTTTGCTAAATTCCTAGAGGAATGCAGTATTGTCCCACAGTACACTATGCCTGGTTTACCCACTATGAATGGTGTTGCTGAAAGACGAAATAGAACGCTTAAGGACATGGTAAGGAGTATGATTTGTCACTCCACCTTACCAGAATCACTCTAGGGAGAAGCACTTAAGACTGCAGCATATATCCTTAACAAGGTTCCAACTAAAGCAACTAACAAAACCCCTTATGAACTTTGGACTAGAAAAAAGCCTAGTCTAAAACATTTACATGTGTGGGGATGTCCAGCTGAGGTACGGCCTTATAAGCCCAATGAAAAGAAATTGGACTCAAGAACAATAAGTTGCTATTTTGTTGGGTACTCTGAAAGATCAAGGGGTTACAAGTTCTATAATCCCACAACTAAATCGACATTTGAGTCTGGAAATGCTCGGTTCTTTGAGGATGTCGAGTTTGTCGGGGGAGATACAGTTAGAGATATTGTCTTTGAAGAGGAATACGTTGATATTCTCACAGGTGTTATTGAATTTGGTCAAGATTCCATTCTTAATCTTCTTCAAGACACAATAGAACAAGACAATATTGGAGATCCCATTCAAGATACTGTTCCAGAAGAACAAACTCTACCACCTCAAGAACCTATGCCATTGAGGAGATCCACTAGACAAAGAAGAAGTGCGTTGCTAGATGACTACATCGTATTTCTTCAAGAACATAAGGTTGACATTGGAATGATGGAAGATGATCCAATCAACTTCCGTCAAGCCATTGAAAGTTCTAAATCTCAGAAGTAGATTGATGCCATGAATGAAGAGAGAAAGTCTATGAAAGACAATGACATTTGGGATCTTGTCCCATTGCTAGAACGTACGAAGCCCATTGGTTGCAAATGGATATTTAAGACCAAGAGGGATTCAAAAGGCAATGTGGAGAGGTACAAGGCTTGTCTTGTTGCAAAGGGTTTTACATAGAAAGAAGACATCGACTATAAAGAGACTTTCTCATCGGTTTCTTCGAAAGACTCTTTTAGGATTATAATGGCAGTAGTGGCACAACTTGGTCTCGAGTTACATTAGATGGATGTAAAGACTGCCTTCCTCAATGGTGACATTAATAAGATGATCTATATGGTACAACCAGAAAATTTTGTATCGGGAGATCCAAAGAATATGGTTTGTAAACTTAAGAAATCCATCTATGGACTTAAGCAAGCATCTCGACAATGGTATTTCAAATTTCATCAAGTGATCACTTCACTTGGTTTTGGGACGAATTTGATCGATGATTGTATATATCATAAGTTCTGTGGGAGCAAGCATATTTTCTTGGTTTTATATGTTGATGATATATTGCTTGCTAGCAACGATATAGGCTTATTGCATAAAACCAAGAGATTTCTAGTTGAGAATTTTGAGATGAAAGATCTTGGTGATGCCTCTTTTGTGTTAGGAATACAAATACATCGAGATTGCTCTTGAGGTACTCTTGGATTATCACAAAAGAGCTATATCGAAAAGGTACTCAAAAGGTATAGCATGCAAAATTGCAAACCAAGTGATACACCTGTAGCTAAGGGAGACAAATTTAATCTTAGTCAGTGCCCGAAGAATGATTTTGAGGAAAAGGAAATGCAAAAGATTCCTTATGCATCAGTAGTAGGGAGTCTAATGTATGCTCAGGTTTGTACGCGTCCAGATATTGAGTACATTACATGAATGTTAAGCAGATACTTGAGTAATCCAGGATTAAACCATTGGAAAGCAGCCAAACGGGTCTTACGGTACTTATAGAGAACAAAAGATTACATGCTTACCTATTGGAAGTCAATCAAATCGAGATCGTTGGATATACTAATTCCGATTTTGCTGGATGCCAAGATAGTATGAAGTCTACATCAGGCTACATATATCTGTTGGCTGGGGAAGCTATCTCTTGGAAGAGCATAAAACAATCCCTTGTTGCTTCTTCTACTATGGAAGTAGAGTTTGTAGCATGTTATGAGGCATCCAATCATGGAATATGGTTGCAGAATTTTGTTAGAGGGCTGCGCATTGTGGACACTATTAATAGGCCACTTAAATTATTTTGTGACAATAAGTCAGTAGTTCTATATTCTAACAACAATAGGAGCTCGACGAAGTTAAAGCATATAGACATCAAGTTCCTAGTTGTAAAAGAAAGAGTTCAGAGTGAACAGTTGTCTATAGAGCATATAGGAACAAACTCTATGATCGCGGATTCACTCACTAAAGGAGTGCAACCCAAAGTGTTTCATGAGCACACTGCTCATATGGGAGTCATGACCTTAAGTGACACTAAGTTTTAGTGGGAGTTTGTTACCTTGAATGCATTTATGTCACAGATAAACTTTAATAAGTTGTTTTGGTTCATTATGTTTTGAGGATATCTTCTGCAGAAATAAAGTATCTTGTTTGCCTACACTCTGTTTTTGGTTTATGGTTTGATCTCACTAAGGTTTATGGTGGACCAGTAGAAAATAGACATGTTAAGATCACATTGCATGGAATTTTCTAACTACACATCCATATCATGATCCATGTCATTCAATTATATCAGCATTGTGACCATTGATGGGTAGAGTTACGATAAATGTAATGAATACTACTTTGATCCTATGTTAATATGACTGATGGACCGGATTGGTTATAGATACATTTTGTTCATGACAGCAAATTTAAGCTCATAAGGTTTTGCAAAACATAATTGTAAAGTTACACATATAGTCCAAGTGGGAGATTGTTAGATCCTTAATCCAACGTTGGCCTTATATGTGAAATGATTATGTGTTGCGGGCTGTCATATTAAGTTAAACTCAATTAAAAGTGATCAATAAGATTTGGATATTTGAGTTTTAATGTATCTAATAGGATATGACTCCTTTTATGTGTAGAGACATTATGGGTAGTTTCTATTTTTATGATGGGCTAAAATAGAAAATACCAAAAAAGTAACATATAGTTATCTATATAAATAGTGGTTATGGTCCCCAAGTCATACATATACACCTTTCTTGTCTTTTTGAATCCCATCGTCAAATAGACTAGAGAGAGAAAACAAAAGGGATCTCTCAAAGAAAACGTATAGATCTGGAAGGCCAATCGCACAATCTAAGAATCGTGGATCACAACGGATTTAGGTACGCTTTCGCATATTTATTGTTTAATTCTTAATGATCAAACATGAAAAGATTTAGGATTTTATTTGTGATGATTTTCACAAATTGGTTAATCAAGATTCAACACGAAGATCATAAGGTTGACAGGATTACACATCCTTGGTAGTAATTCTCCTGAATTACTAGTTTTTCCATACTAACATCTTAGAACCATTGAGGAATCTTGCCAGAGATTTCATTGGTAGAAAAATTAAGACTACACAAAGTATCTTGACTTCGTAAGAGTAAAGGAAAGCTCCTTTAGTCGCAAGAAGAAGGGCTTAAATGGTCAAGTTTTAGCCTTGGTTTAATGCTACTATCTATGACAAATGAAAAATTATTACATGATAAATCTAACTCACTCAATCTATCGAGTTGGAAAAATGCATCAAGATGCATTTTCCCGCAGAAATCGTTTGAATCAAGATGGAGAAATATGAGGTTCTTAAGATGAGAAATTGCTTTTGGAAATTGGCAAAAAAATTTGTTAAATGAAAAATAAACAGAGTCCAACTTGGTAAACCTTAGTAGCTAAGGGAAGATTTCACCTGTAAATCAGTTGTTAGTTAGAATGAGTCTTTCTAATTTGACTAGAGTCTGCACCAAGTCCCTTAAACTAGGATTCATGAGTGTTAACTACATGAAGGAAAACTTAAGAGAAGACAAGTTAGTGAGGTGCAGAATTTCTGATGGGATCTGTCCTATAAAGTTTGAATTAAAGAGGATGAGACGTTCTAATTGTGAAAGATTGGCTATTGCAGATGGTATTTTAGAATAATGAAAGTCACTAGATGAAAGATAGAGCATTTTCAAGTGAACAAGCTTGAAGATGCTGCTGTTAGAGTTGATGGGATTAGAGAGACAACTAGAAGAAAGGTCAAGGCTAATCACATGGCTGCTATGCTCATCACATTTTACGCCATCCCAATTACAACAATGCATTGTAAAACCACATTAGATAACATGCATTGTAAGTGAACAAAAGATATACCGAGAGTCATTTGGGGTTATAGGATTTGGCAAACGGTACGATATAACTAGATTATGATCAATATGGATTATATAAGGGTAAAGTCACTTAGATGAGATTACTAGGTTTTTAGTTTAATGATGTAAAGTCTAGTTGCTCTCATCAACCTTCGATTATCATTGTAGTGGAATTGAGCCCTAGATTCCTCATCTTGTTGTCTAAAGTCATGAGGACTTCCGTGTTAGTTGTTTACTTTAGTCAAGATAAAATAAATTGTATGATTATTTGTCGTATTAGTACATAGGCCTATTTGACATCTAATTGTGTACTTACATTACTATACACTAAGTATTTTGGCTCAATTTTCTTTTTTAGGTGAGGATTGTTTAAGGAATCCCCTATACAATTTGATGGGTTTAGGTTTCAAGAAGAAATATGGGAAGAAGTATGAGGACTTAGATCTTGAGAACTATTATTATTACTAATTTTTGTTTTTATCATAAACTTAGTATTTATATTTTAGATATTGTATTAGACTTATATAAGGAACTACCTATGGCTTCATGACTTATTTACTTATATCTATATTTTATAAGTCCCTTAGGTTCTAAGACCGAGATATCTATCATGTTTTATCTGCTACGTTTTTCTAAAGCTAATAAACCTTCAAATGTTTTTTTTTTTTAAAAAAAAACTTCAAACATTTATAAAATTTCATTAATTTACTAAAGTTGGAAGTTTTGAAAAAATAATTGTAATAATTTTCAAACTCAAACTTTTCTCGAATCTAATTTTTTATTTGTAAACGTGAGGTATTTAAGATTGAAATAACATCATTTCAGTCTTCTAAAACTCCTTGCATTTTTTTTTTCCGTAAACATTACAAATAAAGAAGGAAGTATTAAAATAACTCACTAAATTAATCATGCAATAAATTACTATTTATTAAGATAATGTTACATGTAATAAAGATATGACTACTATTAACAATTCTGACTCTTTTCGAGACTCAAAAATCAATCCAGCTCATTAACCTTTAGGCAATAAAGTTGGATTTATTAGTAGTATTGGTTTCTCGTATAGTAGAGAGATATTGTTGCTTTTTGACATCACTTAATGTTAAAAGTTACTGATATTTACAGTTTTTTTTAAATGCAATAATAATTGGCTATTGTAAAGCTTGGTGATAATAGTAAATATTCGGAAAAAGAGAAAATGATATGGCATAAGTAGATGAACACGAGTTCGACAACTTTAATGATAGAGTAAACAGCAAATATTTATTTCGTTAATAAGTCCAATCTTGGGAGCTTCTCGAAAATTAAGATATATTAGTTAAAAGCCCGTATAATATGTGGATAAAAGATTGAATTTTGATTGTAAAATTGTTTTTTAAAAAATGAAAATATTAACATGGTAAAAATTGAATTTGAAATCTAGAGAAGCATAAACCATATTAATCACCAGTTTTGCTTTTTTCCCCTTGCATTTTTACTCTCAACATTGAAAAACAACAATTTTTTAAAATTATTATTAACTAAATAAAAAACTTATAAAAAAATATTTCTTTTTTCTTTGTAAAGAATAATAAATTTCCTAACTTCTTGATACAAATAATTATGGCTGTAGATTGTTGTTGATGTGCTTCTAGATTAATAAATTCTTTCTTTTGTTAAAAACATTATGGTAACATTATAGATAAAAGAGTAAAAATGAAAATGCTATCAATTATGGTAATGCAATTCATTGAATTATTATTCAATT
The DNA here is from genome assembly GCA_037954665.1 of Laguncularia racemosa. NCBI lineage: Eukaryota > Viridiplantae > Streptophyta > Magnoliopsida > Myrtales > Combretaceae > Laguncularia > Laguncularia racemosa. The sequence goes on from JBBMOL010000188.1 coordinate 1,130,212, forward strand.
GATAATTTCATATCTAAGTCCCATTATTAAATTTTTTCTTTTTCAATTATAACAAATTTAAAAGCAATTAATATCAAGTGTGTAAATAATGATAATTAATAAAAATTATATTTATTAAAAGTTGTATGTATGTATGTATGTATGATTAAAAAAAGTTAGCATCATCTTTAAATTCCTTAAATGCATAGAAACAGTTATATTTTAAAATTTTTATAATAATGAAATATTAATGATAATAACAAAAATCTTTTATATTATCATGTGAAAATTGTAATTCATTTAAATTTTCTATATTTTCATCCATTACCACTTGACCATTTACACATCTTCATTTTCATAAATTTCTACTAATATATATCACATTAATATTTACAAAGTAATTATAATAAATGTCCATCTCTCTTTAATGCAATATAAACTTTCTATTTCTAGTAACTTTTTATGTCCCTCCATTTTTTGTGATGCATAATAATATGGGTATAAATCATCCACATTCTTTAGTCTACCTTTGTTTACAGATTTCTTAAGTTGTACTATTGATTATCATTAATATTCACCAACTGAATTCAACCTTAAAATTTGACATTATCGACATCGATAATCTTTAAATTGAAAAATATAGATATAATTTATTCACTTATAATTTTGAATTTGTATTAATAAAATAATTAATTCATTACATTATAACAAATAAAAATGTTGTGATTTTCTTTTTTTTCATATATCGAATATTCTCAATTCACTTTTAAATCGGCCTTTACACATCCTACTTTCAATAGCTAAATGCTCTTATCACATCTTTAATATTAGGAAATTTCTTGTTCTTTTGAATCCTACGACACCAACCTAACCCCCTCCCCCCATCACACCCACACCCCTTTGCCCTACCAACCCCCACCTCCACTCTAAAAAAAAAAAAAAAACCCAATATTTGAAACAATAATATTATAACATATGCTATTTATATTTGAGAATCAACATCATTTGTCATGATATAACAATAATATTGTAACATATGCTAATTATCATAAAATGTAATACAATATGTATAATATAAAAAAAATCATGATTTCGAGAGTAATAATTGTACAAACTTGACATAATACCCCATAATAATTATTCCATGTCATTACTTTCTTTTATAAGAACCATTTAAATTCTGCTTAGTTTGCTCTTTTTCTTTGTAGACATTTATTAGTCATTGCTTTACATTATATAACAACTACCAAAAACCATGCATCTTTTTCTCTAAAAATATTAGTCAAAGTGAGAAGGAGGAGATTAGTAAGTTGCCAAGCATTGATTTGAACAAAGATATGGGCAAATATCTCAGCATTCCTATTAAGGAAGATGGAAAAATTAGGGCCACAAATTTAAATTTTATAGTGGAGAAGGTAAGGAATAAATTAATTGGGTAGAAGGCTAAATGCTTAACATGGTAGGGAGAAAAGTGATTGCCTCTTCAATCCTTGGAGGGATCACTAACTACTATTTGCAAGCCATTCCACATCTTGAAGGCATTGTAAGGAGGCTTGAAAAGATTAAGAGAGACTTTCTTTAGGGCTCTATAGGAGAGAGAAAAAAAAAGGGGAATTCATTGCATATCTTGGGAGAAGATTAAAAAGTTAAAAAGAAACCAGTGGTTTAGGTCTCCTAGATATTAAACCTAGAATTAAAGCTTATATCATCAAATTATTTTGAGTATTCATAAAAGAATTTATTATGGACTAGGGTGGTGATAGAGATGTCACATTTCTAATTTACTATGACATCGATAGTTCATCATATACCTTATTTAAGTAGAATATATAAAGCTATGATTACTAAGTGAGTTTCTAAATTAGTTTTATGACCTTGAAATCATTAATTAAATTGAAAAACAAATGACAATTCGTTGATTTTGAAAGAAAAATTGGAGGTTCATTACCTTTGGAAAATTTAGTGGAAAGCATGAAATGGAAATCTAAGTCTTAGGACTTAAGGGGTCTATGAAATACAAACATAGGTAAATGAGCCATAGAGTCACAGGTAGCTTGTATAAAGGATAATTGTGGTATTAGAACAAAATTAACTAAGTATATATTAAAATGAGAAAATAAAAATAATCCTCATAATTTAAGTCTATGAACTAATCCCCATACTCCTCTTTAGAGCTAAAACCTAGTATTTCATAGGGTAGATTTGTTAAATAATTCTCACTTGAAAAAGAAAAGAAGAATGAGTTACAAGGGTCTAATACACAGTAACAAAAACACATACATGTATGTCAAGCAGACCTATATACTGATACAACAAACAATCATTCAATTCATTTAATTATTTTTTTTAAACATCTAGCATAGGAATACTCATAACTCCGAACATCACAACGAGAGACATGGAGTTTAATTCCACCATAGTAGATATAGGGATTGATAAAAGCAACTAAACTCCACATTATCGAAAATCGAGTACCTCAATAACCTCGTTTAATTGACCTCATCGTTATATGGCCTCACTAATTGTAGTCTAACTATATTATATCACCTACCAGGACCCATAATACTCGAAAGACTCTCAATATGCCTTCTCTCCATTCACAGTATCCTTTATAAGCTATAATGGTACTTGCTAGCTACTCGTCGAGTCATATCTCTATAACTTAAGTGCCTAATTACAGTGCCATTTCGAGGTATATGACCACACTCATAATCCTGATCCAAGTTTTGTCACTTGTTGGCTCAAGTAACAATGCACAAGTAGCAAACAGTTACTTACTCGAGTTGATTATTGGTCCAATTAATTTTTCTAACCTAGTACATAACACTCGAGTTACTACATACTTGAAAAGGTTGACGATTTTGAAATTTAAATTTAAATTCCAATTGAATTGATTTAATTGGTTTTATGCATCAAAGAGAAAATTTAAGTTAGTTGATTATTTTAAGTGATTGAATCCTATCCTATCCTATGGTTATTTTAAACTACCGAAGGCCCATATGAGTTATGAGCCTAATTAGGTTTACTTAGGCCTCATTAGTGTTTAACTAATCATGACTCAAACCATTTAGGGTTTATTTATTTAAACTTAATGAATTATTTGGAATTTTAAGTCTAAATGTGTTTAAAGCCTAACTAGGTTATTTAGGTTAGATATATATATTAAGTGAGATTTAACATATTTTTCCTTGATGTTGGCATGTTTTCGAAGAATTTAAATTTGTATTAAGTAATAATTTAATTTTAAGGTTTTGATGGATAGTGGAATTAAAAAGGAAAAAAAAAAACGAATTCAATTTGGAGTTAAATTAAAGAAGTTATGAAGTTTTGAAATCAGATACAATCTAAACATAACCATGTTCAAAATGTATTGAAGTTAAAGATTAACATAAAGTTACATGGGAGCTAGACACGATCATGTTCGTTGGTTATGTATCTCTTTGAGCTAATTGATTTAGACATGACCTATAGACACTACCATGTTTAGACCTTGTCAATGGCTATGTCTATTAGAACATCATGTTTTACACTATTTTGATTGATGAATTAAATATGACTCGAAGTACAATCATGTTGGATAGTGTGTTAGCCTAAAACACAGAGCTTTTGACACTCATTATATAAATAAAAGAGGACTTGACATTAAAAAATAGACATGTTTTTTTAAGTTGTTCTAAGGTTTTAGAGAGAGATAAAACAACTACTTTTTTGAACTTCAAGAAATTAGGGTTTTTCTTAGTTTTAATTTATTTCCTTGATGATAAATGTTTATAGATCATTGGAGAATTCGGTTTTCAATATGATTAGTGCTTAATTTTCCTTAAGATCTAGACTTGTAAAATCTAGGTTTATTAAATAACTAAAATTTCTATTATTAAATGAATTTTTCTATTTCTTGATTTATGCATATGTTCTTGATTTTGATTAGATTAATATTTCTAGAGTATTAGTCTATCTATTTGATATTATACATTAAGATTAAGAAATTTGATGTGTAATTAGTTTTAACATGATTGAAGAGAGTTGATGTAATTTTAGAAATAAGTTGCATAATTCTTTTAGATTTAATTAATTCAGTTAAGGGAATTTATTGTTTTTAATGCGGTCTTTGAATTATGTTATTGTGAAAAGATTTAAATAGATAATTTTAAGATTATAGTTAATAAGTTTCAGAAAATTATTATCTTAAATTAGAAATCCCCCAATTAATGAAATTTAAAAAAAGGATTTGAACAATCTTTATTAATGTCACATAATAATCCTAGAGAAAACAAAGTCTAAATATTAGTTTTACTGTAACAACCTAAAAATTTTGAAAAACTATATTAAAATTTAAGAAAATGAGCAAAACAATAAATATTTGTAAGATAGGGTAGTAAGTATAACATTTATGTGATTCTAAAAAAAATTGATAAAATTAATAATGAAAAATTAAATCACTATAATATATTAATACTATTTTCTTAATTTACATATAATGAAGATTTTCTAATAAATAATAAGTAATAATTAAATTTTAAATTTAGAATAGTTAAATAGGATTTTTTAAATATATATTTATATTTAAAATATTTTATTTAATATATATATAAATTTTTGTATCATTTAAATAATTTAATAAAATATTAATACATATACTAACTAAACCCATGAGTTGATATTCACCTTCCCTTATCTATATTTGCTTGCGAAACTCTTTTTCTCTCTCCTCATTTTTTCCTCCCTTGGTCAAACTACCCTGTGCTTATCTATCCTTTCTTTTCTTTCTTTCTTCTTCCCTTCTCCTCTTCTCTTTCTTCTTCATCAAACCCAAATTACAAATTCAAACTTTTTTCCCAAATTTTAAAAATTCATAACTTTTTCATATTAACTCTAAATAAAAAACCATAAGCATTATTACGGTCCCTAAAAAGAGAGTGCTTTGCAACAAAATCATACTTACTAGGTAAATTTTGAATTTCAAATTCTAGTTTAAATCCAAACGAATTAAAAAAAAAAATCGTTTTGATTCCAGTTGCTTCCATTTCCCACACGCTTCTCTCTCTCTCTTCTACACATTTCTTCACTTCCTTTTTAATTGCCACTCCCCCTCCTCCATCTCCAGGTCTAGCCTGGTTGTTGACGTGGCGCATAAACGTGCTGCTCTCTAATCCCATGGCACACGTCCTGACCTTGATGTACTATGTCCAAACTTCGGGAGATCGATATGGCACCGTTGAAGAAGCTGGAGGAGATCGTACTCTCAAAGATGCTAGTGACTGTGGATAGGTTGGAGTAAAGGGCGGTTCTAGCGGACAGAGAAAGCGAGAAGGACCAGCGAACATAAAAGGGAATAAAAAAGAAGGAAGACTAGCATCCTATATGAACAACAGGTGAGTTTTCCTTCGCCTATTCTTCAGCAAGAACCCAGCTTCGGTGACCCTTGTGACGGAAACATTGAAAAATGAGCCTCCAAATCTCTAGTCAAAGTTGACAAATCGAAATTTAAAAAAAAAAAAGCAGCTTTCTTTAGGGAGCTCGGCTGATGTACATTTTGATTTCATGGAGTTTCAAGAGAGTAGAGAACATGATCATGGATTATTAGATAGTTCCTTGACTGGGTCAACAAAAATTAAATCAACCGAGGATTGTAATCGTAGGAATTTGGACTCTAGGATTTACGATGGTAGGGAGTTTTATAATGATAAGGCAGGTGGCGATGTGGTTTCAAAGGTTCTTCTCAATGGAAAGAAACAGAAACAGGGTGGAAGTAGGAAAGGTAGAGGTGGAATTAAAGGTGCTAACAAATTAATTAAGTTGAGTAGTTTTTCAAGTATGGGAATATTGAATGGTAGAGATGGAACCAAGAGAGTATAGTTTAGGGAGGAGATGGAGGCCTTGAGGTAGGTTAGTGTCTTAGGATAGCAAAACCTTTAAAATAGGATTTATGGTCATCTTGGCCTTGTAGTAGCTCAAGAATTGTCATCTATTGCGAAATATAAGCATCACAAGCGAATTGTTTTTTCGGGGTTTAATTCTCATCAGCAACATTATAGAAGGGGTGTCAGTCAATTGCTTGGCATTCTCAAAGAAATGTGTGATGAAGAAGTGACTCTTGAACAAGAAATGATAGTAAATAATAATGACACAAAATATCATAATCCTGTAGATTGTGACTATAGTTAGGATGTTAATCATGGAGATAATAGGGTAATTTTAGAAGAAGAATGTCTGGAAGACAGTGATGGCAATGGTGAATATTTTTCTAATGACCAAAAATATGTAGTGAAGGACACTAAAAGACTTGCATCAAAACTATACAAGTTTAGGCAGGTCCCAAGTCGTTGGTCGAGGTAACAAAATAAATAGAGGGAGCTAGAAAACTATTGGTGGATGCATAAGGATCTCACTTGGAACCCCGGTCCTCTTACTCAAAAGATATCCTTGGTAGCCTTAGTTCAAAACTTGACTTTGCCAAATCTTGAAGAGTAAGTGACTTAGATGAGGGTTAAACTCTACAGGTTATTGGAGGCAAAGAGATCTGTGGTATTGAGTGCTAAGGAGCTTGGGACTACACTTATGGGGATGGTGAAACAAGATAATCGGCTTCAATTAAGTGCCAGGGTATATAAGTTGTGTATTCAAATGTGCTCTATACAAATAATAATTGGTGGAGCAATTGTTACAACAAGCCCTTGAGAATAAGAAAGAACAAGAAATAGCCTTATTGTAGGTCCTTATGTAGGTAGTGCAGGAGTAAAGGGTTACTGAAGATACATGGCGTAATGTTGAGCAATATGCAATTGCTCAGAGATATGCAGCTAACATTCTTTAGGAGAAGATTTTTATTCCATGTACTTATCCGAGAACTACTATGAACTATAGAGAAATAAGACCCAAGTGAGTAGAAAACTCTATGATATGCTATAATGTTATGTTTACTTCTAATATGTTGTGTATGTGTGTGTTTTCTTGCTTGGTTACTACTATAGTTGTTGTGGTTATTATTTTGAAGTTAGAAGTGGAGTAAAATGGGTCGGGAATGAAATTTTGTAAAGAGATTAGAAGTTAGATGATACGGATAAATATTGTTTTAACAACATAAAAATACTAATCTAATGGTATAAGGAACAAAATGGTCTAAAAATTTAAATGTCACCATTTGGACGATGGTGTTATGCCAATGTCGCTACTATTGGCTTGATACCATGATTTTAATCTTATTTTCTTCAAACTAAATTAATATAAAAACTTTACTTTTTCCTTATATACGTAGTATATATGTATACATATTGTGGAACAAACTATATCATTACATACACATGAAAATCTAATTATGAACATATGTATATGCTCGAACAAAAGTATTTTTACTCTATATTTATATAATACATTTATACATATAATTATAAAAAATCACGAGTACGAATTTTCATCTTTTAAAATTAATAAACATATTCTTTTGTTTCCCCTAAATTTGTAAAGGAATATGTTTTACAAACTTATTCTTTAGCTAAATATATATATATATAGTAATCTTTTACATATATGTATATAGATGTTTGCTCCTGTGTACATATATATATATATGTATATACTTAATGACTTAAAAAATGTTTGATTGAGCAAAACAATTTCTATCCCAACTATGTTATATGTATATATATGAAGGAATCAATAAATATACACATATATTTACGTTTTCCTATATAAGAAAGACTTGTGGTCTTATTTTTATAAATTTTAGGATTTTGATAATTGAGGATATTGCAAGAGGGTACATTTGGTCACCCTGCTTGGCTTTAGAATGTAGAGAATTGAGCACTTGTGAAGTGAAATGACATAGTTGTGTTAGGAATAAAAATTGTAGATTAATCCCAGGTGGTTGATCTAACGATTGATGAGTTTGGGTTGTACTGCACTATTATTGATCCGACCTCATATGTTGATTCATTTTTAAAATTTATTTATTTGTGATTTTATTGTCTCGTTAGTTTGATTTTATTTGGTTGGTCTAGTCTTTCTTGCTATATCTGCGACGTGTAATGCTTGATTCTTTTTGCTATAGTGAATATAAATATATATTATAGATTATTTTGCTTATGGGATTGGCTTGTAACCATATATTGTTTGATTACCTTGAACCAATTAATTAAATGATTGGACTTAACTAAAACTGGTATCATGTATTGCATGATACATTACATAAAATCGAAGGTCATCATTGCTACAAGGCACATCGAAAGTAATCGGAGGATTACTGTTCCAGCAAGTGTGAACTAAGTGATTAAGCTGTTATCACACCTTGACGATTCCGAGTTTAGTCTGTCCTTGAAGGTGTTTAGTGCTTGGTGTATGAGTAACACTTGAGCTTATAATATTAATTTTAAGAGACAATATCTAAAAAGAAATAAGAGTAATCAATTAAGTATGAGACCCGAGTATTGATGGTATGATCCGAATCTCTAACCTGAGGTCAAAGGGGGTTTAAACCCTAGACTTCAAGCTGGTTACCGGAAGACCGCGTGCGATGTTGCATTCATATGGTTGTCTATATATAGCATATGATTTGAAAACTTACAATTGCTTGTACATGTATAGTATTGAGAGTATTGCACTCCTATCTCACTGAGCTATAATGTGCTCACCCCTCCATAGATTGATTTGGAAGAAATAACACAAAAGCTTGGGATGGGATAAGATATGATATGACGAGAGTTTTTGGGAATCAAGAACGATAGAGTGAGATTTATAATTGATAGATTATTTAGATGTAATATTATTCCTAGGAACTTGATGTAGAAATTGAAACTATGAGGTTTAGAATTATTTTTCTATTTTATTGTTTTAGTAGGAGATTCCGATTTTCTGCGATCTTGGTCGACCGTGAAATATGAGAATCCATTGTTATATTCTTATTATATGATTATATGTAATATAATTAGTTGCAATTGTTTAAATAATTAGTTAGAGTCTTGCGACCTCTGACTTGCAAGATGGTTATCATGTTACAAGTACACATGTGACGTGATGGTTTTAGTGGAAACTCTCAGGCCCCCCTTTAAGGCATGACATTTATCATCTTGAAGTTAATTATAAATTGCTTTGCTTTTCTATCTTTTAATAAAATCTTGGTTCTTTAGTTAATATTCTATTATAGTTTTTAAATCAATCAATCCCTATAATTTACCGCTTAGATAATGAGGTATAGGTTAATATTAATACTCATAATCCGTATAAGATGATATATGTATTTAATACACTATAATATAAAATTTGATAGATACACTGTCTCACATTATAATTATAATGATAATTTGATGTTAATGATTAATGATAACTCTAAATGGTTATACAAGGCGAAAACAAAAAAGATAAGAAAAAGAAATTAAAAAAAAAATGTAGCACTAGAGACACGAATGAACTTTAATATAATAGATGCTTTTATTCTTTCAATCACAAGAAAATGAAAAGGGCAGGTTTTTCCTCATTCTATGGTGAGGAAGTCTATGCTTCATTTTAGTACTTATACAAGCTCCTAACAACCCAAATATGCTCATTCCCCCAATTTAGTTCAACAAGAATTTTATTTAGCATATTCTTTTCACTCTTTTACATCCTCTAGTCCAATTCATGCTCACAACTGCCCCAACGACAAATCCACTAGTGTATCCCATGAAAACAACTAGCCAATCAATTTCAATCCAAGTGCTTGAAGCATGATCCTTTTCTAACAATGGTGAAGGTGATACTTCAATAATATTTCCACATTTCCTTAATAAGGGAAGTCCACAAAGACCAGGGTTTCCTCTATATGAGCTATCGTTAAAGGTCGAAAATTGTTTTGTCTGAGGTATAAGACCTGTTAGTTGATTAAAAGATACATCAAAGGATGAAAGTGTAGTAAGATCCGTTAACTGTTGAGGAATTTTACCGGAGAGCTTATTATGAGAAAGATCCAAAGATTCCGAGTTTGTCAAACCATTCAGGCTGAAAGGAATTGAACCTGTAAGCATATTATTGGAAAGATTAAGAAAGTGTAACCCTTCAAGAGTTGCAATGGATTTTGGAATTTCTCCTGTGAAGTAGTTGCTGGAAAGATCGATCCCCATGAGGGACTCTGGGATTTTCGTGTATTCCACATTTATGCCTTTATTGGTCATCGTTACTGTATAGAAGTAACTCGGTCCACAAGATACGTATGACATTGTCCGATCTTCCTTATTAGCATCAACTCTCATTGCCCTCCAACCTTCAAAGTACCGAGCTGGTAGGTGGCCAGTAAAGTTATTATTGGAAAGGTCGATGATCTGCAATTTAGAAAACTCAAAACCACCAGGTGATTTCTCTATAATTCCATGAAATCTATTAGAGCGTAAGATGAGAATGCTTAAGGTTGGAAGCTTGCCCAGCCAGAAAGGGAAAACATCAATGATCCCGTTGTTTCCCAGATTGAGGAATGCCAGCTCTGTGCAATTTTCCATATCTCTTGGCACTGGCCCCTCCAGTTGATTATAGCTCATGTCAATCATCATCAAATTGCATTTATTTTTTCCTACTTGAGGAATTGGTCCATCAAAGGCATTGTTGCGCAAACTTAACACAAGTAGATTACCCATACCAACCAAGTTAGTTAAGCATTGTGGAATTGTACCACTCAAGTTATTATTGCCTAAATCGAAAATCTCAAGGTTGACAAGATCACACATCCTTGTTGGTAATTCTCCTGAAAATTCATTGTTTGAAATGAGGTAATAATGGAGAGAAGAGTTTGTTGAGGGGATAGGAAGTGATCCTTTCAAACGGTTGAACCCGAGATTTAGATTTTGATGACTCTCTTTCGACAATGGCACGTTACCCTCTAATCCTGACAAATGGTTATAAGAAAGGTCCAAAAAGCGTAGACTTTTTATACCATCCTCACCAATCAGACATTGGGGAATCGTACCAATCAATGTGCTATTCCGTATATAAAGACCGTCAAGGTTATCAAGATTGCAGATCCATGTTGGTATTTTTCCGTTGATGTCATTTGAGGACAAATCGAGAATTCGCAGACTATTTTGGCTTTGTAAGAACAAGGGAAAGCTGCTTAAGTTGCATGAGGCAAGACCTACATACTGAAGTTTTGAGTTAGGTTTAGTGCTATTATCTATGACAAATGAGAATTTATTATATGATAAAGCTAGCATTTCTAAACCATCAAATTGGAGAAACATGTCTTGATGAGTTTCCCCCCCGAACTTGTTTAAACCAAGAGAAAGGAATCTAAGGTTCTTGAGATGAGAAAAATTTCTTGGAATTTCACCGCAAAATTTGTTAACGGAAAGATCAAGTATCTCCAACTTGGTAAGACTAAGTAGATGAGGGAAAATTTCACCTGTAAACTGATTGTTAGATATATCTAGCCAATAAAGCTTAGTGAGGTTTGCCACTGATGGGGGTATCTGACCTTGCAATTCACAACCAGCGAGACTAACATACCGCAAGGAAGTCAATCTTGATAGGGAATCCGGTATAGGGGATGATATCTCCACAGTATCAAGAGCAAGTTCTTCTAAGTTGACTAGATTTTGCACTAAGTCCCTTAGATTAGGATTCATGAGTGTTAACTGATTGTTAGACAAATTAAGAGAAGACAAGTTAGTGAGATGTAGAATTCCTGGTGGGATTGGTCCCAAAAAGTTTGAATCATAGAGATCGAGACTTTCTAACCGAGAAAGATTGCTTATTGCTGGAGGTATTGTAGAGTTACTGAAGTCATTGTGTGAAAGATTAAGCCTCTGCAGGTGACCAAGCCTGAAGACGCTGCTGCTTGAGTTGATGGAGCCAAGGAGACAACTATGAGAAAGGTGAAGGCCAACCACATGTCTGCTAAGCTCATCACACTCTACACCATCCCAATTACAGCAGTCTCCAACTTTGCCTTGTTCTATCCATGTTGTCAAATTTGGTCCAACATTATTATAACCACATGGCCCATTGTAAAAGGTGGCCTTGAACTCCAATAAGGCATGCCTCTCTTCTTTGTGACACTTGGGCTGCATTTTTCTGTTGAAAGAGTGAGAGTGAGGAGTACTAAACAATAAGAGAAGAGACAACAATAGTAAGATGGAAAGAGATGACGAGGACTTCATGAAGAAATGATGAATTTTATTGGACATTAAAGAAGATGTGTATACCTTAGCTATAGCTGTGTAGTGCGCTTTATATTGAATGATCTTCTACACCTTTTTGGGTTTTAGGGGGAAAAAATTTATACCTTTTTTGGTGTTAAAGACTGACTTGCTTACCCATTTTTCCGTAGTCAACACTCTTGGAAAGACTTTATAAAAAGATTTGTTATTTTTAATTGAACTAAATTTTCATCTAGGGCTTAATGTGATGTTTTTCATTAATTTCTGATTAAAAGAAATTAATTTATGATACTGGTTAATTATTGGAAGCAAAATTGAGCTTAAACTAACCACCACTATTAAAAGTTTGCTGCTATTGTTGTTTTCCGCCTCTACCAAATACTAAATGCTACTAATATCTACAATTTCTTAAAATACGATTGTTGGGCAATTGTAAAGCCTAGATTATAGTAGATGTTGAAAATAAAATAAAATAAATAAAAATCTGAAAAGCACTTTTCGCAAAACAAACACATCCAAAGTTGAATCTTTAACTTATAGTAGAACCAGTTAGCTTAATTACCTAACAGCATGTTTACAGATTGGTTTTGGACAGAATTTGCTTATTCTTCAGAAAAGTTAATCAAACATGTAATTCAAACTGAATATTAAAACTTGCTGCTACGTGGAGGGGACTTCATTGTAGTCATTCATTTATCAGAACGACTTTTCTAAGCCCAAGTTTTCGTGGAAGTTTATAGCAGTGAAGAAGACATGAAAGGAAGAAAATGCAGACAAACGGAGAATTGTTCGTGGAAGTTTACCCATTTTTCCAGTCGACGCCCACTCTCGACTTCAATGTCATTACCAGACAAACGGAGAACAGAAGAGAGATGAAAATTCTTTTGGACTAACAGAGAGACTTTCGATAATAATCGCAGCCAAAGTTGAACGGGCGCTTGGCTTTTTCTTCGTCTCGATGTTTGAGATTTAGAATTCCAACTCGCCTATATACATATGTTAGGTTGCTATAACAGGCTTAATAGTTGAAAGAAATTTTTCTAAAATGTGATATGTGAAGAAAATAAAATATGTCTAGTTGGGATAAGATGGTCTCCAAGAATGATGAATCCGTAAGAGAGAATTTCTGAAATCGTAAACGTATTTGCATAAATAAATGAATTGAATTTTCAAGAGAATATTTATACATTTTGATTATTAATTACTTATTACCTCTTTAACCATCTGACTAATTTGAAAGGATCCGACCAATTTTTAACTAGTATGCTAATCATTGTTTCCTAACAATTAACCCCACCCTCGAAAGAACCTTGTCCCAGAGGTTCACGATGGCAAAAGCTGTAGTTAAGACTCTTAATTATCATTCACAGGCAGCTGCAGGTGGCACTCCCGGGCTTGGATTGAGTGTAAAATTCACAAAAAAATTAGTTAAATATAATTACAGAATGATTAAAAGATTGTATTAAAAACCTTAAAAATATCTTGTATAAGATTTTATTAAGAGAAATAATCACACAAAAAGCAAACCGTAAAGAATTATTAAATAAACAATAAAATAAATTAAAATCATAAACTTATTACAGTCGAATAAAAATTCAAAGCAGGTAATCACACTCAGGATAATTTAATTAGCTTAATCATAAAATTTCATAATAAAATACTAAAATTATTAAGTTTAGGTAAGTTATCGCGTACAATATATATGGAGATTGGCCTCCTTCGCCCCATATCCAGAAATACACTAGGCCAAAAAGAAAAAGAAAAAGTACAAAAAACGAAAGGAGATAAGGACGAGCAAGAGAGAAGAGAGATTAAAGAAAAAGTGAAGAAAAAAAATTGTAACTTACACATACGACCTCTAAATCACAAACCGAGATCACTAGTACGATCCTTAAGGTGAGCTCTATGAAACTAAACTAATTTTGCTCGAAATGAGCTTTGTTTTCAAATTTTAAATATAATTTTAATATATATATAAAAATTAGGATTTAGTTTAAGAAATAATTAGAATAATTGGAAATACAGTAGATAAAATGATATTCATCACAAATTGAGTGTAATAGCATGATTTTCTTGCATTTTAGGAGAAGAAAATTATTTCGTGAACCTATCCAAAGATTACTATAAGTAATCGAAGATGAGAATCAGGTAAGTCTATGATGTATTGTTATTCGTATATGATGTGAATGTCGTTACGAATATATAAATAATTTTGTTTACATTGGTTCCCGCTATGTCTAGATTTTATATATATATACATATAGAATGTATGTTGTTGTGGAGTCGTCCGGTGTGGGGAAGGAAAAAGGGAAAAGGGAAAGGTGCCAACGTGGGAAAAAAAGAGAAAGGAGAAGGAAAGGGGAAGAAAAGAAAAAGGAAAAGGAGTTGGTGGGAGAAGAAGGAAAAGAACGGAAAATTGGATGTATATGGAGGCGTGCGAGTGTATGTGTGTATTTAGTGTGTGATAATGCCAGTTGCGTATGGCGGATTTATAAGTATAAGTGCATATGTGTATGTGCTAATGAGATGAGAAACTATCCTTTTAATATTATGATTGAGTAAATGCTCCCCTTGTCTACATTGGATGTGATTGAAACTTTTGTGTGCCTGGCCTTTGCGTGATCGTCGTAAAACATTAAATAATTATTACGACTGAAATAAAAATTTATATGCATTACAGGAGACATTGCATATTGAGGGTCATCACTGCTACATGACGCATTGGAAGTAATTGGGGAATTACTGTTCCGCCAAGTGTAAACTAAGTAATTAGGAGATTATCGTGCCTTAATGGTTCCGAGTTCGGTCTGTCCTTGATGGTGTTATTGCTCGATGTGTAAATGACACTTGAGCTAATTTATAATATTAATATTATATAGTAGTAAGAGATAATATTTAATCAAAAGATAAGACAAATCTATTAAGTGTGAGACTCGGGCACTGATGGTATGATCCAAATCCCTAACCCAAGGTCAAGGGAGATGCAAATCCTAGATTTCACGTTGGTTGCTGGAACACCGCGTGCAATGTTACATTTATATGGTTATTCATGCATAGCATATATTTTGAAAACTTATTTGAAATTGATTGTGTTTGTAAATAGTATTAAGATATTGCACTTCTATCTCACTGAGCTATTAGCTTACCTTCATACAGATTTTGCTTTGCAGGACGAGATTATATAAACTTCTTTAAGAGACATCATAGTAACGTATGTATAATTGCTTCAAAACTCAAGAAACAGGAGTAAGAGGGTGAGATAGTGAGAATATTGTACTTAGCTTGATAGACTCAAAGACCTAGAGGATTATAGATATTAAAATCTGATCTCGAAGGATCTTAATTATATATATATATATATATATATATTTGAATGGGACTCTAACAAGATCCTCTCCTAAGACATATATGATGTATCCGTTGAATACGAAACGAGTTTTGGTTGAGCTGAAAAAATGCCAGAGGCATTCGTACTATTAATTATTATGTCTTTAATAGGTTAAATAGTATTGATGTAAAACACTTCACGATTGCGTAGTTAAGATTATACAATCATGGTGAATTGTCACGAATTGTGTACCCTATGGGTGTGACATTGAGACCTCTAAATTCTCAAGTACTGTTTCTTACCGAAAGACAAAAAATTCTCCAAGTACTGTTGTCTGGTTTAGGCTCATATGAGCAGCTGATGCAGTAGTGTCAACCGCAGCAGAATCAATCTCAGTTTGGCCTGCAACAGTTGTCTGCTGTCAACCAGTCTTTTAAGGGACCAGGGCATGAAATCTATGGAAGCTTCACAATCTGCTCCTTGATCCATTTGGTTTGCCTTCGTTTGTTAAGTGCCGTATCGACTAGTGATGCTGAAGTTGGACTCGACCGAGGATCTTCATAAGACATTTGGTTCACCATGGTCAGATGAGCCGGCGCGCGAAGGGCGACCCAGAATTTACCATCCCACAGTGCTATAGCACGAAACAGCCACCCGCCTGCATGGTGGTTATTTTGCAAAGTTCACTGATGATATGGCTCGCTATTTTATGTCTTCTACAGCATGTCCATTACATATTATTATTTGGATTTTCTAATTAACGATACATTTGCTGGCTCAAAAAAGGCCATTATTGAAGAAATTATCACAATTCATGGCCAAAGTAAAAGTAGAAAATACCATATTAAACTAGAGGTAAAATAAGATTTATTTTGAATTTTTGGCAATCGATTGATTTAATTTCATCTTTTTTATTCAATTTCTTTTTACCGATGTAAGACACTGCACCACCTTCTTTGGCAAGCTGTAACAGTTGTTGTGGCTTGGGGAAGGATTGGAGAAACTTTAAAGCTCGCTTACTTAGAAATAATTGAAAGGGGATAGAATTTTTTTTAATTATTTATTATTTTATTGACTTGAAAAAATAAAGAGGGAATTTTAATATTTATAACTTTTTTATTCCTACTCCCTTGAGAATAAATATTACTTATGAAATTGTAGGAATTTTTATGATTATTATAGAAGAAATAATAAATTCAAATATTATGATCATTATATCTTTATTAAATCATACTTAATTGTCAAATAGAGGTAAATTGGTAAATTTATTCTTATTCGCCACTTAATACTGCAGTTAATAAAATAAAGAAATACTAAAAAAATATTTCTTAAAATAAAAATTATATAAAATAAATATTATAATAAATATTTTTAATCTATTTTTAGTAATAATTATTTTTAAGATATAATTTTTTTATTCTTTATTATTCATTCTAAAAGTAAACGAACCTTGTTTTGAGGGGTAGGTTAACATAATTAGAGAGAGGTTGATGATTTTGTGACGAAGGAAAAATGTGGTCACGGGATTTCTAGGCTAATTATGAGGGTTGGGATTATATTTATAATTAATATTATTTAATTATTTTTGTTGATGACTCAACCCAATAGTTTAGGCGTCCTATATTTACGTACACAACACGTTATCATTATAGGTTATTTATAAGTTGATTTAATTTTGAGTAAAGCTTACTTTAAGTCCAAACAAACAAAAATCTCAATTGACCCATTCTTAATTTCTCTCAATTTATTATAAATTTATAAGTCTACCAAAGAATCTTGGCAAGAACTTTACGTGGTAGAGACTCTTGGAAAGACTCTTAGCCCATGAGCAAAGATATCCTTTACAGCAAATAAAAAAATAGTCTTATTCGCAATTTATTACTTTTAACCATGGTGATAAGTTATAAATTTATACATTTTTGTTCAACTTTTTATTATATTTGCGTATATTTTTATCTTCTTCTTTTTTTTACAATAAAAATATATGAATTTATAAAATATACACCTAAATTGTTTTATAGCAAGAATTACCTGAAAAAGGGACTCGATAGTATTTAATTAGTGCCACGGAACACCGCTAACTGGCATTACAAGTCCAAATGAAAAGCCACGTTTGTTGGCCAGCAAATTAATATACTCCAGAAAGCACAATTGAAAGCCAATTGCCATATGTCTTCACTTGGTCGAACAAGTCGAAGCAATTGGAAAATATAACTTAAGGTGCCACACGTTTCAAGGCAAGATCATTCATATTGTGCAAGCACTATCACGTGCGGGACAGTAAAATAGGAAAGTTAGATACAATTAACCGGCTTGAAAAAAAAAAAAAAAAAGAAAAGAAAAAGACGAACCAAGAGGAGCAACACAAAGAGGATTAATTTGTCCATTTGGTGAGTTTCAAGAAGAGTGTGATCCACAAGTGGGAAAGAGTACAAGCGATAAATATAATAACTCACACTTTATTTACAAGTTAAGCCTAATATTCCATAAACCCTTAAACCAGGTTCACTATAGCTAATAATCATTATAGTGCAACCAGGGTACTATTATGACCACTAAAAGCTTCAAAAATCTCTCTAGAGCATATCATTGTTCTTTGAGAAAGGTTATAACAATAATGCATTCCATAGATATTTCATCATTTCCTCAATCAAGGTCATAACAATAATGCATTCCGAAGGTCTCTCTTGTACTAATAGATTGATCTACAAGAGGGATAGTAACTTGATTTTATGTAACCCTATTAGAAAACTGATAAAAATCTATAGCTTTATTGCATATATTTATAAGTGAGAAATAATAAAAGAGATAGGGAGAAAGATAGAAGACACTTGATTTAAAATAAGGTTTGATACTATTTGTGATTAAATCCTCTTTGAGGTTCTCCAAGCACTTTTATTATTATTTTTTTCTTTTATAAACTGGTCCCTACTGACTAGATATACCAACCAAAAATCATAAATCCAGTTCATTACAAGAAGCAAACTCATTAATGCACTAATATTCCTCTCTTAAGAATTTAGTGCAGATTGACTTCCAAGAGAATGAAGGAATTAAAGAATGCAATAATGTTAAAAGCACAATGTTTTAGCTCAATTTGAACCTTTAATAACTACTCTTGAGTTGTATTTATAACTCACTCAAAAAGTCTTTGCTTTATTTGCTTTTTATCTTGCATTTAAGGTTAATCAAACTTGTCTATAATTATTTTTGTATGTTTGTTTGAACCAAGTGGTGAAATTCAAATCTCACCTACAAGATTGAACAAAGTGATTGTTCCCAACAATCAAATCAATCTTGAGGCACTTCATTAGAATCTCACCAAGTGAGATACAAAAGAAGTGTTTTATAACAAAAAAATACTAAAGTTCTCAACAAACCGTCATTTGAATCTCCATTTGGTGACATGAATGAAATTTTGCACTACAAAACTTATTTGTTTTAGTAGCACTTTTTTTTTTTTTACCTAACTTGCAATACCATTCATTTCGGCAACACTTTGTTCCAATCTCAATAAGTGAGATCCACACTAAGTGATGATTTAAAAATCAAAACACTTTAGAAAAATGCAATTGGATCAAGTAAAAGTAAGTCCAAGAGTTTCAACAATTAATTACAAGCATTTTTATTTGTTTGCCAATAAATACACTACATGAGCTCACTTGAATCATAGTTTTGCAAAACCATTTGTATTGTCTCATCAAAATTATAAATGAACTCTTTTGTATCATTTGGTTATCATTATTTTATGATACTACTAGACTAGACAAAGTTCCTAGTCGTTTGTTTGGTTTGCATATTAGACTATATCACTACACAAAAAGACCTTAAGATATTAGAAAAAATCCAAAAAATTTGTACCATATGCATGTTGATAGAAAAATTTATTTCTCGTAACAAAATAAGTATATTTTTAAAACCCAAAAAATAACTCTATGACATCATCATTCCTTTTATTACTATGTTCATACTAATATTTTTTTTTTTTGTGAGCTCTCATATTAACACTAAAAATAATCTTATATTATCATCAAAATTTATGTCTTGTATTACGTATTCCAAACCTAGTATAAGAGAATTACACTGTATTGTTTTTTTTATACAATGTTGTTCAGTTCTCTTTATATAGAGTTAACTAAACATTACCTTTAGGTCCAACATTGATGAGAATGGAATTTATCTCAAAAGCTCCGCTTAATCAAGTGTTCCATGAAAAATATTTTTATTAAGAATTTGTGGAATGATACTTGATTCTTAAGAGAGTTTTCCAAGTCAAACTTTCAACTTTTCAAAAACTTTTCTTAGAATATCTTGGGGAAAAGAAGGAGAAGGTTGACGATGTCATGTATGAATTACACTTGCATTGGTGTAGCCAATGCACTAGGTGCATGCATCCATTCAAAATATAAGACTTTGCAAAACCATGCCCTATCCAGCTGAACTATGTGCATTTTCAATTTTTTATTTGAAGCATTGCACTCGCTAAAGCTCAATCCAGAAGCGAACAAGGGGTTTTGATCCATCACTTTGTAAGGATGACCTACTAATTGCTATAGTAAATCCATTTGCTTAAGTAACATTTTAATATATATATATATATATATATATATATATTGTAGCCTAAAAAGGACAAGCACTTCAATTTACAACCTTTTGGCAAGACCTTTATAACCTAGTGAAATAAATGCTTATCTTTAGTTCAAATGGACTAGGTTTGAATTCTCCCCTCCTGTTGTAATCATAAAAAATAAAATAAAATAAAATAATAAATTTACAACATTTTCTTTAACCAACTACTATATATATATATATATTATTACTATGAAGAAAAATGAGAATCAAACGATTCTTCCCATTGATAAGCCAATACTCAAGTCATTGTTGGCCCATGACTTTACTTTAACCAAGAAAAAAATAATATTTACCATGACCATGTTTTGATGGATTTTGGCTCCATTGCAGTTGAACAATTTCATAGTAGAATTTTCTTTTGTAAACCAAATAATTGGAGTTTTTATAAGTAGTTGGTAGGAGTTTAACTTGATCAAACAAATTATTTACTACTCTAATAGAGTAACTAAATTGGACCTGAGTCTAGTTAAACTAAAAATTATAGAAAAGTGACTTGAATATGAGAATTTTAGATCCATTAAAACTATTCATGAGAACCAAAAGATATTTTTATCTCCCAAAAAATTATTTATTTTTGAAAAATCCCAAAATAATAAATGAGGTTAATAGAATCAAAAAGAAAAAATTTGAAGTCAATTAAGAAGGATTTATAAAGCTTAAGAACAAAATTTCCAAAATAGGACCTTTCTACCCTTGAATTCAATTTTATTGAATTTAATCCCGAATCAGTTTAAAGACCTTAAATATAACTCCAAAGCATAGTTGAGTAAATAAAATCATTTTCATGTTATTTAAAGACAATTGAAAAAAGGAAAATTTAAATTCACATGTCAATTGGATAAAATGACCAAAATGTCTCTAAGTCAATATCAATTGGGGATGGTTAAATTTTTGCATTAGTAGGTCAATTTAGAGACTTGGTATGGAGTATTTTTTAGCTTGAATGGAGTCAAAATAAAAAAGTGGGAAAAAGAATGCTATATATACCAAAAATTAAGGACACATGGCAACTATACAAAAATTGCCTAAAACCCTTATGGTCCCCCCTCTTCTTTTCCCTTAAACCCTAACTAAACCTACCCCATAGATACCCCCTTTTGACTGAAAATGTTGAGCAACAACCCCCTTTTCTATTTTTGAAAACCTTGCAAGGTAAAACCCCAAAACTCAACATAAAACCCTAAACCCCAAACTTGGTTATAATCACTCCGTAAAGAGGACACTAATCTAGATTCTTTTCTTGAGTTTTATAGGGCTTAATCAAGAGGAAAAACAAGGAAGGGGCTCCCTCAAATCATGGTTCAAGTAGAAGGAAGGTAAGTGGTTGTTTAGTCAAGTTTAAGTTGATTTAAGCATGTAAATCCTTAATTTTGATGCAAAGCAAGTTGATTTAATGTAAAGGAGTGAGTTAGAATCAAAGGCCACTCTAACTTAGTGTCTTGGAAGTGGCAACCAACTCTTAAATAAGAAGGGTTTGTTTGAACTCCATCAAGATAAGTTTAATACCAAGTTTGAATGGGTGATTTAGGATGTTTAAAGATGATTAAGTATAGTGTTTAGGTGATTGGTTGAATCTTGACAAGAATTGCATGTAGGAACCTAGTGACTACCACCCTCTATGACTCTTCTTGAATTCCTTTTGATGATTTTAGATTTTGATTGATGTTTTAACATGCTAAATACAGTGTTAGATGTTAGATTATCTGATAAAAATGGGACTCAATGTATGGTGTTATGCTTAGGGTGCACAAGCAATGATGCTACCACCTATAAGATGATTTGATGACAAATTTTGCATACAAATCTGATTTGATGATTGAAGTATTGGTTTGTGGATTTAGGAGTAGTTTAAATGATGATTTTGATTAATATGGCAAGTTAGAAGTTAAAATTGATGAGTTAATATACTAGCTAATTTGATTTATCAATCATGAAATTCCAACACGTTTACACTATTTAAGGTGATAGATTAGGTTTAATTTAAAGTTATATGACAAATAATAGGCTTAGCAAGGTTTAGGAATGGTTTATGGTGAAATTGTGAGTTGACTGATCCTTAAGATTATGATTTCCCTTAATTTTTGAATTGATATGTTTAATTATGAAAATTCATGATTTATTATGCTTAATTTGAGTAAATTTGGATGAAATATGTTTATTTGATGAGTAGGAATTTGTTCGGATGCTAAATAAGGTATAGAAGTTGAATTATGTTGGAATTAGGTTAGTAATGATGAAAATTATTAAGCCAGACCTTTTTTATGTTTGGGGATGTTTCGGAATTTAATTGGGTGTAAATCTAAAGTAAAGATGATGTTTTGGACACTAGAAAGGAATAAGATTAGGTGGGCTTTGGTTTGGGGTGCTTTATATTTAAATTGTATAGGATATGGGCCTCTAAAGGTGTAAATTCGTCACCTGATATAATCTGAAAATTCAAGGGCCCTAAAATGATTAAAATGATGCTTTTATGTTAGAAAAGATAGTGGAAGAAATAAAGGTTCAAATATTTTAGTTTCACTTAATTTAGGTTTAAAATAAATAAGTTACAATCCTTTAAATTTTAAACCTCCTAAAATGACATATTTAAATTTTGAGTTAGATGACTTGAAATAATTTAGGCTTAGGTTGGTTCATCCATATAATCTCATGGTCTAACCCTATACCCATCCCCATGGATGGTACACATGGAAATATATAATTAATTAATTGAGCCAAAATGACTTACAAAATCAATTGAACTAATTTAGGAATTAACTTAATAAAAACCTTAATGGGCTTACATGAATCTAAAAAAAAAAACCAAATGGACCCAAGACTCAAAATTTATCTAAATCTATTTCATCTTTAGGGCCTCTAACCAAAATGGTCTTAACAAGTCACTAAAACTTAAATAGGCCTTAAACTCAATAAGGCACTAAATCAAATAAAAACCTAAAATGGAATTAAAATTTAACATAATAATCAATTGGGTTAAAGACATAAAAAATAGGATCAAATTGATACAATGGATTTAGGTTAATTAGAATATATTAAAATAACCTAATTGACTTAAAATGGACTCAATGACAATAATTGGACCTACATAATCTAATTGGGCATAAACCTAACACTTAAATTGAGCAAATTAAATGAATTAAATCCAAATTTCATAAATCACTATAAATAAAAGGATTAATTGAATTGATTAGAGTTAGTAGGCCTAACTCCAAACATAATTAGGCTTACTATTCTTTAAGGACCTAAATACCCTAATTGGGCTTTAGACACATTTAGACTTTAACCTAAACAATATAATAAGTCTAAGTAAATAAACCTTAAATAATTCAGGCCAAATTAACTAAAAGGCTAATTAGGGCCTTCTTAACCTCTATTGGGCCTGTAATTAGTATAAGCTTTAAATAGTCTAAATCTAACCCTAGAATTATGTTCAAATACTTAGAATAATTATCTAACTTAAATTTTCTCTTTTAACGCATAAAATTGGCTCAAAAGCTTACTCAAATGGAAATTCAAACTTCAATTCAATAACATGCGTGTTGCTTACTAAAGTAGAATCTAATTAACTGAATTAATAATTAAACTTTGCTAAATTAATTGCTTGCTATGTGTACTTAGTCACTTGAGTAAGCAAATGATATCGAGATTAAGACTACAGTTATATACCCCAAAATGACACAATAGGTTAAGTGCTTAAGCCATCAAAGAATGGCTTGATGAGTGGCTGATAAGTGAAATTGCATTGGATAATTGGCACTATAAGCAAAGAGAAGGTATATCGAGAATCGTTTAATGATTATGAGTCTTGACGAGGCAATACAATATAGCTAACTATGAACATTAAGGACCACATAATGGTGAGGTCACTTAAACAAGACTACTAGGTTTCAATTTTTGCAATGTAAGTCTAGCTATTCCCATCAACCCTCAATTGCTGTTGCAGTGGAATTGAACCCTAAGTCCTTTGTCATGTTGTCCAAAGTCATGAGTTCTTCCATGTTAGTTGTTTACTGTAATTAAGATAAACTAAACTATATTATTGATTATTACATTAGTACAGTAAGCCTACTTGACATCTGTGTGTGTATTTGCATTATTGTGTTTGAGTCTTTTGGCTCACTTTTCTTTTTCAGTTTGGTTATTGTTTGACTGATCCTATATGCATTTGATGGGTTTTGACTTTGAGGAGGTGTACAGATACGAGTACAAAGATTTAGATTTCAAATATTACGACTTTTACCAATTTTATTTTTAGACTTAGTTTTTATTCTTATTATGTATTTGGACTTATTATAGAAGCCACTTGTGGTTTAATGACCTATTTACCTATTTTATTTGTAGGCCTTTAAGCCATAGATTAACACTAAATGCTTATGCGTGATTTTTTTTAAGTGACCAATCTAATGTTTCAAATACATCACCAAATGTTAAGTTAATTACAATTTCAAATCTAATAGTTAGAAATCCACTTACTAATTATAACCATATATAATTTACTTAAATAGATTATTTGACAAATTGTTGTCACCATAACAAATTAGAGGCAGGATAATTTTCTAATTTTACACATTTTATTCGTTTTTCAAAATTTCCTAATGGTGTGATTTTTTTTTTTCTTTTTGATACTTTCATTCATTTTTGTTTACTCTATGTCGGGTTTTTTTTTTTTTTTTGAAAGATCAATCTTAAGCTAAGTTCAAATAGGCAAAGATGGGATATCTATAGCTTTCATCGTGAAAAACAACAATATTGTTGCATATCTGGTGTCATTCAAACAAAGAAAGAAGGCTTGAACATTGTACCCACTTCAATATTTCGCTTTTTCTTTTTTTTTCTTTTTTTTTTGAACTTATCGAGAATTAAAAATTCTTGTGAACTTATCAATATGAGGTTTCATTTCTTGTATATTTAATTTAGTAAGGTGACTTTTTTTTTTCATTCTGGAAAGTTAATTTTGAATTGATCACTTACATATTTTTATATGCGAAATTCAATTATATTTGTCAAAGATATTTGATAACTTATGTATAGTGTGTATCATAGTTATAATAATAAAACATATGATAATTGAAACCTAAACCTACAACAAGGTGAGGTCATTTGGCCGATAACTTTGCCATTTTATTAGTTAGAGTAAAAATGCTTGAGGATAATTATTATATATCATAATAATTATATAGTGCTGATATGTGGTTAACTTCATCCTTCTAATTAAGTTCAATTTTCTTATTAATATATCATAAAAACAACATGGAAGAGCATGCTCTCAGCTTTGCCAATATGGGAAAAATGATTTATTCTTTTTAAAACGGAATCTCATTTTCCAAATTTAGCCTCCCTAAGGACTCTAACTCTAGAAAATTGACATTTATTTGATATTTATTATAACTGACCTATAATTATATTTTAAACGTTGAAAAAGAACTTAATGGATAAAAGTATAAAATTCAATCAAAGAAGTTATGATAATGAGTAAGACCAAAAAGTAAGGATCATTAGAAACACCTTGCTAGTCAAAAGGATCACTGAATGAAACAAGATTTCAAAGTAAATTGAATTTATGCTATTGACAAATCCATAAACTGTTCTCAAATTCTTGAGCCTTATAATATTTGAGAAACTAAATCTAACAGCAATTAATAAATTATATCAGAGTGGCTTCGTTCTTCCTATAACGAAATAGTTCTTAATCCATCAAAACAAAAAGCTAACAGATACTAATTTTGATTTCACGACAATGAGATGGTCATTCCGTAGTCAAACCCATCCACAGATTTAAAAACTTCAATCTCCTCCATTCATCTTCACTACTCAATTCCTCAATAGATTAAGAGAACAAATAAAAATTTATTTTCACAACAATGAGACCAAACTTCCTAGTTAATTGAATTCCGTGCATTCAAACAAAACCTAACCAATCCTCAATACTTAAAACTAAACAAAATCCATTACACGAGAAAAAGAAATATTCTTAGCAAACTCAATCCATTTCATACTGAAAAAACAAAGAAAAAGAACGAACTTTGACAAGCTTCTGGAGGATTCCGGAGACACAAGAGCGTTATGAAACGGCTTCATCACGGAGGCGGAGCACATCGAGCGTGGCACGTCGGACACGAAGGAGGGCAGAAGCGCTCTGGTCCTCGAGAGAAGCCGCGATCTCTTCCGACATCATCTGGAGATTCATTTCGAGATCAACTAGATGCTTATCGAGAGTCTTGTGGATGACGAGCTTGAGTCGCCGAGTTAATCCATTTCTTCGGATCGAATTTCTCGTTCGAGAACGGACCTAGATCCACCATCATTTTTAGTTTGTAATACCTCTATATGGATACTTATTCGTCGGACTCACAATTCGTTTCACCACTCAGTTAGATCAGTAGTTTGGATTCGACTTTGTTTCGATGGCTCTTCTTCTTCTTCCGCTCTCTTTCCCTCCCTGTCTCTGTTTATTGTTCTTCTTGTATTCATAGTACCGGCACATTTACTTGAACATAATAGTTATTCTATTACGTATGGAATATTCGTAGAATAGCAATTCACATGAAATCACAATTCCAAAAAATCTCAAATCACCATTTCCTTTCTTATTCCCCGTAATAGCAATTCGGTGCTAAACACATTACAGCTGTAACAAACCTTTCGCGACTTCAACCCTTTTTCTCCCATTGCCATCAGCCATCCATCATTGGTTTGAACGTCAATCAACCTATTCCCAATGGAAACACCGATCCTCGTGCATCTACCATTGACGTTGTCCTCACTGTGGTCAGCCATCGTCGTCGTCCTCGTGTAGCCTCACTTGTCCCTCACCATTGTGCATCTAATTTCGGTCCTCGTGCAACATTGGTCATGCATCTATCATTGTCCTCGTCCTCATGCATCTACAATCGTTGTTGTCCTCGTGCAGCCTCACTCATCCCTCGTCGTCATGGATCTGCCGTTAGACCTTGTGCATTGTTCCTCGTTCTACTTGTCGTCACTGATCTCGATCGTCCCTCGCTGTGGTCATCGCCAGCTCCATCGTAGCTGCTTCCATTCAACCCTCCGATCATGGATCTACCCATGTCATGTCTCTTCCGCAGCTGGAGTCGACTAAGGCATGATACTTCTTCTTAAATCTACACCGAACACTAGCTTGCTCTTAATTAAATTAAGCAACTTTAGTACCTATATCCTACCTATGTAAATACACCTCTATGATAGGATGAGACAACATGACAAGCATCAGATGTTGAGCACCTCTTGACATGTTCTTGAAAGTGATCTATGTTTGTTTGATTTGTGTGAAATGCTTGAACTTCTGCTCCAGCACATTGAAAACACATTTCATTCATGTATATGGTTTAGCTTCCAAAAGATGACCCTAATAGCCTTGAAGGCCTCAAAAGTGGAAGTTATAACCCTTTCTCTAGTGCATGGAGGGGGAACAATGAGTCTCAAATTTACAACCTTCAAGATAGACTAATTTGGCTCTATCTTAAAAGAATCAAATCCATAAGATGTAAAATAAGTCATGGAAGTCAAAGTAGGAGCAACACCATACAATCTATCAAGCCAAGGAATTAGATTGCTTAAGAACAAACCTCCATTACAAAACCACCAACCTAGCAGCCCTAATCTTCATTTTATTCAAATTCTCAAGGATGATGCATTTTGTTGAAGTATGTTAGGAAATATGGCCATTCCCGTTACATCATCAATCCAATAGAAAGCTTCATTCATTCGTTAAAAGCATTGTTGTTGCATTTTGGTTGAGCTATTAGATAGCTGCCTCATTTAGTGTACCCCTTTTCAAGCTTCCCTTTTTCTACTAATTAGCTGCCTTAGGTAGCATAGTCATCTCTAAAAACTTAGACATGGTTTTTGCTCTTCTAAGAAATTGAATGATTAGCTCGACCCATTAATTAATAATATTAGATTTCATTCTTCTTAGACTTGAAGGCCTCCCATTTAAACACCACATATCACCTTGCTCAATCCCAATCTCAAAGTCAACTAAACAATACAAGAAGCAACGTTGCATATATGCCAAGACCATAAATAGGGTGCAAACGTACATGAATTAAAAATGCAACAATTTAATGATTATTTTTATATGAAATGATGAGCTTTAAAGAAACAGTCATAATTTTTTAAATATAGAAATAAAACATTACCTTTGTGCAAGTTGTATTATTTTTGTATTAAATTATTCAAATGTTATAACTATTTAAAAAGTTACATTATTTACATGGATGTGTCACTTGAATAAAACCTTTTAAAATTATATACATAAAAACTATCGGTATGTTTTTAGAAAATTCTACTTAGTATCATACTATCTAAAAAAGGGTCATCTTGAAAAGGTACAAAACAAAAAAAAAGGTTTTTAAAATTATATATTATAATAGATTTAGTAAAAAAATTATAGAAATATATTATTATATCATAAAAAGATAACATAGAAAGAAGTAAGATCTTTCAAAACTATATAATATATATGGTATCAATTTCTACTTTTTCAAAATTTGAAAATTTTAGGTATTAAATGAATCGATGGCAATAAAATTTGAAGTCAAAATAACATTATTTGGATTTTTTTTTAATTAAACATACATTTACTAGCTCAAAAGGAACATTATTAAACAAATTATTACAATTCGTGGCCAAATTACAAATACAAAATTATTGTATTAAACTAGAGGTGAGCTTAAATAGTGGTCTAATCCTGGGGTTAGGTCAAAGGAGCTTAGTAAGCGCCTCATTGAAATATCAATGTTTATGTTGAATAATTTTTTTAGTAAAATAAAACAATAAAAGAAAAAAATAAAACATTATAAATATTAAATAGGACTATTCACTTTAATATTATATATTATTTTATTATTTTTTGTTGATGACTCAATTTTGCAACCACTCTAGGGGTTAAGGTCCCCATCCATTCAATAGGAAAAAGGCAACCCGATAGATTAGGCATTTTCTTGATATTTACATTGCATATTAGTATTATTTTCATTATTATTGTTATAATTTATTTATCAAATTCCACCTTTAGTCTCTATCACATGTAGATGAAACAAGAGGATTCGATTTTTCAATCATGGCTATAGAAGATTTATACATCGACAAGCACTAACTTACATGATAATTATGTGGAGAGTTTATTAAAGACTTAATATTATTTATTAGTTTCATTTTTTTTTCAAGATTGAATTAGTTTTTTTTATTATTATTTTCAATATTAGTTTTTAGAACTATTTTATTAGTTACTAAATTTAGACAATGAAAAGAAAAATTTTAAAATGAAATCAATCATGAATAACATCAATTGACTAAATTTCAATCCTCTTTTGTTTAATCAATTGCATGTAATATCAACTGATTAAACACAAATCCTTGTTGCCTTTAATTGTATGTCATATCAGTTAAAGATTATTGAAACCTCAGTTTGATTTAGTATGATGCATAATATCTATAAATCTAAATTGTCCATATCCTTTTTAATTTCTATTTACATTTATAAACACAAAAAAACCCATAAAAATTATAAAATTCAAAAACTAAAAAGTACCAAATTTTTAATGGTTTCTTTGAAGCCCTAACGCCAACAATGGATGCCAAACCTTATCATGTCATGCTTATTCCATTTTGTATTTTTCTTTAGTTTGTTATTATTATTTTAATTGATTTTTATGATTTTTAAAATGATATATAGGTATAAACATACATATTACTGTAACCCCTTAGGTAAGATTGATTACATAAGTCGTATAATAATATTTTTAGCATTACATTATATCTCATGTTCGAATGTTTTTTAGTTTCGCAAAATAGTGTACTATCTCTAAAAATTTAACTTCCTAGGAAAATAAAGCTTAGATTAACTTATTTCGAAGTTTACGATGACCCCTTGTCTCATTTTTAATGACTACTTGTAGAGTTTGAGCAATTTTGAAGGATCAATTTTAAAATAAAAATGTAGCATTAAAAGCACAAATAAACTTTAATATTGCAGATGCTTTTATTTTTTCAATCATAAGAAAACCAAAAAGGACATATTTTTCTTCTATTTATACTGTGAGAATGCCTCTATACATCATCATCTTTAAGTACTTATACAAGCCATTGGCAGCCCAGAAATGCTCATTCCCCAATTTAGCTTAATATGAATTTTATTTGGCGGAAACTTTTCACCCTTTTACATCCACTTGTCCAATTCATGCCCACAACTACCCCAATGACAAATCCGCTAGCGTATCCCAAAGAAACAATTATCCAGTTGATTTCAATCCAAGTCCCTAAAGCACGATTCTTTTCTAATGATGGTGGAGGTGATGCTTCAACAATATTTCCACATTTCCTCGATAAGGGAAGTCCACAAAGACCGGAATTTCCCTTATATGAGCTATTCTCAAAGGTCCAGAACTGTTTGGACTGAGGTATAGGGCCTGTTAGTTGATTAAAAGATACATCAAAGCATGAAAGTGCCGTAAGATCTGTTAACTGCTGAGGAATTTCACCGGATAGCTTGTTATGAGAAAGATCCAAAGATTCCAAATTTGTCAAACCATTCAAACTGAGAGGAATTGGACCTGTGAGCATATTATTGGAAAGATTCATAAAGTGTAGGCCCTTAAGATTTGCTATGGATTTTGGAATTTGTCCTGTGAAGTAGTTGTTAGAAAGATCGATCCCTATAAGGGACTCCGGAATTTTTGAGTATTCTACATTGATGCCTTTATTGGTCACTGTAACTATATAGTAGTAACTTCCGTTTCCATAAGAAGCATACGACATTGCCTGATCTTCCTTATCAAGACCAACTTTCATTGCTTTCCAACCTTCAAAGTACTGAGCTGATAGGTGGCCAATGAAGTTATTATTGGAAAGTTCGATGATCTTCAATTCAGGAAACTCATAACCTCCTGATGGTTTATGTATGATTCCACGAAATCTATTAGAGCGCAAGATGAGTACGCTTAAGGTTGGAAGCCTGCCCAACCAAAATGGGAAAACATCAACGATCTTGTTATTTCCAAGATTGAGGAATTCCAAATTTGTGCAATATTTCAAATCTCTTGGTATCGGTCCCTTCAATCGATTGTAACTCATGTCGATCATCACTAAATTGCATCCATTTTTTCCTACCTTAGGAATTGGTCCACGTAAGCCATTGTTGTGCAGATTTAACACAGATAGACTACCCATTCCAACCAAGTTGCTCAAACATTGTGGAATCATTCCACTCAAGTTATTGTTACTTGAATCGAAGACACTAATGTTGACAAGATCACATATCCTTGGCGGTAATTCTCCTGAAAATTTGTTGTGCGAAACAGAGTAGAAATGGAGGGAAGAATTTGTTGAGGGGATGGGAAGTGATCCTGACAAATGGTTATGAGAAAGGTCCAAAATTTCTAGATTTTCCATTTTAACATCTCGAAACCATTGAGGAACCTCACCAGAGATTTCATTGGCGGACAAATTAAAAATTCTCAAAGCATCTTGACTTTTCAAGAGTAAAGGAAAGCTCCTTAAGTTGCAAGAAGTAAGGCCTAAATATTCAAGTTTTAGTCCAGGTTTAATAATACTATCTATGACAAGTGAAAAATTATTATATGATAAATCTAGATATTTTAATCCATCAAGTTGGAAAATTGCGTCCAAAGGCATTTTCCCGCTGAAATTGTTTGAATCAAGAGAGAGACAAGTGAGGTTCTTGAGATGAGAAATTGTTCTAGGAATTTGGCCGAAAAAATTGTTAAATGAAAAAAAAACATTCACCAACTTGGTAAACCTTAGTAGCTGAGGGAAGATTTCACCTGTAAATTGGTTGTTAGATAGATCTATCGAATAAAGATTAGTGAGATTCGAGAAGATTTCACCCTCCAAGTTGTTTTCTGATAGGTCTAAACTCTCCAAGGAAGTAAGGTTTTCCATTGAAGGGGGTATTTGACCTTTTAAGTTACAGCCACAAAGAAAAAGATATTGTAAGGAAGTTAATCTTGAGAGGGAATTTGGTGTAGAGGATGATATCTCCACAGAGGTTAGATCGAGAAATTCTAATTTGACTAGAGTTTGCACCAAGTCCCTTAGATTAGGATTCATGAGTGTAAGCTGATTAAAACCCAACTCTAGAGCAGACAAGTTAGTGAGGTGCAGAATTTCTGATGGGATCTGTCCTGAAAAGTTTGATCGATAGAGGTTGAGGCTTTCTAACCGGGAAAGATTGGTTATTGCAGATGGTATTTTAGAATAATGAAAGTCGTTGCCAGAAAGATCGAGCCTTTTCAAGTGAATAAGCTTGAAGATGCTGCTGCTAGAGTTGATGGGACCTGAGAGACAACTAAAACAAGGGTAAAGGCCAATCACATGGCTGCTAAGCTCATCACACTCTACGCCATCCCAATTACAACAATCTCCATTTTTGCCTTCTACTGTCCATGTTTTCAAATTTACTCCTCCAAATTATCACATGTCCTGTTGTAAAAAGTGGCCTTGAACTCCAACAAGGCATACATCTCTTGTTCGTGGCACTTGGGCTGCATTTTACCTTTGAAAGAGTGAGAGTGAGGAATATTAAACAACAAAAGAAGAGAAAACAGTAGCAGGATGGAAAGAGATGACGTCTCCATGGAGAACTGGTGGATTTTATTCAGTGAAGTGGATGCCTTAAGATAAAGCTGTGTAGTGTGCTTTATATATATTGAGCAATCTTTTGCCCCTTTGGATAAGACAAGAAAAAAACGACTTTTCTAAGTCCAAGTCTTCGTAGAAATTTACAACAAGGACGAAGACGTGATAGGAAAAAATGCAATCGTTTGGGGAAAAAAACCAGCAAATGAGCGAAAATGAAAGACACACTTGATTTAAATTAAATGTCATTGTCGAACAAATTAATGGAGAACAGAAGAGAGAAAAGAAAATTCTTTTGGAGGAACGGAGAGGAGATATTTGGAATGGTGATTATTGTTAATCATATTCAGCATTTACTTTGATAATAATGGCAGGCAAATTGAATGCAGGAGCCTGGCTTTTTCTTCATCTTGATGTTTGATATTCAGAATTCCAACTCGTCCATATACATATGTGTTAGATTGCTGAAACAGGGTTAGTAGAATTTTTTTTTTTTTAATTTGATATGTTTTAAAAATAAAATACTTCTATTTGAACCAATCTTTTAAGGGACCAGGGCATAAAATCTATGCAAGCTTCACAATCTTCTCCTGATCCATTTGGTTTACTTGATTTATTAAGTGTCATAAGGACTAGTGATTCAACCACTGATTATAATGAAAACTATTATTTTCATCAATTGGAAAAAAAAAAGTTATAATTAATTTGACTCTTTTTGGCCCCCCAAAAATCAATCAAGCTCGTTAACCTCTAGCCAATAGAGTTTGATTTATCCATATTAGTTTCACGTAAGGCTCTAATGAGCAACAGCTTAAAATATTAGCAGCGAAAAATAAGCAAAATAAAAGTTATTGATAGTGAAATTGAGTTTAGATTAACCATAACTATTAATATCATGTTTAGTATGAGAAAATGATCTAGAATGGATTGAAATTGAATGAAATAGAATTAATAATGGAATATAAATTTCTATTTTTGTGTTTGAAAAGTTCATAAAATATAATGAAATGGAATAATATATAATGATATTTATCAAAATTGTTCTTAATTCGTAAATGTAATAAATATACATTAATGAATTCATAGATGTCAAGTCTATTCATAATTCTCCTTATGTTAAATTCACTTATTTCAAAAAATTGTAATTCTATCTTTTAAAAACCTTTCCAAACAGGAGATTATGAATGATTCGGAAAATTGCGATTCCACTTTGAGAGTCTTCTTACATACTAAACATGACATGAAAGTCTGTTGCTGCTGTTGTTACTTTATGATGTCACTTAATATTATAAGCTACTAGTATCTATAATTTTTTGAAATGTAATAATATTTGGCAATTGTAAAGCTTGGTGATAATAGTAAACATTCAAAAAAGAAAAATCTGAAAAAATTCTTTCCTTGAAACATATGCATCTAAATTTGAATCTTAATTTACAGTCGAATCCATTAGCTTAATTATTCTTCACGAAAGCTACTCTAACACTAACATGTAATTCAAATTGAGAATCAAAACGTTTCATAAAGAACTTTTTAGCCTATTAACGTGAAGATTAGTTTCTATATTAGACAAAGTTCAAATCCCCATCCATTGTAATCACAAACATAAGAATCATGCCGGTACGTGAAGGATACTTCATTATGTTCTTACGGAATCATATATTGCTGAAGTGTGGTTAACTCCATCCTTCTAATTAAGTCCAATTTTCTTATTAGCTGCCCAAGGAAAAGAAAAGGCATCCATCCTCTCAGCTTTGCCAATTTGCAAAAGCATCAACATGCTTCACAACGAAACGCCTTAGTCATTTATCAGAACGACTTTTCCAACTCCAAGTCTTCGTAGCAATTTATGGCGATGATGAAGGCAGGATAGGAAAAATTGCACTCCTTTGGGAAACAACTAGCAAAAAGTTTGTAGTAACTGTCATCCACGAAAGGTTCTTGCTCACCCGATCTCTGAAGCAACTTCATAGCGATGCAGGACCCATGCTTATCTGGTATTCGACGCCCTTGGAAAGACTTTATTTATAAGTCTTCGTAATCGACAATCTTGCAAAGGCTATTAGCCAATCAACAGTATGTCGTGAGATTGAATCCCTCTCTATACAGTCATTACACCTCTCTTCGTAGAAATCTATGGCAATGACGAAGACGTGATAGGAAAAATGCAGTCTGGACGCAACCAGCAAAATTCTATAGCAACTATGGTCCACGAAAGAAGCTTGCTTGCTCGGTCTCTGAATCAAATTCGTAAGTTTTACGGACCCATGCTTCTCGCAGTCGACACTCACGGAAAGACTTATGAGTTTACCCAAGATTCTTGCCAAGAATTTTTTGTGAACGACAATCTCGGGAGGATTTCTGGCCAGTGAACAGAAAATGAAAGACACTCTTGACTTCACTGACATTATCAAACACGGAGAACAGAAGAGAGATGATATTCTCCTTGGAATAGCGGAATTATGGCTTCAACATACAATTATAAACTAAAAAAATAATTAGTTTTATCCCTAAGAAGGAATTTCGCTACTTTAGGATCCAGGCACGGGGAGGGTTTTGATTCCAGAAGGCATCCCTTGCGGAGGTGCCCATGCCTAACAAGAACCACCTGAAAAAGGGAAGCAGCTCATAGAAGTCAACGGAAAAAGAGAGATAGCCGGTACCGCCAATAAAGCTAGGGCTCTCCGGCTTTGCTAGTGCATACATATGCATCGTTGCTATTATGTTTTTGGGGCCACAATGGCGATTATATTACATATTCCCAGAAAATAAAAAATGTATTAGTAAATACTCTTTAGTTAGTTAGTTAAAAAGATTTATAGTAGAATTAAAAAGTATAAATAGGATTTTTATTGTACATGTTTATCATTCAATTTTATAATCAAGAAAATAATATATATTTTTTCAAGAAGCTTTTAAAAACCTCCTCATTTCAAATTTAGAAAAAAAAACATTAATAGTAAGATATTGTTATGGTATCGATAATGATGGCCAATAGTGGTATATTAGATTATTCATGTTCTACATAACTTCAAGCATTCATACTTATAAAAAAAAGGCAAGCAAATTCCATGTAGGTGCATGGTATTTTGTTCATTTTGATATTTTGAGATTTAGAATTTCAACTCATCCATTATTTATATCATTATTAGATTGTAGAAACAGACTTAATAGACTTTTCTAAAATTTAATGCATGGAATAATGAAATTCGTCTATTCAAGATAAGATGGTTTTTTAAAAAATTGAAATCAAGATGGTAAAAAATTTTTAGATAAGAGACTATTCATGCATTTTGATTATTAATTACTTATTATAAAAAATAACTATAATAATTCATATAATATCTATAAGTTTAAAATTTTAACATAAAAGGCTGTAGTATTAATTATTAGAGCATGATGTTATGAGATCAAACCTGTATATAGTTGTTATACCCCATTTAATTAATTTGTCCATTTAGTGAGTTTCAGTTAAGTACAATTCAAAAGCAAGAAAGAATAAAAGTGATAAATATAATAACTCATATGATATTTACGAACTAAGCTTATAATTCCATAGATCCTCAAACCAAGTTCACAATAGCAAAAGCTATAGCTAAGAATGATTAGAATGCAATTGAAATAGCATTATAACCACTAAAATGTCATTTCATCTTTCCTTAATAAAGGTTATAATAGTAATGCATTCCATAGATATATCATCATCCTCTCGATCAAGGTCATGACAATAATGCATTCCATAAGTCTCTCTTGTACTAATATATTGATCTCCAAGAGTGATAACTAGTCAATTTGATGTAACACTATTAGGAAAATTAACGGAAATCTATAGCTTTGTTGCATATATTTATAAGTGAGAAATAATAAAAGAGATGGAGAGAGATAGAAGACTTTAGAATTAAAATAAGATTTGATACTCCACGAGCCTTCCATGGCACACGTGGGTCTTGTTCGTACAATGGCAAGTTTGGTTCCACTGGGCTTGGTCTTTTGAAAGAAATGCCCATTAGAAAGGGATTAGACCTAAGCCCACTCACTTTTAATATACCCAGCTAGTCTCATATTTCTTTTAAATGAAGTCATTTAGGTAGCGTTTGATTATTGATACTGGACAGGACAAGGAGTACTAGACAGTACAAAATAAGAAGGACTGGACAAAAAAAAATTTGTACCACATTTGGTTTGTTCAGTACTGAACAAAGATTTTTGTGCTGTCCAATGTTTGGAATTGCAAAGTACTAGACTGAACATAGTAAATTTGACAATTATATCATTTTTATCCAGTACCAGAGTTTTTATACCTAATTACATGTGGTACAAAAATTTGCCATTTTATCCAGTACTAAATTGAATTTTTGTCCAGTACTTTTTTCATGAATGGCAACCAAACGCAGGACAAAAAAAATTGTCTTATCCAGTACTACATTTTTATGGCAACCAAACACTATCTTAGCAAATTTTTAGGCCATTGTTCATGAACAAAAATTGATTATCACTTAAAACAAACAATTGAAGGCTAATTGGACTGCTGAATTAAAGTTGAATTTCACCTAAATAGAACTTGCTTTATGCTTTTAAGAGTGGGCAAATTGGACTAGATTCAAGGAAAATTAATTTTTAAAAAAACTTATAAATTTTACGAAAATTTCAAAATTTGCTAAATCGTGTATGCAAACTACAAATATAAAAACTGTTTTTTACATAGATTTTTTTTTAACCCCCAAAAAGTGTTCTTTCCACCAAAAAAAAAAAAATTCCCCCATTTATTTCCATATTCTCAACTTTCTCTTTTCTTTTTTTCCCTAGAGTTTTTCTTACGTTTTCATTTATTTTGGTATTTGAAAAAAAATGCTAACCTAAGCTAAAAAATTAAATTACATTGGGAAAAAAATGGAGTGCCTAATGTAGATAACTCCTAGAATAATTCTAACGGCTTCCATCTTGATAAAATTATTGGAAGAACAAAAACAATATGTCAGACAAATTATCATGATATAATAGAAAATTTGTGACATTCATGAAACTCTAACCCATGAAACTGGTAACAATAACACCTAACACAAATTGCCTTCGATCTTAATTTAAAACACAAAACTTGAATTGACTAAATCACAATAACATAAGTATCGATAGTTTTATTATCAAATTAAGCTTATAATTTCACAAATGATTACTCTGATATCATTTATTGAAAATAAAAACTTTAATTTTCATGAACAAATATTTCAAGATCTCATGTCTAAAACTAAAACATTATGAAAATAATTAAATTATTTGTGAAAACGTACTTGATAGAATAATATTTTAAGAGTTTTGTATTCCAACTTATAATAATGATTGCTCTAGACTTTCTCTCATTTAATGGAATATAAAAAAAAGATAAAAGAAAACCTTAATGACATACTACTTAGATTAAGAACCTAATCCTATTTATAACATTTAATATTTTATTTCATTATGATCCATTACAATAAATGAACTAAAATATATAGATTTCTACATATTGTGGGCCATACCAAAAATTCATGAGATGAGTTTAATAATCATATCTATAAATTAATCAATAATTATTTTTATTTAATAACTTAATTCCTTAACTCCATTAACAATAATATACAATTAGCATCATTGATGCCACTGTATGGCCCCACCTTTGGAAACTTGAATACTAACATAAAGTACGTCCGAATTGCAAAAGCAACCGCTTGAATCACAGTTTCCTTGCCAGCATGTGAGAGTGACGTGCTTTTCCATCCTTGCAATCTGTGTGCAATTCTTGCTTTCCCCACTTGAAGAGTTTCTAGCTCTGACCTCCGTGATCCCTTAGGTATAACACGATATAATAAGGACTTGTTCAATATACTTTTATTTAATAAGATTGATTACGTAAGTCAAATAATGTATTTCTTGCATTACCGTATATCTGGTGTTCAAATATTTTAGTTTCGAGTAAACGACTTACTATTTCTATAAATTTAAATTTATAGGAAAATAAAGCTTAGATTAACATATTTTGAAGTTTATGATACAATCTTGTTTAATTTTTAGTGGCATGTTTTAGATGCTTTTATTCTTTCAATGACAAGAAAATGAAAAAGGAGGCGTTTTTCTTGTTTCTACCGTGAGGATGCCTCTCTGCATCATCTTCAGTTACTTATACAAGCTACCAACAGCCCAAATATGCTCTATTTTCGTAGACAATGACGAAGGCACGATTACAAAAATGGAGTCCTTCGGAGAAAACTAGCAAAAGTTTGTTGTAATCGTGGTCCATGAAAGCTTCTTGCTTACCCACTTTTCGTAATCGGGAGTCTTGGAAGGGCTTTTCTGAGTTTACGAGAGACTCTTAGCAATAATTTTTACTCGTCGATACTATGTTGAATGAGCGAAAATGAAAGACTTCCTTAAGTTCACGTTCTCTGCCGGACAAACGGAGAACAGTAGAGAGAAGAAAATTGGAATGGTGACTGTTATTCATATTCTAATAATAATGGCAGGCAAATTCAATGCAGGTGGCTGGCTTTCCATTCATCTTGATGTTTGAGATTCAGAATTCCAACTCGTCCATATACATATGTTAGATTGCTAAAACAGGCTTAATAGAAAATTTTCTATGGTTTGACATACGAAATATATATATATATATATATATATCGGTTAGAGATAATTTATGGAATCTTGAACATATTTGCAAATGAACGAAATTTCCAGTAAGATACTATTTATACATTTTGATTAGTAATTATTCATTCACTCTCTAGCCATCTAACTAATTTGAAAGGATCCAAACTAATTTTTAACTAGTTCCATAACAATCAACCCCACCCTTAGAAGAACCTTGTCCCAAAGGCTCGCATCGGCAAAAGCTGCAGTTTAGACTCGAATTATCATTCACGGGCAGCCGCAAGGGGGCACTCCTGGGCTTGGATCGAGGCCTCTAAATTCTCCAAATACTGTTTTCTGTTTAAGGCTCATATGACTAGCTGATGCATCAGTGTCAACAGCAGCAGAATCACGGCTCTTTTGAAAATTTGTTGGAACCATTGCTATCAGAAGAGGAAGATTTTCAAGATCTCGAAGCGTTTGGGTTTACATGGGTGACTTTTGAATATTAATTCGAAAATCTGGATCGTGTGGAATAGTGCTTTTCAAGTTGAACTTGTTAAAAATGGAAAACAGATGGTATCCATCAAGTTTTGAATCCTAGTATGAATAATTTTTGTTTTGTAACTGGTGCCTATGCCAAATGTAGCAGGAGTTAATAGATTGGGCCGATTCCTGTGAATCTCCTTGTTTAGTAAGTGGTGATTTCAATTGCATTCGTAAAGGAAAACTTTCTAGTTTTGATTCGATGGCTGACTTTAACGATATGGTTGAAAGAGCGGGATTGAATGAGATTGATTTTTCTGGTGCTCAATGCACTTGCAATCGTGGTACAAAGTGGCAAAGATTGGATAAAGCCTTTTCATATCTTCTTTGGTTAGAGAAGGAAACTACCGAATTTGAATCTTTCATGTTCTGATCATAGTCCTTTGCTTATTCAGATTAAGAATCTAGCATCTCAAGGTCCTAGCTCATTTAGATTCTTAAATATCTAGTCCAAGCATCGTAACTTAACAACATAGTCCGCTCATGTTTGAATGAGGCAACTTCTGGCTTTGGTTTGATCAAATTGCAAGAGAAATTGCAGAGAACTAAAAGAGTGTTAAAAGAGTGGAGCAAAAATATTTTTGGCTTTGTCTTTGATCAAATAAAAAGGGGGACGGAGATTGTAAAGCATTTAAAAGAGGAATGCGAGACTGTCCCAATTGTTGAGAGTAGAATGGCACTAAAGGACGCCCAAGCAAATCTCTCCTTTCATCTCACTTGCGAAGAGAGTACTGAAGCTAAAATCTGCTACTAAATGGTTGAAAGAAGGGATAGAAATACCAATTACTTCCACTCAAATCTTAAGATTTGACAAATTCGCTTGAAAATCTCCAGAGTCACGGATCAGAGCGGCAAGTGGATCAAAGAAGTGAAAGACTGTTGTTTTCTATGAGCAACTGTTTAAAAAGGAGGAAACATCAGATTTTAACCCTCCTAGCTGGTTGCCAACTTATCTTACTCAAGCAAACAACAGAATTCATTCTAGCTTCAATTTTAAGTGAAGAGGAAGTCTGGCAAGTTTTCCAGGATATGGATCACAATTCGGTGGCGGGGCCAGATGGCTTTAACAGCTTTTTCCATAAACCATGTTGGGAAATTGTGAAATCGGATGTGGTGAAAGCAATGAAGGACTTCTTTCAAGGACATCATTTACCTAGGTACTTCACAAGCACTTCTGTTGTACTAATTCCGGAAAGAGAAAGTTCGGGAGATTTCTTTCTTCTTGAGTGTATTGTAGCAAACCAAAAAGGCTTTACAAAAAGGTAGAAAAATTTTGGAAAATGTACTACTAGCTCAGTTTCTCATTCATGCCATCAAAAGAAGTAAAGGTTGCAAATTTGATTGTGAAATTAGATACGGAGAAGGCATATGATAGAGTAGATTGGAGTTTCTTAATGAGGATGCTAGAAATTTTGGGATTTGATTCAAATATTAGATTCATCATCAGTTCTTCAGTTGCTTATTCTACATTCAAATAAATGGGCGCGCTTATGGATATTTCTAATCAATAAGGGGTTTACGCCAAGGAGATCCTCTTTCCTCAATTCTACTTGTGTTATTTTTGGAGTATTAATCTAGAGGTCTCAATAACTTGATGGAGACATTTCTAACTATCCAATATCAATTAGGTTCACAATTAATAACTTGATGCAGACATTTCTAAGTATGCAATATCAGTTCGATTCACAAACAGGGGTATTGCGCTTGGGCTTTGCAAATGACTGTAATATTCACCAATGATAGTTTAGTTACACTTGATTTAAAGGCTTTCTTGGCCACTATGAAAGTGTATTGGGATAGAAAATAGACATAAGGAAAATGTTACGACCTCATTATGGGAAGAAAATAGAGCCAGAAGAGTTGTCAAGAGGCCACAATACTTGCAAGATTATGTGGAGACATGAGCATACCATAAAGATATTAGATTTAGACATCCATATACATATAGACTTAGACATACATATGAATATACGCTAGAATATTCCATCACGTGTTAATAGGAGGGAAAACGATTTTAAACAAAACAGTTGTAATAGCATATCTCAGTTGTAACTACTAGAAGGGAAATATAAAAGAAATAAAAATAGATTAGTGGGGGATCATCTTGTTACCCCAAAAATCTCAATTTCTCCTTCTTCCTTCTTCTTAGAGTTGTTGACACTCAATTTTTGATGCATTGAAGTTATGATTTAGCCCTTTTGAATATGAAGATTACCAAGAAAAACTTATGAAATTAATACAAAGAGTGACTATAAATGACCTCATTGGAGAATTAAAGAACTTTGCAATCATGTAACTGGCTTTTCATAAAGTCTATTGAAGAGTTGCTTTATTTTTGGCCTTTTACTAGTAATTTAGCAAGAAGTAAGGGCTTCCAAACCCATTTCTTTGATGGAAGTCGTGAGTCTAGCTAGACTACGCGAAGAGAAATTGCACCACATGACCACAAACTCAAAATTCACTTCAAAACCTTTCAAACCATTTATTTTAGGACCAAACAAGACTTCTATACCTATTCATCATCATTCAAAACACCTTCAAATACTTCTTCCCCACCATTACTACCTAACTCAAACACTAAACCAACAAACCTAAATTTGAAACCTTTCCAAAACACTAAAACAAATACCATGCTCATTTGAAAATGATAGCAATAGAACTATTGTGACAGGAAGTTTCACTAGGGTCATGTCTACAAGGCAAAATTTTTATTTTTAATGGATTAAGAAGAAGACGAGGGCAAAGAAAAGACTGAAGGAAATGAAGAGTGAATGTGATGAAATAATAAATTGAAGGAGAGGATCAAAATATAAAAATAAACTATCAAGCTATGTCAGGTATTATTGCTCCTAAAACTTTTTGACTTAAAGAAATTATTGAAGGAAAAGTGCTATTTGTCTTGATGGATTCTAGAAGTACTCATAATTTCATTGAACCAACTATAGTAATGAAATTGAATCTTACTATCTTGGCATGTTATTTGACACATGGAACTTGCGTGGCACTAATGAAGCTATTTTATTATAAATAAAATAGAAAAATAGCAAAAATATAAATAAAATTATAAAAAATTGAAAAAGGTCTAAAAATATTTAAAGAAAAAAAAAGTAAAAATAAAAGATAGAAAAGGAAAAAAAAAAGGAATAGAATAGTAATAAAATAAAATATTGAAAAATAAAAGAAAAAAAAAAGAAGTCATTCTAGTCACCCTTGGCCATGAGGTGGCCCAAACGACAACATATGTGGTGATGCGTTGCAACCAATATCAAAATGTGGCCACATACTATCCTAAGAGAGAGATAGATCGTGTTGAGATAAATATTGGCAACGTGAAGCATTGACAAACAAGGGCTTTTATCGGTCAAACAAGAAAAAAAAAATGACTATCTAACACGAGAAATTACAATGACAATCGGTGTTAATGATAGAAAAAAAAAAAAAAAAAACCCTCTAAATGGAAAGGATGAAGTAAAAATGTACATATGTAGAGTGTATTTATGAAAGCTCAAAAGGAAGAAAAAGCATGTTACACTAAAGACGTGAATCCACTATAACATTATATATAGATGCTTTCATTCTTTCAATCACATGAAAACGAAAAAGTACATGTTTTCCGTCTTTCTATCATGAGGACGTCTCTAAGCATCATCTTTAAGCACTTAATACATCCTATTAACAACCTAGACATGCTAATTCCCTTGATTCAATTTAATATGAATTTTATTTGACGGACCCTTTTCCCTCTTTTACATCCTCTTGTCCAATTCATGCCCACAACGGCCCCAATGATATCCCATGGAAACAATTATCCAGTTGATTTCAAACCAAGTGCTTGAAGCATAATCCTTTTGCTAGTGATGGTGGAGGTGGTGCTTCAATACTATTTCCACATTTCCTCGTGAGGGAAGTCCAGAAAGACCTGGGTTTCCTTGATATGAGGTATTCTCAAAGGTCCAGAATTGTTTGGATTGAGGTATAGGACCTGTTAATTGATTAAAAGACACATCAAAGGATAAAAGTGCAGTAAGATCTGTTAATTGCTGAGGAATTTCACCAGAGAACTTGTTGTAAGAAAGGTCCAAAGATTCCAAGTTTGTCAAACCATTCAAGTTGAAAGGAATTGAACCTATGAGCATATTATTTGAAAGGTTAAGAAAGTGTAACCCCTTAAGAGTTGAAATGGATTTTGGAATCTCTCCTGTGAAGTAGTTGCTAGAAAGATCGAACCCTATAAGGGACTTCGGGATTTTCGTGTATTCTACATTTATGCCTTTATTGGTCATTGTTACTGTATAGTAGTAACTTCCGTTTCCATAAGAGGCATATGACATTGTGCGATCTTCCTTGTCAACATCAACTTTCATTGCTTTCCAACCATCAAAGTACTGAGCTGCCATGATTCCATGAAATCTATTGGAGCGCAAGATGAGTAAGCTTAAGTATGGAAGTGTACCCAGCCAAAAAGGGAAAATATCAACGATCCTGTTATTTCCCAAATTGAGGAATTCTAAATCTGTGCAATATTCCAGACCTCTAGGCACTGGCCCTTCCAATTGATTGTAGCTCACGTCAATCATCGTCAAATTGCATTCATCATTTCCTACTTGAGGAATTGATCCATAAAAGCCATTGTTACGTAGATTCAACACAGATAGATTACCAAAACCAACCAAGTCAATTAGACATTGAGGCAACACACCGCCCAAGTCATTATTACTTGAATCAAAGATCTTAAGGTTGACAAGACCGCACATCCTTGCTGGTAATTCTCCTGAAAATTCATTGTTCGAGACGTGATAGTAATGGAGGGAAGAATTTGTTAAGGGGATTGGAAGTGCTCCTGACAAATGGTTATGAGAAAGGTTCAAAAAGCTTAAATTTTCCACAT
This sequence comes from Laguncularia racemosa, assembly GCA_037954665.1. NCBI lineage: Eukaryota > Viridiplantae > Streptophyta > Magnoliopsida > Myrtales > Combretaceae > Laguncularia > Laguncularia racemosa. Next base: position 1,174,919 of record JBBMOL010000188.1, read on the forward strand.
TGACATCTAGAAACCATTGGGGGACATCACCAAAGATGTTATTGGAGGACAAATCAAGACTTTCCAAAATATCTTGACTTTGTAAGAGCAAAGGAAAGCTTCTTAAGTTGCATGATGCAAGACCTAAAGTCTCAAGTTTTGACCCTAGTAGCTGGGGGAAGATTTCACCTGTAAATTGATTGTAAGATAGATCTATCCGAACAAGCTCAGTGAGATTCGAGAAGGACGACACGGCATTACCAACTAGATTATTACCGTTCAAGAGCAGATGACTCAAATTGGTAAGATTTTGAAGACATGGAATTTCACCTATAAAGTGATTGTTAGATAGATCTATCCTTTCAAGCTGAGTGAGGTTTCCCACTAAAGGGGGTATTTGACCTTGCAATTTACAGCCACTGAGAGTAAGTTGTCGCAAGGAAGTCAATCTTGAGAGGGAATCCGGTATAGAGGTTGATATCTCCACAGATTCGAGAATGAGTACTTCTAATTTGACTAAACTCTGTACCAAGTCCCTTAGATCAGGACTCTTGAGTGTCAACTGATTTAAAGAAAGATGAGACAAGTTAGTTAGGAGTAGAATTTCTGATGGGATTTGTCCCGAAAAGTTCGAATGATAGAGCATGAGTATTTCTAACCGGGAAAGATTGTTTATTGCAGAAGGTATTTTGGAGCAGCTGAAGTCATTGAATGAAAGATTAAGTCTCTGCAGGTGACCAAGCCTGAAGATGCTGCTGCTAGAGTTGATGGAACCAGAGAGACAACTAGAACCAAGGTCAAGGCCAACCACATGTCCGCTATACTCATCGCACTCTACGCCATCCCAATTACAACAATCTCCATTTTTGTCTTCTACAGTCCATGTTTCCAAGCTTTTCGGACCATTATTATCCGAGTCACAACAATCACCATTTTTGCCTTCTGTTGTCGATGTTTCCAAATCACAACAACCCCCATAGTCACCTTCTACCGTCCGTGTTTCAAAAATATCATCACATGGCCCGTTGTAAAAGGTGTCCTTGAACTCCAACAAGGCATCCCTCTCTCTTTCCTGACACTTGGGCTGCATTTTACCGCTGAAAGAGTGAGAGTGAGGGACATTAAACAATAAGAGAAGAGACAATGATAGTAAGACGGAAAGAGATGAGGACTCCATGGAGAAATGGTGGACTTTAGTGGACATTAAAGAAAATGTGCATGCTTTAGATAAAACTGTGTAGTGTGCTTTATATTGAACAATCTTTTGCACTTTTTGGGTTAGAGAGAGAGAAGAAAAAAGCATACTCCTTTTTTCACGTTGGACTCTTCTTTCATGTCTATTTCACCGAACGGTGCGTGACACTTTCCAAGCAAGTCGCGACTCATATTTACGTAATGGATAAAAAATGAACAAAATAAAAATTATTTGGAGCGAAATTGAGCTTCCATTAACACTAGAGCTATCAATAATGTCTATGATCTCTTGAAATGCGACCCTATTTTCCAATTGTAAAGCTTGGATTATATTAATATACATATATAAAGATTCATTAAAATGCTTTCTGTGAAACGAGCGCATACGAACTTGAATCTTAGTTTACAGGAGAATCAGTCAGCTTAATTACTCAACAGCATGTTTTACACAGTTTGGTTTGCTTTGCTTAAAATTTGCTTATTCTTCATGAGAGCTACTCCAACACGTAATTCAGACAGAAAGTGAAAACGTGTCGTACGTGAAAACGAAATACGTTATTCATTTATCAGAACAACTTGTTTTAAGTGCAAGTCTTAGTAGCAAAATATAGCAATGACGAAGACACGATAATAAAAACTGCAGTCCTCTGGAAACAACTAGCAAAAAGTTCGTAGTCGACACTCTTGAAAAGACTTTCATAAGTTTAGGAAAGATTGTTGGCGACAATCATGGAAAGACATTCAACCTCACGAGTGAAAATGGGAGACACTCTGAACTTCACTGTCATTGTGATATTATCAATTATTAAATCTTACAAGGAGAAGTAAACCTTGATGATCCGTTAATGGGTGGGACATCATCCACTGTAGATGGTTGAAAAGGATAAAGGTACCAAATAGCACGGGTTCTCAATATTTAAATTCAGAATATATTGTGTACCCTTTTGAAACTTTCCATAATTCAGTTACGGAACCAATAAATTTTTATATTCATTTTAATCATAAAAAATAACAATATTACTATATATTCTACTATTATCTAAAAGAATTTCAAAAAATGCTTGAATATTGATATTGTGGCCGCTTTAATACCTAAACTTAATCATATTCCTTGGATAAGTGCAACATTGATATAAATGAATTAAAACTAGAATTTCATTGATCATATATCATCAATTATCAAGTCAAGCATTTACAACTAAATCCATAGTTAGCTTTGAGACCCTATATATAGCTTCAAGACTTTAATTACGTACATAAAATCATTAGCAAATCATTTAGAGACAATTAAAAAAGGAAAATTCAAATTCATAGATTAATTAGGTAAAATGACAAAAATGCTCCTAAACTAAATTTCACTAAAGAGTAGCTAAATTCTTGAGATCATTGGAGTAATTTGCAAAGATAAGAATGAAATATTTTCAGTTAAAAAATGATGAGGATAAAATGCTAAAAAAAATGCCAATATATTAAAGTAGAAGTACACAAAGCAACCTAAGGAGAAATGACTTAAACCCTTAGTGGTCTCCCCTTCTTTTCCCTTAAACCCTAGGGTTTTAGGACCCTTTAAAAGGCCCCAAACCTGAAAGCCACTACCATGTGCCCTCTCTCCATTTTCTTAAACCCGCAACAAGGTAAAATACTCCTTAACCCTAAAACCCTTAAATCTAACTAAACCTTATTTGGAATACTAGCTTATAGGGCTTCCCTAAGTATTGTAGGTTTAAATCAAGTTAAGGTGGATTAGGAGGGCCATCACAAGCTAGAAGCCACTCCTTGCTAGTGGGTAAGTAAGTTTTCTTTCTTGTTAATCAAAGATTTAGCATATAATCCCAGGTTTAGGCACACCAACTATAAGTTTAAACATTAACTAGGGGGTTTTGATGCTTGAAGTCAATTTGGAAGTGAAAAGCAATATCATTAGGAGCACCAAGAGGGACGACTATCTTGAAGAAGAAGAGAAGGAGGATCTTCCAAAGGCATGTGACCATATCTAGACTCAAAGTGGTTATATGTGATGGTTTTATGATATATAAGAATGATTTGATGCTTCTTAGATTAGTGTATGCAAAATGAAATAATCACCACATGATGGCAGCCATTTATAGTGATAGGGGTTAATTTGGACTTAATTTTGGACTCCTTTAAATAGTTAATTTGGTTTAACTTAATTTGGACTTACTCACCATGCCATTTATAGCCATTTGAAAACTTAATTGGTTTAACTTAATTTGGACTCCTTTAAAATTATAGGCTACTAAAATACGAATTTAAAATTTGGAGTTGAATAATTTAAATAATTTGGGTCAAGAACAACTTATCCATATAGGCCTATGAACTAACCCTATACCTAGCCCCATGGGTGATCCATATGGAAATACCTAATGTAATTAACCAAGCCTATATGACTTAAGAAACCCAATTTGGACTAATTTAAGAATTAACTTAGTAAATGAACCTTAGTAGACTTAAATAAACCTAAAAGAGCCCAAATAGGCCCAAGACCCAAAAATTAATTTAAGCCCATTTCATCTTCAGAGCCCATACCCTACATAGGCCTTAACAAATTAAGATAACCTAAAGGGGCGTTATATCCAATGTAGCCTGAAATAAACTAAAAACCTAAAATGAAATTAAAATTTGGTATAACAATCAAATTGGGCCTAAGACATAATAAATAAGATCAAGTAAACACAATGGGTTTAGGTTAATTATAATAGATTAAAATAACCTAAATAACCTAAAATGGGCTAAAGAAAAATAATTGGACGTAGTTGGTCTTAAATGGATTTAAATGGGCCTAGACACTTAAATTAAGGTATAATAAACCTAAATGAGCAAATTAAATAAATTAAGTTCAAATTAGATAAGTCACTTCAAATAATAGAATTAATTAATTCAATTAGGGCTAATGGGCTCAAATCCAAACATGATTGGGCCTATTATTTTTGAAAGGTCCAAATAACCTAATTGACCTTTAGTTACATCTAGACTCCAACTTAAACAACATAATAGGTTTAAGTGAATAAACCTTAAATAATTCAAATCAAATTAGCTAAAGGGCTAATTGGGCCTTCTTGACCCCTAATGGGCCTATAACTACTATAGGCCTTAAATAGTCTAAATCTAACCCTAAAATAGCATTCAAATAACTAAAATAAATATCTGACTCAAATTTTCTCTTTTAATGTATAAAATTGGTTCAACCTACTTAGTGGAAAATTAGACTTCAACTCGAAAACCTTAACCTTTCTAAGTACATAGTAACGTGTATGTTACTTGGTATATTAGAAACTTAAACCAAAACTTGATTAAGATTTTGGGTGCTACTTATGCATGATCAGTTTGAGCTAGAAAGCGATGCCCCAAGGTCTAGACTAAGGTTGTGGTTTTAGTTCAATAACCTTAATTGTTTAGGTGCTTAGGCCAATGAGGAATGACTTAGTGAATAGCTGATAAGTAAAATCACGTTAGATAACATGCACTGTAAGTGAAGAAAAGATATATCAAGAGTCATTTAAGGTTATAGGATTTAGCAAATGATACAATATAACTAGATTATGATCAATGAGGACCGTATAATGGTGAAGTCACTTAAATAAGACTACTAGGTTTTTAGTTTGGTGATGTAAGTCTGGCTGCTCCCATCAACCCTCAATTATCACTATAATGGAATCAAACCTTAGGTCCTTCATCTTGTTGTTCAAAGTCATGAGGACTTCTGTGCTAGTTGTTTACTTTAATCAAGATAAAATAAAATGTATGATTATACATTGTATTAGCACATAGGCTTATTTGACGTCTATGTATGTACTTGCATTACTATGTACTAAATCTTTTGGCTCACTTTCTTTTTTAGGTGAGGATTATTTAAGGAATCCCCTATACAATTCGATGGGTTTAAGTTATAAGGAGAAGTATAGGGATAAGTACGAAGACTTAGATCTTAAGAACTATTATTATTACTAATTTTTGTTTTTATCATAGACTTAGTATTTATGTTTTAGATATTGTATTAGACTCATATGAGGAGTCGTTGATGGCTTCATGGCTTATTTAGTTATGTCTATTTTATAAGTCCCTTAGGCCCTAATTCCTAGATATCTATCATGTTTTATTGGCTACGTTTTTCTAAAGCTAATGAACCTTCAAATATTTTTAAAATAAAAAAATCTTCAAACATTTTTAAAATTTAATTAACAATTTTGAGGTCTTAAAACTGATTTAGAAAACCCACTTAGTAGCCGTAGTTTTACATATTTTACCTAAGTTAATTACGTGACGAACTATCATCATTATAAAGAGTTAAAGGCATAACGGCTACACTTTAAATAGATACCAATCAGATATAAAATAGATAAAGATAAAATACACACACACATAATCTAAATAGATCGTGCTTTTATTCTTTCAATTAGAAAGAAATGACAAAAAAAAAAAAAAAAACATGTTTTTCTTCTTTACATGGTGAAGACGTCCCTGTGCATCATCTCTAAGTACTTATACATCTACCAACAACCTTGATATGCTTATTCCCTTCATTCAATTTAAGATGAGTTTTTTTTTATGGGCCTTTCACTTTTTTGCATTCTTTTATACAGTTCATGCCCATAACCACCTTAATGACAAAGCCGCTAGTGTACTCATCAAAACAATTTTCCCGTCGACTATGAATATAAGGTTTCAACTCTTATATATTTAATTGAGTTGTCATGCCTTAAAGGGGGGCTCGGAAGATTCTACTAAAAGTTATCATATCACATGTACACTTGTCACATGACAACTTCCTTACTAGTTAGTGGTTGCAAGACTTTAAATAATTATTTAAACAATTATAACTAATCATATTACATATAATCATATAATAAGAATATAACCATAGATTCTCATGTTTCACGGTCAACCAAGATCGCAGAGAATTGAAATCATATACTAAAATAGTAAAATGAAAAAATAATTCTAAGTCTCACAATTTAGATTTCCATTTCGAGTTCCTAGGAATAAAATTACATCTAAATAATCTATTAAGACACATCTTACTCTATTATTCTTGATTCTAAAAGCACTTATCACATCATCTCTTATCCCATCCCAAGATTTTGAAATTTTCCTACAAAATAGTTTATAGAAGGCTGAGCACACTACGATTCAGTAAGATGGAAGTGCAATACTCTTAATACTGTACATTCACAAACAATTCATGCAAGTTCTCAATCATATGCTATGCATGAGCAACCATATGCAATGCAATATCACACACAGTCTTCTGGTAACTAGCGTGAAGTCTAGATTTATACCATCTTTTACCTTAGATTGGGGATTCATATCACTACAATCAGTACCCAAGTCTCAAACCTAATTATTTAATCTTATCTCTTTATTAAAGATTATCTCTTTATTTTCCTACCATAAACTTTGGTATGATTAGCATATCGAATAATAAACATCCTCAAGGACAAGCTGGACTCAAAACCTTCAAAGCACGATAATCTTCTAATCACTTAGTCCGCTCTTAGTGGAATAGTAATCCTCTGATTACTTTTGATGTGCCCTATAATAGTGATGGCCTTTGATTTTATGCAATGTATCGTGCAATGTATGTCCGAATTTAGTTAAGTCCAATCCTTTAATTAATTGGTTTGGGGTGATCAAACAGTATATAGTCACAAGCCAATCTAAATTCAAAACAATAAACCATTAGAGCAACTAAGGAACATAACTCCAAGGGCAAACAAAAAAAAAAAAAACCAAGTCAATCCTAAGCAAAACAATTCAGACTTTATATTTATATTCACCACAACAAGAAGAATCAAGCATTTAAAAACAAGACTTTATATTAAGTCACGGATATAGTAAGGAAGACTTGATTAATTAGATAAAATCAAACAAACGAGACAACAAAATCATAAATAAATAAATAAATTTTAAAAATAAATCAACATATAATATATATATATATATATTATCTAACCCACACCTCAACACACAACTTTAATACATACACCCACAATACTCCCCTGCACACATCACTTCTAGCTCACACATGCAAGCCTTCCCTTACACTAACCATTTCCCACATACGCATGGTCATGCATACTATCACCACTACACCTTCCCTTACACATTTCACACACTTCTAACTTCAAGATAATAACAACCACAACAACTACAACAGTAACCCAGCAAGAAAATACACATGCACAACATATCACAATTAAACAAACACTGTAACATATCATAGAGTTTCTCACTCATTTGAATATAGTAAAGCACTAGTTATGTTGATTCTCGATGAATTCAGGGATAAAATTAAAATCTTCTAAAGATAAAATAAGATACGATGAATGTCTCAAAAGATAGATAAGTTAATGGTATTAAATGACTGCCACGGTTTACTTATTTTATGATTATGATCCATTTGTGTTTTGGTTATATTTACTTCTTTTTAAGTTAGAATTTTTCATACTTATAGTCATTTGAATGATTGATAAGCTGAGTTGAAATACTAATATTTTGCAAATTTGAGTTTGCTTATGGTTATAAGTCAGATCAAGTTGTCACAAGCTTTTAATCAAATCGCTATTATATGGCTAGTTAATTTAATTATATCCCGCCACCAATAAGATTGGCTTCTTTTATATATATATATATATATTATCCCCTACTAGTTACTACATGGGATCGTCCCTGGGTCCTTCCTTGGTTTATAGCTCATACTACATGTATAGGGATTCCTTCTAATTCCCTCCTGTTATTAGCTTATCCACCATTTAGCTATCTAATCATAAAAGACAGTTTTTCTTTCATTTTTTTTTTCATGTATCATCAGCACTGCATAAAAACCCATTTGATATTTTAATTTGCCGATTATGTAGTTTTGCTAACATCACCATTTAGGAAATTTAATTTGAGATAGTTATAGTTCAAATCAAGGTTAAGGGACTTTTACTAGATGTGGTTCCAATCATAACACCATGGCCTTCGTGTTCCTACACCAACCAGTTCTTAATCCTTGTAAGCCTACCCTTAGCCCCTTTCCGACTTCAATTTCTTCTTGCTCAACTTTTAGAAGCGTGTTCTCCCTAAATAACCCATAAAGTTCCCTCCTTTACGTTTTGTGTATGGAGATTCATGATGTAGTATGGGGTTTTGGTTCGTTCTTGTTAGAGAAGATAAGGTGGTATATGTGGTTGACAGTTGCTTCAAAGAATGAAGGCCACTCAGTTTGATAATGGGAATGGAAAGGAGAAAGAAAAGTAAAGAGTAGGGGCAGGGGTCGAAGCAAGGAGAAGGAAAGGCAAGAGAGCAAGTCGTCGGCAATTCAAAGAGAAAGAAGACTAACTTTGTCATGGGGATAAAAGAATGAGGGGAGTAAGCAGTGATGTTGGAAAAGGAAAATAAGAAGGAAGGAGAAGAGAAGCAAGAAGGTCGAAGCATTGCAATTAAATTGGATATGCTCCATGATTTGCTCGTTGTAGGATAGATTTGATGTCCTTTCCCCATTCGAGGGATATTTTGAGTGGCAGATTTGAGGGGGTTTGATCATGTGATGGTTCTTTAGGGAAAGGGGAATCTAGTTAGCTTATCCGTAGCTCGTGTGCTTAGATGATAACTTGGTTAGCACTTCAATTTTTTTTTCCTTTTTTTATTTTTTAACTTGCTCCCTCCCCTAAATTTATTTAATAAATTATTTCATATAATTAAAAATTCAAAATTTGTTATCCCTATCCCTCGCATGCAAATAACCACTCTAATTGTTCTCGGTGTCCATTACTTATTGTTGGTTACTCTCTCTCTCTTATACTACAATCATTAATTATTCATTAATTAATCCTTCTAAATTTTAGTTATGTTGATTAGATTATGCTTATTTGTTTTCTTTTGTTTTGATTATTTAGTTATGAGTTAGATATAAATCCTATATTGTAGGATTGGATAAGTATGATGGAACAATGGATAAACTTGTTATCCTATATCACAAATTAGTTCTATATTATCTATTAAATCATATTGTAATCTTGAGTTATTTGATTGAATGAAAAAAAAATTGGATTTTGTGTGTGGCTTCACGTTTTTAGGCTCCTCTCTTTTGTGCTTTGTTTTCGTTTGGTTTTACAGCTCTAGCGTGTTTGTTTTTCTTCAATTGGTATTAGAGCCACAATGAACAACACAACTCAACAATCAGTTCTTACCCTAGATAGGAAAAATTACAATCGTTGGTGTGTTTAGATGAAGGTCCTATTCGAGTATCAAGACCTGCTGGAAGTTATGGAGAATGGAGTGCTTACATTGGCAAATAATGCAAACGATGCACAAAGGGCAGCAAACCACAATCTGAGAAAGAAAGACAAGAAGGCGCTATACTTCATTCATCAAGGAATAAATGATGAAACGTTCGAACAGATTGAAGGAGCTACCACATCCAATGAGGCGTGGAATATCTTGTCCACTTCATACAAAGGTGATGAAAAAATCAAAAGGGTATGTCTCCAAACCTTGAGGCGACAATACAAGTTACTGCAGATGGATTCCAATGAATCAATTGATGCGTACATCAATAGAATTCTTGTGTTGACAAACAACATGAAAACGAATGGTGAAATTTTGTCTGAACAAAGCAAGGTTGAGACAATCTTGAGATCCTTACTTCCAAGATTTGAGTACGTTGTAACAGCAATAGAGCAAAGCCATGATCTGTCAACTATGACAGCTAAGCTGCTATCTGGTTCATTATGTGCACATGAACAAAGGATGAATGACAACAAGATTAATAAACCAATTGAGCAGGCCTTCCAATCTCAAATCTCCATTGGGAACTCTTACCAAAGTTATGGAAACTTTCGTGGTAAAGGAAGAGGATGAAGTAGTAATCACTTCAACAAAAGCTGGAGTGATCTGAGTCGTGGTGCTGCAGACCAATACAATACAATTCACAACGCCAAGCATGGACGTGGCTATGGACGCAGTAGAGGAAGGTTTGACAAGTCGAATATAGAATGTTTTAACTATCACAAACGAGGACATTATGCAAATGAGTGTAGACTCAAGGATAAGACTCCAGCTATTAACTATGCATAAGTGATGTGCAATCAAGAACTGGCTAAGAGTGATCATGCACTCCTAATGGTTTCTTCATCAAATGAAACATTTGATTGCCATACTTGGAACTTAGACATTGGTTGTACAAATCACATGTGTGGTCGAAAAGAGTTGTTTGCTAAGCTTGATGAGTCGTTTCAAGTAAGAGTAAAGTTTGGGGATGGCAGATGTGTTCCGGTAATGGGGAAAGGTAGAATCCTCATTAGATTAAAAAATGGAGATCACGGGTACATCTTAAATGTGTTCTATGTACCAAACATGAAGAGCAATCTGTTGAGCATGGGCCAACTAGCCGAAAAAGGCTATGTAATGAATGTCTCTGGAAATCAATTTACGGTTCATGACAAACAAGGAACTCTAATCCTAAAAACTTGTTTATCTAAGAATCGCATGTTCTCAGTTGACATCAATAAGGGAGAATTCAAATGCTTGAATGCAATTGGGAGTGATGAATCGTGATTATGGCATCTTCGTTTTAGGCATCTAAACTTCCAAAGCTTAGAAGCTCTTACAAAACAAAACTTGGTGAAAGGACTACCTCAAATCAAACACCTCAACCAGCTGTGTGAAGCATGTATCATTGGAAAGAATCATAGGTTGTCATTCTCAAAAACTATGGAGTAGGCAAAATCTCCTTTGGAGCTTATCTATACTGATGTCTATGGTCCCATGAACACCAATTCGATTGGAGGAAACAAGTACTTCTTAGCATTCACTGATGATTTTTCACAAAAAAAACTTGGATTTATTTTTGAAAAGTAAGGCTAAGGTATTTGATTACTTCAAGAAATTTAAAGTTTTTGTTGAAAACCAAAGTGGTCAAACATCATAGCAATAAGAAGTGATGGAGGAGGTGAATATATCTCTAATGAGTTTAGGACTTACTGTAAACAACATGGAGTGCAACAGAATATTACATTTCCCTACACTCCCCAACACAATGGAGTGGCCAAAAGGAAGAATTAAACTATATTGGACATGGCAAGAAGCATGTCGAAAGCAAAAGGAATGCCTAACTATTTTTTGGCAAAAGCGGTTCCATGTGCGGTGTACTTATTAAATAGATCACCTACTAGGAATGTCCTTAATATAACTCCTATAAAAGCTTGGAGTGGTTTCAAACCAAATGTACAGCATCTAAAGGTTTTTGGCTCTGTCGCCTATGCCCATGTTCCTGCAGCAACGAAGACCAAGCCTAGATGATAGAGCTGAAAAAACAATTCTCATTGGATACAAGCAAGGTGGTTATAAGCTATATAATCTAATGACCAAGAGGGTTAAAGTCAGCCGTGATGTAACCTTTGTTGAAGATGAAAAGTGGAAGTGGAGTGCTGACATTCATGAGGATTCCTAGAAGCGTGTCATCCATGTTATAGAAGAAGATACAAAAGAGCCAACAACAAATGAGAGTACCATTCAACCTTCTAACATAGAAAGACCAAGAAGGGAACATCAACCACCTGCATATTTAAGGGATTTTGAAACAAGTTTCAGTGGGGAGATTGATGATGGAGAGTTTGTGCATCTTGCCTTCCTTACAGATGCTGAACCAGTAGCCTTTGAAGAAGCAATTAGGAATCCCAAATGGATGAATGCAATGAATAACGAGATGATGGCAATTGAGAAGAACAATACATGGGAGCTCACTGATCTTCCACGAGGTCACAAAGTAATTGATGTAAAATAGGTTTACAAGATCAAGGTAAAGGCAAATGGTGAAGTTGAAAGGTATAAAGCAAGGTTGGTGGCAAAGGGATTTGAGCATAAACAAGGCCATGACTATGAAGAAAATTTTTCATAGCTAGAATGGAGACAGTACAACTAATAATTGCCTTGGCTGCTCAAAAGCAATAGAAAATTCACTAAATGGATGTTAAGTCAGCTTTTCTTAATGGTTCGCTTGATGAGGAAGTGTATGTAAAGCAACCACCTGGATTTGTACAATGTGGAAAAGAAGAAAAGGTGTACAAACTCAACATGGCATTGTATGACCTCAAGCAGTCACCAAGAGCATGGAATAAGCGAATTGATTTGTTCCTTCATGAAGCAAGCTTTCAAAAATGCCCCTCCGATCATGGTTTATATGTGAAAGTTAATAATTATGGAGATTCACTAATCTTATGTCTTTATGTTGATGATATTGTTTTCACAGGAAGCAATCTCCACATGATTAATGAGTTTAAGCAGGCCATGATGAATGAGTTCAAGATGACTGATCTTGGTCCTATGTCTTATTTTCTAGGCATTGAAGTTATTCAAAAGGATAATGGAATCTTCATCAACCAGAAGAAGTATGCGAGTGAACCGCTGATAAAGTACATGATGGAAGACTCAAGACCAGTTCAAACTCCAATTGAAACAAGTACAAAGCTGGTTAAGGATGAAGATGAATGAACTGTTGATCTGACACACTTCAAGTAAATTGTTGGAAGTCTTAGATATCTCACTTGCATAAGACCTGATATATGTTATGCAGTAGAACTAGTCAGTATATTTATGGAATCTCCTCGTCAGATACATCTACAAGCAGTAAAACAAATCATGAGATACATTAAAGGCATGCAAGACCTTGGTTTGTTCTACTCATCATCTAAAGAATGCGAGCTTGTGAGATACTCTGACAGTGATTGGGGTGGAGACTTGGACGAAAGAAAGAGCAAAAGTGGCAATTGCTTCTTGTTTGGGAAGACTGCATGCTCATGGACATTAAAGAAGCAATCCATTGTTGCTCTATCAACATGCGAAGCTGAGTATATAGCAGCAGCATCATGTGTATGTCAAGTGATTTAGCTTAGCAACATAATGAGTCAAATTGGATGTGATCTGCAAGTTTCTTTGAAGATTTATGTAGATAATATATCTGCAATTAATCTAGCTAAGAACCTGGTCTTCTATAGAAGAAGTAAACACATTGACATTCGATATCATTTCCTAAGAGATCAAGTTGCAACAGGCATGATCAAGCTGGAACATTGCAAAACTGAAGATCAAGTTGCAGACATCCTCACCAAACCATTGAAGATTGATATATGGTAATTAAAACTTGAAGCCTATAGTCTTTTGTAACAAGGTGGGATTATTTGGCCAATAACTTTGCCATTTCCCTTGTTAGTTATGTTAAAAATAATAATAATAAAATAGAACATTGTCCTTTGTAAGGAATACATTTTTTCACCAAAGGAATTTTTTTTTAAGGAAGATGATGATTTATTCTTTTCAAAACAAAAAAGCTATTTTTTAAATCAATCTTTGCAAAAACTCCGACTCTAGAAAAATAAGATTTATTTGATTTTTACTGTAATTGATCTATTAATTATTTTTCAACATAAAAAAAATTGATGGGCAAAAATATAAAAATTACCTAAAAAAGTTATAATAATGAATATTGCAAAATCATCTATACTTTATACTTTTTAAATAAAATGTTTGACATAATATATTTATAGTGATATACCGATGATTATTTATTTATATATGACTACATGTTACATAATTTCCGTGATTCATACATTGAAAAAAAAAATTCAACATATTTTAAAAACAACTAAATACTTTAAAACTTATTATATTCAAAAGAAATTTTAGGATAAAATATATTGCGATAACAAGAGTTTTTTTTTTTTAATGAACTAGTGCTTAAGTTGAAAAAAAAAAGGGATAAGTTTGTATCATAATGATTTGATTAGGTTTGTTCAGTTCATTGTAATTTATTCCTTATTTTGAATTGATTTATATAAAAACATCAAAGAAAGTTTTTTTTTTTTTAAGGAAAATGGGTATGCTCGGCCAAAAAATCAGCCCTTGTTCGTCTGGTTGGCCGGAGGAAGTATAATGTCTAGACCGGCCATGCTACACGAGCCATCCACGGAGCGCATGGGTCACAGTTGTCTGAGAAAAAGAAATGGGGTACTCAGTCATGTAACACTCTTAAATATGATATATGTTTTTAAATATTTAATAAATATTATATTTAAAATAATTATTTTAAAAATAAATTTTAAAAACACAAATATAATATTTATAAATTTATACTGAAGGCATAAATAATGTTCATGCTTTCAACAAATTTGTATTAAAAGCTCGGATGCCATCTACACTTTCAATATAAATTTTTTTATTAAAAGCACAAGTAATATCAGCGTCTTCAAAAAAAAATTTACATTGAAGGCATAAATACTATTTGTGTCTTCGTATAATTTTTTTTTTAAAAAAAAAAAGCTAAATACACGGATGCATAGAACAATTTTTTCAATTATAATATTTAAAAAATATTTTTTTTAAAATATCATATTTCTTGTTCTTGGCATTCTTATGCAATTGAATGGCATTTAAGGCTTAAAAAACTGGGCTTGATCTTGATCTCGATCTTTTAAAAGTAATGCCTATTGAAAAGGGCTTTTAAGCCTAAGCCCAAAACCACACACTGTTAATATACCCAGCTAGGCTAGCCTAACGTAAAAATAATCGGAGACTTTTTAGGCCTACAATCGATTTTCGCTTGAAACAAACAATTAAAAGTCTGTTGGATTACCGATTTAAAGCGGAATTTCACCTGAATAGAAATTGCTTTATACCTTTATGAGCAGGCAAGCTGGAGTAAGCCCAAGAAAAATTAATTTTAAAGAAAACTTGTAATTTTTATCCAAAACTCAATATCTATTAAGTCGCCGTATGCGTATTATGATTCCATTTTTATTTTATTTTTGGGACACAGAAAATTTATTTTTTTTTACCCCAAAAAAAGTTTTTCCCCATTTATTTTTACTTTCCCAATTTTCTCTTTTCTTTTTCTCACTTTTTATCTTTTTTTTTTTTTTTGACAAAAATGCTATCCTCTCTAAAAACTATAATTACAGTGAAAAATAATTTGAAAGTTGTTTTTATAAGAATATGATAAGATGTTCTGTCTTGTACCGTACCTTATGAGTAAAGTTTCTTAATATTTCAAATCAGAATATATCTTACAACTATTTGAAATCATTCTTAAACTTAAACTTACACCCTATGAGGTCAATCGGATTTTTATATTCACTTTTATCACAAAAAAAATAACAATACTAATGCATACGTTGCTATAAAAAAAAAAAAAGAAAAGAAAAGAAAAAAAAGTGCTTGCAATGCCCGAAATTAATAATATTGCTTAGACGAGGGCAACATGGATTAAATAATTTAAAACCCCAATTTGACAAGTCGTGTATAGTGTATCCTAATTATAATAATATAATAAATATATCATAATTGGAACATAAACCTATGTATATTCCATAGCAAGGTGAGATTATTCAGCTAATATTTGTTTAAATCCAATTATCTTTTAAGTGGGAAATATTTTTCTTTGTAAGGAAAAGCATTTTTTCCACTAAAGGGACAATCTTAATCTTATTTAGGAAAATGATTTATTCTTTTCAAAACAAAATACTATTTTCCAATTTAGTCTCCAGAATTCCAACTCCAGAAAATTGACATTTATTTGATATTCGTTGTAATTGACCTATAATTTTATCTTCAACATGAAGAAAGAACTTAGCGGGCTAAAATATAAAATTCAACTAAGAAAATTATAATAATGAATGATACAAAATCATTTATATTTTATAGTTTAATTTTAAATAAATTGTTTTACATAACATATTTATAGTAATATATCGAGGCTATTTTATTTATGCATGACCATAAGTTACAGATTCAAACATTGAAATCATTTTTCCAGCACATTTTTTTTTAAAATGACCTACCACTTAAAAACATATATCATTTTTCAAAATATATATATATATATTTTTTAGGGGAAAATCTTTTGCGATATTGAGTGATTTTCCTTAAAATAAATGAGGGATTAGGTTTTTTTTTATAAAAAAAAAAAAAAAAAAGGAATAAGTTTGTAAGATAATGATGTTGAAGATTCGAAGTCAATATCTGCGAGCTGAATATCTTTTCAAGAGTTTCCAGAGTTCGAAACACTACATCATGTCAAACAATTTTATCATATTTTCTAATGTTAATTACATAAATAAACTATGTAACTAGAAACTTTTTAGGAAACGTAGAGAGGTCAATATCTTCGAACTTTTTTGTCAAGAGTTTCTACTGTTTATTTTAAAATAAGTACATATTTGGGAACTTTTTCCATGTGTATCGTAGAAAGGTCTGCCTTTCGCCGAGTCTTCGCCGCCCTTGCCCTTGTCATTAATTTGGTATGACTTAATCATTTATTTATATTAAAAAAACAAAAAACAAAAATAAATTATAAATATACTCCTAAACTTTTAAAAGTATAACTTTATAATTTTATTTTAATTTTTAAAAATATTTACATTTACCTTAAACAGTTCTTAATGACCCAAAACCACCATCACTGATTTAAAGCAAGACGACTCTATGTGAAGCCATCGTGACTTTCTTTTATGTCCAGTAGTCCACCAGTTCTTCATGGATTCTTCAATACTATTTATGCTAGTGAACGTGTCACTTCTCTTATTGTTTCCTACTGTACAATCACATTCTCTTAATACAATATTGCCGTCTGAGTGTCATGAAAAAGGGAGGTCTGCCTTGTTGAAGTTGAAGGCCACCTTCTATGATGTATCATGTAATCATGATAAAAACTTTTTCCAGAAAGATTTGAAAACATGAACAGTAGAAGGCAAAGATAGAGATTGTTGTCATTGGGATGGCGTAGAGTGTGATGAGCATAGCGGACATGTAATTGGCCTTGACCTTTACTCTAGTTGTCTCTCTAGTAGTTCTATCAACTCTAGCAGCAACAGCATCTTCGAGCTTGTTTACCTGCAGAGACTTGATCTTTCATTCAATGACTTCCATTATTCTAAAATACCATCTGCAATAAGTAATCTTTCCAGGTTAACAAGTTTGAAACTCCATAATTCGAATTTTTCAGGACAAATCCCGTCATAAATTCTGCACCTCACTAACTTGTCATTGCCTGATCTGTCAGGCAATCGATTGGCACTCATGAATCCTAGTCAAACTAGAAAAACTCGACGAGGTGAACATATCATCTTCAATACCAAACTCCATCTCAAGGTTAACTTCCTCGAAATCTCTTAGTCTTTGTGGTTGTGGATTGCAAGTTCGAGTCCCATTTTCGAATGCATTTTTTAGCTTGAGGAACAATGATCTAGATGGTGACTTAACATCTTCCTTTTGGAATCTCACTCCACTTCAGTTCTTAGACCTATCAACCAATGAGTTTACAGGTGAAATCTTCCCTCAGCTACTAAGATCTACTAAGTTAATATCCATTGATCTCTCAACTAACATAGTTTATGGACAGATCCCAAGAACAATACCTCATCATCTCAAGAACCTCTCTGCACTCTTTATTTACTCAAAGAATTTCAGTGATAAAACGTATTTAGACGTGTTTTTCAAACTTGAAAATTTAGATGGACTAGACTTATCATTTACTAGCTTTTCATTGATCGTAGAACCTACCGTCAAGTCTCATAAAAAACTTATTGTTCTAGGTCTTGCCTCATGCAACTTGACAAGCTTCCCCGAATTCCTAAGGGATGAGGACAGTTTGCTTTATATAGATTTGTCCTCCAGTAACATCTATGGTGAGGTGCCCGAATGGTTCTATAAGTAAGCACAAAAGAGCCATCCTATTTGAATCTTTCCCATAACCATTCGATAGGATTTGAGAGATTTGTCATCATTAAAGTGGAAGCAGCTTACCACTCTAGATCTTAGGTTCAACCGGTTTAAAAGGTCACTTCCTAGTCTCTAAGCAAACACCTCCCAACATTACTACCTTGTCTCGACCAACGAATTTTCTGGAGAAACACCAACGTGGATGTGCACTCTCGTCACACTTGAGGTACTTGATTTGAGAAACCTAAAGTGGTTATCACTTTCCTAAATTTTCAGATCATCCAGCTTTCTCGTAATAGCTTAATTAGCAGCCTAACCATCTCCGTATTTCATATTTTGGAGTTCCACGAAAATTGATGGTATTGAGGAAAGCCAAACAAAGTCATATTTTAGCTTGGCTAATGAGATTGTTTCATATAGGATAAGACCAACTGAAGCTTAGATTTAGAGCACAAGATCCACGACTCCCTCAAAGCGATTGATCTTTCAAGCAAAAACTTTACAGGGAGATTCCATACACAATCTGTTGGGACTCTTTAAGAGCTTTAATTGCTTAATCTTTCCAACAATATACTCCCCAATTCAATTACTTTTAACTTCAATGGTTTGATAAACTTGGAAGCTTTGGATCTTCTTCTAACAAGCTTTTCCAATGAAATTTCACAACAGTTAACAGATCTTATTACTCCAACATTTTTCAATTAGCAAACATTTCCTATGTCGATGTGATGTGAGACAGCGAAAGTGAAAAAATAAAAAAAATAAAAAAAAATTAAACAATGGTTATACTAAGCTTGTTAAGAAAATTACCAATAAATAAATTTTTTTACTAAAAAATAACTTCAAAAAGATATATCCAAAAACCTTATATCAATAGACTTAAATAATGGCTTTACACCACTCTTAATTTATATGATTCTACACCCCACTATGGATTTTGATGGCTACACACCATCCTTGATTTATACGACCGCATATCATAAGACGAATTTTGATTATTTTACACAATGATGAAAAAGAAGGTATTACATTTGACTCAAGAAATAGTTCTAGAAAATATAAAATAAAATAAAATTCATATAAAAAGTATCTTGTTATATCTACTTATTCTTAAGCAATATTATTCTCTCTCTTAAAAAGATCCGTCCTCAAATCTCTAAAATTTTTTTAAATCCTTCCTAATCAAATTTTAAACTCATGACATTGCAGCTTTTCTTTTTCTCAACCGGAGAAAATTAATCTCTTGCAAATTAACGTAATATCTATTTTGGTCTTTTATGATGCTTCCGATTTCTGCTTTTTTATTTTTTAGCACAATTATCATATCTTTCTCTAGATAATATTTCTTCAAGGAACAAAAAGAAAAGATTTTTTTTTCTTAGTCAAAGAACGAATGCTAAATTTAGGCTCTAAGAAGAAACTTAACAATAAGCTTTGATACCAAATTTGATGTATGATAGCAAAAGATAAAAAAATTATAAAATGTAAAAATTGCCAAAAAAAACACAAAAACTAGTAAGATAATTTAATTTAAACAATGTTTTTACTAAGATTACTAAGAAAATTATCAAGAAATAATTTTTTTTTATTTTTTAATAAAAAATAACCTGGAAGGAATATATCCAGTAATCTTGCATCATTAGACTTAGATGATGACTTCATATCATCATTGATTTGTATGATCTTATATCATACAATAAATTTTAAAAGTTTTACATTATCGATGAGAAAGAAGATATGAAAAATAATTCTAAATAAAATAAAATTCATGTAATAATTATCTTATTATATCTGCTTTGTTCTTCATCTACGTTACTATATCCAAAACAATTAAGCACATTTGACAATCTCTCATATGAAAGAAATTTGAGTCTTTGTGGACTTATGCTATTAAGGAAACATGGAATTATCGTGGCATTACTTCTACCATCTTCAGGAGAAGATCACAAATTGAAGACCTCATTCGAAATCAATTGGAAAATCGTACTCAGAATATGCAAGCGGATTCGTCGTTGGAGTGAGCATAGGAATGAATTGGATGTACACACATCTACCATATTTCTACCTAAATAAAAGAGATCGTTCAGAATAAAAATTATTATAAGAATTAGAAATCTTTTCAATTTTCATACTTTGATTTGCTAGAATTTATTCTACCTACCTAAAGTAAAAAAAAAAAAATGCAATGCATAGAAAAATAAAAATTGCCAAAATAAATAAACTTACCGGTTTACTACAGTTAACCTTCAATTTTCTATGAGATAACTTATATAAGAGATATATAATTTTTATTATTAGAATTAACTATGAGATAACTCATATAAGAGACATAGTTTTTATTTGAAAAGTTAAAGGAATTTATTGACAAAAGTTAAATTTTGAGAAGTATAACATCAAAATAATCTATTACACTTCAATAGATGACATATAATTAATTATACAACATATATATTTACACATCACACATAACTATTACATAATTTAAGGATAATTTGCATGAATCATTCTTATAAGCTTTTATAATTACATGAAGACCCTAGATTTTTTAAATCGAGCAATTTCTCTCTTCTTACACATCTAGACCATTATATTGTGAACATGGATCACTGCATGGTAAAAAATGAACATGGTAAATAACATTTTAGATGTCTTAACAAAAAACGCACGTGGACTTAAAAAACTAGCAAACACAAAAATCAGAACAAAATGAAAATGAAAAATGAGCTTTCACCATTTCATCTTTTCCAGAAACATTCATTATATAAAAACTTCATTATTAATGCTGTGATTTCGTTATCCATTAAATAAATAAAAGGAAAAAATACAAAAATATTATTTGTGTTTTCGCTTATTTACAAACATATAATTTTGAGTTAAATTTTTTTTAATAGATGACCCGAGTTTTATAAACAAGTGTTAATATTATTTAATATATTTAGAGGTGTACATTTCAGCATGCTATTAGTGTAAATTAATTAATTTAATAAAAAATACCATTGAATAAATTTAAATTAATAAAATTATTAAAAATTATTTCAAAACACTTAAAAGAAAAAAAAATTGAAGCAACCTATTGGGTATTTTCTGGTTACCCCTTAACCTTGAGATGATCAAAAAAATAGTCAAAATATAATATACATCTTAACCCTACGTATAGTAGTGAATAGTTATTCATCATCTTATCAAGCTCAATTGCTCTATTTAAGGCAGTAAATTGCCATCCATCACTTAAAAAAAAAAAAAAAAGTTAAAAACTCGTTGGATCATGGATTGGTTGCTTGATTGGATTTTAGTTTTTGCCACATAGGACGACACCCACCGCCCTAGCGGGTCGTCCGATAAAGTATTCCTCCTCTTCGTGGATTGCTTTCTTGGTCACTATCGACCATCCCACAAAATATTTCAAACGGACGTTTTCTACTCAACGGGACATAACTTGTTTAGTAATTTTGATCTTCAACACTTTGGAACACTTCTAGAACATATGTATGATACCCATTACACTGCCCATAAAATTATCAAAAATATGGTATTATTTGATTGTTATTTTTTTGGGGGTTATAATACTGAATAATTTTTTTAATCTATTATTTGGTTTGCATATTAATTCAAGATACTATGTAAAAAGTAACCTTATGGTACAAAACTAAAATTAGAAAATTTATATAATATATTTCATAGTACAAAAATCTATTTTACAATTCAAAATAAATATATTTAAAAAATTTTTAAAATTAAACCCACACCATATTCATAAATCAACAATAGACCCATTTCTATCTCTCTCTCTATATTGTATAAATTAAATATACAGTAAATATTTATATCTAATACTACACATACAAAACATAGATATAATAAAATTATGCTATTTTATTTTTTTATAGCTGTTCAATTCTTTTTATATTATCCTATTCTCTCAATCAAAAGCTAATTATAGTTTAAGTTTTTTTTAATTTCAGACAGCAAATACTTAAAATATATATATATATATATATATATATATTTGTCTCCCCATCACTCATATTTTAACCTTAATGCAAAGACCTATATTTTTGCATTTCACAATTAAATCCCAACAACTTCCGAGAAAGCATATTGACTCTAGGAGCTGACTTGAAGGCAGAGTTTTGAGTAACAAAAAAGCATTGCATGAAGAAGAGAAGGATGAAAATCATCCCATCGCTCTTATAAGACATCAATACTGGGGTTTTTGTTTGATGAAATCTCCAGAGAAGACGAGATGGCGGAGGCTCGATTTCGTTATTCATTTCTCTTTTCCTTTTTCTTTTTTATTTGATTTTTTTTGTTATTTTATTTTTTAATTGACATAAACAAATACAGAGAAATCTAAATAGTGGAAAGGACCAATTTCGACCTGAACTGACCTGGTCAATTCAAACTCATGAATCGACTCGAGAAGCTAAAAAAATAATTAAGGACTGATTCATGAGCAGCTGAAAAAAAAAGGGCCGATTCACGGGCTAAATCAACCCGTAAACCAGCCCGACCCTTCCCCCACAGGCCGATTCCGATTTCATCTCTTGCCAACCCATGACCCAACGGGTTAGGACCGGTTTTGAACCGATTTTAAACCAACTCCATGTCTAGAGAGATCCATATGTATATTCAGAGAAGGAAAAGCACTCGATTTTAAAATTTTAAAATATCTATGCAATTTGAAAACTTTACAGGTGGTCCCCACAATTTATCTTACTTCTTACTGCTAATATATTTCCCTCCAAGCATACGGTGTAAGAAAGCGAAAGGAGGGGAAATTACAATGAAGTCACAAAATTGCCCCTACTTTACTTTAACTGTTATCATAAGGGTAATTTTAACCCTCACTTCATTTTAATTCTCTTGATTTCCTCCCACTTCACAATAACCAAAGACAAGAGGAAAAATAGTACCTCCCATTTTTCTCTTCTTTCTTTTTCCCATATACATATTTCCTTTCATTTCTTCCCACTACCCACCATTTTCCCTTTCCCATTGCATAGCCAAACTAGTCACATATCGGAAGCCAACATGCAGGACCCATACAAATGGAACATGTAGCAACGGCTACATTACCCAATTCAAACTTGGAGATGTTCATTGTTCACGTAAGAAGATCAGACAACGTCATTGCTATCAAGTATCAACCAAACACTCGTAGGTAAAAACAAAAACAACAGGTGACCAACAAAACACCAAAAGAGAAGCGGAGATCATAGCGTTGCATATTTTATTGAACAGTTACAGGCTTAAAGCTAAAAAAAAGGGTTGATTAGGAAATCAAGGCCAACGGGATGCTATATCTGTAGCTTCTGATACAATATGGACTCCAAGAGAAAGGGTAAGGAAAGTCTTAATTAGAATAGCAGTAAATTTTGCAGTAGGAAAATTCTCAAAGCTTTGCTAACAAGTAAACTAACCCGCCACCAGAAAATGGCCAGTCAGATGGTTGTATAAACCATAGCTATAATTTATGAAGCTCATCTTCTGCTCCTGATCAAGTATACAGATAGACCATGTTGAGCATAGATGTAAGTAAATTATCTAAATGAAAGGAACTACATCTGTAGATTAATGTTAACAGTGGTGTTGTACCTCTAGCAGAGTTCATGAATTGTCTGCTCGAAGTCAAGCAGACGGAAAATATTCATGTGGATCGGATCTAGAAACTGTATGAGATGCGGCATATGAACAACACGTGGCAAGACACTGGCACAAGTATTGATACACAGCCACGGTAGGGCAATTTGGGGCTGGATCTGTACAAATCCAATCCACACATTGAATATTTTTTGGGCAGACTTGGGGCGTCATGTCTTCTTGAAAAATTTGCCACCACGTCTTCCCATTCCAGTTCCAGCTAGACTGGCTGCAAGAAGAGATCTAGTGTCTGGCCTCCACTTCAACTCTTTCAGCATAGAGAATAATGTTGAGAGTGCGGGAGACACTTCATTGTCCTTTATACTTCTGCATGATACCACTTTTAAACTTTCAAGCTCCTTCCAGGATAGAAGGACAGGCTCCAGGCACTCCGTAGTGAGCAGGGAGCATCCTTCTAAAGAAAGAAACCTCACCCTCCTGCAACATAATCCATGCATAATCATCAAACCAAGTTCTTGAATGAAGATAAGTTGAAATTTTCTAGCATTTGTGCTAAATAACAGCAAGCAGATGCAAGAGCAGGCATGGAATATTCAGTGTCATCGAATCAAGTCACATTGTAGTTAAAATGCAAGCCAGTAGACAATGATGATCATGCACGTGCATTTCATGGAAGCTGGAAACCAGATCTCTTTATCAATAACTGACCTTCCTTTCCCCCCAAAGGTCTCCACATAAAACTCAATTACCAAGACATTAAAAAACACATGAGACATCTTATCTTACCATTCTAAATTATGGGCAGTCAATTTTGAGTAGAAATTTTATTTCATTGCCATTGAGAGATCACATGGAGATAATCATCTTTAATCAACAGGAATATTTTATTTCATTGCCATTGAGAGATGGCATGGAAATAATCATCTTTAATCAACAGGATTATGATTACGAAGTAACATTTACTAAGCATAACTATAAATATTATCAGATTAACTCCTTACCGGCAACAACTCGCCACGCTGAAGATATCATTTTCCAGGCCCCAGCAATCCTGAATAACTATCTCTCTCACAGCCTGGCACACCAAAAACAACGCTCTCACGCTCTTTCTATCCCGCAATTGGCACTTCTGCACATGTAACCGCTCCATGGCAGGGCAAGTACCCAAATACTCATCTGGTCCAGGACTAGCATCAATTGTTCTACAGGACTCAAACCTCAATGTTTTCAAATTCTCACAATATGAAAGCCCAGCTAACCACCCACTATCCATTCTATGATCACAAAGTGTCAACTCTTCCAACATTTGACAACACTGTCCGATCGCTTTAATCCCATCGAAGCTCCCCTCACAACCACTCAAATTCAACCCAACTAACCTCCTACACCCTTGAGCTAAAATTGTCAACCCGATATCCGACACTAACGAAGAATAGAAACCCTCCACACAACCCACCAATTTGACTATTTGCAAATTCCTACAACCCGCTATTCCACGCAAAACATCATCATTACACTTATGCAACTCTAATTCCTGCAATGTTAAACACTCCTCAGCTACACTCAACAGCCCTAACTCACTAGCACCAACCACAGCTAGCTTACACAAATTCGGGCAACCGCTTGCGAGCGCTTTCAAACCTCGGTCAACGACATCAACGGACAACAAATTCTCCTCAAGAATACAACTAACAGGCGAGAACGCGGTGTTCAAATGCATGGAAATCTCATTCCTATGGAGCAAAATACCCGAATTCTGCGGCGACACAACACACGCACGGCTTAAATCTACATGAGTCAAATTAGGGAATCGGATAATTAACCGACCGGACTCAATAAAACCCCAATCTAATACCTTTAAGGACCTACAGATACGACCTTGGAGATTAAGCCAACGTTTACAGACAAGTGAAGTGGAGACAGCTTGAGATTGGGGGAGTTTGGAGAGGATTCTGAGGAGGATTTGGTCAGGAAGCAAAAGGGTGAGATCAACTTTGGAGAAATTGCGAATTAGAGTTTGGCTGGGGGTTTTAGGGTTATTATTAGGGTTTTTAGTGAGGGACTGGAGGTGCATAGTGAAGATAACTTGGTTTACAGATTTGGGGGTTTTAGGCCAGAGGTTTGACCAGCTTGCTGGTGGTGTTCTTTTCTTGTTTGGACTAGGGCTAGGATTGGTATTGGGGTTAGGGTTTGGTTTATTAGAACGAAACGGCATCGTATATTTCAGAATTTGCAGTATCACAACTCCAGCTGCTGCTGCTGCTTCTTCGCATCCCACTTTCTCTCCCTCCCTCCCTCCTTCCCTCCCTCTCTCTCTATCTCCAAGCTAGTCAGAACAAAACGACACCGTCTTCTTCCAGAATGTTTCGATTTTTCGGACGTTTAGGTGTTTGGAGACAACGCATTTTGGGTATAAACAATGCTAGTGTTTAGGTGTGTGCGTGTTTCTCTCTCAAGATTTAGGGGTCGGTTTGTTTTTCTCTCTCTCTATCTCTGTGTGAGTGGACTTTTGAATGGCTATAACGGACTTCTTGAGGTGGGGTCTGGAAATTTTGAACATTATCGCCAGTTTTTAAATTTTCAATTCGGAATTATTTATAATATATATATATATATATATTTATTTTTAGAGTGGTGCTTTTTGTTTCTATCTAGACCAGGGATAGTGGATGGATGCATTGTGTTGTGTTGCGTTGTGTTGTGTTGTGATGTGTCAGGGGCCTCGGGGTTACGATACGGATTACGGACCGTCACATGAAGACTGACTGATCCGTGATTGCCTCATCCAATCACGTGCCCACTCACCTATCTACTATCTATTCCCCAAAGCCATGAAAGATGAAACACAGGGTATATATTTAAATGTAATTTTTTTAATTCATAAAATAACGTATTAAAAAAAATTATTTTAAAAATAAGTTACAAAGACATGTATTTGATACATATCTTCAACACAATTGTACTAATAGTGTGAAACATTAGTACCTTCAGTATAATTTTTTTATAAAAAAAATTTAAATTTTTTTTTGCATCATTTATGCTTTATCTTATAATATACTAAAAAAAAAAAACCTAATCCATTTCATTAAAAATTTATCTTTTTTTTATCAATCTACTAGCTAACGACTTATGAAAGTACAGCAATTTAATCCTTATAAAAATATCAAACGGCAAAACTGTTTGATCCCGGCTATAATATACTCAAATTAGTCTTTTTATATATATATTATAAGCTTTACAACTTTACAGAAGCAAAAAGTTATGATTCTTCAAAGTTAAGAATTTTTTTTTTAAATTTAAAGGATTGATTTAAGTTTGCTATACTTTAGACTAAATCGTGTTGTTATTTAGTATTTTTATAAAGATCAAATTACTATATTTTCATGGTTTGCTGGCTAACAAATTGATTAAAAAAAACAAAGTTTTAAGAAATGGACTTAGTTTTTTTTTTTTTCCTTTTTTTGTATATTATAAAATAAAGTATAAAGGGTGTGAAATTTTTTTGATAAATTTTTATAATTTTTAAATTTATGAAAATTATTTTTTCCATTATTCTTTATGCAAAAATTTTAATTTTTTTAACAAAAAAATAATTTTCTTTGCATAATTTTTCATAAAAAATCAATAATTTCAAAAAAAAAAAATGCACCTTCAAGCAATTTGCTATTCATTGTATTGAAGATGCAAATCGTATCCATGCCTTGAGTACAATTGTGCTGAATGCATAAACTGGGTCCATATTCTCGCAACCTATTTTTGGAATAATTTACTCGAATACGCTATTTTATGAATTTTTTATTATAAAAAACTATTGTTAAGTGCATACTCTCGAAAAAAACATTCAAAGTCTCCTTTTCCATTTTTTTTTTAGGTTATTATAATAAAATATCACACCTTATTCATATAATTATTAAATATAATAATAATAATATTAAAAGATTATGATTATTGATCGTTTTCAAAGATAGTTAATGGATAACAGAAAATATCGCAAATAATCATCGATTTGATGGTTAATAAAAGTAGAAATGTTGATGTGAGAATTTTTTTTTTTTTTATCTTCCATTAGTATGATTGTTAACCACCATTATTAATAGCCACAATTGTCATTTTAGTGAATGATCTAAAAGTGTTCCATGATCTTTTAAGATTATTATAATAACATTTAATAATTGTAAAGTTTGAATTGTAACAAATGTAGAAAAAGGTTTTAAATTTTTTTTTTGATACTAAAACACCCCTACTTTAAAGCTTGTCTTAGGAAACTTATCAAATGCCTAAATAAGGAAAATCTTGACATTTACATAATTAATTATGCACTCCATAACAAGCAAATACATAAAAAAAAAAAAAGTGAATTGTACTTTCGTCCACTACCTAATGCCTCTAAGGAGAAGGGGTATCAACCCAAATAAAACAAATCCAAAAATGGCTACAAAATTGCTGAGTAGCTATAGTAGAGTTTTGGATTCTCAAAAGGGAGCAAAAAATGTATCAATTTGAACTATTTTAATGGCTTAAAATGGAGACCACCATTGATAGCATGGTTAAAATTAAAGTATGATGGGCTTTTCAACACCGAAATGGACTACAAACACGGAAGGCATCCTAAAAAATGAACATAGAAAATGCATGGGAGGCTTCTCTTGAAAGCTAAATGCTCCTTCACCCTTAGGGTGGAAATCTGGAGTGCTATTTAGATTCAATACAAGAAGTTGAGATAACTAATCAATGGATCTTCCTATAACATTCAGAAAGAGTACGAGAGCATGTATAAGATACCCTGTTTCAAATTATATGGCATACACGACTATGACTTTGTTTTGCAACCTCACTACACAAGTTACTAAGATAATGATTCCTCAAAATGTGAACAAGACTCTGGGATCCTAGAGTGGAAGGAGGCAATAATGAATAAAATGAAAAACTTATGCAAAAATATGACATGGAATTTGTTGAAGCTACCAAAGGAAAAGATGACAATGTTAGGAGATTCAAAGTGTGTCTAGTAACATAAGGGTATACTAAAATCTACAGAAATTAACCATGAAGACATGTTTGCAATAAGAAGTAAAAAAGATGAGAAATCTAAAATATTTCATAAAGATAGAAGTAGTAATAAATAAGTAAGATATTTTCATTCCTTAGAGCGAGTATGTAATGGATCTACATCTACTAAAAGAAACAAGAAAGTTGGCTTATAAACCAGTTGCAATTCCTTATAATACAATGGGAAGTGCAACTTTTAAGGAGATGATCCTTTTGTTGATAAAGGATGATATCAAGAGAGACCAGTGTATCTCTCTTTCACTCAATTAGGTATTACCCATGTATTGAACTTTGTGAGCCCAATCATACATTCTCCCACAAGAAAACACTTGGAGTCCACTAGGCATATCCTAGAGTACCTAAAAGGAACTCTAGCCAAATAATAAATGTTATAAAAATCAAAACGAAGAGTATTGAAGTTTTATTGATGCTAATTGGGCTAACAATGTAAGTAGTCTTTAACAAGTTATTGTATGAAAGTATGGAGAAATCTTATAACATGGAAAAGAAAAAAATAGTCTATAGTGTTTAAAAGTCACACAAAAGCAAAATATCGTGCTATATCACTAGGGTTGCATTATGTAGTGCGGCTCCAATGACTCTAATGTAAGACTTGAGGATGAGTTATGATAATCTAACACAATTGAATAGTGATACAAATATACTATTAGTATTATCAAGAATCCTACCCCAATATGATAGGGTTGACATTTCATCGTGTTAGAAATCAAAAGTGAAGATATCAATCTTACTTATAAATGTATAATTATTTTGTTTTTTGAGACCATAAGAAGCAAATGTATTCACAAAAATTCTACAGAAATCTATGTTTGAACTTGCAATAGGCAAGTTAAGATAATGGACATCTATTTCTAAGCTTGAGAGAAGTGTTCAAGCAATAAATCATGTAAACATGATAATTAATAATGTATTAAGTGTATTTTTCAAGTGGTAGGAAAAGATTAGTAGAGTTATTATGTAATGTCTTGGAATTCGGATAACGCTACTGCTCGCCACGTGTTCTTATCTCACAAAAATACATTAAGGCTCTAAGCTTATTTTTATACCTCTTAATCTGACCATTCTTATAAATCACAATTCAAGTACATCTAATACTTCTAACTCGATATAAAAACATTCCAAACCATCCTTTAAATCTTGAAACAAGATTAGCATTTATCAATAATCAACATTTAGTATAGTGAAAGTCCAAAAAACTCTAGTTTAATATTCTCCAGAAACTACTATTTATTACATATAAATAACACAATTTTTTCTAAATTCTAATCATCATAATAATAATGATAATCTTTTTCTTCTTCCCTTTCTGGTTCATTCAATCCCAAATTACCTTTTAGGTTATCATCACTCTCCATACTTGCATCTAAAAAATATATCCTCAAGGGTTGAGCTAAAACTCAATACGTATAACGCAAACACACACGCATAAACAAAAACGAACATATTTCACATATATTATGCAATACTTAAACAACATACCACCAGTTTATGATAAACTTTAAATCCATAAGCAACAATAGGATGCTTATGACCCCCTTAACATACTTAAACATTGAAACATGAATTGGTGATGAAAACTGCCACTATAAGCTCCATAGCTATGATCCCTTAAACTTTAAACATGGTGATGGGGATTACCACTACGAGTCCCACACTCATGATCACTTAATCACATAAACTTGTGATGGAAACTACCACCATGGGCCCCAAACCCATGATCACTCAAATACTCCAACTTGGTAATAAAAACTGTCACTATGAGCCCTACACTCATGACCACTTAAACACTTAAACCATTCAGATCATTTCTAAACACAACTCTTGTAAGGACAACGTACACAAAGATCATTGGAGTGCTCCCTAAAGATCTGCCACTACGGGCCCTTAGACCAAGCGAAACACATACAACATATACTTAAACACTTAACTAGTCATTTACTTAATCCATTCCAATAGTATATTCTAACTTAAATAAACACAAGAAATACGTACCTTAAATCCAACTATTGATTTTCTCACACTTATAATCTCACAGATCCTCCAAACCTATATACATTCCCAATTACATTACTTTATGATTGAAATTGAATGAAATAAAATGGAATGGGAAGTGTTTCAAATCAATATGGCCATGTAAAAGGTCATGTAGAGGGACATGGGGCAGAATATGGCCGTGCTAGAGGTCGTGTACCATTCTATGTATTTTTGTATTTCAATACACCCAAGTATATGACCATATCGATTATCGTGTACCTTTTTGTATTTTGATACACCCAAGTACACGGTCGTGTCGTTGACGATATACCTTTTTGTACTTCAATACACCCAAGTACACGGCTATGTTGGTAATTGCATACTTTTCTGTACACATTTATTCCAACATGGGCAAGTACAAGCGTGTACTTGACCACATTCCCCATTTTCCTCCATGAACCTTAATTCCCCTTCTCCCAATTCATCTTAATTCCATCATCCCTTAATTCTAAACTTAATTTAATCCTAATACATGTAATTTCTAATCAAATTTTATAAGTTTAGATACTTACTTCTCAATTTCCGTCTCCTAAATCCTTGATCGGTTGGTTTTCATGCTCATCCCATTCCTTCCTCAATCCAATTTTCGTTGAAATCATGTAGCAACAATCAATTTGACCTTAATTTCCATACTCATATTTACTATTTCTAATTTCTATCATAAAAAGCCTTACCTCGTGTACTTGAGTTGAACGTTAACAAATTCCTCTTAGTCGCCTTAAGGGTTGTCTTGAGAGCATTTTCCTTTTCCTATTCTTATCAGTGTGCAAAATGGAAAAAGGAGGCTCTCTAAGTTAAACCAGGATATTTATACCTTTCTTGTAAAATGACCCATTTGTCCTCATTTATGTAAATTTTCCATACTTGACCTTGGTTTATGTTTTATAATACATGTTAAGTAAAAATTATACGGATATTTACATACTAGGTAGACATTGTCTATGCATAAAGGTCTTTTACTTTGCATCAATATAGAAAAATATAGACCTCACATATAAGCACACATATACACACCCATGCACCCATTAGAGTTGTTTATGGTTTGATTTTAGTCGATTCAAGAACCAAATCGAACCAAACCACATTTAAAATGTTTTAATTCAAAACCTTAATAAACCAAATTACTTTTAATGATTCAAGGTTCTAAAATGAACTACTTAAAATAGGGTTCAATTTGTTCCTAATTGATTCAAATCACTTTTTAAAATACTTTATTTTAGTTGATAATACTAATAGTTGTAAGAGTTTTCAACTAAGCATTCATATTCAAATTGAGGAACATTATGTAAACATATGAGCCATATAACATTATATCACAACGATATTATATCTTAGGTAATAGTGAAGACACACTAGTTTACTTAAGAGATGAGAGATAAAAGTAAAGGAAAAAGAATAAACAATGGAGATTGAGAGTAAATGAGACTCAACAAAAAAGAAAAGGTAAATAAGGTTAGTTGAAAATGTCAATAGAATTTAAAACTAAAAAATAGTGCTTAACTTTTTAAAAATAAAAAATGCCACTTAATTTTTATATTTTAATAAGAATCGATTTAATTCAATTCAACCCCCGAACCAAATTGCGAACTATTTAAATAATCTCCAAACCGAATCATAAAATAAACCAAAATATTAAAAAAAATTTGCTTTTTACAATTCGATATAGTACGATTTAAGTTTCAGATCGGTTTGATGAACAATCCTAGCATGCACACACATAGCACGAATTTCAAATTCAAATACTTAACAATTAACATTTAAATTTGAAATGAAAAATGGTGAGAAAATTAAAATATTAGTTCTTAATCTTTTGTTCCTTTTCTAATTGACCCATCCGACTTTATTTTATTTAATAGTCACTCACACTTTGAAAATGAACCAACTAAGTCCATACTTGAATCCATTAAATATTCCGTTACAGATTGATACATGATACCTCTTGGTTGGGCCATGGTACTAGACATAACAAGCTTTTAAGTAGATATGGTTATCTTATTTGTAAATGTATTTGACTTAATTACATGATAAAAAATACATAAATTAGGAGAAAAAAAAAGAGTTAAACTCCTACCACCTCTGATCATGTAATTGCTAGCCACCAACTAAAGAGAGTTATGCAACTCTTATTTATGTCAAGCAATTCTACGATGCTATCAAGATAATATTGTCACTTTTTACTTATAATAATAATAAAGTTTATTAATAAAAAAATAACTATATTATCCAATTATTTTTGAGTAACTAGAACATAGAATTTCCTATTAATCTTGGATAGTTTTATATATATATATATATATATTCCTGAAACAAATACATCCTAGTTTACAAAGCCTCGTTTGTGTTGACTTCGAATCCACCCTCGGTTGGGTCTGGAATCCAGAAATGCTCCGTTCCAAAAAGGATTCACAAGCTTAGGATTTTGAAGATACCATGTCATTACGAGCGATGTGTAATTAAGAGAGGCATAATGCAAGCAGCGTGTTCTTTCAGTTAGGTGATGAATCCACCACTCCACGTAGTTTGTGACGGTCCGCTAGGGATTGAAGGCTGAATCTTTGGCCCGTACAATCTAGCTGCGAACGAACCAAATGTGATCATGAGATATGCAAGCTCGACTGGATATCTACTCAAATTTGATTCCGCTGCAATTAAATCAAAGCAATACTACTCAACTACATTATCAAATCAAGTTCGAGCATCATCAAATTTAACTCACTTTGGAAAGAAGAAAAATATCATGCTCAAAGTAAAATGGGACTAATGAAGCTTAATTAAGTCAAACTCAAGCTTGTCTATTACTATTTCAAATTACGCTTTCACTCAATCTTGAAATTCTTACAATTCTAAACTCAGTCACGCTTAAATTACGTAAGTCCTAGCTTAATATCATGTCCAACATAGAAAAACACTCATTTTATAGCTCTGAGGCCGTCTAGGTTTTGATGGTTGTTAAGCTCAAAGAATTGGGTTCTATCCGCAAAATAGCCAGAATTACTATTTTGCAAACCAAGTAAGGTTGGCCTAACAATGGCTAAATGCCCAAGATTTCAATCATAGAAACACAGATAATGCGTACTTGATCCCAGGACAAGCTACAGCGCAGAAAAGTGTAGGAACTAGAGCTAACACGAGATGGTGCTTCCTAAATCTGGAGTCTCAACAAATCAGTTTATGCTCAGAAACCCAGTTCAAGCGAGTGGACAAACTAATTGCCCTTAAATTAATACATGAATAAGATATAAGAAAAAGATTAGACCACACAAAAAATTTTTAAGGATGGCTGCAGTAATCTATGTTTTGACTTACATTGGGAAAACTGGAGTACCAATGTGAGAGAAATTAGCTAGCTAGTGTTGGATCCTGTCTTACTCTGTCCAGTGTTCGTATCAACTAATGAAACAATAATAATAGTTCCATGTTAATCAATTCGTCCAACGCCTAATTGACTCATAATTCCCAGTTATTTTATGAGTCAATTTTATGACAAGTCGAGAGAATAAACATGGAAAAGCTATTCTTGCATTTTATAAAATAATCATAGAAATTGAATATTTCACAAATCTAGCAAAAGGATGCTAGTTTTGCTAAAAGGGTCAAAATTGGCCTACCCCACGAATTGTGCATACATATTTAGAAGGAAACATATACGTAACAATCCACTCCACCTAGGATCGGTAAGATTGCACTCTCATCAGACTTCACAAGTTTAGTTACAACATAGCATAGGGGTCATACTTGGCCGCTTGAGATGATAGTTAAACTGATTATATACGTTCACTGGCAATCTTGACCAAAAAATTGGATACCTTAGAAGAATTTGTTGACCTCGTGACAGTCAATCAATTGCGAGGAGCAGCCATCTGTTGTTTCTTGATCCTCTCACCTGTTTTTACCATGCTGCATCCAAAGCACACCTAATCAGATCCTCGAATATTCCTGGACTATTGTATAGCTTTGTACTTAGTGAACTTAAACAATAAAGTCATGCCGATTTGTCTCAGTTGGAGACAGCTCATCGATAAGAGAGCTAAAAAAGACACGAGGATATCTAGGAAGGAGTAGATTCCAAGATTATCTAATGTGTCCCAGCTTATTCCTTTCACTCAGATAACTTGATAATAATCACCCCTTACTCCAAATATATATGCATTTTTGTCCCTTTTTATCTCATTGTGCTCAATTTTGAATATTTCAAACGCTATATTAGCATCTATAAAGTCAAACATACCTAAAACAGAACCAGCAAGCATTTCACACTGCTTAGTGATTCTCGTGAGATACACATATCACACATTCCTGAATACACATTAATTAAATGGTATATCAAGATCCACAAGTCTATCCCTCTCTTCCTCTTACTTATAATCACTGTTATACCCTATTGTCTGATTTCCATGATTCTTCAATTATCCTTAACCACCTTCAGTCATTCATACAGTCAAACTGCTACACATGCATTCTCAAGGAAAATATATATATATATATATACTGTCTTTGCTCCAACAAACATCAGACAACACTAGCTTCTAGCCAGCCTGCTTCACTATTGTTATGAACACACCGTTTCAGAGATCTTTTGGTAAGTATATCATTTCAAAAATTGCCCAAGCCATTTTAGCAAATAGCAGGAGAACCATAAACACAGAGCAAATCTATAGGGAAAGTTTGGTGTTTGTATGTATATGTGTGTGCGTGCAGAGTGAAAGTAACTATCATAAAGCTTTACATGAAAGAGTTCCTTAGAAATCCTCATATCCACAAGAACATAAATGAATAATTACCCAATATCATGAGGAGTAATGAATATCCACTGGGATCCTTGTGCCAAAGCAAAATCAACAAGAGTGTCTAAGCTGATTTTC
Source organism: Laguncularia racemosa (assembly GCA_037954665.1). Taxonomy (NCBI): domain Eukaryota; kingdom Viridiplantae; phylum Streptophyta; class Magnoliopsida; order Myrtales; family Combretaceae; genus Laguncularia; species Laguncularia racemosa. The sequence goes on from JBBMOL010000188.1 coordinate 1,210,372, forward strand.
CGGCTAACTGCATCCTGAAAATTGCATTATCCAGGAAAATTAACTTTTTTTTGGGGGGTGGGTAGGGGTGGTGTTGTTGGGTGAAGAGAGAGAGACTATTGTATGCCTTTAAGCTCAAGAGTATTAGGCCATGTGCTAAATAGAAGCGCAAGGATCAAACTCCTCTAGGATCAAGAAAATAAGCTTATCATTACCTCTAATCAACAAGGTTTACAGGACATTCAAAAATCCAATTCTTAAAATCAAAAGCCTCGGTCTCAATACTAAAAAGTAGAAAAAGAAACTGACCATGAACACATCAAACTCATCCATTGCACGAAAAGGAGCTTCTGTCATCTCATGAAGAGCCAGGGCAAAGCATAACGTTGAAAAAGATCGCTCTCCGCCTGATTCATATCAAGATACAGAAGGCAACCAAAATCAAAGGTACAGACATGAGAATTCTTGCAGCAAGCACTTTCTTTCTGCAAAAAGTTCTAAGGAATAGGCTAACATCCTTTTGACTGAGGAGCAATTTGTTTACTTCCAGAGATTAACCATAAAAACCAGTTTAATGCAAATGAAACACGCATTGTTCCTATCCATGAGTTGAGACAAACAAAAAGACTTGCCACAAAATTTAAGTACCATGTAAGAAATTAAACTGAAATGATGCCTAATTTATTTAATATCCAAAAGAAGCAAATAATTAAGTGACTTTTCCATGTTTAGTTTGGAAGTCACTGCCCATAGGCACTGTTCTTTGAAGATGAACATAATCTCTGAATGATTCTTACATCTCAATAAGCTGGAATACTACTAGCAAAATGGCGAAGCACAGGCAGAATCCATTTGTTTTAAGTCATTTCTTTAATTACCACCTTCAGATTACTAAACCTTTCAGGTCCAAATTATGGGGTCAGCAGCCAGGATGCAGCCTAGAATATTATAGTGGAAAATGGAGCTCATAATGCATGTTGAGAAGACCACAATTGGACAGGACATATTCACAGACCACTATGGTAGACCATCTCTGATATCTACTAACTTCACATGAAATTCCCAAAAACAAAGCTCAAAACATGCATAATGACAACCTGAAAGCCCTCTAGTGTCACGAACAGTACTGCTCGATGCATCTTGAGGCATCTTTACCTGATGAAGAAAAGCACCAGAGACCAATAATGAGAATACTAACTTATCTGTATAAGAAGCACATGGTATGAACAAAAAATCCTGTAGTGCTTGAAGCAAAGATAATATATCAAAAGGCAAATGACTCACCTCCACCACTAGGGTCTTCTCCTCATAACTAACCTTGATGTGCCCGCTGATTCCTTTCTTTCTCAGATGACCATTAAACCTAGATGCAATAACTTATCCAAATTACATTGCTAAAAATGCAATTACCATCAATTTAGACTTCAAATAAAAGGTGCATATCATCTGCTGCTATTAAGGAAAAAGTTCATACTGCCAGGTCAACTGTCGCTTCAGAAGAGTTGCATTCCTTTGCAACTTGCTAAATCTCGTATCAAGGGCATTTCTGCAAGCCTACAAAGCAATCAACTTCAAGATGAAACTTTACACATAAACACCAAAAGATAAAATAAGGGAACATGATCAAAATAGTTTCACATGTGCCTGCATGCTTTGAATTTAATTTTGTCAATAATAAACTGCTACTGCCTTCATGAATTCTTAACTGACCCCAGAAGATAAACCATCACTGTTGCAGAAAAAAAGAGGCCCATAGGAAATATCGAAATTTGTTTTTGTCCAAACAAGTGATTATATATATAGGGAAATCTTAATCAGAAAAGAAGGGAGGAATCCGGATGCAAGATCATGATAATAAACTGAATTTAGGGAAATTTTGAAGTGACACTGGGTACAGGGGGGTTTTTAACTGGAAAAGGCTAATACATGCATAAAGCAACAAGCAAGTAGAAGTGCTCAGACAGATGAAATTGCATTGTATATAAAGTTGCAGCTAAGAGTACTCTAGACAGTACAGTAGAATAACATAAGAAGCTTTCTCCTCACAACCAAAGACGCTAAGAAGAAGTTCTGCTATATACATCACCAATATGTAAAAACACTTACTCATTCATTTATTTATTTTTATTTTTGATGGAAGGGTAATTTGCTACCTACAAAATATGAACTACTCTTGCTACCTACAAAATATGAACTACTCTATAAGAGCCATGCAAGATCAAGTTCAACCAGTGTTGTATAACTGGCTGCAAAAGAAGTAACCGCAACAAGATGGAACACAGTGCCCCACGCATTTTGTAATTTGGTGCCTCAGCTTCAATAAGTAGGCTGATCTATTGGAGTTTATTAAGTTCTTCACATAGACAGGAGTTGTCATAAACTTCAAGTCTTTCTTCTTGTGGTCTGTTCCAACAACACCTGCTTCCCCAAAAGCAGTCAAACTTCTACAGCCACATGCCATGTAAGAATATAGACCAATTCTTCTTACTAGAATCAATTTTCTTTCGTTTTTCTTTTTGATAATTTCTTCCTGCTTTCATTAGAATAGTGAGTGAAAATAATTCACAAAATGACAGTGAGTGAAGCTTTTAGCGTTGGACAAGATGCCTTTCCCATTGCTTTTACAACAAATTTCTCAAAGCAGGACATTTTAGTAGATTGATGATACATTCATTGGTAGATTCTAAAACATTCAGTCTTAGGTCATAAAAAATTCCAAAGAATAAACATTCCATGAGCAGTTAAAACTAATTATTTCCCAATGGAAATCATTTACAAGAGAATCCCACATCAGACACTAATAAATGACGAACATTGGCTGTATAAACAGATGTTTGTTCTAATTAGTTGGATAGGTGATTTACCCAAGACTGTCAAATTCATGATTCTACCTAAAATCGCCAAAGGGTTTATAGAATCGAAATGTAAAATCAAATCATAGAAACGTAAATTTCTATGACCTAAGTAAATTAGTAGTAAAAAATGATAAATATGTTTATAGAAATCATGAAAAACCTAAAATACATGCTATAAATGAAAGAAATTCGATATAAATTTTGATCACAATATAAGTTATAATATAAATAGTTAATTATAAATTATTATACTAATACATAAAATTAAAAAATATATATTATTATCAATATAAATTACACTGCGACATGAATTATTATGATAAAAAGTTAAACACAAAACAAAATATTAATCATCAACTGCTCAAAATTATCAAAACTGCCACAAGTTCACCCAGCTATAATCATAATCAATTTTATTATTGTTGTTATTATCAATGTTATTATTGCTATTATCAATGTTATTATTGCACTGCCACCAATAATATCAATATTTTCTTATTTCAAGTCATTTATAGTATTCATGCATATTTAGTAATTTATCACACTTTAATTTCTAAAATCAAATCAATTTTTCTAAAACACTTTAATTTCAACTCTTCTAAACCATGACTCTAAATTTATCAGTGCACCAATTTTCTCCGTAATATAACTTTCATTTTTTCCTTACCCCTTTTACTTAAAATGATACACAACCAATCACTATTCGATAAATTAAATATCTTCCTCAAAAGGTTTTTAATAGCGAAGCTACTAATGAAATCAATCTAAGTTAAAGAAGTAAATACAACGTCATTTCACTTATAATTTGATGAGTTTGTTTCAAATTGTAGAAACTCAATTTTTTTTTTAGCCTATTAGACTTAAATTAAGTAAAATTGTATAGAATCGTGTGAAATCATATAAAATCGATGGAATCATAAACTTGTAGAATTGTACACCTAAAATCATAATTCTATCACGAGTTTACACCAAAACGATTTTATGTATAATTTTAACAACTATGGGTTTACCAATCTCCTGTGGAATTCACTAAAGCAGTTCATAATATTATGTAAATTTGTTAGGAAACTGATAATCATTCTGTTTCCCTTTTGTGAGGCTTGGGTTTGGTGTATGGGGGAAGGTGATTCTAAGGAGGTTCCCAAAATGGTGTACCAAAGAATTAACGTTGGGAGGATCCTAATTGGAACATCTGCAACACTGAACCACTCTGCCTACCATTCCAAGCAAATTCACTGCAGCTCAAAAACCTATTAGGATCAAACTGCTTAATTGCTAACTCAAAAATAACAAGGTTACAGTTCCAGTGTTTAAATTGCAGTTTTTCTTTTAATACTGCTCCTAGAGCTGCCTGCCTATCCATTAATATGATCTAGAAACAGCTTCCTGCTAAGTCACAGAGAGTACAATGAACATCATTCTCATTTTAAGATGACAATCTAGTTAAACCATGCTGTAGGAGAAAAAAAAGATGTCCAAATGATCTTGATAAGACACTATTTAACAGCCCACCATCTCATCAAAGAAAACTCTTGATAATCCTAACATCCTCGGGGGGGGAAAAAACAGTTGTACATCCCTAATTAGATCCATGCTACGGACAGAGCAGGACTAGCTATTTTGGGAGGGGGGGGGGGGGGTTGAGTGGTGGGGGCAGGGGTGCGGTGGTGGTGGTGGAGTTGGGGTTAGGTTTTAAATACGTAAGACTTTGATTAAAGGAAAATATGTACACAAAACCATCAGATGACAAGGTGGGGTAGCTAAGCTACACTAAAACAAAGAGTACAAAACTCAAGAAAACCAAAGTAAACTCTCATGAAAACTCTCAAGGTTACAAGAGTAAAGTTTAGAGTTTGCAGTAATTTGGTTGGCTAGCATACAGGGTCAGCTGCAAGGGCTTCCAAGCCAAACAGAACTTCTATGCGATTTCCATGGGTAAACAGATGCAACTAAAGCAAGCTTCCGGGAAGAGATACTAGGATTAGACAAAGAAGCCAAGGAAAGAAGGCCTGCTGCAGCTCCATAACAAGAGGAGAAAGAAGTAGGGCACTGCAGGGAAGAGCAGACTAGACTCAAAACTTTACTGGTGAAGCAACAGTCAAAGAAGAGATGCCTGTGATGTATCACAATTTTTTGAGATTGTCATCAACAGAATTGCATAGCAAGCAAGAGGGAGAAACATCAAGCCCCACTGTACAAGCCTATCCAGATTTTGAAGTTTTTCCTGCCAAGTAAGCCACAAGATAGAAGTGTGCCTAGGTAATGAAACCTTTACTCCACATAACTTTGCTGATGGGGCTTCTGGGCAGCCAACAACAAGGGTCTTGCAGCGCTTCTTATGGTGAAAGCTCTAGAGCCTATCTTAAACAGTAAGAGACATTTGACTCTGAGGACTTAGGCATAATAGAGGGAGCAATAATGAAGCTATTCCAAAATCTGTTGTCTGGCAAACTCCAAGTGTTTCCTTGAAATAAGGAACAAACTCTGGCGTTCGAAGGCAAAGAGGATTGCACTAATCAGCCCATAAAGAAATGAATACACTACCCTTAACTGGCCTAAAGAGCAGTCGTGCCAAGCATTTTCACCAAGTCCACGAGCAAGCAGCAGGTGTTTTGATGTTTCAAAAGCTCATCCTTTATGAAAGTGGAGTGAACCCACTCTTTCCAAATCCCATTTTCATCATTCTTGCAAAGGTGCCAAATGTGTTTGAGTTGGGCCACCTTGATCCATGGATGCAACTTAGGACATCTTTTTCATCCTATCTTTTCAGCTCAGTGGAAATAAGGGAAATGCCTAAATAACAGATTGGGAGCTTCCCTTCTTGGAAACAAACAAAATTAAGGATGGCTCATGACTTTGGACATTTCCAAAGAAAATAAGACACCTTCCCATATTAGCCTTAAGGCTAAAGAGGAGAAGGTTTTTATACACCTCTTTCACTGAAGAGGTGTTCCCTTTGCTAAAAATCACAAGGTTGTCCACAAATTATAAATAAAGGGTTCTTTCATCCTTACATATCCATTGAAAAGAAAAATGAGGTGGGTCCACCAATCTACAAAGCATAGAGGATAAGATTTTCATTCCAAGAAAAAAGAGATGGGGGGAGATTGGGTCCCAATGTCTAAGGCCCCTCTCGCTAGGGAGAAACCCACCTTTGCCATTGATATTGATTAAAAACTTTGGAGTAGCAAGGTATTGTGAAATCAACTTATAGTAATGCGCAAAGAATCTCATGCCTTTAAGGACATGCAAGATAAGCTCCCAATTGAGAGTGTCATAAGCCTTTTGCAAGTCCACTTTGATAGCACATCTAGGAGGCCCTCTATTAACATGGTAACCATGTGTAAGTTCTTGGGCAGAAAAATGTTGTACGAAGGCTGCTTCCTTGCCAATGAGAGAGTGCAGAACTTGTTTAAGCAATGTTGCGAGCAGCTTGGAAATTGCCTTATAGATGATGTTGCAATAGGCAAATGGTCTGAAATCAAACATGCTCAAAGGGTTGGCCACCTTAGGGACAAGGCCATAATGTTGTGATTATTTTATTTTAAGAGATGCATGGAATCAGAAACTCCTTAACAGCTTCCACCAAATCAACCCTACTATGTGCCAAGCTACCTTAAAAAACTTCATCATATACCCATCAATCCCAGGGGCTTTGTCATTCCCCTATGAAAAGAAGGCAAGTTTGATTTCATCAATAGAAAACTCAGAGTTGAGAAGGTGTACCTGACTATCACCTAAGGTTCAAGTGACAAACTCATCAACTTGTTGGAGATCTGGAGCTAAGCATTTAAAAAACAGGTTTGTAAAGAACCACTGCCTCTTGATGAACAGCCACATCCCCCTCAGCTTGATAGCTTGCTCGTTTTGAGAGTTTACTTTGGTTTCCCAAAGACCCACAGGGGAGAGAGAATTTTCAATCAAATCTTCCTTATATCATTTGCTTTAATAAGGTCGCTCAGACCCCTCACATTCCAAGCGCCAATATTTAGGAGTATTATTCACAAAAAGTAGCTACCCCATAGGTTAGGTAAACCTATGCTTCTCTTCAAGAATCTCTAATTTGCCCCCAGAGGACCTAGAATCTTCTACCACTGCTACAGTCTTACCCCTTCCTGGCTGCAGCTTCTTGAATTTTCCTATAGTTTGCAGAGCAAGAGGGTTAGTAAAATCAAAGTCCACTGCCCAACATCTGGAGCTTCACTAATTGAGGGAGTGTGAGTCTGGCTCTCATGTGTTGGAGTCTCAAAAACAAAAGAAGAGAGGAATCAAAGTAGCATCCACAGGGATATCACTGGCTTGCATCTCATCTTGTGGAGAGCTTGTGAAAGTTACTTCAACAATAGAATGCTCAACAACTCCTTGAATTCCTATTGCAACCTTTTCAGCCCACGGGCCCACCTGGTTTGGAGTGGATGGAGTGGGGTTCTGATCATGTTTGTCCTTTCCCTGAAGAGGATTTTTGCCTTCACATTTCAAACTAACCTATTCCTCCTTATGAGCCTTAAAGCCACGCATTTGAGTCTGAGATGCTTACGGCCAGGATATTGCAAGTGTCCAAACACTTTGCAAGAAGCACAAGAAGGTGGCAGCCCTTGGTACTTAACAGTCTCCTTGGCAAAAAATCCTTCAATGACTTCCACTTCAACCTCTGACTAAGACTGCTCTTGCATCAATTTCAATAAGGACCCTAGCTTGATTTGCCCCCTCTTTAGGCTGTTAAAGTATCAGCTTGCAAGGACCTTCCTACACCTATAGCAATGTAACTAACCCTGTCTAGGTTGAGGTCGAGGAATATTCGAAAGAGAGGCCCACACATCAAAAGCCTCTGAGCAAAGTACCAAAGCCTCTCAAGGATGGAGTGAGGTCCATGTCTTTGGCAAACTAAAAGTAAAAGAAACCATCCCTGTTTCCAAGGACATTGAGAATCCCATATTTCTTCCATACATGGAGGGTCATAGTCTGAATTGAAAAGAAAGGGATTTTTCGGCCCAAGAAAAAGCCAATCAAGGTGGATGGATTCCCAATGTTTAGCCCCTTCTACTACTTCTCTTGGCGGTCTAACCCTTGACATGGGCCCATGGTGAGCCCAGGAAATAAAACGGAGCTTAAACTCCGAAGAATGAGTTAAGGCCAACATACCGCAAACTTGGCAAAGGATTTCAGTAGAGGAGGGTTTTCTAGTTTTGGACTGGTTTTTAGCTATAGCCCTCTCTAAGACCTCTTTAATTTGGTCCAAAGTAGTATGTTAAAAGGTGTAAGTACTGCAAAACTACTTTTGGGTTGCATTAGAAAAAGTATGCCCCTGTCCAGCCACTTTCAACCTGTCAAAGACAGAAACCCTGTCACTCTGCACTGCACTGGGCTTGGTCAAAGCCCTTGTTCATGGGGCCAACAGAGGGACCAAAGGAAGAACTTCCCAAATCAGCCACATTTGAAACCATCTTGGAAGACAAGTTTTCTCCCTTCCTGATCTGGATTTTGTAGAAAAACTTGGGAGAAAAAAGACCTGAAAGAGCAAGAGCCTCCTCAGGAGCTCAGGCGATGAGAGCCAACCTCATCTGACAGGGGAGAATGGACCAGAAAGAACAAAGACAGGAGACAAAGGCAGAAAAAAGAAGCAATGAAAGAGTTTTTAAGTGTAGCATTTTACCCTAAGAAAAGCTTTTTCTTGGGGGCCCAGGGTGGTTTTTAGGAGAAGTGAGAGCATTTTCTCCCTCTAAAAAAGGATGGCAACAATAACTTCTTCTGTATTTTTCATAATGCATGCACACAATTACTGGCTACTTGCAATTGATAAGCCATCACAAGATACACGCATCAGTTAAGTGCAAGTTAATATCCAACTTGCACTTATAGGAGACCCTAAAAAGTGCCACAGCATAACTTGAACTCTGGCAATTCACCAGGTCAATGCTTGGGCCTCAACCACTAGGCCACCTCTAAGAAGTAGCCAACTTATCCTTTTACTAGCAAAGGACTTCAAGAGGTAAGAATCTAGTCGAAATATGTATATATATATATAGGGCTTATAAACAACAAAGCCAGCCAATCAAAATTGCAAGGTGAGAACTTGCAGCAACCTGCTAAGACCTATTTAGCCAATTGAACTAACTTTCATCCTTTCTCTCACAAAACCACACACATGAGCATGCATGTGCCAATACGCAGACGGATAAAATTATTTTATTTGAATAATATATTGCTTCAACACCCTTATGAGCCAGTACACTGCTCACAAATATGCAAACATGGATGCACATGGAGAGGAGGAGGGTATAGGGGAGGAGAGAGAGAGATTTCGTGTAGGGTAGTCCTTGTGGCATGATCTTTAGCATGGAAGAATCATATGTAGTCAAGAATACCATGATACTAAATAAATGGAATTGAAACTTACAAGCAATTTTTCCCGGAAAGTTTTATAAGTTTCCTGTTTTCTTGAAATCGTATGCTGCTTCTTTTCGTATATGGCTCGCAAGTCATCAAGGGATTCAGAGTATCTGTTGAAAATTTGGGGTTTTTTTTGGGGGTGGGGGGTTGTGTTAGGAAGCATCATTTATAATGTCGCCAGCCAGCTGCTTTTCACTATAATTGGAAACAGTAAGTATCCTTACTTCTGGCTCTCTTGTTGAAGCCTCTGACTAAGCCTACTAAGTTGAGCGCTGAGATGCTCAGGAGTACTCTGATCCCACTCTCCTAATGCTTTAATTTCACCCTCTGGACATATTATAGAAGCCTTTCTGCAATACTCCTGCAATGAACATAGCGCAATAATCATGAGTCCTTTTTACAGATCAGCACATGATCTGAAACCCAATATGGAGCAGAAGCAGTGCTAGATAGGAACATATCAGTAACAGCCAAACAAGTTTGGAAAACTCATACTTACTACTAAATTAGTGCTCACAGCAAATATATAGCTGCAGGATTCAAAACTAAAAAGAAAAATAGAATAATAGCTGATCAAAATGAGATCAGTCTACAGCATCCTTTTGGTGGAATTTGGGGGGGAAAATAGTAGCTTATTGAATCAAAAAAATTGACTTGGCTGGGCAAGGGTAATTAGAGGAAAACAAAAGTTCAATATACTCTCAGAAATTAGCAATCACATGGTACTTGTATCACTCACTAGATAAAACTAATTCATACTTCCATAATAAAATGATGAACTAGCTTACAAATGTTCAACCCATACTACACCATATGGTTGATAGGCTTGACAACTCACTTTGTGAATGCCTTCAAGCTCACGATATTGGGCCTCTGCCACTTTTATATCATTGAGGACTTTATTACTCATTATGCCTTCATAATGTGCCTTCTCCTTTAGAAGTAAAGGATAAATTGATTCAGCTAACTCAATAAAGCAAAGAAGAAATGAAAAGGCGACAAATTTTTCATCTTTTTTATTCTAATTCTCTTTGTTGATGGCAATTTCTTTCTGATTTGTGCATTAGAGGAGGAATGAGTACCGCTTCTGCAGACCGCATATGATTTTCGATTTCCATGAGCTCCTTCTCTGCAACTTCAAGTGCACCAAGCTCCCCTTTTGCTGACTCTAGAATTTTTGAGAGAAATCAGCTGCCATCAAATTGACTTTAGTAGGAGGATAGACAAGCATGTAACATATCGCCACCATACCACATATATCCTCAAATGATTGTTTAAGTTCGTGACCTTTCTCCTCAACCTTGTCCATTTCGACACTAATTTTTTCCACAATAGCTTCTTTTTCTTTTATCTCATCTTGAGCTTTCTGAATATTGCAGCAAATACGATAAGTAAATAAAGAATTATCAAAGGAATAAGAAAAAAATATAACATGAAGGACATTGGTTTAGGAATGAAATAGTGAGCTGAGACAAACTGATATTTCTTGATGCAGCTCATCCACATTTGATGTAGGCAAGCTAGTGGCAGTATGGGAATTCTTCAATTCTTGCAAAGCAAATTGCTTAGATAATAAATCCTTCTCTCCATTCATGCACCTCCTCTATCAAGATTGACAAAATGATCAGCCAAAAAAGATGCTAAACATAACATGGATGAAGCTAGAAGCATAAGAAAGTAGCTGTACCGTTGTCTCTCTCTTTTTTTTTTTTTTTGGGGGGGGGGGGGAGGAGATGAATATAGTCCATTGTCTTTGGCAAGCAAGAAAATATATAGATGATTTAGCCGTTAAAATAGTAAAATGAATACCAAGTAATCCAATCATAAGAAAGCAAAGCACTGCAATATTACTGAAAGGCAGATAAAAAATATGCCCTATGGATATAATCATAAACATCAAGAGATAATTGTGATTTATGAGGTGTGGATATTGATTGCCTCAGATTCTGCTTAAGTTGAAAATATGGGGAAACAGCAAAACCAACTTAAAATTTTGAACATAGAGATGGTTCCTAAAATGAACTATTACTAAGACATTCTTGGAAGTGATGTAATCATTTTTAAACATATCAGAAAGGAAAGTTATTAGGATCGCTAAGCTACCATTTGATGATTAAAATAAATAAAATGAAAGTTCGAAACTGAAAATTTAGGAAAAAGTTTAGAAGAGATAGTGAATATACTAAAGTGAAAAGGATCTTGACTATAAGTAACAAAATAATTAGCAAAAGCCATCTCATTTTGGAGCCTCTAATAAGAGAAATTTAATAGGGGCACTGCATGACACGCATATAGATTCTTTTGGGTAATTATTAATTAATTGTATCAAATATAAGCTTAAGATAAAATTATGGCTTTTCTAGTTTGACTCCAGGACACATGATTTGTTACCTATGGAATGATACCCATATAATTCCTCAGACAGGTATATCATGAAAATTCCTAGCAAAATTGTCTCTGTCAAGTTGAAGAAGAGTTATCAACATAAATACAAAACTTATAAGGTAGAAAATGAAGTTCATGCAGGTGCATTTATGCAAAAATACCAAAAAGTGTTCAGTTCACAATATGCACCCCAATAGGAGATCACTTAACTTATCTGATTGCATAAGAATTTACACTATCGCATCACAAAGCTTTGTTATCATAAAATATATCAATGCTTGCAAGAACCTTGAGATTATAGCCAAACACGTTTCAAGAATGATCTGCAGTCTCTTTCCCAGTTTGGGATTGCAATCAGGTTAATCATGCAAAATAAAAAATTGCACTAATCTTTCCAAATAGAAGCTTTTTCTTAGCACATTAGTGTGCACAGTAAATTAAGACCTAATAATGAAGAACTATGTTTTGTTAGTTAAGTAAGTTGAGACTAGAGTTTGAACCTTAAACCTATGACCAAGACCAGAGGACCCTAACACTGGACCACAGCTAGTGCCAAGAAGAAAACTTAACACACTAAACTGGGGGCACATACATGGACATATGGCATCATTAGCTTCTCTACCTTTAAGCTATGAAGCTCTCCTTGAAGATCATTAAGGATAGAGTCTGCATCCCTTTTCTTCCTCCTACCCTCGTCAGCTTGTTCTCTAGCCGTGTGTGCCTCCCTCTCAAGATTCTCAATTTGATCATCAAAAGAACTACAAAGACGGTGAGTTCTTGCCCCCCTGTTTGGAGGAAGAACTGTCTGGACACCTCCACGAGAAAACCTAGAAAAGATGAAAATGTAGCTCATCAGTCGTTATTCTCAAGGATACTTCCATGACAAAATGCAACATTGAAAAAACATTCAAACTGAGGTAGATGATTAAAAAGATGAAGTTCAAGCTGTCAAGTAAAAAGATGCTGTGAGGTTTTATTTTTTATTTATAGAATGAGAACATCCATTACATCATCGCTAAAGAGCCATTCATCATCTCTAAGTAAATCAAGTAGTCATTGATTGATTTTAGCATGTAACTATACACGGTTAGAAAATTTGCAACACATAGACTACTTAACACAATTGTACAGCAGACAAATTATCTCAGTTTCAACACAAAAGGTGCTTCATTCAAGACTTGGCCACTTGGAAATTACACTGATTGACTCAAAAATGTACATTTAAACTGGGAGTATTTCTTCTTAAGAAAATAAACATGTTTAATTGGTAATACTGCAGACATCTTACTTTGTATTAGTGAGAAAAACTAATCAACTCATTGCCAACAGAAGCAAGTAATTAGTATAGCTGATTGACTATAGTCCTTTTACAAGTTAAATATCACACACTTTACCACCATAAGAGGATAGCTTGAATCACAATTTGCGCTAACACAAAGATGAAACCTCTGAACTCATTTACAATGATTGTGTCATCTGAACAGATCCTCCTTAATCTCTTACACAGCACAAACCTCATGCGACAGGATCAAGCCTTTACTGCATCAAGCCAGCTCCCAGATTGCCTCAACATATCTAGCTATTGTTAGACAATAAGCAAACTATGTTCCCAGGATCCTATCTCAAACAGTATTAGCATACTTCCAAGCTATTGATTTTAGGTTGAGATGATTGGTTTCTTCACAAGAAGCGATTTTAGGTCAAACAAATTGGCACATAAGATGCAAATATTATCTATCATGTACTTTTCATCAAATCCTTTTTCTCAGTACACTACAGAATCATCAAATGAAAATGGTTCAAAATATCAGAGATTGGAAGGACCAAATGTCACCAAAGATATATATTCCATTTTGATCGAATAGAAATTAATACACATCATTGCTTGAACCCTAAACAGTATTAAAGAACTTAAAAAAAAAAAAGAAGGAAAAAGAAAAAGAAAACTGCAGAGAGAATGGTCCCCCGTACATCTTATAACCATCAAGAGTGTGAACCTCCTTCAAATTGGAGATTCTTTGATCAAAAGCAACTGATTTTCCCACATCATAATCTCTAACGAGCACTTGCCTCTCAACAGAACCCTGGATAGAAAAATGTCAAACCCAGAATCGCACGTCACCAATCTAGCAAATAGCAGAACATGGAAAATCAGGTTTATCAGCAGATATTTTAATTCTCCATAAATTTTACCAGATCAACCAAGACATTTATCACAGTAGCATTCTCGGACTGCAAAACAGAGAGAGCTGTGGGGTGTGTTGTCTGAGGAAGCATGTGTTTTGGTATGTTCAACCTAAAATAAATACAGTGCAGTCAAAAAGACAATATTGCATCTTATACAGGTTGCAGAAAAAGGACTTGCCCAGACCAAAATTATGGACATCCATCTACCTTGGCCTTGAAAAATCATATATGATAATTTGAAGATTGTGATAATTTACACCCCTAGCACATTTTCTTAAAGCAAGAGAGTCTCGATGGTTTGTTGCAATAAAGGCATTAAGCAATTTCCCAATGGCGTTTTCAACAGCGGGAGCCCATGTATCACCATTGACCAAAGTCTGCATCATGTAAATTACGTCAAAGATGCTATGCCCAAAATGCTGCAATCAGTCATCTACTTTCTAAAGAAAGGAATTACTCGCATATGGAAAACTCCATCAGTTGCTTCAAGCCTTCAACAATTGTTCATCAAACTTACAAATTACAGATGTCAATAACTCAACCAAGGAGTAAAATAAATAATCACAGGCCACACAAACCATAAGAGACTTCTTATTCATAAACTTAGATGAAAATATTTTAAAAATGTGTTATAATCCCCAGTCCCAGCATTCTACTGATGGCTATAGAAATGGTATTTATATGCACTAGTCCAGATCTACTTCTGAAGTTATCACTTATGCAACTCATATTGAAGATCCAATTACAGAATTTTTGGAATTTTCTAGTGTTTTGAAACAGCAAAACCCTTTGAAACATTTATGTCTTTTCTTTGGGGCTGATAGAAACATTTATATCCAATGACAGATACTGACACAAATATATAATAGATAAGTAGTTATCCAGCATCACAGAATGGGTGTTTACACATTATTTCAGTAGGTATAGTAACAATATCAAAAATACAATATTCTATAAGAGAGGCTTGTCATCTTCATGTGTTAACACCATGATTACCTATCATCTAGAACAAAATAATATCTTGGAAACACATGAAACCATCATTTTCCTGAGCATAGAAGCAATTATTTTTTATAAGCAACATTAATCAACAATGTCAATAATGCAACTTCAATGTGGATCAACACCTGCTCTTTTCCTCGAGATTGCTTGAATTTCAGCAAAAATAATGTTCCATTTGAGGTCTCAGTATTCCAGCTTTGAAAGAGGACTTTTTTTCTCAGTCCAATTTATAAACCAGCATCCACATATCAAGTAAAACGGATCTATTTCTTCCATCCACTCATTTTTTTGTAACCCTATTTTCTCTCTTCACTGTTCTATCCTTTTTCCTCAATAGAACTACAGTTAGCTGGAATCCACTTTTATAAACAAGTTTGCCTAACCAAAGGCCAAGCAGCAAAATACAAGAAGAATCTATTAGGTCATCATTTATTCACTTTTCTTGTTTATTATTTCATAATGTCTACTGCCCAATAACCTATAATCAACTGCATAAAATAGTGTAAGTTAAGTGCTCTGAGCCCGGTGATATCAATCACAGAAAGAAATTTATTATAGAAGTAATGAGGATGTTCTTTGATCAGTCTATAGAAGTATTAATGATTTGCCAAAATTTTATGGCAAAAAAGAAAAAAGGATTACCAAATATTTGCCATACAATTACTTCAAAACTAAAAGTAACTTCTGAATCAAGT
Source organism: Laguncularia racemosa (assembly GCA_037954665.1). Lineage (NCBI taxonomy): Eukaryota > Viridiplantae > Streptophyta > Magnoliopsida > Myrtales > Combretaceae > Laguncularia > Laguncularia racemosa. The sequence continues at coordinate 1,225,865 of JBBMOL010000188.1, forward strand.
AGAATTGCCAGCATTGGCACAACACAGGAATTAAAAAAGCTACAAATGCTAGGGATGCCAACATCACAGTTCAAGTACCATGAATAACATGATACATATAACTTTAGCACGAATCACTTCTTCCTTGTGCCTAAAGATCATAATGGATGCTATGGACAAATAAAATTTAAGAATGCCAGGCTTTTCCAGGTAATAATTCTAGACCGGTATATATTATGTTCAATTAAAATACTTATGGAATGTGAGCTAGGTTAAAAATAGAATGATCAAGTTCATCTTTCTTTGAAAATCAAATTACAGGAGCTTTTGTGGCTTTATAATTAGTCTTATTGATTTTTTTCATCTACTGAAGTGACAACTTTGGATACAGGAAATCAGTAGACTCAATAATAGTAGATTTACAGATTTTATTTGACAAATTTATAGAGCTTACAAGAGTAGCTCAGTCAACAATTAATGGAGGGCTAGTCAAAGAAGTAACATCAGCCACACAATTCATACAGAAAAAAATTATAGGCTCCAAAAGCAGAGATCAACACCTATGCAACAGACATCTAATAAACAGAGGCTGCAAACAAAAAATTCAATTTATCACATATTACTGCATTGTCAATTATGCAATGACAAAACCCGATCTAACACCTAAACAGACCTCACTGAGACACTAACCAATATTGAATAGTGAAGCAAAAGATACAACTGGCAGTTCAAGGTCCTTTCGTCCCTGTGAGCATCTGTATTAGCCATGTTCACCAAAGTAACCACCAATGTAGAACATTGCTTACCAAATGAGCACCAATGGGACCAATGGGGGGCTTGCTAAAGTTAGACTGATGCCTCTCAATAGCACGTAACAGCTGTATCACTCTATCTCCACCAAATGCTGTGACCTGTCAAATAAAGGCAACAAGAAAACAAAAATTCGAAAATGGTAATCAGCCTCAAAGAACTCATTGAAATATGTTGTCATCATTTTCTTTCATTTTAAAACAAGCATTTTCCAAAATGCACTTAAAAATAAGCACCTTGTTGGTTTGGTGTTGATGGAGATCATGTATATTAGAGCGAGCCTCACGATGCTTCCTCTCAAATTCTTCAATCTGATAAAATCGATAAAGAATCACTAATGATAAATTTATGTACTTCAATTAATGTTTACAGAGATAAAATAGTATAAATGGGGACAGCTTTCCAATGATGTGCTTCAATTAGTTAATCTGCAACTGTTTCAGTAGCAGAAAGAATGTCCCAGCATGACCTTAATGGAATAAGACATGCAACCAAAGGAAAGAACAAAATATTAAGATACCATTTTTATCCTAAATATAGATAAATTATTACACTTTATACAAAAACTTCAACAAGTGCATGAATAAGCAATATCAAAATACCTCCTTATTATCAAGAGATTTATACTTAAACCAGCATACCTCAGCAGCAATCTTTTGAACTTCATCTCTTTGCATATTAATATTTTCTGACAAAGCATTCTCTTCATCCTTCAACCTAAAAATTGAGCATTTAGCAAAGATAACAACAAACATGTCCTCAGAACTCTCAAAGACACTATCTAACCAATGTAGAAAAGATATAACACCTTGTAAGAGTGGAATTTGCCAATTCAATTTCATGTTCTAGTTCCCTAACCTTTGCTTCAATCTCGTCTTCCTCACTCTAAGAAGAACAAACAGATAAAACGTTAGGAATATATAACAGTTTTTTTTTTTTTTTTTTTGTGGGTGTGTGTGTATAACATGACAGAGAAATTAATGTGAACATATAACAAAGATATTGAATATGAAATGCAATCACTACATATAATGAAGAAGAGTTTGAATTAGAGGAGAAAGCTTCCATTGATGCATATATGACCCAGCTATTGAATAACAGGTTGGATCCCAAAAGATCCAACTTAAGGATTCCTCAATCAAGCCTTTAGGATAGAAATATTCTAGCTTCTCTCAGACTATACTTTCAAATGTTTCAGGACATAAAGAAAGGCATCTAATGAACACTCTATTTGCAACAAGAAAAAATAGATGCAGACATGAATAATCACTGGATGAAGAATCCATATACTCATGATAGAAAGGTACTCTAACAAACATATGAGAAGAAAAAAATTAAGTATATCTCCCTCTCTTTCCAAACAAACTGAACTTTTTTTGGTCCACTCGTTCAAAAGGAAGAGGCAGAAATTAGGATAAAAAAAGGACCTGAGTGTTTTTTATGTGTTGTTCCTGTATCTCCTGAATTTGCTGTTGAAGCGACCTAACATGCTTTGTCATCCTCTGAAAATTTTTCGTTTCACGAGCATGCTCCTGAGCAAGCTCTTGCCGCTCTCGTTTAGCCTTAAATATGGATAAGACCAAAATCAGATATAGAATTGACGAAAGACAAAGATTTAAAAAGAAACAGAATAATTCTACCAAAAAACATTTCAATAAAAAGTATTGATCTTGAAAAAAGCATGCACCAAATTCAGGAACATGAACATAAATTCAAAACTACTTCACATCTTTTTGACGCATAGCCATCTCTTGTTCAAATGGTAGTTAGCAAAAGAAAGTAGAGAAAATAATATAACTAAAATGAATTGGGAGGAATTGCTACCATACCAGCGACAGGAGTTGCTGCAATTCGTTTTTCTTTCTCTTCACTTCAGATGTTTTTATCATCAACTTCTCAATTTCGTTTCTCTTATGCCCCAGACAATGTCGCAGATTTTCAAGATTTTTCTGCCAGAAAGGACGGCAGAGAATAAACCTAGATTAATGCACTCACAAATTGAAAACATGTTGAATGATTCATGCACTCACAATTTGCTCATCGATTCTAGCTTGACAAGCAGGTATACGACTCTTCAGCTTTTCAATAAGTGAATCCTTCTCCTTCAGCTGTCTGTCTAAATCATACACCCAAGCCCATGCAAGCTTCTTCTTCAGTTGTTGGACCTGGTGAGAGATTTCTTCTAGGTGCTCCATGTTTTTTATGCGCCCTTGTAGTTCATTAAGTTCCTTAACAATAGGGGCAATCGAAGCCTCCAATTCATCAATAAGTGCATTAGCAGCCTCCAAATGCTCACGAATGTCTTGAAGAAGATCATTAACTCGCTGAAGCAAAGTGGCCTTGAAAAAAAACTGAGGAACATTGGTGAGAAAAACTAATAGAATTCACCCAATCTCCTAGAGACAGAAGGAGAAAATATAACAAACCTTGAATTTATCTTTGTCATTTCCAGAATGCAAAAATTCTCTGCTTTTGTCTTGGCTCATTATTACACATGGATTTTCTACATCAATCTGCACATGTAACCACACAACAGCCATATAATATTTAGGTTAAGATAAGAAACCCCACAAGATAAATACTATAAATGTTTTTGTTTAATTTATGGAAAAAGAATTTATCTCCCCTTGGGTATCTCTTGGGTAAAATAAGGTTCATTAGTTACATTGTTATAAATTGTCTGCTTATGTAGTTACTGTTAGATGTTGCGGTCCCCATATGTTCTGTATCAAAAGTGATTCTGATATTTTCTGTTTACATTTGATTGATATATTATTCAAATTATAACTTTCAAGTCTATAGTTTGCCACATCAGTTGCCAAAAGACTTACATTAAAATGTTCGACTAATTCGAGAAGCTCATCTTTCCGAGTAGCTACCTTTTTTCCTGCAGATTGAACATAAATTAATGATATTAAAGACGTCCAGAATTACTATCATCGACTTTTAATAAACAAGGAACCAGTTCAAAGAGACAGAAAAAACAGTATCCTTGAAGTTATAGAAAAAATGCAATGATTTTGGAACATCCAAGACAAAGCATAAACAATAGAGTGGTACATGGGGAGAATTCATTTTGAACAACAATATTAAACTTATTTGTCAACTAAAAACCATACTTATGGATTTCAAAATGCAGATTATCATATGGAGAAAACCACTGAGTACAAAATTTTCCTTTGGCTGCTAAAACTATCATCCTACAACTCTTGGCCTTCATTATACATAGCTTCTGCACTCCAAAGTTTAAAAATGCAATGTCATTGCTCTAATATTCCAAGAGCAAAACAAATCTATCATGTTAGTTTGCTGATGATCTCAGATACAAACTTCTGCAGAGAGTCTCTCTCTGAAATTTCTCTATCCGTAAGACCAGCAGAAGCAGGAATTACAAAATTGACAATGATACAGCTCCTTTACATGTAGACCCAGTCTTAAAAGACCCTCTATCGAAATAGCTATTAGCTCCAGGCAGTGTTGACCAATAAGTTTGCCATTAGCCACGTGGTCTTAGCTATAAAATTCTTGTGCTCTTATAGCCTCTTCACTTAACCGGATAAAAGGAGATGTAATTGCTATTCCCCCTTGTTCCCTGCTCCCATGCTGTCTTGCACTTACATGCAAGTAATAACAATTCAACAGGACAAAAAAGTTCCCACCCTTTGCTAAATACCTATTACACCCCAATTCCTTGGTCATAGCTCCCTGAAAATTATAGAAACACCCATAAGCAATCAGCATCATCAGACCAACCAACATTTGTGGGCTCTCTCTCCAACAGTACGTGACAGGGGCCACGCCTTTGATGTAACCACATGGGTCGTGCTTTTGTGAGTATGCACCTGGATGCAAACCAAAGTTGTGCTTTTACACTGGGGCGCTAGCTACAAGCGAAGGCAGGACACCAGCACACCGAGGCACAAAGCAAAGCTGTTGCCTGGGTACAGCCCAAAGCTTGAGCAACAACGCCTAGATGTACTGCTAGAAAGTTGACATTGCTGCTTATATAAAAATTTTAGTTGATATGGATACAAGTAAACACTAAGATGCCATTTCATTAAATTTATTGAATTAATTGATGTGAAAAAAAAATAATAATAATAATAAGAGGAAATGCAACAAACAAATGAAAAAAATGCATGATCGCCTGCCACCCCTGTCCTTCAGTGGCCAGCAATGGCCCTTGGTAGTTTTTTCCTTTTCTATTTCTTTAATTATTTTTTGCAATTTTTTTATTTGTTTTTTTAACATTAATTAATTCAATATATTTAATGAAAGGCTGCGTTAGAATCCACAAGTGTCCATGTCTATCAAAATTTTTTTTGGATTAATTTAGTGATTTCATTCAATCAAAAAAAGATTTACAACCGCAAAGCAGATATAGGGCATTGCTCACTATTTACAAAGTTTGATTTAGATTAACAACCTCTTATCTATTATAGCATATGAACTGAAAATTGTTAACATTATTATCTCTTATTTGAATACATAAATATAATTCAAGATAAGTCTTGCTAAACTATTTGTATTTGGGATTTTTTGTTCCAAACGAGTTGAGTTTCCTGCATGCCAAATACAATAGACTATAACCGCTAGTACTAACTTTCATTTATCCGTCTGTTGGTTTGATGGAGTATGGGATAAACCATTTAAAACCTGCTACCACTAAGTATGGGACATTGGCCATTCCCAACTAGACATCAATTCTTTCCAGACTATCAACGAAAATGAGCATTGGAAAAATAAATATTGACGGGTTTCCATGCTTTGGTTACACAAGAAAAAAATTGTCTGGGTTGTAATTCCTCACTGGTTCAATTTATCAAAAGCATATAACTTACCATTAATTGTAAACCATAAGATAAAACTATGTCTTGGTATAAATTTATGGTTCCATACTAATTTGGTCCAAGACATAGCAGTATTAGAAGGCTTAAGCAAAGAATATGCACTCTTGATAGAGAAGACACCATTTGGAGGTCTCCATATAAGTTTATCTTTAAAAAGACTATCCTTAAGGGAGGGTCCATTCTCCATTCTCAATTAAGCTACAAACTCTAGCATTTTGAGATAAACCCAAGAAAGCTATTGCCCTTACACCAAAGATGCTATCCAACGAACCTTGTGATAGCCAAAAATCCAATCAAAGGGAAATTGAAAGGCCATTTCCCACTCTCCATTCAAGTAAGAGTCTTGCTTAATCATGTAGTTTCAAGAGTTTCTTCCAAGACCAAGAACATGATGAAGTGGTTTTGATCGACCAAAAACTCCTTTCCTTTAAGAAGTTAATGTGTATCAAATCCGCCTAGATGTGTTTGATACTATTGTTGCATAATTTCCATATATGCTTGAGCCAAGCTGCTTCATTCCATAATTCAAGTTGTAGCAAGCCCAGACCCCCTTCAACTAAAGGAGTGCAAATCTTTTCCCATCTTATTTTTGCTTTAGTTGCAATGTTGGGTCTTCCATTCCAAAGGAAATTCCTCATCAACTATTCTATCTTCCTTATGACTTTCTTTGGTAGTATAAAGATTTAAGCCCAAAACACTTGTATTACAAAGATAATCAACTTTAGAAGCTGGAGTTTCCTTGCATATGAAAGAAATTTGCTCGTCCAGGCTTCCAACCGCAATGCTATTTTTAGTACTAGCAAGTCATAGTCCTCACTTTTCAATTTAGTTGAAATGAGGGGAACCCTTAAGTAGCATATCGACAATTTCCCTTCTTGAAATCCCAATGCCTCAAGTGCAGCTTCCTTCGTAGACATATTCACATTTGAGAAGAAAAATTTACTTTTGGCTGTATTGGCTTTGAGTCCCGATATAGATTGAAATTTCAACAATACCTCTTAAACCCTCGTGATGGATTTAATATATCCTTTACAAAATACCATGAGATCATCTGCAAAGCAAAGATGGGTGATTCTCTCCTCCTTGCACCTCCAATAGTAAGAAAAATCTAGACTTCAAGCCATTTTCCGGAATAAAGTTGATAAAATCTCCATCGTAATCACAAACAATCTCCTTGTCTTAGTCTTCTATGGCTATGGAAGAATCCGACAAGTTCCCCATTTAAATTAATAGAGGATCTTGGAGTTGTAAAGCATTATACTAGAAGCTTCGTAAAATAAGCAGAAAAACCCATACACAAAAGTGTTTTTTTCCAAAAAACCCCAATTCAATGTATCATAAGCTTTCATGATGTCTACTTTGATGGTACATCTAGGGAAACCACAATTGCTATGATACCCATGGACCAGTTTTTGTGCAATAAAAATATTGTCACTGATTTTCTAGCCTAGGACATATGCAGATTGCTCCCTACCAACTAAGAAGCTAAGGACAACTTTAATCCAAGCTACAAGCACTTTAGATATAACTTTATAGATAACATTACAGCAAAATATAAGTCTGAAATCCAATAATTTTGATGCATTTGAAATCTTAGGCACTAAAGTAATAATGGAACTGTTCACCTATTTAAGAAGAAAACCTGTGGCAAGGAATTTCATAATAGTTTTCATGATATCTTCCTCAATTATGAGCCACGTTACTTCGAAAAATTTTGCAAAGTTGTCATTCAGCCCAAAAGCCTCACTGTTTGATTGATTGAACAAAAGCTTCCTTAATTTCTGCCTCTCAAAAGGGTGAATTAAGGAATTTCACTTGTTGGTCGTTCAACTTCCAAGTTACTGCATTTTCCACCTCTATTTCATTTTGCAACCCATTAGACTCACCAAATAGGATAGAAAAATAGGCCACCACTTCCTCCTTTAATGCCTCTTCTCCAACTGCCAAAGAACCATCCTCCCTTTCCAAAGATCGGATTGCACTCCTATTATGCCGTTGAATCATAGCTTTATGGAAAAAAGAAGTGTTCTTATCTCCAAGAAATAACCATTTGATTCTAGACTTTTATTTAAAGAAGTAGTCCTCTGCATTCCTCAAGATGTAATATTTTTGGAAGGCTTCTCTTTCTTCCCTAATCATGGTCAAGTCTCCTTACCCTATTGAGTTTTAGATAGCACTCAACATTTGTTTAACTTGGTTCACTCTACTGGATATATTAGATAACTCCTTTCTATTTAGGCTTTTCAACCTAAACTTAAGGATTTTAAGCTTTTTGATCACTTGATAGCGTTTAGACCCTTCCACCTTTGTTGTCCATGCTTTTGACACCAAACTTAGGACTTCCTCCCTTTTTGTCCAAAATTCAAAAAATTTAAATAGTGATTTCTACCTCATAAGAGAAAAGTTCCCACAAACCATACACACTGCATGATAAAAAAGTAGAGGTGCAAGGAATCTAGCTTCTACTTGCAAGAGTCTATTCAACCATTCCATGTTTACTAGGACCCGATCAAGCATCTTTAATATTGGTTTTCCCCTTGTTTATTTAACCATGAATAGAAGTTTCCTACAAAACGTAAATCATCCATTGCTGCCATGTCAATGAATCTTCTAAAATCTAGGATTCCTTGATTGATCCTCTTGTTACCTCCTAAATTTTATGATATGCTTCTAGTTACATTGAAATCACCTAAGATGATCCACATAGAGGTGGGAATGCAAGGCGGGTCGATGTGTCGGCCTGTGGAACCCACAAATTTTATGTAGATCGGGCCAATAAATTTAGCCCATAGAATAAGTGGCTATTTTGGCCCGCCTCACATGGCTCAAGGGTCAGGGCGAGCTAGCTTGCTGTGGGCACGGTTGGTTCGCTTGGTCAGCAAAAAAAAAAAAAAAAAACGTTCAATCACATCTGACTCACTTAATCTACTCTATGCAGAACTATTGCAATAATTTGAAGTTAAGTATCCAAAATTAATCCCTAGAAAAAACAATTTAGGAACTAAGAAAGGTACCTAAGCAAGGCTTAGCTGGAGATCTTCTCTCTCCACAACAAACTCTGTCTTGGCAACAACTTTTCTAACCCCCTTTCCCGCTAAAATCTCTTTTTATATATACTCGAACAGTTCTCCAAATCAGCCCCCTTCCACATCAGCTTATGCCATGTCCTCCACTATCCACTCTTTCCTCCACATCAGCAAGTGCCACGTACCCCAAACTAACCTCTCTTCCCTTGACAGAATAACACATCTATCACTATTCCATATATTCTCTTCCCTATATGAAATACTCCCTATACAACGAAATATACATCAACACACCATAACCCTTACTAGCACGTACTACATACACCCCCGTAATACCCTGACATACCATTATACACCCTCATTATACCCTAACACAGTATTACTATTCTATACTATCGCACTATTCTTGCTAACTTCCTCCCCTTCTCCTCTAATATACATTCATCGGAGGAGTAACTAGAGCCTTCCCCCTTGGAACCATATCAACCGTTGCAGACCGCTATTGTCTTGTTGATGTCGTCCTCGATCCTTGTCATCTCTATCTCGTCTCTACTCTTTACTCTCTACCTCTAGTCTCTCCTCTCTCGTCTCATCTCACTCTCCTCTCACACACGGATCACAGGCTTACAGCTCTCCCGTCTTGTCTCACTCTCAATCTCTCACGCATGGATCACACTTTTCACAGACACACCGATCAAGCAATCACGGTTACACACGCACACAAACACAGCAAAACCCATCGTTGTCGACCATGACCCAGTCACCACCCCTCCTAGACCCCAGTCACCCACCGTCAGAACTGAAGTTAGACATCAATCACCGCACCGCCACTCGGCCCAATCCTCACTCCTCACCCTCAATCGTTGTCGTCAATCTAGGTCTCCTGTACTCATGGTGAGCTTGCGGTTTTTTTTTTTTTGGTTAGCAACTGCTGATGTTGTTGCTGAGCTGCTGTTTGGCTATTGTTGAGCAGCTAATTCTGCAGCTGTGTATTATTGTTGCTGAGCTATTGTTGTGCTTGCAATGTTGTTTTACTGCTATTGGTTGCTGCCGCTGTCAGCAACAGCAGACATGGAATTCTCAAGAGGAAGGGCTGAATAGTTGTAACTTGTGAGTTGACTTAGTTCCTAGTGAAGGAAAATATTGTTTCTTATTATGCGGGTTACATACCCATACACGTGCACATACATTACAATGTTTATATAACATATGATTCCAATTTCCATAAATAGTAGTGCATGTTATATTTATGCCATCAATAAAAACAAGAGCATAGACATTGCTTCAACATGATGAAAATAATAGATAAAACACGTTTAAGGAAGCTAACTCCTCGTAAATATTTTTTAACCAAAGTTTGAAAGCAAACAAATAGAAACAATTTTGTGTATAATATATCCTAAAGCTATTAATCCAATACTTTAATATATTTTGTAATAATATATATATATATATAATATATATATATAAAGTCCATTGTCTACAGGTAAGCCTACTCACATTAGCCCACGGGGCGGGACAGGCCAACTTCTTCGGCCTGCAGCACATGCGGGCCATCGTAGGCCAATGCGAGTTGGGGCAAGCTAACCCATTCAGCCCACTTTCCCAACTCTAGATCCACGGCTGATCCACCAAGGATGTTGCAATACTCTCCAACTGAAACCATAATTGTTTTCTTTCCATGGCTGAGTTAGAGGCATAGACAAAGGTGGCCATGAATGATATATTTGCTCTACTATTTATACAAGAGCAATGAATAAACGAGGCATGTTCTTTTAGAACTAATACATCACATGTTCTCACATCCCATCCTATCCAAATTCTCTTTTTGGCCAAATTATGAATGGCAAAATTCCATGAACGACTAATGGCTTGTTTGATATTATCTTCAGACAAATGGTTTACTCTAGTTTCAAGTAAACCCACTAGAGATATACCATTGTCATTATACAATTTTCTTACATCGGCTGCCTTGATTGGATCATTGATATCCCTAACATTCCAAGTCGCAAAATTCATATTTATTGGTGAAATTTTTTTAAGTAAACGCACACTTATAGCACTTAAAAAACTTCTTCCTCCGTTTGTAGTTTGATAAACTCTTTCTACTACGAGGAGGATCCCAGGGTGTTTTCTTTTTAGCGTACCCTACTTTCTATAATAGTAACAGCCATAGTTTGCCTTGGAGTGTCCTCCCCTTCACTTAACTCCTTCAAGCTTTGGGTCTTTGGAGTAAGGGGCTTCTCTTTGATTTCATCCTCTGGCTTTTCCAGCACATGTGAAGGCCTGACTTCCTCCTGCAGTGGTTCTGGCCAAGATAGAGGGCTGGGAGCTTCATCTTCTTTGTCTTTACTTTTTCCCATTCCTTCCTTCTCTGTTCTGTTCCTGTTCTGTTTCGTGTGAAGAGGGGAGCCATCTTCTTCATTTTTCCTATGCAAGTCCTCATTCGAAGGCCCTCCAACAACTGATGACTTCTCACGTTTTTTGAATTCTGCTTTCTTCCTTTTTTTTCCCAGCATCAGCTGATCTTCCTTAGCTAGGTCATCAGTTTTGGTCGTCTTCACCAAACACAATGTCCAAATACTTTGCAATCCGAGTAATGAGGAGGCATCCACTGATATTCAACCTCAATACGAGAAACAAAACCGTCCTCACCAATGACCTCAACCTGATGCATGGCTCCTCCCTTGAGTCGATTTCAATGAGGACTCACGCTTGGTTTACTCTCTCCCTGAAGGCCGTCATCACATCGACTTGAATCAACCTACCCACTATGCTAGTGATGTGGCTGATTCCTTCTTCATCAGAATATGATACACCCCTGATGAAAGTATATCAGAGGAGAAAGGGAAAGGGGGAATAAGAAGTACACAAAGGGAAGCATTAGTAGTAGTGATATATGATAATAATAAAGTGTTATGATAGGGTCAAATATGTAATAAGAAGGGAAACGAGTAGGGGCAGGTGGAGGGAAGCATAACCGAGATAGAAAGAGCTGAGGTGGAGGTAATGGCTGAGCTGGACCATGCTGATGTGGAAGAAAAGGAGGCATACTGATGTGGAATTGAAGGGGGGACCAGGAGGGAGGATTATAAATAGGAAGTTTTGGGAGGAAGAGGGCAGTTAGAGAAACATAACTAAGTTTATTAGATTAAGAGAGAGAGCAGGAATTCAGGCGGGAAACTTGGCCGCTTGATTTCTGGTAAGGGCTACGGGAGAATTCGTCTCGATTCCTTCTAGCATTGAGAGTTGTTTGTACTTTTCTTTGTTTCCCTAATCCGGAAGTTACTTCGGAACTCTATTGCTGATTTCTTAATATACGTTCAAGCCGGAAGTCTCTCCGGAGTCATGTCAGAATACTTGCATGGTATCTTGAAGAACAAGACCCACGCCGAAAGAACAGAGGGTTGCCACTTTTCTGGCAACATATCTCTCCTCCATTTTTGTAACACTAGGAAACTTTGAGCAAAGTACCATGACTTAACTAAGATTATATCCAAGTTTGTCAAGGAGCTAAATCAGAAATAGAATAATCCTTCTTTTTTTCCTAAAACAAGGATTCCATAATCTTTCCAAAGCCTAAACGCAATCATTCTAACCAAGGAGTAAGGGATTTTTCGACCAAGGAAATATCCCACCAAGATTGATTCCAGTGCTTCGCTCCTTTCTCCGTAGTCCTCTCTAGCATTCTAACCATTGTCGTGGTTCCCTTTGATGCCAGAGGAAAAAAAGGAAAGCTTAAATTTTGGTTCCTTCCTCCTCTCCAACAATTGACCTACACATGCTTCAGTGAACGTTCTTTGCCTTGGCTTTGTATTTTTTTCCATTTTGCGCGTTGGGAGATTGATTCTCCTGGGTTGCTTCTTCCTTTCGAACTGGTTGTTTTTTCCTTAGTTGTGCACTTTTCAAGTCTGGAAAACACGGACATCTTACTTTTGTAACTCTCACGCTTTTCGACATCCTTATCCTCTTTCCCCGACATGGTCTGCTATGGGTCCTCCAAATCCATTTCTTTGTCATTCTTGTCATGGATGTTGTTGAAGAAACCATTCAAGAAATCATCTTCAAGAGTTGGGAGGTCATTAACGACCTCCGATCATTTGTTCTTACATCTATGGTTTACACTCAATGGAACAGTAGAATGATGATTCAAACTAATCTAAATTTGTTATTTTAAATTGGTAACAGAGGGTAAAGTGTTTGATTTAACCTAAAAGAAGTAGTCTTTTAAGGGTATTTGGTTTAGCAAAGTTAGAGAGAAGGGAGAGTATTTTCTCTCTCTAGGATACAAAAGGTCTTTCTTCTTTTACACATTGTGTTTTTAAGGACCCGACTTCAAGAAAGTCAATTAGAGTTATTAAAGTCCCATGTCTACCAAAATTTCCATATAGGCCATCACATCAATTTTCCAAGATTAAGTGCTGACTTTTAAAAAACTTGGATCCACGCAATTCTAAAGTTTTCAAGGATGATCTGTATAATTTACCCAAAGCATAATAATCATGTAATTGAATTACAATCAATTCCCCCTTTATATCATACGATGAGGTGTATGTGATAAAGTGAACACACTATTTGATGCTTGCAATTGCTTCAGTTCAAATAGTGCTTTACATTGACTAGAATCAAGACAAATTGAATCATCAAGTAATTCTTTCTTGTAAAGATGCCATTTTGGTAGGTTAATAACCCATAGCAAAGCAATGCCTATTGTACCCTCTTCAAATTCTACTAACCCACCTACCATTACTTCATCAAGACCATAAATACCAGCAATGCCATCACCTATTTGATCGATTGGTCTAAGGTTATCAACAAAAAGGATTTGTCTCCACCGTCTTATAAAGAGCAAAGTTCTACTCAAACAATGGTGTCTGTCATATTACGAAATAAAAATATTTAATATTGGAAAGAAATATGGGTTAATAATTCAAACCTTGGCAATCTTTCAATGACATGGAGCTTCTCGATTCAAAGATGCGACGTTCGATAGTTATTAGATCTCCATATATTTCGGGCTTAAAGGCATCCTCCCCCTGGTTTTTCAGCTCAACTTGAATAACTGCAGAACTGGAAGATTGCAAATTTAGCCAATTGCTACTATCATATGCAAACAAATGAAAAAGTAAAAGGAAAGAAGGATGATATGCATGCAAAAATTCCTTTCATCAACAGAAACATGCACATTCATACACATACATTTCTCTTTTGCTCTCTTCAACAATTGCAACCTTCACACGTTAGATGGACTTGCAAAGAAAACTACCACTCATTCAAAAATAGTAGCTAGTAATCAATTCATCCCATGCATCGGACTTTCGCATCTAAAAGCATACCATCATCATCATCCATTTCTCCTCTTAATCTCATAAGGTGGAAATGGGAAGAAAACAAGGTGTGGTTGACACTTAGACCTATATGCCTTTTGTAGCTAGTATAGCAATTCAAAGATCCTGAGATGATCGAAGTGCAATAAAATGATATGAGAGGATACACAACCTGCAACCAGTCTTTACAAAGTCCTTTAGTGTGGATGCCCTTTGAGTCCCTTTTGCTTTGCAACCGAATGCAATACATAAGGCAGTAAGTATGGCACTCTTTCCACCTGCAAACATCAATCAAGCTCTTTTAAAATTGTCAAGCCTACAATTTAAAATTTTTTGGGTAATTGATTATTTTATTGAATGGCATAAAATACAATGAGCAAGTTAAATAAGGTTACAAATAGCACGTAATCAACAATCGTGCTTGCATACTAAAAGCCTAGCATCTAAGCTAAGATAATGAGTTAAGATTACACCAGCTTAACATAGGCTCGTATTTGCTGGGCTAATATGCTAAACCCTGGGAGGATTTCCCTAATCGCACTTTATTCCGAGTGCACCATATGTAGTAGACTGCTGCCACTAGTACAGCTCACCAGCTTTGATGAGTCGATGAGTCCCCAAGCACCATCATAAACCTAGTAACACTATCCCAGTTGTTGGATGAAGCTGAGCAGTGCAAGAAGTCACAAACTACACTCCAAACTTGTGTTGTGTAGTCGCACTGAAAGAATAGGTGGGCATGGTTCTCCTGATGCCGGTTACACAAAAAACAAGTAGTAGATTGCATTAGTCCCCAATGGTGTACCTTATTAAGGGTAGAAAGCTTCCTTAACCAAGCCCACCATAGTACAAAGGAGTGTCTAGGTAAGGAAGATTTATTCCATACTACTCTTTGCCATAGTACAGTGGCTCCTGGAGGGTTTAAAAAGCCATAGCCACTATTGATGGTATACTCTCTTGTTCTTGAATGTCTCCAACAAAAGCGATTCGAAACTGTACCGTTCGGTCTAAGGGAGGATGGGATACTGATACTAGTCCATAGTGGGCCCTCTGGGATGCACCATTCATTCCTATCCATGATGGAACATAGTTTTGTAGTGTATGAGAAGCCCATACTACTTATGGCATGTGCACTAAACAATGTGTCCAAAGGTCCCATTGGGAGCCAAAAGTCTGCCCATAATGAGATTTCAAGGCCATTATTGGGTTCCCAGATGAAGCAAGACCTTACTAAGTGTCTCATCTTTAGTAATTTCTTCTAAGTCCATGAACAAATGGCTGATGCTCTAAAGAACCAGAAGTTCTTGCCCTTAAGTAAAATGAACCCATTCTGGCCATAAACTCTTCAAGCCTTCCTTGCATAGTCTCTAGATGTGCTTAATCTGGATGGCTTTATTCCAAAGGTGGATATTCAATATCCCTAAAGCCTCCATTTCGCTTTGGTTGACACATTTCTACCCATTTGACCTTGGCTTTGGTGAATATGTGCAGGTTACCACTCCATAGAAAATTCCTTAGTAGTTGTTCTATCTTTGAGACAATTGACTTAGGAAGAAGGAAAATGGAACACCAGTACACTTGCATGGAAAATAGGACAGATCTGATTAATTGGAATCTACCCGCATAGGACAAATATTTAACTGTCCAAGAATTAATCCGGGATAGGGTGCGTTCCATTAACACCTTGTAGTCCTATTTTTTGAGCTTTGAGAAAATGAGAGGAACCCTCGAGTATCGTACTGGTAGTTGGCCTTCACTGAATTGAGTGTATTAAAGGATGGCCTCCTTAGTGCTTGCTGGGACATGGGAAAAGAAAATGCTACTTTTGCTATTATTTACTGCCAAACCCGAGATGGCCTGAAAGTCCTGTAAGGTTTCTTTTACCAGGGATATAGATTCCTTGTTGCCTCTAGCAAAGACGAAGAGGTCATCTGGAAAACAGAGGTGGGTTAAGTGTTCATTCTGACATCTCCAATGTAGTGAGAAGCCTGGTTTCAAGATCATCTGCTTCAATTGTGTGGAAAGGATTTCCATGCAGAGAACGAACAAGTAAGGGAATATGGGATCCCCTTGCCTTAAGCCTCTTTTGCTTGCAAAGAACCCCACCAATTCCCCATTAATATTGATGGAGTATTTCGGTGTAGATATACACTAGCTGATAAGGCGGCAAAAATGGGGCGGAAACTACATAGCCTTAAGTATCCTTAGAACGAAATCCCATCTAACTATATCATAGGCCTTTTGGAGGTCCACTTACATCGTACACCGGGGGGCTCCGACATGGGAATGGTAGTTGGCCATGAGCTCTTGGGCCAAGAATATGTTATCAATTATCCTCCTTTCTGGAACGAAAGCCGCTTGCTCCCTCCCAACTAGGGTAGGCAATACCACTTTCATCATTACTATAAGGACCTTAGAGATCACCTTATAGATCACATTACAGCAAGCTATTGGCTTGAAGTCCCCCAGTCTAGTAGGGTTGGCCACTTTAGGTACTAAAGTGGCAATATTATTGATCTCTTTGAGCAGGTGCCTTGATGTCATGAACTCTCTAGTCGCAATGATCATGTCTGCACTTATAATGTCCCAAGCCTCCTTGAAGAAAAGAGCAGAAAATCCATCTGAGCCAAGAGCCTTCCCATTCACTTGCGATGTAAAACCCCATTTTATCCCCTCATTCGAAAAAGCAACATCAAGGGTGAGTCGTTGCTATTCATTTAGAGACTAGGGTCTAAAGTTCTCCTCATCAACAAGGGTGGTAGGAGATGTAGGTGGATCATATAAATGTTGAAAATATTGAAGGACTTCTAGTCGGACCTCCTGCTCCCCAGCCACCTCGCTGCCATCCTACCTAATCAATTTGTGTATAGAGCTGTGGTTATGGAGGCTTTTCATAGCCTTGTGGAAATAGGCCGTATTCTTGTTGCCTAACTTCAACCATTTTGTTCTAGATTTCTGTTTAAAGAAACTTTCCTCTACCCCCCCTTAATGTGTAATACTCCTTATAAGCTATACACTCCTCCTCCAATCTAGTCGTGTCCCCATCCGCATGTATGGTGGTTTGCAATTGGACCAACTTGCTTCGCACATTGGACTCTTTGTGAGATGTTGGAGAATTCAGATTTGCTCAGGCATTTGAGTCCCTCCTTAATGAGCTTGAGTTTCTTCACTACTTGGAACATGTAAGATCCCTTAATGTCCTGCCTCCATATGTTGCTAACTAAGTCTTTGAAGCCCTCATGGTTTGCCTAATGGTTGAAAAATTTAAATAGGCTCCTTCTGGCCATCAATCCATAATCCATACGGACCACTACTAATGAGTGATCAGATAGGATAGGTGAGAGGAATTGTGCATGGGCATTCGAGTGTAAATTCAGCCAAGAGAGGCTAACCATGGCCCAATTGAGCTTCCTAAGTATAGGCACTCGATGTTGTCTATTAGACTATGTAAAAAAGTCCCCTGTATATCTTAGGTCTTCCACCTTCAATTTGGCTATACATCTTTGGAAATCCAACATTGCATCAGTCACCAAAGCTCTAACTCCATTTTTCTCCGTGACTAGTCAGGTTGTGTTGAAACCACCCAAGACCAGCCATGGCCTTCCTCCAATATTGTGGACCAATGACTCGAGGTTCAACCACAACTCCTTGCGTTCCCGGTCACTATTGGATCCATAAACAAATGTGACCGCCACATCGCTATGTACTCTCAAGTTTGTCACGGTGCAATGTAGGAATTGTGTATGTTCTTTTTCCACACGATATCCCACTCTCTCAGTTGCCAAGTGATCCAAATGTGTTTCCTTGCCATGGTGGTAATCTGTACTTGCCAATGTTGATCCAACATGTTCTTGATGGTGTCCTCATTTACAACATTCACTTTTGTCTCTAGTAAACCAATAAGGCTAATGCTATGCATAGCACACAACTTCCTAACTTCCGAAACCTTGATGGGGTGATTCCCCGATTGAAACCCCTTACATTCCATGCTGCCAACGACATGGAGATATGGATATAATTGATTATGTGAAGTTCTGCCTCCTCTTGCACTGCTTCTTCTTGCGGCGACTAGAGGAACTAGAACTTTTGCTAAATGTGGGGTGATTCCCCGATGTTTGGTTCATTTGAATCAATAGTTTGTTGAGAGGGGTGTTCTCATAATCATCACTTCCTTCTTCCACCTCCCCACCCTGACCAACTAGTTGCATGTCCACCTCGCAGCTAGGGGACTTCGGCACCACAATGGTTGCCGGTGATGGTAATGCCACATCTGGAACCTCTCCTACACTCAAACCAGGTGCCTCAATTCCGTTGTCGACCTCCATCCCCTCAATCATTATTTCCTCCTGAGCTGCGGGCCCCTCATCAGACCCCTTAGCCAAGCTACACCCTTCTAGTGGTACCTCATTCCTCCTATGTTGCTCAGCCCCACTTGTTGCTGCCGTGCCCTCAGAGGGCCTCTTCCTTGCCGCACTCTTAGGTTGCTAGGATTGGTCATTAGGTGTTCCATACTTCTCCTTTTCCTCTCCCTGCAGCTCTTTCTTTCTACTAGCGCCTTGTGGAGTGTAGTTACTACCCTCCTCACCCACTGTCTCATCATCGTTCCTTTGTGGTGTCTAATCAGGGTTGCATTTGTGCCCAAACACTTTGCACCTAGCACAACGTGGAGGGAGCCATTGATACTCCACATGGATCACAGCGGCGGTGCCATTCTCACCATCAACCGTCACGCGAGTAACCAAGTCATCATGCGCATCAAGATCCACTAAGACCCATGCATGGTTCGCCCTTTGCCTCATAGATGTCAAGCTGTCAGCCTTGAGTGGGACACCTACACCACTCACTATGTGGCTTAGCCCTTCCGCTCCTAGGAATTCACATGGAATGCGCAAAAAGGTTGCCCACATGGGGACATTTGTAGGTTGCGGCTTGTCAAGTGACATGCCTCTTCTCCATTTCTGAAGGATGAGAAATTGTTGGGCAAAATGCCACGTCTTCTCAAGCACAAGGTTGGTATCGCTATCTAAACTGAAATGGAAATAGAAAAAACCCTCCAGACTTCCAAGCACATCCACAAGGCCAAGCTCCTTCCATAGCTTAAAAGCAATAAACTGGACTAGGGAGTAGGGTAGCTTGCGGCCAAGGAAGTAACCCACAAGTGTGTTGTTCCAAAATTCCGCCCCTAAATCCCCCACTGCCTTAGGGATTTTCACCGTTGGAGATGGTCCCTTTGTGACGGGCAGAATATATTGAAGGTTAAACGCCGATGGGGTGGCCTCAGTCTTGGAGGTGCACACTTGAGCATAGGTTCTAGCGGCCGGAGTACTCGCTATGGTTGTGTGGTCATGGCTAGGCAATTTCCGATTGGGGTCCTCAAGATTCTCAAGCAGCACATTGACTTCTTCCAAGGTGGAATTTCCAAAGGAAAGAAAGTCTTGGGATAAAGGTGTAGCAGAGCTAAGTGGTTTGGCCGTTTTTGTGCTAAGGGGATAGTGGTTGCAGGTGCCAGACCTGCTGCAAGCCATGTGGACACAAGGCTCCACATTTCCTTTTCTAGCTAAGTCTTGCCCATTGCCTTTCCTAGTTGAAAAAGTAGGCATTTGTCTTGCCTCTTTTGGGTTGACTTTCAATACCACCTCTAGAAGCATGTTCAACCCCATGTGAGCACTATGATCAGGCTCCACCAGTGATGATAGGCCACTCCCAATAGCATGGCTTGATGTCCCCAATTACAATGTCACCTTTGGTTGGTCCGACGCCCCCCTCCTTGGCCGGAGTTGCCATGATGGGTGATTAGTTACTAGACGTATCCTATAAACTACTAGGATAAGGAAAGATTAGCTACAGTGGTTCCTAGGGGTGAAAGTGTATAGGGAAGTGTGTAGGGAGAGGAGAAAGCATTTTTTTCCCCTACAGTTTAAGATTTCTCAACACTCTCAACATACCATGTCAAATATTTGAAACTGAAAAGAAAGCAATAATCCTCATTCTATATTTTCCATTTGTAAGCATATCCATTCATTTTCTGAACAACAATAAGCATTTACTGGAATAACATGACTCAAAAGTAATATAATGTAACCATTAACCACATTCTAAGTTGTAAGCTTCCTATTTGAATTGACAACAAAGGCATGCTTGTTTCAAAAAAAAAGAAAAAAGAAAAAATTGCCACACTCAATCATTGTTACAGATAACCATATTTTCAGCAGTTGTGATAACCAAGTGATATAAGTGGCCAAATACCAGGCAAATAGTTGATGATTGGATTGAGATTAACAAAAATTAAAAAATGAAAAATAAATGTTACAAATAAATATCTTTTGAAGGAAAGCCTCTTATAAAATCTAGTAAAACATTTTTTAATTCCATTAAGGAGTGCATTTGGTTCACAGAAAACATTTTCGGCATTTGGCCGGTGGAGAAGACACATGATCAATAAAACAGCCTTTTCATTAAAAGATTCAGTATATAAGAAAAATAATTTCTTCCTTTTCCAAGTGAACATAACATTTCTTCAATTCTCTACTACTTTGACTACAACATCAAGACCACCATCCGCCGATGCAGTTAAGTTGTTGATATTTTTATCATGTATAAGCATATCATTGGCACAAAGAGAGGTCAAGTCCCTATGCTGCCCCCTAACTTCAATAATATTTTGAATCGTTACCTCTAAAATATATAAAAGCTTTTTTGAAATATTGCTAATTTTATAGTTTTGCCTCTTCCTATTTTTTTTTTTTTTATCAAGTAAATTTTATTAATCTAAAGAGAATAATTTACATTGCTAAAAGGCAAGATACAAGACAACCAAGGGACAAATATAGTAACATAATGCTTCTTAGGTAGTACAAACTCTACTTTACATTAATGTAGCATACATCCTAATTTGGTTTACAATAGAGCCTATAGTAGAGAGATTGCCTCCCGAGCGTACACGGTTGCGTGTACGCCATATACAATATACTGAAGCTGCAAGAGCTGCACCCCATGTTTTAGCCACTGGGGTTGAGGAATCCGCTATCACCTCCAAAGCACTCATGGTTCCTTGCCATGTACTAAATGAGGGAGAGCATTGGAAACAGTCACAGACCAGACCCCATAACGCCAATATGTAGCCACAGGTAAAGAAGAGATGCTCATGGCTCTCTCTACCTTGGTTACAGAGGAAGCATGTAGGAGGCATTGAGATCCCCCATGAGATCATTCTATCCAGGGTCGTTAGTTTGCCTTGCCAGGCTAGCCAAAGTATGAATGAGTGCCTCGGTAAGGATCTGCTATTCCACACTACTTTACACCATGGCATAGCAGTGTCTGGGAGGCAGAGGAACTCATAGCCGCTTCTGATAGTATACTCACCTGAACTTGAGTGCTTCCAATAGAAGTGGTCTGAGCATGACGCATTCGAGCGTAGATAGGCTGGTATATGAATGTTGTTCCAAAATGGGGTTGCCGGTATTCACCAATCATTATCATTCGTTAGGGAACATAGTCTCGTTGTTGGAGAAAAACCCGTGTTACCCCTTTCTCTAGCACTGAATAGCATGTCCAAAGGCCCTATCGGAAGCTAGTAGTCTGCCCAAAGTGATATCTCTAGCCCATTGTTGGGTTCCCATTGAAAACAATGTCGAACCTTAGTCCTCAATTTCAACAACTTTCTCCAGGACCACGAGCATCTAGCGGGTGCCTTAATAGACAAAAAACTTCTCCCTTTAAGAAGGGTGGAATGTACCCATTCAGGCCATATGCTCTTTAGTCCCTCCTTGCATAGGTGCCAGATGTGCTTAAGTTGGAGTCTTATTCCACTAAAGTAGGTTCGGGATTCCCAACCCCCCACACCTCATAGGTTGGCACACCTTCTCCCAACGGACTTTGGCTTTGGTGTGTGTGTTTGGTTGACCACTCCATAAGAAGTTCCGGATGAGACGATTGATCCTCACTATGATAGACTTTGGAAGGATGAAAAATGAGGACCAGTAAACCTGCATGGAGAGTAGGACCGACTTTACCAGTTGGAGCCTACCCGCATAAGACAAGTATTTAGTAGTCCAGGTAGTGATGCGTGTTGTAATCCTTTCCAAGAGTACCTCACAATCCACTTTTCTGAGCTTAGAAGATACAAGTGGTACCCCCAGGTAGCGCACTGGCAACTCCTTTTCACAAAACTGGGTGGTAAGGAGGATATCTTCTCTAGTACTCGATGTGATATTTGAGAAGAATATGCTACTTTTGGCATGATTAACCTGTAGACCGAAGAGAGTATGGAAGTGTTGTAAGGTTTGCATAACCAAACGTGTGGACTCCACATTCCCATATGTGAATATAAGTAAATCGTCGGCAAAACAAAGATGGGTTATTCTCTCGGTTTTGCATCGCTAGTGTAGGGTGAATTGGGGGTTATAAGTTAACCTTCTCAATGAATTGGAAAGTACTTCCATTCCCAATACAAATAGGTAAGGGGAGATAGGGTCCCCTTGTCTCAAGCCTCGCTTGCTAGCAAAGAAACTCGACAATTCACCATTTATGTTGACAGAGAACATAGGGGTGGTGACGCATTGCTCAATGACGGTACACATGTGGTGGGGGAACTTCATTGCTTTTAGGACTGCCAGTAGGAAATCCCAATGTAATGTATCATAAGCTCTTTGTAAGTCCACCTTTAGTGTGCATCGTGGGGGTCCCGATTGTGAGTGGTATCCGACCATCAACTCCTACGCAATGAAGATATTGTCCGTTATTCTTCTTCCCGAGATGAAGGCAAAATGTTCCTTTCCAACTAAGTGCAGCAAGACCTTTTTGATGCGTGCAGCAAGGATCTTGGATATCGCCTTGTAAATTACATTACAATAGGCAATGGGCTGGAAGTCCCCTATCTTGATAGGATTAGCTACCTTTGGGACTAGGGAGATGATTGTTGCGTTTATTTGTTTAAGGAGGCGGCCTGACACAAGGAATTCTCTTATGGCGGTTATCAAGTCATCACCAATTATTCCCTAAGCTTCTTTGAAGAATCTGGCCGTATACCCATCTGGTCTTGGTGCCTTCTCATTAGCTTAAGATGTAAAGCCCCATTTTATCTCCTCATCTATGAATGGGGCCTCAAGCTCATTACTTTGCTATTCACTGAGAGTTCGCATCACCCTATCTTCAATATCCTCTAATCAGCCAATTGTGGAAGGCATACCATACAGCTGCTGGAAATGGCTGACTATTAGGCCCCGCACCTCCTCCTCTCCAATTGCCTCACTGCCATCCTCTCTGGTTAGTTGGTATACAGCATTCCTATTATGCAGATTCTCCATTGCTTTGTGAAAATAAGGGGTGTTTTTGTCACCCAGCTTTAACCACAAGGTTCTTGACTTTTGCTTGTAGAAGCTCTCCTCAGCACTTCTTAGTAGATAGTATGTTCTGAACACAGCCCTTTCTTCCTCCATGCTAGTGGAGGTACATGTGGTAAGCATCCCCTCTTGGACTTGGGCTAAATGATCCTTGGCAGCCTTCACCCTATTGGATAAATCTAAATATTCTGTTCTATTCAGTACTTTAAAAGTCATCTTGAGTTGTTTCAGCTTCTTTACCACTTGAAACATCTTAGAACCCTCCACATCTTCTTTCCACCCACAGCTCACAGCTCACAATCTCCTTGAAATCCCTATGGTCTGCCCAAAAGTTGAAAAACTTGAACAGTGTTTTTCTAGCCCCTCGTCCATGATCAAAGTATATAACAGCCAAGGAGTGGTCTGATAGCATAGGTGGAAGGAATTTGGCTCGTGTTCTCTGAAGGGAACTAAGCCAAGAATGGTTAACCATAATCCTATCAAGCTTTCTTAGTATAGGATTTGTCACTTGTTTGTTGGACCAAGTGAAAAGATCTCCCGATTGCCTCAGGTCTTCCAATTCCACTTATGCAATGCAGTTTTGGAGGTCAACCATAGCTTTAGTAAGCCGCATGTTTCCCCCCTGTTTTTCATATATGTATCTTGTGGTATTGAAGTCTCCTAGAACCGCCCAAGGGCATGATCGCATTGAAGGTGCTAACTCCCCAAGATCTAGCCATAATGATCGTCTCTCCCGATCACAATTTGACCCATAGATGAATGTTACAGCTAAGGCCATGTTATGACATAGATTGGTGGCTGTGCAGTGCACATATTGCGCATGCTCTCACTCCACCCTAACATTCCAATCCCTTGGCTTCCATGCAATCTAAACACGTTTCCTTGCAACCGTATTGATCCACACTTACCACTTAGGCCCCATCATATTCTTAATGGTGTCCTCATTTGAAGGGTTGACCCTAATTTCAAGTAAACCAATAAGACTTATTCCTTGGGCTTGACAAACCTTTCGCACTTCCGCAACCTTTATGGGGTCATTTACTCCTCGTATATTCCAAGCTGCTATATATATGGGGATTGGGTTCCATTAAGTTAAGTAAATTGTCTTCTCCTCTTGTGCAGCTTATTTTTCCACCAGCTAGAGGAGGAGGATCCTTTGCTGTTCGTTGTAAAGCTATCTGGTGCTCGAAGTAATTGAGATATCAGTTTGGCAAGAGGGGTGTGCTCAATATCTTCCAGGTCGCTCACCTTCTCCCTGGCACCTCCAGCAACTTCTCCCTAGCACCTCCAGCGCATGTCCCAGCTCCCTTCATGTCTACTTCTGTGTGTGCTCGTTTAGCCGTGTCAACGGAGGGCAGTGCAGTTGTTGTGTTCCTGCCATCAAGTGGGGTGCCCAATTCTGCCATACTTTCCTTTCCTTTTAGCATGACCACATCTGACTCCATTGCGTCCTCCTTGGCTTACTTAAATAATGGGTCCAATCTAGATTTCCCCATCTCCTTTGGTGTTATGTTTATATCCACCTTGGAGGTATCCTCGTCCGTTCCTCCCCTCTTCTCTTCACATCGCTCATTACTACATGGAGCTTCTGTTCCCACCGCACTTGCCTTCCCTTTCCCCATGCCTTTTCCTGACCGGCGGCTCTGTTGCCAGTTCTCTTCATTGGCCACATGCTAATCAGTTGTGACTAGTTGCTTCGTTGGAGGGGCTTGGCCACCGCACTTGTGGCCAAAGACATTACACTCGCCACACCTAGGGGGCAACCATTGGTATTCAACCCTGACCAACGCTGTTCTACCATCAGATCTTTCCACCTCCACGTTGGTTACAAGCTCCTCCCGCGCATCAATCTCCACTAGTACTCTAGCATGGTTAGCCCTCTGTCGTGACATGGTGAGGGTGTCGGCTTTGAGAGGTACTCCTACACCACTCTCAATATAGCTTATCCCATCTGCGCTTAGGAATTCACAAGGGATGCCAGTGAGCTGTGCCCAGACCGGCAGCTTGGTTGGCTAGGGTTTATCAAGTGGTAGTCCCCTCCTCCATTTATGTAGCATGAGAAACCTCTGAGCAAAGTGCCAATGCTTCTCCAAAATGGGCATGAGGTCCACCCCTGGTCCGAACCTAAAGTAAAACACACATTCCTTGTTACCTAGGACCTCTACTAGTCCATAGTCTTTCCACAGCCGGAATGTAGTTTTTACTAATTGTACGGTATCCTCCGGCCTAGGAAGTATCCTACAAGGGTGGTCTCCCAATAGTTGGCGCCATGGTTCTCAACTGCCAGCAGAATAGTTACTCGAGTAGTAGAGCCCTTGCTCGCCAGAGGGATGAATCGAAGCGAGAAGTCATAGGTACCCACGGTGGGACCAGTAGCAGTTGACCTGGGTTGGTCTAACGCACAAGCAGCTGCGTAGGACTTTGGAGGTGGTCGCGTGGGAAACGGCTGGTGAGTGGTGGTTCCCGGTCACTTGGTTTCCTTGGGTGCTTGTAGCTTCGCCCAAGGTGACTTGGGTGACAGACCTAGCAGAATGTGGCAGTAGGTTGTCATTGGTTGGGTGTGCTGACATGGGGGACAAGCTGGCTGCAAGGTGGCCTGGGTTGACTTGGCATAAGGCTCCATGTTTCCATTTTCGTCTTTGTTCTTCCGATTGCTTTTTGAGGGAACAAAAGTAACTTTTGTTTTTTCCTCTTTAAGACAGACGTTGCAATCCACCTCTGGGGACGTGCAACGGGTTTCGGTTTGCAGGTTTCCAACGGTTTCCATTTTAGGAATTGTTGTTGTGGTGGGTTATGGGCAGGTAAGGGGTGTATATGAGGTATTAGGGAAATTTTTTGTCACCTAAAGGAAGTGGTCCTCTAGGGGTGTGGGTTAGAGCGTGGGTTAGAGAGAGGAGAGAGCATTTTCCCACTCATCCTTTTACTAGCTTTTACTTTTCCTTTTCCTATTTTTTTTTTAAATGAAAATTTGCAATTCACTCCATCTCGGACTAAAACTTGCGTCTCCCACCTATCCTAAGGGTTTGTTGATTTCATGGAAATTTTCCAGGCTTTCTTTAACATTTGTTACGATCAAAACATTGCAAATGTCAATACAATTGAAACAGCCTCATCAAGGGGCCGCGGCTATTAGCATAGGTGTCTGCAGAAAGCAAAGGTAGCAGCTCACAACTGATGGAAGTGCTTATCTGTCACTGCTAGTTGCTGGCCAATGCCATCCCCTTCCAAAATTAGCTACCGCTAAAATCCACTAGTAAATGTAAGCATTCAGCATTACTAGGTAACATCTGGCAACTGTTAAGTATAAATCACAACAATTACGAAAGAACCACGGTAAAACATGTTCCCCAACACCTAAAATACACATTCTGTTCTCATAAACAATCACTCAAACAAAATCTGAGCTTTCGACTATACATTCTTCGCGAAAATTTTCAAAACGCTGTCCATCAAACACAGAAAACCTAGCAACGACTTAACCATAAGCGTCCATAAAGAAAGAGACTGAGAAACATTACTTCCGTTTTGACCGGTGATAAAGTTAACATACTCGCCGAGCTCGATCTCCAGGTTACTATGACACATGAAGTTCTCCAATTGAATTCTCCTAATGACGCCGGCTTTGGACCGTCCATGTGGTTCCGCCAAACCTCTAAACTCCGACATGGATGGATTCTGTATCTGGTCCTGATTAAAATAGGGGTTCTCCAAAACCCTAAAATCAAGATTCTTCTATTTTCTTTCCCAAGTGGATGAGACTTGTGGAGAGTCGTTGCTATTACGTTCAAGGGGGCTTTGTTTCGTGCCGATCGGGTTTATTGCTTGTGAGAAGTGGCGGGAAGAGGAGCTATCCAATACAGCTACTCAATACGTGGTTCTCATGGGTAAGGAGTGCTGATCGCTCCAGACCGTTGGATCGTTGTCAGGGTTTTCGGTAAAATCTGAACATGAAGCGGAAAGCATAACTATCAGGTTACTAGCTTTGTAGTGGTGAAGAAATTCAGTAACTGCAGCTCCGATTTAAGAAAATAGTCTGGTACATTCACGCCATATAAAATAATGAATAGTAATTGAGATTTTCACCCTTATAAACTTCTATTTAATTGTTTATTTATTATAATTTTATAAAAATCTTTGCATTGGAAATATAACCTACATTCATCTTTTTAATATAATAAATATTTATTATTTGCTATATTTTATTTTTACCTCTAATTAATTTCTTATTTTTTAAATATTAATTAAAATATATAATAAACATCTAATAGTCATTATAAATCTATTATCTATATTATTTAAATAGTTAGAAATGATTTGGTGTCTTTATTGTTTTTCAATCTTTATTTTCTAAATTTAAATGCTATAACAATGGAGCTAACTACTTAATTGCAGTTAATTTAAACAAATCAACCACAACCACACTATTTACCATCATCTCACTATTTATGTTGCCATTTTAACAACTGTCTTTCAATTCCATGATTCATCTCTTTCAATTCACATCTCACCATTTATCTTTCAACAAAACCACCTCCATGACCAACATCCCAACATCAAGTTACCATTTCAATTCTTTCCAATAGTTCAACTCCGTTCGAAATAAAACCAAGTCCATGCAGGATAAAACTAAAGGTAACATACAATTTCTAGCATTGTCCTCTTCCACTGACCAAAATATTAAATTCAACTACAATCGTGTTGTGTTGGGTTTCTTAGAGATGATTGATTCACCTATAAAAGAGAAACAAATTAGGTTATGTAGGTGCCAAAGATTGTTTTGATATAATCACTTCGATACTTAAATCCATACAAAAAGTTCAAGAATGCAAAGAGTCAAAAGTCTCTTACTCGATAGTTTTCAACTATTAGGGCCCAATTTATAAAAACATAGCCCAAGCCCCTAAACCAACCCTTAAACTTGATCCCTTTACGCAAAGGTATAAATTTCCCCTCAAACTCTCTAGAACCCTATTCATATACGGTCAATAATCGCCTCTCTTCCTTTGTCTCTTGATATTTCACTATAGATCTAGGGTTTGCTATTTTGTGCTTCTAACGTTTACTTTTTTTTGTGATTGTTGCTAGGAAAATATACTTAGATTACTTCGAATGAGTTCCTACTCTTGAATCAAGAAATACGTGGAGAAATCAGGATACCTAGTTCCATTTTCTTTTCTTGTATTTATAAACAAATCTTGTATAATTGTTTTGCCCTCTATATTCTATTATTATGTTGCTATACTATTTGAAAGTTGTTTTATCTATTCTATTATGTTCTATTGTGGCTATACTACACCAATATTCATTATATCGAGTTATCCTTTATCCCGTATGATGTTCTCATTACTTAAATGTAATCTCTTCATGTTACTAAGTAATCTTCATGCCATTTTTGGGTCTTTGTATATTGACCCCTCGGTGTTGTAACAATTTCCCCATCGGATGAACAAGCAGCCTTGTCTTCAAGGTTGAGATGAGGGTATTATTGGAGGAAAGAGTTCCAATCCTCCCAAGAAGTGTCCTTTAGTTGTAATCCCTACTATTGGACTAAAACCTGTTAAACCGATTGACCCAGTCCGATGATAACCCTAGTACCCACAATAGAAAGGGGTTCAAAAATAAGATAATTCCCTTCAGCTTTTATAGGCAAATCTAAAGTAGGAACTAAAGACCCATACGCCTTTTTAAGTACAAATGCATGAAAGACATTATGAATTTTGCATGAAGGAGGTAACTTTACTTCATTAGCACTTGCCCCAGTCTTTCTTAAAACTTTACAAGGATGGTAAAACCCTTGTGATACTTTGTGAAAATTAGTCTAAGACAAAGACATTTGTCGATAAGGACGTAATTTCACAAAAACCAAGTCTCCTAGATGAAAACCTAAATCCGTACAATGCTTGTCTGCAAATGTTTTCATTCTCTCTTGTGCCCTCAATAGACGATTCTTTAAAAGATTTATTGCCTCATCTCAATCCTATAAATCTCTATCTACTACCTCAACTGGTGATGAGCCCCTTACATAGGAAGCTATGGTTGGAGGTGATCAACCATAAACTATTTCAAATGAGGTTGTGTTTGGCCCAGCATGAAAAGAAGTATTATATACAAATTCTACCCAAGGCAAGAATTTGACCCAGTCCCTTAGTTTATCTATCATATAGCTCTGTAAGTATTGTTAAATAGTTCAATTCAATACCTTTGTCTGCCCATTCGTCTGAGGATGATAAGCATTGTTATAGTGCAAATGAGTCCCACTTAGTCGAAATAGTTTCTTCCAAAATCAACTAACAAAAAATATTGTCCTATCGAAAACAATCATGCGAGGAAAACCATGTAATTTTACCACCATATGTAAAAATAAAGAAGATACTTTAATAACAATAAAGTTAGTATCAAATGCCCCTAAATGACAATACTTAGATAATTGATCTACTACAGCCAGTATAACTGTATACCCTTGAGATTATGGTAAACATGTGATGAAACCCATAGACACATCTTCCTAAACTCTATCAATGATAAGCAATAGAGCAAGTAATCCTGCAAGTGCTCTAATTAAATACTTAAGTTGTTGACATTCCACATAAGTTCATATAAATTCCTCAACTTGTGTTCACATACCATCCTAAAAAAAAATCCGTTGTAATCTCTTTATATGTTTTCAATACCCTAAAATGATTTACCCAAGGAGTGCTATGAAACTTCTTAAGAATAGTTGGAATAAGAGAAGACCGAGAAACCAAATATTATTGTGTATGAAAATACAATAGGCTATTTTTCCAACAAAGTTGCCACTTCAAAGGACATCCTTTAGTCATATCTGGAATGTGGGAAAATGTAGGTATTCAGGTTTCAATGAATCCGCAGGGAATAAAGAAAGATGAGAAAGCCATATTTTGAGAAATACTCTCATGTTGTCTAGGTAAGGAATTAGCAACAACGTTGTCAGCCTCTTTCTTATAAAAAATAGTATAGCTATAATCCTAAAGCTTAGCTAAATACTTTTGTTTTGTTGTTTGGGTGTTTGTATGATCTGAGTTAGCAAATGATGATTCGCTCGAATAAGGAAATGTGATCCCAAAAGATATTGTCTCCACTTCCATACTACTTCCACAATAATGTGTAATTTCCAAACATAAGTTAAAGCCTTACATAGATGAGGAGAAAACTTCTTATTAAAGAAGGCAATAAGATGAGTCCCTTGTAATAAAACTGCTCCCAACCTCAACCTTGAGGCATCAGTCTCAAAAATGAATTGTTTAGAAAAATCAGGCAAAACAAGAATTAGAGACAAAATTAAAGTCATTTTAAGTCTTTGAAAAGCTTTTATAGCCACCTCAAACTAAAGAAATTTATCTTTCTTTAAGAGATTAATGAAGGGTGTAGCAATAGAGGCTTACCTCTTATTGAAACAATGATAGTAAATATACAAACCCAAAAACACCCTCAACTGCTTTATCGTTGATGGAATGGGCCAAGTTGACATAGCAACAACTTTGGATAGATTTGGTCTTACCCCATCTTTAGAGACAACATGTCCTAAGTAATCAATAGAGTTTTGTCCAAAAGAACACTTCAACTCCTTTAAAAAGATAGTGTGATATGCAAGAACTCGTAGCACCTGTGTAAGATGCTCAATATGAGAAACCATGTATTTGCCATAAACCAAAATATCATTAAAAAAAAAATTGCCATAGAAAAGGATTAAAAATCCATTCATAATGGTCTAAATGTGGTCAAGGCATTACACAATCCAAATGGTATGACAAAAAATTCATAATGACTCTTATGTGTCCGAAAAGCAGTCTTTAAGATGTCATTTGGATGTATACGTATCTAATGATATCTAGAATGTAAATCGAGTTTAAAAAATACACAAGCTCTAAATAGCTTGTCTAATTGTCCATCAATAGTGGGAATAGGGAATTCATCATTGATAGGTAATTTGATTAAATGCCCAATAATCAATACAAAAATGCTAGCTCTCATCTTTTTTCTTAACCAGTAAGACTGGAGAGGAAAATGGACTTGTGCTATGCTGAATAATTCCTTGATTCATCACATCCCTAACTTGCTGCTCAATCTCATTTTTCTAAAAATGAGGATATTGATAAGGCTTTACATTAATCAAAGAAGCGTTTGGTGCAAGGTAGATGCGATGTGAAATGTCACAATGAGGTGGTAATGATGATGGAGATTCAAAAATTTGATGGAATCTACCTAAGACCTCCGATATAAGAGGATTGATGGTAGTTTCCTGAATGTAAGAACTAGAACTCACTTCATAAACCACCAAGTGATAAAAAGATGCAATCGCATCTATCCTAACCAGCTTTCACAATCGATGACGAGAGATTTGGCTAGACAAATACGATGAATCCCCATGTAATGCAACCTCAATCCCATTGCATAAAAACCTCATTTGGAGAGTAGAATAATCAATAGTGATGGGTCCCAAACTCCGTAACCATTGAACACCTAGTGCCACTTCCACGCCTTGAATTGGTAGTATATAAAAAGTGTCTTGAAAATCCACTCCCTAAATCATCAATGATATGTTAGAACAATGCTTGTTACGTAAAAGCTTGCTTCCATTCTTGATCACTACTTGAAAACTAAAAGAGGGAGAAATAGTTAAACTAATATGTTTAACTAATCTGTCCTGGAAAAAGTTATGTGTGCTCCTCGAGTTAACTAAAATTGATACCTCATGATTATTAATAATTCCACAAAAATGAATGGTTCGAGGTAAAGAGGCACCAAACAAGGCATGGTGGCTAATAGCAACCGGATCCTCCCCCAAAGAATCTAAAGAAAGATCAATACTAACCCCCACATCATCATCTGAAACCTTATGGTCCTCACAAAGCAAAGACAAAAATTTAGCTTTGAATTTGTGATTGCGATAAAACTTTTCGTCACAGTTAAAACATAAGCCCTTCTCTTGATAGGTTTGCATTTCTTGGGGTATAAGTTTACAAATAGGAATTTGAGGAGGAGGAGAAGAAGAAGAAGAAAAAGGGGAAGCAAAAGAAGGATTTGGTTTAGAAAGTTGCAAGGTAAAGGTTTTACTAGGAAAAGTGGAAGGAGGAAAGGTAGGGTAGGGTAGAAATTGCTCTTGAAATTTGGTTTCGTATTGTTTGGCCAACCATACTGCATGCATGAGAGAATTGAGCTTGGCAATTTGGACATTACGACAAATACTAGTCTTCAATCCATAAACAAAGCAACTTGCGAGGAAAGATTCGGGAACCCCAACAATACGATTTGAAAGTGATCTAAATTTTGTTTGATAGTTCGAGGTTAAATGACATTACATCAATTTGGAAAGCAAACCCTGCACATCCTCATAGTCTGACAGACTAAAATGAATCTCTAAAGCTTTGATAAAAGCTGATCAAGACGAAAGTTGATTATTGTGAAACATCCATTTATACCATTGTAATGCCGAACCCTCCAAAGCGAAAGAAGCAATCATTAATCTTTGGCAATCAGGAATCTTGTGGAATTTAAAGAACCACTGAGATTGAAACATCCATCTATAAGGATCTTGGCATGAAAACCTCGAAATTTAAAGTTTGATGCCCTTTAAGATATGATGATTAGTGGAGACGGAAGTATCAATAGATAAAGAGGGATCACCAATAGCAGTGGACCCTACCAATAAAGTGGAAGAATTTAAAGGTTGACGATGCAATAATTCAAGATTGTCGATGCGAGTGGCCAAAGATTGCAACTAAGCAATAATGGCCATCAAAGAATGCTCCATACCTTGAGCATTGTTGCATTGTGATGAGCATGCTTTTAATGGCATCCATGTCCATAGGTTGAGAAGATGATCGTAGTTCTAGCACTATGGAAAGATGAGAGCACTAAATTATTAGGGCCCAATTTATAAAAACGACAGCCTAAGTCCCTAAACAAACTCTTAAGCTCGTTCCCTTTATGTGGAAGTATAAATTTCCCCTTGAAATCTTTAAAACCCTATTTGTACATGGTCAGTAATCACCTCTCTTCCTCTCTCTCTCGATATTTCACTATAGATATAGGGTTTGTTATTCCGTGCTACTAACATTTACTTTTCTTTGTGATTGTTGCTAAGAAAATATACTTGGACTACTTTGAGTGAGTTTTACTCTTGAATCAAGAAATTTGTGAAGAAACTAGGATACTTGGTCCCATAAATCTTATACAACTATTTTCCCCACTATATTATGTTATTATGTTGTTATACTATCAAAAATTTTATTCTATTCTATTGTGGCCATACTACATTGATACTCATTATATTGAGTTATCCTATATCTCATATGATGCTCTTGTTACTTAAATGTAATCTCTTTGTCACTAAGTAATCTTCATGCTATTTTGGGGTTTTGGTATGTTGACCCCTTCATATTGTAACATAACTACTATTTATAGGGATTGTGGATGGTCTTCATATGAGAAGTATAATAATTTTCAAGATTTTTTATGAATATTATGAGAGCGTATCTTTAACCAGTCATTTTCCTTATCTATATGTAGGGATGTTCACGAGAAATGTAAGCTGTAGGTCAGGAACATCATAGTTGAATCCGGACGGTTTTATGTTGAAATCGATTGGAATAGATCGACATTGGCGAATGGAGCTTGGATAAGAATTAAAATGAGCTGAAATGGATCTTGAGACTTCATGCTCAAAATTCTCTATCAACAAACTAAGTTCCATTAAAGTTTTAAGCTTGAAGCCAGCCCAATCTCTATCGGTGCATTCCTACAGCATATAGCGAGAGCATCAGCGTCGAGTTTCATATTGAATTCGAAGTGTTCAACCATGAAAGTACCGATGAATTGTGAGTAACACAAATTGACTTAAGGTGTAAGTATTGATGAAAAGCGATGAAAACAATCTTCAATAAAGCATTTTTATCCCAAAGAACTTCATTGTCTTGAGACAAAAAAATTAATAATCTTTATTTCACAGACTTTCCTTTCATGACAGCCGATTATAAACATGAAATGCGTTGATTCGAATTTTTTTTATTTTTTTTACAACCTCAGGTCAACAGCACTAGAAAAACCGATTGTGATGCTGGACATTTGTTTTAATTTAATGACATAATGAAAAAGGATTTAATATTATATTACAAAAGGTCGGTTCTTTTTGTTTTTTCCAACTTAACCTTAGTTTTTAATATCTTGCTTTATTTATACTCTATGTACATGTTGTGCTAATGAAATATGTCGAACATAAATATCCATATATGATGTTTTAGTCATTTCAATGATTTTATTTTTTAAAATAAGATGCAATTTAGACATAGAAACTAGACTGCTTAATTTTTTTTTAGGTCAACAACACCAGGAAAACGAATTGTGATGCTGGACATTTGTTTCAATTTAATGACATAAGGAAAAAGGATTTAGTATTACATTAGAAAAGGTCGGTTCTTTTTGTTCGTTTCAACTTATCCTTAGTTTTTAATGTCTTGCTTCATTTACACTCAATGTATGTGTTATGTACATAAAATGAGTCAAACAAAGATATTCATATGCGAATACGATGTTTTATTTATTCCATTGATTTTATTTTATTCAAAATAAATTGCAGCTGGTGATTAGTTCGGTATGCAGGATGGAAGCATAGGAAAGTGATGGAAATGAAAATGAAGTTAATGAAAGTGGTCGCCTTAATGGATATATTGGTGTTTCAAATAGAAGATGTTTAAATTTTGTATAATACTTTATTTCATGTTCTCATTCTTTCATGTAATCTGATGAAATTAGATGGTAGTTTAGTGATTTAGAAATTGTTTGATTTATTAAAAGTGTTTGATATTTTGAAGTATATTGTCGAGCCTAATTTTGGATTTTTTCTTAATTAACCCATATTAAGTCCAACTAACTTAATACAAGTTACTCGATAGTAAAATTAAGGAAAAATTATATTTTTAATTATTTTAAGAAAATCGGAGTCGCCACCAACTTAAGTTAAAAAATAAGATAAATTAAGGTTAATAAGATAAATTAACTTTAACTAGCTATTAGTGTGTGAATTTTTCTAAAAAAAAAATTTTAAAAAATATTAACTAGCGAAGTTGAACCCGATGACTATTCTATTAAAACCTAAATGGTTATCACTTATTATCTTTTTCAAGAAACCGAATTAAAAGCTTTTTGTAAATTTCCTTCGCCATTATATGTACTGAACATAATGTTTCAATATAAAGTATGAAATCGCATGAAAAAAATTTTAATCAATTTTTTATTATATATTTTCTATTATTATTTTAAAATGAAATAAAAGAGAATAAAAGCCTTTGCATTTCTACTTGAATTAAAAATAGGATAACATATTTTTATGTTTTTATATTATAAATTGAAAATTTAAAAGGATAAAATATTTTTTGTAAATTTGTTCTTTATATGGTAAATTGAAATTGGTAAAGAATAATATATATATATATATATATATATATTTATATATATAGTTGCTTAGTAGTTACCTATGTACCCGCTAGTCAGAATCAAATCGACGTAGTTCTGTTTTTCATAAAACTTTAATGGATTGATTAATTTTAATTATGAAAACATGTCGGGTTAATTATGAAAACATGTCGAGTTTACGTTTATTATCATTTTAATTTTTTAAAGAAGAATTCTAAACCTAAACTTTATTTCTCAATTTTGAAAAAACAAAACTAAAACCCTCAAGTTTTGAAAACATCAATTAAAATTTTATTTCATAAAAATCATTTTTCTATACAATAAAACATTATATACATACATATGTATATATATATTTAAGAAAAACTCACCTAAATTTAAGAAATTTTTAAAAGAAACAAATTCCTAAAACATATGCCTTTTATCATTTTATTTATTTATTTATTTATTTTCTTTATTTACTAATTATCAATTAAAAACTAATAATAATAATATAATAATAATAATGATGAAATCCAACCAACCTGGACACAGGTCGTGGTTCGGATTGGGTCTGGTCAGGTCGTAGCAGCTGGAAGCTCCTCATCGGCGGCTTTTTAGCGGCCATTTGCATTGGTTAATGGGAGGTTTCGAGTCTTCTAGAGGTAGAGAATTGTTTGGGTGAACTTTCTTCGTCAGAAACCACCTTAGGTGGTTGTTAGCGGCGTTGAACAGCGAGGACCTAGAGAGAGAAGGAAAACTTCAGCGGTGTGTATGTGTATTTTTTTTTTGTTTGCCTCTCTTTTTTTTTTTCTTTTCTTCTCTTTCTGATTCCCCACGCAATTATGTGTAGGTAAAAAAATCAGTTAAACCGTGAATTGAAATTGGATTGAACTAAATCAATGTTTTGATTTTTTTTTTCTTTAATTGAGTTTGACTCCAATTTAGTATACCTGTTTGTAATTCGCACAGGTGATTGACTCAAACTGAATGTAAAAATAGTTGGTAGAGAATGACTTAGCCTAAGTTATTATCATCATAAGAAAGAATCGCCAAGCACAAATCCTTTGTTTATAGATGATCCCAACATTTTGTATGAATCTATAAATGTTAGACAAATTCTTCCTATCACTCCCTTACCAAAGGATAATTATACAATTAGATCAATTTGGTACAAGAGACTCAGTTATGATTATCGAATCTTCATAGGGATCTAAGTATATGTATAATACAAAAAGGTGCTACAACCAAAGGATAATTGTATTGTTCTAAATCAAGAGTAACTAATAACCACTTAATAATCTCTACATTATCTTTATATATCACTTCTCAACATTTCTCACAATTTATGTGAGACTTTATTTACATGAGATATCACGATCTGCCCCTTAAATGCATAACATTCTTATTGCAAGACCTTATACCTTATAATTAGTAATGTTCTTATCATAAGAACTTACAATTAGACTTGGTTCTTCCCCCTTTCTAATGTGCGATTTAGTTCATTCCTACCATCCTTAACTTGCAAGTCGTCCCCACAAGATCCAAGTAACACTTAGTGCCCTCCTCAGACCTCTTTTCTAAATTGGGTCAAATAGTCCCACCAGCTTCCCCTTGTTTTATCCTCAAATCATCCATTAATTAGTAGAATGTAATGCTTCGAGCTAAAATTAGTTAATGCGACTAATAGGCCTTTTCAATCACTTAGTCTAAAAGTTCTACACTAGTGTTAACATAGTATTCTTTACCTTAACCTTATATACCATTACTCAACATTTTCAATAATTCATGTGGGACTTCACTCATATGGGATATCATAGTA
Source organism: Laguncularia racemosa (assembly GCA_037954665.1). Classification (NCBI taxonomy): domain Eukaryota; kingdom Viridiplantae; phylum Streptophyta; class Magnoliopsida; order Myrtales; family Combretaceae; genus Laguncularia; species Laguncularia racemosa. The sequence goes on from JBBMOL010000188.1 coordinate 1,263,431, forward strand.
ATATACAATTGATTCCATTCGGTATTTACCTCTATTTATAGGAGAAACAGTCGTCAAAAAAGTTCATAAATATGGGGAAGATAAAGAAAACCTATTAGAGACACGTGAAATTGTTGTTCTATAAGAGTTTTACTATTTTTGTAGTAAATTTGTTAAGTGTTTCATAACTCTTTTAGGATAAAATTAAGAGTATATCAAGAACAAAAATAACAATTCTTTGTTCTTGAAGATCACACAAGATTGTTCAATATGTAAAAAGTTACGTGTGTGTTGTTGTTAATGTTGTAAGAGTGCAAATTGATGAAGAATAGTGTATAAAATCGTGTAAAAAATATCTATAGAAAACAATAAATGTTTAGACATCATTTCCTTAGTTCTAAGAGTTACAACACTTTCAAAGGACATGGTTATTAAAATAATATATATATATATCACTAGATTGAGCTTTGGCAACAATTATCAGCTCATCTAGCATGTCCATTTTAAAGTGACATAACTCTTGGAATTGAACAACTCCTTAGTCCAACTAATGAACACACTTCTTCATTAAAATACAACTATTAATTTCAAGAGCGGTTCAAACTACAAAGAGTGGTTTGAATGACTAGTCTAGCCGAGACTTATTTTGCTCTCGGCATCGAGTTGCTCACATCACTTCTCAAAGTTGCTTGAAAGAGTTGATGCCTAATCTTTCTCTTTGCTTTTTATTTAGCCTAAACTCGTTTGAATCACTACTCATAGTGGCTCGAGTGACTTTGAAAAATCTTAAACACTATGAGAGATGTCACACTTTAGTTAATTCCTTATATTTTCAATCCATCTTTTACACTTTTAAGTTTTAATTACATAATTAGAAATTTATCTAACTAAAGTATACACCATTTATGGAAAAAATGTCTTCGATTAAGGGGAAAAGAAAAGAGAAAATATACATATTTCTAGGTTGTTGTTTGGAACCTTTTCGCTAAGTTATATGATACTTATATGGAATTCAAGCTAAAAAAGAGAGAGAGAAACTTTATCTAAAGCTTTCAATATTTTATGCTTAAGTTGTATTATTTTCTTTTAAGATTGGAGGATTTTGTAAGTAGTCCATAGTTCTCAAATAGATTAAGTCACTGATGTATGAGATTTTTTATTTTTTTTAATAAATTGAGAAAATAAGGGGAAATGGAATTCTTTAGTTACCTATTTAACCTCACAAGACTGGTTAGTATGGTAGAACCGAAAGCCCTTGATGTAGTAAAAGCTTTTGTTATATTAAAGATGAGGAAAAAAAATTAAAACAAAAAAATTACCACAATATTTCATTGCATATTTATAGGTATAAGCTTTTGTTATATTAAAGATGAGGAAAAAAAATTAAAACAAAAAAATTACCACAATATTTCATTGCATATTTATAGGTATAAGCTTTTGTTATATTAGAGATGAGGGGAAAAAATCAAAACAAAAAAATTACCACAATATTTCAATACATATTTATACGTATAAATATTATGTCTCATAATTAATAAAACAGTTTCGCTGGCAAGTACTCTCAAGATATTCACTTTCAAACTTTTAATAAAATTAGAATAGACTCATATAATAGCCAGTATGTATAATATGGTGTCATAATTATTCATATAGTGTAAAAGGCCATATTGATTATTAAGGATATTTTGGCAAAAAAAAAAGAAAAGAAAGAAAGAAATTATTTCGATAGACACCAATTAGTTAGTGGTTTTATAAATCAACATTGTGTGCTTGCATTTATAAGATGTAAATACTAGAGCATTGCTATAATATATATGTATATATATATATATATATATTTGTATTTTATATACAATCTAGAATTCTACTACAAAATATAACTCTCAGCACTTTGGAACTCATTTAAAAGTTAAGAGAAAGTAAGCTTTTTTATTATTTATTTTTTAACTTAACGCACATTGATCTGTTTTCCTTCTAAATCATTAAGTGCTTTTGTCAGCTGGTAATTAAAGACCATATACAGCAGATGCTCATAGCTTAATTACATATTGATATTACACACGTTAACTCACTTTAAGAATGGATTTTTACATTGAATGAAGATAATTTTCCTAAAACCTTGCAACGAAAAAAAGAAGAAGATAATAATCCTTCTAATGAAAATTTGAAAAGGAGAACGCTTTTTATAGATAATAAAAATTAAATATTTGACCTTTTATTTTATATATAAATGTTTTTTACATAGACATGCACTAGTTCATCTATATTCAATATCGTTTGCACAAGGAATTATGATAATAATACATACATAGGAAGTTATTCAAATAGGCAATAAACTATAATCATTCTTTTTTGCACAGCAAATGTATGAAAAAATTAACTAATTTGGAAAAAAGTCCAATAATACTTTTTTCTTCTTCTTCTTCTTCTTCTTCTCTCTCCCTCTCTTTTTGTTTTTCTTTTTTTTTGGGGGGCATAGAGGAAGAGTTGAACAATTCTGTTGAGATTCTGCTAGTTTTTAGAGTTTACTTTATAGGTGTCACCTATATAGAAAAGGAAAGGAAAAAAAGGATAAAGAAAAAACTAAATCACCTAAAGTGTTGCTAATGCTGACTTTATTTTCCATAGATTATATATCTTTTTTAATCTCTTTCCTTATTTAACTTGATTTATTGTATAATTTTAGGAAATTAAAATTATTCTAAATATTTCATCGAACCCTATCTTCAGCCTCCATCGAAAGGACTTATGTACTATCAGTTTATCACAGATCCTACTTTCTTTAATCCATCAAACGGCCCAGATTTTATACTATATTGTTGTATTAGTGCACATTAAAAAAACCCTAGAAAAATTCTGTGTGCTTCTCCTTATTTTCTGCTGCTCCGATACGGAGTAGTGACTAGCCACTGCTATCGCCAAGTCCCTAATTCATCTCTTTCAGAAAGAAGGGATAAATTGTGAGAAGATGGAAGACAAAAGTCGAGTTTGTAAGATTTGTAACAGGCAATTTGCCAACGGGAAAGCCATGGGAGGACACATGAGATCCCATCTAGCGAAATTGCCACTTCCTGTTGCAACCAGGATCCATATCAAGCCGCCGTCAAAACCGTTGGAAAAAATAGCTTCCACTGATGCTTCGACAACACGGCCGCAATTGCCACCTTCCATAACGTCCTCTACCTCACAACATGCGCTGTCTTCTCCCAAGGAGCAGTCCCTGAACCAATCCGAACGCACTTCTCCTCTCACTGTTGCCGCCTATGATCCTCATGATCATATGAGCGTCCAGGATAGAGAGAGTGATACCGAATCTTCAAAACGGAACGCTACTTGTAAGAGATCAAAACGGCGCACTCACAAGTTGAATAAGGAGGACGAATCTGCGATGAATAAGAGCAGTACTGCAGTAGCACATGAAACTGAACAGATTAGTTCAGTCTCTGAGACTTTCTCACAGGAAGATGTTGCCTTGTGTTTGTTGATGCTTTCAGGGAATAGAACGAGAAGTATTGTTAAGGACAGTGGAGATAATGTTAGTAACGGCAAACGAAGAAAGCTTGTTGCAAAAGAGGAGGATGAAGATCTTCACCGCGAGCATAGGTTATCTTTTTCATCAGACGATGAGGAAGATAATCAGTTGGATGATGATTCGTATGTTGGGAAAAAAGTTAGGGCAAAGTATAGATGCGAAACATGTAAAAAGGTGTTCAAATCTCATCAAGCACTTGGTGGCCATAAAGCAAGTCATAATCATAAAAAGATGATTCAAGCTGATGCTGAAAATCCTGAGAGGAATGATAAAAACAAGGCAAACAATGGTGGTGTGACTTATAAGAGAGTCTTTGAGTGTGAATTTTGTGGCAAAGTATTTGAGACTGGTCAAGGCCTAGGAGGGCACAAAAAGATTCACTTATTTTATGCTAGGAAATATAGAAATGTTAACGATGATGCGACACCAAAGTTGGATCTTAACCTACCACCCGCACCAGAAGATGAAGAAGAAGAAGTAATGAGCCAGGTAGTTCAGTCCTAGAACTATTGTTCGTTTCGGTACAGAAGTAATGGAGAAGTGAAAAAACATTATGTTGGCATTTTAATTTAAAGACTGATTAGAAGCTATTCGAATCAGGGACCTATTATCGCTCCTCCAAGTAGTACTTTGCTTCTGTACATATACTTCTCTCGAGTTTTTGTTGGTGATTTCTTTTGTTATTTTTCTAATGTGGGATTGCAAGTATCTTTAAATTGGATTATTGATGAATTAATTTAGTACTTGAGTTGAGTACTTATGGCATGATGTTGGTTCAATGTATGGAACGGGTGTAAAACGGGGTGCCCAATCGTGTCTGATAACATTGAGTTCTAACTTAAATCAAGTTTAAAATTCGTTCCATCTTAGATCGAAATTTCAGTCAATTAGCTCAAGTTGAACTTAGCTGAGCTCAATCGTACTTGTTTATTTGATAAATTCATCTTTCTTACTAATTCGAGTCCTTATTGCATAAAACATTTTTTTGAACTTTTTTCATCATATGTGAGAATCAATTTTATAGTTGTTAAATATTAATATAGTAATCTTAAGATTTAGTAGACACTATTGACTTCAAGTGGTGAGTGGTGGTTTAAGACAATTGTAGTGGCTAGCCTTCAATGAAAGTATCAGCAGACAATAGGAAAAATGATTTTCTCTTTCTATCAACAAATGCCATTTTAGAGATATAAGCAAGTGGGGGTCAATATAGGGCATCTAATATGATAAAATGCCTCCATATAGGGTTTGGGATGGTATATGCATAAGTTGTTAAAATATGAGAGGTTTTAGGTTAAGTTTTGAGACAATATTGATACTTCATAGAAAACTTAAACCTAGTAAATTTTGACTTGTTTGTATTATTTTATGTCATGTTAAGTTCTAACCCTAAGCAACTATATTATTCTTTTCTCCTTTATCCTTTAAGCCTCCTAGAGTTTTAAGTTGATTTCTCTCCCCCTCTTGTCTTAGTTTTCACAATCACCATTGCTCTCTCCCCATCTCACACTCAATCACAATCCCTCTCTCTCTTACTCCACCACCACATCAATAATTCATTGCTAAGGTAAGTAGTCTATGGGTATGTTTGTTTATGTGCATTGTAGTGTTCGATTTGATGTTGGTGATGGTGGTTGTTGCGTAACTAGGCTTTTAGAGAAATCGGGGTTTTGTTTTGGTGTATTTGTGTTTGATCAATACTATTCTTGCTTATTCATAGACTTACTTTTTACTATCTTACTGGCATGTGATTATTTTTGTGCTTGATGCATTGATAGTTTCCATAGAATAATTCAACACTTAAAATACTTTGCTTTAGTTTTTCTAGTTGCACTTGGGTGGACTCTTTGTAGCAAGTTCTCTCTCTCTCTCAAAATAAAAAATAATTGTATTAATAAATTGTGCAAGTAATGAGTATCCCTTTATTACCCCCTCGCCACCCCCACCCCCCAAACCAAAAAAAAAAAAAAAGAGTTGTATTAATGAATTGTGCAAGTTATGAGTATTCCATTATGCTAGTAGGTGGGTTTTAGGTATGTGGTAAAGGTTCTATATGATTTAGGATGGGTTTTAGGACACTTCATAGGGTATTAGGAAGAGGTTAGGTTTCATAAAACTCATTTTAGGCCCACCTCATTGACATCCCTAATCATTTTTCTCATTTTCCGCAAATTCTTTTCAAGATAGTTAATCACTATTTGTTGACCACCAATCGATATCTTTGTTTTTTATCATTACTTATCGCTAAAAATCACATGTAACTGCAATACTATAATGCGTTAAAAGTTCATAATAATAGTATTTGACAATTGTAAAGTTTTGATTATAAGAAATGTTGAAAAAGTTTAGAAAGTGTTTTCTAAGAAATAAGTGCACGCATTGAAATTCAAACTCAATTAAATATGCTAGAAACTTAAGTTCAACTTGAACTCAATTAAACTTGTAAAACTAAATTATTAAGCTTAATCAACCGATAAGTTGCTTAAGTTTCAAGTAATTTGATTCAATTAACTTCGAATGAAATCATTACTAAATATTGAATCAAGCTCAAATAGTTTACAAGTTGGATTGTTTGATTTACACCTTTAGCATGGATTCGAAGGCCTAACCATATCCGTGAAATTTCAAACTTTCTAGTCATATTTTTTTAATATTTGAAATTTCATTACAATAGTTGCTATTGAGAGTTGATGACATTTATAGAAAACTACGAACCACTTAGAAGAATCGGATAGATAGTGTACGAAGGATTTATATAATCTCGTTTAATTATAAGAATAACGATCATGTGTCTAGGCTTTTTATTTTTTCCACAGAAATTAACAAATCATTCAAGCTCATAGAGCATATTCAATACAAATAAGACTAAAGAGCTCTAGAAAGTTAAATAATATTTTTATTTGAGTGCATTTGTCGGTTGAAGATTCTGGATAATGCGAAGAGCATGATGGTTGAATAAATCCCGGTACGAAGATCGTGAGTCTGTTTCAGCCCTAGTAGTATGCTCGGATGAAGTCGCACGCAAATAAGATGCTGAAGCAACCATGAACTTGCATGGTTTTGCAGTTAGCGTTGTCGATTTGTGCATGTAATCCTTGTAGATTTATACTAATCTTCTCTATATCATTCCAAGTTTATCGAAAATTCCTGAAGTAGACCTGAAACAACAAAAATCAAATATTATCTATTTAAACGCCAAAATTATATATATATATATATAGATTCTTTATTTAAACACCAAAATTATATATTTATAGTTATATATGTATCAAGAAATTTTACGTCTTTTTACACACTTTCTTTTTTCTTTTTCCGTAAGTCATGTGATTAATATTAAAAAATGTGATAAACTTCTTTTTTTATGTATGTATAATGCACTATCAAAAGCCAAAAACTCTAGATTTTATTAGTATGTAAAAGCACGCATGTTCTCCGAATAAAATATGGAATATGAAAACATATTTTGTAGCAACAATTTTTGTTTCAATATACTTTTCCTCTTGCATTTCCGTGGCACATCGTTGTTGTATATATTGTTTTGTGTCATATTTATTTATGCTATATAATAATAATTTTCCTACTTTATATAATTGTATAAGATAGCAAGGGAAATCCAACTTGGGCATGGTAACGATTAACAACTATACATATTTAGTAGTTTTTGATAATTAATTTCATTTTTGTTTACGGTGAATGAATATTTTAATGTTTTTATTCCAATTCTACTCTTTATTTCATTTTATTATATCTTTTTCCTCATTTCATTCTTCCTTTTTATTTCTCTCTCTCTCTCTCTCTCTCACACACACACACACATTCTTTCCACCTTTACTTTGCTTTTATTGGCTTTCTCTCTCCTTCCAATGGAAGTATACCGAATGGGACAATTCTAAATTGCTCAAAATTGAAGTTTACAATTTTAAATTTTCTTGTATAAATACATCCAATTAAGCACTTGCAAGTGTATATATAATCTTTTTATCTATTCATTTTTTATGATCATAGATATAATCTTCACTACTTATTACTAAGGCATAGTTAGTAACCCATTCCCCATTTCTGTGTTTATTTTTTTGCCAAAGTTATTCCCTTGCCATTTAATGGCATTGATTTTACCGTACAGATGTGGAGTGATCGAGTGATGATTCTCACTTATGAATTTTTATCTGCACATGATGGCGTAATGTGGAGAAATTAAGAATAATATCAAAGCTTTATCAATTGATTCGCCTATTATTAATTGAATGGAGGAAGCGACCTTTAACAATGTGAATTTACCAAGGTCTTTATAACACGATGATGGAAATCATAGTTTATAAATAAAATAGACCACATTCGATTCTCTCTTCACACATATTCTAATTTATAATTTAAATTTTGCAAGGGTATAGCTTTATGTACCCACATTTTATTGACTCATGATAAACCCATTTAATCACAATTACCAACTACTTGTACTCAAATTATATATACACACACATATACATTCATATACAGTGTTGTATAGAGATTGATGGAATAAGAAAAACATGGAATAGTCATTCTATTCTTGCTCCATTTGAAGGCACTATTCTTGCATTTGAGCTATGGACCGAATTACTATCAATGAAATGGAAAAACACTTCACACGCACAAAATGGTTATTTCTTTGAGGATCTAACAAATGACCATATGCTTATCCCGTTAGGCTGAGGCTCAAATCCTAATCCTATTCGTTGTAAGCCCTAGCATTCCCTATCCATCACTAAGGCTTTGAGCCCTAGGGGTCACGGACTCGATCCATTAGCCAGAAGAATCTTAAATGCAATCCACCAATTGGTGGTTGCATAGCTACTACGGTTACGGCTATGACTTAATATGGGTTGTTTTCAAGTGTACTATATCTCATCCTATTTAAGTTTTGATTATGATAAAATCTTGTCTAATTTGTATGTTGATGCTTTTTAGTTAGTCATAAAATAAAGTAAAAGACCCAGCTCACAACTATTTAAAGAATCAATTGCAAAGATTATTTTAACACTCATATTGTATTCATTTTATTGAATGAAATAAGATTATAACAAAATAGTTATTATAAAAGAATAAAATAAAAATATAATAAAACTTAAAAAATTATTTCTTTATTTAGTTAATTAAATGGAATCATTATTACTTTATTTAGTTGACTATCTATAGAATAAGGATTGAATAAGTAGAAAAATACTAAAATACCCTTATATAATTGACCTAGTTTATCTACAGATAAAGAAGATGACAAGTGTGTATATCATGGCCCAATTTCCGTGAAACAAGATAAGGAAACTACATTTTCTTGGCAGAAGACCCAAAAATGTAGACATACTTTTGGGAAAATAGAAGACTTGCCTGCTTTCTTGCTACAAATTTACGTATCAAATTAAAAAAGGATGATCTGGCTAAAAGAAAAATAAACAAATAAACAATGATAAAATGTTTATTCTAAGAAAAATAAATAAACAATGATAAAGTATTTATTCTAGATACTATATCCTCGATCCTAATGACGAATATCAACCATATCTAAAGCTTTTACTGTTAACAATCGGGTCAAATGGATGTACAAAAAGATTTGCTTTAGAATTACAAAGGTTTATTTGGTTTTATCAACAACAATATGATCCGATAAATAAGATCTATTTTGTTTGAATTATATATATATATATATATCTCGCGTGGGATTACTCTATATCAAACCAAAGGTTAACTTTAAGTATGATATATTAATAAACGATAAGGATTTGTCTTTCTTATGCAAGGATTTGAAGCATGCTATGAGTTGATCTGAAGTGTGGATGAGAAAGAAAAGATTTGTAGTGTTTGAGCTAATTCCATGCTAAGAGAAAATTGCATAACTTGGTTTTCATATTTTTTTAGTCGAGTAAATTGTCTGAACGCAACAGTCAATGGACATTAGGTTTTGAGCTACGAACATCTTTTAGGAGAGATTGCGAGAGTAACTTTTGTGAAATATTAGAAGGGGAACTGCTAATTCCATGAGGGAACAAAAGTAAGATTTGTATTACATTGTTTTACGTAGTGGATTTCACCTAATTGAGTTTAGAGATTGAAAATAGGATAGTAGACAGGGATAATCGAACTCTTTTATATATGTTGTGTCACTCATGTATCTTTACTTATTTATTTATACAATCTATATCTATCATTAAAAAGCATATATTTATATTGCATGGGTTCCAAATTTACGTACAAAAACCATAAAACATACATGTCATGTCATTTCTCTGTCCTTACTCTTTTATTTATATATGCTATATCTATTATTGCTCTCTCATTTATACATGTCCTCCTACAAACTCTATATTTTACAAAGAAGGAGGAGGGTGGAATTCAACTTGTTGCGTCCTTATAAAGGAACCAATGTTCATGCGGGCTTTAATTTGAGAGATTTATGTCAAACGATGTGCTTATACATGATGACTTGATGAGTACTTACTCGGACAAAACAATCAATAAATGTTTTAACCTATACGACTTGGTTCTCAGGTTTTTGAAAATTAAGGGACGGGCAAAAAAAAAAAGTTAAAATAGCAAAATAATTACAAGTAAACTGTAAAGACACCCTATAAACTAAGATGCTTTAGGGAGTTGTTAAGATGCTATTTATTTTTCTTGTGCAGGGTACCATCTCCTAGGTGTACTCACTTACAGAGTACCATGAATCAATGCATGCGGCCAGGGGAGGGATATCCCAACCGCCGAAGTGTATTATGACGGGGTGGTGCTGGTTAAGGAGCGTATTACTAGGACTAGATAGCCTTTTAGGATTTCTTTATTTTTCTTATTAAAACTATTGGAATGTTGTTGGATCAACTGTGGTTAAGGCAGTCTAAGACTTTTTTCGGAACAGGTACATTTCCAAAATCCTTAAAATTATATAGATATTGTTTTAATTCCTACAATCATGGAAAAAAGAAAACACGCTATTATCATAGCTTGGACCTTACTCGTCGATTAAAGAATAACATATGGGGTCCGCAAGATGATGTAAGGACTTGGATCTTTAATCCTACCGATCTGATGTTAAGTAAAAAATCATTGAAAAGCTTGTTCGACAGACAAAAGTTGGTTAGAGGAGGTGAATCAAACAGAAGGTGTTAATTAATCAAAGGTTCATCTATCATCACGTCTGAATTGTAAATATGCAGTTACAAATAATCTAGCTAAAATAATAGGAATTAGACTTAAGACAATTCCAAATTGAAAAACTTCAATTATTTCAATTTATTTATTTGAAAGGGAAAAAGAGAGGTAATATCAATCCCTAAATATTAATCTGCATTGCCCATGAATCTCAATGATTGCTAATTGGAAATCCCCCCGCCCCAACCCCAAGAGGAAACTAAAGGCGGTCTACCAGAATAACAAAAGGGTAGATTAAGTGAATCTCTGCATAGAAAATAAATCTACACTCCCCGTAGCTCAATAGGTTCTTTGAATGCTCTAAGATAAGAAGTTAAGGACTGCTGGAAAAATCACAAGAAATTCTTTGGCAAGTTTGATCTTATAAATGTTTCCTACCCCAAAAGTGCCCTATGAGATCAATCGAACTCTTTTTAGTGTTGATCTGTAAGACAATAGGAGCTAATCGTTTAAGTTAGCCTCAGCTAATCACACTCCGCAACGATGTTCGTGAGATTGTAGCAAAGATCTTAGTTAATCAACCGAAAGCAGAATTAGATAATTTCTTCCATCCAAGCCACACAAGCTTTATCCCTAATAGGAGAGACACAAATAGTGTCTTGTTAATAAATAAATTACTTCACAGCTTCCACAAGAAAAAAAAAGGAACAAAAGAATGGATGAAGATTAAAATTAGTCTAGAAAAGGCACATAATAAAATTGTGGGACTTCACAAAATATGCCTTACAAGTCTACAGTTTCTCAGATTGGTGCATCAAATTGCCGCTTTCTTGTATCTCCTCCTCAATTTCTATTCAAAATCCATTGAGCTTTCAATCATTTAGAGGACTAAGACAAAAGGATTCCGGCTTTGCCATATCTCTTTATATTAGTCATGGATAGTTCGAGTATATTAATAGAAAAAAGGGATAAAGGTGGAAACCCATCAAAATCAAAGCTCTCCATTACTCTCCTCACATATACTACATGTAGATGATATTATGTTGTTAGCAGAAGCCGGCGAGGACCTTGTAAATGCAATTAATAAAACTCTCACATTGTTTAAAGAGTAGTTTGGGCTAGTAGTTAATCAATCTAAACCATTGGTACTCTTCTTAGAAAATACAATTGTTGAAGAGAGGAGGATGATTTCCAATTTTTCTAATGAAAACCAACTCCTTATAAGTAGGATTATAAATGAGCTAAGTCGCTTACGAGCTACTCAAGCTTGATTCATAAACATGTTGAGCTTAAGCTCAAAATAAAGTTCATTTATTTCAAAGAGTCGAACTCAAGCTCTTGTTTAGGCTTGTAAAGTGGCTTGTGAGCATACCCATTTATATTATTAATGAGTTGGCTTACAAGTAAAGCTAATAGGGTTAGGAGTAGACTTGTTTACAATATTAATAAGTTAGCTTACAAGTAGGCTTATGAGTAAACTCGTAAACAGGCTTGTTAGTAAGTTCATTTATATTATTAATGAGTCAGCTTGCAATTAGGCCTGCAAACTAATATGTTATATTAACAATCAAATGATGCAAAAAAAATTATATAGCATAAGAAAGAGAATTCTAAAGAGTAATCACTTAAAAGTAATTATATAATTATATGGCATAAACACCAATTTAGACTATTCATTTAAATCAATTTAATCTAATCTTTCATTTAAATTTATAGTATTAACCAATAACTTATTATACAAATAAATCTAAATATAAAATAGAATACATCTAAAAAGAGAAGATAATTTAGCTAAAGTAACAAAAAAAATGCTCTTTAGCAAAAACATAATTCCTCCAAAAAAATCAAAGTAATAACATTATTATATAAGAGATCAAAGAATCAAGTTTGGGCTTGTCTATGTAAACTAGCTTAGTTGAAGCTTAGGCTCGTTTATCTAAATAAGCCTAAACTCAAGCTTTTTTAGATAAACAATCTCAAGAGTGGGCTTATTGCTTAGGTTCATTTAGGTAAACTTGCCAAGCTGGAACTTTAGATTTCTTAACAAGCTCAAACTAAATTCCTTAACAAGCTTGAACTTCAAATTCCCTAACAAGCTCAAACTTCAGTTTGTAATTTTTAGGTTTGGTAAAATCTCAAATCGATTTGAGTTCAATCATTTTTCTAATGAGTCAAGCTGAGCTTTTAAGAGCTTAACTCTACTTAACTCGTTTATAGCCCCAAGCTAGAACTTTAGATTCCTTAACAAGCTCAAACTTAAGTTTGTAATTTTTAGGTTTGGTAAAAGCTCAAATCAATTCAATTTCAATCATTTTTCTAACAAGCTGAGCTAATCTTTTAAGAGCTTAACTCGACTTAACTCCTTTTGTAGCCTTACCTTTAGAAAGTATATGGGTCACTCTAACAAATGGATTAAAATCAAAGAAAAGGATTTTGCTAAACCTATAAGGAAAAATATAACTAGAGAGAGAGAGAATAGTTAGAAAGCCATTATGACAAGAGGCACAATTTTAATTAAGCTAATACTTCAAGCCCTTCCTGTATGAAACATGCAAGGTTATTCCCACCCTAAATCTTTTATCGAAAAGATTGAGCAAATAGTTCATAGTTTCTTCTTAAATGATTCACAAGATTAATTGGGATTCAATTATTTGAGGTGGTGGGGGGTAAGACAATTATTTGGCTCATCTAACCCATCTCAAGACTCCTAAGATCTAGTAGATGGTCAAATGGATCAACTAAAGTGGCTATATAGCCCTAAGGAGTGGTAAAACTACAAACTTATGGTAAGATGATTCAACTTAGAAGAAAAGAATGATGAAAATCATACAAGGTCCAACAAACAAAAATGCCTTAGAACTATTAGTAAGCAAAGCCTAGAAAACTACATCTATGTAGGATAACTATAGGATTTGGCTTCAAAATTTCTAAGCTAATTGCAAGGATTTTAGACCATGCTATCTCTTATCAAACAAGAAAGGAATGGCTCTTGATTTGGGGAATAGAAATGGAATGATTTTCAAATCAAGAAAATCTACAAGTAATTTGAGGACTATAAATTTGTAAAAAAATTCTCAACAAGATTTGATCTAGTCTTTAAGAGAGATGTAACCAATCCAATTAGACTATAAATCTATCAAACATAACTATATGTTGAATCAAACCAAACTATATGATTCCAATTGTAATTAACATTCTTGATTTTGATTTCCAACATATTTTCATGAGTGCCTTATAGATTCAATTTTTTATCCAAAACCATTAAGTTGATGGGTGTAATAGATCATCACCGTTTTAACTCCCAGTTGTCATCGCTCGATCGCTTCCTTTTCCACTAAACGATTGCTTAAGAACCTTATTGTACAATTTTGACCTCTTCCTTCTCAACTTTGGATCTTAGCACTTTGTACTCCATCTGTACAAATGATTTAGGCTTGTATTTGGCTTTTTTTTTTCTTTTTTTGGGAAAGTAGGGGTATGGTTTGTGTTGGTAAGGTGAAATGGGGTCACCCTGACCTATTGAGTGCTTAACCTCTTGGGCCATCAAAATCAAGTCAAACAAAGTCGATATTATAAGATTTCTTAAAATAATGATGAATATTTTGGCAATCATATATGTTTTTAAAAGCAACCTAACACCTACATTGACCATGATATAGGGAGAAAAAACAACTTTTATACCAATTCCCACCATATGAAAACATTTAACAACATAGTATATAAGTAAAACCATCAATCACTTCTAAGTTAACCCTAACACACCACAGCAGGTTTTTGTGGCATGGGCACAGCATTTGCATTGCCATCAACATCACCATTTTCAGGTAACTTTCTCTTAGGCCTTGCTTCTTGAAGCATCATCACCACATCCCTCATTGAAGGTCTATCTGTAGGGTTTCTACTGGTGCAAAGCAATGCAATCCTAAGCACTTGAATCATTTCCTCTCTAACTGATGAACAAGAGGCTCCTGCATTTTTGTCCAACACTTGAATTAAACCCTCCTTAGTCTTGATTTTAGATTTAATCCAGTCCACTATGCTATTTCCTTCCCCAAATTCTCGATCCACGGATCGCCTCCCACTTAAAATCTCCATTAACACAACGCCGAAGCTGTATATGTCACTCTTTTCATCAACTTGAAGAGTATAAGCATATTCTGCACAATAATTTAGAATTCTACATGAGTTATTTGGTGCTAAAAGTAGGTAGAATCGATAAAACATTATTTTCTTCCAATGGAGCCAAATATGTCCTTTGTGACTTCATACTACTTTGTATAGTTGTTACCTTAAAATTTTGATTACTCTACTACAAAGTAACAATCTAAATCAACATTCAAGAAGTTATATATCAAAAAGCACAGTTGCAAATGTGATTATGATTTTTTTTCCCTCTCCTATAAGTCGAAGGGAAAGGGAAAATATCTTCATGCTTATGACATAAATGAGTTGAGTTACAACACTCTAGTTAACTTGAACTCAAGCTTGATTTAAAAATTTAAAGCCTAAGCTTAATCAAACACTCAATTAGAATTTAAAATGACAATCTAAAAATTCGGTTTTTACTCAATTAAGAATATATATATATATATATATATCTAAGATTCAAACTCAGCTTGTACTTAAATTTAATTTAAGCTTAATTTGACTTGCAAATCCATTAAGCAAAATATAATGAAGTTCAAGCTCTCTATCCGCATAACTTGAGTTTAAGCTTGATTAGGCTTTAATCCTGTCGAACTAGAAGAGCTTGGAAATAAATATTATTTATTAATGTACCTATCCTTGCCCAACCTTAAATGGCCGGTATCATTAGAGAAAAATACGAACTTCACCGCAAAGACATGGCGTTTTTCAAGAGATACTGTTTAACTGTACGTAAACAACATAAATGCCCGGTAAAGTTACATAGTTGGCTGTCTCACTTATTCGAGCAGAATTGCTGAACAAGTCGACAGGACGACTGTTATTTGAAAGGGAAAGAGATGAAAATATAGCCAAATATCATTAGAGCTTGCACGTTCAACAGTGGCTGAAATTCTCGGAAAACACGGCTAAAATTAAGGAAAATGTACGTTTGCTTAGAAATCAATTTATTAGTGTGTAAAAGGCATACGTACAGGAAAATTTATCCACTAAATAAATTTACTAAGTCAATCTTTTGGATCAATAATCATTTACTATTGAGAGTTTTCATAACTCATAAGTTTATACTTGTTAAATTAGGTAATAAATTAATATTAAAAAATAATTATTATTGTAGATTTATATAAAAAATTGATTTAGTACTATATTGAATGGAAGAAAAACAAACTTTCAAGGGATCAAATTGGTAAAACCACGGATCTACAAACTTGACAATTACTTTCACTCCAATGGAGTTTCTAAAATTTTTCATTGATTCAAAATTTATAAATTAATTGACATCATAATGGTTTCGTGTCTGATTTTAATTTGAATTGTGTTTATTCTGTATCTAATATATACATTCATCACCTAATCTTTTTGAACTCTTATATGGCCAAATATTTAGTCTCAAACCAGTATCAAAACGATATCAAAACGTGTGCAAGCATAAGAAAACTCAGCATAGAAGGTGCTTGTGCAAGTTAGGAGTACAGCAGGAAAGTTCACCTGGGGCGATGTATCCGTAAGAGCCAGCAATAACAGACATGGACTCATCGCTCTGTATCAGCTTTGCCAGCCCGAAATCCGCCACTCGCGCTTCCATTTCGGCATCCAGTAGTATGTTACTAGACTTGAGATCGCGGTGCACTATGACAGGATCACAATCATGGTGGAGATAGCAAATCCCCTGAGCCACCCCTAAGGCAATCTTGTACCTTGTCATCCAGTTAGCCACCAAATTTTCCTCCTTGTTCTTACCATGCAACAAGTCATCCAGGTTCCCATTTGGCATATACTCATATAACAACATAGTACACTCCCCGTTACTACAACACCCCAGAAGCCTTACTATGTTCCTGTGTCTCACATTTCCTAAAACATCAACTTCAGCTAAAACTCCTCTCCTCTTCCTACTGTGCTCTTTTGGCTTGCCCCATAGCTTCTTCACTGCTATGATCTCGCCGCCTGGCATCTTGGCACGGTATACCATCCCTGTAGATCCCATTCCTATGATCGTATCGCTCACTAGCAAACACTCTGCCACATCATCTGCTGTGAAATTCAATCTCTGGAATGCTGTTAATTTCCATGGACCAGCCCCTCCGCCTTCATTATTAATAAATCTTCGGCCATAACCAGCTTGGAATAAACACCTGCTGCCAGCAATAAGCAGGAATAGTCCTACTCCAAAGGCAGCTGCCATTATCCACACTATGGCACAGGCCGTCCGCTTAGGCTGCCGTGTGTTGGGCGTGTCGCTGGTTGGGCATGGAGTTGCCAAAACACCTCCGCACAGACCCTTATTGCCAATAAATGAAGATGGATGCAAGTTCACGAAAACAGGACTTGAAAAAGGGACCGGTCCGGTAAGTGAATTGAATGAGACATTGAAATTCTCCAGGGTGCTACAATTTTCAAAACTTGAAGGGATGGTTCCTGTAAGGCCATTATAGGAGAGGTCCAGATCTGTAATAGATGGAATTACTGAGATTTCTGTAGGAATGATACCCGAAAGCGAATTTCTGCTTAAATTCAGAGATTGAAGCTTCTCGCATTGGCTAATATCCAAAGGGATGCTACCATTTAATGAATTGCCACCTAATTCTATCTTGTACAGGCCTTGACACCCTGCAAAATCAGGAAGTGTGCCCATAATTTTTGCCGAACTAGCCGAGAAAACCTTCAGATTGGAAGCATTCCATATGTTGCTTGGCAAATTACTCTGAAATGAATTTCCTGATATGTTTAAATACTCTAGTGCCACTGCATTGCCCAAATCATCCGGTATTTCACCGGTAAAACTGTTATTGCTCAAATCCATGTAAGTTAAATTAGGCAAGAGGCTAAATCCTAGAGGAATCGATCCATTAAGCACGTTGCCTGCCACGCGAAACCTCCATAATGTTGAACAATTTGTTAAAGATGATGGAAGTTTGCCACCAAAGCGGTTCGAGAATAGAATCAGCCTGACTAGCTTGTTTCCTAGACAAAGATTTGGCGGAATCGGTCCACTTAGTAAATTACTACACACATCTAGCCATTGTAACTTGGCATTAGAGCCAAGACTCTGCGGCAGGATCCCTGTAAGGGAATTGCCCCAGAGTCTTAAAGTATGGAGCTCGGGTAATTCCCCGATCCCTGGCGGTATTTCGCCACTCAGGTTGTTACTCATGAGGTCCAAAATCGTCAGTTTCTTCAGTGAAGCTAATCCCTCTGGAATTGTACCTGACAATTGGTTTTGTGATACATCAAGGACAGTGAGCGCTTCTAAGCGGCCGAAACTCAGAGGGATGCTGCCATTAAACCGATTATCGAAAAGATACAATGATTCCAGCTTTGTCAGATTACCAATATCTTCTGGAAGGAAACCTGAAAGGTTGCTAGTTGAAATGTCCAAGTACTTAAGATTTGACAGCCTTGCAATTTCCCATGGAAGTCCACCGGAATATACGTTATATCCGATTTCCAGGTGCTCTAGCTGGACCAAATTTCCTAGTTCGGGTGGTAGAGGTCCCTCTAAAAGATTTCCATGCAAGAATAGTAATTTCAGTCTTGGCAAGCTTCCATATCCTGGAGGAATCTGGCCCTCAAAATAGCTTCCACCGAGGTTTAGATACTCAAGAAACCGAAGTCGGCTGAATTCCGGAGGCAGTAGACCCGTGAAATTGTTATTGTATGCATTGAAGAATCTAAGGAACTTGAGCTTGGAAATCCCAGGTGAAAATGTTGAGTTAAAGGAGTTCCAACCAATGTCAAGTGTCCGGAGTTCGGTGAGGTAAAAAATGGCTGGTTGGATAGGGCCTTGGAAAGCATTATGGCTTAAATTGAGGTGTACTAAGCTTGACAAGTACCGGATATCAGGTGGAACCAAGCCGGAAAGGTTGCGAAAGGAGAGGTCAAGAGATATGATCTGAGCTGTTTTGGGATTGCATTTGATGCCAGACCATGAACACCAGACTTTGTCATCAAAATTTGGTTTGGAAAAGGTAGGTGTAGGATCCCAGTCATGGAAAGTAGAGAAAGGGTCATGGAGTGAGGATTTCAAGGAAAGCAAAGAGACAAGTTCAGGAGGAAGAGAAGAAGCTGACAGTACTAGGAATGGTCCGAGAGTCAAGAACAATGTTGTTGCAATGGAAAAGGAAAGAAGGGAAGGTTTCTTCATGGTTATGGGGAAATGGGAATTTTTGTGGTTTCAAGAGATAGAGAGGTGAATTTAAGGGAAGAGTAGTAGTTTTGATGATGGTGATGATGAAGGGAAATGCTTTTTGGGTGTGGTGGCGTGTATGGAGGGTGTTTCATGATGATTGCTGCTGCAGCTGTTGTTGGTCGTTCAGTGGGTTCTCTTTCTCTTGGTGGCAATGAAATGAACACAGATGGAAAACTACTGCTGCTACTACTATTACTAGACTAGAACTATTTTCAAGTTTAACATCAAATGTACTGCTCCTTTTACACTTTTAATTTTCCCTCACTTCTATATCTGCTATCTCTATCTATTTTGCTTTTTCTTTATTTAGTATTTTACCTTTATCTGTTCCTTTTCGATATTTTATGTTTTTCTTTCACTTCTTAGGTTTCTGCTTTTTCAATTCTTCCTTAACCGCTGGGAGAAAACAATAGTTAACTTCCAATTGTTTCAATATTATTTATCAGAACAAGCTAGTCCTATTGAATGTGTCATCTTCTTATAAGCAAAATTTTTAGTATTGTGAAATATTACTGCAGAAATCTCTTATTCTCATTAGTTTTTAATGGCAAATGATGATAAAAGAAGAATGATAATAGCCGTTTTAAAAAAATATTTCCACGATTTTTGCTGATATTTTCCGTAGTTATTATTTGTCAATAAAAGATGGCCACTATTATTGTTATTTTCTATCGTTATTTACATCTAAAAATCATTAGTTATAATCGGGAATTTTTTTAATTATTGATAATATTTATTGATTATTATAAAATTTTGTCTATATCAAATATAAAAAAAAAATCTAAAAAACCATTTTTCTCGAAGTAAACACACACCCTCTTAAACTATCATATCAAGTATAAGTATGCACAAGTTACTGCGGCTTGGCTAAAGTCGGAATAAACGTAAATAACAAGTACCAATTTGTTTCTTACAAGATCCGACAAAGTACATGCAATTATTTACATCAATTTTTCCAATTTCCATTTTTCAAAAAATAAAAAAGGATTTCAAGGGCAGTCATTCTAGGACAGGCATGGACCAGCCTTGCCACAGTAACACTATGCTGTGCACGTATAGGACAACCCCTATTCTTCAATAGTTAATACAAATTTTCCAATGTGTCGTCAAATCATTGTGTGAATTTCACTTTATATTCAAGGACATTTGATCCTTTTTTCAGTATATGTATGTATTACAAAGTTACTTCAAAAGAAGTATATGCCTACAACAATCCATGGTACTCCAGTCATTCGAAATTTTTCCTATACCTACTACTGGGGCAAATCAGGGAAAAATTCATTATCATTACAACAAATTATTCGTGCTAAATTGTATAAACTCTTAAAATATACTTTATTTCCATGGCTTTTAAAAATATATATATATACCTTTCAAACCAATACTAAAATTCTAAATATAACGTTAAATCTATAATAAATAGTAATAATTTAAAGATATTAGTGGTCTTTTGGTAGTATTGCATATTTTCAAATATTATAAAACATAAAAGTATCTTAAAAGTTTAGGGGTTTATATATAGTTAACCAATACTTTTTATGATGTATTTACAATTTAAAAGAAAAAATAATAAATTAAAGAATCCATTATGGTTTTGGCAAAAAAAGAAAAAAGAAAAGAAAACCCATTATGGTGTCCTTATACATCCATGATCTAATGCATGATATATTTTTTATATAGGATGTGGCTTTCTATTAGCTTTGGTAGTGGGGCGGGGACATGCATTCAAAATTATGCACTAATTAAGTACAAACTAGATTTGATGATACGCTACGCTAGATAGTAGATGAGAGATTTTTTAAATTTAATCCACCAAGTATGGGGGTCCCTTTTTTATATATATATATATATATATATATATATATATAGACGTTGATGTATGAGAAGAATATACCAATTCTTTGTTGCTTACCTGTCAGTTTTTGACTTGAGAAAAGTCGATCCACAATCATAATTCTCTTTGTATAATTGTTGTCTCCCCTTAAAACTCCAATAAAGCTTCAATGCCATGATTATCCTCTCACATTTTTTTTCAATTATTAAATAGAGGTTTGAAAGATATGGCTTTCATGTTTTCTATAGTTAAATTAATTGATCTTTGCTTTATTAGATTCGGAGGGAAAACCCAATATTTTATTTTAAATACATACTTTCAACGTATTATACTTATCGACTTTATAATAACATATATATATATATATATATAATAAAATGACTCCAGCAACTTAAATAAGAATTTTCCCTTTATTAAGTAATGCCCTAGAACACATCAATACTCATGATCTCTATTTAAAAATTACATTTATCTAACTGTTTTTACCAATTAGATTTTTTTTAAAAAAAAAAAAGAAAAGGAAAAACCAGCTCACTAGAATGTATGATTATGTTAAGGATTTGATCTTATACACATCACTCGACATGATTAATGACTAATGGATTTTTTTAATCACTATTGTTCTCAATTAAAACTCATGCATGGTATACATCTATTCGCCTTATCTACTATTTATCGCTAATCGGTACATCATAATTGGTCAATCTTTTTAATCTGTTGCCACTATTTGAAAGGGAGGAGGGGAGTCATTCTTGGTAGATTTAATCGGTTTGAAGGATTCATGAATTCGCAATTCCTATTACGATTACTATAATTATAAAATGATTTCTAAAACTGTTTTATAGTATTGGTTTACAATTTTAAGAAATAATTATTCTTTTGGTTTTTAGAATGAGTTACAATTTCTTATTATTCCATAAAATAACTCTTTTACAAATAAAATTCGATAAAATAGTTCTTTCATTCTTCCCGTATAAAATTAGCTAAAGGTGACATATTTACTACAAATACAAGCTGTTTTGAAATGAATGCACTAGGTAGCTACTCCGCTCCTCCTAGTATAGCATATGATTCCTTTTAATCTCACATGCCTGGTGAAGAAGGCACAAGGTGTTTGGAACATGCGCATCACCAAATCAAATGCTTGAAATAAAGGACTATCTCCGCGTGACGGGCATGGCCCTACCAAAAGCATATCGCAATTTTCTGAATTATGGGGATGGTGGGGTTGGGGGGACGGGGTAAGGAGTGGGGCGTGCCTTAAAACCCTTCATACCCATTTTCATTTTGTCTCTGTTACCGCCATAACACTTGCTTGTTATTTCCCTTTCCTAGACGGTTTTGTCCCTTTCAGTTCTTCTTAAAAGACAAAGGAGTATCATCCTGTCTTCAGCTTTTATACAGATTTTCTTTCCCTTTATTTTAGTTTAATATGAGGTATCATAATATGGGTTCTCTTTTCCACTAATTTGGTGGCTTAAAGTTGGGGTTGTATCCATGTAGACTCTAGAATAATTACGAAGCAATCTCCTTTGCTTCCCATGTGCGGTAATATTATGTTAGGTGTTGCTCCAAAACAGTAAGGTTGGAGACTAACGGGGGTATTGTATAACAATTTATGAGAACCGAATATGATAAGCTTATCTATCTTTTTAACTCTATATATATAACTTTAGAAATTTCCACTAAATAAAGTATTGTTATCAAAACTGAACAATCTATAAAAATTGTATATGACAAAAGTAATAACATAGACAACTTCAGAATTTTTTTGGAAAATTTCTAGAAAAAATTGCTATATACAATACCCATAGGAATGTCTTGGAGGCACTCATTTTTAGAACCGTTGTAATTGAAAGATAAAAGGTTACACAATATACATCATTAAGTGCGACGGCATTTTGGCAGGGGATCATAATTGGGAAATTTAAGACATGCCGTGTAAAGTGCATAACGTAGCAAATGGTGTTTCTTCCCATTCCAAGAAATGCAGTGAAGTGGTCGACCAATTCAAGTACTTGTTCATTTAATTTTCGTATGCAACAAGTTAATAATAAAACATGATAAATACCGCCCACGTATTAACTTTTGCTGGTGAATTCAGAATAATGTAGCTGCTTTTCGGCTATATATATATATGTGCTGGTTGCTGGAGATCCTGAATTTAGTGTAATTAATCAATAGAAAATGGGAAAACTTAAGAGTGAAAGTTGTTGGGTGTTTTCAAAACCTTAATTATGTATTTAACATATTTATTCGTTTTATAATATATTTATTGCGTCTAATTACATCTTGTATCAAATTTGAATATTTCTGCAATTACAAAACAATCCTGCCATATAAGAAGCTTCCACCCAACTTTTTTCAATACTAATTATATATATATTTAATCAAAAAATAAATATATGAAAAAATAAAAAAGTTTTCTATCTAGTTAGCTATTAAGTACTCCAAAAACATCCTTTAATTTTTGTTTTTTTTGCTAACTCCATTCTTTTGGCCTTCTCCTGCAATTCTAGAAGCATGTTGATCTTCAAAGTGGCATGCAACCCGAAGCGAGACATTGCGCTTTTATTCGAATTCCTAGGTCATTGTTTGTTTATTAATCTATTTTGCTATGCAGGTGTGTTGTTCTGTCAATTTCTCGGCCATAGCAGGACAGGAGTTCCTCAATTATTCTAGTTTTACCATCCTTGTTATATTCTGCTGTGCTGACTCGCTGCTTTCGAGAGAGGCACGCATTTCCAAACTCCCTAACGCATGTGTCGGTTGGGGCTTCATCATCGAGCAAGAAGTATATAAATCTAAATACATCAGTGTCAGGATTTTACTTAAATATTGCACCAACTCTCTTTATCGTCATCTTTCATCAACTTATTTTCAAACATGATTATAATGCCTAGCTAGCGGCTAGTGCATTGACTATATATATATATGGATTCTTGCAGAATAAATTCTACATTTTATAATCGGCACGTGCTATATATATATATATAATATCAATAAAATTTTACATGAATAATAATAGTTTTAAAAATTATTTATTTTATTATCATATTTATATTTTTTTAAATTAATATTTTTTCCATAATAAAGCATGCATAATTGAACAAAATCCACAAATTTTGAAATAATGTAAACATAAAGAAAGCTAACGCTGAAAAAAAGAAGCGTATTGGAAACCATATATAAGATTATCAAATATATGGTTTCATAAATTTATAAATAAGTTATTTTATGGTACAAGATAGATCGTAGATATATAATAGGATTCTGTTATTCTTGTTTAGGAAGGTAAGATTGCATCTTTTGATCATAGTCTTGTATATAGTGTTAGACTTGGAATGAGAAAAGGGGGAAGAAAAAGATTTCCTCAAACTTTGCATCCATTGTTCTGTTTTAGCATGGTATCAGAGCCAAGCTAAAGCTTTCCTGTTCGAAGAGGCAGTCATGGTCGAGAATGATAGGAAAGGCAGCGCAAATGGTGATGGAATGAACCAAAGAAAAATTATTTCTCCATACGACATCACGTCTAATGATAATCCTGGAATTGTGATAACGCAAGTCCAATTAAAAGGTGACAACTATGATGAATGGGCTCGGTCTATGCGAACAGCCCTGAGAGCAAGAAAGAAATTTGGTTTTGTTGATGGTACGATCAAGCAACCGGATGAGGAGTCTCCAGACCTTGATGATTGGTGGACCATCAACTCGTTGCTGGTATCTTGGATTAGGAATACCATTGAATCCAATCTTCACTCTACCATATCGCATGTAGAAGTAGCGCAAGATTTGTGGACAGATATCAGAGAACGGTTTTCGGTGGCAAACGGACCAAGGATACAACAATTAAAGGCAGAACTTGTCGAATGTAAACAGAAGGGATTAGCTATTGTGGACTACTATGGAAAATTGAAGAAACTTTGGGAAGAACTTGCTAACTTCGAGCAAGTGCCAACCTGCAAGTGTGGAATGTGCAAGTGCGATCTTGGATCGATTCTGGAAAAGAAACGAGAAGAAGAAAGAGTGCACTTGTTTCTCATGGGATTAGATGAGGATATATATGGTACAGTGAGATCTAACATCCTAGTTCAGGATCCACTGCCAAGCTTGAACAAAGTTTACTCAATCCTGGTGCAAGAGGAAAGAATGAAGACAATCGTTCGAGGAAAGGAAAAACGAAGTAATGTCATGGCTTTTGCCGTTCAAGGTGCGACTGTGGTTCGTAGTCGCAATGAAGGAAGGGACAAAAGCATGATCTGCTCAAATTGTAAGCGCATTGGACATGAATCAGAAAATTGTTTTAAGATCATTGGTTTTCCTGAATGGTGGGAAGATCGGCCTCGTGGAGATGGGAAAATAAGTAATCATGGTAGAGGACAACAACAACAGCAGAAAACCAGTGCAAGAGGAAGTCGAGGACAAGGAGGCTACTTGCGTGCTAATGCTGTCCACACTGCAGAAGGAAGTTCTTCAGCAACGTCTGCACAAGATGGAAAAAAAAAAGGGACTATTGAGTTCAACAGAGAGCAGTGGCAAACATTGTTGGAGATGTTGAATAACAAAAAATCATTGGCGAATGAGAAGATGACTGATAAGCATGTCAATATTCCTTGGATCATTGACACCGGAGCATCAAATCATATGACAGGTAGCTTGAGAATTTTGTCTAACACACGAGAAATTTCCAGATGTCCTGTTGGATTGCCAGATGGAAGTAATACTGCAGCGACTAGAGAAGGATCGGTTCAACTTAATGAGAATATTTTCCTTAAAAACGTTCTTTATGTGCCCGGTCTAAATTGCAATTTAATTTCTGTGTCGCAAATGATTGATTCTTCAGATTGCATTGTTCTGTTCTCTGATAACTTATGTATTGTTCAGGACTGTACCTCGAAGATGCTGATTGGTGCGGGTGAACGAAGAGATAGACTCTATTATTTCTGGAATACACCACGCATAAAGGCTATGAAGGTGGATGGAGTGAATGCTTTTGATCTTTGGCACAAGAGATTAGGACATCCCTTTCCAAAAGTAATCAAGTTGATTCCGGTAGATGATGTTAGGAATAGAAGTGATGTTTTGAATAAGTGCTGTAACGTATGTCAACGCGCAAAGCAAACCAAAAATAATTTTTGTCTCAGTGATCATAGAGCCTCTGATGTTTTTGAATTAATTCATTGTGATTTATGGGGACCATATAGAACTCCCTCATCATGTAGTGCATCGTATTTTCTAACTATAGTAGAAAATACATGGAAAAACTCCTTATGAAATCTTATACAATCAAGTGCCTGCATATGAGCATTTGAGAGTGTTTAGATCATTGTGTTATGCACATACTCGAGGGAAGACAATGGATAAGTTCGCAAGTAGAAGTAGACAGTGCATCTTCGTCGGATATCCTTATGGGAAGAAGGGATGGCAGTTGTATGATTTAGAAACTAGAAAGTACATCATCTCATGAGATGTTGATTTTTATGAGAATGAGTTTCCTTTTGCTTCTGTCGCGTCAAGATCACATAGTGATGTTGCCAAACCAGTTCACATGAATGATGTCTCTAGTGACAATGAAATGGTTGCAGTCAGGGGGGCCATACCGAAACACGTTTCTCCTGTCCACATTCATGAGCCTGTGCAAACGGCAACAGAAGATTCAGAGGATGAAGTGATTCAAACAGATACAGTAGCAGATGAAGAACAAGCGCAAATGCAGCTGGGCCGTGGACATCGTCAGAAGCAAGTGTCAGTTCGTTTGCACGATTATGTTACTCATACACTCCAGAAATTGAGTCCATCTCGTTCATCACTCAAACCGGCGCATTCTTCAAGTACACCTTACCCTATAACACATTATGTGAGCTGTGACAAATTTTCTGAGGGACATAGAGCATTTCTTGCAGCCATTACAGCAGATCATGAACCAATAACCTTCTCTGAAGCCATGAAAGATGAGCAATGGAGACAAGCTATGCAACATGAAATACAAGCTTTAGAGGATAATGGCACCTAGGTGATTGATAGCTTGCATCTGGATAAGAAAGCTCTAGGATGTAAATGGATTTATAAAATCAAATACAACTCTGATGGCACTGTTGAACGCTACAAAGCAAGACTAGTGATCTTTGGAAATCATCAGATTGAAGGGATTGACTACACTGATACATTTTCTCCAGTGGCCAAGATGGTGATAGTGCGTGTTTTTTTTGCTGTTGCAGCTGTAAAGAACTGGGAATTACATCAGATGGATGCTCATAATGCATTCCTACATAGCGAGTTGCAAGAGGAGGTGTACATGAAATTGCCTCCCGGTTTTCAGGTTCCAAGTGCTGGGAAAGTTTGTCGTCTTCGCAAGTCCCTTTATGGTTTGAAACAAGCTCCTCGCTGCTGGTTTGCCAAGTTATCCACTGCATTGGTTACTTATGGTTTTAAGAAATCATATTCTGATTATTCCCTCTTTAGTCTACAACAAGGTGATACCAGCATCCATCTTCTTGTCTACGTTGATGATTTGATTATCTCTGGTAACAATCATGCTGCTATTCAACGGTTCAAAACCTATCTTAGTGAATGTTTTCACATGAAGGATTTAGGACCTTCGAAGTATTTTTTAGGTGTTGAGGTTGCACACAGCTCTGAAGGTATCTTCCTATGTCAGCGTAAGTATGCCTTAGACATCATTTCGAAAGTTGGCTTATTAGGCGCCAAAACTGCTAGTGTTCCTTTGGAGCAACATCATCGGTTGGCATTGGCTACTGGACGCCTGCTTGATGATCCGGCATGTTATCGTCGATTGGTCGGTCGTCTCATTTATCTTAGCTTCACAAGACCAGAACTGTCTTACAGTATCCATGTCCTCTCTCAATTTATGCACCAACCAAGAGATGATCATTGGGACGCTGCTCTGCGTGTTGTGAGATATCTGAAAGGGCATCCGGGACGAGGTATTTTGTTGCATAAGGAGAGCAATTTGTGTTTGTCTGGCTGGTGTGATTCGGATTGGGCAGGCTGTCCTCTGACTCGCCAGTCTCTCACGGGCTGGTGTGTTCACTTAGGCCACTCACTCATCTCTTGGAAGACTAAGAAACAACAAACGGTATCTCGATCGTCTACTGAGGCCGAATATCGATCCATGGCAATGGCAACGTGTGAACTGAAATGGTTGAAGGAACTGTTATCTGATCTTGGTGTGGCTCATCCCTCTCCCATGCATCTTCATTGTGATAGTCAAGCTGCACTACACATAGCTCAGAATCCAGTTTTTCATGAACGTACGAAGTACATTAAAGTCGATTGTCACCTTGTTCGTGATGCAATTGTTAATGGCTGCATCTGTCCGTGCCACGTCTCCACTCATGATCAACTAGCTGATATCTTTACAAAAGCATTGGGGAAAGTGCCACATGATCGTCTCCTATGCAAGTTGGGCACTCAGAATCTTCATGCGCCAACTTGAGGGGGGATATTGGAAACCATATAAAGGATTACCAAATATATGGTTTCATAAATTTGTAAATAAGTTATTTTATGGTACAAGATAAATTGTAGATATATAATAGGATTCTGTTATTCTTGTTTAGGAAGGTAGGATTGCATCTTTTGATCATGGTCTTGTATATAGTGTTGGACTTGGAATGAGAAAAGAGGGAAGAAAAAGATTTCCTCAAACTTTGCATCCATTGTTCTGTTTTAGCAAAGCGCATCAGTGTTACCCGACTTGGGTTTTGATAAGGGTTGCATATATTTTTTTGGTGATTGATCATTGAATGCATCAAGAACACTTGTTTAGGGCCAAAACAAAAAGAAAAATAAAAAATTTTAATACTCATTACACCTTTTGAAGAAAAGGTAAGTAATTAAAAAGTTACAGAATTTATTTTATTTAGTATCTTAATTAAAAATAAGGATGTAAATAAATTAAACTTATTTAAATTTAGATTGATACTTATTCTAATTCGATTTGATGATAGTCAAATTAGTTTATTCATGATATTTAACTCAATTAGCTTGTGAATTTAATTGAGTTCAAGTTAAACTTAAATGTTAATCGAGTGTAGGTATTAATATTATTTTAATCAAATAAAAAATATTTTTTTAGATAAATTGAATTTAAACTAACTCAATCAAATTGAACTCAAATTCATTAAATGCCATTTCAAGTTGAGCTCGATAAATATATAATTTTGACTTGATGCATTGATGACTCTAATCTAAACAAGTGCAAGGGATTCAATCTATCATTTTCTTTAGTCGTCTTTTAATAAATATATTATCGACTATTAGTTTTAAAGATAAATGTGCAAGGAATAAAACCTACGCTGTGAACATTGGGAAGCTTCGTGACAACCATAAGAAAAGGCTTCAATTAACCACATAACAGTGCCATATCAGGGTGATCCTTTGATTAAAGAGAAAACTTACTACATGGCCGTAGGTGGTGGGGTTGAACCCAGCACGCGACCTAGATTCGTTTTCTACATAAGGTAAATTTGCAGATTGCACCGAACCCTCATTGAATTTTATACTTAAAAGGTAAATATTATAATAATTTTCTCCACTTCAGTAGCCAAAGTGCTGGTTGAAGATAGTAAGACGAGTGTGAAAAGTATAGCACGCGCAGGAGTCAGAATGAGCAACAACGTAGTGAGAGAAAAAGGACTTGTCAGGTTACTTAATTGACCATAAACAAGTCGGATCAATTCGAACAGGATTGAGTTTTCAAGATTGAGTGGAAAGCTAAAAGCTCGGGCTCAGTGGAGTTCGGAATGTTATATAATAAGCTCAAGCTAGAGCTTGATGCAAAGATGATGTAAACTTGACTATTTAGAAAATTAAACTATCATTGAAACTCAAATTTGAGCTGAATTCGATAAAGCAATATGTATACTTAAAATTAAACTTGACATAGACTTGTGATTTATAAAATATATATATACAACCGATTATAGCTTAGATTAACTTGATAAGTAATTCAAAATATTTAAATTTAAATAGAGGTACAATCGAGAGGATTTTAAAATAAATTTTTTAAAGCACGACAATACTTAATATCCCATTATGTATTATAAAATCTATTTCAAATCCTATAATATACTTCAACATGTGGTCAAAACCTAATTTTTAATATTTTAATATGCTGTCCAAACTTTATTGATAAGCTGATGTATTTAATTAAATACTTCAAAATATTAATATTTATCCATATTATTGTTTTATTAACCTTTGTGTGTCAGGTTTGGATTCTAAACCAATATTAAAATTTTCTAAAAAATATCCAACTTGAATCCTATGAGTGCTAAAAACTTTCAAGAAAGATCAGCCTAAATCTTAGAGAAAAATACTCCACCAAGTCCTTATTAGCTTCGATCGAATACATATCATATATATATATATATATATATAAACAACTTAATTACGTTTCCACATTTAAATAGATTGTAGTCGTGTCGAATCCGGAATGCCAGTCCATGGGAGAATTAAGAAGCGAGGCTTCAGGCATTCGAGTGCTCACAGCTCAATTTGCATAGGTAGCCTTTAGCAAGTATGTATGAGGAATTAAGGAAAGGAAAGCATAGCCATCATGCAATATGACAAAAAATATAGTATCGAAGTCGAGCATTTCTATTTAGTTTTGGTTTTGGTTTGACTTTATGTTATTATCAGGATATTGGAGAAACTCCATCAAGAATATATCCAAGTGGAGATAGTTTACATGTGAGACACACAGCCGCAGGACCTAAGTGATTTTACTGTTTCCAGCCGTCTTATACAGTTCAATTTCTAACTCTCCCAGTTGTACCTTTGCGGTGCAAGAACCTGGAAATACGTACACAAAATTGTCATTTGCATATTAATGATGGACGCTCTAGTAACCTACATGCGGCCCTCATTAGATGTAAAGCTTTTCCATTTCACCTCTAAATACCCGCTTCTGAAACACTCATTAAACATTCGCTTTTATAATGGAGGTGCTTTCCTTTCTATTTTCATCTTCTGGGAATGAAATCTGACGTGGAGGAGATACTTTATGAACTGTATGCCTATACGTTTCATCGATGGGAATGATGAAATATTGAACATTATCGAGATCAAGAGTCGGATAATACAGAAAAAAAAGTAGCTTAATTGGGGGGATGATTCTGGTTGGTTTGCAATGCCATCCATATGAGGGTATGGCCACACCTGACCTTTTTCTTTCCAACTTTTTCAAACTTTTGGCCCTGTTAAATGCTAAGTGGAGAGCACCATCATTAGGGTTTGAAGGTGAAGTGAAATGGCCATGTGAAGGTGAGACTGTTAATATTGATGCTAGGAAACTTTATCCTGGGGAGCTTATACCAACCCTAAAAAGCTCTTCAACACTTTATTCTCTTCTAGAGCGTTAATCCAATCTATTTAGAGTCAAATATTTGTTCCAGGTACAAAAGGCGTTTAGATATCTTTGGTAACCCAAAGAGTGCGGAAGGGCCTCGAACTCGTCCTCTCGAGTCTCGAAAATTTTATTTAGGGATTGGTATTTGGGGAAATTTTATAAGGCTTACTTATAAAAAAAAAAAAAAAAAAGGGAACGAGGGATGAAAATGGATCCTCTAAAAATTAATTATCAGAATTATTTAAATATTTAAAATATTTCATAATATAGTCATTTTTCTTATAATCTCGATATGAATTATACATGATAATATCTTTAAGGAGATAATTTTAGGAATGGTGAATTTAGAGCATTCAAATCTAAAAATACGACTTTAAATATACTAAACATAAAGCCTCCTTTCGATGTAAAAAGCTATATCCTAGGGCAACCTATTAAGAAATTCTTTTCTACATTAGGAAAATTGTAAATATGCCCTATAAAGTGCTGCTCGTATATGAATAGATCTTCTCAATTATCAAAGTGTGATTTCACATTCCTTTTAACTTTTGAAAATATGCACATATGTTATCAACCGTCACTAAAGCCCCAAAACAATATTTTTTGTTTTTTTACCAATGGTTTTAGGGTTATAGCAATTGTTGGAGGTTATTTATTTATTTTCAAAAGTTATAAAAAAATAAAATCATACCTTAAAAATTTATGAGATCTACTTTCATTTAACCAATCGTTAAAAGAGTGTATTTGCAATTAATTTCTTTTACTCTTACACAACTTTTTATGACACTAAATGCCTTACTTTTTAATTATATTTGGTACACTAGAATGAATTCTGAATGGAATCGTGATTTCGGATTTCATTCACTTTGCTATATTTAAAAGTATTTTTAGAAGTCAAAATCATTTATTCCTAACATTGTAGCTTTGTGGGAGAATTCAATTCTACCTTTGAGGGGGCAAAATTGCTATTCCAATCTACTCTCATTAGTCACAATTATTTAAATTTTCTTTTTTACCCTATCAATATATATATACTATATTAACTAATTAAGAGTACTTTTAATAAAAAAAACTTTCTATTCCATTCCATTCTATGAATATTTTCAAATATAAGAATAGACTTGGCTTTCTATTATTAATTCCATTATTTTCTATTGCAATTCATTTCATTCCATGCAATTCCATTCTGAATCATTATTGCATATCAAACATCATATTCATGTCTTTTAAATATAAATAATTCTCACATGTCTCATGTATAATAATTGAAACTGTCTCTATGCATATGGTCATTTAATGCGTACCCAGACACCCATTAGAATGAATTCGCTGGTTTATTATTTAAAGCATTTTATATATTAATTTATTTTGTAAATGATTCCAATGCATGTTTGACAAGGAAACGGCTGGCCTCTCAGATGCAATGTGTGTCTGCATCCATTCCCTTGGAACCAATATACAAGAAGCATTCACAAGATTGGAGTTATGGTTAATTACCTACCTAGCTAGTAAATAATAACAAAAATGAAAAGCAAAATGGTGTCCATAACTCAATATATATATCTACAAAGAGCAAAGCTACGGCCTCCGCACGTAAACTTTAGATATAAGCTTCAAGGATTCGTGACTTCCTAATTATAATGAGAAAAAGCATCTTCACATAGTGGATTTTAATTATATCTCGAGCAGATTTCAAACGGGAGAGTATAGATATAACATATATTGCAGATAAAAAAGGGTACATATATTTCTCCAATTTTAAAAATATACGAGATTGATTGTGCATTCGAGTTTAGGAGCTTAATTACAAATTGATGATAATTTTAGAGGCTTATTAAGTTGAAAAAGGTTGGATCCACGGTTAGGAATTTCGGAACCATGGACTCTGGCTTGTAGCCGCCTGTAAGCCACATTAGCTAAATCCATATGTATTGTATTAAAAAAAAAAAGAGGGGGTGTGGAATGAAGAGCTTTTGTGTAACATGTCAAAATCAAACTAATCACCTCCCCTAGGAAATAGTTAAGGGTAGGCAGTCAATACATAAATCATAAGTTGAATCTCAAATTTTTTTTAATGTAATTTTATAATTTACTTTCTAAGATAATTAAAGTTAAATATTTAACTTTTTATTATATAATTATATATATATTTTTAAGGCATCCGTAAAAATAGTTATCAAATATGATATCAAGCTGGACTGCTATAACTTCATATTAAGATAAAGAAAAATGATTAATTTTTAGCTTATATGGAAAAATAGTAAATGTGAAATTTAGCTTTGCTAAGATATGAAGAAGCAATTAAAATCATATAAATATTATATTTAAGTTTAAGAAAAACTCTCAAGAAGGTGTTACATTAATCTAATTCATTATATAAAAAACAGATCACACTTGAAAATTTACTTATTAAATAAGCTGAAAAAATTGATTATAACTTTCTTACTTTTTTTCCTTTTTAAGAAAAATGTTTCGTCTAATATATAAACCAAAATGCACCTAAGCTACTAAATTTTCTGCCTAACTTTGAACCGAAAGCAGGTTAATTCTACTATATTGGATGTTCTGGCATGACTCGATTCCTGCACTTTGAAGCAAAGTAACTACTATAAATGAAGTGAATTCCAGTAAGAAATCCCACAACCTAAGCAAAAAACTCTAAAATATCATCATTCGAAAATGGAAAGGTTGCTACCTAATCTTTTGTAGTTGGATTATGATTTAGTATATTGTTGGATACTTGTCTGATCCCTAGTCCACGTCTTAATCATCAACTTTGGCCACCTTTTCATACCTTTCAACGCTAAGCTTCCAAATTTTATGATTGCCATCGTACGGCAGAAGCAGTGATTAGTCTACTACTACAGTTGCCGGTCCGCCTAAAGACAAAACCATCACAATAGATGGACCATTGCATATTTTCTCCTCGAGCCACTTTCTTCTTTTCGGTTAGGACAAGTGCATCACAGCATTAAACATAAAAAAAAAAAAAAAAAGATTTTGATTTACTTATTAATATCATCCCATCTATTATATAATTATCAAAAATTTTATTTTATAAACTTATTAAAATGGGCTATTAGATATATAGTGGTTTTGTTTGTTTTAATCAATACTGCTCTTTAAAAAAAAGATGATTATAAATTAATGATTAGTTATAATATGAGTAAAGAAAAGAGAGTGGTGATTAGTTATAATAGTAGTAAATTAAAACTTTTAAATTTTAATAGTTAATTATAAAAATAATAAAATTCACATATCAAATGTGACATTTATCCTATTAATAATTAGTAAATGTTTTTAAGTGAACCGAATGAAAGATCATATTATTGCAATTGCAATAACACTAGTTTTTATAAATACATGATCTTTATTGCAATAAATATTGGAATTGGCACAATATAACTCATGATGCATATATATAAGTAACTTGAATTATATAATTATTTCCAAAAGTAGTTTGGTATTTTTGTCTTAACTTTTAATGTAATCAATTTATAATCTTTGATGGGCATGTAAATAAATTACATTACTAGTAAAAATTTTAAATTCACCTCGATATTTCTTTAAATTTAATTCTACAACAGTTAGTCAAATTCAAGTTTAAACTATTCAGTAGCCTAGCCTATCAAGTCAAGCTTGAACTTCAGAGTAAGTTTTTGAGCACAAGAGTCGTTTTCAAGTATTATTCGAATTAGTTCGATTATCTCATAAGTCTAAGTGAATTCAAATTAAGTTCAAGTATTAATCTAATTCAAGTTGATTTTTTAATATTAATATTATTTAAATTAAAAATAATATAATTTTTAAATAATCAAATTTGAATGACTCCAATTAAATTAAGTTCAAACTCGTTAATTACCACTTCAACTCGAGCCATTTTTAATCAAATTTAAACTTAAAATTCTAAATTCAATCGAGTTGGAACTAATCAAGTTTAATACTAAATTGTCTTGATTGAACTCGATTCATTTTCATCTTTAATTCGATAACAAAGTGCTAGGGTGTTCACGGTCCATACGATCTAGAGATTCGTAAACATAGCTCACATGTTTGGGCTTCGTGAAATGTATACGCTTATCAGTCTCTGCCCAGTTTTGACTTAGGAGCCGAAAGTAACCCCAAGGGATATCCCAGTTGCAAGCTGATGAAACAGCAATGGGCTTACGACGATAAGAGCTCTCTCATCGTGGAACTCCTATATGCTTACAAGACGAGATAAACTATCCGAAAAATGGAGGCACCTAAAAGCTCAACAATTACTTAGATACGATTTATTTAAAAAACTTCAATCCGTAATACGATTTATTTATTAATTATGCATAAAAACCTAAATTTTTATTAAATTTTAAAATAATTGTATTGTTAATAAGTATGTCTTGTATCTAAATTAGATCAATTTATTAATTAAAAAATTATAAATAAGTTTGTAAAATACTTATATATACAAAATCAAAAGGTCAATAATAAAGTTAAGAAAAAATTATATTTTAGTCCATAATGTTTACCTACTTTTTTTGTTCAATTCTTAATCTTTTTTTTTCTTCTATTTGAATCATTACCATTTTCAAAAACAATAAAAAAAAAAAAAACACCTCTATCAAATCTATTAAGTTTTCTATCTATCTGCAGTACATATCAACTTCAAATCAGTCCAAAATAGTTAAAATAAAAAAATAATATAATTAAAAACATTTATTTACATAATATAATAAATAATAATAATAAATATAATGATATAATATAATAAAAATTAAAAAATAATAATTAAAATTAAGAAAATGAGTTAGAAAATTTTGTGTGTATCCTAATCACCTTGACTAACTAGCTTAAGACTAATCAAAGCTAATTCATGCTTAAGATGAAAAAAAAATTAATATTTTTAATAAAAGTTCTATTTTTATAAGATTTTCAAAACATTGAAAACTAAAATAGAAAAACAATTAAGAATCAAATAGAAAAATAAGCAAATATTAAGGATTAAAAGTGTAATTCTCCCTAAAATTAAT
Source organism: Laguncularia racemosa (assembly GCA_037954665.1). NCBI lineage: Eukaryota > Viridiplantae > Streptophyta > Magnoliopsida > Myrtales > Combretaceae > Laguncularia > Laguncularia racemosa. The sequence goes on from JBBMOL010000188.1 coordinate 1,299,611, forward strand.
TTTACAAATATTAATAACATAAGGTCTTAAAAGTTAATAGGAAATTACAATCCAAACAACAATTTTAGTAAATTCTTATCAAATATAACAAATCTAAAAACTCATAAGTTTCATAACATGATTGAATTAACCTAAACTATGATCTAGTATTTTTCATTAGATTTTCAAGAGAAACGTTAAAAAATTTATACATAAAAAATATATATCAATGAAAATATATACTATTGATTTTTTATAAGAATAGATTAGTTTATTATTTGCATCTCTATAGAGTTAATCTTTTGTACATAAAAAAGCTTTTACAAATTTTGAATTTGATAAGCTACGATGTTAATCAAGGATTTGACCTCTAGTGCTAAATGTAGATTATAAAGTTACTGTAAACATTGGCATACCTAAGATATCACATGCCATTAGCATCACAATTTAAGCATATCGAAATTAATTGGTTTTCTAATAACTTAATATATCTAATTCAATCACCGTATGTCATTCTTCGTCTAAATATAACTATAGTTCAGATTTGATAATACCCTAAAAATCTTACTACAAGTTTATAAACTAATCGAATCCAACACTCAACAAACATTTCAAAATAATAGAAATACTAATAATGAATCAAAACCATGATAAAATTAAAAGTTGAGACTATTTACATAAATTTCATAAACCGCTTATCGTTGAAAATAGAGAGAATGAGAAACCAACTTATCTTTATCATTGTTCTAAATATTTTTAAACATGACTCTCTAAATACAGTGATACAATACTTTTTAAATAATGAAAAGATAGAATCACATCCACATAGCTGTTAAAGAGACTTTGTGATGTCAAAGCTAATATTCTCAGGACAATTATGATGAGATCAACCGCTAGTTTTAACAATTTTAAACTAAAAGCAACCTTAATCCACTTATATAACAAGATCAATTTGGGGAGAAGCAACCAAGGATCCAAATAACACTTGGCCAAGGTTGAATAATTCGCTCAATGGTGCTAATCTGCATGCATCTTATACTTATAATTAGTTGCTTCTAAGTTCTAACTTTTGCTTTATTTCATCCTTATGCAATTGCACCATGCTTGCTCTTATATGATTCGGGCGAATCTAACCACCAGTGGTTAAATTACGGGTCCACTAATTCATGAACCGATAGCATGTCGGGTTGGATGAAATGGATTAAATACTCTTTTGTTAAAAATTTATTTTTATATTTAATTAGTAAAATATTTATTTCATGGGATTATTGCTGAAGAGTTAGAATTATACTCTCTTCATTCCATAATCCTTTTCGGCATAGTTTTTATATCTATCCATGATATCATAATTCAATAGTTAAGACATAAATTAACATAAAGATATGTTGGCATATTGATAATGGAGTGGGGATGTAAATGGGCCAGGTTTGGGACGGGTTCATTGAAAGTTGAATCTGACCCAATGAAGGATTTATATTCCCAAAACCCATCCCAAATCAATAGGGTTTCTTTTTTAACCAACTCGAACTCGACATGAACCTAACCCGAATGATAATTAATTTTTTTTTTCATACTTCAACTTATTTTCATATGTTTTTTAATTTATTATTAATCTATTTGTGATGGAAAGAAAAGATAAATTAAATATAAAAATAAAATAAAATATAAAAATAATAAATAAAATATACTAGTTATAAATTCTAATATTAATTTTATTATTATTTTTTAAATTGAATCCGATTTTCTCATTCGGTTTTTTTCTAGATCTCATAACTCGATCTTAAATTCTATGGAGTTTTATTCTATATTTCAAAACCAAACCCTTAATTTTATAAGATCTGACCTTTAGGGTTTTTATCAAATCAATCAAGGCAGATACCCTATTACAACCCACTCCAGCTGCATCCTTATTTTGGGGCTCTCTCTCTCTCTCTCTCTCTCTTATATATATATATATATTACTCACAGCTACATTTCCTCAATTCAGCCGGAGTCCCCTATTTATTCTTTAATGGACCCACTAGGTTCAAGCCCACCACCAGTGGGCCAGCAACTGGCCTGCCAATGATAGGGTCCCGTCCGGCCATCGCTGGGTACAAGAAAGTTGACGCAATAATCGTAGGCCAATGCTCTTTGGGCTAAGCCCACATATCTGGTTGTTGAGCTTGGGCTGGCACTATGTTAAAATAATCGGTGCAGTTTTACTCTTCCTTACACTTTCCCACTTTTAAATACCAACGATTGCATAATAATAATAATAATAATCATAGAGAAAAACCCTTGAAACTATTTTCCCAAAAGAAAAACTAAAAATGAATAAATGTAATGCCAAATTTCAACAATTTACTTATTTACATTTTAAGATATCATTTTCACCAAGAATTTATTTATTTACTCTTCATTTTCAACAATTTACTTATTTACTGAAAAAAAGACGTTTATTACCGCTTTTTCCCAATAAGTAAGGATCACTTATTTTCAAATAGATGAACATTATACCTTTCAAGAAAATGATTCTAATATATGAAGACAAGTGACACAAAGTACATGGTCAATATAATAGATAGGATACCACTTATATTGTTAGGCAAGTTTCACTAACTTATTATATGCATAACATGAACCGCCTATCTTTTGCTCATCTGGATGGTGTAATTATCAATAATTAGATATCATTTTTTCAAATTTATGGCTTAGAGACGGTATATGATTCATCTCTAATCCTTCACAACCTATAATTAATAGCCAATCAAACCCAAATTAAGATTATTATCTTCGAGCCACACTTAATTATGCAAGTATCATGCATTTGTTATACACGTATATCGTGAACCACTTAACTTTTACTCATCTACATGGTGCAATTATCGACACTTAGATTTCAAAATTTCAAGCTTACGACTCAAGAAAGGTATGTGACTCATCTTTTATCCTTCATGACCTATAGTAGCCCAATAGGCCCAAACTAAGATTGTTATTTATGAACTACACATCATTAATGCAAATCTCGTGCATTTGGTATATGTATATCGTGAATCACCTACCTTTTACTCATCTAGATGATGCAATTATTGATATTATTGGATTTCAAATTTTTAAACTTATGGGTTAGGGAATGAATATGCAGAGTATATAATGAATCTTATATACAATATAAGAAATTTTGTTAATAAGTCCATTTACGATAATTTTTAAAATTCAATGGAATCTGGATTAAAGTTTTTTTGTGGAAATGATCTATAGTGCTTAGTGCACTTCAAAAGAATAAACTTTTTACCTTCTTATTGGAGATTATATATATTTGATTAAATTTAATTATCAATTAAAAAATAAAATTAATACATAAAACATGTACAAGTTTCATTATCAATAAAAATAAATCACAAAAATTCTTTTAAAAAGAATCAAATTTAACATAAGTAACTAGACAATTGGTTGCTTAATAGTATCCATTGATTTTCATTACATTAATTGTGAAAAAATAATATTAGAACATTGAATAATATGACTTATTATTTATTAATTTTTTATGAGATAAAATTGAAATTGCTGTAGAATTGATAATGTTATTATTACTTCAGTATAAGTACTAATAAATAACTAATATGCAATTAGAATTTATGTAGCTAACTATTATTTTTAATAAATAATTTAATTTTATTAGATATTGAGGAAAGAAAAAAAGGTTAAAAAATAAAACCCATTTATTAAGAGATACATAGTAAATACAACTTGAAAAAGTAAAATGCTTACAATGAGATTTCATTATCAATAAAAATAAATCACAAAAATATTAAAAATTCAATATGGGTAATTAAACAATCAATCGGTTGCTTAATAATACCCATTCATTTCCATTACATGAAAAAAAATGTTAGAACATTAAATGAGGTAAGTTCGAAAACGTTATAGCATTGATAATTCATTATTAACTAAAGTATGAGTATTAATAAATAAATAATGTGTAATTAAAATTTATTTAGTTTAATTATTGCTTTTAATAAATGAATTGAATTTTATTAGATGTGGAGGAAAGAAAAAAGTAAAAAAATAAAAAAAAAACTCATTTGATGATAAACAAATAATAAACGCAACTAAAAAAGTAAAATGCTTTTAGTGAGATTTGAAGCCACACACTTAACCAAACCTAACAGCTTAAAATAATTAATTCTTGAAAATATTTAATATACAATCTATTTTTTCTTTTATAATAAATTTTCTTAATTTTTTTCTAGTATAAACAAGGAAGAGAGGGCCGCTGACCCCTTTAAATCAGACCATTCATATATAGTTCATCTATTATCCTACATAATCTATTGTAGTTGTAGCCAATCAGGCCCAAACTAAGATCATTATATAAGAACTACACATAATTATGTACATGTTGTGCATTTGTTATATCAATACCATGGCCTTTAGCTCATCTAGATAGCGCAATTGTCAATATTTAGATCTGAAATTTTCAAACTTACAGCTTAGGAAAGGTACGTGGTTCATCTTTAATCCTTCACAATCTACGATGGCGAGTCGCCCCGAACAACTTGCTATCTACCACCTACACCTAATTATTCAAGTACTTGATGGCGCTAGGAGCCGCCAATACCAATTTTCGGGATAAGGTCCATCAAAGGGTATATTAATTGGAAAAGTTGGATCATCGACGTAGACTGACTAGCCAATTGGGTTAATTAGTCCATTCATCATGAAATGAAATCAACTGGTTAAAGAATCTCACGATTTTGATTGACAAAATAAAATAAGATAGAAATACAATCTTAATTCTTAAGAAATATAATATAGAAATAACAGTTAGTATTTTATATTATTTTGCATAAATAATAAATTATGAATATATAACAAATATTCGGTATAATTATATTTAATTCATACCTTGAGTACTTGATTAGGGTCTCATAAATAAATAACAAAAACATGTTGAAAAGAATCAAGAATTAATTATTCTTATGGTCCTAAGAATGAATTGTAATTCATTATTTGACGGCAATAGAACTTCTGTAAAATAATTACTCTACAATCCAGATCATTAATAGCTTTGCAAGGTATATATAGCAATTTGTGATTTTCATTTTGTTTCTATAAAGTCAACCAAGTATATTATATCTCAATTGTAATTGCAAATATACATCTATATTTTACCATAATTTTTTAAAATTTTATCTTCATTAATCTATTGCTCGATTTATTAATGATGACATTAGATGGCAAGATCTATCAAATGCATGTCATGTGCATGCAACATAAGTCATGCACTTTATGTCACTTCAAGTGAGTAATGTGGTTTTGGATGGCAACTCTAGGTGGAATGACTTAGAGAGGGATCGAGTAATAGGAACTAGTAGCCTTAACAAGCTAATACACTTGTGAGAGGAAAAAGAGTTTAAAAGCACTAGCTTCGCAATTCTTAAAATCTAAAGAGAGAGAGAGAGAGAGTTTGGTGCTGCCATGGAACAAATGAGATCGACCAATTTTATTATGGACTTTCGAGTGTTCAAGCCTACAATCTAGTCATGTTAAGTGTATGAGTGATGAGCTTGCTAAGAAAAATTAATATTAATCAAGTCAGCCTCATTTCAAGCCTACCAATTTAAGCTCTCTAAGTCATCCTAAACTCTAGGTGTAATTATAATCTCTTTCACTTAAATGAAGTAGTCAACCATTTAGCTATTCGGCCTCACCCAATTTGATATGAGTATATTTCTACCTTCTAAAATTACCTCAATCCATATACTTTTTTCTAACTAAGCATAGATAGGCAATTATCAACTTTAAGGAGAAGACTTTTTTCTTCTTTGTAATATTTCTTGAGTAATATGTTTCAAAAGTCAACAAACTTTTTTGTATGTTAAGGTCTTAAAAGAATTTAATATGTCTAATTAGACTAGCCGCTAGCAGGAAAGGCTAGCTGCTAGCCGAAAAGCTAGCAAAATAAAATGTTTTGCAACTAATATTCACTTTTTGGTTTCAACTTTGTTATCATTTTTTACCATTTTTAATTGTTGTATTTGCCTAAACAAATATTGAAGTTATAAGTAAATTATGCCTATTTTGATAAAATAATATATCTAAAAAATCCTTATGAACGACGTTTTTATTATTTATTTTATTTAACTTTATTAGAAGAAATAAATCAAGTCAAGTTTTCCTTTTTAATGAAAAAAACTATTTTTCCTAAGCCTTTTTATCGTGAAAAGTAGAATGGATCTTCGGTCAAAAGTTTAGCTCTCGGATTCATCTTGATTATAATTATGAAACTAAATAAAATCATGCGTAGGATTAGTAGAGTAAATAAGTCAAACTAGTTGCAAACAATTCGAGTTCAAATTGACTCAAAGATAATCGTGTCAAGCTTGAACTCGAGCTATTTAAGTAATCAATTGAATCAAGTTTGGACTTAATGATGTTTAAATCAATTAACTCACGAGTTTAATTGAACTTAAGTCAAATATAAATATTAGTCAAGTTTAGGTTTTAATATTACTATAAGTAGAAGAAAAAACATGTATTTTATAAAATAAAGTTTAAATGAGTTTAATCGAATTGGGTTTGAGCTTGTTGAATATCGCTTTAAGTTGAACTCTAGCTCAAAATTCTAAATTTGCTTAAGCTCTTTTAAGCCTGAATTTTAAAATTTAAGATCAAATATGAACTTAAGTTAAACTACTAAGCTTAGTACTATATGATCATCATATCTACCCGACCCATTTATAACCCATGCAAAACATATAATTTTCAAAATTTGGATCTCTAGCCAGGGCTCTTGCATAGCAATATGATTTGATTATGTTCTTCTCCAATAATTATAATAGCAATTTGGCTAAAAATAAGTTTTGTTTTGTAACAAATTAAGATCAAATATTAAATAAATAAATAAATAAATAAATCAGTGGAAACACATATTCTCATTTGATGGATTTACTTTTAATTTAGATAATATCACATAGACTTTTTTTTAAAAAAAAAAAATTTCCCCCTCAATTTTACTTGTGATGAGAGAACCAAAATTGCGTATTTTCCAATAACACTACTTAATGCTGACACGTTTCAAGTCATTGCCTTTGGGATTATAAAACATCCTCAATAAATGAAAGCGACCGAGAGTCAAATACCATTGGTTTACATAAGGAAAGATTTCTTAACCAAACAAAACGAACACACAGCCGAAAAAATCCAAAATAAATGCCAATTGGCGTGGCTTGAACGAGATGTCATTGTTGTAATAATACATGGGATTGAATGCGACCTTAATCCACCTTATCACGCTAAGCCATTAACTGCATTTGTCAAAATCATCCCCAAAGCCATTATTTTGTCATCGGCTATAAAATAGAATATATTAAGAATTATTAATTTATATATTAATTATAAAAATAATTAATAATAATAATAATAATTTAATTTAAATAATTAAATTAATCTCATTAGTATAAACACTTATTTTTGGTTCAACAGATTCATAAAAGTAGTAATTTTTCTTTATCCCATTCCCAATGTGCTTTCAATTTGTGTTTTCCAACATTTCAGATCAAAACCTAATCTATTAACGGACAGCTCTATAGGTTCAGAAATGCTCATTAAGAAATTTTCACAGTTTTTTATGCAATGTGTAACTAGTAATGAAAATATAACAAGTTTTCTTTTTTTCTTTTTAATTAATGAGTACTTAAAAATACTTATTAACCGGAATTTTATAAAGCTAGTTTTTTTTTTTTTTTTCTCTTTTCTTGTGGGAAAATGTTTTGGTGAGGTAGAGCAATTGATTTTCGTGCTTCTACGTCCGTTTTGCTTTTGTAACACGACACCCTTTGGCCTTTATCCTGTCGTCTCATTTTTCTTCCTTGCTAAATTTCTAATGCGTTTGTTTCAAATGTTTATCTAAAAAAAGTACTAGCTCTCTATAATAATAATAATAATAATAATATTCCAAAATACCAATTACGTTTTCCCGGTTTCAGTTTAATTTTATTGATTCATTTTGGGGAGCTTTTTTTTTTTTCCTCCTAATGGACAAGGTATGTGAAAAATAAAATCTTATAGATATACTAATTCCTAACAATAGATTATAAACTCTAAGATAGGAATGCAACTGAGATGGGTTATAATAAAGTATCCACCTTAATTGACTTAATAAAAACCTTATAGGGTCAAACTTTATCAAGTTTAAAGTTAGATTTTAGGATATAAAATAAAACTTTATATGATTTAGAGTTAGATTACTGGATTTAGAAAAAAAAAACCCTTATGTAAACACTCGCTCCAATAATTTTTTAAAATAATAAATTAATATTATAATTTATAATTAGCATATTTTATTTTATTATTTTTATATTTTTATCAATATTTTTTTATATTTAATTTTTCTCTTCTTTTTGTTATAAGTAAATTAATAATAAATTAAAGAAATTACATATAAAAATAAGTTAAAGTATATAAAAAAGATTTAATCACCATTTAAATCGGGTTTAAGATGATTCATTTGTTAATCGAGTCAAATTAAAAAAAAAAAACTCTATTGAGTTGAGGCGGGTTTTAGGTATATAAAGACTTTATTAGGTTGGGTTTAGATTTCAATGAACCTATCCTAAACTTAGCTTGTTTACATAGAGGTCTTTCAATTCGTATATTACACATATGAAGAGTACAAAATGGATGAAAGTAAAAAAAAAAAAGGATGAGGCGTTTCCATTTTGATTTTTTTTTCCTCCTTTCCCAAGTTGAAGAGACATTGCTTGAAAATGGAGGAAATAGTATTAAAATTGCAAAGGCATATTTTAGATTATAATAATGTTTATTAAAATAAAAAAGGGCAACTTTGTCAGGTACACAATTCATATTTTTTGAAGATAATAGAGAAGAAATAAAATAGTTATTATTTTTTAATTATTTATTATTTTATTTATTTAGAAAAATAAGGAAGGAATTTTAACTCTCAAGCCTTCTCTAATTCCACTCCATTAAGAATTAATATTAAGTAAGAAAATATGGAATTTTTTATTTTCTTTGTAGTAAAAATAAAAAGTTTAAATATTATATATTTTATACTCTTATTAATATTGTAATTAATAATCAAATAAGGATAAATTGATAATTTTAGTTATATTCTCATTTTAATACTGCAATTTCACAAAGTTAATAATAGAATAAAAATTTCTAACCTATTATTGATAATAATCATTTTTAAAATATAATTTTTTTATTCTTTATTCATTTTATTTCAGAAAGTAAATAAACCTAAAGTATCAAAATTAATCAAAAGCTACCAAAACCTTAATATTTAATAATACAATCGTTTTCAATAAAATAAAATAAACTAGATTTGAATTCATTCTCCACATTGTAATTAAAAAAAAAAAAAGGTTGGACCAGGTCCGGACAAGCCCAATAATAGGAATAAAAAATAAGACAGGTCTATCAAAATAAAGGAGGCGTTAATAATGGAGAATAAAGTGAATTATTTAGATGCACTAACTGGTGCACCACCACCACTTAACGCTTATATGGCATGCTGCCTGACAAAAATTAAAAAAAGAAGAAGTTTAATTTAAATAGGTAAAATAAATCGATTACTTATCTAAATCTTTCAAATTATATCAATACCTCATTTTTTTTTAAATAAATTAGATTATTTCATCTTTTTTGCCTAAGTAAATGTACGCATGGAAAAATGATGATGTGTCATTGCCGCATAAAAAAAAAACCGATAATCTTATTTAAATATCATAATAATTTATATCAATTAATTAAAACAATAGAAAAATAAATTAAATATTAAAAGGGCTCCACTTTTAGATATATATTATAATTATATTTATCAATTGACTAAACTAATAAGAATATATACGCATTTGAATAAGAATTAAAAGAAGAAGAGGAAAACAGATGTAAAACTTAAAAAAAAAGAAGAAGAAGTTTTTGAACATTTTTTGACCTTAGGGTGGCCAAAATAACCAGAAAAGAGCTCACAGTAATTTAGATACAATTTAGTTGTAGATTAGCATTGCATTTTCCTTTGTGTATCTTGTAAAAATTCAACAATGATTTGATGAACATATACAAATCATGGAGATTATAGGGTAAAGAGTTGCAATTAGGACATGTAAATTTATCCTCTTGTCTCTTTTTCTTCTTAACATCAATCTTAGACTTCTTCTCTAGACTTGTTTCCTCTTTTGCAACTTCAAATTGATCAAGTCATTGGATTGTAAGCTTAGGTAATGTTTCGGGACTAATAAAAGGAACATCATCGTGTCATTCTATATATTGAAATCAATTATATCAAACCTATTAAGTTTTGGCCAAAATAGAGAGCTAAAAAAGAGAGAGAGAGATAATTTTTCGAAAATTTATGATAAAAAAATGTAATACAAAACTAACATATGTTTTGTACATCTAAGTGTTGCAATTGTTCATAGCATCACCAAAAGTCATAACCATTTGATTTGGTTATTTAATTGTGTTTACATTCACTAGATTTAACTAAATTTAACTAAGGACAAATATAAAATATGTAGGAATTCATCCAAATCTCTCATGTGAGACTCATAGCCTTATATCTCCCATTGATATCTTCATTGAGCAACGGCAAACTCTTGATATTTCCAAATTGACATAGATACTTAGGGGATAAGGACATATGAAATATTTTTATTTTAAATTTAGATAATTCAGTATATAAATTTTATTTTTTAAAAAATTTAATGCTTATCAAAAACATTACGTTATACGTTATTTCAAAGTAAGAATACTATATCATATATTATTTTAAAATACGACAATATAATATCTCAATTAGATACTAAATTTTTAAATAATAAAATTTTAGATATTAAATTATAAAAATTGAAAGTAGAAATATTATATATATATATTTTCTGATACTTAGGGTAAATTCCAAAATATGCAATCTTTTCAATAAATGTAATTTTTTTTTCATTTATAACTATACTTTTTTATACAAGCAAGTAAATCCTATATTATTAAAAAAAGAAAAAGACAAAAAACAAAAAACCGAAACCTATCACTCACTCCTCCGACCGATTTCAACTTTAACCAAAACCTCCTCGTATCATCAAGCCCAAATCACAAAGAGTGCAAGATACGAGTCCGTCACTGAGTTTACTCGTGCGTCCTCTCCTAACTATTTGATACACTACACTATATATTTATGTTGAGGTTGCTTTCACTTCTACGTTTTCCCTGTGTATGTCCGGCTCTCCATAATAACATATAATACTATACATAAAGAAAGGTATAGATAGAAAGGAACATATCATATCAATCATATCCAGATTCAGATGGGCATGAGAGGTTCGTTTGGTGGTGGTAGAGGAGGAATGGGTGGTGGAAGCATTGTAAGGGCTGTCGGTCGTGCCGTCCGTACCGGCGGCGTTGCCGGAGCAACTGGTGGTGGCTTCCCCGAAACTTTCTCAACTTCCACGGCCACCCCAACTTCCCCTAGAAGTGCCAGCAGCAGTAATAATAACAATAATAGCACTAACCCTAGAAACAGCCACCACCACCTTTCTATATCTTCTTTTTCTGCTCCTTCTTCTCCTTGTAATAAGAAGCCGCTGTCCGGTGGTGGAGCTGCATCCATATGGTCTCCTTTCCCATCTGATGATTATGAGATAGTGCCTTCATGGGATGGAAACTGGAGTGAAGATGAAAGCAGTGTTAGGAATTATTACTTGGATGAGTCTGTTTTAGGCCCTGTTCCTTCTGTGGATGAGGTTAATAATGCTGTTTCTGCTCTTCAACAGTATGTCATTAACATTTCCTCCTCCTCCTCCTCCTTCTCCTCTTCTTCTTCTTCTTCTTTCTTTTTTAATTATTAGATGATAAAGTAATAATCTAAACCCCCAATTTTTTGGACTTCTTGATTCAATTCCCCCCTCTATTTTAGCAATTATTTGTGGATTTTGCTTATAAAACTTTCATATTACATGCTATATGTGATTTTTAACTATTGAACTGCATAGCACTGTTTCTGCTCTTCCACAGTATAATTGTATTATTCAAGAGTGGGATTTGTCTAGTCAGAGGTTTATCATAGGCCCAACACCATCTTCTCCATCACCCAACCGTGGAGTCATCTAGACATTAATTTAATTTCAGTCAGATGGAAGTTGAGTGTTGTGGTTTGTAGTTTAGGTTTGGGGTTTTTGCTTTCCCATAGTTTCTCCCCCTTTAAGAAATTTATGTAGAAAATATAACTAGGTCATAATGATAAGATTTTCTATATCTTTTTTATTTAATCAAGTGATATGCTAGAATCTGATTGGCTAGGGTGTTTTATGATGATATAAGTCCTTTCATATGGTTTTCCACGTCAAGTTATTGATAAAATCTTCAGTTGCATCATACTGATATATTGCCTAATAATTGTGATCCACCGAATTGGTTAATCGAGTAAACCGCTTTGTATTACTATTGGCTGTGCATTATTGGGACTATATATGGTGATGTTCCTTGTACAATCTATCAACTGTTTTATAATGATGAATTAAGGATGATGCTGATGTTATTCCTGAGCCACAAATGATGGTGATGTTGGTGTTGGTGGAGTTTGAAGTTGTAGATTGAATAGCATATAAGATTATTGAATTGATATGGACACATCATTAGGTTTGTTTCAATATTGACGCTTGGTACAGTGCAGTTGATCCCTTTCTTGTTTTGCAATCTTCACGGTAGCCAATCAAATTTTGAATGGTGTTGAGTGGACCCAATCAGTCCTAATTTGTTTGACTAATAGTGTTTAGATAATATTCTTATTCTTTTGGGTTCACTGTGGATGCGAAATTTTTGAAGCTTAAAGGTTTTGTACATTTTATTCTTTTGGGATGAACGGATGAATCCGTGTTTAAGGATAACCTTGCGATCAGTTGCAGATATAGGATTTTACCTAAGGGAAGGCAAGCAACACATTGGAAGGGCAGAACCATAAAAAATGTATATATTTGATTTTCCCCCCTAAATTCTGAGGGGATTTTTTATTTTTATCTTTATTTTTGAGAATTTAGTAGTTTTGGATGGCAACCGTCGAATCTTTATTTTTATCCTTATTAATGAATATTAATGAATGTTTTCTTGTCCAAAAAAAGCCGTGGAATCTAGCACTCCCTTGGCCAATGCCCAGTTTGCACCTTCTTGGAATTTGTCTGACTGGCTTGGACTTGAGCTTATGAATGTAGGACCATGAGTTGAATTATCAAGATTCAAAATTTTCTCTGTGAAACTCGGAAGTTACTATTGGTGTCCTGTCTTTTCCATATTGGACTTTTGAAATAAAAGCTCAATATGAAAAAGAAACTAGATCTATTCTGAATCATCCCTAAAAACAATTCTGTAGAAAAAAATGGTGTAATAATAATCTTAATACAGATTGGATTTTGCAACAGTGCTGGCCAGTGTCAATTCCAGTTATACCAAGCAATAGGCAAATTTAGCCCGGCAACAACCCATGTTTGTTGTTATTTTAACAGTTTCCATTGGCTTTGGTTTGATTTTCCTTTTAAGTATGATTTGCTATCCCTATTGTTTTTCCAGGGTGTTCGATTGCAATGTAGATCCTCCTCCTGTTAGGGATAGATTCGGTCCTGCTGCGGAGAAGGAGATGTCAAAGCCAGACTGGATAGAACCCGTTGATCATTTTAGTAACTCAAGGGCACTGCAAGGTTATGGATATGATAAAGTTTATGATGCCTTTCATATGTTGCAAACTGACCCAACTGTTCAGGTGAGGTTATTGATGACAGCTCAGTTTAAAATGATCCTTCCTTGATTGAGAGGTTAGAGACCTGAAGAAAAGATGAAGTAATTGAAACTGATTGATTTTAATTGTGGCATGAGAGAAGATGTTGCACCTCTGGTCTCCAGATGCAACTTCCGTTAGTTTAGTTTGTGTATATTGTTTTTTGCAATATTCTGAAACTTTGCTCTGTTTTTTCTCCAGAGAATGGTCGTCTCGCTATCTTCAGATAAAGCTGTTTGGGATGCTGTGTTAAACAATGAAGTGGTGAAGCAGCTAAAGGAAACTCTCTATGATGGTGAGCATAATCCTATAAATTAATGTATCCATCTAATGCATAATCCACCTTTATTATATGCTTGAATTGTTCGCTTAAACGTTGTCAAACCGGTTCCCTTTTCGTATTAACCTCACAAAATTGAAATGTTCTCAGCAAGAGTGATAGCATCTTAGGGGTCTCACAGTTTGTCCATCCTATAAAATTGAAGGAAAAGGGTGATTTTATAAAATTAACTATAGACATAGTGAATGAATTCAAATTAGAATTTAGGTTCATATGTTCTTCTCTGCTCGATCAAATTATGTATGTAGTCTGATTGGAAAAAGCTGGAAGCAAATATAGTTTGTCTATGCTGTACAAATCTAGACTATTTTTCTTTAATGTACAAAGAGTACATATATATAGAGTACTTGACAGTCCTGGATATTGACAGACACAAAAAGATTTGGAAGGGTGTGGGGGAAGCTCTGCTTCCTAATTCCTTAGAATTTGATATGTTTACTCTTCTAGTTATCTGGATTCTATGCATTGGTGAATTGGATTTTGTGGAATCAAATTCCAAACTTGTATTTATAAGCACATGTTTGCAGGTGTTTCAGTATGTGTGGGTTTTCTTCTTTCATATTTTCATCACGGTTGTATACCTTTTACTTTCTAGCTTTCTGTTTTCTGCACAAGAATTTTATGTGTTATCCATCTATATATATATAAGGTCTAGCTTGAGTATGACTGACTTAGCATTCTCATATTGAAGTTTAGGAGCAGCCGCAGGGATGGTCCATCCCCAAACTTTGGCCTCTCCTTTGATTTAGTTTTCTAATAAACCAGTGCATCCGCATTAGTTTATATTTTTGTGCCCCACCATCCTTTACTAACTCATTCGAGACTTCCATCACAGGTGCTGTAGAAACGGAAAGTTCTCCTTGTGAAGTTTCTCAAGAAGATGAAAGCTCCAGTGATTCAAACACGGTCATGGATGCCATCAAACGTTTGTTTGATGATACAAGGGACAAGTTCATGGTGGCGATCAATATATTAACGAAGCTAATAACTGAGCTGTTTCAGCCTCCAGTCGAGGGTGAGGAGGAAGCAACCGCATCTCTCAATAGTTCCTTCGAGGAGAAGCTGAGAAAGTCGTTCATGCTCTCTGTTGTGGTTCTGTTGATTGTGGTTGTGACGCGAGCACACAGTGCTTGAACATAATTCGACGACATGACACCGTAAATAATGTTCATAGGATGACTGGTATCTATATATAGTCGCATTCTATCACCAGGTATTTTGCTCTGTGGATGTCCTTAAATCATGTTCTTGGTGTGGATTTCTTCAGGACAGGGTGTTTTAATTTAGATTTTTCGTGTCAACTATGCTAAATACTTTTATTATGCAGTCAAGGTTTGTCGTGCGGTGCTGTTTTATGTCTTAAACTTTGCAAGCTAATGAGTCTTGATAAATCATCCGAACTCTCTCTCTCTCTTTTTTGTTTTTTTTTTTTTTTTTTGGGGGGGGGGGATGGAAACGGTCTATCTATATACGTATGCAGTTTTTAATAATATTTTACTTGTTAAAAAAATGGATGGATATTATATTGAAATAGATGATGCATAGTCTATGGTTTTTTGCTTTGCTTCATCTATGCCTGCCACGTGTTAATCTTTATTTAGCAGTGTTCATTAAAGTGATGGTCAGATGACCAGTAGAATTCCGCTCTGCAAGGCTAGCAGAAAATGCATGAATATGTTTCTCGAATTTTGCTTACTATGCAATTAAGATCATGAACTTTAACAAATGTTTACATAATAGCATATATATGTATATATATGATCTTAATGTTCAAGGGTCTAGCCTCAAGAAAAATAAACCTTCGGACATAGGTCTTCCGATTCCGATTTGCTATTCGGAGGAAGCAGATTTCTCATTAACATAATGGTTGGCTTTGACTACATATACCAAGTGGAAAGGGTTGGACCTTTTGGAACTGTCAAAGTGGGTCATAATAATAGCCCTGATGATTTAAACCCAAGAAAATGTCAAAATAGAACCCCATAAAATTTATTTCAAAACAGTGCAGTGCAGAGCTGTCCATCATGTTTTGGAAATGATTCTCTGAGATCTCATTGATCCAGCAGAAACTTGAGGGGAAGAAGGCAGCAAGTATGTCCCATTAACACCTGATTTTGAGCTATATAGCATTTATCAATCTTTCAACATACATATCGAAACGAATCCCACTTTTCTATATTATGCCGTGGAATCACATTAGCCTTTTGCTTGGAAGGGCACTGAAAAGTAAAACCAGTACAAGCAACGCAACGCAACGGCAGGTGTTGGTTTTTCCACAATTGAAGAGATCCTTTTCCTATTATGATGAACCGGATTATTCTATGTGGTTTTGACCCACATAACATTTATATACAATTTCCTCCTTGCCCTAATCTCAGAATAATCTGATAGCCGACAGCAAAATGTTTGTTGACTTCAAATGCTCACTAATAAAAATTTAAGTTATTAAAGAGGGGTCCCTTTAAAGTAGATTTTTTCAAGATGGCTCCATTGACTAAATAAAAATTTATTTTTTTTGCCGTCACTTAGTACACTCGAAACACTTCCTATTTACCAACAAAGCCGAGATAAATTGTGTGATAAACTGCATACTTACCCTATATTTCTTTCAACTTTATGCATTCCGTATCTGATATTTGTTGTATCCACATTTTGGTTAGTGCATATAGTTCCTTGTTTGAGTATTAAGGCCAAGTTTCACCGGAGTTTCTTGGCACACATCCAACAAGAAGAGCCCACTTTTTGGGTTTTTTTTTTTTTCCGTAATAAAGTGGTGACCCTGTAAAAGCCAGGCTCCTCTAACAACGAATCTAGAAAGTAAAAGATTTCTTTTTTGTTTTGTTTTGTTTATTTTTTTTTTAAATGTTTGATTGGTTAAAAAATACTACTAAAATTCATAAAAAGTTTTTTTAAGCAACTTTTATGAAGCATCTTAAGGATAAAATGAGAAGAATATATATATATATATATATATCAAACTCCTTAACATATTGACACTGGCTGATGTTTATAAAAGGGGGAAAAACATTTTGTTGGATGAACAGACCTAATATGCGGTTGTTTTGTAGTCTCTCCCAATTGCAAACTCTTACACCGTAGGACATTCCGAGTAAAGAACACGCCGCAATCTAACTAATAGATGTAAGAATGGACATGGGACACATCAGTACATTCAATTGTTCCAAATTTTTACTTCTATCGTTGCACGATTGAAGATCGACAAGACTTGTTTCTCAAGAATTATTAAAAATTCAAGAATATGAAACATATTCACCTAGTACAGTAAAGCTGGCGGTTTACCATGCATTTTCTTCAATTTCTTGAGAGACAATGTATGAGAACCATAAATAAAAATAATTTTGATAACCATTAAAGAAACTTCATAAAAAAGGAAATATGAAGAAATAAGAAAGACGTAATTAACATGATTGCCTCACGCAATATTATTGCATAGCTTCAGGGTTAAGTTAATTTTGTATTTTCCACGTCCCATTATTATCCCTACATGCATAAACCTAGACGGAAATAAAGAAAAAAATAAAAGCGCATTTCTACTTGAACTAACAATTTTCATATAAATAGAAACAAAGAGGATTCCTTTCACTTACGTTCAACAAATGCTCCTAAATGCATTAAACCTTTCGACAATACAATATACTGAGTTGATCAACACCATTTAAAATTTCAGCATTTCCAATTCCTTCCCTTCCACTACAAAATAGATCCTTTATTCAAAAAATACCTCAATCAAAAGACCAAATAGCACTAAACTAGCTTTATTTCTCTCCACAGAATCACGACAATTCTTCATGATCTCTTCCTGTCCATTGACTCCAACCAAAAACTGTTTATTGTTTAAGAAAAAAATAAAACACCCTCATGAAACAAAACTCTTTTTTATCACCAATCGAGAATGTCACTAAAGATAGATGCACCAAGGCTATCCACGTTCTACTCCCTACTGAGTCCCTATGTAACCCACCAAACAAGGCTATAGAATCAAGCTTGCTATTATTTACAACGAACACTCAAGCGAATATGCAAATATAGGATATAGGAATACCATCCCAACCTCCCTATTTCTGGTTCAGCCCAAAAAATTCCCCACTTCATTTATTCACATTAGCGCAGAATTGTTTAGTTAACAGCAATGCATACTTGAGTACATATTTTTATATTCCCATGCTTGCATTCTCACTTAGTATTCATTAATAGCAATGCATGCGGAATTGGTGGAAATGATCCAAAATATCAGTTCGAGTCAAAGACGCCATCATAAGAGTAAATACAAATGATACCAAATGGGATAATCACTGCCAAAAGGAGATCAAGCAATAAAGCATACGCACACACAAGACATGCAATAACATAGACATCATGTCCAGCAGATATAGTTTTTACTTGCTCGAGAAAAAGAAATGCATGTACTGACAGAACGAGGAGACCATGAATGCGTTGAAGGTTAAAAATTAATGAAGGCAAAATTTTGGAGTAAGATTCGGGCTACGGATGATAACGCATGCTCTAACTAAAATAGCCTGCAGCACAAGTATACATATAAATTAACAGACTAAGTTCGCACTTAGCCTTATGAAAGGCTAAAGAAAAATCAGTGTTATAATGAGCTAAAGAGCAGTAGCCTGATCTCCTTCCATGAAGGTCCTACCAGCAAAAACACCACCAAGGGCTTCATACTCCAAAAGAAAAGCCTGACCAACTTGTAAAGAACAAGGTTAGAATTAGAAACACATCCTTGAAAACCTAGAATAGATACAATTGATGGTCCCAACGCATTAACCAATGCCCACAGCCATGAGAACTCACAAACTCATAAAAACTAAATGACTCCATTAGTTATGGTGACAGGAAAAATATCACAAGCATTGAAACAAATAAGCATATATGATCAGCAATTGCTCCTTGCAAGCCTGTCAAGGCAATAGTCAAAGACCCTGTGCAACCCCAGAACATCAACTATCAAAAATAAGTTAGCCCTTGCAGTGGAACCAAGATAAGTGACCCAAACCTCAAGAGACATGCTACAGTCATAGATAAAGTGAATTTAGTCCCTATATCGTCCCAAAAGCATGCAAGTTCCTTCTCTGATCTATAAGAAGACACACTAATTCTCCTTCACTGGAAGTTTATCTGATAGAACTATTAAGAAATCGTGTTAGTCCATTTCCATTAAAACCAATCATTACCATGCCCAGGGTGTTCATGGTTTGGTTCAGTACAAACCCTTAATGAGACAAACCACTTTTAACGGCTAGGTTCAAACCGTTTTTAAAAATATCTTATTTTAGTTAATAATATTAATAGCTATTGAAATTTCTAACCAAATATTGATATTCGAATTGAAACACATTATGCAAAAATGTAAGCAATATAATATTTTTTCATGGTAACATTATATTTTAAATGATAATGAATACACTTATCTACTTAAAAACTGAGAAATGAAGATGAAGGAAAAGGAGTAGACTATGGATATTAAGAGTAGACTATGGATATTAAAAGTATAATGAGAGTTGACGAAAAGGAATGGGCAAATAAGGTTTAAAATTAAAAAATATCACATAACTTATATTTATTTAACTGAAATATAAAAGAACTGCATTTTGTGGTTTGGTATGGTTCAGTTCAATTTGGTTTGATGAACAGTCCTACTCTTCTTCCCAACCAACCAACCAACCACAACCCCCACTGCACACACCCCCCCACGCAAGAGAGAGAGAGAGAGGGGTCACTCTAGGCAACAAACCATATGATACCAGGCAATCTGGAAGGTCAGAATAACAGTAAACAAAATTGCTACTGATAAGTAACCAACCTATAACTTAATTAATTTCCTAATCAGATGCCAGAAATAAATGTAGTTAAAAAGGAGAGCCTGGCATGAAAATCATCTTTGGCACTACCCAAAAGAAGAAAAAACCAAGTCACTGCCCCAATGTGTCCATAATACAAATTACCAGGCCTCCATAAATTACACACTTGGAAGTAAAAATCTAATCACTTAGCATGAAGTTTGCAGAATTCAGACTGGTTATGTTATATGAGACAAAACAAACACAATCTATCTTCCCTGCATGCCTTCCTTACCTGATGGCAACTGTAAAACAAACCTACAGAACCAAAACAACAAAATGCCACTTGGATCTTCAATCCAATACGACAAGCCAATACAGGCACCATGAAAATAGCCTCCAGAAAAAGCCACAATAAAATTCACAGCCTCTGTGTCTTAGCAGTTTTGAAGTACCCAAGCATGATATAACAGCTAAAATAAAACCTTATAAACTCCTTGTTGACAGTTTCAAAAAGGTAATGAAGTATGGTTTAAAGACAAAAACATGAAGAGAAATCCTCAATTCTAGTTAAGGAAGAAGAGAATGCATTAAGGAGCCCAATACCTGCATGGGGAAGACAGCAAGAAAGGAAAACTTTTCCAAGAACAAAAGAGAGAGAAAATAACAAACAAAAACATAGAGAGCATTTCCAACCAACTCAGATATACCTTCAATCTCAGTTATGACCCCTTTCTGGACTGGAGAAAGAAAAGCACCAACCAAGGCT
Organism: Laguncularia racemosa; assembly: GCA_037954665.1. Classification (NCBI taxonomy): domain Eukaryota; kingdom Viridiplantae; phylum Streptophyta; class Magnoliopsida; order Myrtales; family Combretaceae; genus Laguncularia; species Laguncularia racemosa. Next base: position 1,320,280 of record JBBMOL010000188.1, read on the forward strand.
TCTTCAGAAAGTAACACATAATTATCTTTACATACTCACCATAGGAATAGCTGATTCCCACTCAAAAGTCAAGGCAGAATGGCAAACGATGTGATTATCAAGCAATTATGCAAAGGGACAAAATATAACAAGAACTATCGGTAGCTAGTTATATAAAATATTAAAAAAAATCTTAATAGACATGCTAGGATCAGCCCCATGTAAATCCCAGATGTATCAGACAAATGTGCTAGAAATGTTCTTCCTGCTATAGTCCATATGAACTGAATTTTGCCAGTCTCTGCAATGTCATAACAGTAGATCAAGGTTAAAGAAGTGAGTCCCAAACTTCCAACAAATGGCAAGATGTAAGAAATTTTGGTCACATGAGCTCCAAGAAACGTCAGTCCTGTCAAAGATTTAAGTCATCACAAGGAAGAGAGGTTAAGACCAGTAAATACAAAATGACTGGATGCAAAAAGAAACAACTCGCACCATCAATTCAAAAAGCAAGGTAGAAAGTAATGGAGAAAGCTCCTCCAAAAGGATTTATCAACTGCAGGCAGATCTCTAATCACAAAGTATTTGATCAATTTTGCTGCAATGAAAGGCCCTAAAACAGTCCATACAGATAAAAAAGATCACACCGTTATCAAATGTTTCACCAGATTGACAATTTTTTGCTTCCAACTTTGAAGAAGAAAAACTATCTAAATCACTCAACAAAGAAAAAAAAATCTTCTGATATCATCTGCCTAAGCCAATTACCATTGTAAATGAAGAAAGCAGCCTACTTTCAGTATTTCTATTATGCGCCACATGGTTAGACTTCCTTAGCAATATAAAGACAGGCAAGCAAATTGAAAGCCTACAACAACAGATTGTGAGACCACAGAGCAAGATAATAAATATTATAAGAAAAAATTTAATGGACCATGCCAATCCTGTGCAACTAAAAAGAGAGCCATTGTGTCACCCTCCAAAGGCTGCACTTTACCTTCAACATACAGCTAGTTGAGTTACTTAAAAATCAGTAGTAAAAAAAAATCAGGTCATGTTAGGAAACTAATTTAGATGTCAACTCAAATAAATTTTTCAATAAACATCTCCATAATCAATGAATTTCAAATGCATTATAAATAGTGTAACCAGAGAATGGACCAGGATGATAGGAAGCATACCTCCAGTGCAGAAAGCAATCAAGAGCTACAGCTCATGTCATTTCATCTCAGCCATAAATTTCTCGTATTCTTTATCTGCACCAGGTGTTGTCTGATCCGATGAAGATGCTGGTGGGGGAGGAACTGGAGGGTTGGAAGCCCATGGTACATTTGCCATGCTCTGAGATGGGTCAACGTTTGAAGCAGGAGCAGGAGGTGGTGGAGGTGGTACTGCAGTATAGTACGCTGTATAACCTAAAGGAGCTGATGGATACACAGGCTGAGTTCCAGTTGGCACCGCAGGAACGCTACTCCCATAAATGCTAGCAGGGACAGACGGTGTAGAGCTAGTATTTTCAGATTGAACTCCAGGTGGGAAGCTCTGTTGTGCTTCACTGGAAGGTGTTGTCTGAGACGGAGCACCTGGAGGAACTGGCTGCACCGATGGAGGTGGAGGAGGATATGGCATGCCATACGGAGGCATAGGTTGCCCAGGGACAGGAACTGGGGCCATGTATGGGGGAGGAGGGTAGCTATAAGGAGGAGCTGGTACCGGTGGACCCCATGGAACTGGGGTACCTCCATAGCTTGCTGGTGGTGGTGCCACTGCAAGTGGGCCACCTGTTGTAAACTGCTGGGATGGGTAAGCACCAACAGGCTGAGGTGGAGCAGAATATGTGGGTGCTGCTGGGGCTGGAGGACCAGGAGGGACAGTAGGCTGTGGGGGTTTGCCTGCAACTCTAACTGCAATGGTTCGCCCATCAAGGCGGTGGCCATTCATTGCCTGAATAGCAGCATTTGCCATCTCAACAGTAGCATACTTCACAAAACCATATCCTTTGCTCAAACCAGTAACCCGGTCCTTGATGACCTTAGCCATCACAATTTCACCAAATTGTGAGAACAGTTGAATCAACCCATCATCTTCAAGGGTTGGAGGTAAGTATCCAATATATAAGTTTGTATCATCATATTCCTTTGTTGGCTTCAGCACATTTGATCCTAGTCCAGGGTGTGCTCCAGTACCAGCACTGGTAGTATTGTTAGCCCAAGGAGGATTGCTTCCAGTGCTACCCGAACCAATAGCCAATGTGGTACTTTGCTTAGAAGACTCAGGCATAGTCCCACCTAATTCAGCCAAGAAATTCTGGTACTCATCATCCATTTTCTTACCAGTGGTACCCTTCATGGGACAATCTATAGTAGGGTGTCCACCATCACCACAAATTTTACAAAGAACATCACTCTTAAAGGTGGAAGTCCGTGAAGGGCATGCATATTGCCTATGACCGGGTTCACCACACAGCCTGCAGTACTCCTCATCCCTTATGGTCCCATTCAAAGCAGCAAGCTCCCTAAGCTGCTGTCTCTTATGTTCATTTAGAACCTCATCCACCGGCTGCAATAGCTTTTCCACCATCCCAGCAGCCGCATCAAGCGCATCCTGTGTATCAGCCTCAACTAAAACATGCAAGTCCTCATTTTCAGAAGGATCGGGCTTCAAATCCCTCTTCTGTTGCAACCTACCTTCCTTAACTGACCCTTTCCCACGAATCACAATTTTCGCACCAGTCTCTCTCTCCATTCTCTTCTGAGTATTCCCTCTCGGACCAATAATAAGTCCGATAAAATTATACCCTGGGTATTCTTTCATCGGTATATAGAGCTTCTTTTGCAACTTAGGTGGCCGGTAATCAGCAGGCGGCTTAAAGGCCGGATTCCTTTTAATTATCTGGGAGATAATTTCCTGCCTTTCTTTATTCAATCTCTCTCTAGCACGATACTCTCTCGTGTTAATCCTAATTCCCATGTTATCATATATCGGTTCGGGGGACGGAGACCTAGCACCTTCCGGCCTATCGTCTAAAGGCAAACCAGATTGCAGCATCCTACTAATCTCTAATAGCCTAGCATTTAAAGCTTGAATTTCGGGATCAAATTCAATACCTCCAGTGAGTTCCTTCATGAAATCCGGCAATTGAACCACGGGCTTCGGCTCGTCATCAGCCCACCTCGACTTCCGCTTCCGCGCACCGGTTCCAGATTCGTTCCCTTCCCCCGTCTGGTTATTGTTGCTGGCATCGGAAGATGGCGGGTCCCAACGACTACGGCGGCGGCGGCGACTGGTGGTTTCCTCCTCTCCACCGGATTGGTCCCTGTCGGTCCCACTATGAGTATAGGTCAAAGCTCCTCCGCTTTCAGATAGGATCGGTTTTGGAGCCGAATCGGACTTTTTAATCGAATCGGTTGGAGGCTGATTATCCTGCGTGGAACCGTTCTCGAGGCCATTATGACCGTTGGAGAATTGGGAGGTTAGTGTTTGGAAGTAATCAGTTTCAGGAGGAGGTGGTGGAGGGTAATTATTGTAGGAATCCAGGGTTTCTGAAGGGGGATAAGAAGGTGGCTGTGGATCTAGGGTTTGGTATTGGGAGGTAGAGTCGGATTGCAAAGACTCCATGATTCAGTGTGCGTGTGTGTGTAAGAGAGAGAGAAACCCTAAAAGTAAGTAGGAATATAGAAGGGAGGAAAAGAACGTGATGTAAAATGAATATGCGATTGTGAGAGAGAGGGGATCCTGAGGAATAATAATACTGTTTTGTATTTTGTATTTGTAGTTGTTGTAGAAGTAGTTGAAGTAGGGATTGCGATTGAATTGAATTGGACCGCATTCGGATTTTGTTGAAAACGAAACCGACATTTGCTTTGGGCTTCCCCTGTGAAAAATTATCGGGCCTTATCAATCGGCCCAACATTCACCTAATTTTTCAGTTTTTTCTTTTTCGATCTCCACGCCCTTCACTATTATCAATCTCATAAAAAATATAAATGAAATTGTAAAAATTTCCGATACATATACGCAAGCAAAATAAATCTCAAACTTCATGACGTGGAAAAACCTTTATAATATCTATCTATGAAATGGTATCCATTGATAATGTATCCTAACAAGAAAATTATGACCTATTTTTCACCATGAGTTACAAGTGATTGTGAACTAGAGATTGGAATATTTGAAATTATTATTTCTTTTAACTAAGAAAAGGCGATTTTTAACTTATTTACCGGTAGAAATTCCCCATATGAATTATATCTATGGTTATAATGGTCAATGGATATAAAAACCTTATATAAGCTTTATGAGATAAATGAATTTATAGACAAAATACATTTTACTTGATGTTATATATAAATATTTACTTTCAAAATATTTATCACATCATCTTTTAATATGGTGTATATAGATTTTGGGTGAACGCTCAAACTTTTATTTTCTTTTAAATTAACCTTAAAAAGTTAAAAATTTTATTTTAAAAAGCTTTTGCCATCTTATGTAAAAGTTAAATTTACAATTTATGATTTCGCGCTACTGCCTCCACATGACATATAACATCAAATGTAGCAAGAACAGTAGAATCATAGGATCTTTCTAAAGCATAGATCCAAAAAAAAAAAAAAAGTTACAAAAATCCCTCTTTACTCTTTTCATGGAAGCCATGAAAGCACTGTCATATATGTATTGGATATATTAGTAAGCATAGAGTAAGAACTTACACATATAGTGACCAATTATTTACTACAATCATCATCAACATCGGACATGTTGGAAGTTACTTAAAAATTTAGCAAGGAGAGGAATATCCTCTGGTGGGTTTAGGCAAGGTAGGGTTAGGGGTAGCTAAAGCTAGCCAAGAAGATCCTCCTAGACCTGTACTCTGTGGCATGCTAGATGAAGCAGACAAAGAAGGGTTGGAGAGGACTCTACTAATCCTTTGCTCATTCTCATGCCCATGTCCTTGCTTGATTTGGCTTTCCCATTGGTTCAACTCACCTACCTCTTGCTTTGATAGCAACTGAGGAAAAAAACCATAAGCATAAGTTTCATTATTTCAATTTTCAACCAAAGTGTTGTTGTATGTCAGTATGATTATATGATACACTCAGGTTGATGAAATACATATGTAACAATTTATAGCTGCCAGTTTTCATCTTTAATATGCCAATAAAGACAAATTTGTTTGCAAAAAAAAAAATTAGGAACCAAATGCTAACAAAGCTATGAGGGAAATTTCTTAAATAGATGCAATTTATGTAGACCGAGCATTAAGGCGTTTAGATTCGTGGGATCTGCCATTCTTTTATATGGGTCACATCAATCTAAATATGGAAAACACACAATATATCGAGCATCTATACAAGAATTTTCAAAGTTATAAGGAGTGAAATGTAATTTAGTGATGATAATTTAATGTGCATCTATTTTACTAACTGGGCATACCACTTCATCATGCTAACATGGAATTTCAAAAGGAGAAGCATGTTTGTAGCTAGGTATAATAACATACGCAAGTGGCAGCACTAGCAATGGGACAACTGTTATGTCTTCTCTTGTACGTGAGTGGTAAGGCTGATGAGAAGGGAGTATGAGGAGCCCCCAATACCAAACCCTGGTGCCGGTGGTTATCAATATGGTGGCTGTAACTGATGGGTACATCATTAAGGTTGATCAGATCATGAGACTCTTCTAAAGTAGTAATCGGTTTCATAACTGAAGAAATGGCGGCGGTGGTGGCTATCGAAACAGGGAATTTCTTAGCCAATGGCTTGACGGGGGAAGTGGGCTGATTGGGTAGAAGAGGTGGGTTGGTGGAGGAGGAAACAGAAGGTGGAGTGGGCACCAAAAAATCTTCAACGTGGTGGACTGCTGTGGTTGCAGTTGCACTACCAGCACCAGGGGATGGGGCCATGTTGGGCCAGAGGAATGTGCCCTGGGGCCTACAGATCCTGAAACCAATTTTCAGTCTTTGTATTTTTGCTGCCTTGTCTTCTAATGATATTGCTCCTTTATTGGTGCTGTCTGTATTCTCAGTGTACTTCATTAATTTGTCATCATTCCTCAATTGTTCATCCTGTCCTTGTTCTTTTTTCCTTGGCACAATATTGGTGCCTTGGCTTGATGTTTTCATGTGTGATTTCTTTGATCCTTCCACAGTGGTTGACAAAACCAATGTCTCTTCCTGTATTTATTTGAACTATTAATTCATCAAACGTTTCCCTTATCTTTTCGGGAAAAAAAAACGATTCAAAAGTACGAACGCGTTGCATTTCAATACTTATAAACTAATGGAACAGAGTATCACTTATCTAGTGTCTGAGTGCAGTGCACCTTAAAGTAAAATCAATAGCTTATTGATCTTTCAAACTCATAACCAAACACAAAGAAGTAGGTAAATATAACATTTGCACAGGTCATTATTTATAAAATTACAAGAAAACCATGAAAGTAATTAATTAAATATAATTAAAGGAAAGAAAAAAAAAAATACAACTCAACTAATGTAGATATTAAGTAAAAGCGTGCACTTATTTAGATACTAAATGAATGAAATTTTTACATTTTCATGCAGTTGCTTTTGTGAAGCACATAATCAATGCTAAGAAGCATGCATAATTCCTTATTTAAACTCTTAATGGGTGCTTATCCACTAAGGGGAATTTAGAAAAGAAATATGACTTTTATAACCAAAGACAAACATAGACAAGTAGTTCTTATCAAAATTATCCAAAATAGTTGCTTATTAAAATATTTACTTAGCTCCACTTAACGACTAATTCATCTTTTCCTTTGAATTTAAATGGATCAATCAATCAACTAATGGAGAAATTTACAAATCAAGACTTACTAATATCAAGATGATATAAGCTAATATTGCAGTTTGGAGTTCAAGAATAATCCTTAGCCGAAAATTCATACATCTCAATTGAACACCCAAATGAATGAACAAAATGCAAAGGAAATATTCCAAAAAATAAAAATTCTAATCTATAACCTAGGATACCTCAATTCCATCAAGGGATTGAGAAATCTCCATAAGTTGCTCCTCAATTGCAGCTTTCTTTTGCATGAGCTCACTATGCTTCTCCTAAAATCCAAATAAAAAAAAAAAGGGCACAATAGCCGGTGTATATATAAATAATACCAGAAATTCTATGGTGCCATTCTAGTCCACACATAACAAAGTATGAAAATGGCTACTTTTCTCTTTTAATACCTTCAGACGTTGAACAAGTGAGGCGTCACTTTGCATATCGGTAGAAGTTGGAGAAGTCACCAGCACAAGTTCCCTATGACCCTCTTGTTTTTCAGATTCAAACTCTTCCAATTTTCTGCTAATGTGCAACACGAAATCAAATCAAGCTATAACTCAAAAATAATATGCAAGCTAAGATTTTTCAAACACAAACTGCACCATTTATTCAAAATCCGTGCGATCACCTTCTCAATTTATCTATTTGTTCCTTGAGTTCCTTAATCTCCCTAGCACAAACCGGATCCTGGGAAGGGTTGTCTCCGGGTTGCCAACCCGGAGGCGGAATCCAGTAAGGATCCTGAACACCGGCTTCTATCCTGATATTCATCAAATGAGCACTCTCCAGCCAGTACTCCATAGCACCATCGGCGTTATGCCGTCGCCGGAACCGCTCTTCTCCACCGGGAGCCAGCTTTCCAGCCATGTGTTTAAGCAAATGGTCCAATAGGCCTGTGTCTCCGATCAATTTTCTAGCCTCAATTCTCAACTCATGCCTTAATATTGGATTGCCAAAAACCGCGGCTTTTTCCTTCATGATCTTCAGCATATTCTGCTCTGCCAACTTATACCTTAAAAAAAATGTACATAAACAATTAATACACATTCAATCCAAAAAAGAAAGAACCATATTGAAAGCAAATCAATAATAAGGGTGTCATTAATGAATGTCCGGGCGCTCGTTAAATGTTAAACTGCTTCCTTATTTATGCAACAAATAATAGATATGTCGGACTTCAGAGAGTTACAGTAGTTATATTTACCTGTCCGCAGACCATCTACTAATGGAATGTTTAGCAATTTTTCTTTTTCCTGTAATCGCAGTTTGATTTCTTCTTGGATCACTTCTTGCTCTTGTGTTCTTCTGGGTGTTGGCCGTCGTCTTCATGTCATTCCCATTTCGCTTTCTACTCTTCTTAGATAACAACCCCGTTTCTTCACTTTCTTCATCTCCTTCTCCTCCTCCTCCTCCTCTTTCTTCTTTCAAATCCTTTTCAGCCTCATCGTCCTCATCTTGAGCACTACTCGACAATAGCTGAAGATTATAGTTATTATTAACATTAGAAGTAGTAGTAGCATTCTCTTCATGGCGACTAAGGAACCGCACTCGTCTCCTATTACCCCAATGAACCATGTTACTACACTTAAGCTCAGACCAACATAAACCCTTCTTCGAAACACCACCATCAACACCACTAGTAGACGACGACGACCAGAAACTCGGTACACCTTTCATTTCTTCAAGCTCTTTACTTAAAATCCTCCTCACAAACACTTCTCTAGCATTCCGTAAATCCATCACATACTTCTCGTCCAGTGCTGGCATTCTTTTCGTATCTCTTCTAGTATATAGTCCTCCATTGAAGTAAGTTCTCAGCGAGAATGCGCTCGGGTATCTCACTGCGACACAATTCTCCGTCTTGTCACTCACCTGCATATAATCAATGAATATAAAAGACCAAAAAAAAAAAAAAAACCAGTGAGTATTTCCCCTTTTTTCTCCAACTTAAATGTCGGGTTTTCGATTGACGGGTAATTAGAGATGGCATACCATGAGGATACGGACTCGTTTGAGCTGATTTGGGTGTTTGGGAGAGAATTTATTGAGATTGATTTCGTAGAAAGAACCGAGTTGAATTTCGTCTAATGGAAGATTCATTTTAAGCTGAATGAGTGAAGAACTGAGAGGAAGCAGAAGGTATATAGGGTAATGGAATGGTGATGTTGTTTGTTTTTATAGATGAAAGGGATGGAGAAAGGAAGAAGGAGAAGGAGACGTTGAAAGAGGGGGTGCTATACGAGTCAGAAATGTTTGTAAAGTTGGGTACAGTACTTGGAGACAAGTATACGAACAAGGGATATCGGAAAATCAGAAAATAATAATAACGAAACTGTTAGCTGTGGCAGGTGGCTGTGGAGTGTGTAACCGATTTTCTTCCTTTTTTTTTTTTTTTCCAAACATTATAAAATATTATAACAATCAAAGCGGTACATCTAGTTAAAAGATTGATGCTTATAACCTAAAACGATCTTGGCATGTAGTCGATATATAAGTGCAAATATTGTTTTAAATTGAATTAATGTATATTTAGTTCTATATTTTGAAATTAAACATTTAATTCCTAGATTTCTAAAACCTTTTCTTTTTTTTTAGCTTTTATATTGCAACTTTACCATCGGTTTTATATATTCTTTTTATTATTATGATTATTTTTTTTTGCTAGCTTATACTTTTTTAGTTATTAGTAATTTTAAATATTCCATACAAATGCAAAATATAAATAGAAACTAAAAATACACTATTCAAAAACATGAATGTAAATATATAATTTCAAAAATGAAAGTATGTATTTACAATTCACCTCAAGTTTTTTATTTCTTATATTTTTAATAAGTATTTGGATATATATACTAATGGAGCTTTAACAATGATAATAATAATATAGGGTGTAATGATACTATTACAGGGGCTCTAGTACTGCAACGTTGTAATTAGGCATATGCAAAGGAGAGAGAGCTTTTTGGCTGTGCGGCTTTATTGCTTTTTCAAGTACCTATTTTTCAGTACTCCTTTTTTGTTTTCATTATGAGAGAAAGACAAAAGGAAAATCTCAATCAATCCTCTTCATTTTTTTTTTTTTTGCCAAAATGGTGTATAGCTATAGCTTTCAGACCTAGCTATTTCATTCAAAAACTATAGTCATATCATATGCTCAATAGACTCTCCATTCTGAAAATTTTATATTCAAACTACATATATATTTAGTTTAATGCTGATAGTATAAATAGGATACAACACATATAGGAATTGAAAATATAACAGCACGTTTTCTTACGCCCTTAAAAGTGCACCCATCAACGTGTGACTAGGCATGCTATGATAGTGCTAGATAGTAGATGAAAGGAAAAGGGCTAGTTGCAAGGTAAAAATGTAGAATGGATTTAAAAAAATTAATAAAAAAGAAATATTAATTCATGTCTTAATTAGAATATTGATTATAAATTGTATAATAACTACTAACATTGAAAGAATGTAAAAAGTTTCTATTTTAAGTGTTTAATAAGTGCACTAGAGACATCATTTAAGGAATTCCATTAATGAATGAATCCAATAATTTTAGTTGTGATTTTCAATAATTTCTTAAATTAGGAGGGATGTGGTTCATGAAAACCTTAAATCTCAATCTACCATAATTTTTCAAAATTAGAGTAGTATTTTTTAAATCAATTTTTATTCTATTTCCTTAAGCTTGAAATCATGGGACTCTAGAGTAAAATAGATACAATAATTGTCATAAAAAAAAAATTCCTAAATGGAACTCTCTATCTATAAACTTATCACATAATTTTTTTTTATACTATACGAACTTTTACATTATTAAAGTAGTTTCAATTCTTAAATTGAAACTTAAACCCATTATTTTTGTATTCCATACCCTTCCTTAGTAATAATTATATAAATATATATTTTCTCTATTCTAAACTCACTTTAAATCCTCTATTTCCTAAATACATGTGACAACACTCGTGTGTGTGCATGAAGTTAGTTAGAGAGAATACGATTTTATACTTGTGAGCGAATCATAATTATGAACATAAATCCATCCATGCGCACGGTATCATCATCACCGTTCATTTGCTCAATCATTTGAAAATTTGGCCATTCGGTTACACTGTTACACTGTGTGCACCGCACGCACGCCAATCCGGCCGTAACTACCTTATATTTTTGCTAAAGTAAAGCTGTGCTCCCATCGCTTTTCCAGGCGCGTGCTTCCACGGAACAAATCCAAATTCTAATGTCTGCCTCGGTACCTTATGTTCCTTGATAATTTGACAGTGAAAAGGAATCCTCTTTTGCCTGTAAATGGAAGAAGAAAGAGAGAATGGTTGAGGTTGCAGCTTGCAAGTGATTTTGGCATTGAAACGATACGAAAAGTTCAGTCTTTAGTGTTAAATTAGTGAAAAAAAGAAGAAGAAGAAAAAGCCTTATGGGGACCAAGATGAACTTCGAAATTGGTTTTTAAAGCAAGTTTTGCATTGGATCGACTTCTATGTTTGAGTTGGAAGAAACAGTAAAAGTAAAATTATTTCTACTTTCGTGCTAAATATATTAACATAAAAAGGAAGGTTCTTAATATAAAATAAAACAAACTGTCTATAAAAATACACAGAAAATTATTGTTTGTTTCTCATAGGTCTAAAGTACTTTTTGATATGTTAAATTCGCATGAGATGATTCTACATCTCATAAATCTAGAGATCTAATATGTGTATGGCTTTTAACTAAAGTTATTTAATAAATCAAATAATAAATCAATTGGAAATATAAATTTTGATCCTTATATATTTGGTTTACTTCATACTTCGGTTTAGGAATATAAAAAAAATTCTTTTTAAAAGAAATTGAGACCAAAATTCTATTTCCTTTTACAGAACAAAGACAAAAAATATATACACTCGTAGCTTGAAAAATCAGTTATTGAGACTACCATAAATATACTCCTAAATAGAGAAGAACTCCTAAATACAAAATAACTCCTTTACATATATACATATCTATCGAAGATATATTCCAATACCTCCCTTAAGTTGGTGCGTGAAGATTTCAAATGCCCAACTTGCGTAGTATGCACTCAAACTGTTGATTGCCTAAAGCTTTGGTAAAAATATCCGTCAACTGCTTAGAGCTTCGAACATAAGAAGTTGCAATGTGTCTACATTAAATCTCATCACACACAAAATGATAATCAACTTTTATATGCTTTGTGCGCTCATGAAACACCGGATTTGTAGCTATATGATGCTGCTTGACTATCATAGTATAGCTTCATAGGTCTAGAATGCACTACCCCTAGTGACAATAACAAACCTTTCAACCATTTCAATTCATACGCTATTGTAGCCATTGACCTGTATTTAGCTTCAGCAGATGATCTTGACACTGTATGTTGTTTCTTAGTCTTCCAAGAAATGGGTGAGTAGCCTAATAAAACAAAATAACGAGTAAGTGAGTGTTGAGTTAAAGGACAATTGGCCCAATCTGAATCACAATATGCATGTATTTGTAAATCACAATAGCACAAAGTAATATTCCTTGCCCTGGACTACTTTTTAAATAGCGCACCACTTGTAAAGCTGCTAACCGATGTTCTTCCCTAAGGTGCTGCATCAACTAAGCCAGAACATGGACTCCATATAATAACTCAAGCTGGGTAAAAGTTAAGTAGATCAACTTACCTATCAACCGTAGGTACTTCTTTGGGTCAGTCAACAATGTTATCCCATCCACTATTGCCAATTTATGATTATGTTCCATTGGAAATCCACAAGGCTTGGCACCCAATAACCCGACTTCACTAATAATATCCAACACATATTTACGTTAACAAAGGAAGATACCCTCCTTATTTCTAGCCACCTCTACTCCTAAGAAATACTTCAAGACACCCAAATCTTTCATGTGAAAACACTGACACAAATACTCCTTGAATTTCTGAATTGCAGAACCATCATTTCCTGCAATAACAAGATCATCAATATCGACCAAGATATACAATCGTATCTTGTCCTTAGTTAAAGTAAACAACGAATAATCAGAATGAGATTAAGAAAACCCATATCGCTTCAATGCAGTTGTCAACTTGGTAAACCAACAACGAGGAGCCTTTTGCAACCCATAAAGAGATTTTTGTAATTGACACACTTTCCCTTGATGTTGAGTTACAAAATCAGGAGGTATCTTCTTGAACACCTCTTCTTCCAAATATCCATGTAAAAATGCGTTGTGAACATCCATTCGGTGAAGTTCCCAATCCTTGGTTGCTGCCACTGACAAGAAAGTTCTAATTGTCACCATCTTTGCAACAGGAGCAAATGTTTCATTATAGTCAATTCCCTCGACTTGATTGTTGCCAAAAATCACTAAACTTGCTTTATATCATTCAATAGTGCCATCTGAATTATATTTGATCTTGTAGACCCATTTACTTCTTATAGCTATCTTACCAGGTGGTAAGTCTTCCATTGTCCATGTCCCATTATATTCGAGTGCTTCAATCTCATTCTTCATAGCTTCTCTCCATCGAGTATCTTTCACTGCCTCAGCATAAGAATTTGGCTCCTTGTTAGCTATCACAGTTGCTAAGAAAGAACGATGTGGTAAGGAAAATTTATCACAATTCACATAATGTGCGATAGGATAAGGAGTACTTGAGGATGGAGTTGGGACAAATGGACGCACAAAGGGGCTCACACACCGAGCAATATAAGTCACATAATTTTTCAACCAAGCAGATGGTTGCTTTATCCTATGATCTCACTGACAAAATTGTTCGCTACCTCTGTTGCACCCCTCCTTATTTCATTACTCACATAACTTTGATCCTAAGTTGTGTCGCCAAGCACCATACTCACAATCGAGGACTCATTTCTCAATTCTCCTTCCTCATCACCATTCCCAACAACCCCATCACCATTTCCAATAAACATACCTTCCTCTTCATTATCTTCAGTAAAGTTAGACATTCTAAAAGAACTTAATCCTGAAACATCTTGCTGTGTGTCCTATGTACCAACATCTGTATATGGAAAATTACCTTCAAAAAACACCACATCTCTTGATATAAAATATTGTCTTGTTTCAAGATCATAGAGTCTCCATCGTTTCTTGCCAAAAGGATATCCCACAAACACACAACGCCGACTCTTGCTAGCAAATTTATCCTTCTCTCGGTTCAAGTTCTGTGCATAACATAAACTCCCAAAAGTGTGTATATGATCATAATTGGGAGACTTACCAAACAAAAATTCATAGGTTGTTTTGCCCTTTAGAAGTTAAGATGGAGTCCGATTTATCAAATATCCTGCAGTCAGCACACAATTTCCCCAAAACTCAATAGGAGGATTAGCTTGAAATCTCAAAGCTCTAGCAATGTTTAGAATGTGATGGTGTTTCCTTTCAACCTGCTCATTCTGTTGTGGTGTTCCTACACATGAAGTCTAATAGATGATCTCATTTTTAGCAAAATAATTATCCAAGCAAGTGATTTTGGTCCCATTATCGCTTTTAACAATTTTCACATCTTTATTAAATTGTCGTTTGATCATGGTAAAGAAATCACATAGTATACATTCTACTTCAGTTTTATCAATCAATAAATAAATTCATATACCACTTGAAAAATCATTAACAATTGTTAAAAAATACGATGCATCATAAGAAGTAGTAGTTCTATAAGGTCCTCATAAATCACAATGGATCAATTAAAAAATTTCATCTGCTCTATTTTCACTAGAAAAAAACACTTGTCTAGTTTGTTTAGCTATAAAACAAGTATCACATGCTTTATTCTTGACAAAATTATCACTAATAAAATCAACATCGGGAAGCATCCCTACTATTTTTATAGATGGATGTCCCATTCTTCTATGCCACAATTTAAAAGAATCCATACGACTTGATGTGCGTACTTTAACTGGTGCAATTAAATTGAGGTAGTAAAGCCCCTTGCGCTATTCAGCTGCTCCAATCACCATCCTCGAAGTGTGGTCCTGTATAACACAAAAATTATCAGTGAATTGGACATTACATTTTGATTCGTCAAGCAACTGTGAAACTGAAATCAAATTGCAATTCAAACTTGGAACATATAAAACATTTTTTAATTTCATGTGTTCTCCCAAACAAACTGTCCCTTCTTTTAATGTCATTGCTTGCTTGCCATCAGGTAATCCTATTAAACACACTGCTATTTCTCTTAAGTCAGTAAAACATTCTAAATTTCCAGTCATATGATGGGAGGCTTCAGTATCAATTATTCAGTTCGGTTTTTTCTTACCCGTCATCTTTTCATTTATACCCAATTTGCTAGTATTTAGCAAGTTTAAGAAAGTTGTCCACTGTTCACTTGTGAGGGACCCAAGAGCTGCACGATCTCCTTTTGTCACCATCATAAATGATGAAGACTAACCAACCACCTGAGTAGCATTGGCCCTTCATGTACCACCATGTCCACATCCTTTAGTTCATCCTCTACATCCACGACTTGACCCGTGTTCAATTCCTTTAGGCCGATCACCCTACCAATCAAGTTATCCAATGAGTTGAAAACAGTTTGTAGCATCATGTCCATTCCACTTACAATTCAAGCACACCATAGCTTTATCTTTCGTATCAGTTTTATATTTTTGGTCTCTCGTAATTGCTTACACCGCAAAGCTCACAGGTTCTCTACATTCCTCTTTCCCTCGTAAGATAGTTTGGATACGTTCCTCTTGACATACCAATGAGCACACCCTGTTCAAACCGGGCAATGGATTAGTGCTCAGAATATTGGAACAAACTATTCTATACATCACATCATCTAAACCCATCAGAAACTGATGAAGTTTTTCTTCCTCTCATTTCTTATCAAGTTCAGCCGAGATATTGCACTTGCATCATCTACATTGATACGTTGGGATTCAATCATAATTTACAAGTTCTTCCCATAATTGTTTCAATTTTCCATAACATGTCACGATTGAAAGTCCTTGCTGTTTGCAGTCGGCAAGTTCGGCCTTGATTTGCTAAACATGAGGACCGTTAGCAACAGAAAACCTTTCATGAATGTCTTCCCACAAATCCATTGCGATCTCCATATGAGTTATAGTAGAACACAAAGTTGGCTCAATTGTGTTAAGCATCCATGAGACCAACATTGAATTTACAGTCCACCAATCCTCCATTTGAGGTGAATAATTAGTAGGTTGCTTCATTGTTCCATCTATAAATCCAAATTTCTTCTTAGCTCTCAACAAAGTTCGCATTGCTCGAGCCCATTCATCATAGTTGTTCTCTTTCAATTGCACCTAGGTGATTATATTTCTAGGATTATCATTCGAGGTCAAGGTATATGGTGATACGGATTTCTTTCCTTCACCATCTATGGCTACCTTCTCCTATTATTGTAGCCAACTAGGCTCTGATATCATAAAAAAATTATTTTTGAAAGAAATTGAGACCAAAATTCTGTTCCCTTTTACAGAACAAAGACAAAAAATATATACACCTATAGCTTGGAAAATCAGTTACTGAGACTACCATAAATATACTCCTAAATAGAGAAGGACTCTTAAATAAGAAAGATTCCTAAATACAAAATAACTTCTTTACATATATACATAGCTACCAAAGATATATTCCAATAAAAGGTTTAAATAGTTCATTGTTTGGTTGAAGGGGTTAAACTAACAAAATCATTATACTGCAAATTGAACTATTTTATATTTAAAATAAAAATTTAAATGAGTGCTTGGTGAATCCTTTAAATAATTTACTTAATAAGATATATATTATATATGCATATATATAGAGGTTTTAAAACATTTATTTATGCGTTTGCAAAATACAAAAATAATTGTATGAAAGGAATTTTGTTATTGTGAATTGTGTGAACAAGTCAGTCCCAATTCTAAAATATCCATTGACATTATCCTTTATTAATAATCCTTAATTGCTTTAGTTATGTACAAATGAAATTCTATTGCATCAATTACGAATATTATTTAAAGGATTATTTGTTAAAGTTAATATCCTATACCTAGGTATTAGTAATCCCTTATTAATTGCTTTATATAATATCCTTAATGAGGTAAAGTAAAATAAAATATCCTTAATTTCAATTCCTTAACATGATATATATTTCTTCTATTAAAATCCATTAATACAACAGTCAAATGTTGTGAGTGGATTCGTTAACTAAATGTTGCGAACGTACATTATACCTTTTCTTAACATAGACATAGTATATTTGGAATGTACATGGCCACGAACCTTAAATTAATTTATCTACCAAGTATCTCTCGAACGTCCTCGTATAAGGTTCGTGTAGTTTCGGTGCATACATCTACATCATATCATCATTGACATTAATCGATTTCCCTATTCATTAATTAATTAAAAAATATATAATAAATAGATATTTATATTAATTAACTAATTATTTAAATTAATTAGATGATTCTTCCATTGCACAAACTTGCCTTTGTTGGACCAATCGGAGAAGTAACGTTACTTGACTAGCAGCATATACATACATGTCAATAGTAAATAATTTTATATAAAAGGATTAAATACACACAAACCATTTATATTAGCATATGTTTATTTATAAATATATGTAGATGTATAATAAATTGCCAATATTTTCAAATTGCTTATAAAATTTATTGAGTTATTTTATAGAATTTCAAAATACAACACTAAATAATTTCATTTAAACCTATCATTTTAGTAATTTTTTCACATACTCACAAGTATGCTTTAATTATTAATCATTATATACTATTTATGGTCCTACCTCCTACCTCCTACCTAGACTCATTGTGTATTATTATATTATTATATATTTAAAAATTATTGATAATTTTCCACCACCTATTAAACACCATTACATATTAATACCGACTAATCATTTTTACTCCTATGGTCGAGGTATGGCTAGAAGATTGCCAAGAAGAAACCCGAATTTGATGTGGGTAAAAAGAAATTTAATAAAAAATCTTAATTTATTAAATGCCATAAGTACAAATAAAGTGCAAGTGAACTTTATTAGTTGTGAATTGTCAACTTACATATTTAATATGTATTAACAATCGTATTTCAAAGGGTTTTTATATGAATTTGGAAATGAATACGGTTAATAAATATATGTATATACAACATATTTAAGAGTAGATTAGCATATGGCTATCGAGAGTAGAAATTGGTAAATTTCATGACATTTTTTATAAATAAACCTATTTTTAATAAACAATTGCAATTAGTTAGACTGTGATTTTAATGAAAAACATGGTTAACTATTGACTATATAATGTAATTTAAGCCTTGAGGTTAGAGTTATGATATATATATATATATATATAACCATCGATTTTGGGGAATACACTTTTTTGATTTTTATTCTACACGTATTCTATAATTTGAGATCAGTCCCGACTCCCCGATTTATGAATCAAATCCAAAAGTCATTCCATTTATTTCTTACACGTGAGAGACACACACGTGTGTTCATGAAGGAAGCTAGAGAGAATAAGAATATCCTTTTGAGCAAATCATAATTACCACCATCCATCCATGCGCGTGGTCGTCGATCATCATGATGCTTATTTTGTTACATTACGTACACACACACACATATAGATCGGGCCGTGACTCCCTTATTAATCCCGTAAAACTAACTAACAGTAAGGCGAGTTTAACTCGCAATTTCCAAGCGCGTGATTCCACGAATCGAGGCTCGTGCATGATAATGATACTCAAAGTGATTCTGCAAGTTCGTTCCTTGATAATAATACAACAGAAAAAGGAATCCTGTTTTGCGTGTAGAAAGAAGAAGGGAGAGAAAATCGTTAAGGTTTTTGCCAGGTGATTTTGGTGTGGAAACTATATAAAATGTTCAGACTTCAGCCTTTTGTGTAAATGAAAAATCTTCTTTAAGGACAAAGATCAATCTCCAAATTGGTTTTTAAAGCAAGTTTTGCTAGATAAATTTATGATTCTTTTTTTCTTCGAACTTATTATCATATTACAGCTTAAAAAAAAATTTAGAATATTCAACTTGATTTATCCCATTAAGATAATAGTAGTCTTCATACTATTAGTTATAAAGGAGAGAAATAAGAAGACTAATATATAGTAAAAGTAAAATTATTAGTATATTCATGCTAAATATATTGACATAAAAATGAGTGCTCTTTGGTAAAAAATTAGGTTGAAAGCAGGTTAAATGAATCCATTCATTCAAACTTACGTTGGCCCATTTCACAAGTGGATTAAAATTTTCGGCCTAATTCACTTTTTTGTGAATTAAGCGGGTTAGTCTGTATTAACTTACGGGCTAATGGACTAATCCATTTTTTTTTTCATATTTTAAAGTTAAACGGACTAATACGATACCAATTTGCATTGACCTATGAGTCAATGCAAGCTGGCCTACTTCAGCTTGTTTTATATGTAAGCTAAAATTTTATAATCCAACCCATACTTTTTTGTAAGTTAAACGGGCTAGTCCAGATGTGTCTTACTTGCACAACTCTAGTAAAAAACAAATCAAATTATGTATGCAAATGGATAGAAATTTACTATTTGCACACCATGCATTTTAAGTCTTTAAATGTGTAGAGGAATTGCATAATAGTTGTAGGTCTTATAGATTAAGGTTCAACATGGACATGGTTTTTAGAATAAGCTATTTATTGAATTCAATCAAATCAAAGCTTGAATCAAATTGAAGTATAAGATATTATTCTTTTATATTCAGTTCATTTCAATTTTCATAGTTCTATCCAAAGATAAATCTACATGATTCATGATTTGATTCAAGGGATTGCACTAATCAAATCATTATACTCAAAATCAAATGGCTTTATACTTAAAATGAAATTTTAAACTTGAAAAAAACTCTGCTTTTTTTTGACGGCTAACCTTAAGTCCTGGACTCTTGATCTCACTACTAACATTTTACTTTATTCAACGCCCCTCTCGATCATCCCTCCTTGATCGTAACTCTTAACCTCAATCCTTCATTGTGGCACTACCATGAGACAACCCACCTTCCATACACCACTTTTATGTAGCATTCACCCAAGGCAAGGGACTCGCTGAACCGACAGTGTAGACGAACTCATCCATGCAGCCGTTGAACCCAAGCTCTAGTACAGATTATCATAATATATATTTAAATAAAAAAAAGTAGAGGAAAAATGAAAAAGCTCTATAAATTAAACCTGATATGAAGAGGGGAATATGTATGAGAAGATAATTAATTAGCACTATTAATGTAAAGTAGCTATACTAAATTGTTATTATTTTATAACTATTTCAGCGGTTAAATGATAAGTTACACAATTTTATGATAGAATTATAAAATCCATGTAAATTGTGTGTTAAATTGATCAAGGTCGAATTCTTATGAATTAATATTTATATAAATTTGTTTTCTTTAATTTATCGATCACTCAAATTTAATTATTAGTTTGATTTAGTGGATGTGTGTCCCCAAAAAATTAACTTAGATAACGAAAATTATACTTTCTGAAACAACAAGAACAAACTATATAAAACATCATTAAACTGAAACCTATTAAATATGACGCCTTAAAGGTAATTTGTGGGGATAAATGCACTTTCTTGAATGTTGTTTTGGGGACTATCAAGCTTTAGGATGTATACGTAACTAACCATTACTTTTGGAGAATACATCACAACAATCTCTTCTTCTTCTTCTTTTTTTATTATTATCTTTTCTTTTAATCGTAGTATACTAACAACAATGGCATCTCAGCTTATTGTAGTATGCTAACATCATGGGCGGGGCACTTGTTAATAAAATTTCATTCATAATAAATTAAATATTTATATGATAAATTAAAAACATTTGTAATAAGCAATAACTTTTAGTAATAGATTGATTGAGGTTGATTTGATTGTGTTATAAATAGGCTGTGTCATAAGCAGATTCGTTTTCAAGTACCCTAGATATGAATACGACCAACTTATTTAATCACATTGCAATACTTATAGAATCAAAAGTGATTCTATATATAATTATTTTTTATCACGAGTAATTCTTATTTTATTATAATTGAGTGTAATTTAATATTAAAAAAATAAAACTTTTGATAGTTTGTATGAAATTGTCAGAGCTATGAATTATTATTTTTATTGTTAATAAGGTTTATTTTATTATAATAGGAATAATTTTATTATAATTAAATAAAGTAATTATATCGTATAATTATTTTTAGATGATTATATTGTAAATTTTTTTATTTAAAATAAAGTTAACCATTTGTATTAATAGATTATATTCGTGTCTTTAAATCGTGTTTAATATATATTAATATAATAATATAAAAAATTAAATAATAAAATTATACCAACTTTAAACCATGTGGTGTTGTGCCAGTTTTAATAATCGTATGTTGAACTATTGGCCCGATCGGCAGATGGTGAGCCGCTAATAGTAATGATTAATAAAAGGAAAAATATTTTATAGAAAATTGTAATACAAACACTTTATATTATATTATATATATATAAATATATACAAGGTAGTGACTCGTCAATCATTATCTTAGAACAGAATAAGGAAAAAGTAGGGAAAAAATTGACTTGATTCATCATGTGTTAATATTTTTAGAAAGAGAACATGTGTCAGATCGGTCCATAATAATTTATTTTAATAAAACAATGTTGTTAAATAAAATTAGAAATTACAGCAAATAAATATAGAAAACTTATTAAAAAAGAAGAAGAAGAAATCGAGATAAGGGTGATTGATGACATGACAGCTTGTGACGTTGGGGTGGCAAAGAACAAGAGGGGTTTGTGTTGGAGCTGATGACGGCAACGGCCGTTACGGTTCTCTTAAGGAGATGGGTGGAGATAATGGAACGGATCGTTCAACTGAGCATATGATATAAAGTAGTAACAGATATAAAATTTTAAAAATATTATTAAGATATGTCAAATTTTAAAACTTGATTGTGCTGCATCATGTACTCAAACAGTGAAACAAGGGCTTCTCTTTTTGCAGAAGATATGTAAGAAACTGAACTGATATGGAAATAGAAATAAAGCTATCATAAAACCTGGCTTCCCCAGAGAGAATAAAAGTGTCTATTTTTTGTTTATCTATGGGTCTTTCAAAAAACATACATATATATATACCAGCAACTACTGTTTTCCAAGGTTTGACTAGATGTTAATGGGGATTCGAGCCCTAAATAAAGTAATATATATATATATATATATATATTTCGGAAAATAAATAAAACCTTTGGTCCGTAGCTGGGACAGACAACATTAGACTAGGATATGTCCTTTTGATACATTAAATGAAGTGTTATAACTTATATTTAATATTAAAGAAACGTGATCGACATGATTTAAACAAAGAAAATCTAAATTGACAATGTTGAGAACTAATTATAAGATATTTAAGTAATAAATAAATTTTTAAAACTAATAATCAATTACAATAAATTCTTTAAACTCTTAAAATATATCTTCACTACTTTATAATTTTTAAAAGGATATATATACATCTAAATTATTATTAAAATCTAAAAGTCATATTGATTATTGATAAAAAAATTTAAAATTACAGCCATAATCTCAAAAATACATGTATGTCATCTAAAATTATATATAGTGAGATAAAGATAAATACATATTGAGAATTATGAGATTTATATTTTAGTGGTCAATAGTTTTTATAGATGTATTTAGATAGGGTAGTATAATTGATGGGATTATAGATAAAAATATATTTAAATACAAGGAAGGTTGATCATATAGCTGTCTACTGTTTCCCACACCATAGTGGAGAGAACAACAAAGAAATAACTACAGTAAAATAAGATTATATTGTGAGGACAATGGAATCAGGAAAATATTATTTTTTTTTCTTAAGTTGGTGTCCTTTCAACCCTATTCGATCTGCCTTGTGATGAGATGGAAATAATGGCAAAAAAATACATGGTTAAATTTGGTAAAAATGGGTCAGTCACGATTTTTTAATTTTTGAACCTTATTTCAAAGGAAACGAGCTAACTCGAAGAAGTCAGGACCTTTAGTGCTGAGCTACACTGTTTTTTCGGCAAATTTCATCATTTAGTTTTTTGAATAGACAATTTTATTAATTTTGGTAATTTTTAGATTTCTTATAACTTTTTATAGACATTTCTGTTTTAGATACCATTTATGGCGTTGTCTTTATCGTCTAAAGTACGTCGTGCCCTTAAGTTTTAGAGATTTCTATTTTTGGCTATTTTTAGACGTTTCTTTTTTTTTTTTTTTGTAAATTTGTTTAATCTATTTTTTACAGTTTGTATTTACTATTATTTGTATGCCCTATGGTAAAGAGACAAATTATTATTGAATGTGAAAAATTGTTGTGAGCGGTTTTGCTCTATTTCTTT
This sequence comes from Laguncularia racemosa, assembly GCA_037954665.1. NCBI lineage: Eukaryota > Viridiplantae > Streptophyta > Magnoliopsida > Myrtales > Combretaceae > Laguncularia > Laguncularia racemosa. The sequence goes on from JBBMOL010000188.1 coordinate 1,343,474, forward strand.
TCCTAAATTTGTAAATTTTATATAATTCTTGAATTTGGATACCAAATTCCTAGGAGTTCTTAAAATTAATAGGCATTTAAATATTATACTCTGGATATTCGTAGAATCAACGGTTTGTGATAATCTCAACACAATTCACACATATTACGTTGCGTCAGTTGGTATCAGAGCCAAGTTCGTTTTTGGTAACAATGGCACCCCGTAGACAAATTAACTAACATCGTGCTGTAGTGGATGAAACCTACGATCGTGATGATCTAGAGCGAAGAATTAGGTAGATGATTGACAAAAGGCTAGATGTGGTGTTGGAACGTCGTTTGGATGTGGTTATAGATTGATTAGCAGAGAGAATGGGTGTGTTGATGGGTAATCAAAATCAAAATATCAACCCTAGGCATGTAAGAAACCTTAACCCGATGTCAATTGCAGAAGAGGCAGAAGATGACTCCTCTTCTCTTGAGGAAGATGAGCAGTATGGTGTAGTACTGCGTAGGCGTGTTAGGCTTCATGTAGAGGAAGACCAGAGGCATTGGGAACTAGGTATGAGAATGGAGATACCGGAGTTTCATGGAAGCCTCTAACTAGAAGAATTCTTGGATTGATTGACTACGGTTGAAGAGATTTTGGATTTCACATGAGTCCTTGAGGATAAATGGGTGCAATTGGTAGTAGCCAGATTGCGTGGTAAGGCTACAGCATGGTGGCAGCAATTAAAATTGACTCGAAATAGGTTGGGAAAATAAAAAAATCGCATCATGGGAAAAGATGAAGTAGCATCTACAAACAATGTTTTTACTTTATAATTTCTAGCGAATTATGTACTAGAGACTACAAAATCTTAAATAAGGTAGCATGTTAGTAGATGATTACACGTCTGAATTTTACCAATTGATAGTTAGAAATGAACTTCAAGAAATGGATGATCAGTTGGTTGCTAGATACATTGGGGGTTTGAGGATGCAAATTCAGGATATAGTCAATTTATTTGACCCTGTTAGTGTATCAACAGCACATCAAAGAGTGTTGATTGTTGAAAAACAGCAGAAGCGATCTGGGAGTAATCGTGTAATGGGTAGTGGAGGTGGCATTATGATGGGAATCAACCCTATAGTTCCAACAGTGGGGAAACCAAATTGGATAAATGAGCCTAGATATCCACATGTTGTCATATTTATCTAATAATACTTTATCTTTGCATTTTTGCAAGTACATTTCTTGGTTTTTACAAGATGGCAAATAAAATACACTAAGGATCAAATTGCGGGACATTTTTGGACTTACATCCACCAGTCCACAATTTGTTCTATTGAAGTGAAGGACTGACCATTTGAAGACTTATTTGTACTTGTAATTTTATGTTTGAGAACCGGTCATTTGAGTGACTTATTTGTAATTTGTTTTTGTTATTTTTACCTTAATTGGAGCAAGTATAAATACTTGCTACGTAGGGTTTAGAGGGGGCTTTTTGAAACTTGAGAAAAATACACCTTTTGTCATGAGGAGAGTCCTTGTAAGGAAAACTTACTCTTATCAATTTCACTTGTGAAATTATGGCAAGATAAGCTTGAGGAGATTGTGAGTAATATCAATCCTTCTCTAGTTACTACTAATTGTTTTCTAGTGCGTCATATCTAGATACAAATTGGTTGTGTTACTTGTTGTCTTTCACGTGAATTAGGGTTCCTAATTTTTCAGATTTGATTCAAGTCTTATTTAAGTGGAATTTGGTTCATTTGTATTGTTATCTTTTACTTATTTATACAATTGCATTGTTCCTTATCACAATTTAGCATCATCACCATTTGAATCCACATGAATTAGGGTTCAAGAGATTGTTGTTGATCACTCTTTTGTAGGATTGATTTAGTGATCATATACTTGTGTTGGTGTGTTTGTAATTGGAATTGTAGGGCACATCACATTAGTAGTAGTAGTGTGAATCGTACTGGAGGTGGAACCTTAAGTAGTAATACTATTAGGCGTTTTAGTAAGCCTAACATAAGTGGCCTTAGCACTAGCGGGGTGAAGTGCTTTATATGTGGTGAGGCTGGTCACCAACAGTCTAAATGTAGGATAATGGAAAAGAAGGCACTTTTTGTAAAAAACGAAGAGGAGGAAGATGGCGAATTTGTGTTTGAAGCGATGGGTGACGGTGAACCTATCTTTGATATTGAATTTACTGAGGAAGAGCTTGTGACAGACGATAGTAAGGAAAATTTAGTGGTTAGGAGATCCTGTATGACCCTTAGAGCAGTAGAGGAGGAGTGGCTTAGAAATAATATTTTCCAATCCACTTGCACTATTTTGGGTAAAGTTTGTTAGTTTATGATCGACTTAGGGAGTTGTGAGAACACTGTGTCCATAAAAGTTGTGCAAAAGTTGAGCATTAAGCTAGAGCAGCATCTTAAACCTTACAAGTTAACTTGGCTAAAGAAAGGTGGCGAGGTAAGTGTCTCTAAACAAGCACTAGTTACATTCTCTGTTGGTTCTAAATATAGAGTCTCTGTCCGGTGTGATGTTGTGACAATAGATGCTGTCATTTGTTGTTAGGGAGGCCTTAACAATTTGATAGGGGTATGACTCATGATGTTAGAGTTAACACTTATAGTTTTGTATATAAAGGTGTGAAGATCGTGTTGGTTCCTAATAGAAGTACTACTGAGTCCAAAATTGTTACGGAGGGTAATAGTTCCTACATGCTATCTTTAGCTAGGTTTGAGGAAGAATTACAGGACACTGAAGTTGTCTTTGCTTTAGTGGGTAAAGAGGTTAAAAGGGAAGTCGAAGTACCTGAGGTGGTAGTTTCGGTGGTGGTTGAGTTCCAAGATGTATTTCCTGATGAGTTGCTGGATGGGTTACCACCACTACGTGATATCCAGCACTGAATTGATCTTGACCCTAGTGTAGCCTTTCCTAATAGACCACATTATCGAATGAGCCTTACAGAACATGAGGAGTTGAGGAGGCAGGTTGAAGAATTGCTTGCGAAGGGTTTTATTTGGGAGAGTTTAAGTCCATGCGCAGTTCCCACTCTTTTGACTCCCAAGAAAGATGGCACCTGACATATGTGTGTGGATAGCCGAGCCATTAATAAGATTATCGTCAGGTCTCTGATGAGGATCAACTAGCATAAAAAAGGAATGAACCATATTCCTAAGACCCATTACGTGGTATTTGAGGTCCAATGACCCGAGCTAGAGCTAAGCGGATGAGTGAAGCTTTGCAAGGACTAGTCATGGACCTATAAGAGAAGGAACCAAGTTACACTAAAGGAGAACCAACCTTTATCAACTTGATTCATGTTTTCATAGAGGGATGTAAGGATATGGAAGTTTAGAATAATTTATTTTGAAAAAGGAAATTGAGCCAAGAAAGGGATAACCACTCCGTTTTGTTAAGCTTTGTTTTATTTGTTTAGTTTTATGTTTTAGTATATTTAGTTATAAGATTTTTGGTCATTAGGAAGGAAGGTCGGTTTTGCTATGTTTGGAAACTTAGGTTATTCTTTTGTCATGTGAAAACCATATATCACGGTTTAGGGGAAAAACACGGCACACTTGATATTATTTGAAATACATTTTTTTTTTTTTAGAAAAGCTCTCTCTTATTCTTTTGAGAAAGAACTCCTCCGTTTCTTCAACACAAACGCTTAGGGAAATCATTGATAGCTTAGGTTTCAATCAACAGGTGTGGTTGGGGTTTAGTTACGAATTACAACTTGTTTAAGACGATTCGTAGGAATTCCGATTTCAACATGGATTGCTAGGTTCTAGGTTTAACATACCTAAGGTTTTGCGCATCATTTGGTATCAGAGCTTCGACTTCTTGAATCAAGTAACATCTATCCTTTGTTAATTATTTATTCGTTCATTCCACAGTTCTTGTTCATACCCTAAAATTTTGTATATAAAAAAAAAATTACGAATTCGATCATAGAAAGTCTATTGGTGACCGGCAACAACAATTTGTTATCTTAGCAAATTGAAATCCAATCTTTAATTCTTGTTCTTTGTTCTTGGAAAGTTGTATAAAAAAAAAAACAAGAAAATTCGAATTCGGCCATGGAAGTATTCAATTGCCAAGTGCAAACACCCCATTTTTGCCCTAGGAGTCAATAATTTTTAATAATAATCAATTTTCAATTTTTCCTAATTTTTCCCTAATTTAGCATAAAATAATAAAAATGTTCAAAAAATAAAAATAAATAGGAAAACACTTCAATTTTGAAAAATGATTTCGGAAATAGCAATAATGGATAATAAAAAATTTTTACAAATTTTTGAAATTTCAAAAAATACAAAAAAATAGAAAAATTACATTGCATATATGCAATTTGCGAAATAAATAAAATCGTGAAAGTGGGATAGCCCAGCTGGTCCGGACCATGGTAGGCGCGCGCGCGCGCGGGGGGGGGGGGGGGGGGGGGGGGGGGGGGGGGCTTGGTCAGACGTTCGAATCGCGAAGGAAGCAGTTTCCGCGTTTTGCAATTTTTCGACTTATCCAGGACACGTGGCAGCATCTGATTGGCTGGAAGAAACGCACGCGCCGGGCGCGTGATCATCTCCTACCTCGAGCCCGAGATCGCCGACGAAGAAAAAATTCGTATTTCGACCGTTTTTATTCGATTTTTTTTGCACAAATCCAACAAATCTTCAACAAAGATAAGATAAACATTATCTAATTAAAATCAAATCGCAACAAATCGTTGGATGGGCACGAATCGGAGTTGGTTTTTCAACCGAAAATCCGATTAGCTTCAATCGAAGGAAATCCGAGCTTATCCAGCTCGATTTCAAGCGCGTATAAATAGAGGAGGAGATGAGGAAGCAAGAAAGGAGATCAGAATTGCGAGAGAGAGAGAAAAGAGTGTAGATCGGAGGAAACCCAAAGTTGTGACCGCCGATCGGAGTTGAGCCACCGCAAGGAGACGTTCCGGGAGTAAATCGCCACCACCATCGGATTCAGCACCCTCAAGAAGCTAGGATTCGACACTTCACCCGCCGCAAAAGACAGCCGGAACACCGTGAACGAGCCAACCTCGCCGCCGTGTCCGACAGACCCGATTCGACCCGACTGACCCGACCCGCGCACCGACCCAGATCTAGGTAAGTCGGATTTTCCGGATTTTTTTTATTTTTGTTTTATTTATTTATTCTGAATTAATTAATTAATTTATTATTTGTTATTTATTTATTTATATATTTATGTGTTATTTTTAATAAATAGAAAAATGTAGAAATTAGATTTTTCTAGAATTTAATAATGTAAAAAAATAATAAAAAAATATAGAAAAATAATAAAAAATTAGGAAAAATAAATCATAAAATTTTAGATGTCAAATAGGATAGATAATAAACAAAAATTCCCAAAAAATCACAAAAATCACGAAAATCAACAAAAATTCCCAAAAACCACAAAAATCCCAAAAAATTCTCAGAAATCACAAAAATAACAAAAAATCATAAAAAGACAAATAAATAAGTTTTAGCACTTAGAGAAATCATTTTCATCAAATAAATCAAAATTGATGTTTTCCCTACAATATCAAGCTTAGGCTTAGAGTTTTTTTTTTAGAAAAAATCCAAAAAACGTTAAAAACATAAATCGAAAGAAATTTCAAAATTAAAATTCACCAATGCACTAAAGATTTTCAGAAAAGCGAACTACGGTTTGTTTGATCCTGAGTAGCAGGTACGTAAGCACCCATTTGGGTCAACCCATAAAATAAATGAAAAATCCTTTTTTCTGAAATAAATTCAAAGACATAACAAAAATTAACAGAAACACAATGAAACACATTTCTAAAGATGAACAATTTTAGGAGATTAGGTGGTAACCGTATAGGTTTTAATAGGGTAGCCTCCGGACTTAGAAACTCTGGTTTTCCCTTTTTCTCTTCTCACAAAAACGAGAAGAGGAAATAACGACGACTAGTAGTCTAAATTAAGACTAATCCGCTCCTTTAGTCTTAATTCACTTTTTCCCAACAACAGTTGGGTGGCGACTCCAAAAATCAAACGAAATTCCTAACTCAAGTCGAGGATCTAGATTAAATGAGCATAGGGTTTAGTTTAGATCGGATTAGGAATGGGAATTCAAAAATTAGACTCGACAGGATGGCGACTCCACTGGGGACCCATACCAGCAGGCTAGCCACCTGAATCTCTCCAAGCTGTTCTCTTTAAAAAAAAAATGTGTTTCAATCATTACTTTGTTACTAACTTTGCAGGATTTAGTTAGATTTTAGTTTCTTT